>OW052182.1:192017238-193503171 GCA_932526625.1 Rhingia campestris
ATTGTCATTTGAGCCCTTTTTATGGCATTTTCCATCACTTTGGCCAAAACTTCCGGCGATAGGTCCTCACATTCTTGACGGATATTGTCTTTAAGAGCTGCAAGAGTCTGAGGCTTGTTGACATAAACCCGCGACTTCAAAAAGCCCCACAAAAAGAAGTCTGGAGCGGTCAAATCAGGCGATCTTGCTGGCCAGTGCAAATCGCCAAAACGGGAGATTTGGCGCCCGGGAAATGCATCCTTCAGCATATCGGTTGTGGCACGTGCAGTGTGTGCCGTTGCACCGTCCTGTTGGAACCACATGTTTTCCAATCCCAATTCATCAAGTTGCGGCAAAAAGAACTCGTTGATCATTGCTCTGTAGCGCTCACCATTCACAGTAACCGTTTGGCCCGCGACGTCTTCGAAGAAAAATGGTCCGATGACTCCTCCAGCGAAAACAGCACACCATACAGTGACTTTGAGCGGGTGTAATGGCTCTTCGTGGGTTACACGCGGATTTTCAGTGCCCCAGAAGAGTAAGTTTTTTTTTTTTAAATACCCGCTAAGATGGAAATGGGCCTCATCACTCATGATTATTTTTGATGAAACATCATCTTCCTCTTGGTGGTGATTAAGGATGGCTTGAGCGTATGTTCGACGCGATTGGCGGTCAGCAGCTAACAGCTGATGCACCGTCTGGACTTTGTACGGAAACATCTTCAAATCTTGTACCAAAATTCGCTGTAAAGACCGTCGACTGATACCCATTTGCGTGGCACGTCGTCTGGTCGATGTCGACGGCGCTTCCATGACATCTTCGGCTACAGCAATATTCTCTGCAGAACGGCTACTCCGGGGTCTGCCACGCCTGACAGCATCTCGTGTTGTGCCAGTCTCTTCGAGGCGAGCGGCTAAACGTCGCAGTGTTTCACCAGTAGGCGATGGACGGCTAGGAAATCTGCGACGAAATTCACGTTGTGCCAAAGTCACCGACCGATTATTGCTCAAATAAATAGTCACCAATATTCCGCGTTCTGGAGCAGTGTAGCGTAACATTGTTTATTAACGTGTATTTCGCATGTGTTTACTACACAAATGTCAAAAAAGAACTGACATTAGGGGCCAATCGCAAAATTTATAGCATTTTCTGATAGGATGATTACTTTTGCGCCACCTTGTACTAACAATTGGAAATAATATGAAGTGGTCTACCTCCACTGCAAGGGGTTCGGATAAGGATATAAGGATATTTGGTTGCCAGGTCTCCTACACTACATAAGGTGTGAATTTGAAAAGAAGTTTGCTTGGTTTTATTACATGGTCCTCGAATATCTTTTCTTATTAAAAAAAAAACAACGAAGGAAGTATGTATCCTCAAAGTTCTTAAACATTTTAAGCTTTTGAATAATTTCCGGATCTACGCCCTCAAATTGACAGAAAAAATAAATATTTAAGATATTTTCACCCGAATACCTGCTAAAACAGCCAAAAAAGAAAACTCCCTCCCCTTACTATCCCTCATTAGAAGTCCCTTTCAATTTGCATCCCTGCAATTGATAGCTGGCTATAGCGACTACAGTGTCCACCACGGGAGACGTTCATAAAGCCCTTAGCTTTGATCTTAGTCTTGGAATTAAATTGTATTAATTTCATCTTCTTCCGGTGAGCAGATGGATTTTTTCCTTGCGCTGTGTTTTAAGTTTCTTTATGTAATTAAGAAAACTTCAAAAAAAAAATGTCTCTTACAAAAAAAAACAACAAAATACCATCAAAATTAACGTAAACACACCACTTCCCCACACACCACTTCCCCTTCATCCCTTAAAGTGATCTCATTAAGTGTGGAATGCGATTTTTCTTCATCCACGTCATCCTCTTCCTCATCAAATTGAGGCTTTTGACAAATTTTTTTCCAAACATTTTTTTTTGTGTATCCATTCGTCCTTTAATGAAGGAAAATATTTAGCTTACCTAATGCACCAGGGAAAATAAACGGGCAATAGCCCTCTTTTTAATACCCGTGAAGTCAAAGAGATGGTTTTGGGGATGGCAGGAAAAGCCTTTTCCTGCCGCACAAGTCCATCGAATACAAAATGTTATGATTATTGTTCCAATTTCAACCACGTGCTGGGAACATTATACCTTCAGGTCCTATCAACCCCAAAGAATAAAAGTTTCATAAGAATTAAAAAAAACTTCTAATTAGAAACGAAGCGACTTAAGCTCACCACAGCCACCTGAACCATTGAAATCCTTTTGTGGTCCACATTGATGGCAACTCCGACTCCAACTTAATTATTTATTTCTCGCGCCCTTGTTACATTTCGACTGCGAGTGTACCCCATCTGGTTGTGGCACTTTGCCGGGTGATTAAGGGAAAAGTTGTGTGGACGAGGGGGAGGAGAGGATTTATTACATCACCGTCTTGACCGCGTGTTCCGTTCGGACCAACGGAATCACGATGCGGCCAAGTTAAATGGCATCTCTTCGCGGTCGTTGGGAACTATCAACATTACCATTATTGGGCAAATGAAATACTGGTTTCACGAGACTGGTAATGGGTCGGCAGTTGGCCCGTCTCTCTCTCTATTGCGAGCGGACCCAACGTATCATTAGGAATATGATTTGTAATGACAACATAATCGTTAAATTGATTCGGCAATCGAGCTGGGAATGGCTATCGTACGACCGAGTGTATTCTTCTTCTTCGTCGTTTTGGCAGCATTTCAACACAATGAACAGCGAAAAACGATTCGTAAAATGATTCGCAAATTATTGAGCGGCAAAGCTGTGAGTGAGATGATGATTGTACTCTGTGGGATAAGACTGATTTGGAAGTTGATTTCGATGTGAACTACAGTTGGCACTTGGCTGTTGAACGCGAACGCGAGGTTTTTATCAATTCAACTTTCATTTCATTGAATCGGTTGATGATTCTAAAGAAGCTTCAGAGCAGGGCTGTCGGTACCCGATTTGGAATATTATCGTTATCGCAAATATACTTGTTTGCATAATTTTCAAACAAGGAGTAGCTATCGTGGACATATGTAGGATGCACCATATAATTTGTTGTCAGTGGAACCCCTTGCAGCGCACTTTGAGACTTATTTGCACTTTTTACCGTATAAAGTCCATTTGACTCAAAGAAAATTTGCGACAGAGCATCAACGTCCCATGGAATCCAGCCAAACAGTTTCTCGAATAATTGACACTGAAACTGATTTTTGGAAGCAAATGTTGATGATCGAAGAGATCCATTTCAAAAGGAGCATTTTTGGAACGAAGAATCTACACGAGACCTTTTTTTTACTTTTAAATTCATTATTGCCCTACACCTTAAACGTCCAATGCGGAGTTTTTTTTTGACTAGGGTTACCAGCTAGTACAGTTCTTGATTCAATCTTCATCTCCATAGCCCGTCAACGCAAACGGGACCGAAGAGTTTTGAGGGTTTTGCTAGTAAATTGCCATCTTAGCACGAAGAAACAGCGAGAATTCTCCATCGTCATCGTGGGTCATCCTTGGGTAGTATAACAAAACTAGATATGGCTCTGTATAGTTTTGGTCTCTATAAATGCTGTCGTATATGCGGTTGTGAACTCGATCAACAGGAAATGGGAATCGATTTGGACTTCTTGGGTGTTTTACAGGATCTGACGAAGTGTGAAGTTTTGATCGTTTGTGGACTTTTCTGGCCTAAAACCACACTGATAAGGGCCGACCATGTTGTTGGTACACTGTTTCAGGCGTTCACATATTACGGCAAATACGATCTTGTAGGCGATGTTGAGGAGACTTATGCCTCTGTAGTGGGCGCAGTTCAGAGGATCTCCTTTTTTGTGGATCGGGCAAATGATTCTGAGGTTTCATTCTTCAGGCATACTTTCATCCGACCAAATTTGGCGTATGAGTTGGTGGATGTTACTTACGAAGTCATTTCTGCCGGCTTTATGAAGCTCAGCGGGTGGCCTTGTTAAGCTTGAGTTTAGATATTGCTATCCTAACTTTGCTAACTTCGGGTAGGTGCTAGTTTTCGCTGCCCTCGCAATATTGAATGGAACGTTCTGCCTGACAGCGGAATATCATTCGTTTACTAGTCTGCTGCAGTAATTCTTTTATGTCTCCAGAATCGAATAGGTTCCAACTACAATATTTCCTTGTTTATCTCAACAGAATACTGTTCGAGCCTTCTATGCTTGGATTTGACGTTTTTCACTTTGGTTAAACTTGCAAAGATTGTCCCTGGAGTGGCACCTCTCTATATCATCGATTGCGTGCTTTTCTTGAGTTTTTTTTTCTAAAAATTTTGTGTTCTTTCCTTATTCTCTACCTCTAGAGTTAAATGGCAGCTGTCGTCTTCATCTACAGCTTAGACTTGTTGGTCTCGTTCTTGGCTGCGAGCATCTGTCGGCATTCCTCATCATACCAGGGGTTTCTTTCTGGTGGGCGCGAGAAAACTAGCACATCAGTTTGCGGCTTGTCTAATGGCTTATTGGCATCGTTGCCATTGTTCTTCGTCATGGTGGTATGTTGTACATCGAGAGGTTAAGGGATACGCGTTCCTTGAAGGCATGTGGTCTGCATCGTTTGACATTAAATTTTATCACAATATTTCTGATTTTTTGTGGCGTGGTGGATATCCCCATTCTTACCTTGCTTGCAAAAAGGTAGCGGTCCGAGTCGATGCTAACCCTTATAGGAATGTTCGGACATCCAAAATATTGGAGGCGTCCCTCTTGTCTATTGCAATATGATCAATTTGGTTGGCCCATTTGTTGATCTGGAGACTGCCATGGCTCCTTATGGATATCGAGGTGAGGAAATCGTGTGCTGACTATAGTGGCATTTCGTTCCGCAGCAAAATCAGTTAGCTTACCTATGTATCAAACCAGTTGGTCACAGCAAAATAGTGAAATTAGTAGAATATAGGAACGGGCATCCGACTGCACCATCCTATATCACGATTTCGACATAAAATACTCAATCAGAATACCAAGTAGAGTAGGATGGATCTAAAATGGAAATAGGAGTGGGCTCTGGGGTGCAGTATTTTCCAAGTAGAAATCCTAGCCATACTCGATGCTGCTGGATCGGCTTAAGTACATTGGACATTTAACCAGAGGATATCTTCGTTTACGTAAATAGTCAAGTGGCCATAAAAGCTCTGGCATCGAACAAAATCAAATCACTAATAGATAACAACATAAGTTTCACACTCAAATATTTTTAAACATTTTTTTCAGGATGGCGGTAGTGTCTGCCTTGTAGCAGTTTAGGGCTTCCGCTAGTTGTTCGCCTGCACCTCTCCTGTTTAATGTTCTCACATTCCAGGTGCAGATACGAATGTCGTTGTCCTTTTTTCGTTTAGCATGGTCGTCAACAATAATATCAGTCATTTCCGAATCTATTGGTTGCTTCGTAACATAGGCTTTTTTATATGGATGCGTAGTTAACCCAAAGCACAACCCCCAACCTGGAGGGGTAGGCCCTTGTTTTGACCCTAGGACAGCGGGCCGGAAAATACCAATATCAGTAGCAAATTTTGGGATATGAGCGCTGCAATGACCCACCAACTCTATTCCAATACCGTGGCTCAGCACTGGAAATCCCTATAGACCAGGTGTTCAAATATGTCGAAGCAGCTCATATAGAGATTTCACTACCATTTCGATCAAACTGAAGCTGTAGGCGCCAACGTTGACTCCATCTAGGGAATTCCTCCGCTGCCGCCCGAGAGTGAGTGCCTTAGTGAGAGGACACTCCTCCCCCCTCTCTCGTTTGCTGCCACCAACGACCTTCCACGGGGGTTTAATACCCCATCTCCAGTCGAGGTACTAGGCACCCACCAGTCACCAGCGTGGAGGTGAGAGTAGGAGTTGATAGTGAGAGGCTAGAGTGAGAACGCTTGTGTCCTCATATAATCTCTTCAATATCCTTAAGTACCGTTGCTGTTAACTATATTCGAAAAATCACCAAGAAGTTTATTTGTTGATTTTCCCTTCTGGAACCCGTATTGGTTTTTGCATATTAGATTCTTGTTCTCAACAAATTTCCATATACGATCAGATACTATTTGTTCCAATACCTTCTCTATGACTGGCAGTATTGCTATCGGACGATAGTTCGCTATCTCTTTTATGGCTCCTCCCTTGTATATTGATCTAACAAGTGCCTCATTGAGCTTTTTTGGTATTGTCGAGGTTTCGAGACTTACATTGATGAGCTTGGTGATTATAGGTGCAAAGATGTTGGCATTTGTTTTAAGATCAATTGCTCTAATACCATCCGCTCCTGGCACTTTTTGGACATTTAACATAATAAGTTCGATACCTCTATAGGTTCAATTTCTCCCAATTAAATAGAGCTCCTCAATGTTTCGGGTTGATGATTTGATGCTACTTTGTTGCACGTGTGGATGATGGATACTGCTTGGTGCGAAAAGATCTATGTCCAAAATCCTCGGCTAACACTCCTATATCGATGCCAGTTGTAAAGTTCTTTACGATAGTCGCATCTAATGACGGTTTTTTTCGTCCCAGTGGCTCGTTGATTAACGACAAAGTTTTTCTAGGATCGTATTTATTTTGCTCGAACTTTTCTCTGTAGTACTGATCTTTATTCCTCGATATTTTTTTGTCAACTTGGTTACGTAGTCTCTTGTATTCGACTTCGTATGTTATGTTATTTCGATTGCTTTTTCATCTACGATAAAGTCTGTCTCTACGTTTACAACTCTCAATTATGTCACTTGAAATCCATTCTGCATTTCTACGTCGAGCTTTCTGTTTGTGAAAACGGTCGATTTTTCATAGATTTCGGCCATTTTTTCAGCTAACGAGTTGAAAAGTTTATTGGTATCGTTTTGTTGCAATATATGTTCCCAATTCATTGTTCTGATCAGCTGATTTACTTTGCTACTTTTAATAACTGAGAGCTGAGGTTGTTCGCTTTCAGTTTTACCCGCATCATACACTCCATATAGGGTGCTGTAGTGATCGCATATGTCACTTTCAATTACAGCCGAAAATATTTTGCGCTCCGATACGTTTACCAATATGTGATCAATTAGTGTCTCACTTCCCACGTTTATATCGACTCTTGTAGTCTCTTGTAGCCAGCATTTCTTTATAGTTATATACATGCGCTTTAGTGGTATATTTCATGTTTATATTTATATCGCCCAGTATGATAATGTCATAATTTTCAAACAAAGAGTAGCTATCGTGGACAAATGCAGGATGCACCATTTTATTTGGTGCTAGAGGAACCCCCTTGCAGCGCACTTTGAAGAATTATTTGCACTTGTTACCGTATAAAGTGCATTTGAATCAAAGAATATTGCGACAGAGCATCCACGTCCCTTGGAATCCAGCCAAACAGTTTCTCGAATGGTTGACACTGAAACTGATTTTTGGAAGCCAATGTTGATGATGGAAGAGGTCCACTTCACACTCTTTTGAACAAGCTAAATTGCCAAATTTCGGGAACGGAGAATCTATACGAAATCCTTTTTTTACTTTTAAATTCATTGATGTCCATTCACTCTACATGTCCCAGCCATCTTAAACGTCCAATGCGGAGTTTTTTTTTTACTAGGGGTAACTGCTCGCATAGTTCTTGATTGAATCTCCATCTCAATAGCCCGTCCTCCCGACTCGACCAAGGATTTCTTCATCAATTTTTGAAACGGTCCATGCTTGAGCGCCGTATAACAGAATTGGGATGATTAGGGTCTAATAAAAGGATATCCTTAGCAGTTCGAGTGAGGGCTTTACTACTGAATTGCCATCTTAGCCCGAAGAAACAGCAGTTTGCAAGAGTAATTCTTCATTTAATTTCTGACGAGATGTTGTTGTCAGAGTTAATAGCGGAGCCGAGGTAGACAAAGTCCCGTACTACCTCAAAGTTATATCTGTCAATGGTGACGTTCTGTCCACTTCATCGATATTGTGTGTTCTTTCATATTGACAGGATATACTTGGTCTTAAAAGTTACTGCTAAACGCATTTTTGCCGCTTCCTTTTCAAAACAAGTAAACGTCGATATGACATCTCGTTGAGTCTGACCAATGATGATATCGCCGGCATATGCTCATAGTTACACCGATTTTTAGAAGATTGTGCCTCTGGTGTTGGCTCGGTAATTTTGCACACTTGACAGTGCATCGCCTTGCCTAAATCATTTTTTGGAATCGAATGTGTCGTTGAGGTAGTGTCCGACCCTGATTGAGCAGCCTCTGGTGTTGGCTCGGTAGTTTTGCACAATTTACAGTGCATCGCCTTGCCTAAATCCTTTTTTGGAATCGAATGTGTCGTTGAGGTAGTTTCCAACCTTGATTGAGCAGCGAAAATTCTCCATCGTCATCCTGAATAGTTTACCAAATCGAGACATGGCACTGTAAAGTTCGTCTCTATAAATGCTGTCCTATGCGGCTATGAACTCCATAAACAGGAAGTGGGTATCGATTGGAACTTCTTGGGTTTCTTTCCACGATCTGCCGAAGTGCGAAGATTTAATCAGTTGTGGACTTTCCTGGCCAAAAACCGCACAGATAGGGGCCGATCAGGTTGTTGGTAAACGGTTTCAGGCGTTCACATATTACGGCAGATAGGATCTTATAGGCGATGTTGAGGAGACTTATGCCTCTGTAGTTGACGCACTTCAGAGGGTGGATCGGGCAAAAGGTGCTAAGGTTTCATTTTCATCCGACTAAAGTTGCTGTAATGAGTTGTTGGTTACTTATCAAATCATTTCCACCGTCTTTATAAAGTTCGCTGAGCGCAATCCTTGATTTAGGCCGGGGGGTTGTTAATTTGCGTTGTCGTCAATAATTCGTTCTACCTGAATGTAAAAGATTGTTCGTCACCACGCACCTTTATCAGTCTGCAGTCCTCAGCATCGACTGTGTCTCAACTACGATATTTCCTTGTTTATCTTGGTAGGATTCTGTTCGAGCCTTTTATCCTTGGCTTAAAAGTTTAACGCTTTGATAAAACATGTGTACATCGTTCCTGGAGTGGCACCTCTTATTGACATCGTTGCCATTGTTCTTCGACATTCGATACTGGTGGGATGGTTTTAATCGTGAGGTTAAGGAATACGCGTTACGGGAAGGCCTTGTCGAACTCTTGCGATTGCAGTCTTTCGACATTCATTTTTTTACACATGGCTTGGTAGACATCCGCACTCCTACCTTGGCTGCAACAAGGTAGTGGTCCGAGTGATGTTAGCCCCTCGGAATGTTCGTTCATCAAAAAATACTGGATGCGAGTCTGTTTTCTATCGCAATGTGATCAATTTGATTGGCCGTTTGTTGATCTGGATACCGCCATGTCCCCTATGGTTATCGAAGTGAGTAAACCGTGTGCTGGCTGGCTATTGTGGCATTTCTTTCCGCAGCGAAGTCAATTAGCCTAAGTCCTTTGCGTTAAAATCTTCCAGCAAGACTTTAACATCGTACTTTGGTAGTCGGTCATAAGTTTTGTCATTGAGCTCATAGAAGCAGGCTTTCACTGTACCATCTTTTTCCTACGTCGGAGCGTGAGCGCATGTAAGGATGATGTTGGCGAAGAAATAGGCAAGACCTAGGTCTTGCACTTATAAAACAAATCCACATCCGAATAGTCGCTGTTTCTGCTCACTATAACACGATCCGTAGTAGATGTCACCGTTTTTTTATTTTCTTTTTGAATGGCCTATCCCATCGTATTTCCTGGATGGCAGTAATGTAATGTCTTTATAAAAGCTTAGGGCTTCCGCTCTTTGTTCGGCTGCACATCTCCTGTTTAATGTTCTCGGATTCTAGTTGCAGATAAGTAGATCGTCGTCCTTTTTTCATATAGCATGTCCATCAACAATGTAATCGGTTTCTGTTCTTTTTTTGTATGTGAGATGGTAGTTGATCCAAAGCACAACCCTTAAACTGGGAGGTCTTATCCAATTTATTAGACACCGGGACACGGGGAAATTAGTACCCATTACGGGATTGAGCGCTTCCGTTGGCTCTCTTCAAGGGGCCTGACTTACCCTGAATATTCTTAAATTTCCTGTTGTCCGAATATGCCAAAGCAGCTTTTTTTATATCTTTTTCCTATCCTAACTGGGACTATATAATTCACCGTTGATTCCATCTTGGGACTTCCGTCGCTGCCGTATTGAAAAAGGACTTTATGCCTAAACCTCACATTAAGAAGGTGCCGCTTTGTTATATATTTTACATTCATCAATGTCTGCTTATTGTGCCCGATATAACTGCACTAGTGGTATATGTTAAATATAACATCCCAACATCTATTGTATGCCAAACGTTTCATATCCTTCTATCGATATTTGTCTTCAATAACTGAAAGAAATTTGACTAATAAAACCTCTCCTCAGAACTCAGTATATTGTGAACTAGATATATGTATCTATATAGAAGAGTAAACTCGCTCTCAATTTATCCCAGTTCATAATCCCAAGTAAGCCCCTTTCATCCCAACTTCGGCTTACACTTAAGATGATTTAAACTTTTCCATTCACTCCATTAGCCCCCCCTGAAGAGAAGTCAAAACAAATAGCAATGCCAATTCATTTCGCCCAAAACCCTTACCCACCCCCATGGTTAGACGTTGAATGTCATGCTAAACTGTATTTTCGCACGAGAAAGGGTTAAACAAAGCCTCTGCTGAGTTACCAAGCAAAAATTTAATTCTTGGCAATATCCATTTGATTTCATTTGCATCCAATTAACAATCCATCAACTTCTTACGGAGTTTTGATTCCTTAATCTTTTTCCATTTTAAGTTCTGGAACAGCAGCACTTAAGCGATATGATGAGGTACGGCAAATGTAACCCTTTCACCATTTGCTGTCTTGTCAATAGGGAGGGGGGGAGGGCATACACTAGTGGAAAATCAATTTCTGTTCCTTCAACCAGAAAGGGTTTTCAAAAACTTAACAAACCAGACCAACAGAGAAAAAAACAGGATATGCAAATTAATTATTTGTGAAATGTGTTTAGTGTATCTATTGGATAAACCTTCGTTCCAGGCTAGTGAATAATGTAGTGCTTGGCGCAAAAATGTGGAAAATGTCTGGCGAAATTAATAAATTACTACCAGTGATGCGGCTCGAAGGACCAAACTAGTTGCACACACCTATTCCATCTAATCGCAAAACTTTTCAATTTCACTTGGCAGTGTCGGGGTGAGGGAATCGAGTTTAACCATATTAAGCTGCATGTCAATTACACACAGAAGAGTATGTCGAATTAAATTACAGGTGTAATTCATCAGTACAGAACAACCCTTCAAACTTCAAAACAATGCCAACCAGACCCAAATGATTTAAAAGCCTTCAGTAATTCAATTTCTCTATACAGATACATACGTACCGAGAGTATCTATATGCGGATAGATGTACATTTTCAATTTTGGGAAATGGGAAATGGTATAATGTAGCTGCGTTAATTGAGTTAAGATACAGTCAGATGCTCATGCAGATACATCATTGTTGATGGCAATTTACCAACTCTATACATCCTGAAAGTGCTCCCGCTCGCTCTCTCTCTCTTCTCGACTCAACTAGGACTGGGTGTGGGGGCAACAACAAAAAAATATTTATATATCCAATATTTATGCAAATTCTGTCAGAAAAACATGAAAGGCAAACCATAACGATGCTGAGATGGATGACAAACGTTTTTCCCATTCGTTTGAGTCTTGTGGCGCGCAATCCCCGCCGAACATCCATTTGGTTGTGTCAACTGTCGTGTATCTTTCTAGCGTCACAGAGGCGTTAAATTGTATTAAAATTTTTGTCAACGAAATTGTCATATCAGCGGAATATCTACGCCGTCCCGTCGTCGAGGAGGTGACGGGAAATCTGTAATAACTGCGAGTGCTAGTGCGAAATTTGCATAAATACGCTGTGCGGTTCGCCGACCCCAATAACAACAATGTAACGTCGGCAATCACCAAAGGACGGGCAAGGATATTCCAGTTGGGAAAAAAAATCACATCCTATTTAGTATTCATTGAAAGTATTTAAGCCGAAAACGATGTTCTTCCAATAAAAATAATAATAATCTGTCACTTAGTGAGTGAGGGGAATGAGTGTGTTGTTGTGTATCTGTGTGTGCATCGTCACCCTCTCTGCATTGGTAGATTGTAACTCCATTTAGTTGGGCTTTTATTATGAACAGATTTGCATCCCTTATCGAAGGATTCATCTCTGTCAGGGAGAAATATTATTGCACCACCACAACGAGAGGGAGATGTATCTCACGCGAAAAGAATCGCGACTGGGTATGTGTATGCGTCTATTTTCATATCAAAATGAAATGACAGCGCATTTAATCGATTTATGTCCTTTAGATTCGATTTGCCATATTGTTTGCGACAGGGTGGAACATTGAGATAACAGGGCATGGCCTGGCTGTATATGTTTGCTGGTTATATAGCTCAGCCACGCGCACAGAGTTTATGTTTTATTTGAATTCAGTCAGACAGACGGATAGATACATCGGTGCTAACCCGCTGAGAGCGTGAGATTTTGCGATTTACATGAATCGACATGAAATGAACGAATTTTTATGACATTTCGATTGTGTGTAGTGGAATTGATTGCTGTCTCTGGTCTGTGATTGGGGGATAGTGAGTTTGCGAAATGAACAGACTGAGTGATGTCAAGGATATAAGGGCGAAGGTTTAATTAAAATTTAATGCTCATCTGGGTAGATGTGGACATAGCTATGGCTAAACTTAAGCAACACATTGGTTTTAATAATATTTTCTTACCATTTAGTGACATATAGCCACCCCTAAGTGAGACTTCTGCAATCCGTTTGATTTTATACACCTGGTGATATATTCTTCTCCAACGGAAACTCAACTCGTTCAGAGAATGTGCTTGATAAAATGCAGCCTTCTATCCGCTTCAGTTCCTGGTACTCAAGCTACAACAAATGCGTTCAATTGCTTGGGCTTCTTGGGCTTATGCGATACCTATGGAATTCAAAGAATATAGATAGAGCAATGTTGACCACCCCTTTGATATTGTCATATGCCAAGCAATGCTAGGCCTATGTTGCTGTATAGCTCTTGGTTCATTGCTGAATAAACGTCTCCATTGGCCGTTAAAAAAACGGAACCGAAGATTTCTGCTTCCTTTTTGGAGGTCTCTCTCTACTGCGTCCGACGTTTGTCTGGGAATCATAGTCTCTGCGAGTCGAAGTATTTTTGTCAATTCGCTCTTAATGTCCTATCACTGATAAAAAAGTTTACGTAGATATCGCACGCCAAAGGAAAAAAATGTACACAGCTTTTCTGCTTTTACTTCGAACCTTGAAGATTGGTATGAGCAATATATTATCTGTGGTCCTATCCATCTTAAACTTCCAATAAGGAGTTTTTTTTCAACTAGGGGTATGTAGCTGTACAGCTAGTATTGCTAGGGTGAATTTTCGTCTCCATAGCCCGTCAACGTAGACCGTCACCCAAAACGTCCAAGGATTTCTAAATCCGCTTTTACTATGATCCATGCTTCAGCTACGTAGGGAAGCAGTATGATGCTCAGAATTCGTTAGTAGTTCGATTGATAGCTTTACTACAAAATTGCCTTCTTAGCCCGAGAAACAGCACCTGCCAAAGTAGTTCGTCGCTTAATTTCTGAGGGGATGTTGTTTTCAGAGCTAATACCGGAGCCGAGATAGACCAATTCCTGTACTACCTCAAAGTCATATTCGTAAATGGCGACGTTCTATCCAAATCGTGGATGTGGTGTGTCCTTTCGAATTGACAGCTAAACCCATTTTGCCACTTCCTACTCTATACTTGCAAACGTGGCTGTGACATCACGTTGAGTCGGACCAATGATGTCAATATCATCGTCGTATGCGTGTAGTTGCACCGATTTATAAAAGATTGTGCCTAGGGGGTTGGCTGAGGAGTTTTGCACAAACTTCTCAAGAATCAACTGAGAGAAGTAACATGACGCCTGGAAGTCACTGTTTTTTGGTATCGAATGTGTCGGTGAGGTCGTTTCCGACCCTGATGGAGCAGAGAGAATTCTCCATCAACATCCTGCACATGCGGACGTGTTTGGGTGGTATACCAAAACTATATATGGCGCTGTTTAGTTCGTCTTGTATCCTTCGCTTACACTTTGGTAAAAATGGTGAAGATCGTTGCTGGAGTGGCACCACTCTATATCCGGTGTTAAACCGATGTTCTTCCCTTCTTCTTTGCCTATAGAGTTCAATGGCAGATCTCGTCTATACCTGCAGCGTAACCTTATAGGGCTCGTTCTTGGCTGCGAGCAACTGGCGGCATTCCTTATCAAATCAAGGGTTTATTGCTACTGGACGCGAGATACCGAGCACATCAGTTGCAGCTGCTCTAATGGCTTATTGGCATCGTTGCCATCGTTCTTCGACATTAGAAGCAGGTGGTATGGTGTGAATCGAGAGGTTTAGTGATACGCCTTGCGCGAAGGCCTTGGCGGTCTCTTGCGATTGCAGTCTTTCGACATTAAATTTTTTCACAGTATTTCTGGTTTGTTGTGGCGTGGTGGATATCCGCATCCTTACCTTGGCTACAACTAGGAAGTGGTCCGAGTCGATGTTAGCCCCTCGGAATGTTCGGACATCCAAAATACTGGATGCGTGTCTCTTGTCTATCGCAATGTGATCAATTTGGTTGACCGTTCGTTGATCTTGAGACCACCATGTCCCCTTATGGATATCGAGGTGAGGAATCCGTGTGCTGGCTATAATGGCATTTCGTTCCGTAGCGTCAATAAGCCTTAGTCCGTTACCAGACGTGTTGTCATGTAGGCTATATTTTCCGACAGTTCTGCTAAATATGTCTTCTCTTCC
Source organism: Rhingia campestris (assembly GCA_932526625.1). Classification (NCBI taxonomy): domain Eukaryota; kingdom Metazoa; phylum Arthropoda; class Insecta; order Diptera; family Syrphidae; genus Rhingia; species Rhingia campestris. The sequence continues at coordinate 192,032,077 of OW052182.1, forward strand.
TACCTTTGCGTTAAAATCTCCCAGCACGATTTTAACATCGTACTTTGGTAGTCGCTCATAGGTTTTGTCGAGGAGCTCGTAGAAGCAGTCCTTAGTTGTATCATCTTTTTCCTCTGTCGGAGCATGAGCGCATATTGGGCTTATGTTGGCGAATTTGGCCTTGATGCGGATTGTTAAGTATGGCACTTATAACAAATCCGTCCATAGTAGATGTCACAGTTTTTCATCCTCTTTTTTCCCGGCCCATCCCATCGTATTTCCTGGATGGCAGCGATGTTTGCTTTGTAGCAGTTTATAGCTTCCGTTAGTTGTTCGCCTGCACCTCTCCTGTTTAATGTTCTCACATTTCAGGTGCAGATACGAATGCCGTTACCCTTTTTTCATTTGGCATGGTCGTCAACAATAATATCAGTCCATTCCGAGGCTATTGGTTGCTTCGTAACACAAACTTTTTTCCGTGGATGGGTATTTAACCCAAAGGACAACCCCCAACCTGGAGGGCCAGGCCCTTCTTTTGACCCTAGGACAGCGGGCCGGAAAAAATACCGATGTCAGTAGCCCATTTTGGAATATGAGCGCTGCCTTTGACCCATTGAGGGTTCCTCCGCCACCAACTCCTTTCCAACACCCTGGCTCAGTAGACCTGGTGTTCAAATATGTCGAAGCAGCTCATATAGGGATTACACTGCCAGTTCGATCAAAGGAGACTGAGAGGACACTCTCCCATCTCCAGTCGAGTACTAGGCACCCACCAGTCACCAGCGTGGAGGTATAAGTAGGAGTTGATAGTGAGAGGCTAGAGTGAGAACGCTTGTGTTCTCAATTAATCGCATCACTATCCTATCCCGATACCGAACGGTTAATTTGAGATAGGCTCTTCTTGACAATTGTGCTTCTCGGGTGGTTTGTCAGCCCATCACGAACTGAACTTCGACCTGGTGATTGCAAATTCCACCACAGCCACTACAAGTTCTTCCCAAATATAAGCTATAACATGAACATAAAGAATTCATTTTAAACCTTTTTGCGCTTAATTGCTTCATTTCAGTCATCCACTAGATGACATGTGTCCATCAACAATTTACGTCATCTCTGCAAGAATCTAATCGAAAAGACCATTTCAATCGTAAAACTTCGATTACAAACATCATTGTCAACGCTTTCACTCAAATGGATGTACTAACACAAAAGAAATCACAAATGACTCAGCAGATTACATCCATCCACCCTTCGACCACAATCTCCCACCATCCTTGATCCCGGACAGACAATAATAATAATTAAATGTTTTACAACGCCAGTGATATCTTCGTCATTGAATCGACCCTAAAGCAAATCAAAACACAACTCTAGCACAAAAAAAACGCCAACAAAACATCAATTCTCTCTCAATATTGAATAAAATATTTTACGATCTAACCAGAATAATAAACGCACAAGGCAAACAAACCCATTCGAGGATTCACTAAATCGGGCGCTCTCAAAATATACAATAGCCCGCTGAAGGCTGACGGTGTGGTGGTGGTGGCGGGTGCCGAACATCATCGCGCACACCATTCATTCAAAGCGCCTAAATCAAATCCAGATGAAAATGTATCTACACACTCGGTGGTGAGACAGAACGGCGAGGACGATAAAAATAACACTCCCACACACGCATTCAATTAAAAGCAATAAAATCTCGCGTGTAAAACTGATAAATAAACACCGAAGCAGCTATATCGATGGGGTCCACTATAGCCGCCCCCCCGCCTAATCACTCGTCAATAAACATCTAAAAATGATTGAATGCAATTGTATCTATTCATCATTCTCGCCTGCGACAAGCGTTACATTAGCTTAACACACCGCCCCGACTATAAAGGCGAACTTTTATTGACGACTTAATTAAACGGTCCTGTGATGCGCGCGCTGCCGGCGTTTGTTTGCTTTTGTCTCGTCGTGCACAATCGTTAAATCGAAATAATTGCTATCGCGGGCGAGTATATGTGTATCTGAATTCAGAAAACTTGTATCTATTGGAGCGTTCCGGATTCATTCGCTTTTGACCACAAGCACAGGAAAACGGCCCATAAACCGCGTGCCAGTCTTGTTTATTTGAAATTACCTACTCGTTAGTCATTACTCGTTAGTATGTGCGCATTTTAAGCGATGCGGATGGTGTTTAGAGATAAGAAAAGTTTTTTAGGACCACGTTGTGGGGTCCTTGTCCCAGAGGGGAATTCAAAAGATTTTTATGGACGTATTTTGGAAAACATGTTCTTTTTTCTTCTGTGTACAGGTGGCGGCGCTTAGGAAGGTGTTTATTTGTTTTTTGAAAGTGAAGACTGGGATTTATTCGGAAACGTTTAACTCGTTGATTTTTATTTGTGCTTTCAAAAGATTTTGTTCGGCAGTGAAGTCGGGTGCGCGTGCGGTTTGCTTTGATGGGTTAACAGATGTTTTTTTGGTCTAGAGTGGTGGCCTACATTTCAAGGGACTACTATGGGGATTTTTGTGTTGGGGGCAATGTATTTGACCTATCTGATGCATATAAGCTTCGATTATCAGCCTCCACGTAAAGACCACCAGGTGAATAGTTCCTTGACCACACAGATTGGGTAAGCAGTTACTTATGTATTGGAGAGAGCAGATGAGAACGTGGTATTTCCTGAGATGTAGTCTATGGTGTGGGCGATACATCCACAGTTGGACTGGACAAAATGAACTATATACCGACAAGAGTTCCATTGAAATATTCGGAAAACATGTCACGTAAGAATATTAACGCGTAGTCAGGGTCCTTAAACAGAGATGTCACGAAAAAATCAAATTGAATACCGCAGTGGATATCTACTAACAAACACTCGCTTCATAGAGATAATTAATTGGAACTATTTGTCCAGGTTAGATAGGTGTTGTGTATTCGGTAAACTTCTCCACCATTTAAACAAAAATGAACGAAGCTACTAAAATATGGTGACGACCAAAATAACGAATAAATTGACTCCTACTTACTTAAGTGGTGCTACAGTCCGGGATGAACCTGGGCCTCAACCAACATGCCTCTCCAATTAGCCCGGTCCTTAGCTAACTGCCTCCAGTTGCGCATTCCAAGTTGGTTGAGGTCGGTTTCTTCTGTGCGCGTCACTTAAGGTGAGGTCTTCCTCTACTCCGTCCGACGTCTGACTGGTAATCGAAGACTCTGCGAGACGAAGTATTGGTGTCCATTCGTTCTAGATGTCCTAGCCATCTAAAACGTCCAATGCGGAGATTTTTCACCCGGGGTATATCGCTGTACAGCTCGTGTAGTTCGTGGTTGAATCCGTGTCTCCATAGCCCGTCAACGCAAACGGGAAATAAGATTTTTCGAAGAATTTTCATCTCGAATCCACCAAGGATTTTTTCATCCGCATTTGATACAGTCCATGCATCAGTGCCGCATGGCAGGACTGGGATGATCAAGGTCTTGTATAGGATCTACTTAGTATTTCGAGTGAGGGCTTTACTACAAAATTGCATTCTTAGCCCGAAGAAACAGCGGTTATATGGAGTTATTCGTTTAATTTCTGACGAGATGTTGCTGTCAGCGTTAATAGCGGAGCCGAGGTAGACAAAGTCCCGCACTAACTATGCGTATACTTAGTCTTACCCTCATTTACTGCTAAACCCATTTTCGTCGCTTCCTTCTCTATACTAGCAAACGTGGCTATGACATCACGTTGAGTCCTACCAATGATGTCAATATCGTCGGCGTATATAGTAGTTGCACGGATTTATTTGGAAAATCGTGCCTATGGTGTTGGCTCGGGAGTTTTGCACAATCAAGTTGAAAAAGTCACATGACAGCGCATCGCCTTGCTTAAATCCTTTTTTGGTATCGAATGTGTCGTTGAGGTCGTTTCCGACCCTGATGGTGCAGCGAGAATTCTCCATCGTCATCCTACACAAACGGACGAGTTTGGCCGGTACTTGTATCATATTTTTCCTCCGTTGGAGCATGAGCACATATAAGGCTTATGTTGGCGAATTTGTCCTTGATGCGGATTGTTACAATGCGTTCGCTAATGTTTTGGAAACATAAGACTTCTTGCGTAAGTCTGGCACTTATAACAAATCCGCATCCGAATAGTAGCTGTTTCTGCTCACTATAACACGGGCCATAGTAGATGTCACAGTTTTTCATCCACATTTTGCCCGGCCCATCCCATCGTATATCCTGGATGGCAGTAATGTCTGCTTTGTAGCAGTTTAGGGCTTCCGCTAGTTGTTCGCCTGCACCTCTCCTGTTTAATGTTGTCAAATACCAGGTGCAGATACGAACGTCGTTGTCCTTTTTTCGTTTTGCTTTTTTTCCGTGGATGGGTAGTTGACCCAAAGCAAAACCCCCATTCTGGATGGCCAGTCCCTTGTTTTGGCCCTAGGACAGCGGCCCGGAAAAAATACCGATGTCAGTAGCCCATTTTTGGGGTATGAGCGCTGCCGTTGACCCATTGAAGGCTCCTCCTCCACCAACTCTTTTCCAACACCCTGGATCAGTATTGGAAATCCCTATATACCTGGTGTTCAAATATGTCGAAGCAGCTCATATAGGGATTTCACTATCAGTTCGATCAAACCGGAGCTGTAGGCGCCACCGTTGACTCCATCTAGGGAATTCCTCCGCTGTCGCCTGAGATTGAGTGCCTCAGTGAGAGGACACTCCTCCCCCTCTCTCGTTTGCTGCCACCAATGACCTTCCACAGGTGTTTAATACCCCATCTCCAGTCGAGGTAATAGGCACCCACCAGTCACCAGCTTGGTGGTGAGAGGCTAGAGTGAGAACGCTTGTGTCCTCATGCAATCGCATCACTATCCTTAAGCACCAGCTAAAGAAGGGTAATCAACGTTTCTTCCCGGTCGCATGATATTGTACCGTCATCATCATCATCTTTAGTTTTTGCAATGATGCGGGCTATAGAGCAAGCCCTACTACCCTGTGAATCTGATGCGCTTGGAGTCGGTCTGAGCCGATTTGCCAGAAGACCCCGGCGCGTCTGTGTATTCCGGATGCAATACATCCGAAAGTACACTGATTCTGTAAACAGTTTCTGATTCCGTGGCTGAGTTGCTTAGATGAGACGATTTCTCTTCTAGGCTCATCATCTCGAAATTATTTGTGACCCTTACCGATTGGTAGGGGTCATGTCGGTATCGACAGGTTATTCTTAAACATCCCTAGTTGATGCTTCATTTGTAAAGGCATCATTCTCTAAGTTTTTTTTTTGGAATTTCAATTGTTCCCACGAGTAGGCGGGATTCATTGGTCACCCGTGGTCTACCCATCTTACCACAGGAAGGCTCTCTTGAGATTGGAGGTCGCCCGGTATCCGAAGTTCCCAAATTAGCGGCTTAAAACTCTCTTTTTAGCCAAGCATCCTTCGTCGTTTGCTGTTCCACCTTAGAATTGGGTTTATGGGTTTTCTTCCATCTCAAACTTATGGTTCCCGCCTATACATTGGTCGTAAGTTGCAACGAGTTACATCATAGGTACGGTCATTATCTAAGTGAGACTCTTGACTGACACTAATCAGGCAAGCTGATTAGTCTTTTCAGTTAGGCGACCGCGAGAAGGAATGAAAGATGAGGATTTTTTGCATTGACCTCGTTAACCTTGAACTTTTCCCGAAAGGGTTACACATTTGCAATAACTGGCTCTCCCCAGAATCCGTACAGCCGACCTTCGAAGAGGGTGGGTGAAACTGAATTGCCACCTGGACCTGGGATATTAAATCTTTTTGTTGAAACCATTGCATTACACTCGGTATACGGGGAGTACATTTTAGGCGCCTTACCTTTGGTATATTCTGACCCCTAACCTGAAGGGGGCATGGAAATATAACCGGCTTTAATTTTGTGGAGCTATTACACTTCGCCGCTAAAAATAAGTTCCCAATTTGTTCCAGTATTTACGAATTTAAAATATATTTGATATATATATATATATGCAAAATGATTTAATAATAAAAACAGCCCATTTTTTTATAAATAAAAAAAAACCTTACACTCAATGTGTATAGATCACTTTTTAATATAATTAAAAACAACAATCGACTCCAATTAAAATTCATGAATAGGCCTTTTTAAATGTGCAAAAATAAAAAAATAAAATTAAACAAAAAATTGCGATTTAATTTTTTTTTCTCATTTTTTTATATGGAAAATGTATTCTGATTTTTTTTTGATTATTATTAATCAATTATTCATGTGAGGAACAAAAAATTGTTTAAGGCAATTTAATATTTATCTGTATCAAAGGACATCTGAAATTGTAATTAAAAATGTTAATGCAATATATGCTGTGAAAATAAACTGTAAACGGTGCGTGCGTGGAACCTATAAATTAATTAAAAAAACTCCAATTGAAACGGTAAATTGCATTTAATCGATGGTTATATTTTAAATGCATTTACTTGTCACTCTAACATGACCACTTGTGCATTATTTTTTTATTCTGAATGAAGGATACAATACAAACAAATCCGCCCGATTGTACATATCTAGATATTGACTTTTAATAATTCATATGTATCTGCAGGGCATGCAATCACTTGCACTCATCGTCGAATGCGCAACACTGCCCTTTGTTAGCTGCGATATGTTGTCGTAAAAGTGTCACCGGCAAAATTACATCAAAAAAATGTAATTAAATTCTGATTTATTGTGAGATCAAACAAATATCGCCGCGCACAACGGTATACATTGTCACAGGCTGCCCCCAGTACAAGTACGAAAAACCATTTTAAAATTGCAATTTTCCGATGCAATCCATTGCACAGAGATCCCATCTGATTGCAAATCAACGGGCGACAGGATCTCCACCACTTAAAAACTGTTGTCCAACCAAAAACACGGAGTGGTCCTAGTATTTTTCAGAAATTGCATCAACGAAACAAATGTATCAGTGCGGATGTATCTACGCGAATCCATTTGTCGAACAAAACAATTGCACATACCAACAACGGGGGGGGCTTGCGTGTCTACAACTCACCCGGCTGAAGGACATCGTGTTGTCCGATGACCTTATCGGTCCATAAAATGCCGAGGACATTCATATTTTGGCAGAGCCAACTCCATGTGTGTATGACATCGGCGGCCACTCACCATGTGAGCCGTAATTAACTCATAAAATTGCGACTCTTGGTTGCGCGCAACGGCCGAGGCAGGGATGGCAGCGGTCGGCGAGTGTATATCGTTTTGGAATCCTACATAGAGCGCATCCTGTCGATTGCTATCGAAATTCATATGTTTTCATGTTCGAAAATGAAGTTCCAATTTCGAGTACGATATGCACTTTGACGATGTCCTTCTGGTCGAGAGGTGGTGATGGTGTAGAGTGCAATTTAAATTTTCATCGCTCCCGCCCGGGACAACATTGTGAATTATTGTACCGTTTGGTTTGCGAATGTTGTGGGGTCAGTGAAAGAGGACAATGGAGGGGGATGTTCAACGTTGTAACCAATGTGACATACGAAATAATAATGATCGTGTTCGTGATGAAACGAAGAGGGTCCTTTGTTGTACTGCGTCAACAAATGAAATGAATGTTGTTGTTGGGGGAATTAAAAGGTTCTATTGTGTGTAACGGTTCAACTAGATATATGTATTCAGGTTGATTCAGCACTAAATACGAACTTTAGGTGGAACATGTCGTTTATTAAGTGGTTGATCCTGGAACTTTGAATAATCATTTTCAGATCTATTGCCCTTCCACTGGTCGGTGCGGAATAGGAATATATGGGGGATGTGACCAATAGCTCTTGACCTTATATATCCAGAAAAGCCAGGATCACATCAAATTTCTTGAACGGCCTCTAAAATTACCATATGCTGGACCGTAAAATGACTGTGGAAAGTCCCAAAAACGCCGAATCACTTGATCCTGGATGTGTGGAGTAAATATTTTCAAGGAACCGCACATGACTAAGGATGTTTAGCAGTATTGTGGAAAAATTCAGCCTACGCGACAACACGTCTGGCAACGGATTCAGGCTGATTGCCTTTGCTGCAGAACGAAATGCCACTATGTCCAGCACAGGGTTACCTCACCTCGATATCCATAAGGGGACATGGTGGTCTCCAGAAACGGGCGGTCAATCAAATGGATCACATTGCGATAGAAAAGAGGTCTGCATCTAGTATCTTGGATCGGATCTAAGCATTCCGGGGTTATAGCATCGACTCGCACCACTAGCTTCTTGAAGCCAAGATAACAAGGTTGCCTACACGCAACAACTAATCAGAAATACTGTGAAAAGTCTGCAATCACAAAAGACTGCCAAGGCCTTCGTGCAACTCCTATCCCTTAACCTCTCAATTAACAGCATAAAACCAGCGTTGAATATCGAAGAACAATGATAACGATGCAAAAAGTCATTATTGATCAGCCGCAACTGATGTGCTAGGTTTCTCTCCGACAGATAATTGCAGCCAAGAACGAGGCCTATACAAGGCTAAGCTGTCAGAGCTGTCATTGAGCTCTAAATGCCAAGAAGGAGGGAAAGAAGCAAATAGAAACCGTTTCCCAACCACCTGATCGGCCCTTATCACTGTGGTTCTAGGCCAGGAAAGTCCTCAACTACTCAAAAATCTTTCATACTTCGGCAGAACCTGGAAAAAATTCAAGAAGTCCAAATCGATACCCACAACCTGTTCATCGATTTCAAAGCCACATACGACAGGATTTCTAGAGAAAAACCTATAGAGATGTCTACAGAAGAGTTTGGGCCGTATACCAACCAAACTCTTCTGTTGGTGTAGGATGACGATATGGAGAATTCCCGCTGCTCCACCAGGGTAGGAAACGACCTTACCGACACGTTCGATATCAAACTAAGACTTAGGCAGAGCGATGCGCTGTCATGTGATTTCTTTAATTTGATTCTTAAGAGGATTGTGCAAAACTCCCGAGACAGCACCAGGGGCACAATCTCCCATAAATCGTTACAAATGCTAGCATAGTCCGACTATATTGACATCATTGGTCAGATAGATCTCAGACTCAACATGATGTCATAGCCACATGTGTTTATATAAAGAAGGAAGCAGCAAAAATGGGTTTAGCTGTCAATTCGAAAGGACACCCAACATCGAAGAATTTTACAGATCATCACCATTGAAAGACATAACGATATGAGGCTGACGAGACTTTGTCTACCTCGGCTCCGCTTTAAACTCTGTCAGCTACATAGCGTCAGAAATTAAAAGAAAAATTACTCTTAGGTTAGGTTAGGTTTACGGGTTGGTGGAGTAGAGGATCCTCTATTCCGCCACACTTAGGTCCATGTGGACGTATTGTGATACCCTTGGTGGGATTACGTCCTTCCTTATTTTTACTTTAGGGTTACTCTGCTCTATCCAGCCATCCTGATGTTCGTAGGATAGGGTATACTAGATAGTTCTTGGATGTCTTGGAAGTAGTAGCTTCCAAGTGTTCTGTTCCTCAGGTGACAGAGACTCGGGCAGTGACAGAGGAAATGAGGTGTATCCTCGTGTGTATCCACAGCCTCTACAGATGTCGTCATCCTTGAGATTTAGTTTCATTGTGTGGGTTCTGAGAAAGTTGTGACCAGTGAGAGCCCCTACCAGTTTGGACAAGGAGATTCTGTCGTACCGCAAATGTATTTTGGTCCGGTTCCCGTTGAATTCTGTCCTAAGCTTCCGAGATATATCGCAGGTGGTCATTGACTTCCACCTGATATTGGCTTTCATTCGGGTCTTGTGTTCCACTCGTTCTCTGAGGTTGCAGAGCGGTGGTTCGACCATTTGTAGTGCCTGGTCATGATCTTTAGCAGATCTATTTCTTGCCAGTTCGTCGGCCATCTCGTTGCCGTCTATGTCCCTGTGACCAGGAACCCAGCAAAGATCAGCATTATACTGTGAGCAATGAACCTTGAGCTCTTCGCGACAGCGGCGAACTAGCTTTGATTTAATTTCGATAGCAGATACTGCTTTTATAGCCGCTTGGCTGTCAATGAATATGGTGATAGCACTGTGTGGTATTGCCATTATTGATACCAAATGAGCCGCTTCAGCGATTGCTAGCACCTCAGCCTGGAACACACTACTATGATCAGGAAGCCTGATTGATTTGTGTATTACTAATTCCTCTGAGAATATGCCAGAACCTGTTCCACAGTCCATCTTTGATCCATCTGTGAAGATGAATATTGATTTCCTTTTTGTCGGTTCATTCTTGTCCCATTCGTCTCTGCTCGGAAACAAGCTGAAGAAGGGTCGATCAAAGACTAGATAGGGAGATAAATAGTCAGAGTTTACTGCGTTCCCTATGTGTTTCTTTAGGAGGCTCCAGCTGTTCGTTTGGCTGATCCTCGAGCAGCTTTTGGCAGCTGATCCCTGCATGTATAGATCTAAGGGCAGCAGATTCAGAATTACCTCCAATCCAGAGGTTGGGGTCGTTCTCATTGCACTGGTTGTCCCCATACATGCTAGTCTTTGTATTTTTGTCATTTGCTTCAAGTTGGTTGCCCTGTCTGTGGCTTGCCTCCAGACTATACTGCCATTACTCTTGCCAATTGCTGTTTCTTTATGCTAAGAAGGCAATTTAGTAGTAAAGCCTTCACTCGAACTACTAAGGAGATCCTGTACAAGACCCCGATCACCCCAGTCCTGCTCTACGGTACTGAAGCATGGACCGTTTCAAAAGTAAATGAAAAAACCTGTGGTCGAGAACATTTTTCTTCTTGTTAAACACAGAAACGAATATTCCTTGTTTAAGGATATATAAAAGCTGGTGTTCCTCAAGGAATCGTCCTCGGTCCTATACTATTCCTTTTATATACTCGTGATATACCGTAAGAAGAAGACACCATTGTATCAACTTTCGCATACGATACGGCTATATTAGCAACGATTGGCAAATTGGAGTCAGGAACCTTAAAGGTCCAGCAATTTCTGAAGCCTTTATGGACATTTAGTATACAACTATGGGGTTGCACAAAAGCCATCAGTAGAAAACATCTTAAAACTTTTTTTTAAATAAAGTACCAAGAACAATTTTAAATGCACAGAGGTATATGAGTCAGAACTTTAGGTATAGCCACCCCTGAAGACTGTACAAGGTGTGCCAAAAGAGATCAACCTATTGGAAGATGCTCATATTTTTTGCAAATGGCCGCCAACGTCAAATCTGTTTTGACATTTGTGGACTAGACAGATGTAGAATAGAAGTCAACAAGCCATTTAGCGATACACTTCCCAGGAATGCGGAATAATCGTGTCTATTTTTTTGCATAACAATTCGTGTGTAGTGTTGGCGCAGCGCGAATTCCGTCGCCGATTCCCCGGCCGTCCAACACCAACTGCGCCGTTTGGCCACCGACCTAGAAGAGTATGGGACCACACGAGACGTTGCCAATAGTGGCCGGCCCCGGAGCCCCGTTGTGCCGAGAATATCGCCGCTGTTGCCGAATATGTCGATTTGCCGCCGGAAACATCCACCAGAAGCCGTGCCTTGCAATTAGCCATCAGCCGACCGTCCCTGTAAGACGAATTTTGGTCAAAGACTTGCGCATGTTCCCTTACAAAGTCCAGTCCATGCATCAGCTGCTGTCTGTCGACCGCCAAACGCGTGTAACCTACGTCCAAGCCATACTCAATCTCGAGGACGAAGTGGACGATTTTTCTACCAAAATTATAATGAGCGATGAGGCTCATTTCCACCTCAGCGGGTACGCGTGAACAAGCAAAACTATCGCTTCTGGGGCACCGAGAATCCACGAGGAGCCAATTCACCCGCTCAAAGTTACTGCATGGTACGCAGTTCACGCTGGAGCAGCCATAGGGCCATTTTTTTCTAGAACGCTGCTGGTCAAACGACAACAGTGGACGGTGCGCGCTATAGGGCCCTCTTAACCGAGCTTTTCCTGCCACAATTGTACGAATTAGGACTGGAGGACATGAGCTTCTAACAGGACGGAGCAACAGCACACACTGCGCGAGCCACAACCGATATTCTAAAGGGCCAAACAACATCAGATGACTCCTTTGGGCCACCCTTGTATAAGAAAATTCGCTCGCAAAACTTCGTGTTGATAATCATTGCAACACCGCTATTCTCCAAATTTTGCACGAGAGATACATGATGGGAAGACTACAAATAACCAAACCGTTCGATTTGGTGCACTAAATAACAACCGGCGTTTTCTGGCACCACTTGCAGGGTCCTTCATTGGGAGGCTACCTGCCACGACTGTACCTGTCGATCTTACGTAGATTTTTAAGGGCGGTGATGTAAGTGGTTTTCATGTCCCAGACTACTATGATAATCCAGTACCGCCTTATTGTATTTGTATGTTGAGATGTTCACCTTCGTCACAAAAAAAAAAAAATTGTGTGAGTTGAAACGCAGAAACTGTGTTCTTGTATGTAAGAGAATGAGAGAGAGCGGTTGATCTCTTTTTCGTTACACTTTTTCGTTTCATAAAATCCAATTAACACCGTCCCAAGAGAAGTTTCGCTTCAAAAAACAACTATCAACCATTGAGTGCAATAATTTGATTAGTTAGCGGCGTTTGGATTTTTTCATAATTATTACCTACTTCACAGCAATATCTAGTATGCCAAGCATCCTGTAGCCTTAGTATAGTTACAACTGCTTCCTAAAGTACGATTCATTCGATTCGATTCGCCTCGAAACTATGAATACCAGCACCTTATCAAACTCCACCCTTACAAATGACGAAAAATAGCAGTGTCACGAACGATCTTTGTCGTATCTAGCATACGCAGTCAGTGCAACAGAGTATCCAACTCCCATGCAAATGAGTACACAAGCACACATCAGAACCAGCTATAGATAAACAAAGTGTTACATCTCAAAGTGTGTACTCTGCAGTGACATAGATATAGAGTCCTGGCGCAGTCAATAAAAGCGCATCTTTGTCTTCATAAAGTGAATCAACTCACCCCAACAGTACATACACACACCCAGCTCTGCATTGTGAAAAGTCAACTCCATTGTGTGGTCAAATGATACATTGCTTCCACAGACGCACAAGGCACAACCTACTACTACTACTACAACTAATACTCCTCCTCGTCCACACATTTCGATTGATTATGATGTTCTGTGGGATGCGCTGCAATATTGCATGCGATAAGGCAGCAAAAACATGATTAAATTGGTTTTTGGGGACACAGGAACAGGATACTCTCTATGCACGCAGGGAGGACATCCCCCCCCCATTACCAATGCATCTGCAAACACTTCACTCATTCATCCTCTGGCGGATATGGTTCGCCATCGCAGCCGTATGCATTCCAATTCGATTATAGATATTTATGGATTGAGTTCGAATGTTGCTTTGTTTTCCTTTTGATGCCCCCCAAACTACGCTATGTCGCCGCCGCCGTGTACCCACTCTGGACGACACGGATGGACAAAGGACAAAGCATCCATCCATATACACATGGTGCTGGATGGATGCACAGTGCATTCTATAATTAGGTGATTTTATCAAATTTTATTTATGCTTCGGTTTTGGGGAGTTTTGTAATGAAAACAAAGGGATTCGATTGGAGCAGATAGAAGGACCAACAAAAGCCATACAATAACACGCAGACGACATTCGATTATTGTTCGGAATTAAATGCAACCTGAATCGATTGCAGGACTCGGCCTGGCCTTAGATGGGTGATGCATTGCTCTATACTCGTCTACATGGCTGCTGGATTGGGATGTATTCCAATGTGAAGATGTTTTCATTTGGGAAAGCTGATGTACAGTGTACACAAGGAGGGTGTCCTGGGATATTGCTTTGTCGAATGTCATCGACAATAAACTAACCAGCAATGCGGCATAGGCAATTGAAGGATGTTTCTTAATGGTGTCTTAAGGATAGGATCTGCTGATGTGTAGTTACCCTAGGAGGAAGGGACGCAAGCCCGTTGAAGATGTTTGATCTCTTGGGCATAATAAATCCAAGAGTTGTATGTATTTGAACCTAGAGATCACAAGAACAATCAATAAGGAAGTTTGCAGTATTAAGGGATATTCCAAGAAGACAGACTATTAGGCATGACATTAAGAGGCGAACACTTTCAAATTTTTGTGGATGGGTAGATGTTTTTAGATGTGTGATGAACTATTTTTGTATGGATTGGGATTGGGGTTTTGAAAAAGTTCTCAAATTCTCAATTTTTGTTCTCCTTATATGAGCATAAAAGAGGAATCGTATAAGCTTTTCACTTTCAATCTTCTTATGAAGTTGTTGAACTTTACAGTTTGCTCCTTATGGTGAAGAGTTGCTTCTATTAACACCATCATATCGCCGATAGAATGGAAAAAGTAAATGGTCGTCCAATAGGAACTTCCGAACTTAGACACTTGATAGCGGTCATATCGTGGAAGCTACATCTGTCAAATTGGCTGTCATTTCTTTAATTCGCTTTGCCAAGTCACCATGGACGAACAAAGCGTGCAACAACACGTGCAATGATAAAATTGTTTTATCAAAATGGGTGTTCTATTCGTGCAAGGTTCCGAGCTCGTCACCCATTTTTCGATCGCCATAATTGTCCTACCGAAAGGACTATTCTCAGTGAGGTGTTAAAATCTGTGTCCGCACTGGTTCAGTAACAATAAAGCAACACCCGTACTATTCGCAGTGTGGTGGTGGTAAATTTTGGTAAAATTTGAGTGGGCTGGTTCAGTAAACAATAAACCAACACCCGTAAGTCGATGAAACGCAAGATCTGCAAAAAAAACTTCGTCGCTGCCTGAGAGAATGCGCGCGAGAATCCGGGACAATCGATTTCGCGTTGCTTACAACAACACGGCATTTCACAGACCACAGCTTGGGGTAATTTAAGCCTGCACTTGTAAAAACACAAGTGCTGAAGATAAACGACCATGGATGACGACGTGTGTTCTCTGAATGGGCTCTGTGGACCTATTGGAAACTGACCCTAATTTTCGTCGAAAAATCAATTTCTCTAATGAGGCGCATTTATATCGGGTTTTTCAATAAGAGCGCTACAAAAGTTTTTTTAAATAAAACAAAAACGGTTTTCGATATCAATGAAATTCTTTATTCCTGTGAAAGTACGTTCGATACCATTATGCATGGAACTCGATTTCTTTTGCATGGCCACCATGGGCACGCTTGCAGAAGTCCAGATGCAGAACCCAATTTTCGACGGTTTTCAAGCATAAATCGGCCGGTACTGCTGCAATTTCACGTTCGATATTCGTACGAAGTTCATCAATCATCGCTAGCTTGTTGGCATAGACCATAGACTTGACGTCGCCCCACAGGAAATAGTCTAACGGCGTCAAATCGCACGACCGAGGCGGCCAAGCGACTGGACCATTTCGTGAGATAACACGTTCTCGAAACTTGGTTTCCAATAAATTGATTGTGACATTCGCTGTGTGGCGTGTGGCGCCGTCCTGTTGGAACCACATGTCCTTCAAGTCCATATCATCCAATTGGGGTCAAAAATATTAGGTTATCATTGAACGGTAGCGATTCCCATTCACAGTAACGTGACGGTCTTGATCATCACGGAAGAAGTACGGCCCAATGACGCCGCCGGCACATAAACCACACCAAACCGTAATTTTTTCGGGATGCAATGATGACTCATGGAGTACGTGTGGATTGCTGCCTGACCAATACCGCATATTTTGTTTATTGACGAAGCCATTCAGCCAGAAATGAGCCTCATCGCTGAAGATGCTTTTTCGATGAAAATCCGAATCATTTTCAAGTTGTTGCTCAGTCCAATTCACGAACATACGACGCTTCTGGTGGTCAAGCGGCTTCAGTTCTTGCGTCAATTTAATCTTGTTAGGATGTAGGCCAAGATATTTTCGCAAAATTCGCCACAACGACGTCACAGAGAAGCCCAACGCTTGAGAACGACGTGTGAGAGACACATTTGGGCTTTCTTCAACTGAAGCCTCAGCGGCAGAAATATTCTCGACGGGCACTTCTTTGTCTCACTGGCACGGGAACATTTTGTACTGTGCCTGTGGATTTAAATTTTTCCACTAGACGCTCAATTGTTGATCTGCTAGGACGATTATGAAGACCATAAATTGGAAGTAGCGCTCTTAACGTTGAGGCCACTGACTCCGAATTTCGGGAGTAAATTTTAATAATTTGGACTCGTTGTTGGCTCGTATATCTTTAAATCATGAAATGGCAAACCTTACTGAAGAGAAATGTCAAAAGAGCGTCATGAAATATGGCGTCGTTTGCTGTCCCTGTGGATCTACTTGTGTAGCGTCAATGTTGAAAAACCCTTTAGATGAATGGGTACGTCAACTAACAAAAATGTCGAATTTGGGACATTACCAATCTACATGAGATCCACGAACATCCAATGGATTCCGAAAAAGTCACTGTTTGGTGTGGATTTTGGGCTGGCGGTGTCATCGGTTCATATTTCCGAATGACGTTTGCCAGGTCATCACCGTCTAAGGCGAGCACTATAGGTCGATGACTAATAACTTCTTTTGGCCTAAATTGGATGATATGGACACCAACTACATTTGGTTTGAACAGGACGGCGCGCGCTACATTCGACACAACTCATGTCACATTGAAATTTCCGAACGAGCGATTCATGGGCATGGTCATATCATGTGGAGTTATGTGAACACCGTGATCGTGCGATATGACCCCTTTAGACTTTTCTTTGTTGGATATTCTGCAGTTGCAGGTATATGCGTATAAGCCACGAACCACAGAGGCCCTTTAAGCCAACCCGAATGCTTTCGGTAAAATTCAGCATGATTTATACCCCAGAGTAATGGAAAATTTGACATTTCGGGTAAGAGCCACCCAAGTCTAACAAATTTTGAAAAATTTGGATATGAAAATGTATGTCGTAATTTTTTTTTTAAATTTATGCCGTCAGGTGTCTTAAATCCAGACCTTCATGACTTCTATTGGACTGTGATGATACAGTAAGTAATACCGGAATTCGAAAATCATCAAACAGAATTTCACTTGCTAAACTTATAAGTGCGAGTGTTGATAACAAGACTAAGAAGAATATCAAGAGTATAAAAAGCCTGGTCAGAATGACTTTTACGGAGTATCCGGACTGCTGTCCTTAGGTGACCACATGGGCTTGGCCCTCCAGGTTCCGGGTTGTGTTTTGGATTAAAAACCTTCTGACGTTAAAAAAAACATTGTTATACGAAGCAACTAAGAGCCTCGGAAAGGACTTTTTTTATTATTGACGACCAAATGAAACACAAGAGTTGCAGGCTAACAACTAGCAGAAGCCCTAAGCTACTACAAGGCAGACATTACTACCATCCAGGAAATACAATTAATGGGCTGGGCAAAAAGAGCATGAAAAACGGTGACCTCTACCACGGACCGTGTTATACTCAGCAGAAACAGCGACTATTCGGATTTGGTTTTGTTATAAGTGCCAGACATAGGCAAGAAGTATAACGATTTCAAGACATTAGCAAACGCATTGTAACAATCCGCCTTGAGGCCAAATTCGTCAATTTAGGCCTTGTATGTGCTCATGTTACTGTTGCATACGCAAATTTGCATAACAAGCAATTTTCGCGCACTCGCATATTTCCTTCCCACGATCACACATATTAAATGACATACCTATGCATTCTAATGACAAATGCGTTTCATATATCTTACAGCCAGCGTTCACAAAGGTGTCATTTATCCTCTTCAAGATAATGCGTTATCAAGGGCAGAACAGAACATTTTTAAAATCAGAAAGAGTTTGTCGTTGTAACTAGACTGGTCGAAGTTTTCGAGAACAAAAAAATAAATAAAAATAAACCTAACAATTGTGTTTCTTCATTAAAATAATACTTAATCATAAAACCATAAAACACCAAAATAAATCTAACCAGATTGTGTTTCTTCTGTGAAATAATACTACCAAAAAATAAATAAACATAAACTTAACACTCCGACGGAGGAAAAGGTGATACAGCGAAAGACTGCTTCTAAGAGCTCCTTTACAAAATCTATGAGCGCCTACCGAAATACGATGTTAAAACGGTGCTGAGATATTTTAACGCAAATGTATGTCGGAAAACACAGCCTACACTACAACATGTCTGGTAACGGACTTAGGCTAATTGACTTCGTTGCGGAAAGATATGCCACTATAGCCAGCACATTGTTTTCTCACCACGATATCAATAAGGGGACATGGCAGTCTTCAATGTCTAAATATGCAATCAATCAAAACGCAAGAGGCACTCATTCAGTATTTGGATGTCCGAACATTCCGAGGATCTAACATATACTCGGACCACTACATTGTTGCAGCAAAGATAACAA
Organism: Rhingia campestris; assembly: GCA_932526625.1. Classification (NCBI taxonomy): domain Eukaryota; kingdom Metazoa; phylum Arthropoda; class Insecta; order Diptera; family Syrphidae; genus Rhingia; species Rhingia campestris. The sequence continues at coordinate 192,050,397 of OW052182.1, forward strand.
CGCGAATATCCACCATGCCATTACAAACGAGAAATACTGTAAAAAATATTAATGTCGAAAGCCTGCAGTCGCAAGGGACCGCCAAGTCCTTCACAGAACGCGTATCTCTTAACCTCTCGATTAACACCATGCGACCAGAATCTAATATTGAAGAACAATTGCAACGATGTGAACAAGCAAAAAAGTCTTGGTTTGATGAAGAGTTCCGACTTGTGCTCGCAGCCTTGTGGGTCTAAGCTGCAGCTAATGACTATAGAGCAGCCATTGACATATATGGGCAAAGAAAAAGTTAAGAACACCGGCTTTTCAGAAAGAATAAAATAGAGCAAAAAAAGTGGAGTACGAAGTTTTACAAAGTCTAAAACGTTCGAGCCAGGTATACAAGGCTCGAATAGACTCCTGTCGTATGAAAAAGGAAGGATCGCAGTTGAGACACAGTCAATGATGAGAATATGGAAGAATCAATTCTGCAGACTGCAGACGATGACGAGCACTGTCGCGCTGTCAAGTAGCACAAACCATTCAAAAATGGCGACGATAGCAAAAACTACCAACCAACCGACTTTAGTGAAGTGAAAATCGCAATATCCAAATTTTAGTTTTATCAAGCTGTCAAATATGAAGCCCATCCCGCTGATCTTTATCTAGTCGATGGAGGTGATTTGAAAAAATAGCATTCACCAATTCATAAGCCCGTTCCACAAAATGGAGACCCTCTGAATTGAATGTCTACTACAAGCTCAGTGGAGCTTGAAATCGTTTACCAATAACTTAATCGATCCTTAGAAGTGTGGTTTTAAGCTAGGAACATCAACAACTGATCAAATATTCACACTTCGGTAGATACTGAAAAAAAACCGAAGAAGTCAAAATCGATACATAGCACCTACTAATAGATTTTGAATCCCCATACGACACCATTTATATAGAGAAAACAGTATAAAGCCCACACTCGAACTACTAAGAAGATCCTATATAAGACCCTGATCATCCCAGTGCTGCTCTTGGGCGCTGAAGCATGGACCGCATGAAAATCGGATGAAGAAATCCTTGGTCGTTTTGAGGGATAAATTCTTCGAAAAATCATCGGTCCCGTTTGCGTTAACAGGCTTTGGAGAAAGATGGACACAGGAACTGGAGACAGTATACTAAGGACCTATCTAATTGGTTAGTCATGACAGATATGGCATAGTTTCATTTTGGACTGTTATTGATCTGTAAATCTTCGCTATTGTGTGCCTGTATTTACCTGATTTTGAGCTTGGAAGCTAATTAAGCTTGAGACATCCTCGAACTGTGGTTATCAGAGCAGGCAGTTTTTTTATCATCATAGAGATAATCCCAGCAGGCTCTCTATTTCATAGGGTCCAAACCAATTTGCACTGAGAAGAATTTTGTTTTGGGTTATCATTTATCTTTTGTTTCCCAGGTGGCGGATAGGGGGCCCCTGTGTTCATGCAGGTCTTACGGCTTTCATATTCGCAGGGCTGGTGGAAATATAAAATACCATCCGCGGACCAAAATCAACTAGAGGGCTGGATTAAGGTGTTATACGACCCGTGCCGATAATCGACCAGGCTGAGGGCCCTACCAAATGCTCAGTCGCTAACGGAGTATCCGGATACCAGGCAACCTCCGGATTACGCCTGCCTTGCCTGCACAATGCGGACTTCTGTGTAGGTGTACCTGCTTTCTCCGCTACTCATGAGTCCTTAAAATGAATACAAAAAAAAAACACTTCCCAGTACCTCAGGGATGACACCTGGAAGCAATGCCTTAGCCAAGGCAAAAATGACTTTGGGAAAACCTGTCTGAGCCAAGAAGGCAACTGCGGAAAGGATAATACCCCGGAGGTAGCTGTTCACGCTCCTGTTCCTGTGGAAATGGGTAAGACAATGGCTTTTAAGCCTAGTCCCAATCCAAACCCTGGACTAGAGTTGCGAGGGGATCCTCCCCCACCCATCCCTAACCTTAAAGGATCAACCGGATGTTCGGCTTCGAGCTCGCATAGCTTTGATGCCCCGTCCCCGTCTCTCAGCTTGCATATTGCAAAGGGAAGTCGGTTGAGACAGCGCTTCACTCACTCGTACGCATCATCGAAAACTCGCTTAACGCAAAAGAGTACACTATGGTTGCCTTCCTTGATATAGAAGAAGCCTTTAACAATGTCAAAGCGGACGCGATCACTAATGTACTTTCAGTTCTCAATGTCGATGATTCGCTGATAGTGCTAATTAATCAGCTTCTTACGGGCCGAATAATGAACACAAAGCTTGGGGTATCTTCCGCACGAAGATCTGTGAGTTGTGGCACCCCACAAGGGGGTGTTTTGTCTCCTCTTCTCTGGAATCTGGTGGTCAATGAGCTACTAGTTAATCTAGAAAGAGAAGGCTGCAAGGTGATTGCCTACGCTGCTGACGTGACAATAGCTGTATCAGGGAAGTACGTTAACACCGTTAAAGAACTATTACAAAATGGTCTTTCAGTACTCTCCAAATGGGCCGCCAAATATGGTGTTGGCGCGAACCCTCAAAAAAACCGAACTGGTCCTTTTCAGCAGGAAATACAAAATCCCGCACGTCGACCATGCCTCTCAAGTTTGTTGAACCAGCCAAGTACCTGGGTCTGGTCTTGGACAAAGAAACTGTTCTGGAAAGCCAACATCCTAGAACGCGTTAAAAAAGCTATCGGGAAAAAATGGGGAATGCAACCACATATCACATTCTGGCTTTACGTGTCTATCGTTAGACCCATACTTCTGTATGGTGTGCTGGTCTCGTGGACTGCCTCAAACCGCAACATTCTGGGGAAAGTTCAAAGATCCACCTGGATCTGCATAAGTGGTGCTCTAGGAACCACCCCATCCGCAGCTCTATATGCTATTCTACACCTAGTGCCCTTAGACATCTTCGACAAACAGACCGCAGCTTGTGCAGCTGTGCGTCTAAGAGCCTCGTCACAATGGACACCCAGTCAGGATGTACACACAAAGATATCAAATAATCTAAACATTACAGAAAACACCGACCACATCACTACCCAACTCAGCTTCGATTGTAACTTCCAGTCAACAATTCCCAACCGACTCGACTGGAAACAAGACGCGGTAAGATTGGACAACTCGATTCACATCTACACAGATGGGTCTAAAACTGAATCGGGTGTAGGTGGAGGTGTCTTCTCCGAGATGCTCAACCTGAGCATATCCTTTCGCATTCCCAATCATTGTAGCGTTTTCCAGGCGGAAATCATGGCAATCAAAGAAGCCCTGTCCTGGCTGAGGTGTAATGTAATATCCGCGAAGAATATTAGCATCTTCAGGGACAGCCAAGCGGCAATCAAATCCTTGAGATCTACCGCATTCACTTCGAAATCAGCCCACGAATGCCAACTGTCTCTTAACGAGATGGCAGAGCTATTTAGCATTCACCTATTTTGGGTGCCGGGCACAGTAATATCCCAGGGAATTGTAGGGCAGACGAGCTGGCCAGAAGGGGTACCACGCTTTTCTACCACATGTAGAAACGTGGTAGGCATGCCTCTCGCTACCTGTAAATCAACACTTAAACTAGATGCGATTTTAAATGGACAAACGGCTCAACGTGTCTTATATCCCGGCAAATCTGGCCCATATATAGCCAGAAACGCTCACTCAGTTTAAAAATGCTGAACCGATCCACCATCAGCAAAATCATTGCCCCATAGGCCTACATGCTAAAAGAATTGGCCTTTATAGCAACGACTTCTGCAGAAGCTGCATGGATGAGGAGAAGGAGGAAAGTATCACTCATCTTCTTTGTTCATGTCCGGAGCTCTCCAACAAAAGAAGACTCCACCTGGGAGACTACTTCTTCGACAACCTAGGTGACCTGATTAACATTGACATCAGGAACCTCCGCCGTTATATTTGTAGCTCGGATTGGTTCAACTAGGCAGACGACTCATAGGAAAAGATGTTTGATCCATGTGGTACCACAACGGATCTTCTTGGTTTAAGTGTGCACGCGTTCCGCGTGCAGCCACCTAACCTAACCTATCATTTTGTTGATCAGGAGTTTTTATATAATGTTTGGTTGTGGTCGTCATTAGCAATTGTTTCGGATGCACTGTTGTGATTAAGAGCAGTTTCAAGATTCCAGTGGTGGATTATATTCATTGTCCTTCCAGAATATAAAGAAAATCTCTCCTTTTTTGTATCTTCCTTAACCTGGCTGTTTCATTATTATTTTCCATACTATTGCGAAACGCTTTCCATCCATTTAAACGAGATTCATATCAGTTCCAGTCTATTGCGTCGTTAGTCCGTTTTTTCGACTTGATGTTTTTTCCTTCCAATTTACTGTGAAGGGTGGCAAGATCCTTTTAGCCCCCATTGACTTTGTTTTCGTTTTAATCTTAATTTTGCGCGATTTTCATGCTCCGACTATCTTTCATCAGGTTTTCATTGAGGTTTCTCTCTATTTCTGTTGGACCAATTACGGTGCTCCTGAAGGAGTGCTCCGAGACCTTAGTTGATTTCCAATTTGTTTTCTAAGGCTTCGGTAGGATCTTTCAGTCAATGACTGACGAGGAGTTAGAATTAGAGGAAAGTCTAAAGTTTAGGACTTCACGCCGTTGTCTTTTTTTGTTATAATAAAAGCGTCTGTCTGTCTGTCCGTTGACCGATTTTCTTCAAACTTCGTATCAACTTTTTTTAGTCATATTTCTTGGCCATTTTTTTTGTACTTTTGCCATTATATTATCGGTGGCTGTAATATAAAAATTATACATAAGCAGCACACAAATTCATTTCTCACAATGCCACGTACCCAAATTTATTTATTGACAGACATTATATTGGGTTTCCAGTGTACCAACACTAAGTCTACCATTTACCTCGTTCTCCAACCAACATTGCAACATGAAACCGTCAACGCGACTAGAGGACATGGCACACTTAGGTTAAATGCCATATCAGCTGCGTATTCCCGACAATAGATCCAAGTACACCCATTCAATGCATACTTTCAAACAGCCACGACACTCCAGAACCAGCTGCGATTTTTTTTCTTTTTTTAGTGACAGTTTTTCGTGACGCTTTTTCGTTTCGTGAAATCGAATTCACCCCGATCCAAAAGAAGTTTCACTTAAAAAATATTCAAGCCATGACACATCTACAGCATTTACCGTTGATAATTTTAATATAAAATATCTTATAAGATTCGAATTTTAACCCTTTGGATATCCAAGGCTTCTGAAGGCTTCATCCTTGCCTATGTGGAGGAGAAGTTTAGCAATGTCCGACTTCATTTGATGAAGGTTTAGTTGTAAAAAAAAAAGAATCTTCACCAGAGTGTCCCAGATTGGTTCTTGGAGCATTCTGACCACTGACCCTGACACCCAAGATATAGAATTTCATCTGTTTTTTCGATTGTTTAGTGAAATTCGAATGTTTTATAAGCTATTAAAGTTACCTAGCTAAAACCTATACCTACCGCAGTCATATGACGGAAAGTGACGCTTTACAATAGGATCCCTTTTGGAAAGATTGTAGAAAAAAATAACAAGACAATATTAGAAAAAAACACTTTTTTCTTCGTCTTTTATATTAACTTCCTTTCCGAGCACACCACAACAATTTGTTCCAATTGCACGACGTCATTTCCGAAATTGGCATTACAAAATTGAACAATTTTTGAACTCTTCATTCTACCAAGCATTTCATACCCTTATTCCATTGTCATACACACCTCATTAAACTAGCTAACATCTCCGATTGCAATTTAGCCCGAAGAGCAAAAAAACAAAAAAGAATACATTTCCTTCTCCATTTTCTTTTTTCACGGCTAATTTGAAACAAAATATTTCCGTAAGTCTTAATGCTAATATTTGACTATACATCTGCCCGACGAAATAAAGCGGAACAACCCGAACAAAACACAATAAACAAGAATTGAATTATAACCTGCTAATTTCATTTTTATCCGTCATCCCTTTCGCAGCAAGAAAAGCAAAAAAGAAAGCGAATACCACAAGAAAAGAAAGAAACTTACCAAACAAAACAACCCCAAAAAAAAAGGAGTCTTTGGTATACAACACAAAAAGGATATTTATTACAATACCAATTCCATTCATCGTTTGGTATATTTCATTTCCGAACGACTCTCAAATTCCAACCACCCAACCCTCTCATCCATAGATACTTTCTTATTCTTGTAGCGTTTCTCCACAAGCCCCCCTTAGGCCTGACTATAATGTTTTCACTGACAAACAGGGAACACACACTAAAAAAAAAAATATTCGCTCTCCATTGTTAGTCAAATCTCACAACGAAATATGATTTTTCATCATCCCCCAACCCTTAAGGTCTTTCGAAAAAAAAAATCAATATGCGTAAAATTAAACACTAGCCGCAGTTAGATACTTTTTCGTATTCAAATCGAATATGACGGGCGCTTCGAAAGGTAACCGTCGAATTATATGGGTCGAGGGGTTGGTTTTTTGCTAATGTCCTGATTTTTGCATGAACACGAAACGACTGTAAACCCACGAATAAGTAAAAGAAAATGAATAACAACCGCAAATGCGTTTAAAATGCAAATTGCTTTGACTTTTCACCATTTTCGCTGTCAAATTAGGTAAATAAAAAAAAATGAGGACATGTTGCCGTCTAAGGGTTGGCAAATACAAAATTTTTACAAAAACGCTTTTTATCCGCTGACTGTCGACGTTTGTCGGTTTCCCATTTTTTCTGAGTAAATAAAATTTTCAAAATGAAAATACGCTCGAGCTAATGTAAATATTCACGAGTGGGTGGTGGCAAGTTTGTGTGGTTTTTTTTGGGGGGATAAATATTGAAACACTCACTCATATCGTTGCATCATTTGAATACACTCATCTGCATACTTAGGCAGAGTTTGACGGGTGGTGGACACAGTCCGGCAATATTAATCCCCTCGGCGGCGGTAGAGATCGCGCTGGAAATGAAGCCCCTGGTCAGCAAACACCGCAAATTAAAGAGCAAACAATTCGGTGCACCGGTGTGTGATATTAGGATATCATCACCATAGTCCCGAGTTTGCGGCGATTTTTGATTACTTACCCCGGGCGAAAAAAAGGGAAAACGTCCGTCTGGGAAATAGATGTGAGTTCAACTAAACTGCTGATCTTATCAGAATTGACTGATGGAAAGGATTTTCAGGCGCTAGGTGATGTGAACTCTACACTTTTGACTGTAAAAGGTTTTGGTTTTGGCTAATTAATTAAAATTCAAGTAGAACTGTGTTAGTATTTGTCGGTTGACCAGCTTGTTGAAATTTTAAAGAAAAACCTCCATTAGATTTGTTCATATGATGCAGTTATGCTTGCAACATGTTGTTCCGGAGAATCGGTAGCCACGAACGATTTCCGAACAGCCGTGAATCACGTTCAAGCTACGTTTCATTTGATCTTTGCGATATCAATTTCATTGAATGTTTTGTGTGCCTAGCTACTTACTTACTTAAGTGGCGGTACAATCCGCAATGACCCTGGACCTCACCACATGCCTCTCCAATTAGACTGGTCTTTGGCTACTGCCTCTAGTTGCGCACTTTAAGTTGGTTGAGGTCGGTTTCTAATCGTGCGCGCTACTTAAGGCGAGGTCTCCCTTTATTGCGTCCGCCGTCTGGCTGGGAATCAAAGATTCTGCGAGCCTATGTATTTAAGTCTACACCCTCTACATATATAGGCATCTTTAATATCAAATGCGATTTTTTTTAACTAGGGTTATATAACTTCGTTTCCAACGCAAACAGGACCGAAGATTTTTCCTCTCAAATCGACCAAGGATTTCTTCATCCGACTTTGATACGGTCCATCCTTGAGTGCCGTTGAGCAGGGGTGATCAGTGTCTTATATAGAATCTCCTTAGCAGTTAGAGTGAGGACTTTACTACTGCATTGCCTTCCTAGCCAGAGGAAACAGCGGTTGGCTTCGTTTAATTTCTGATGAGATATTCTTGTCAGAGTATATCTCGGAGCCGAGGTAGACAAACTCCCGTACTACCTCAAAGTTCTAACTATCAATGGTGACGTTTTGTCCGATTCGTCGATGTTGTGTGCAGTTGACAGCATATACTTAGTCATTTTTCCGCTTCCTTCCGACCAATGTTGTAGTTTCCGACCCTGATGTAGCAGCAAAATTCTCCTTCGTCATGCTACACAAATGGACGAGTGTGGGCGGCATACCAAAACTAGACATGGCTCCGTATAGTTCGTCTCTATAAATGCTGTCGTATGCGGCTTTGAAATCGATAAATAGGTGGTGGGTATCGATTTGGACTTCTTGAGGTTTTTCCAGGATCTGTCGAAGTGTGAACATTTTATCGGTTGTGGACTATCAAGGCCAAATTCGACAACATAAGCCTTTTATGCGCTCACGCTCCGACGGAAGAAAAAGATGATATAGCTAAGGATTGCTTCTACGAGCTCCTCGACAAAACCTATGAGCGACTACCGAAGTACGATGTTAAAATCGTGCTGGGAGATTTTAACGCAAAGGTAGGAAGAGAAGACATCTTTAGAAGTATTGTCGGAAAACATAGCCTACACGACAACACGTCTGGTAACGGACTTAGGCTAATTGATTTCGCTACGGAACGAAATGCCACTATAGCCAGCACACGGTTTCCTCACCTCGATATCCATAAGGGGACATGGCGGTCTCCAGATCAACGAACGGTCAACCAAATTGATCACATTGCGATAGATAAGAGGCACGCATCCAGTATTTTGGATGTCCGAACATTCCGAGGAGCTAACATCGACTCGGATCACTACCTTGTAGCAGCCAACGTAAGAATGCGGATATCCACCACGCCACAACAATCCAGAAATACTGTGAAAAAATTTAATGTCGGAAGACTGCAATCGCAAGAGACCGCCAAGACCTTCGCACAACGCGTATCCCTTAACCTCTCGATTAACACCATACCACCAGCATCGAATGTCGAAGAGCAATGGCAACGATGCCAACAGGCCATTAGATCAGCCGCAACTGATGTGCTAGGTTTCTCGCGCCCACCAGCAAGAAACCCCTGGTTTGATGAGGAATGCCGACAGATGCTCGCAGCCAAGAACGAGGCCTACAAGGCTAAGCTGCAGGTGAAGACGAGAGCTGCCATTGAGCTCTATAGGCAAAGAAGAAGGGAAGAACATCGGCTTTTCAGCAAGAAGAAAAAAGAGCAAGAAAAGCGCGCGATCGAGGATATAGAGAGGTGCCACTCCAGGAACGATGTTCGCAAGTTTTACCAAAGTGTAAAACGTCAAAGCCAAGGATACAAGGCTCGAACAGAACCCTGTCGAGATGAACAAGGAAATATTGTAGTTGAGACACAGTCGATGCTGAGGATATGGAAGAACCACTTCTGCAGACTGTTAAACGGCGATGACGAACAACATTCCGCTGTCAGGCAGAACGAACCACTCAGTATTGGCAACGACAGCGAAGACTGCCAACCACCCGACCTGAGTGAAGTGAGGATAGCAATATCTAAACTCAAGCTTAATAAGGCTGCCGGAAATGACGGCCTTCCCGCTGAGCTCTATAAGGCCGGCGGAGATGACTTGGTAAGTAACATCCACCAACTCATAAGCCAAATCTGGTCGGATGAAAATATGCCTGAAGAATGGAACCTCAGCATCGTTTGCCCGATCCACAAAAAAGGAGACCCTCTGAACTGCGCCAACTACAGAGGCATAAGTCTCCTCAACATCGCCTACAAGATCCTATCTGCCGTAATATGTGAACGCCTGAAACCGTTTACCAACAACCTGATTGGCCCTTATCAGTGTGGTTTTAGGCCAGGAAAGTCCACAACCGATCAAATTTTCACACTTCGGCAGATCCTGGAAAAAACTCAAGAAGTCCAAATCGATACCCACCACCTATTCATCGATTTCAAAGCCGCATATGACAGCATTTATAGAGACGAACTGTACAGAGCCATGTCTAGTTTTGGTATACCGCCCAAACTCGTCCGTTTGTGTAGGATGACGATGGAGAATTCTCGCTGCTCCATCAGGGTCGGAAACGACCTCACCGACACATTCGATACCAAAAAAGGATTTAGGCAAGGCGATGCGCTGTCATGTGACTTCTTTAATCTGATTCTTGAGAGAATTGTGCAAAACTCCAAAGCCAACACCAGAGGCACAATTTTTCAAAAGTCGGTGCAACTACTAGCATACGCTGACGATATTGACATCATTGGCAGGACTCAACGTGATGTCATAGCCACGTTTGCTAGTATAGAGAAGGAAGCTGCGAAAATGGGTTTAGCAGTAAATGAGGGTAAGACTAAGTATATGCTGTCATCACGAAAGGACTCACAACATCGACGAATTGGACAGAACGTCACCATTGACAGATATAACTTTGAGGTAGTACGGGACTTTGTCTACCTCGGCTCCGCTATTAGCTCTGACAACAACATCTCGTCAGAAATTAAACGAAGAATTACTCTTGCCAACCGCTGTTTCTTCGGGCTAAGAAGGCAATTTAGTAGTAAAGCCCTCACTCGAACTACTAAGGAAACCCTATATAAGACCCTGATCATCCCAGTCCTGCTCTACGGCGCTGAAGCATGGACCGTATCAAAAGCGGATGAAGAAATCCTTGGTAGATTCGAGAGGAAAATTCTTCGAAAAATCTTCGGTCCCGTTTGCGTTGACGGGCTATGGAGACGAAGATTCAACCAAGAACTATACGAGCTGTACAGCGACATGCCCCTGGTCAAAAAACTCCGCATTGGACGTTTAAGATGGCTAGGACATGTAGAACGAATGGACACCAATACTCCGGCTCGCAGAGTCTTCGATTCCCAGCCAGACGTCGGACGCAGTAGAGGAAGACCTCGCCTTAAGTGGCGCGCACAAGTGGAAACCGACCTCAACCAACTTGGAGTGCGCAACTGGAGGCAGTTAGCTAAGGACCGGGCTAATTGGAGAGGCATGTTGGTTGAGGCCCAGGTTCATTCCGGACTGTAGCGCCACTTAAGTAAGTAAGTAAATGGGTACAAAACAGAAATAGGTAAGGTAATAGACAAACTAGACATAATGTTAACCCATGCATTAGCTCTTATGCAACCCCAATCTCTATGTTTACAATTAAAATCACCGCCAATTATAAAATCCCCATTTAGTGTAAATAATTTACGGAGATCATTTTTAAGACCCATTCTTTTGTCCGTGGTTATTTTGCCACCAGGAAAATACACACAATAAATCTTTAATTCTCTTTGATGACGTAATTTTAAATTTATTCCCAGATTTTCAATGTAGCGAGTATTCACTACAGGTAAGAGCGAATGTTGAATTGATCTTCTTATAAGAATCGCGACACCACCACCGACTCTACCGATTCGATCACAACGATAGCATTTAAATTCGGGTGTGGATAGACGAACATCTTTCTTAAGCCACGATTCTGTTATTAACGCAATGTCTACTTTTCGGGTATTTAAAAAATGCATAAACTTTGTAATTTTGTTTCGTATACCTCTTGCATTCCAGGTTATAATATTTATATGTGTATCTACTATCATATTATTTAACATCATTATACAAAAACTTAGTTGCTAAATGTGTGATAACATTAAATTGTTCAATTTTAGTCTTACAGACAGATAATTTCATTATCATTTCCATTGCTAACGAATTGAGCTCATCAGCTGTAAACAGTGTGCTGGTATTGGTGTTGATTTGAATGTTGCTTGATGAATTACTGGAAATGTTGCCAGTGGTTAATGGAGTGTTATTGGAAACACCGCTGTTGACGTTTGATGTATGTGCAAATTCATCCCATGTACTTTGTAACCGAGAATTTATACGATTTGTGTTATGCATTGTCTGAGCATTCGGTAGCACTTGATTAGAGCGGGGCAGCGGCAGTGAAGGGAAATCTTGCAGAGAGTTGATTGAAACCTGTTTCTGCACAGTGCCAGTGGTAGGTAAAAGAGAGCCCTGTCTGAAAGAAGCTTTCGGATGAGTTTGTTGTTTTTGTTTAGCGGATTTTTCCTTGAGCTCCAAGTACATTGATCTGCTAACACATGTGGGGTCAGTAGATTTATGAGATCCCTTGCAATTTGCGCATTTTGACAACGACACATTATCGCATTCTATAGTCTTGTGAGAACCAGCGCAGTTAGCACAATATGTTTTAATGTGACAATTTTTTTGACCATGACCAAACATCTGACAGTTATGGCATTGGGTTAGCTTACCTTTAAGCTTTCTTTGATAGCTCCAATTGATTTGTGTGTGGAAAATGGAACGATATTGTTTGTTCAATTCATTGAGTTTGATCGAACCATTTTCAAATGAAACTAAATAAAGGGTGTCTGTGTACCGTTCGAATTGTTTCGTAATTTTTTTAATTGCAACACACTTAAGACCATTTTTAACAAGTTCACTCATTAATAAATTTGCGTCCATTTCGCACATGCCGTATAAAATAACTTTAAATGCTTTCTCTCCTTTAAGATCGTGTGATGTTATACTTACCAAGTCATCTCCGCGGGCTTTATAAAGCTCAGCGGGAAGGCCGTCATTTCCGGCAGCCTATTAAAGATTGAGCTAGGTCAGGTGGTTGGCAGTTTTCGCTGTCGTTGCCAATATTAAATGGTTCGTTTTGCCTGACAGCGGAATGTTGTTCGTCATCGCCGTTTAACAATTCTGCAGAAGTGGTTCATCCATATCCTCAGCATCGACTGTGTATCAACTACGAAATATCCTATTTCATCTCGATAAGTTTCTGTACGAGTCTTGTAGCATTGGCTTTCACGTTTTTCACTTTGGTAATACTTGCGAACATCGTTCCTGGAGTCGCACCTCTCTATATCCTCGATTGCGCGCTTTTCTTGCTCTTATTTCTTCTTTCTGAAAAGCCGGTTTTCTTCCCTTCTTCTCTGCCCATTGAGCTCAATGGCAGCTCTCGTCTTCACCTGCAGCTTAGCCTTGGAGGCCTCGTTCTTGAGGCATCTTGAGCATCTGTCGGCATTCCTCATCAAACCTGGGGTTTCTTGCTGGTGGCTTGATGACATCTTTGCAATTGTTTTTCGACATAAGATCCTGGTGGTATGGTGTGAATCGAGAGGTTAAGGGATACGCGTTGTGCGAAGGGCAAATACCAAGGTCTCTTGCGAATGCAGTCTTTCGATATTAAAGTTTTTCACAGTATTTCTGGTTTGTTGCGGCACGAAGGTAGTGGTCCGCGTTGATGTTAGCCCCTCGGAATGTTCGGACATTGCCTCTTGTCTATAGCAATGTGATCAATTTGGTTGACTGTTCGTTGATCTGGAGAGGATATCGAGGTGAAGAAATCGTGTGCTGGCTATTGTGGCGTTCCGTTCCGAAGCGAAGTCAATTAGTCTAAGTCCGTTACCAGACGTGTTGTCGTGTAGGCTATATTTTCCGACAGTACTGCTAAAGATGTCTTCTCTTCCTACCTTTGCGTTAAAATCTCCCAGCACGGTTTTAACATCGTATGAGCGACTACCAGCTCATAGGTTTTGTCGAGGAGCTGGTAGAAGCAGTCCTTAGTTATATCATCTTTTTCCTCCGTCGGAGCATGAGCGCATATAAGGCTTATGTTTTCGAATTTGATCCTGATGCGGATTATTACAATGCGTTTGCTTATGCCATGAAAGAACAAGTTGTTTGACTGCTCTTATGTTTAATGTTCCAGGTGAGACACGATTGTCGTTGTACTCTTCAGCATGGTCATCAGTTATAAAATTAGTCCTTTTCGATGCTTTTTGTTGCTTCTAACAAGCAGCTTTTGTTTAATGGACTCACTGCACCAAGGAAACCGTAGTTTATCCAGATAATGAAGAGGCATTCTCGAGGTTATTCTGTAATGGATTTGAAGGTTTTGGGGATTCAAGGCTTACTGTCTTTCGATGCAGAATGTGCAGTGCTATATAAGGACTACAAGTTCTACTGTTATTGAGTTTAGGCCTTCGTGTAATAATCCTTTGAATCAGCAAAGAGATTATAGAATTCAACTTCTTTTTTTTCAATAACCTTATCGACAGTCAAATAGTCCGTACTCGGTAAGCAAAACCCAAGCAAACAGTTTTATCAGTTATTCCAGCGATGTACTTCTGACCAGAACTACTTCAATCCTCCTAAATACATTCAAATCGTCCCCTCCTCACCAGGTGTAAAATCCAAAACACCCCCTAAAATGAAAGTGTTAGCTCTCGCTGGTTGGTTGTTGTCTACGAATGGCTCTCCTTCATCCATCTTAATTGTAGACAAGCACTTGTTAGAACCCTAACTACCAGCATGCGGTTCCACCTCTTTCTAGAGACACAATCGTTTCCCATCACAAACCAAATAAACCCAGATCCCACTAATGAATCACTCGCAATCACGCTATAAGCATGGGGTCTCTCCTTTAACTCACTTTTTGGAATGATATTCAAGAGCGGTCTCCCGTTTGGCCTGACTACGAAATTACCTCCAAGTGTGCACACAGTACACACACGGAATTCTCATTAGACGCCGGTATGTGGCTAGCGCCGGTGCCGCCCAACTCAGGGCGACCCACAACCACCGAGGCGAGCACATCGCATGTAATAAAGACGACAGTAATTTAAATCGTTAATTAAAATGTGCAAATTCCTCGCACACCAAAAGATGGAGCATGGTGGCGCACAGCCTCTCCGCCAACGACAACTCCGACTTTGAGTCGAACCTGGGCGCGCATCTCCATGCGGCGCGGTGCGGCGGGCCTGGAATTGTCTTCACCTGGTTAAACGGGTGAATTATGTATGCGAAGGAGTATGTGGATGTGTCCCAGCGACGACGACAATATACGCGATGACAGTCCAGAGGAGTGGGGGGTACTGAACTTTTTTTGTTTTTTAAACCCAAATAGGCCCTAGGATGTGCTTGAGCATACATGGGATCTATTGAAATATTTCGTTGTGAGTCCATATACGAACCTTTTTTTTGGAATTTTTCGTTCTGTAATGCAAGGACATCTCTTCCCATCCTGGGGTCGTTTCGGCGTGTAATATCGCGTCTTATGAAAATTTAATTACTGTCTTGTCCTCATTTTTTTTTATTCTGAGGCGGGAAATTCAAATTAAATTTATTTTCCTAATATTTGTTGCAAGAGGTGTTTTCGGTTGGGGTGAGTTTGGATGGTAACAGGATATTCGAACAACACACAGTGGTGGTGTAATTTATTGCACCTTCCCGCTGAGGGAGGGAAACTTTCGAAAACTTCCTTTTAAATGTTATTTTTCGAAATAAAAATATTTTTTTGTTGCTTACTTTGGCATATACTTGGTGGCGTGTTATTTGCTTTTGAATTCACCCCTAGACGGCTTTGATGGCGGTTGGCGAATCGGTGGTATACCAGAATGGAGTTGGAAGGGAGGGGGTTGGATTGTTGATGAGCGCTAAAAGCATTTCGCCATTAAAAAATTAAACGTGCATTAAAAAGTTAGTGCGCTCGCGATTTTGGTTTTGAGAAACGTTTCAATGAATTATGAGTGCTTAAAGCTTAAAGGGTGGCAGTTACCCACTTGTCAGTTGGATAACTTGTGGGTGAGAGGTCGAATTGAAGTCAATGCACTCGAGTGATTTGCATTTCCTTCAGGTTGGTGGGTAAGTTTACGCGGTTCAGTTGGTTTTGGGGGGAATCTTGTTATTTAAAGGGTCTTCACTGTGTCGTTCTTAAAGCGTTAGTATAGAGTTGTATATACTAAAACGTGCATTTTATTATAAAGGGTTTGTTTTTAAGAGTTGAGTTTTTCAGGTTGGCAGCACTGGTTAGTAATGGCGTCCAAACGTCATCTGTCAAAGTGAACAGTTTTCTGAACACTCTGCCATTTAATCATGGAAAGGCTTACAAACGAGCAACGATTGCAAATTTTTCACACATCGTGCTCTGTGAAAAATGTGCAAATCCGCTGTTTTATCGAAAAATTGTGTTCAGCGATGAGGCTCATTTCTGGCTCAACGGCTACGTAAATAAGCAAAACTGTCGCATCTGGAGTGATGAACAGCCATATGCCATACAAGAATTACCGATGCATCCCGAAAAAACGACAGTTTGGTGTGGTTTATGGGCTGGTGGCATCATCGGTCCATTTTTCTTCAAGGAAGACCATGGAAGAAACGTTACCGTCAATGGCGAACGATATCGAGCCATGATACGCGACTTTCATTAAGACGGTGCCACATGCCACACAGATCGTGAAACAATGGAAATGTTGAAGGCTGAATTTGGTGAGCAGCTTTTCTTTCGAAATGGCCCTGTTAGTTGGCTTCCAAGATCATGCGATTTAACGCCTCTTGATTATTTCTTGTGGGGTTAAGTAAAGTTGTTAGTCTATGTGGACAAGCCGAACACGATTGAAACCTTACAGGTTAACATAACACGCGTTATTCGTGGAATAAAGGCCAAAAATGTCGAAAAAGTGACGCAAAATTGGACCTACCGAAGGGACCATTTGAAACGGAGCCGTGGACAACAGTTACATGAAGTTGTCTTTAAAACGTAAATGGCAGAGGCATATTTATCGATTACAGAATAATTTTCAATAAGTGATGCAAATTTGAGTGTTTTATTCGATTTTCAAAATCGCCCCAGACCTTGTACCTAAATTTATTCTTATTACTAAGGAATGTATCCAGTATTTTGAATTTCCGAACATTCCGAGGCCTAACATCGACTCGGACCACTACCTTGTTGTAGCCAAGGTAAGGATGCGGATATCCACCACGACACAAAAAACCAGAAATACTGTGAAAAAATTTAATGTCGAAAGACTGCAATCACCAGAGACCGGCAAGACCTTCGCGCAACGCGTATCCCTTAACCTCTCGATTCGCACCACACCACCAGCGTCTAATGTCGAAGAACAATGGCAACGATGCCAACAAGCCATTAGATCAGCCGCAACTGATGTGCTAGGTTTCTCGCGGCCACCAGCAAGAAACCCCTGGTTTGATGAGGAATGCCGACACATTCTCGCAGCCAAGAACGAGGCCTACAAGGCTAACCTGCAGGTGAAGAAAAGAGCTGCCATTGAGCTTTATAGGCAAAGAAGAAGGGAAGAACATCGGCTTTTCAGAAAGAAGAAAACAGAGCAAGAAAAGCTCGCGATCGAGGATATAGTGAGGTGCCACTCCAGGAACGATGTTCGCAAGTTTTACCAAAGTGTAAAACGCCAAAGCCAAGGATACAATGCTCGAACAGAAGCCTGTCGAGATAAACAAGGAAATATCGTAGTTGAGACACAGTCGATGCTGAGGATATGGAAGAACCACTTCTGCAGAATGTTAACCGGCGATGACGAACAACATTCCGCTGTCAGGCAGAACGAACCATTTAATATTGGCAACGACAGCGAAAACTGCCAACCACCCGACTTCAGTGAAGTGAGGATAGCCATATCTAAACTCAAGCTTAATAAGGCCACCGGAAATGACGGCCTCCCCGCTGAGCTTTATAAAGCCGGCGGAGATGACTTGGTAAGTAACATCCACCAACTCATAAGCCAAATCTTGTCGGTTGAAAGTATTCCTGAAGAATGGAAACTCAGCATCGTTTGCCCGATCCACAAAAACGGAGACCCTCTGAACTGCGCCAACTAAAGACGCATAAGTCTGAAAAGGTGACAGAATATGCACACAATAATGCGCTGCAGCGCAAAACAAGGGCAGCAAGAGAAGAGTATCGAGCCAGGAGAAGGGAGGAAAAGAATACCCAGCGTTGAAATAAGAGGGCTTACGCAGCTTCCCAGCTCAAAGAGATCAAAGTGTCGCGCGATCGTAACAACATCCGGAGGTTTTTAAAAAGGCTAAGCAACTGGCTGCTGGCTACAAATCCGGAACGCAGGAGCTTCGAGACAGCGAAGCGCAGGGTAGTAGATGTGTTTAAGCAGCATTTCCAGCAGCTGCTTAATGGGCATCATGTAGAGAGAGTGATAGGGCAAGAAGAGAACCCACGTCCAGTCAAAGAAGAACTAATTCCACCTCCTAGTATAGAAGAAGTGGGTCTAGCTAGAGAAGAGCAAAAAAGAACGAACTGTGAAATATCAGCTGTGAAGAAAAAATCACAATCACGACCTGTGAACGAGTTGCAAATAAACTGTGTTTGCTCTTTAGCTCTTTTCACAGTTTCATTCTCGCTTGCTCGCTCATTCAATCACGATCTGTGAATGAGTTTCGAATAGACTGTGTATTCCCAAAACGTGATTGACATCAATTCCGTAGCTCTTTGCTCTTTTCACAGTTCACATTCACACTCTTCTTCCTTGCGATGTTGATGCTGAAGGGTTGAAAATTGAAATTGAACGTGAAGAGTAATGAAGTAGTGAGTCATGGGTGCGTGTGGTGTGTATCTGTGTAATGTGTTTCTTTTGGTTTTGCTTTGTAAGGGTGTTTTGTTCTTTCTCCTTTGTAATTCATGATTTTTTTTGTAATCTGGCTAAGTTGCTGCGTTTTGCGTGCTGTTTGATTTGGTGGTTAATTGGCGCTAGTTTTTTTTTTTTGTGTTTTCGTTAAAGTGTGATGTTTTGGACGTTTAAAATTTTGAATATTGTGTATGTTTGTTTTTCTTGCCAAAAAAAGATAAAAACAACAATGACAATGCTATTACCCAGAAAAAAAAGGTTTTTTGGGGATTTTGTTTGCTGTAGTAGACGAAAAAATTGTCAAGTGCAATATTTGCAAAAAAAAAAAACTTAAGAACACAACAAGCAGTTTAAATTTGAAGATGGATGGATTGTCATATGCTTTCAAACATTTCATGTTCACGTAATTTTTAAATGTTATGTTTATTGTTTTGCCTTTTAAATAAAATGTGAGACCATTAATGTTAAACATGTTGAGTTTGTTTTTTACCAGTATCATCACATAAGATTTTCTTTTATATTCATAAAAACCCAGTTTCATCTAACAATGGTTTCATATATACGCAATAATCTAATACGAAATGAACCGAAATTTACTTTTATTTTTAGTGTTTCCTGTAGTAATTTTGGAAGAAATCACAATTCACGGTCACAGATTAAAATCACAGTGAATTGGAAATCACAATCACAGTTATACCTGTGAATTAAAAATCACGACTAAGCTCATCTCTAGGTCTAGCTATAAAAAACTTAAGAACAACAAGTCCGCAGTTTCTGATGGCTAACCAGCGGAGCTTTTTAAATACGGTGGTGATGTTTTGGTAGGGAGCATACTGATACCAATTATGGGTGGAAGCAAACATGCCCGATGACTGGACTATCAGCTCCATATGCCCCATCTACAAAAAAGACGATCCTATGTCTTGCAAGAACTATCGAGGCATATCCCTGCCTAATGTCGCATGCAAGATCCTATCCAACGTACTGTGTGAAAGTCTAAAACCGATCTGCAACACACTAATCGGCAAGTACCGTGTGGCTTCCGGCCCGGCAGATCGACTATAGACCAAATGTTCACGCTGGGGCAAATCCTGGAAAAGACCAACGAATTTCAAGTCGAAACTCATCACCTATTCATCGACTTCAAAGCCGAGTATGATAGCATACATCGTCAGGAGCTCCATATTGTGATGGCCGAATTCGGAATCCTGTTTCTGCTGTATCGCGTGACGCTGGAAAACAGGCGATGCAACGTGCAGTTAAGAAGTAGCTCCTCCGAACTATTCCAAACATGCACCGGATTTCGGGAAGGAGACGCGCTATTATGTGACTTCTTCAATCTCGTACTGGAGCAGATAGTGCGCAGGGCAGGTGTTAACACGAAAGGCACTATTTTCAACAGGTCCGTCCAGCTGCTGGGCTATACGGACGATATTGACATCATCGGTCGCTCCCAATATGCCCTGATAAAAGGGTTCACGGAGATTGAAGAACAGGCGAAATCCGTTGGAATTGAAGTAAATGAGGACAAGACTAAGTACATGCTATCAACAAACAAACAAGCATCTGTCCACCACCTAGGACAAAACGTCACTATTGACAGCAGCAATTTCGAGGTAGTTAAGGACTTCACCTACCTCGGAGTAAACATAGACTCCACGAATGATACCCTAGTGGAGATCCGGCGAAGAATTACCCTAGGAAACCGTGGCTACTTTGGTTTGGTGAAACAACTGGGTTCAAAACTCCTAACTCGAAGGACGAAATGTGTGCTCTACAAAATCTTTATCCTGCAAGTTCTGCCTTATGGTGCCGATTCCTGGACGATAAGCAAGAAGGGAGAGCTGATACTGGGCTCCTTCGGAAGAAAAATACTTCGGTGGATTTTTGGTCCTGTGCACGAGGTGATTGAATGGAGGAGAAGATATAACCGCGAACTCTATGAGCTGTACCCAGATGTGGATGTAGTACAAAAAGCCCAAACACGTCGAGTACGAGTACATTGTTTCGGGCACATCGAGCGAATGTGCAATAATGCTCCAGCTAAGAGTATCTTCGAATCCCAGCCCCCAGGTTCGAGAAGGGAAGGAAAACCGAACCTCTGTTTCAAAAACCAAGCGATCGCGAATGCTTAAGCGCTCTGGAATTAGCGTGCCCGGGATCGTTAGGCACTGCAGTGTCTCAGGCAGAGACTCTTCACGGGTCGGGAGCCCGATAAGTAAGTAAGTAAATGTAGGGATAGACCAACTTATTGACAGAAGGGTTAAATAAATTTACATTAGCTCACTGGCAAATCAACGAAATCCTAAATTTCCATTCATTTTCACTCTCGTTTCAATGTTTTCGAGTTGCATTGCTGCTATCCAAGAATGTTAAACATTTGTCAATAAATTTGCCAACTTTAGCACTCCTTCCCCTCCCAAATTAAAGCCTCAGCAGCATTATTCGGCATTTTCCTTCATTTGCTTTACTGAAATCTATCTCGCACTTAACTCATGATTGAGAAACAAATTAAAGCCCAAAGAATGCAATTTCAAATACACTTAGGTGAACATTTCAATTTAAAAAAAATCATGTTCGACAGAAAATGGAATACGATTTCCTTCCCTATAGGTACGCTCTGCCTCCCAGCCTCACGATCATCTACCTGCCCCCCAATCGAACGCAATTATACTCGGCTCATCTCATGAGCCACCCAAATAATCCAACAAATCAAAATCACGGATTGGCAGTTCCTCCGAAATCGGTACATGCGCCCTCAGTGTCAGAGCCATCATTTCATCGTTGTTGCGGATTCACCGATTCCGCGCCGTCAAATTATGATTATGCGTGATTATTGCCAATTCCATAGATCCAACTCGCTGGCAGTGATGGCTGCGCGCATTCTGTGGCCATTTGCCAGATATGAACTGAACCTACACGTACTCGTGGGGCACCACCTCCTCTCTTGCCAATTCAGTTGGATCCAACAAAGTCAGACAGACAAACAGAGGAAATAATTTCCAATTACAAATTCACAAAACGTCCCAGACAAAGGAAAGGACCAGTGTACATGGAAGACAACAACAAAAACAACACCGAGGACGACGACGACTACGACGAAGCTCATGATGATGATGGATGTGAATGGCAACAATAACCGGTTGGGATCCAATGTGCAACAGCCAACAAATCGTCATCACCAACGTCATCATCATCATCGGCAGCCACATCAACATCGATATCGCGGGAATCACAAGAGTCAATCAAAAGCAGCGATGGGTTATCGCGCCATCACAAATCATCTTTTCCGCAGCGATTTACTAATTTTGATCTCTCTCTCTCTCCTCCTGCTGGTCCTGCCAGAAGTTGTTGCAGCCTCGCGCGCAACTCGAGTCTCGGCAGCAGGTTTCCCGATCTCGATGCCGATCCGTGCATAAGTGGCTGCGTTGAGGAATCGGATTCCAATCGATACGCAGACGCACCAACAACTGCGCTCAAGGAAGGCCAACTAATTCGCAGCGCGAATAAATACATGACCAGGATTCGATTATTTGGCTCGCATTGCAAATGCACACACATCCAGCCGTTTGGAGGCGGTGCTGGGTGAAATACACGTCTTCCTATCTTCCAGGCTGTGTACCTTTCATATTCATCATCGTGAGCATTCGAGCGTCAATCCCGCGGCTTTGATTGCACGAATGTGCGACAGAAGGGGCGAAGTTTATCCGCTCGCGTATATGCAACTTGGAAATGAAAATTAGCCGGGTCTTGGGTATCCTTGTGCATTTTGAATTCTTTGGCGGATGTGATTTAAGTGCGCATATACGGTGAGCACGTACAGAAAAAGGAATGGGCTGGTGTTTGGAGCCCAGTTTAACCCGCGGCCATTTTGAGGAAATTTAAAATGGAATTGAAGATTCGCAATCGTTTCTGGACATGGAATTTGTGCTCTTGGGGAGCTGGTCATGATAAGTAGCCTACTTGGTGTGGGTATGTCGGTTGATCTTGGGAAGCATGTTGAAGGTGACCTATTATAGTTCCGTAGAGGAAATATTAATTTTCATTGACGGTAGTTGGAGGGCCTAGATTTTTCATTCATTTATGTGTGAGATGTTGAATATATTGCGCGAATGAAGGGGTCCACAATTTTACGCCGATTCCATGACAGTTATTTTTGGAGTGTCAAACCTTCATAAGAATTGGGCCAGTTAATAGAAGGATCTGCAACCAAAACGATATCGCTTCTTTTTTATTTTGAAGATTCGCATACCTTATTGTGATGAAAAGAGCGGAATAGTTGTAAATGCTCCATTTTCCAGCATCTCCAGAGTTTATTAGTGTACTTCTGGCATCGTGTTCATAGAACTCTAATCCCGTTCACATCTTCAAAATCGTGAAGAGGTGTGTTAGGACCGTCATGTATACTCAAGAAGTGAGCTGGTGTCAACCGTTCAGCGTCCAATGCATTGCTTCCCACAAAATGTTAAGGGATGTGAATTTACCACTCCTCCCGCCTCAATTTAGAGAGTTCTTAATATCTCGGAAGTAAGTCTCGATTTGCCTATTACCACCTTTAGGATATATTTAGTAGTTCGTATGAGATACTCCCAGAATCCTCCGCACCAACGAGCTCCCTCTACAGAAAACTTCTTTTTATGCACCAAGAAATCTTGAAGTTTTCCATCATAAAAAAACTTATAATATTTAGCTCAAAGGCGGCTCTGCGAAAGGTCTTGGCATTATCGGAATATATTACGAATGGAATTCCTCTACGAGCGATAACACGTTTGAGACCTGTCAAGGTACACAGCTCGGATTGCAGTACATGTGAAAACAATTTTGTAGACTTTAACTCCCTTGGTTGAATTATCAGAGGACTAAAGTGGACCAGCAAAATCGACACCAATGATATCGAACGGCCTACATAAACTGAGCCGGTCAATGGGTAATGGACCAAACAGTGCTGAAGACGCTTTTTCAAACAGCTTACGACATGTGACGCAGTTCCTTATTCTTGCTGGATGCATTGGAGTTCCTTAGGAATCAAAAATGTTGTTCTTCCTACAACGACCAAATTTCTTTTTGTGACTGATGCAGGAACTGTCAAAGCGGCTCGTGGTATGATTACCTAACTAAGATGCGACAATCTTTTGATGCATTGTTCCCATTCAGCTAATAGATGTACTTACTTACTTACTTAAGTGGCGCTACAGTCCGGGATGAACCTGGGCCTCAACCAACATGCCTCTCCAATTAGCCCGGTCCTAAGCTAGCTGCCTCCAGTTGCGCACTCCAAGTTGGTTGGGGTCGGCTTCTACTTGTGCGCCTTACTTAAGGCGAGGTCTTCCTCTACTGCGTCCAACGTCTGGCTGGGAATCGAAGATCAGCGAGCCGGAGTATTAGTGTCCATTCGTTCTACATGTCGTAGCCATCTTAAACGTCCAATGCGGAGTTTTTTGACCAGGGGTATGTCGCTTTACAGCTCGTATAGTTCTTGGTTGAATCTTTGTCTCAATAGCCCGTCAACGCAAACGGGACCGAAGATTTTTCTAAGAATTTTTCTCTCGAATCGACCAAGGATTTGTTCATCCGATTATGATACGGTCCATGCTTCAGCGCCGTAGAGCAGGGCTGGGATGATGAGGGTCTTATATAGGATCTCCTTAGTAGTTCGAGTGGGGGGTTAACTACTAAATTGCCTTCTTACCCGAATAAACAGCGATTGGCAAGAGTAATTCTTCGTTTAATTTCTGACGAGATGTTGTTGTCAAAGTTGATAGCGGAGACGAGGTAGACATATTCTCATACTACCTCAAATTTATATCTTTCAATGGTGACGTTCTGTCCAATTTGTCGATGTTGTGAGTCCTTTCGTGATGACAGCATATTATTAGTCTTACGCTCATTTACTGCTAAACCCTTTTTCGCCGCTTCCTTCTCTATACCAGCAAACGTGGCTATGACATCACGTTGAGTCCTACCAATGATGTCAATATCGTCGGCGTATGCTAGTAACGGGTGATTTTTTAGCTGGTTTGGTTTTGGCAACACTGGTTTTGACAGCTGACGTGTGTTTAGTACCTTGTGTCACTGTCAAACGGCTTCAGTTTGGTTTGCAATTTAACCATGGATCGTCTTACAAATGAACAACGCTTGCAAATTATTGAATTTTACTATCAAAATTCGTGTTCGGTTCGAAATGTTCATCACGAGCTGCTTCCATTTTATGATCGGCATTCTCGACCTTCTGAGCAGTCTATTCGGAAGATTGTGACCAAATTTCGCACCAAATTTACTTTGTTGGACATTAAACCACCAAGACGTTTACGTACTGTGCGTAGTGAAGAAAATATTGCGGCCGTATCAGCTAGTGTGACAGAAGACCGCGAAATGTCGATTCGGCGCCGTTCCCAGCAGTTAGGCCTTTGTTACAGCACTACGTGGAAAATTTTGCGGAAGGATTTGGGTGTAAAGCCTTTTAAGATACAGCTGGTGCAAGAACTAAAGCCAGCCGACCTACCACAACGCCGAATTTTTGGTGAATGGGCTCTTGGAAAGCTGGCCGAGGATCCGCTTTTTTATCGAAAAATTGTGTTCAGCGATGAGGCTCATTTTTGGTTGAATGGGTACGTAAATAAGCAAAATAGCCGCATTTGGAGTGAAGATCGGCCAGAAGCATTGCAACAGCTACCAATGCATCCCGAAAAAGCCACTGTTTGGTGCGGTTTATGGGCCGGCGGCATTATTGGGCCATATTTCTTCAAAGATGATGCGAATCGCAGCGTTACTGTCAATGGTGAACGCTACCGAGCGATGATAACAAACTTTTTTTTGCCCGAAATGGAAGTTCTTGACTTGCATGATATGTGGTTTCAACAAGACGGTGCCACATGCCACGAAGCACGCGAAACAATGGCGCAATTGCGAGGCGAGTTTGGTGAACAGTTAATTTCACGTTTCGGGCCGGTCAATTGGCCGCCTAGATCGTGCGATTTGACACCATTCGATTATTTTTTGTGGGGGTATGTCAAGGCTAATGTCTATAGGGACAAGCCCGCTTCGATTGACGCACTGGAAGCCAACATCCATGCATTCATTCGTGAGATACCGGCCGATATGTGTGAAAGAGTATGCCAAAATTGGACTCAGCGGATGGGCTACCTGAGACGCAGCCGCGGTCAACATTTGCATGAAATTATCTTTAAACATTAAATTGCAAGGTTCAAACTATCGATTTAAATAAATATTTCATTCATTTCGAATTTTTTGTTTTTTTTTTTTTAAAAAAGTTCTAGACCTCTTAAAAAATCACCCGTTAGTTGCACCGATTTTTGGAAAATTGTGCCTCTGGTATTGGCTCGGGAGTTTTGCACAATCCTCTCAAGAATCAGATAAAAGAAACCACATGACAGCGCGTCGCCTTGTTTAAATCCTTTTTTGTTATCGAATGTGTCGGTGTGGTCGTTTCCGACCCTGATGGTGCAACGAGAATTCTCCATCGTCATCCTACACAAACGGACGAGTTTGGGGGGTATACCAAAACTAGACATGGCTCTGTACAGTTCGTCTCTATAAATGCTGTCATATGCGGCTTTGAAATCGATGAACAGGTGGTGAGTATCGATTTGGACTTCTTAGGTCTGCCGAAGTGTGAAGATTTGATCGATTGTGGACTTTCCTGGCCTAAAAACACACTGATAAGGGCCGATCAGGTTGTTGGTAAACGGTTTCAGGCGTTCACATATTACGGCAGATAGGATCTTGTAGGCGATGTTGAGCAGACTTATGCCTCTGTAGTTGGCGCAGTTCAGAGGGTCTCATTTTTTGTGGATCGGGCAAACGATGCTGAGGTTCCATTCTTCAGGCATGCTTTCAACCGACCAGATTTGGATTATGAGTTGGTAGATGTTGCTTACCAAATCATCTCCGCCAGCTTTATAAAGCTCAGCGGTTAGGCCGTCATTTCCGGCAGCCTTATTAAGCTTGAGTTTAGATATTGCTATCCTCACTTCACTCAGGTCGGGTGGTTGGCAGTTTTCGCTGTCGTAGCCAATATTGAACGGTTCGTTCTGCCTGACAGCGGAATGTTGTTCGCCATCGCCGTTTAACAGTCTGCAGAAGTGGTTCTTCCATATTCTCAGCATCGACTGTATCTCAACTACAATATTTCCTTGTTCATCTCGACAGGCTTCTGTTCGAGCCTTGTATCCTTGGCTTTGACGTTTTACACTTTGGTAAAACTTGCGAACATCGTTCCTGGAGTGGCACCTCTCTATATCCTCGATCGCGCGCTGTTCTTGCTGTTTTTTCTTCTTTCTGAAAAGCCGATGGTCTTCCCTTCTTCTTTGCCTATAGAGCTCAATGGCAGCTCTCGTCTTCACCTGCAGCTTAGCCTTGTAGGCCTCGTTCTTGGCTGCGAGCATCTGTCGGCATTCCTCATCAAACCAGGGGTTTCTTGCTGGTGGGCGCGAGAAACCTAGCACATCAGTTGCGGCTGATCTAATGGCCTGTTGGCATCGTTGCCATTGCTCTTCGACATTCGATGCTGGTGGTATGGTGTTAATCGAGAGGTTAAGGGATACGCGTTGTGCGAAGGTCTTGGCGGTCTCTTGCGATTGCAGTCTTCCGACATTAAATTTTTTCACAGTATTTCTGGATTGTTGTGGCGTCGTGGATATCCGCATTCTTACCTTGGCTGCTACAAGGTAGTGATCCGAGTCGATGTTAGCTCCTCGGAATGTTCGGACATCCAAAATACTGGATGCGTGCCTCTTATCTATCGCAATGTGATCAATTTGGTTGACCGTTTGTTGATCTGGAGACCGCCATGTCCCCTTATGGATATCGAGGTGAGGAAACCGTGTGCTGGCTATAGTGGCATTTCGTTCCGTAGCGAAATCAATTAGCCTAAGTCCGTTAGCAGACGTGTTGTCGTGTAGGCTATGTTTTCCGACAATACTTCTAAAGATGTCTTCTCTTCCTACCTTTTCGTTACAATCTCCCAGCACGATTTTAACATCGTACTTCGGTAGTCGCTCATAGGTTTTATCGAGGAGCTCGTAGAAGCAATCCTTAGCTATATCATCTTTTTCTTCCGTCGGCTTATGTTGGCGAATTTGGCCTTGATGGATCCATACCAACTCTAAACCTGAATATTTAGTTCCTTAAAACTCTTTCCGTACATCTGTCAACTGTAATATTCGTGATAAAATGCTATTTGACAAGGACCAAACCTGAAAACAAATTGTTTTACAAAAATGGCGACCGTTTCCATCGCCATTGGCCAACCTTTTCGAATAGCGTGTTCACAGTTCCTTGCTGGCTGTTATTATCAAATTTGTCCAACTCGAAAGACCGTTTTCAATCCCACTTACCCAACCCCCCGCTTTTGGTAGCCTATCATACAATCTAGGAAAATTGTTTTGATCGCGTATTTTGTGTCCCAAACAAGTGTGACAAAATGGCAGCTCACGGAAAAGTATCTATTAGCGAACTCGAGCTGTTCAGAGGGGAAAACCACTCCATACAGTATGTGCAATTTAATTAAATTCCAAACGATCAATAAAAACGCACAACACCAAACCATTATTCCAACTAGAAAGGGAGTCACCAGGCACTGCCAGAATTGACCAACGGGGATATTTGTCGTCCATGTAATAAATGGAAATGTGGCCAAGTGTTTCGCCATGTTTTCCAGAGTCCGCATCGTCCAAATTACTTGAAAAAAAACGGGAAAGAAAAGTGAACCATAATCCCTTGTGTCGCCCTCGGGCAGCGATATAACTAAAACTCAGGATACACACCAATCCGACTCCTGGCCAACTATGTTGTGCATCCTGTCCTGCCACTGCATATAGTGTGTGCCGTCATCGTCGTCGTCGTCATCATGGCCGAACCGCATGCAGCCTGTAATTATGCCGTATAGCAAAGCAAAATAATTTAGATCGCAATGATATTATTTAAATTAGTTGAGTCGCGCACGTTTTATTTTATTCCTCCACGGCGGCAGCGGCACCACCGATATAGGGCCACCACGCCGCCATGCAAGTGATGGTGGTGGTCAGATGCCATTTTTTTTTTTTAAATAAATTTCTTTGCAAGTGTTTTTGTTGTTGTGTGTGCCAACTGCTTGGTCGGGTCCTCATGGGTATTAAAAGCAACTCTAGCCAACCAGCGTCAACGGAATGAACGGCTCAAGCGATTAGCCAAACCCAGCCCCCGGTGCAAAGTAGAGCTCATCGGTCGACCAGCGCGCGAGCTACCGCCATTCATCGGGCGAAAAATGCAAATGCACTCTAATTGAGGCAGGAGAGTGCTGCAGTAGTGCATACATGGCAGGACACTATACATACGCTGCGCAGTGGATTGGCTCGATTGCCACTGAAAGTGCGAATTTTGAATGGGTCCGGCTTTATGGGCAATCGGGATAAGAGAGCCAAATGATTGTAATTAAGTTTCGAGAGAGTTAATCCTTGTAGCCAATTGTGGGATGGAATTGGGATAGGATGTTTTTTTTCGGGGGTTAACTCGAAATTCGTCCGTAACACACCGACCTTCAATCAAGGATTATCGAAAGACAAAAGATAATAATCGTGATGGAGAGTGGTGGAGCCTGCAGGGGATACCTTATTGTTGTCGAATTTAATCCTTTCTGGAGGTTTGGTATGGATGCTTGAGTTAATCGGTGGACAAAGGAGTAGTGGTGTGGGGATGGCATTGTTTCCGAAATGAATCATCATTCAACAAGTAAACTGGCTAAGACTGTGTTTGCTTTGTATTGAGAAATTCGTAAGGTTGCAGGACAATGGATGTTAAGTTTGAGTTCTGAGGGTGAAAAGTCAATTTGTGGTCGAAGTGGCCAAACTTATGGAAGGTGTAGGTATGTCCGGGGCTCAAGATTTGAAAATCGTTAGCGGAGTGTGTACTGAAGAATTCATTGACGTTTCAACCTAGGAAATCGGCAGGTTTTGCTACAAATCTCGAGTATTAAACTGGAACCTTAAATGGCAATATACTCTCAAAAGGATTCAAAACTTGGGAATCCTTACTTTTTTGATATATATTGCTATTTTGATATATGATGAGTACCATTAACAAACTTAAATTCAAAATAAACTGAATGTCCAATAAAGTTGAAATTTAAAGTCCAAATCTGGTAGAATAAATAATATAGCCAGCCAGGTATTTAAGGATTTCTTTCATACGACCAAGTCTAAGGCTAAAGAAAGCTACAAATCCAGTAGTGATTATCGACAACCACATGGCTGGTAGGGAACCATCTGTCGGAAGATTGTTATTTGGGATAACAACCCAATCAGCGATTGAAAAACTGGTAGGGAACCATCTGTTGGAAGATTGTTATTTGGGATAACCACCCAATCAGCGAATTAAAAACTAGTTATGAAGCCTATTTTTTTTTTTTTTTTGAAATTCTGACCTGCCTAAGCAGTAATATACACATCGAGCTAAAAGATCTATTGTGCTTGCCGTCAGATGTTTTTTAGGTTAGTAGCGCTTCTACTTTCCTAATGTAGCTGATAATACTTTCAGCCGAAGATTTCCTCAGTTCTTCGGGACTTAAAAATTCCCTGAAGAAAGATTGCCTTGTCATACCGTAAAGGGCCGGGCATTCACATATGATATGCTCGGCTGTCTGTCTGCACTCCGGTGAGTCGACTAGACGCATTTTGTTTAGGTGATATCGCAGACCGTGATGACCAGTTAGGTAGCCTACTAAGTTTTTGATATCGTGCCTGCGAAGATTTAGTATCTTATTGGCATCTGATTTGAAGTGCTGAATAGCTCTTTTGGCCTGTCTTAGGCCTGGGATGTTTCCCCAGTATGGAAAACATTTGTTTTGTTCCCAGTTTTTTATGACCAGATTTATGGCTGATTTGGGGATTGCACAGAAGGGTTCAGGTCCAATGAAGGCTAGTTCATCAGCTTTTTCGTTACCTTCAATTACCTTATATCCGGGGACCCACGATAGTCTGGTTTTGTTCCTGGAACTGAGTATTTGGAGGGAGTTGAAGCAGTGTAGTACTGATTTGGAGTCAATGATGTGTGAGCTAAGGGCTTTTATAGCTGCTTGACTGTCTGTGAATATATGGATGTTTGCGCCTTTAATACCTGTGTTCTAAGCTGAGATGAACTTAGAAATATTGTTACAAGAGAGCTGTCTTGTAACAAGGCGTTAATGAAATTATGCGCGATTGAAAAACTCGACACTTGGATAACTCGTTATAATTTTATTATTTGATGTTAATCGGTTGACTGTAAGATGACAAGTGTCGTAATTTCTTCACACTAGTTCCCATGAAGCATCGCCGTGGATCGCTACTGTACATGATACATTGTTTCATTTCCAAAATGATTCGGTCAGTGCACTTTAGCCTTGAACTTGAAATTTAGTTTATTTATTTACTAAACGTTATTTTGCTTCATGAGAACTATGTATGATCACATGTGTGTGTGTGTGACCTATTTTAACATTAATGCCCCCTATGTGATGTGAGGGTTAGAGGTAGTGCGTATACTATACAATGCATTCTCTCCTTGTCTCTTATTAACTTGGTTGTTAAAGGCAATTGTTCGACAACCAGTGTGACATTTATGAATTTACATATGAGGGTGAGAGAGTGCATTGTAATGCTTATTGTTATTGCACATCTGACATTTGACATTTAGTTTGTTTATTATTTTTCCCGTGTTACAACGCTCATTTTATTGTTTCTCCGAGTTTTACATTAATAAAATTCGTAAACGCACGCGCGCGAGTTTTTTATCGTCGGATTATCAATTGATCATATTTAAACTAGTCATCTGCGATATTCGTTACAATTATTTATACATATCTCGATGACTAGTTCAATATGCCGATTTGATCTACCTCAATGTCAAATGTGCAAATTCTATTTACATGTTTTTGTGTTTTACAATTTTTTAATTTTTGTGGTTTTTGCTCTGGTGTTGATTGGTGTTGTCTGGTGTTGTGTTGTTAAATTGTGTTGGGAACCAACATGCTCCCCGCCTTCAGCGACGAAGTTTCCATCTTCCTCGGACTCGACTTCCTCACTTTGATGTAGGTATTGCATTGTTGTGAATTGGCTGGCGGGCCTGACGTCTCCCATTGTGTTGTTGTTTTGGTTGCGTTGCAATGATAAAAACAAAATTAAGCATTAGTGAAATATTTTGTGTTGGTTAAACTAATTTGCTATATAATTTATCTGCACTTCGAAATAATATCTGCATGGGGTGAGTTTTGTTAAAATTGTTAAATTTTAGTTCATTATTTTTTATGTTTTTACTTGCGCTTAAGTTCATTTGATCTTTTATTGGTTTGTGGGGGTTGAACGAAAGAATTGTTTTGTTTTGTTGTGTTTTTTAATTGTATTTGGGGTCGGTCACTGGCAAAGGGGATAATTTTACGACCGGTCGTTTAAGTGTAGAAGTTTTTGTTTTTATTGTCGCGACGCGGGTGAGACCGTCCGAACCGGGATGAAGTTCCATCACTCGAGCGAGTGCCCATGATGATGGTGGTAGATTATCCTCTTTGATAATGACGATGTCACCAACCTTGATGTTTGGCTGTCTTAGCAACCATTTTGGTCTTTGCTGGAGAAGATGTATATATGATGTACTCCATTGCTTCCAGAATTCTTGCACCAGCCGTTGAATGTATCTCCATTTCTCAAGACTGGTGAGATTTTTGTCCGTGAAATTCCTTTCGGGCACCGTATGCATTGACTGTCCAATCAGAAAGTGTCCCGGGGTCAGGACTGCCAGATCGTCAGGGTCTGATGTCATTGGACATAGTGGCCTCGAATTTAGGCAGGCTTCTATTTGAGTGAGTAACGTGGAATACTCCTCAAATGTAAGTTTGGAATTACCAATCGTCCGTTTAATATGGTGCTTAATGGATTTGACTCCCGCCTCCCATAGCCCCCCAAAATGTGGTGACAAAGGGGGATTGAAGTGCCATGTTGTATTTCTGGATGCGAGTTCCTTGGCAACTTCTAGGGACCATTCTGACGAGATGAATTTACCTTCTCTTCTTAACTCATTGTCGGCTCCTTTAAAGTTTGTACCGCAATCGCTAAATAGATTAGCACACGTTCCTCTTCTTGCTACAAATCTTCTAAAGGCAGCTATGAAGGCGGGTGTACTTAAATCGGATACAAGTTCAATATGTATAGCCTTTGTTGATAGACATACAAATACGGCTATATATCCCTTTGCGACCTTGTTACATCGCCCTTTCCATAGTTTTATTTCTATGGGCCCTGCATAATCCACTCCCGTATTTAGAAAGGGTCTGCAGCATTGGACTCGTTCCGCTGGGAGGCTTCCCATTAATTGCTGCTGTATTTTGGCCTTGTGACGATGACATCGAACGCATTTGTGGATCGTGGATTTTATTAATCTTTTTATGTTTGTAATCCAATATGCGTTCCGTGTTTCTGCCATCATTAATTGTTGGCCTCCATGCAGCGTTCGCTGATGGATGTCGCTGACAATTAGTTTTGAGACATGGTGCGCATCCGTCAGTATTACAGGATGTCGCTGGCTAAAGGGAAGTGCCGAATTTGTTAATCGACCTCCTACACGCAATAATCCTTCGGAGTCGAGAAACGGATTTAGGCTGAGGAGTTTGCTACCCTTTGAGATGATTTTGTTCGACTTCAATGAATTGATGTCTTCTAAAAATAGCTCTTCCTGTACCAACTTGATGACCTTGTCATGAGCTGAAATTAATTCATTGGGGGTAATGGGGTGTGTATCTATTGGCCTTTTGTTTTTTGTATGTTTTAGGTTGTAGAAGTATCTTTGCCATATAGATACATTGCGAATGAGTCGTCGTAACGTAGAGTATTGCTCAAAATATGTTTTGTCAAGCCTCAGACAGTGTGCTACAACAAGTGTGAAATGCGACTTCAAATGGATAAGGTTTGTTTGATAAAAACTGTCTTGTAAATCAATTTGGTTACATGTTTTCTTTAATTCCAGATCTGTATCGATTGGAATCGCAGCTGGTAGATCAGCCAGCGAGAAATTTTGTAAAAATTTGGGACCATACCACCATAGCTGATCGTTGATGAGCTCTTCTGGTAGCCGTCCTCGTGAGCATATGTCGGCAGGATTCTCTTTTGATGTGACGTGTCTCCAAATCGTAGGGCTAGTGAGCATTTGGATTTCAGCCACTCGGTTAGCAACAAAAGTTGTTCGTGTTAATGGGCTTCCTTTAATCCATGCTAAAGTGATCGTTGAATCGCTCCATGCAAAGACTTCAGGATTGTTGAATTGCATTGCACGTGATATGAGCCGCAGAAGCTTTGCTAAGAGCAACGCTGCACACAGTTCTAGCCTTGGAAGTGAGATGCATTTTACTGGTGCTACTCTTGTTTTCGATGCGAGGATGTGTATGTGTTCTTCGTCCTTTTTGATGATTCTAGCATACACTACAGCTGCATACGCTTTCTCAGAGGCATCGCTAAAACCGTGCAATTGCACCTGATCGGAGTCTTCATAATGAATCCACCTTGGTATTTGGATAGTCTCAAGAGCCATAAACCCATTGCGTAGGTTCACCCAAAGATCTTTCGTCTCTGTAGGGATTGGGGTATCCCAGCCTAACTCTTGAAGCCAGAGCTGTTGAAGAATCAGTTTCGCCTTGATGATGCAAGGCGAGATCCACCCGAGAGGGTCAAAAAGACGGGCTATATCCGCTAACACTGAGCGTTTGGTGTATGTCTTTACTGCAGGTAAAGTGATTTTGAAATTGAAGGCATCTTGTGCCGGGTGCCATCGGATGCCGAGGGTTTTGATGGCATCTGTAGAGTCAAAATTCAAAGGAAGATTTATTTCTCTTTCCCTTTCAGGTATCTGCTCTAAAACTCTTGTTGAGTTGCTCGCCCACTTTCTGAGCGGAAATCCAGCGGATTTCAAAATTTCCAAAACATCTCCTTGGAGTTGGATTGCATCGGATTCGTTGTTTGATCCGTAAATGAGATCATCCACGTAGAAACCTTCGGTGAGTGTTTTGCTAACGTGGGGATGCGAGTTCTTTACATCAGCCGCTAGCTGATGTAGTGTTCGAACTGCGAGGAATGGTGCTGATGCCGTGCCAAAAGTGACAGTTTTCAGCACGAATGTCTTTAGAGGGTTTGAACTATTAGTCCTCCATAAGATCAGCTGATAAGGGGTATCAGCAGGTGCCATCCAAATTTGCCTGTCCATCATACTGATGTCAGCCACGAATGCTACCTTGAATTTCCTCCATCTTGCCAGAAGTTCTATAATGTCTGCTTGCAAGCGTGGTCCAACCATCAAGTTGTCGTTAAGAGATTCACCCTTCGACGTTTTGCAGGATGCATCATACACCACGCGTAGTTTTGTGGTGGTGCTCGCTTCTTTAAAGACTGCGTGATGCGGCAAAAAATAGTGCTCCCCTGTCGAGGTATGCACATCGTTAAAGACTTCTTCCATGTGCCCTTGTGTGAGATACTCTTGGATGCATTCAGTGTATCTCTCCCTAAGTTTCTGATTCGTAGCCAGTCGTTTTTCAATCTGAAAGAATCTGGCTAACGCAGGTCTCTTTGAGTTACCGAGATCGGGACGACTATCGTTCTTGAATGGTAACTGAACTTCGTACCTACCGTCGTCTCTTCGTTTACAAGTTCTTCGGAAATGTTGTTCGCACATTTCTTCTTCCTGCGTAAACTTTCTTTCTTCCAGGTCTTCTTCCAACTCCCAGAACCTTTTCAGTTCAGTGTCTAAGGAGTTAAAATGGTTTTGAATTATTCTGCCACTACCTTCATCAGAGTTGTTGGTGTTTCCCGTAAGAATCCACCCTAATTCGGTGCATTGAGCTACTGGAGCTCCCTTTTTTCCCTTTACAAGTCCCTCTAGGATGATTGATGCATAAGCGTCTGCCCCCAGGAGCATATCAATCTTCCCCGGTGTGCCAAACGAGGGATCGGCTAGTTGAAGATTCCTTAGATGGGTCCACCCATTAGTTTTCACTTGGTGTGTGGGTAGGATGGAGGTCAATTGTTTAAATACAAATGCCTTAACACAGAGAGAAAAGGATGGCTTTACCAATGAGCAAAATGTGACTTCAACTTGGTATTTTGATATGCCTGTTGAAGTCTGCCCTAAGCCTGTTACTTGTGCTGAAGTTTTTTGCCTCTTCAGGTTAAGCAACTGAGAGACATTTTCAGTGACAAATGTCGCTTCTGAGCCAGGGTCAATCAATGCCCTTAAGATGTATGAACTGCCATTCTGAGCCATGACTTTGACCAGTGCAGTAGCTAACAATGCTTTCGATTGTATTTTGTTAAAGTGGGTGTTAATGTTGTATTGTTGGTTCGGAATCGGATTCGGTTGGTTTTGGGTTTGCATATAGGGTGTGCACACAAGATTTTGCGATGTTGACGGTTGTTGATGATCTTGTTTCATCGGAGCATAGGGAATCGCATTTTGGTTCAATTGATTCACTTGATTTGGATTCGCTGATGTATTGATGACATTAGCATTACTCGTCCCAATATAGTTGTTGGGAAAGGAGTGGAGAGATTGTTGGCAATAATGATTTTGCACATTTTGATGTTTCTGTTGTTCAACATGTTGTGAAGTATTTTGTGGAGTATTTTGTGGATTATTTTGTGGGGATCCATCAATGTGAATTAACGTGTGATGCTTTGATTTGCATTTGAAACATCGGTTGATGCTAGCGCAATTATTCACCTGATGATCGTACCCCAAACAATTGAAGCACATGGAATTTTGCGTAATTAACTCTTTACGCAGTTTGATGCTCAAGTTTAAAAATTTTTTGCAAT
The DNA here is from genome assembly GCA_932526625.1 of Rhingia campestris. Classification (NCBI taxonomy): domain Eukaryota; kingdom Metazoa; phylum Arthropoda; class Insecta; order Diptera; family Syrphidae; genus Rhingia; species Rhingia campestris. The sequence continues at coordinate 192,086,613 of OW052182.1, forward strand.
GACGTATGCTATGTGCGCCATTGCAGAGTCGACAGCGAAATTGTTTGTTTTCGCTTTTTGCCTTAATGTGGTAGTTGTTAGATGTAACTTTTCGAAATGATGTGGATGGTAATTGTTGTTTAGAACCTGTGTTAGATTCCATATAGTTTTCGAGAGAACTGAATCTTCCCTCAATGAACGCTAAAAAGGTTTTCCAATCTGGAAGAGTCTTTGAAGTGCCTAATTTCGTCTCCCAATCTCTTTGCGTTACTTTTGGGAGTTTCTGATATGTGATGAATATCAGTATAGGATCCCATGACTCGATATTTATTTCCAAATTGGAAAGAGCATGGATGCACTGGTTGCTTATGTCATGCAAGGATTTTAAACTTTCAGCAGACTCAAATTGAATCTTTTGCTGTTCTAATAGTATTTTTAATTGGGTGTTCACTAATTTTCTTTTATTTTGGAACCTATCAGTGATAATTTCCCAAGCCGATGCATAGCTTTTGCCATCGACTGGAAGATGTGATATCAAATCACCGGGTTTGTCACCCAACGATGATTTAAGAAATTGTAGTTTTTGAATGTCCGATAGATCGACGTTTTGATCTATTAAGTTTTCAAAAACGTTATGGAATTCGATCCAGTCTTCGGGTTTGCCGGAAAATGGTTTAATATGGATTCGCGGAAGACGAATCTCCGACACCGCAGATTTTGTGGTATTTAGATGAGAAATATCCAAATTAGCACTGTTTGCGTTCGAAAATTGTTCAATGTCATCGTTTATCATACCGCTAAACTGAAAAAATATACGCTTAATTTTAGCATATATTTCATCCGCGAAATATTTGTCTTTAAGCGGATCCGCCGCGTTACTAACAATTGCGGTATGTAAACTCTTAACACATTTAAACGTTTCATCAACGTCTGTTGAACACGCGTTCACATAACCCCTTGATTTACGCGATTCGGTCTGATTTTGGTATTCTGCAAAATCCGCGGATAATTCTTCGAGAATACGTTCTTGTCTTTCGATGGACTTGACCAGTTTCGACATGCTTATTCTTTTAAATCACTCTTTTTATTTCAATATTTGAATATATGTATTAGGTTTAAATATATTAGGTTTAAGTATATTAGGTTTAAGTAATTAATTAATATGCGTAAATATTAAAATGTATTAAAATTGCAAAAAGGATTGATAAAAGGAAATAAATTCCTACCTTAAATTGCTTTTGCAACCGTAACTTTAGTATCGGTAACTCTCAGTTACAGTTGCATAAGGCTTTGCGTTGCACAGTTTTCCTTGCTGTGATTGTTGGCCGTTGTAATTTGACTTGCTGGCGTTGTACCGCTTTCAGGCTCTTGACTGGTTGTACCGCTTTCAGTTATACCGCTTGAAGACAGTTGTACCGCTTTCAGTTATGCCGCTTGAAGAAATATGTACCGCTTGTATATCACTGTACCACTATGATGCCGTTTGGCAGAAATCGTTGACTCGTTGATATTGAGTATTTACGGCATGAAATAAATTGTTTATTAGCAAAAGATAAAGGTACTAGAGGAAAACTTTCCTACCTTAATTTGCTTTTGCAACTGCAACTTCAGTATCGGTGACTATGAGTTACAGTTGCAGAAGGCTTTTTGTTGCACAGATTCTAGCTGTGTTTGATGATGTTGGCCACTTTCACTTTCACTTGCAGATTGCTATACTGCTTTTAGACCGTTGTACCACTTGTGGATCGATGTACCACTATGAATCCGTTGGATGCAGGATCGATGTACCACTATAAATCCGTTGGATGCAGGATCGATGTACCACTATGAATCCGTTGGATGACTCGTTGTATTCCGAGTATTACGGCATAAAATGTGTTGGTCAATTACTTGAGCAAAGTTCGAAAGGACAAATTCCTACCTTAATTTGCTTTTGCAACTGCAACTTCAGTTTAACAAACTATGAGTTACAGTTGCAGAAGTCTTTGCGTTGCACAGTTCCTCACTGCGATTGATGACGATGAAATATCGTTTTGAATCGTCCTTGGCACTCCGTTGATGATCGGGTATGCTTCACTTCACTTTTTTATTACAATTTTAATTGGCCGCGGTTGTTTAAAAAAGCTCGAAGGACCATGTTCTAAGCTGAGATGAACTTAGAAATATTGTTACAAGAGAGCTGTCTTGTAACAAGGCGTTAATGAAATTATGCGCGATTGAAAAACTCGACACTTGGATAACTCGTTATAATTTTATTATTTGATGTTAATCGGTTGACTGTAAGATGACAAGTGTCGTAATTTCTTCACACTAGTTCCCATGAAGCATCGCCGTGGATCGCTACTGTACATGATACATTGTTTCATTTCCAAAATGATTCGGTCAGTGCACTTTAGCCTTGAACTTGAAATTTAGTTTATTTATTTACTAAACGTTATTTTGCTTCATGAGAACTATGTATGATCACATGTGTGTGTGTGTGACCTATTTTAACATTAATGCCCCCTATGTGATGTGAGGGTTAGAGGTAGTGCGTATACTATACAATGCATTCTCTCCTTGTCTCTTATTAACTTGGTTGTTAAAGGCAATTGTTCGACAACCAGTGTGACATTTATGAATTTACATATGAGGGTGAGAGAGTGCATTGTAATGCTTATTGTTATTGCACATCTGACATTTGACATTTAGTTTGTTTATTATTTTTCCCGTGTTACAACGCTCATTTTATTGTTTCTCCGAGTTTTACATTAATAAAATTCGTAAACGCACGCGCGCGAGTTTTTTATCGTCGGATTATCAATTGATCATATTTAAACTAGTCATCTGCGATATTCGTTACAATTATTTATACATATCTCGATGACTAGTTCAATATGCCGATTTGATCTACCTCAATGTCAAATGTGCAAATTCTATTTACATGTTTTTGTGTTTTACAATTTTTTAATTTTTGTGGTTTTTGCTCTGGTGTTGATTGGTGTTGTCTGGTGTTGTGTTGTTAAATTGTGTTGGGAACCAACAACCTGAGTTGTGTATTAGGTTTGCGCATTCTTTTATGGCATGGAGCTCAGCTTGGAATACACTAGGGTTTTTTCCCATAGGTATTGAGATGTTTTTATTTGGTCCATGTATGCCAGCTCCTACCCCTGAGTCCATTTTCGAACCATCCGTATACCACTTTAAGCCGTTTAGGCAGTTTGGTGAGTTGTTGCTACACCATGCTTCTCTGGTTGTGATCTCCGTTGAGAATCTTTTGTCGAAGCATAGCGTCTTTGGTAAGCGGTCTGTAACCGCACATACCATGTCAAGTTCTGGAAGTTCGGATAGAAGTTCAATTAGTTTTAGATGTTCACTAATGTTTAACTCTTCCGCTTGTGTCAAACTTGCTGAGCTGCGAATTGCCACTTTTTTTTATATAAATGTGGAAGGGTGTTAGTCCTATTAAGGCTTCTATAGCCGTGTCTCATTCGTGATTCCGGTACTCTGCGGGATGAAAGCTCTGACAACATGTGGTTTCGGAAAGTCTTCCTCTCCCACAAGCATTACTTCCAACTCGCATTTCTCCTTCAGTTTGAGGAAGTTGGTTTTCATCCACTCTGAAGTGGTGATGTCCGCACATACTAACAAGAGCCATCCGGCTTTGAAAGTTGTCCCGCGATCGTGATGTCCATAATCCTCTCATGTATCTGAACCGTTTGTTCATTTGTGAGAGGATTGCAATCGATATCGACTGGTACGACACCCAATCTGACATAGCTCGCTATATCTCTATAGGTGGTTCTGTCAGAGGTTGTTTTCCCAGTGCGAGCTCGTTTCGCTTCGGACTGAGGTGGTGTGTTGTCCTCAGATCTCATGCGTTTGGCTTCTTGAAGAGCATCATCTTTTGTTTTTGCAATGATGCGGGCTTGCTCAATGCTGCTACCTGCTTCAGTGCTCTGTTGAAACGACGCTGTTCCGCTGGCGTGAACCTGATGCGCTTGGAATGAGTTTGAGCCGATTTGCCATGGGTCCCCGGCGCATCTGTATATTCCGGATGCAATTCATCCGAGAGTATACTGATGCTGTATGCAGTACTTGATTCCGAGGCTAAGTCGCTCAGATGAGACAATTTCTCTTTTAGGCTCATCATCTCGAAATCGCTGATTTGTGACCCTTCCCGATTGGCAGGTGTCGTGTCGGTATCGACAGAGTGTTCTAAAACATCCCTAGTTGTTGATGCATTTGTAGAGGCATCATTCTCTATGTTTTTTTCTATAGGTACTTCAATTTTTCCCACAAGTTTGTTAAAATTCATATTTTGTTGTAAATTTGTGTTTCACGAAATCAAGAAATTTTACATATTTGTTCAGTTGCTGAAAATTTCTTACAATAGCAAGATCGTGTGTCGATTTAATAACAATTTTCTATTTTTGGAAAGAAATCACATTTCAAATCTAAAAATGTCCTTACGTCGAAGACATAGTAGTACCGATAGTGATATAAGTGAAGATTTTGTGCTTAATAGACCAAGACAAATATATCGTCCGCGCATTAACTATGAAATTTCAGATTCTCTTGTTTTCAACGAAAAGTTTCGGTTAAAACGTGTTAAGGCAGAGGGAATAATAAGACAAATTGGACCTAGGATTGCAAATGAGTCTGAAAAAAACTTTTCACTGACACCGATACAGCAATTTCTAACAGCTTTACATTGGCTTGGAAATGGTGGGCAGTATCACGTTATCGCAGACATGCACGGTATATCTAAATCTACGATATGCATAACTGTGCATCGTGTTTGTTCAGCCATTGTTGATGCTTTCTTTGAAAATACTGTGCGTTGGCCAGAAGAACACGACAGCATTCGTGAACGGTTCTTTAATATTGCCGGTATTATATATATATATATACAAATCCATGTACTTGAGATAATGATTATTAATTTCTTAAGGTATGCCATTTGTTTATGGATGTATCGATGGAACGCTTATTAAAATTGATTCACCTAACGAGTTCTAATCAGCGTATGTCGATAGACACGGCAACCACTCAATTAATTATATGTTGGTTTGCGGTCCCGACTATACATTTTATAATGCATACGTTCATTGGCCCGGTAGTGTTCACGATGCGCGAGTACTCCGAAGAAGCCCTTTATTTTCAACATTTGAAAACGGATTCCGGCCTTTTCCTCACTGCGTTTTACTTGGGGATACGGGATATACGTTAAAAGATTGGCTGATGACACCGGTCCAGCAATCGATCTCTATAATAGAGCCCATAAATCAACGCGAAGGATCATAGAGAATGTGATCGGTATTCTAAAAATAAAATTTCCTTGCCTCAACCATTTGAGAGTTCAACCAAGAAGGGCAATTCAAATTATAAAGTGTTGCATAATTGGAACTCGAAGTCGCTGTTGACTCGTTTATCAATACCATCCAAAAAGCAGCATGGAATAATACTCCTCAACAGAACAAAATTGTGAGCTATAGTAAAATTAAGTACCCCCGAGAAATACAAGATTTAGTAAGACAAAAAGAAAAGCTCGTAAAAGATGGCACCAAACTCGTGCCCCGCAAGATAAAACACATCTCAATCGGTTGAGTAATTTGCTATCAAATTCGATTAAAAATTTAAAAAACCATGCAGTAGAATCTTATCTGCAAAGCCTAACCGCTGGAAAGGAATCGAATTATTCGCTCTGGAAAGCAATTAGAGTCATAAAACGGCCAAAAATCGCTGTGCCGCCAGTTAGGGTAACTCAAGACGTTTAGGCAAAAAGCGATAAGAAAAAAGCTGACGTTTTTGCCTCACATCTAGGGGCACCATTTAAGCCATTTGATGGTCCAGCGCAAAATGAAAACATTAACATATTCGACAGTACAACCGAAAATAATATTGTAAGATATGCAAGTATTGCCGAGCTTAAACGGGATATACAGAAACTAAAGCCTAAAAAAGCTCCGGGTTATAACCTGATTACAGGAGAACTTCTTAAAATGTTGCCTCGGAAAGCACTAAAATAGCTTCTTTTTATTATAAATGCAGCAATCAGATTAGAATACATACCAAGACAGTGGAAAGTCGCGGAAGTGATTATGGTTCTAAAACCAGGAAAGTCACCGAATGAAATAAAATCTTACAGGCCTATTTCACTTCTTCCAATAATTTCAAAAGTTTTTGAACGGATATTACCTGACCATCAATTTGGGTTTAGAAGTAAACATTCAACGGTGGACCAAGTACATCGAATTACAGATGTAATTGAGAAAGCTTTCGAAGAAAAGAAAATTTGTTCAGCCGTATTTCTTGTCGTGTCGCAAGCTTTTGACAAGGTGTGGCACAAAGGCCTTACTTATAAACTAAGTCAAGTTCTGCCAGAACAATTATATAAAATCCTCGTGTCGTATCTTGAGCGTAGACTCTTCCGTGTGAAACTTGGAAGCGAATATTCCGAGTTCAAAGAAATAATGGCAGGTGTACCGCAAGGAAGCATCCTTGGACCAATCCTGTACCTCCTATTCACTCGTGATATCCCACAAACAAACGATACAATAGTTGCAACGTTTGCTGACGATACTGCTATACTAGCAGTTGGCACAACAATAGAGGACACAAATATCAAATTACAAAACGCTCTTAACGAGGTTAATGAATCGACTAAATCCTGGCGGATTGCACTTAATGAGAGCAAATCGATCCATGTAGATTTTTCGTATAAACGGACAAACAATTTGCCTGTATTTCTAAATACTGTTCGAGTCCCGTTTTCAAATGAAGCTAATTATCTCGGTATGACACTCGATGCAAAATTAAAATGGAAGTTGCATGTAAAAAAGAAATGCGAAGGAAGAACTTAAGAATAAATACAGAGAACTGTACTGGTTGCTCGGAAAATATCCGCAGCTTAACCTTGATAACAAGCTGCTATTATACAAGCAAGTGCTAAAACCGGTTTGGACATATGGTATACAACTATGGGGTTGTACCAGTGAAACGAATCTAAACATTTTACAAACTTTTGAAAACAAAATTTTAAGATCATTCGTCAATGCGCAGTGGTACGTAAGGAACGAAGATCTACGCAGAGATCTGGGTATTCCCGCGGTTAAAGATGAAACAAAAAATTTTGCACGAAAACATAAAAAACGTTTATTAGGACACGTTAACATAACAGTCCTCCAAATTCTTGACGAAAAAAATATGTTGCGGCGTCTTCAAAAAACTAAACCCTTAGATTTGGCCCGATAATAACAAACCGCGCTATAAATTGCGGAAAAGCTGGAACTCTCAAAGGAAAGTTACCTGCCAAACATATTATATACTCGTGATAAAAAAATTGCTGGATAAGTCGAATACTTAGTTGCAATAGAAATACAAAATGGGTGGTGGTTTTAGTGAGTAAAAATCTCACACTACATTGGGCACGTGCTCATCGTGTCTATGAAGATTTCCACCAGCCCACGGAAAAAAAAAATAATTTTGACGAACATTTCCCGAAAAGATGAAACCAATGACATCATTGAATTGCCAACAAGCGATGAAGTAGAAGAAGAAAACCTATATGACAACTTTGACAACTTAGACGGCGAAAACACATTGAGTTATATTTTGAATTATATTTCCTCAAACTAAAAAAAATAAAACAACTCGTAGCTTTAAAAACATAAATACATATATTCATTTTTTTGGAAATATTTTTTGTACACTTTTTTTCTTAAAATTAAAAAAAATTAAACTTACTTCAAAAACATAAACATACCTATTCTTATAATTTCTCTCTTTCACACATAATAGGATAATTATTCAAAAATTATGAATTTCAATAATGTTTGCACTTTCATTTTCTATGCACACGAAAGGACACACAACATCGACGAATTGGACAGAACGTCACCATTGACAGATATAACTTTAAGATAGTACGGGGCTACGGGTCTACTTCAGCTCCGCTATTAACTCTGACAACAACATCTCGTCAGAAATCAAACGAAGAATTTGAACTACTAAGGAGATCCTACTAAGGAGATCCTATATAAGACCCTGATCATCCCATTCCTGCTCTACGGCGCTGAAGCATGGACCGTATCAAAAGTGGATGAAGAAATCCTTGGTCGATTCGAGAGAAAAATTCTTCGGAAAATCTTCGGTCCCGTTTGCGTTGACGGGCTATGGAGACGAAGATTCAACCATGAACTATACGAGCTGTACAGCGACATACCCCTAGTCAAAAAACTCCGCATTGGACGTTTAAGATGGCTAGGACTTGTAGAACGAATGGACACCAATCCTCCGGCTCGCAAAGTCTTCGATTCCCAGCCAGACGTCGGACGTAGTAGAGGAAGACCTCGCCTTAAGTGGCGCGCACAAGTAGAAACCGACGTCAACCAACGTGGAGTACCAACTGGAGGCAGTTAGCAAAGGACCGGGCTAATTGGAGAGGCATGTTGGTTGAGGCCCAGGTTCATCCCGGACTGTAGTGCCACTTAAGTAAGTAAGTAAGTAGTTACTTTTAGGAGGACTAACTAGGTTGAGCGTGGGATACTAGTCTTTTCATAGTTTCCCTATATTTGAGCCAACCAGTTTTTCGATGATTTCGTAAAATCGGTTTGCTCGGTATATATTCATCTAGACCGAATTGAATGTATCTGCGGTAGCTTCCAGTCTTTGATCATGTGATGGATGTAATTTGAGACAAGTGTGATGTCAAGGAATTCTTGCCTATTACTGATGATGAACGTTGGTTCATTTCCATTATTGTATGGCCAGATATTTGTACTTAAAAGATCATCAAAAAGTAACTCACCTCTATATATCTTCCAACAATCCTCCCCTTCCATCCCCAAAACACCTATCTCGTGAAACCAGCACAATAAATAAAACACAATAAAAATTTAATTACTTTCCATGCAATTACATGGTCAAATATCTCCCGTGTAGATCCCAATTAACGGGCGTCCATTTAAACGTAACACCACAATGCCAAGGACACCGCAATCACCTGCAGCAGGATTCACTCCCTACCTCAGTTCAAATGGAAATGAAATGCGCGCCAACAAAAATCACAATAAAACCATTTTACCAGCAGGATGAGATGCGAGACCACCTTCGACAAGTCGCCACCACCCACCACCCACCACCCATCGTTGGGTAACCAACCGTCCGAACTAATTGTAAGCGGAGATTTATTTGTGTGTGACAAAAGCATAAATAATTTTAATTAAATACCCTTTGGGTCATTGCATTACTTGGTGAGCGGAGTTCCTCATTTTTTTATGTGTGTGTGAGTGGCACGGGGGAAAAACAACACTGTCCACATACCGATGGGTGGTCCGGTCGTCACACTGAGAGTATTCACTTTCACACCCCCAATCAGTGGAGGGTTTCTTTTGTTCACCCTTATGACGTGTTGTGCCCGCTACTGTGTTACCTTTTTTGAGGCCAACGGTCGTTTTTTTGTGTGCGACTTTTTGTGGGTGTCGTATTTAAAGGATTAAAGGATTTCGCACAAAGACACTGTCCAGAACACATAGACCATTTAATGGCGCGCCATCGGAGTGGGCTGCACAATGTCCACTGTATGTCGCCACAGGTGTGAACTACAAAGTGGGGTCGTTTCTTTGAGTTGTCAGTCGTTTTTTGAAGGATTTTTCAAAACAAAAGCAAGCCTCTTTGAAAAGTGTTGAAAAATCAGCTCTCCTTATGAACTGGGGACATTTGGTGAGGATATTTGAATGGACACGTTGACTGGGGATGGGGTGGCTGGTTAATGCAATAGACAGGAGTTGAGGCTTGAAAGCATTCCCACATGCTTGGTGTTCTTTTTGAATTTTTTTGAAATGTCAAAGCAAATATGAAAAAGTCTGCTTATAGCAGTCGAAAGGCATTTAAGAAGAGCGACGACAACGATGACGATACTTACAAGCTGAAGGGAGAGCAGCATTGTGAAAGTGATTGGTTTATGGATAGGAAGGGTTATAATAGCTCAGTTAATCATGAGTGTGAGTGTGTGTGAGACCTTTTTGGCGTGTGTTCCTTTTGCTGATAGGTTTTTTAATTGCTTCGCAGTGTGTAAAGGGATGCTTTTGAAGTTGTACGTTTTTGATGTTCAGATGATTTGATTTCATGTTGAAATTGTTCCAATTTGGGAGAGGGCACAATGGAAAATAGAAAAAGATAGGAAGCTGTGTCATCTCTATGCGTTCTCTGTATCTGATGATGATTTATAAGCGATTCAGTAAATTCGAAAAATTAGGGAAATACAAAATGACGGTGTCATCGATGGTAAGGTTATGTTATGTTTGATGGGTTGGTGAGGAGGAGCTTGGCTGATCCTGTTGCTAGACTCAGGTCGTATTGATTTAGGTAATTTGGTGCATTTGAAGACGTTTTTAAGGTTCAGATTCAATTTCTAGGCATGGAAACATGAAATATCTGGCACTAACGGTCCACACAAGGCTTCAAACCGAGCTTCTCCCTCCATTTGCGTGTGCAAAGTTATTTTTTTTTGCCACAAAAAAGAGGATCTACAGTTTACCGCCGAATCCGAACGCTAAACTTGAGAAGATTCTCGTGACAGTGTTACTCTTGGATGTTTGTCAGACTTTCGCAAAAGGTGGAGCAGCGAAAAAACTTAGGTGTGGTCAGTTTCGGGATTTGAAGCAGCTACTTCGCGCTTAGCACTAAAACGTACTAGTCTTTAGGCCACTGCACCCACTTTTTAGCATGGCAGCGATATATGATATCGTCAGGGTTTATACCTAGAAATCGCATTAAGTGGCGAGCATGAGAACAATCCGGACTCAAAAAACATGCCAGATCTTTAGCTAACTGCCGGTTTGTTCTTGCGCTCTCTACTTAAGGCGAGGTCTTCCTCTACGGCATCCGACGTTTGGCTGGGAACCGAAGACTCTACAAGCTGGAGTATTGGTGTCCATTCGTTCTACATGTCCTAAGTCGTTCAATCCGAAGTTCTAGTTCATATAAAGGGTCCGCCAAATAACTTTTTTTGAAAAGCTATAAAAAAAAACTACTGAATATTTTCTCAAATTTCTTTATTTATTTGAAAGCAGAATCCTTCCGGTTAATAATGGAAAATAATTTCATTCAAATGGCTGCCTCGGCTGGCCATGCAGTGGCCTACACGATCGGTCCAATTTTTAAGCACATTATCGATTGTGTGCAGCTGTATTTCACCAATGGCTTCACGAATATTGTCCTTTAAAGCGTCAATTGTCTCTGGCTTGTCGGCTTAACACTTATATTTTACGGCACCCCACAAATAATAGTCCAACGGTGTCAAATCGCAGCTCCGAGGTGGCCAAACGACATCAGCTCTCCGGCTGATAATGCGATCTTCAAAAACAGGGCGCAAAACATCGAGTGTAGCTTTGGCTGTGTGACACGTAGCGCCGTCCTGTTGAAACCAAATGTTGCCAATATCCCCCTCTTCAATTTCTGTGAACAAAAATTCGTTCAACATGGCCCGATAACGATCGCCATTGACTGTATCGGCCACTCCTTGCTCATTTTCGAAGAAAAATGGCCCAATTATGCCTCTGGACCAAAATCCGCACCAAACAGTGACTCGTTTTGGGTATATCGGCTTTTCAATGTATGCGTGCGGGTGTACGCACTGTTTTTGGCTTTTCACGCTTTGGTTTATCGATGAGGATGCCAGTTTCTTTCACGTTTTTCACAAGATAACGAACATACGGAGCTGACGGTGCTTCTCTTCTTCCAAAATCCGTACGCAATTTTCGCACACATTCTGCAACATTACCATGATTTTCAAAGTAATGTCGCAATATTTCCCAGCGTTGTTCAAGCGTATACACAACCATATTCGTTCAGCGGAAGGATAAAACTAATTATCTGTCAAATCAGACGTGAGCTAAGTGTTACCATTAACGAAATAAGTACTAGTTGAAAAAAAAACGTTAGATGGTGGACCCGTTAGTGTAGTTCATGGTTAAAAAATCATCTTCATAGGCCGTCAACGCAAACGGGACTGAAGATTTTTCGAAGAATTTTCCTCTCAAATTGACCAAGGACATCTTCATCCACTTTTGACATGGTCCATGCTTCAGCGCCATAGAGTAGGACTGGGAGAGTAATTCTTCGTTTGATTTCTGACGAGATGTTGCTGTCAGAGTTAATAGCGGATCCGAGGAAGACAAAGTCCCGTACTACCTCAAAATTCCATCCAATTCGTTGATGTTGTGTGACTTTCCAGTTAACAGCGATCATTTACAACTAAACCCATTTTTTCCGCTTCCACTTTCTATACTAGCAAACGTTGCTATGACATCACGTTGAGTCCTACCGCTGATGCCAATATCGTCGGCCTATGCATCGATTTTTGAAAGATTGTGCCTCTGGTGTTGGCTTGGTTTTGGAATCGGTGTATAGGTGATGTCGTTGCCAACCCTGATGGATTTTAGATTTATTATTCAGTTAATTCATGATACAAAAAAGATAAATCTTATATATAATTTAATTTAATTCAATTTAATTTACAAACTAAAATTAGTAACATGAGGGGAGAAAGGAAACAGGAAAAGGTCCGTCAATGCACTAAAACGTCTCTGCGAAGTATTGAAAAATATTTTTAACGAATGTGTTGGTACTATATGATCGCCTAATATTGAAGGGCAAAGAATTCCAAAGCTGAACAGCATGTACAAAAAATTTTCGTGACGTTACCAAATATTTATGACTTGGTGGTATTAATTGTAACACTCTTTGGGTTCTACCCATTCTAATTTTGTCATATAAATATTCTGGCGTTCTGGTCGTAATTGTTTTATGTAGATATAGAATGGTTCGGTATTGTAGAAAGGCTGTAAGTGAACAGCCCATAATCTGTTTGGCATATCCGGATATATGATCGTGTCTGTTAATACCAAAAATATATCTTTCGCAACTCTTGTAAGCTACATTTAGCTTTTGTTTTCACTCAGAATCCATATTAGAAAAAATCTCGCATCCATACAAAACGATAGGCAGAATAAAGGTCTTAGCTAGTTTAAGTTAACATCTGTCGGAAGATGTTTTCTAATTGGACTAAGAGCACAGAGCGCTCCATAGACTTTTGCTACTACCTCATTTATATTTAATTTCCATGTGAGGTTTTGGGTAATATGAACTCCTAAATTCTTTATGTTGTCAACGCACTCAATTGGTGAGTTATTGAGGTATAGTTGATGCGTTTGATGATGAGTTTACTTGAAGTTTGTTGAGTTTGGACCAAGAATAAACTTTATCGAGCTCGTGATTAACTTTTTCTATGGAACTATATTTTTGGGACCCGGGTAACATCAAATATAATTGAACATCGTCCGCATATATATGATGATTGCATATGTTACAGCTGACTGCAATATCGTTAATAAAACATGTGAATAAAAGTGGCCCTAGGACAGAGCCTTGGGGAACACCAGAGTAAAGGGGGAGAAATGAGGAACATTCAATTTTATGTATTACATACTCATTTCTATTGGAAAGATATGATGCCAGTAACTTGCACAGAGTATCCTCAAAACCAAATTGTACCTTAAGTTTATTCAACCAAATACTGCGATCCACGCAATCAAAAGCTTTAGAGAAATATAAAAAGACAATACAACCCTTCATGTTTTTGTCCCAACCCTCGCGGATATCTTCGGTTATTATGAGCTTGAAACACTATATTTGGATTTGTTTTCATAAAAAGTCTTTTTGTTTTTGCGAATTAAGGCAGTTACCGTGTTTTGGGTGCGTTTAAACTCATCGTATATGCTTGGAGCAGGAAGAATTCTCCATCATCATCCTGCACAGACAGACGAGTTTGATCGGGATACCAAAGCTCGACATGACTCTGTATAGTTCGTTCGTTGTATGTGGCTTTGAAATCGATGAATAGGTGGTGGGTACTAATTTGGACTTATTGGGTTGTTTTTTAGGATCTGCCCAATCATCGAAAATTTAATCCGCTGTGTACTTTCCTGGCCTAAAACCACACAGATATGGACCCATCAGGTTGTTGTTAATCGGTTTTAGGCATTTACATATTATGGCAGAGATGATGTTGTAGGCGATTTTGAGCGTACTTATGCCCCTGTAGTTGGCGCAGTTCAGAGAGTCTCCTTTTCTGTGTATCGGGCAAACGATGCTCAGGTTCCATTCTTCAGGCATACTTTCATCCGACCAGATTTGGCTGATGAGTTAGTGGATGCTACTTACCAAGTCATCTCCGCCAGCTTTATAAAGCTCAGCGGGAAGGCCGTTATTTCCGGCGGCCTTATTAAGCTTGAGTTAAAGTATTGCTTTGCTCACTTCACTTAGGTCGGGTGGTTGGCAGTTTTCGCTGTCGTTGCCAATATTAAATGGTTCGTTCTGCCTGACAGCGGAATGTTATTCGTCATCGCCGTTTAACAGTCTGCAGAAGTGGTTCTTCCATATCCTCAGCATCGACAACGATATTTTCTTGTTCATCTCGACAATATTCAGTGCGATCGTTGTATCCCTGGCTTGGACTTTTTACACTTTGGAAAAACTTGCAAACATTATTCGTGAAGCGGCAGCTTTCTAAAGGGTGATCCATTTCGAGGTTCCCTACTTTTTTAAAGAAAAAAACACAGAAAATTCAAATTTAATGGAGAATGTTTATTATCATTTGAAAGAACATTCTTTGTCATTTATTTTTTGATGATTATGTCTATCAAATGTTGGCCGTTGATACGTCGCAGATGGTCCATCCGTTGAGTCCAATTTTCGATCACTCCTTCGAGCATATCGACTGGTAACTGGCGAATGACACGCGTGATGTTTTCCTCCAAGGGCTGAATCGAAGCGGGTTTGTCGGCATACGCTTTTGACTTTACATATCCCCACAGGAAAAAGTCTAACGGTGTGATATCACACGATCTTGGTGGCCAATCGACCGGCCCAAAAACGTGAAATTATGTGCTCACCGAAATGTTCTCTCAATAAGTCCATTGATTGATGCGATGTGTGGGAAGTGGCGCCGTCTTGCTGAAACCAAATGTCGCCGAGATCACGAGCTTCAATTTCAGGCATCAAATAGTCGGTTATCATGGTCCGAGTTGCTGCGAACGGCGCCGAATCGACTCTCTACGGTCTTCGTGTACACTCTCAGCTACGGCCGCAATATTTTCTTCACAGCGTGCTGGACGTGGTCTATTCGGTCGAATATTATCCAATAATGAATGCTGGGTCTCAAAATGGGTGATGGTGTTGCGAATAGTACGCTCAGTAGGCCGATTATGTTGACCATAAGTTGAGCGAAGTGCACGAAACACATTCCTCACAGAACGTGAATTTTCATAATAAAGTTGAACAATTTGTAAACGTTGTTCACGCGTAAGTCTTTCCATTATGAAATGCCAAACAATACTAAACAAAAATAACATGACAGCATGACACGACTCACATGTGATCTGTCAAAAAAGGCTATTGAAAAAAGTATCTCTATACTTGGATCACCCGTTATATCCCCGATTGCGAGCTTGTTTTATTCTTTATTCTTTCGTCTGAACAGCCGGTGTTCCTACCTCCTTCTTTGGCTATAAACCTCAATGGTAGCTCTCATCTTCAGCTGCAAGCTTAACCTTGTCGGGTTTTTTGCTGGTGGGCGTGAGAAACCTAGGACATCAGTTGCGACTGATCGAATGTCTTGTTGACATTGTTGCCATTATTCTTAGACATTAGATACCCGGATACTCGTTCTAGTAAGGACTTGGTGGTCTCTTGCGATAGCAGTCCTTAGACATTACATTTTTTCCCAATATTTCTGATTTGTTATGGCGTGATGGATATCCGCATTCTTACCTTGGCTGCAACAAGATAATAGTCCTAGCCGATCTAAGTCCCTCGAAATGTTCGTACATCCAATATACTGGATGCGTACTTCTTGTCTATCGCAATGATATTTGATTGGCCCTTTTTTGATCTGGAGACCGCCATGTCCCCTATGGATATCGCGGTGAGGAAACCGTGTGCTGTCTATAGTGGCATTTCGTTCTACTTCGGTAGTCGCTCATAAGTTTTGGAAAGGAGCTTGTAGAATCAGTCCTTCGCCTGGTCATGAGCGCATAGAAGGCTTATGTTGGAAAATTTGGCTTTGATGCCAATTGCTAAAATGCCTTCGCTAATGTCTTGGAAATATATGACTCTTGCCCAAGTCTGGCACTTATAACAAATCCTCATCCGAATATTCGCTGTTTCTGCTGACTATAACACGGTCCGTAGTAGATGTCACAGCTTTTCATCCTCTTTTTGCCAAGCCCATTCCATCGTAATTCCTGGTTTTCAGTAATGTCTGTTCTTTTGTAGCACCTTAGGGCTTCTGCTTCGCCGAGTTAAAGCCAATCAGAGTTTGCTCTCGTTCATGATCAAATCTAGGGTCTAATTCGATTGTCGCACCTCTTAAAACCCCTTAACTTAAGTTCACTCATTCCCGTGAGTCTTTTTATGTTGACTTTAGTTTTCCCCTCCGAAATCATGACATCAACTCTAGTAACAGTTTGCAAGTGTGCCATCCATTGGAGATCATTTCCATGTGCTCAACACGTCCCACCTAAATCCGACATAATTCCTACATTCTCGCCTTCTATAACAGCGAAAAATAATTAAAACAATAAAATCTGATTTAAAACTGAGAGAAATCCCAGTAAAACAAGCATCACCAGCTTATTGCACAACTGAGCTATTCCCATAATGCTGCAGCACATTATGGTTGGCAATAACCTCCCCCAATTCTTGTTCCTCGGCACTCATAAACCACCTTACCCTGTCAACCACCTCAAACCCAGTCCTTTGAATAGGCAATTTGAGATTTTAAATGCTCACCAACATTCATAACTACACGCGTCTTATGCCGCGTCTCATATTTTCCACCACCTGAAAGGGTTGTTGCTTTCGAAAGACTACCAGATATAGGCACACTCCCCACACAGAGGGCACCCTTCAAAAGCACACACTGCACCAACTCCACAAGTAATCTGAGAAAAATTATTAAGAAGTAGAAAATAATTCCCGTGCACAAGGAAAATAAGAAATAATAATGGAAAAAGGATTTAGTCGCCGACATTAAGTTGCCAAGCAGGGGAGGGGGTTGTTCCCCCACCCGAACCGGGTAAGCCTCGCTCCGGTGGTATATAATTATGGAATTTCTCGAAATTCTCTTATGAGAGCAGGTTTTTGTGAATTTAATTACTTTTGTGGCACACGAAGAAGAAGTTGTCGTGGGTTGTTGTACAACATCCCCCACCCCAGAGAATTTATCAGAATTATTACCCCAAAAGAAAACCCCTAACACGGTGGTGCGGCGGCGGAGCATAGATACTTTCCTTGTTCTTCTTCTTTTTTTGGGTTGAAAAATGTCGAGTAATGACAACGACTTAAGAGGTGAAAATTATTGTTATTACCCATGAGTGTGTGTGTGTAAGGATGGAAATGAAAACCACCTTCAAGTTGATTTACGCGAAAAGAAAATTTTAATTGTATCTCAGTATCTATTCACGGCTGCAGTTGAGCAATATATTTTTTAATTATTCAGGTGGTTATGTTTTTTTTGGAATTTATTTTATTGTGGATATAATTGCTTTGGGGATGAGCTCATCGCATGATGAATGGATTCCAAAGGAGATATTTTAATTAAAAAATATTTTTTTTTTCACATCACCCACTCCCAAATTGTTTCCAATTGAAAGACAACAAACAATGACAACCACAAAAAAAAAGCCAAAGTCATTCAGTGTCAATCCATTAAACAGACCAAATGTGTGGAAGGATAAAAAAATACCAAATAACCCTATGATACGATAGACCTAGGGGTGTTGTGTATATATGGGAAAAACAAATCCAAAATGTCACCCCTTGAAGGGAAATTTGTTTTTTCCTCTCAATTTTTTTTTTAACTTTTCCCATTGTTTACTGCGGTTTGAGTTTGTTTTCCAAAAATATGAAAAACGTTTTTCTTTTTTTTTGGTCGGTTTAGTGGAGAGATGCTATCAACCCTTAGGTCGTACGTGCGTACAATTCGATCAGCCCATCCCCTGGTATGAGCTGGTGAGCTTGCACCATGTGACAATGTGTGAACTTTCAATGGTTTGTCATGTTATCTTTATGGAAATACATTGAACAACATACGTTCTTGAATATTGAATTATTGAATTGGTAGATTAGGGGTGGTCGGGGGAACTCGGCGTAACCCCCCTGTGCTTGGCATGACAATGATGTGTGCCGCAGTGATGATAAAAACATTTCTGCCGTTTAAGTTTCATGTGAGAAGCTGAAGATGGAAAAAAATGTTTATTTCGGTATCGTCATCTCATCATCATCAACATCAAGGTTGTTGCATAATGGAAAAGCCAAAGATAAATGTGTGTGTGAGGTATGGATGAGTTTTCAGTTCGACTCATTGTTATTGGTATCGCGTGTCGGATAGCATATTGAGAAAAATTTCGTTAGACGTGTGAGCAACTATCGCATTAGTTTGAGAGTTGTCCTTGTGATAAATTTGAAAACAAAAAGATTGGATGCTTAATATTTAGATGTGTATCTCAGATTTGACATTAGGCCAAGACCTAACGCACACTGATTCGGGGTTGTGTGTATTTTCATCGAGAAATCGAACTTTTTATTAATCGTCTCGCTGTTTTTGTCTTTTGACTTAAAATCGCACAGAGAAGTGTTTCACGAAAATGGCAAATGTACAAGAGTCGAAATATTAGGTCCGAAGGCCTAGCTTTAGTGGTTACGAATATGGTTGCCCCTTTGTCCTTTCTTTCAGATAGCAATACCTCAAGACCGTGTCAGGAAAAGATTACAATAACACAACATTAGTTTTTTCATCACAAAACTGCCTTGATCTAGAAAACAAAAGATTTAGGGCTTTCAAAATGGCCGTCTTCCTTGTCTTCTCGAACCTGGGGGTGGGATACGAAGTTCCTTTTAGATGGAGCATTATTCTCCATTTAGTCGACGTGTTTTGGATTTGGACTACATCCACATCTTGGTAAATGTCATAGAGTTCGCGGTTATATCTTCTCCTCCATTTGCCCTCCTCGCGCACAGGACAAAAAATCCGTCAAAGTATTTTTTTTTCGGAGGGTCCATTATCAGCTCCCCCTTCTTGCTTATCGTCCAGCAGTCGAACATCAATCGAATGATGTTCTTATATGTCACCAAAGTGTGAAACGTAAAAGCCATGGATACAAAACTCGTACAGAATCCAGTAGAGATGAACAAGGCAATATCGCAGTTGTGACGATATGGAAGAACCACTTCTACAGACTGTTCAACGGCGATGACGAAAAACATTCCGCTGTCAGGCAGTACGGATGCACAACCCGAACTAAGTAAAGTGAGGATAGCAATATATAAACTCAAGCATAACAAGGCTGTAGAAAATGGCGGCCTTACTGCCGAGCTTTATAAGCCGGCAGAGTTGACTTGGTAAACAGCATCCAAAAACTCATAAACCAAATCTGGTTGGATGGAATTATGCCTGAAGAATGGAACATCAGCATCGTTTGCCCGACCCATAAAAAAGGCGACCCAACTACAGAGGCATAAGTCAAATGAAACCGTTTACCAACATCGGCCCTTATCAGTGTGGTTTTAACCCAGGAAAGTCCACAGCCGATCAAATATTCACACTTCGACAGATCCTGGAAAAAACCCAAGAAGTCCAAATGGATACCCACCACCTATTTATCGATTTCAAAGCCGCATTCGACACCATTTATAGGGACGAACTATAAAGAGCCATGTCTACTTTTGGTATACCGTTCAAACTCGTCTGTATGTGTAGGATGGCGATGGAGAATTCTCGCTGCTCCATTAGGGTCGGAAAAGACCTCATCGGCACATTCGAAACAAAAAAAAGGATTTAGGCAAGGCGATGCACTGTAACGTAACTTCTTTAATTTGAGAGGATTGTGCAAAACTCCGAAGCCAACGTCAGAGGCACAACCATTAGCATACACCGACGATATTGACATCATTGGTAGGACTCAACGTGATGTCATAGCCACGTTTGCTAGTATAGAGAAGGAAGCGTAAAAATGGGTTTAGCAGTAAATGAGATGAGACTTAGTAAGACTAAGTATATGCCGTCAACACGAAAGGACAAACAATATCGATGATGTGGACAGAACGTCACCATTGACAGATATAACTTTGAGGTAGTACGGGTCTTTGTCTACCTTGGCTCCGTCATTAACGCTGATAAGAACATCTCGTCAGAAGTAAAACGAAGAATTACTCTTGCCAACCGCTGTTTCTTTGGGTTGAGAGAGTTTTAGTAGTAAAAACAAAACACTGAGCATCTCAGACCTATTTCAGGGCGCTGGAAGCATGGACCGTATCAAAAATCGATGAAGAAATCTTTGTTCATCGGTCCCGTTTACGTTGACGGTATCAACAACGTCAAAAAACTTGGCTTTTGACGTTTAGATTGAATGGACTCCAATACTTCGGCTAGCAGTGTCTTCGAATCCCAGATAGACGTCGGAGGCAACGGACGCCTTAAGTGGCGCACATAATTAGAAACCGACCTCAACACTGTATGCAGTTAGCTTCGGACTGGTCTAATTGGAGAGGCGAAGTGAGTTCGTTGAATGGATTTTCGAACAAGTGGATGCTGATTTCGGTTATGAAGCTCATTTTCATCTTGATGGCTTCGTTAATCGTCAAAATTGTGGTCTTTGGAGTTCAGAAAACCCACGAGTTATTGTTGAGAAACAAATTCATTCACAACGTGTGTGTGTTTGGTGCGGATTTTGAGTTTTAGGCATTATTGGACCATTCTTCTTAGAAAATGCGGTTGGTCAGGCAGTAACAATTATGGTGTTCGTTACCGTAACCCAGTTTTAAGTAAAATTACAAGATGTGGATGTGACCAAAATGTGGTTTCAATAAGACGGTGCCATACAGTCAGAGAAACAATTCAATTACTGCATGAGTCATTCCCTAGTCGTGTAATCGGCGATCATAATTGGCCATCCAGATCTTACAATTTAACGCCATTGAACTTTTTTCTTTGGGGTTTTTTGAAGTCAAAGGTCTATGCAACAAACTCACGACCACCAATGGCTTGGAAGAGGACATTGGGTAGTGTATTAATGAAATTCCGCCACATTTATACGAAACGGTCATACAAAAATTTCAATAAAAGGGTACGTGCTTGGCAGCAAAGCGGTGGCGGCTATTTATCCGATGTATGTTATGCCATACATAACCCCAAACTGTATACTCTATGAATCAACAAAAAAATGTAGGCTTTCTAACTAAAAATCGGTATTTTATATCAAAAACACATTTTGCGTGAATTATCGCACATCCTTTAGTAGTCGTAATCCTCTTACGGGGTAGGCCTTGACGTTGCGAGTTGGCTTACGCGACTATTACTATGAAACTTAGAGCGATGCGATCGTGGAACTAATTTTTGCCGAAGGGGCACCCATGATCGACTGGTTGAAGTGGAGAAACAAGTCGTAACTAATTACCCTGCAACGTGGAAACGTGCGAGGACTAAACAACGGCTGACGATACAGGAGCGGAGGATTTAGGACCGATGGTATTTTCTATTCACATATGGTCATTAGGATAGCTACCACGTAGTAGAGCCTGTTCCCCATGATGTTGCGGCTATAAAGGCGTCTATTTTCCCACAGTGGGCGGCGTCAATAAGTTGAGCCGGAGCTTATGGGGTTATTACCCATATCCCGGAAAACACCAACCTAGCGAGACAAAAATGTAAACTACATGAAATATGACAACGGAATAGATTCCCCTAGGGGTAACCATATATTGGATAATCCACGTACTGCCGGAATGACAGTAGTAATCCCACATATCGGATTTGGGTGTGCTAGCGGCAAAAGTGAGAGCTATTTCTAACCGGTACCGGCTAGCCGGTCATTGCAAATACATTCTTATGGGCGCGTTCAAACCTGCAAACCGAAACCGTCGCGTCGCCGGTTAACCATACGAATGTATTCCCAACGACCGGCTAGCCGGTACCGGTTAGACGGTTGCCCGGTATGTGTGAAATGGCTCTGACGCTACAATAAATAAGAAACATTTCTGGTTCTGCAGATGGAAGTGTTGGCTGCTGAGAACGTTCGCTAATAGGAGCTTAGAATGTTCGATCCCTGTATAGCGCAGAAAGGAATGAACAGGTCGAACGTGAAATGATCCGCCTCAAGATCATTATTTTGGGTAAAAGTGAAACCAAGTGGAGAGGAAGAAATAAATATATTTCACACTCGGGGCTGACAGCAATGGTGTATTCCGGTGGGGAAGAGAGAAAAGGAAGTCAAAGATTGAACGGTATTCGGATTATGCTAACCAGAGAAGCGAGACGCAGTCTTATATCTTGGAATCCGTTTTCTTAAACAAAAATTACAGCGGGATGTCACTGCAAGGTCCGAAACATCACCATTATTCAATGCTACGCACCTAAAAATAAAGCCGCTGACGATGTAAAAACTGTCTTCTACCTTCAACTAAGCTCGGCTTACAACAGTGCTCCAAAAGGCGATACAATAATCATCATGGGTGACTTTAATGCTAGTGTTGGACCGGACAACACAGGTCTCGAGCCTGTAATGGGAAAACATGGCTTAGGATCACGTAACAACAATGGTGATTTGCTTGTCGACTTCTGCAATGCGCGTAGGCTTGTTTTGGTCGGCACTCTATTTTCTCACAAGACGTGTCATAAAATCACCTGGGTCTCCCCTAACGAGCTTGAAAGCCAAAGCGACCACGTCATTGTGTAATAACGATGGAGGAAATCAGTCTGTGATAAATATAAGAAACGAGAGAAGCGCGGACACAGGGAGCGATCACCACCTGGTATTTGCAAATATCCAAATACGCACAGCAGCTGTCAAGCGGCGAAATAAAATTGCAGCAAGGAAAACCAAATGCAATCTAGAGAACCGCTGCCTTCGATACATTCTTAAGATCCAATGGTCGCAAACTACTTACTTACTTAAGTGGCGCTACAGTCCGGAATGAACCTGGGCCTCAACCAACATGCCTCTCCAATTAGCCCGGTCCTTAGCTAACTGCCTCCAGCTGCGCACTCCAAGTTGGTTGAGGTCGGTTTCCACTTGTGCGCGCCACTTAAGGCGAGGTCTTCCTCTACTGCGTCCGACGTCTGGCTGGGAATCGAAGACTCTGCGAGCCGGAGTATTGGTGTCCATTCGTTCTACATGTCCTAGCCATCTTAAACGTCCAATGCGGAGTTTTTTGACCAGGGCCATGTCGCTGTACAGCTCGTATAGTTCTTGGTTGAATCTTCGTCTCCATAGCCCGTCAACGCAAACGGGACCGAAGATTTTTCGAAGAATTTTCCTCTCGAATCTACCAAGGATTTCTTCATCCGCTTTTGATACGGTCCATGCTTCAGCGCCGTAGAGCAGGACTGGGATGATCAGGGTCTTATATAGGGTCTCCTTAGTAGTTCGAGTGAGGGCTTTACTACTAAATTGCCTTCTTAGCCCGAAGAAACAGCGGTTGGCAAGAGTAATTCTTCGTTTAATTTCTGACGAGATGTTGTTGTCAGAGCTAATAGCGGAGCCGAGGTAGACAAAGTCCCGTACTACCTCAAAGTTATATCTGTCAATGGTGACGTTCTGTCCAATTCGTCGATGTTGTGAGTCCTTTCGTGATGACAGCATATACTTAGTCTTACCCTCATTTACTGCTAAACCCATTTTCGCCGCTTCCTTCTCTATACTAGCAAACGTGGCTATGACATCACGTTGAGTCCTACCAATGATGTCAATATCGTCAGCGTATGCTAGTAGTTGCACCGACTTTTGGAAAATTGTGCCTCTGGTGTTGGCTTTGGAGTTTTGCACAATTCTCTCAAGAATCAGATTAAAGAAGTCACATGACAGCGCATCGCCTTGCCTAAATCCTTTTTTGGTATCGAATGTGTCGGTGAGGTCGTTTCCGACCCTGATGGAGCAGCGAGAATTCTCTATCGTCATCCTACACAAACGGACGAGTTTGGGCGGTATACCCAAACTAGACATGGCTCTGTACAGTTCGTCTCTATAAATGCTGTCATATGCGGCTTTGAAATCGATGAATAGGTGGTGGGTATCGATTTGGACTTCTTGAGTTTTTTCCAGGATCTGCCGAAGTGTGAAAATTTGATCGGTTGTGGACTTTCCTGGCCTAAAACCACACTGATAAGGGCCAATCAGGTTGTTGGTAAACGGTTTCAGGCGTTCACATATTACGGCAGATAGGATCTTGTAGGCGATGTTGAGGAGACTTATGCCTCTGTAGTTGGCGCAGTTCAGAGGGTCTCCTTTTTTGTGGATCGGGCAAACGATGCTGAGGTTCCATTCTTCAGGCATATTTTCATCCGACCAGATTTGGCTTATGAGTTGGTGGATGTTACTTACCAAGTCATCTCCGCCGGCCTTATAGAGCTCAGCGGGAAGGCCGTCATTTCCGGCAGCCTTATTAAGCTTGAGTTTAGATATTGCTATCCTCACTTCACTCAAGTCGGGTGGTTGGCAGTTTTCGCTGTCGTTGCCAATATTGAATGGTTCGTTCTGCCTGACAGCGGAATGTTGTTCGTCATCGCCGTTTAACAGTCTGCAGAAGTGGTTCTTCCATATCCTCAGCATCGACTGTGTCTCAACTACAATATTTCCTTGTTCATCTCGACAGGATTCTGTTCGAGCCTTGTATCCTTGGCTTTGACGATTTACACTTTGGTAAAACTTGCGAACATCGTTCCTGGAGTGGCACCTCTCTATATCCTCGATCGCGCGCTTTTCTTGCTCTTTTTTCTTCTTGCTGAAAAGCCGATGTTCTTCCCTTCTTCTTTGCCTATAGAGCTCAATGGCAGCTCTCGTCTTCACCTGCAGCTTAGCCTTGTAGGCCTCGTTCTTGGCTGCGAGCATCTGTCGGCATTCCTCATCAAACCAGGGGTTTCTTGCTGGTGGGCGTGAGAAACCTAGCACATCAGTTGCGGCTGATCTAATGGCCTGTTGGCATCGTTGCCATTGCTCTTCGACATTCGATGCTGGTGGTATGGTGTTGGTCGAGAGGTTAAGGGATACGCGTTGTGCGAAGGTCTTGGCGGTCTCTTGCGATTGCAGTCTTCCGACATTAAATTTTTTCACAGTATTTCTGGATTGTTGTGGCGTGGTGGATATCCGCATTCTTACCTTGGCTGCTACAAGGTAGTGATCCGAGTCGATGTTAGCTCCTCGGAATGTTCGGACATCCAAAATACTGGATGCGTGCCTCTTATCTATCGCAATGTGATCAATTTGGTTGACCGTTCGTTGATCTGGAGACCGCCATGTCCCCTTATGGATATCGAGGTGAGGAAACCGTGTGCTGGCTATAGTGGCATTTCGTTCCGTAGCGAAATCAATTAGCCTAAGTCCGTTACCAGACGTGTTGTCGTGTAGGCTATGTTTTCCGACAATACTTCTAAAGATGTCTTCTCTTCCTACCTTTGCGTTAAAATCTCCCAGCACGATTTTAACATCGTACTTCGGTAGTCGCTCATAGGTTTTGTCGAGGAGCTCGTAGAAGCAATCCTTAGCTATATCATCTTTTTCTTCCGTCGGAGCGTGAGCGCATATAAGGCTTATGTTGGCGAATTTGGCCTTGATGCGGATTGTTACTATGCGTTCGCTAATGTCTTGGAAACATAAGACTTCTTGCCTAAGTCTGGCGCTTATAACAAATCCGCATCCGAATAGTCGCTGTTTCTGCTCACTATAACACGGTCCGTAGTATATGTCACAGTTTTTCATCCTCTTTTTGCCCGGCCCATCCCATCGTATTTCCTGGATGGCAGTAATGTCTGCTTTGTAGCAGTTTAGGGCTTCCGCTAGTTGTTCGCCTGCACCTCTCCTGTTTAATGTTCTCACATTCCAGGTGCAGATACGAACGTCGTTGTCCTTTTTTCGTTTAGCAGGGTCGTCAACAATAAAATCAGTCCTTTCCGAGGCTATTGGTTGCTTCGTAACCATGTTTTTTTTTCTGTGGGTGGGTAGTTAACCCAAAGCACAACCCCCAACCTGGAGGGCCAGTTCCAATTTATTAGATACCCCTAGGACACGGGGCCATCAGTATCCACTACGGGATTGAGCGCTGCCGTTGGCCTTTCGGTTCATCCGCCACCATCTCTGTTCAAGGGGCCTGACTAACCCTTGAAATTCCTAGACAACCTGTTGTCCGAATATGTCAGAGCAGCTCATCTAGGTTCGCCTGGGACAGCAGGCCGGGTATTCATCCGTGCCATTCTCACCAGGGTGTTTATAGTGTTGCTGTTTTTCGTCGTGTTATCAACACTCGCACTTATCGTTTAGCAAGTCAAATCCGGTTGGATGAGACCAGTATCCGATGGTTACCACTTGGAGGTAAAGATAAGCACATTTGATGTGTAGTCAAAGTTGCAACACTGGGCATTGCCAAGTTAACGCCAATCAGAGTCTACCCTCGTTCTACAACACCCAACCATCAATGGTCGCAAACTATATCGAAATAAAAAATTGTCGCGCATAATGGGTCAAAAGCTTTTGAGTGTCGAAATTAGGCAGCGGAAGGAAGTGGCGCTGAGGAGACCAAACGACGACATCGCAAAGCAGTCCTTCGAATGGAATCCTCAAGGCGAGTTGGGAGACCAAGAACTACTTGGAAATCGACAGTATTGGCCGAAGCAGGAACACAGCGTAAAAGGTGGCCACGATTGAAGTATCTGGCAAAAGAGGGAGAAAGATGGAGGAAGTTTGTCGCCGATCTATGCCCCACCCGGGAAGATACTTTAGTAGTCGTATCATGATCAAAGCCGATATTTTCGTCGCGGATATTATCAAAGAAAGGTTTGCCTAGAGTTCGTTGTCTTGCTCTTGACAGAGCCGGGCATTTGCACAGAAAGTGAGTTAAAGTTTCCTTCTCCCCCACCTCCTTGCAACTGCGACAGTTGGTGTTGTGGGGTATACCCATTCTAACAGCATGGTCACCGATGGGCTAGTGTCCAGTGGTAATTGCTATCACCCTCGAGACTTCCTTACTGGATCTGCTTAAGAGGTCGCGTGTTTTTGTCTTGTTGTAGCGAGGCCATATATCTCTTGAAATAGCGCACCCACTGAGGTTTCGCCACCTATGTTCTGCTGTTTTAAGAGAGTGTGTG
This sequence comes from Rhingia campestris, assembly GCA_932526625.1. Taxonomy (NCBI): domain Eukaryota; kingdom Metazoa; phylum Arthropoda; class Insecta; order Diptera; family Syrphidae; genus Rhingia; species Rhingia campestris. The sequence continues at coordinate 192,113,770 of OW052182.1, forward strand.
TTGACATTATTCATGATAGTTTTTAAAGGAGTGAGAATGCCGATTGCACGTGAGCTGGGAAGGGACGAGCCCAACCTGGCTAGGGCATCAGCCTGTTCATTTCCATCTATGTCACTGTGGCCTGGAACCCATATGAGAGTGATACTGTACCGACTCCCAATGGAGGCCAGTTCGTTCTGGCATTGAAGTACTAGTTTTGATGACGTCGATACCGAAACAATCGCGGCTTGACTGTCGACAAAAATATCGATATTTTGCTTGGGAGTACTATCGTGTCTAATCGCGTGAAAAGCCTCTGTAATAGCCAGCAATTCCGCCTGGAATATGCTGGAGGAGTCAGGGAGGCGAAACGATTTTTTTTATATTTAGTGTGTCCAAGTAGACACTTGCGCCTACCCCGCAGTCTATTTTGGAGCCGTCGGTGTATATGAGTGTGTCGAAATCTTTTTCAACCACTGCGTTTTTCCAATCCTCTCTACTTGGAAAACCAGCGATGGAAGGTCAGTTTTGGTATCATGTAGTCGGTATGATGGTCAGCTAGACCTGCTGGCATTAAATCTAGGATATTGCTGTGCCCATAGGGCTTATTGAACCAGCAGCCAGATTCTTTGAGCCTGACTGCACTGCACATTGCAATGTCTTTGATATGGATATCTAGAGGGAGAAGGTGGAGAAGAACCGTTAAGGCATCAGTGGGACAAGATCTCATGGACCCAGTTGTGCCGATACAAGTACCCTCTTAAGTTTGTCAATGATATACCCTTTACTCACAGAAGGCCACCAGACTAGTGCCCCAAAGGTGAGTATCGGCCGAACAACAGCAGTGTACATCCAAAGTGTCATCTTTGGTTGTAGGCCCCATCTATTGCCAAATGTTTTTCTACGGGCATAGAAAGCTATACATGCTTTCTTGACCCTTTGTTCTATGTTGGTTTTCCAATTAAGCTTAGTATCTAGGATAGTCCCTAGATATTTGGCATTGGATGAGAGTGAGAGTGCTTGTCCATTAAGTCGAGGGAGATTAAAGGCTGGTGTTTTGGTTTTCGTGGTGAAGAGCATCATTTCCGTTTTGCTCGGATTAACACCCAGGCCACAGCTTGTAGCCCACATGCTCACAGAACCCAGAGCGTACTCCATGATTTCGCTAATCACTGGGAGAAACTTTCCTGACACTAGGATCACCACGTCGTCCGCGTATGCCACTGCCTTAATCCTATCCCGATCAAGTCGGACTAACAGTTTCTTCATAACAAAAAGCCACAGCAGAGGAGATATCACACCACCCTGTGGTGTACCTCTGTCAGCATATCGCGTTAAGCTGCTGTTGCCTAGTGTTGATTGAATGATTCTAGACCTTAGCATGGATATAATCCATTGGCTAAAATGCTCCTCTACACCAGTTACGGTTAGGGCTTCTAGTATGCTGTCAGTTTGTACATTATTGAAAGCCCCTTCTATATCCAGGAAGGTGGCTAGGGTGTACTCTTTGTAGTAGAGGGACTTTTCGATGGTCCCAATCACCTCATGCAGAGCGGTTTCAGTAGATCTGCCTTTGAGATATGCGTGTTGTGATGTGGATAGCGGTGATTCATTAAGAATGCTTCGCACATGGATGTCAAGGATCCGCTCCAGGGTCTTTAGTATAAAGGAAGCAAGGCTGATGGGCCTAAAATCTTTTGCAGATTCATGTCCACGTCTGCCTGCCTTTGGTATAAAAACTACCCTGACACGTCTCCATGAGTGTGGAATAAAGTTTAAGAAAACACAACTTCTATAAATTGGCAACAACCACTGTAATACAGTGTCCTGTAAGTTTTGTAGCATGATCGGCAAGATGCCATCAAGGCCAGGTGATTTATAGGGTGAGAAGCTATTTATTGCCCAGGATGTCTTTTCTTTGGTTATGATGGATTTGATATTTTCCCAGGTTGCATGGTCAGCGGGCCGAGAGTCAGCAGATGCTGGTGGCACCTCTTTACAACCCGGGAAGTGTGTGTTAATTAGGATAGACAGAGATTCGGATGAGGTCTCTGCCCAGCTACCATCCGACTTTCTTATTAAGGACGGGTTTGAATGGTCCTTCGCTAAGATTTTGTTCAGTCTGGAAGAGTCTTTGAGGGTATTGATGGATTCGCAGTATTCCTGCCAAGATTCTTTCTTGCCGCTTTGTATATTCTAAGGCAATCTTTATAGGGCTGCCAAAAATTGTATTTATGGCAGATGTTAAAGATTACCCTGGTCATATTCCTAAGTTTACTAAGGTCCTCACTCCACCAGGGAGGTAGTTTTTTTCTACCGAAACTGGCTGGACATGAGACCTTGAAAGCAGTACTCATTGCCTTCTCAAAGGTAACGATAGCTGCGTTCAGTTCGTCTGTCGAAGTGAACTTAGATTTTGGTATTACTTGAAGTCTAGAATTAACTATTTGGTTAAACTTTGGCCAGTTGATTCTTTTGGGATTTCTAAAGGGGTTTGATGCATCAATCCGAATATTAACATCAAAGAGTATCCAGCTGTGATCAGAGAAAGATTTCAGGTTGGATACTCTCCAGTTATGCACCTTTAGGTTGTCGTTGTTTGTGGCTAGTGTGATGTCAATGACATCTTCCCAGCCCCTAAAACTCACCGTGCTCGGGAATGTGAAGATTGGGGTACAACCCTTGTTGCAAATTGACAGGTTGTTATGAATTATAAAATCAAAAAGAGACTCACCTCGTTCATTGATCTCTGAGCTGCCCCACAGGGTATGCCTGGTATTGGCATCGCAGCCTAGAATCAAGTGGGTCTTCTTTTTTGATAAAGTGGCTGTGAGAAACTCTACCTCCTTCGGCGGAGCAATCTGGTTATGTGCCATATAGGCCGAAGCAGCATACAGACACTCCTGCTTACCAGCTTCAATCCGTATAACAGCTAGGTCGTTGCAGCTAAGGTTGGGACAAAAGAAAGCTTTGATATGTTTTTTTAACTAAAATACAGGATCTAGGCTTACCGTTATGTTTGTCGATGTTGTTGAAAAGGTTGTAGTCCTTGTCATTGAGCCCTTTGATAGTAGAACCTCCCACCCAGGGTTCTTGAATTAGGCTGATGTCGATGTCTTCCTCTTTCAGAAAGACTAGGAGGTTTTCACTAGCGCACCTAGAGTGCTGCAGGTTAATCTGCAGAACTCTGAGCATCTCGTGTGGATGTGGCATCTAGTCGCAGGACTTCCAACAAATTGTTGGCGTCATCGACTTCGTCCGGGTCTTCACCTGGACGCGCTGACCTGAATATTTTGAGTTTGGCATGTCTGATGCCAAACCTCAATCTGTTGTCGGCCTTCTCTAGGGCTTCTAGAGACTCCTCGTTGATGAGTAGGAGGAAGGGCTTAGTGTGTGGGGTTGGTGTCTCTACCTTAAGGTCGGACCAGTCAGTCATGGGAATTACGGGGTTGTGCAGCTGTAGGACCTGGATCGTTTGACCCTGTCTAAGTGCATATTGGGCAGCCAAATGCGGGCTCGCGGTCGCCAAGGAATGTCATCGGCTGGAACGAGCTTCAAACTAAAACCAGTCCAGTTGTTCCGAATCTTGGCAACACAGTTTTCGAGGAAATCCCTCGAAAATTTGTCCACACATTTAACCACCCTAATACCCCTTACCACTTCTTCGGAATCGAAGCATGGCAGAGGTCCACCCGGATTGTCCAGCAGAAAGTCCATAACCATCTCAGAAAGCTTGGCCTCAATCTCACCCCAAGCGTCCGCCACCTTGCTGCAATTAGTCGGCTGCTCGTCGATAATTGCAACTTGCAGGTCGTCTCTTACGACCCGGGTATTGGAGCGCTTCGGTTTAGGTTTGACTTTGGCCTCCGCATGCTTAGATCAGTTACTGGAGGCTGAAAACTTCCCCCGCTTTGAGGCGTTAGTTGGCGCTTCGCGGTTTCAGACCCTAGTTATTTGTGTTTTTTTTTTCCTCCATCCTGGTAAGCAGCTCTGCATTTCTTCCAATTGAATAAAAATATTACACACTGTTACATTTAAATGCCCTCCAACAAAACAAATCCCAGTTGACCATAATCATCACTTCACTGCTGATAAACATTCCTGCTGCCCATTCACCTTTGCATGTCCATACAACCACCACAATGATTGTCCACTTTGTTTTCATAAGTTCATTTATACATATTTCCACCCCCCTCCCCCATATTAATTAATACTCCGTTAAATGTATTAACGCAGATTTTCACCGTGTGCGGGTGTCCTCGCATCAGTATCCACCCGCTGAACAGCAATGGACTCATGGAGTTGACCCTTAAAATAGCTCCCGCGATTGTACACGTTCGCATGGTCATCCCCATTATCATCATTCTCCTCCTCATCGTCATCGTCGTCAGCAACGTCCTCATTGCCACTCTATAAATAATTCAGGACATGGACACTTACAGATTGTGGCGTTGGCGGTTTTACATGTGTATCCGTTGTTTTTTTTTGTTATTCCTTTCGTAACCTTTTTTTTCCCTTGGTGGAGGCACAGAGACAACAACAACAACGACCTCCTCGAGTGGAAAAATCGCTTTTAATTGTATATGCTCGTCCTTTATTATTCGTTTTTGTTTTTTTTTATCTCACCCTTATTGCCATTTTCATTTGACGACGACTCCAATGCGAGAGCGAGTTATTTTTATTTTCAAGCGTTAAATGTTTACACGGGTGAGCACACGTCAAATGAAAAATTTATTTCGGAAAATTAACTGTGAAACGAAATTTACACAAACAAACAACGAAAAAAAATGATAACCTGTGCTCGCGAGTCAAAGTGTCTCATCGAATAAAAAAAAGGATGTACTCTCACACTGAACGGTAACCACGTGGGAGTGGTTGGCTCTGGCTCACTAAAAATAAACAACATCACAAAAAATAAGGAGAAAATTATATTCATATCCTGCGTGCCCTTTATTTGCACTGGCGTGTTTATTTTGAAGCGAATGTCCTTTTGTTCGTTTTGAAAATTAATCAGCTATCAATAATACGTCGTGATGTTTGTCTTGCTGGCTTAGGTAAACGTACGATAAGGGTCCTTTGCCTATTGCAAGGCGAATCCTTGGAAAGCTATTTATATTGCAACGTCGTCATTCGCAAGTGGATCGATTTTTAAAGAAACCCATAGTAGGTTTTAGAAAGTCTTGTTTGGTTTGAAATCGAATCGAGCTTTAATCGTCCTTTTTGTCGATCTTATGAAAAAACTTCCAATTTAATGCCCCAAAACCTGTTACGTGGCCATAGTCCATCCCATCAACACTGGCATCTGAAAAAAAACTATCAAAATACAAAGGTAGAATCAAAACGTAAACAAACTAGGTATGCCACGGATTCTGCCTACGATAATGTGTTAACAATACGCACTTCCGCAAACAAAATCCAATGGCTAATACTCACATTTATGTCCACATCAAAAAGTAGGTATCTGAGGGAAGAAAAAGAATAATAAAATTATTATTTGCAGATAAATAATGAAATTAATACTTACCGAAGATAAAATGCTGCTCCACTCCACCGCCATGAAAGGAATGATTGTAATGAAAAATGTCAATTGTCATCCTCATGTACATGGTCGGTGTTGTTAGGGTGGTAGACATGAAGTGGAAGATCTTCGAAAACTATGTACTTTAATTATGTGTTGTAGGTAAAGTAGTTTTCTTGTTCTAAATTATTTATTTATTTTCTTTGATTTTTATGTGCAATATTAGGATTAGTTATTTGTATGTATTGTTTGATGCAAATTAAGTTAGGATTATGTATATGAAAAAGAGACGGACGTTACTAACAACTAAGAGAGGATCCGCGGCTCCGCGCTCCTTCCAGAAAGAGAATAGAGAGGGATTCAAAAATGCATAACTGATTTTGATAGGAGAAAAATCATTAGAAAGGAATAGAGACATAATCGATAAGCAGAGTAATAGGAAAACTATAAAGATAGAGAGAGCGGGGACTTATAGACAAAGGCAGGGGATTGTAAGATGCCGTCAAAGCAGCCGACGAGCCCATACAGACGATTAAAAGTCCATTTGTGAATTGGTCGATGATCTCCATCTTTAATCGTAAAAAAAAAAGGCAACGAACTTTTTTAAATAAAGTGCACAGGAAGTGCAAAATTTAACGATTTTTTTAAATAAAGTACACAGTGAAGTGCAAACTTTAAAGACATTTTTTTATTAATTGGGTGAGTTACTAATCTGAAATAATTGAATTGGAAACATCAAAATCAAATTTTTTATATAGATGAAGACGACGAACAAGGAAAGAAGAAAACTGAATAGGCGTTGAGGTTGGGAAGTTTTGGCTGAGATACAGGCTAGCGTTGCAGAGGCTCCGAGATACATACCCTTTTGTGAAACATCGGAATCCGGGTCTCTGCAATCAAATTTTGAAGACCAACGAATTGCGGTCCGATTAACCGTGGGCAAATGAGTGTGCCGCTAGATACATAGCGGAGGTGCCACAACGGGTGAAATATCCGACTCTCAACGGCCATCGAATTCTTTGTTCGTCAAGACAAAAGACGAAAGATTCAACGGACATTTCTGTTCTATTTGAATTAGTGAAGTGCATCAAATAAGACCTGAGGTGCGATAAATTAAACGCGCTACTACGGGGTAATAGTGTTTCAGTGCAAACAGATCCTGAGCATATTACCAGTGGCTACATATGCTTGGCTGTGGATCGGGGTTCATCGAGGGACTCCAAAAACATTTTTTTTTTTAAGTTTTGTGAAGTGCCAATTTAGTTTAAGTTTTCTTTTATTCTTTTCCTTTTTGGATTCTTTTTATTTGTTCGGATTTTTTTTCCTTTAACGTAGATTTAGATTTAGATTTAGATTTGTTGGCCTAACATAAAATTATAATTTTTTTGTGCGCGTTCAAAGCCAGATTGGCTTCAAAAATCACCGTTCTCACCGTGCTGCCGGCAGGACTTCAAGGACGAGAAAAGAACCGTGAGTAATAGTGTTAAGTTTTACGTGTTGAATAAACACAATCTTTAAAGAATTTTTATTTTGTGTTAAGTGCCAGTAGTTTTTTTTTTTTTACCTTTTTATTTTATCAATTTTCTTTAGTTTTAACTTTATATAATAATTTTTTTGATTAGGTTAATAAATTGGCACTATGATTACCCTTGTAATCTCAGTTTTTTTTTTGATTGATTTGGTACTCTTCGAGATGAAGTGGTAATTTCTTTTGCGCTATGGGTGTGTGGATTTTTGGGAAGGCCGTCCTTGTAGGTATTCCATGACGTGACATGACTTGAACGTACGAACACCACAGGACAAAACGAAGTACGTAATGTTTTGACAGACTTGACTCTATTTGTGACTGGGAGGTGATTTAGGGGCTATCATTCATCGTGTCGGCCAGAGTGATAGTAATGTTTTTGACATGAAGGGTGGGCAGGCCAACCTTTGCCGCTTCCATCAGGCATGTCTCGGTTTCTTAGCGAACCTACATAGTATAGAGATGCTGAGAATGTGTTCGTCGCGCGATCGAGTAGTTGTAAGGTTAGTTTTAGTTAGATTAGTCGGTTTGGATGAGATAGTTTAGGTAATAGTTTAGTTTTATTTTATTTTTTTTGGATTATTTCATATTTTCTTACGCGTTATATTCTCGGTCTTTCTCTGCGGTGTAGGCACAAGTCATTGAACTTTTCTTTTCTTTTTTTTTCTTTTGTTTTCACTTTCCTATCTAAAGAAGTCCGTCCGATGACTGCCTAACGTAACTTTCTTCTTCTTTGTTTTTGAATTTTGGCACGATATAAAAAGTGTGTTGAGGAGGTGGTGCATGGTGGGGAAGCAAGAACTTCCCCGTCCGACGAGCTTAGCCGAGCAACCGCGAGCGTGCCGCGCTTACCTCACCAGCATCGAAGTTGCCCCCGTGGTGTATCCAAGGTTCACAACAAACCGTAAATTCAAACTTGGAAACATTTCAAAAATACTACAACACTTAGAACTTGAGTGCCAAAAAGATTGATCTTTATAGACTATGAAAAGGTGACATTATATTAGGATGTAACGTTGTTTCAAGTTATTTGTTTAGCATACTCGACAGTCGACGTGGGTTTGATTGTTTCATATCAATTTCAGGACGAATACGGAAATACGTATAGACCCACACTTATACACTTATTCTATCTCCAGCCCATTGCGGAACATCACCCAAAATGTAGTCAACGGTTGCGTCTACAGTCCCAGTTAGCATGGACAAAGTGAATAACATTGATGAGCTGCTTCGATATATTCGGACAACAGGTAGTTAAGGAATCTCAACGCTAAGTCAAGCCGCTTGAACAGACATGGTTGCAGGTGATCAGACCAACAGCAGTGCTAAATTATGTATAGTAGATAATGATAACCCCGTGTCCTAGGGGTATCTAATAAATTGGAACTGGCCCTCCAGGTTGCAGGTTGCGCTTTGGGTTAACTACCCACCCGTGGAAAAAAACATTGTTGCCATTTATTGTTGACCACCCTGCTAAACGAAAAAAGTACAACGACGTTCACATCTGCACCTGGAATGTGAGAACATTAAACAGGAGAGGTGCATTCGAACAACTAGCGGAAGCCCTAAAGTGCTACAAAGCAGACATTACTGCCATCCTGGAAATACGATGGGATGGGCCGGGCAAAAAGAGGATGAAAAACTGTGACATCTACTATGGACCTTATTATAGTGAGCATAAACAGCGACTATTTGGATGCGGATTTGTTATAAGTGCCAGACTTAGACAAGAAGTCTTATGTTTCCAAGACATTAGCGAACGCATTGTACCAATCCGCATCAAGGCCAAATTCGCCAACATAAGCCTTATATACGCTCATGCTCCTACGGAGGAAAAAGATGATACAACTAAGGATTGCTTCTACGAGCTCCTTGATAAAACCTATGAGCGACTACCGAAGTACGATGTTAAAATCGTACTGGGAGATTTTAACGCAAAGGAAGAGAAGACATGTTTAGCAGTATTGTCGGAAAATATAGCATACACGACAACACGTCTGATAACAGACTTAGGCCAATTGACTTCGCTACGGAACGAAATGCCACTATAGCCAGCAAACGGTTTCCTAACCTCGTTATTCGTAAGGGGACATGGCGGTCTCCAGATCAACGAACGGTCAACCAAATTGATCACATTGCGATAGACAAGTGGCACGCATCCAGTATTTTGGATGTCCGACATTCCGAGGGACTAACATCACTAGGACCACTACCTTGTTGCAGCTAAGGTAAGAATGTGAAGGTCTACCAAGCCATATGTACAAAATTAGTGCCGAAAGACTGCAATCGCAAGAGTGCGAAAAGGCCTTCCCGCAACGCGTATCCCTTAACCTCTCGATTCACACCACACCACCAGCATCTAATGTCGAAGAACAGTGGCAACGATGACAATAAGCCATTAGATCAGCCGCAACTGATGTGCTAGGTTTCCCGTGGCCACCAGTTAGAAACCTCTGGTTGGATGAGGAATGCCAATAACGAGGCCTACAAGGCTGGAGAAAACGAGCGCTGTCATTGAGCTCTATAGGCAAAGAAGAAGGGAAGAAGACCAGCTTTTCAGAAAGAAGAAAAAAGAGCAAGAAGAACGCTCAATCGAGGATATAGAGAGGTTCCACTTCAGGAACGATGTTCGCAAGTTGTACTAAAGTGTAAAACGTCAAAGCCAAGGATACAAGGCTCGAAAAGAATCCTGTCGAGATGAACAAGGAAATATCGTTGAGACACAGTCGATGCTGATGATATGGAAGAACCTCTTCTGCAGACTGACCACCCGACCTAAGTGAAGTGAGGATAGCAATATCTAAACTCAAGCTTAATAAGGCCGCCGGAAATGACGGCCTTCCCGCTGAGCTTTATAATGAGAGATGACTTGCTAAGTAACATCCACCAACTCATAAGCCACGAACTATACAGAGCCATGTCTAGTTTTGGTATACCGCCCAAACTCGTCCGTTTGTGTAGGATGACGTTGGAAAATTCTCGCTGCTCCATCAGAGTCGGAAACGACCTCACCGACACATTCGATACCAAAAAGGATTTAGACAAGGCGATGCGCTGTCATGTGGCTTCTTTAATTTGGTTCTTGAGAGGATTGTGCAAAAGCATGGTCCGTATCAAAAGCGGACGAAGAAATCCTTGGTCGATTCGAAAGAAAAATTCTTCGAAAAATCTTCTGTCCCGTTTGCGTTGACGGGCTATGGAGACGAAGATTCAACCACGAACTATACGAGCTGTACAGCGACATACCCCTAGTCAAAAAACTCCGCATTGGACGTTTAAGATGGCTGGGACATGTAGAACGAATGGACACCAATACTCCGGCTCGGAGAGTCTTCGATTCCCAGCCAGACGTCGAACGCAGTAGAGGAAGACCTCGCCTTAAGTGGCGCGCACAAGTAGAAACCGACCTCAACCAACTTGGAGTGCGCAACTGGAGGCAGTTAGCTAAGGACCGGGCTAATTGGAGATGCATGTTGGTTGAGGCCCAGGTTCATCCCGGACTGTAGCGCCACTCCCGGACTGTAGCGCCAGCTCGTTAGCACCCAGGGCCGATCTTTCTCCCAACCATTCATGTGTGCATGTGTAATTCTTGCACGATGGAGCGACCTCCTGTTTTATGCCAAATCCGAACGGCTAAGTTGAGATAAGCGTTTCATTCTTTTCTTTCCTGACCGATATCATCAAAGAGAATTCAAAAAAGGAAATTGGGGCAATTTTTCAATGTGAGTCATCTCAGTTTCAGGTCTAACCTCGAGTTAGTAAAGGATGGATCCTTGCGCCACAATAAAATTTGGTATGTGGAGTCTCTCTCGCTCAACCGGATTTAGCGGTACATTTTTTCTATATCAGGTGTAAAAGTAAATTTGTGAAGCCTTCACCTCAAGATGACGATGCTTTTTTGGAGAGTAGGTTCACCAACAGCATGTCATGAAGTGATTTTCCATTGGACCTCTTAAAGGAAGCTTCGAAAATCACTCTCAACTTATTTGAACTCAAGAACTCGTGCTACCTTTCGTCATTGGCATTTGCTGCAGATAGCACGAATTCTTGAATTACCCTGGGGACCAAAGGCTAAGTTGAAAATTATGGCAGCCATTGTCATGACAAACGATGGAAAAATGCTATTCTTCGTGAAATCACCATTTAACACCCAGCTGGTAAGAGTATGAATTAAAATGCTCGAACCCATGATAAAGTGGTTACATCTCTCATTGTCTTGGTTGTATAAAAGCTCGCTGTATCCGAACCATTCTTGTCGCAGCAGTACCATCCCACTTTCATCACTAGGCATTGGAGGATATTATCAAGCATTTGCAGACTGACTGGAGTATTCAATTGGATTTCAACAACAAGGCTCGTATGACAGAGGTTGCGTCAAGACTTGTGTTGGAACTGACCTCATTGGCAAATGGTCAGATTTGGCTGTGAAAATTGGTCTGGATGAGACAGTAACATTGACCGAATGGTCAATATCAAAGGTGCATCAAGGTGGAAAAGATTCCCGGAGGTACTCTTGAAGAGTCATATGTTCTTCGTGGTTTTATGCTTAACAAGGACGTTGCTAACCCAAAAATGAAGCTGTACATTGAAAACCAACGAAATGTTCTATGGGATTGATCATTGGAGGAAAAGGAGGGCGAGAGCCAGATAAATGTGGGAAGTGTGGGCGATAAAGTCTTTTCTAGAATTCTACAAATTGGGGAAGAGTTCGTGGAGAAGATTTGTCTTGATATCATCGCCCTCAAGCCTGATTTAGATTTCACCGAAAAGGCTAGGCAGGCTCAGCATTATTCAGTTATGACTGGCATCACTGCTGTTCTTCGACTACGTAAAACCGACAATTTGCATGTAGAACGTTCCTGCGTCAATCGTACACTTAGTTAATCGTACACCTCGTCAATCGTGCATCTCGTCAATCGCTCAGAAGAGGTGACTGAACTTTTCGAAATCAAAAATATTGGCGAAGAATATTTCAAATTCTTTAGAAAGCGTAAGGACCCTGAAGCTTGTACAATCCTCCTCCATGGTCCATCAAAAGATAATCTCAACGAAATTGAACGTAATCTATAGGATGCCCGCCACCTTGCTAGGAATCTGGTTTTGGAGTCTGGACTCGTCGCTGTTGACGATGCAGTAGAAATAGCTGTTACATAGCTACTTTAATAGCAACTAAAGGTACCATACACATCATTGGCACAGAACCATTCTATTCGTACACTAACAAGAGGTGAATGTAACTTTGGTTTTGTTACTTTCGGGATTTAACCCGGGGGCACTGCGCTTAGAAGTTCAAAAACTGGAAAAACTTAACAAAAACTTCACCAAATACGACGACCGTAATGTGACTTGATAGTGATGGAACAAGTTTCAAGTTCACTTCGAACACAATTCGATTACTTTGTCCTCGTTCACATCTATCACTTTCAGATGGCTCCCTCAAACGCCTACCCAACCAATTAGCGCCTCAAACTGATAAATAGGGAAACAGCTCACAATACTTATTACTTGCACTCAAGTTCAAGCCCCTGATTTCTATATCCCCTGCCAAAGTAAGTTATATACACCGGCTTTCCTAAGAATTGCATGCCTATCCGCTTCAAGTGATCAATTTAATTAAATAATTATCTCGTACCAACATATCTCCCCATCAAGCCTCTGACTGTGAGAAGCCCCATCACCATCAACATCACAACCACCACCATCATTGCCATGCCAAAGGTTGACATCGCACCTTTAAAATGATTAAATTTGCACTTCTCCTCGCACTCGTGTGTAGATATAGCTGCACCGCTGCGCTACTCACAGTCAGAGTCAACAATTTGCCAACTTTTAGGTCTAAAATGGAGCAACCCCTTCTCGCTGGGGCGTGCATACTGAGGATGATTAATTTAAATGGTAATTATTTCACGTTAACCAACCCCAACCAGAGTGCGTCCGTTCAGATGCAATTTATGAAGCCTCCACCCATCCATCATCATCATCCCCGGACACCGAGGGCACATACAGAGGCACGGCTGCGGCCGGCGCAACACAATATTGCATGTCCCGAGAAAATTAAGTTGTTCGCAAAGTTTGTTGCGCTAATCTAGCGATGAAATGCAGACTAGCTAGCCCCCTCTCTTATTGTTTGGCTTTAAAAATAACTTTGCATATCATTTATGGTTTTGTTGTTGCTTTGCTTCCATTTATTTGTATCTAGATGCGTTTGCATGGATCTAACTACGAATATATTTGCCTACTGCAATTAGAAGAAAAATAGACGCATGTAGGGTGCTCATAAATCATGGAAACTGTGACACAAGGTTCATGTTAGGGTCTATCGCCGATTTTAGATCTTCTAGTCTTGATTTAGATGTAACGCCTCCTCTCCTGCAAGGTCACTGAAATATTCATATGGAATAAAAAAAAAAGTACGCGTTCACGGTCTATTACTCGACAAAATAAGAGAAATCCTATGTGGTCTTCAGGTTTTCCAGATCTCTAGCTCGTATTTCATGTCAGCCGGACATTTGGAATCAATTATCACGGTGATTTGCATTTGTGCAGCTCTCCAGATGCAATTACCGCCTGCGAGATGTGTCATGAGAGATGCTCATAAAAAAATTCGCCGTCTGGCAACGCGACGCCCAGTGAGACGTAGAGTTTAGGCACTGTATAGGTATACGTTGGTGGACGATAAAAACGAAGTGTGTAGGTAGGCATCTTTGTAGCCAATTACACTAATCAGTGGTAGTGTTAACTGTAATTAGCGTTGTGCAGGGTAGTCGGAGTGGGAAAAGATTCCCAAGTCGATGTGCGCTGTGTTTAAGCCATTTGGACGCAGCACCGCCGCAAGGACAGCGGGAAATATGCGAGTGGGTTTTTGGGAAGATTGGCAGGGTAGGGTATTTTCCAATTGTATGGTATTTGTATTTTCAGACCACGGGACGATTTATTCGTTGCCAACTATTTGGTATCTTTTTATGACCTTTTCCATGCTTTTAATGATAACTTCGGGAAATATTTTTTCCACTTCTTGGCAGATAATATTCTCGAGTTTGTGGATTGTTCTTATAAGATTGTAATGCCTTCATCGAGAATCGAGTGAACCTGTTGTGCAGTAAATGGTGTCCCAAAATTAACGAACGATTTTAATTTTTCTCAATTTGTGCGGTAAAGTGTTGGTAAAAAACGAGTGTGAATTCACTCGCGGTAGAATAAAACTGTATTCGGGTTAATCTGTCTCTATTTTTCCATGTTTACCACCTTCATAGTGTATTTACGCACACGAGATGAGTTGCTTGATTGATTACGTGGCGCTACAGTCCGGGATGAACCTGGACCTGAACCAACATGCCTCTCCACTTAGTCCGGTCCTTAGCTAACTGCCTCCAGTTTCGCACTCCAAGTTGGTTGAAGTCGGTTTCTACTTGTGCGCGCCACTTAAGGCGAGGTCTTCCTCTACTGCGTCCGACGTCTGGCTGGGAATCGAAAACTCTGCGAGCCGGAGTATTGGTGTCCATTCGTTCTACATGTCCTAGCCATCTTAAACGTCCAATGCGGAGTTTTTTGACCAGGGGTATATCGCTGTACAGCTCATGGTTCATGGTTGAATCTTCGTCTCCATAGCCCGTCAACACAAACGGGACCGAGGACTTTCCGAAGAATTTTTCTCTCGAATCGACCAAGGATTTCTTCATCCGCTATTGATACGGTCCATGCTTCAGCGCCGTAGAGCAAGACTGGGATAATCAGGGTTTTATATAGGATCTCCTTAGTAGTTCGAGTGAGGGCTTTACACCTAAATTGCCTTCTTAGCTCGAAGAAACAGCGATTGGCAAGAATAATTCTTCGTTTGATTTCTGAAGAGATGTTGTTGTCAGAGGTAATAGCGGAATCGAGGTAGACAAAGTCCCGTTCTACTTCAAAGTTATATCTGTCAATGGTGACGTTCTCTCCAATTCGTCGATGTTTTGTGTCTTACCCTCATTAACCGCTAAACCATTTTTGCTGCTTCCTACTCTATAGTACCAAACGTGGCTATGACGTCGGCGTATGCTAGTAGTTGCACCGATTTTTTTTTAGAAAACCGTGCCTCTGGTATTGGCTCGGGAGTTTTGAAAAATCCTCTCAGGAATCAAAGGCATCGCCTTGCCTAAATCCTTTTTTGGTATCGAATGTGTCGGTGAGGTCGTTCCCGACACTGATGGTGCAGCGAGAATTCTCCATCGTCATCCTACACAAACGGACGAGTTTGGGCGTTATACCAAAACTAGACATGGCTCTGTATAGTTCGTCTCTATAAATGCTGTCGTATGCGGCTTTGAAATCGATAAATAAGTGGTGGGTATCGATTGGGACTTCTTAAGTTTTTTTCTAGGATCTGCCGAAGTGTGAAGATTTGATCGATTGTGGACTTTCCTGGCCTAAAACCACACTGATAAGGGCCGATCAGGTTGTTGGTAAACGGTTTCAGGCGTTCACATACTACGGCAGATAGGATCTTTTAGGCGATGTTGAGCAGACTTATGCCTCTGTTGTTGGCGAAGTTCAGAGGGTCTCCTTTTTTGTGGATCGGGCTGAGGTTACATTCTTCAGGCATGCTTTCATCCGACCAGATTTGGCTTATGAGTCGGTGGATGTTACTTACCAAGTCATCTCCGCCAGCTTTGTAAAGCTCAGCGGGAAGGCCGTCATTTCCGGCGGCCTTATTAAGGTTGAGTGTAGATATTGCTATCCTCACTTCACTTAGGTCGGGTGGTTGGCAGTTTTCGCTGTCGTTGCCAATATTAAATGGTTCGTTCTGCCTGACAGCGGAATGTTGTTCGTCATCGCCGTTTAACAGTCTGCAGAAGTGGTTCTTAAATATCCTCAGCATCGACTGTGTCTCAACTACGATATTTCCTTGTTCATCTCGACAGGATTCTGTTCCAGCCTTGTATCCTTGGCTTTGAAGTTTTACACTTTGGTAAAACTTGCGAACATCGTTCCTGGAGTGGCACCTCTCTATATCCTCGATCGCGCGCTTTTCTTGCTCATTTTTCTTCTTTCTGAAAAGCCGATGTTCTTCCATTCTTCTTTGCCTATAGAGCTCAATGGCAGCTCTCGTCTTAACCTGCAGCTTAGCCTTGTAGGCCTCGTTCTTGGCTGCGAGCATCTGTCGGCATTTCTCATCAAACCAATGGTTTCTTGCTGGTGGCCGCGAGAAACCTAGCACATCAGTTGCGGTTGATCGAATGGCTTGTTGGTATCGTTGACATTGTTCTTCTACATTAGATACTGGTGGTGTGGTGTGTATCGAGAGGTTAAGGGATACGCGTTGCGCGAAGGTCTTGGCTGTCTCTGGCGATTTCAGTCTTTCGACATTACATTTTTTCACAGTATTTCTGGTTTGTTATGGCGTGGTGGATATGCGCATCCTTATCTTGGCTGCAACAAGATAGTGGTCTGAGTCGTCGTTAGCCCCTCGGAATGTTCCGACATCCAAAATACTGGAGGCGTGCCTCTTGTCTATCGCAATGTGATCAATTTGGTTGACTGTTCGTTGATCTGGACACCGTCATAACCCCTTATGGATATCGAGGTGAGGAAACCGTGTGCTGGCTATAGTGGCATTTCGTTCCGAAGCGAAGTCAATTAGTATAAGTCCGTTACCAGACATGTTGTCGTGTACGCTATATTTTCCGACAGTACTGCTAAAGATGTCTTCTCTTCCTACCTTTGCGTTAAAATCTCCCAGCACGATTTTAACATCGTGCTTTGGTAGTCGCTCATAGGTTTTGTCAAGGAGCTGGTAGAAGCAGTCCTTAGTTATATCATATTTTTCCTCCGTCGGAACATGAGCGCATATAAGGCTTATGTTGGCGAATTTTGCCTTGATGCGGATTGTTGCAATGCGTTCACTAATGTCTTGAAAACATAAGACTTCTTGCCTAAGTCTGGCACTTCTAACAAATCCACATCCGAATAGTCGCTGTTTCTGCTCAGTATAACACGGTCCGTAGTAGATGTCACAGTTTTTCATCCTCTTTTTGCCCGGCCCATCCCATCATATTTCCTGGATGGCAGTAATGTCTACTTTGTAGCAGTTAAGGGCTTCCGCTAGTTGTTCGCCTGCACCTCTCCTGTTTAATTTCCTCACATTCCAGGTGCAGATATGAACGTCGTTGTCATTTTTTCGTTTAGCAAGGTTGTCAACAATAATATCAGTCCTTTCCGAGGCTATTGGTTGCTTCGTAACATAAGCTTTTTTCCGTGGATGGGTAGTTAACCCAAAGCACAAGCCCCAACCTAGAGGGCCAGGCCCTTGTCTTGACCCTAGAACAGCGGGCCGGAAAATACCAATGTCAGTAGCCCATTTTGGGATATGAGTGCTGCCGTTAACCCATTGAGGGCTTCTCCGCCATCAACTCTTTTCCAACACCCTGGCTTAGTATTTGAAATCCCTATAGACCTGGTGTTCAAATATGACGAAGCAGCTCATATAGGGATTACACTACCAGTTCGATCAAACTGGAGCTGTAGGAGCCACCATTGACTCCATCTGGGGAATTCCTCTGCTGCACGAGATGAGTTGAACTAACATAAAACGAGATGTATTATGCCGGCAGAAAAAATTATACACATGAACCCCTTTCATTGTATTAGTAATTCTATCGAGGTCTTGAGTACTTATTGACAGTTCGAAAGCTCTTGCGTTTGTGTGAGACTTTACATTGATGTTGACTGTTCGACTCACAAAACGCATGAGAGCCTTTTTTTCCAGGCCTAAAATGCTGAATAATATCTTTAGATTGGTTTTCAACCTTGATCTACAGCACAAATTGGGTTGAACAACTTCAACTATTTCTTCCCTTCTTCCCCTCGCCTACAAAACCTGTTGTCGAACCCATATCTTGTGCTGAAGGCCCATGTAGCTACAATCCAACAACACGCGGTGTTTCCAAGCTGCTCCATATTTAAGTACTAACCGAGCCAGACACTGCTGGAATTCGGCAATCAGACCAATATTTTTGTATCTCTTTTTCGTTACACTTATTCATAAAATCCAATTCACACCGTTACAAAAGATGTTTCACTTCAAAAATGAAATATTTGACATCAAACCTAGCTTCTTCCATAATTTGTGTGTGCGAAGTTATTTTTTTGGCACAAAGACGAGGACATCATGTTTTAAGCTCAATCCAATATGGTTTCTCTTAGATGTTTGTGAGCCTTTATCAAGAGGTTTAGCAGTGAAAACAAACTTTGTCGTTGTCACTTTCTGGATTTGAACCAAGGACCTAGTGCTTGGTAGTCCAACGCACTAACCACTACTCCGCAACTGCCGCAATTTTTATCTCTGTATAGCTCGGAACTTCTTGGTTGAATCCATAACCCATCAAAGCAACCGGGACGGAAGATAACTTTCAAATCGACCAAGGATTTCTTCATGCACTTTTGATACGGTCCATGCTTCAGAGTATTGTAGAGCAGTACTGGGATGATCAAAGTCTTATAAAGGATCTCTTAATTAGTGTTAGTGAGAGCTCTACTACCAAATCACCTTCTCAGCTCGAAGAAACAGCTTCTCATATTACTGAGAAGACTTGTGCCTCTGTAGTTGGGGCAGTTCAGATGGTCTCCTTTTTTGGTGATAAATACTATAGTTTACGGATGTACCATCTATGAGTCAGGAAATACCACGCTAATTCCACGCGAGCAGCATGGTATTTGTGTGGGTTAACACTAGCATTTTTACTGCATGGATTTCTGTCGATAGCAGCGCCATTCATCTCAAGTGGTACATTGAAGAACTAAATTTTGTATTGCCATTTCTCAACTCATACTACATGAAGCGCGTGTTACCATCCAAGATAATGCCAATGCCATGGTATTTAAACCACCAGTGTGTGAAAGGTATTACAACACTCCAGAGTCCAGAACCAGCTGCAGATTTTGTTGTACTCTTTTTCGTTACACTTTTTCGTTTCACTTCAACTTCAACAAAACAGTTTGTCGGCCCACAATTTAGTGTAAGAAAAATTAGTGCAGTACACAAGAAAACGTATTCATTGGTGAACGATATTTCGAAAATAATGACAGCTGGCTCCATGAAGCTCAAACACTTGTCGGGTTTGATAATCGTCAAAATGTTCCCATTAGGGATTCGCGGTGAAATCAATGCATCAACAACGTGATTTGGAGCTGGAAGAATCTTCTTTGAAAATGAGGGTGGGCATCCAGTGATCACAAAGATGAAGAAGTAAAGGGTCCGCCAAATAACTTTTTTTGAAAATGCTATAAAAAAAACTACTGAATATTTTCTCAAATTTCTTTATTTATTTGAAAGCAAAATCCTTCCGGTTAATAATGGAAAATAATTTCATTCAAATGGCTGCCTCGGCTGGCCATGCAGTAGCCTACACGATCGGTCCAATTTTTAAGCACATTATCGATTGTGTGCAGCTGTATTTCACCAATGGCTTCACGAATATTGTCCTTTAAAGCGTCAATTGTCTCTGGCTTGTCGGCGTAACACTTATATTTTACAGCACCCCACAAATAATAGTCCAACGGTGTCAAATCGCAGCTCCGAGGTGGCCCAAACGACATCAGCTCTGCGGCTGATAATGCGATCTTCAAAAACAGGGCGCAAAACATCGAGTGTAGCTTCGGCTGTGTGGCACGTAGCGCCGTCCTGTTGAAACCAAATGTTGCCAATATCCTCCTCTTCAATTTTTGTGAATAAAAATTCGTTCAACATGGCCCGATAACGAATGCCATTGACTGTAACGGCTACTCCTTGCTCATTTTCGAAGAAAAATGGCCCAATTATGTCTCTGGACTAAAATCCGCACCAAACAGTGACTCGTTTGGGTGTATCGGCGACAATGCGACAATTTTGCTTGTTTACATGCCCGCCAAGATCAAAATGAGCTTCATCTGAAAAGATGGTTCATGAGCTTCATCTGAAAAGATGATTTTTTTGGCAAAATCGGATTCTTCTCTAAGTCGATCGCAGGCCCACTTAGCGGAGCGAAAACGCATTGGATGGTCCGTTGGCTTCAACTCCTGAACCAATTGGACTTTGTATGGCGTCATACCAAGGTCTTTATGCAAAATTCGTCTCAATGATGTCTCCGAAATGTTCAATTGTTGAGAACGACGGTGAATTGATGTTGATGGCGCTTCACGCACACTTTCTGCCACAGCAGCAATATTCTCAGCTGTACGCACTGTTTTTGGCTTTTCACGCTTTGGTTTATCGATGAGGATGCCAGTTTCTTTCACGTTTTTCACAAGATAACGAACATACGGAGCTGACGGTGCTTCTCTTCTTCCAAAATCCGTACGCAATTTTCGCACACATTCTGCAACATTACAATGATTTTCAAGGTAATGTCGCAATATTTCCCAGCGTTTTTGAAGCGTATACACAACCATTCAGCGGAAGGATAAAACTAATTATCTGTCAAATCAGATCATTCACGAAATAAGCACTAGTTGAAAAAAAAAAAACGTTAGATGGCGGACCCGTTATTATGGGTCCTGGAAATATTACATTTTTTTCTTGTCTAGGAAGATCGTCTGGTAATTGATTTAGCTCTCAGTTATTGAAGAGTTAATCCATTCTCGAATGAAAGTACTTCCATTGTTTGACTCTTAAAAAAATGGGTGAACGTAAGTAAAATTTTTGAGGACAGCTTGCATGAGACATCCTCCTTAAAAATATCTACTTACAAATGTAATACAGGTGATTTGGATAAACCTATGTCCAAAAAACTATAGCGTTTCCAGCACAACAGTTGCCTTACATTACTAAAATTTGGCATGCATTTTACTTCCACTCATCCGAGCTACTTCAAGACCATTCAAAAATCCTTAAAACTCAATTATCTGGTCAACGAAAACCAGTTCATAAAAAACCCATCCAAAGATAAATCTCTTCAGCATTCATGATTTTAATAGCCCTCTTGATTAATTAAAACCACAGAATGTCGTATAAATTCCCAATGAAGACGTATCCGTACCCCACATATGCAGAGAGTTGACTTTCTAGGGAAAGTCGTTTCATCGTCATTTAAAATAAAATTAAACGCAATAACTTAGCTGTCATCCTTGCAAGGAAATTAATCTCGTAAATCATTTTAAGGCTGTAATTCCGCTCCCCGACGGCTAGCCAACTCTCCCCGTATAGACAGATCTCCCTTCCAGTTAGGCGCAGTAAATGACCATTTCAGTAGAAGCAACGATCTTGCGCATCCATTGCTGAACACCAGCCCCATCAATCCGCTCCACAGAGTCAATCAATTTATATGCTGATGATCTTGATCGTTTCAGGTTTCTCATGGTAAATTCCTGTCACGTACGATGATTTAAATGTTCGCCGATTCCTGTGAGACTTGAATGTAAATTTATTTTGAAAAAAAAAGTTATTGATCCTGAAGGCGTTGTTACCACTACCACTTTAAAAAGTTGAGTTGATTTCATGTGATTGCAATGTTATGCGTATGTGATGTAGATTTATGGATGTTGGGTTTGATTTCTAGTATGACAAAGGCTGGTCGGCTTTATGGGGACTGTCATTTAAAATTGATCAGGAATGGAATCGTGTTTGTTTCTCAGTTTTCAGAATTAATCAAAGTTGTGGTTAATGTTAGGGAAACAGGCAGTAAGCCATAGATACAAACACTGGCTTTTCTGAATAAATAATGAGTTTGCCCGCTATGTTTCGATATGACCTCTATAAGATTGTTTGAAGTAGAATCATACATTTTTTTTTAAATAATCAGAAGGAATTTGGGTGGAGGCATAACAACCCTGGAAGTGTGGATGGGGTATTAACTTGTTGGAATATCCAAGGCAGGGGTTCGAAAATGTTGTTTCCATTCATTGATGTGGACAAAAACTACAACTCAATTGTGCCATATAAGTAGGGGAGAGCTCCCCACACCATAACAAGGGATGTACGGCTATGATATCTTGTCAAAATAAGAACGAGGGTAGACTCTGATTGGCCTTAACTTCGCAATGCCCAGTGCTCAAAACTCTGACTGCACATCAAATGTGCTTATTTTTACCTCCAAGTGCTAGCCATCGAGTACAGGTCACATCCAACCGGATTTGACTTGCTAAACGATAAGTGACTCGCACTTTCGTTGATAACAAGAAGTAAAACAGCAACACAATAATCATCCTGGTCAGAATGGCGAGGAATGAATACCCGGTCTGCCGTACCAGGCGAAACTAGATGAGCTTCTTTGACTTATTCGGATAACAGGTTATCTAGGAATCTCAAGGGTAAGTCAGGCCCTTGAACAGAGATGATGGCGGATGAACCGAACCGGATCAACGGCAGCGCTCAATTCCGTAGTGGATACTGATGGACCCATGACCTAGGGGTATCTAATCAATTGGAACTGGCCCTCCAGGTTGGGGGTTGTGCTTTGGGTTAACTACCCACCCATGAGAAAAAAAACATTTTACGAAGCAACCAATAGCCTCGGAAAGCACTGATATAACTGTTGACGACCCCGCTAAACAAAAAAAAGGACAACGACGTTCGTATCTGCACCTAGAATGTGAGAACATTAAACAGGAGAGGTGCAGGCGAACAACTAGCGGAAGCCCTAAACTGCTACAAAGCAGACATTACTGCCATCCAGGAAATACGATGGGATGGGATGGGAAATACATTTACTATGGACTGTGTTATAGTGAGCAGAAACAGCGATTATTCGGATGCGGAGGAAAAAGATGATATAACTAAGGATTGCTTCTACGAGCTCCTTGACAAAACCTATGAGCGCCTTCCAAAGCACGATATTAAAATCGTGCTGGGGGATTTTAACGCAAAGGTATGAAGAGAAGACATCTTTAGGAGTACTGTCGGAAAATATAGCCTACACGACAACACGTCGAGTAACCGAATTAGGCTAATTGACTTCGCTACGGAACGAAATGCCACTATAGGCAGCCACAACACACCAGAAATACTGTGAAAAATTTTAATGTCGAAAGACTGCAATCGCCAGAGACCGCCAAGACCTTCGGGCAACGCGTATCCCTTAACCCCTCGATTCACACCATACCAACAGCATCTTATGTCAAAGAACAATGTCAACGATGACAACAAGCCATTAGATCAACCGCAACTGATGTGCTAGGTTTCTCGCGGCCAGCAGCAAGAAACCACTGGTTTGATGAGGAATGCCAATAACGAGGCTTACAAGGCAGGTGAAAACGAGAGCTGCCATTGAGCTCTATAGGCAAAGAAGAAGGGAAGAAGACCGGCTTTTCAGAACGAAGAAAATAGAGCAAGAAAAGCGCGCGATCGAGGCTATAGAGAGGTGCCACTCCAGGAACGATGTTCGCAAATTTTAACAAAGTGTAAAACGTCAAAGCCAAGGATACAAGGTTCGAACAGAATCCTGTCGAGATGAACAAGGAAATATCGTAGTTGAGACACAGTCGATGCTGAGGATATGGAAGAACCACTTCTGCAAACTGTTAAACGGCGATGACGAACAGTACCTGTCAGGCAGAACGAAACATTTAATATTGGCAACGGCAGCGAAAGCTGCCAACCACCCGACCTAAGTGAAGTGAGGATAGCAATATCTAAACTCAAGCTTAATAAGGCTGCCGGAAATGACGGCATTCCCGCTGAGCTTTATAAAGCTGGCGGAGATGACATGGTAAGTAACATCCACCAACGCATAAGCCAAATCTGGTCGGTTGAAAGCATGCCTGAAGAATGGAACCTCAGCATCGTTTGCCCGATCCACAAAAAAGGAGACCCTCTGAACTGCGCCAACTACAGAGGCATAGGTCTCAACACCGTCTGCAAGATCCTATCTGCCTTAATATGCCTGAACGCCTGAAACTGTTTAACAACAACCTTATCAACCCTTATCAGTGTGGTTTTAGGCCAGGAAAGTCCACAACCAATACAATTTTCACACTTCGGCAGATCCTGGAAAAAAACCCAAGAAGTCCAAATCGATACCCACCACCTACCGATTTCAAAGCCGCATACGACAGCATTTATAGAGACGAACTATACAGAGCCATGTCTAGTTTTGGTATACCGTCCAAACTCGTTCGTTTGTGTAGGATGACGATGGAGAATTCTCGCTGATCCATCAGTGTCGGAAACCACCTCACCGACAGATTCGATACCAAAAAATAATTTAGGCAAGGCGATGCGTTGTCATGTGGCTCCCGATCCAACACCAGAGGCAGAATTTTCCAAAAATCGGTGCAAATGCCAGCATACGCCGACGATATTGACATCAGTGGTAGGACTCAACATGATGTCATAGCCACGTTTGCTAGTATAGAGAAAGAAGCGGCAAAAATGGGTTTAGCAGTAAATGAGGGTAAGACTAAGTATATGCTGTCAACATGAAAGGATACACAACATCGACGAATTGGACAGAACGTCACCATTGACAAATATAACTTTTAGGTAGTACGGGACTTTGTCTACGTCGGCTCCGCTATTAACTCTGACAACAACATCTCTTCAGAAATCAAACGAAGAATTACTCTTGCCAATCGCTGTTTCTTCGGGCTAAGAAGGCAATTTAGTAGTAAAGCCCTCACTCGAACAACTATGGAGATCCTATATAAAACCCTGTTCATCCCAGTCCTGCTATTAAGCATGGACCGTATAAAAAATTCAATGAAGAAATCCTTGGCCGTTTCAAGGGAAAATTCTTCGTTCCCGTTTGCGTTGACGGGCAATGGAGACGAAGATTCAACCACGAACTATACGAGATATACAGCGTCGTGTCTCTAATCAAAAAACTCCGCATTTAACGTTAACGATGGCTAGAACATGTAGAATGAATGGACATCAATGCTCCGGCTCGAAGAGTCTTCAATTCCCAGTCAGAGGTTGGACGGGGTAGTGGATGACCTCGCCTTAATTGGCGCGCACAAGTAGAATTCGACCTCAACTTACTTGAAGTTCTCAACTGGAAACAGTTAACTAAGGACCGGGCTAACTGGAGAGGCATGTTGGTTGAGTCCCAGGTTCACACCGGACTGCGTAGCGCCAATTAAGTTAGAAAGTAAAGACGAAGGACAATTCAAAAGAATCTTTGTCTGGTACCATGGATTCTAGACTGAAAACATATGGAAATTTTCTAGATATAAGTGCGCGCCATATTAACGGATTTACCCAAGATGAGCTTTCACGTGTCCGTCTTCCTTGAACATGTTTTTTTTTTTAATTTAAATTTTGAAGGAATCAGAAATTCTATTAACTGCTTACATATATCCAGGATCGTATACTTGTTCTCACGTTAGCCATCAATTAAACAAAATCCGATAAATCGCAAGGACGACAAATAAATCTTCACAACTCCATTCCGCAAGGTAACAACATCCCTCACGGAAAACTTCAACCCATTCGTGCATAGTCGACGTGATTGTGGTCAAATGTTTATCATTATGTTCGGAGCATTCAAAAAGTCACTTCCTACACATCCTCCAGCTGATCCTTATTTTTTCACACATACGAGGCCTCGTAATGTAAATAAAAGTTGGGATTCCCCCGACCATGCAACTAATACCACCTCACGGTCCAAAACATTGTTGCATCGCTCTTATTTATCTATAGCGTGCCACCAACAAACACCCGCACTTAATTTTTCGGCACATCTACAAAAAAAAAAAGGACGAAAAGGAAACAAAATAAATAAATTGCCAGCAATTACTCCGTTAACAAGTTTTATTGACTCTTAAATGCCTTCGGTCTATTAAGCCAAGAGCTATGGGAATTCTGTCGAGTGAGCCGGATTTATGGTGGAGGCTTACACTTGTTCGGATGTCTCTATACATACAACCGGGAGCGAAGGCGGTGGCAGGGATTGCAACAATAAAAGCATTTTTGCCGACTTTTTGTCAGATTTTCCACTAGATCAATCTTTTTTCTATTTCGACGACCAAGGATGGATGGATGTTGTGTGTGTGTGTGTTTGTACACATGGGGGAGGAAACGACATCCTATTTGGGGGGCGATGTCTATGTTCTTCCAGTGATTAGACAGACTGTATAAAACTGGAGCACAGATTTGGGAGGAGGACAAATAGAAAACCATTTTGGGGTGGTTGAAATAAGCAACCGACTCGAAGGACGAAACCACAAACTGGCATCAAATATCAAAAGATGTGCCCAACTATTTCTTGACCATGGGGATAGTTGTTTTAGTAGAAAAGGGACTCAACTAGAAACCGCAAGGATTTCAAAGCATCCCCCATCTGAAGGATATCGAATTTTAATAAACACCACAGAATCTTCACACATTTCAATTATTTACTTAGAAGGATGAGCCTTCTAAACCCCGAAATCCTTGATGAAATTCTAAACTCTTTACAAACGAGAGAAAAAGGACATCACCTAAAAAAAAAAACTCCCAAATCGAAAACAAGACAACATTCCATCTAACTGACTGCACCCATCCATATGGATGTGTGTTAGTTAGCAGGACACCAACAAGAAACCGACACAACATCACTGTTCCAGTGGGGAGACGGCACAAAAAAATGTCCTCTCCTTGTAAAGGCAATAAATCTCTGTCCACGTTTGGTTGTCATTCGATATTTGCACTTTGATCTAAACAAATGTCCTTCGGACGAAACCTAGCACATCAAGAGTGACATTTCCTTCGTTTGGAAAAATGTACCGTGTATGGCAAACAAAACAAGGACAGCAGAGAGGCCATTGTGCGATGTGGTGACCACCAAATTCGTCTAGTTGTTCTGTTTGGGCAATCAGCATAACTCCTTTCGATCAATTTCAATGGATTTACTTTGCGACGCAGTGAAAATGGCGTATATCCTGGCTACAGAAGTGTATAGAGTGAGAGCGTGTGTAGTGATTGTCGTGTGGGACAGGTACTGTTCGGGATTGGGATATGGGTAGGTTTCTGTAATCCTGCAGTGGAATAGACCAACAGAATTCATAAAGTAAGGCAATTTTTCAAAACGAAAACATCGGATATGCGACATTTTTCAAGCGAACTTTTGGAAGAGGATTTCACGGGATAAATCTGGAGCTGATGCGGAGTTGTGCTAAATTTTTAGCCAATTTATTGCTACGGTTGGTTGGCGGTATAGCTTTGTTTTCAGATTTAGAAATTGCAGGTTACTGTTGTTTGTAATTGAAGAGGATTAAGTTTGGTTAGGTTGGAGTATAAAAAAAACAGGATTGCATGGAACTAAAGGTAATTTGCCGATATCATAATTTTATATTTTAAAAAAGGACTTTAGTCGATACAGATATCGAATTATTTGCTGCTGACCGCTGGGTGTCTTCGTCTTCATTATCAGTCAGGATTATTCACAGCTAATGAGATCATTGAAAGAGGTTTTCAGTCGCTTTAACGCTGCTGCGTTACGGCTGCTGAAGGACAAGTGTCAGTTCGACTTGTCTTCTACCTTATTCCTGGATTACGATATTGACTATCATGGATTTCGCCCATCGTAGAGGATAAGGAACATGCCATTCAGGAAACGCCTCATTTGTCAGACAAGAAATTGTTGCAAGACTTGTCTTCATTAACTTTTATCAAGCGCATTTGAGGAATAAGACAAACACCACTGAACCAGTTTCTAGGCTGTTGGGCAAGAACGTCAGCAGAGACTGGAACTCGGCACATGAAAAGGCATTCACAAGGCTACAGTACTCACTAGCAGTTGAGCATATTAAGCTTCCGAGTGCACTTGTCTGCCACCCCTCTCCGCATAGAATTGGTGTAGTACTTACACATGCACCCATTCCTAGTTCTATTCACATCAAATGTGCTTCCAAGTTGTAACCATCGGGTACTGGGCTCATCCAACCGGATTTGACTTGCTAAACGATAAGTGCGAGTGTTGATAACAAGACGTAAAACAGCAACACTATAATCAGAATCACTCTGGTCAGAATGGGGCCCGGTCTGCCGTCCCAGGCGAACCTAGATAAGCTGCTTCGACATATTCGGACGACAAGTTAACTAGGAATTTCAAGCAGCAGCGCTCAATTCCATAGTGGATACTGGTGGCATCTTTAGCAGTACTGTCGGAAAATAAAGCCTACACGACAACACGTCTGGTAACGGACTTAAGCTAATTGACTTCGGTACGGAACGAAATGCCACTATAGCCAGCACACTGTTTCCTCACCTCGGTATCCATAAGGGGACATGGTGGTCTCCAGATTAACGAACGGTGAACCAAATTGATCACATTGTGATAGACAAGAGGCACACATCCAGTATTTTGGATGTCAGAACATTCCGAGGGGCTAACATCGACTCGGACCACTACCTTGTTGCAGCCAAGGTAAGGATGCGGATATCCAATATGCCACAATAAACCAGAAATACTGTGAAAACATTTAATGTTGAAAGACTGCAATCGCCAGAGACCGCCAAGGCCTTCGCGCAACGCGTATCCCTTAACCTCTCGATTCACACCATACCACCAGCATCTAATGTCGAAGAACAATGGCAACGATGCCAACAAGCCATTAGATCAGCCGCAACTGATGTGCTAGGTTTTTCACGGCCACCAGCAAGAAACCACTGGTTTGATGAGGAATGCCTACAAGGCTAAGCTGCAGGTGAAGACGAGAGCTGCCATTGAGCTCAATGGGCAAAGAAGAAGGGAAGAACACCGGCTTTTAAGAAAAATAAAAAAGAGCAAGAAAGCGCGCGATCAAGGACATAGAGAGGTGCCACTCCAGGAACGATGTTCGCAAGTTTTAACAAATTGTAAAACGTCAAAGCCAAGGATACAAGGCTCGAACAGAATCCTGTCGAGATGAACAAGAAAATATCGTAGATGAGATACAGTCGATGCTGAGAATATGGAAAAACCACTTCTGCAGACTGCTAAACGGCGATAACGAACAACATTCCGCTGTCAGGCAGAATGGACTGCAATATTGGCGATGAAAGCGAAAACTACCAACCACCCAACCTTAGTGAAGTGAGGATAGCAATATCTAAACTCAAGCTTAATAAGGCCGCCGGAAATGATGGCAGAGTTGATTTGGTAAGTAACATCCACCAACTCATAAGCCAAATCTGGTCGGATGAAACCATGCCTGAAGAATGGAACCTCAGCATCGTTTGCCCGATTCACGAAAAAGGAGACCCTCTGAACTGCGCCAACTACAGAGGCATAAGTCTGCTCAACATCGCAAACAAGATCCTTTCTGTCGTAATATGTGAACGCCTGAAACCATTTACCAACAACCTGATCGGCCTTTATCAGTGTAGTTTTAGGCCAGAAAAGTCCACAATAGATCAAATTTTCACAGTTCGGCAGATCCTGGAAAAAACACAAGAAGTCCAAATCGATACCCACCACCTATTTATCGATTTCGAAGCTGCATACGACAGAATTTATAGAGACGAACTATACAGAGCCATGTCTAGTTTTGGTATACCGTCCAAACTCGTCCATTTGTGTAGGATGACGATGGAGAATTCTCGCTGCACCATCAGTGTCGGAAATGATCTCACCGACACTTTCGATACCAAAAAAGGATTTAGGCAAGGCGATGCGCTGTCATGTGACTTCTTTTATCTGATTCCTGAGAGGATTGTGCAAAACTCCCGAGCCAACACCAGAGGCACAATTTTCGAAAAATCGCCGCAACTACTAGCATACGCCGACGATATTGGCATCATTGGTAGGACGCAACATGGTGTCATAGCCACGTTTGCTAGTATAGAGGAGGAAGCAGCAAAAATGGGTTTAGCAGTAAATGAGGGTCAGACTAAGAAAGTATATGCTGTCAACACGAAAGGACACACAACATCAACGAATTGGACAGAACGTCACCATTGACAGATATAACTTTGAGGTAGTATGTGACTTTGTCTAACTCGGCTCCGCTATTACCTCTGACAACAACATCTTCTCAGAAATCAAACGAAGTATTACTCTTGCCAATCGCTGTTTCTTCGGGCTAAGAGTGCAATTTAGTACTAAAGCCCTCACTCGAACTACCTCAATCCTATATAAGACCCTGATCTGCGTTGACGGGATATGAAGATGATGACTCACCCAAGCTGTGGAGTGAAATATTAACCTCTAGCCAACAAAAAAACTCCCCATTGGACTTTTTAGATGGCTAGGACATGTAGAACTAATGGACACCCATACTCCGGCTCGCAGAGTTATTCTGACAACGTCATGTGAAATAAAAATACAAAAATTTTGGGGCAACAGATGACCCCCGCCAATGACTTTACGTTCATGCAAATGATATGGCTGTCAGACGTTGTCGCGAAGGACTCTACTCGGATCGGAACAATGAACGTTAGAAGAAAGTGTTTCCGTAGGCTGCTTGTAAGTAAGTGCAATCTAATGAGCTCCTGAGTTATCAGCTTTTTTCTTTTGGCTTGTGAACATGAGCGTGCTAACTTATATACCAAAAGCACTCATGATCTGTCTTCTTGTAATATCACAAGAGTTTGCAATCCCTGTATGTTTGGAGCCCGGTGTGTGCACAGGAACATGCGTTTAAATACCCTGATTTAGGAGCTGTATCGCATTTATCATTTAATTTGGCTGGAAGAGCGAATGAACTTACTTAATGGGCATCCGAACCGTTGAGGTTCTCCACCACCCTCTTCGATGCTGTTCACATTGCTTCCAGATATTCAGTCCAAGCGCTCTGGCATCCGCGATCGCTTTATCATTCTTAAACGGAAGGTTCGGTGTTTCTTGTCGCCACGAACCTGCAGTCTTCGAAGACTCTTTTGGCTGGAGCCAATGTAGTCTACGTGTTTTTACCTCCACATCCTCCTTTCGCCTTCCTCGCATATAGGACCAACAATTCGGCGAAGAATTTTTCTTTCGAAGGTGCAAAATTTTTGCTCAACTTTCCTGCTTTTTGTTCAGCACTCGGCGCCATAAAGTAGGACTGGTAGGATTAAAGTTTTGATCCCATTTGTTTTGCTTAACAGAAATTAATTGCTTTCTTAAGAACAGCTCCGTCATATGTCCACTTAGGTGTCATTCGTGGGGTTGATGGTGACTCCGAGGTATAGGTGAACTGTTTAACTACCTCAAAACTGTTGAGGTGAAACAGTGAAATTTTGTGGTTTGGTTTTGTGTCGACAGTACTTTGTTTGCTTATAGGTTTGTTTGCTTATAGTTTGCCTTGCCCTCGTCAAGTACCCATCACGTTTCGCCTCTTCCTCAATCGCTGTAAATGCTTTTATGGCACGATAGGAGCGACCTATGATGACGATATCGTCTTCGTATCCCGTAGATGGACGGATTTGTTGAAGATAGTGCCTTCCTGTCGTACTATCTATTCCAGAACTAGATTGAAGAAAACGCATGATAACGCATCTCCTTGTCCGTATACAGTACCTGTTTGGAAAAGTTCAAAGGAGCTGTTTCCAAAATGAACGTTGCATCGCTTGTCCTCTAATGTAAGGCGACTATATCAATTTTGATGGTATCCTGAATTCCGACATAGCTCTAGGCGATGGATGCCATCATACGATGAAAAGATGGATTGTCATGACTTGAAATTCGTTGGTCTTTTCCAGGATTTGTGTGCAAATTTAGTCTATGGTCGATCTGCCGAGTCGGAAGCCATACTGGAAAGTATCGATAAATGTATTGCCGAAAGGCTTAAGACGTTCACAAGGTACGTTGGATAGGATCTAATATGCTCAATTTAACAGGGATATCCTTCAGAACCGGCTGTCTTGTGGTTCTTCAGTTTTTTTAGGGCTACTGTAACTTCTTCAATAATCCTTGACTGCAGGTGTGCTGGTTTCTATCTCTCTCGATATTGTGTCCAGTAAGAAGCTGCTGAAAATGCTGCTTGAATCAGCCTACAATTCCCTGCGCGTCAGTGACTATGTTGCCATTGTTAGTTCGTAGAGCCTTCGTTCCTACTTTGAAGCCAGCTGCCAGTTGTTTGGCTTTTCTCGTAGAATTGAAGGATATCGGAAGAATCTTTTATTTCCCAGTGCTGCGAGTCTGCGTGATCCTTTTTTCATACGCAGGACTTTCTTCTTTTCCCTTATCCTGGTAAAGTACTCTTCCCGTGAGGAGCGTGTTTTGCCTATTGTGGTTTCGCATACTTATTAGTTGGTATTGCGATATTGTATCCATCAGGTGTTGACATTGGTGGAGGATGAGAGCACAGCGGGGAGACAAGGTTGCTTTGTGGATTTGAAGTCTTAGAAACCCAGTGTTGCTGATAACAGTATTACATGCTGCCGCGAAGTCTGTTAGTCAGAAGACAATATCTGTTGTTGTTTCATGGAGGTTTTCCAAATAACCCACCGAAAATATTTTCATTGCCGATTTTCGCCTGGAAGTCACCTACGATACTGACATCGTACTTTGGACAGGCTTTGTCCACGAGGTCGTAAAATTCCTCCATGATAGTGTCATTAGTCTCATCGGTAGGGGCATGTACACATATAAGGCTGATGTTGTAAAACGTTTATCTGATGTGGACCACAGCCAGGCGATCACCGACCAGCATAAAGTCGATAATTGTTCATGACCTAAGTCAGATGGATTCCCAGTAAGACGTCGGATGCAGTAGAGGAAGATCTCGACTTAAGTGGCGCGCACAAGTATTAAACGGACCTCAACCAACTTGGAGTGCGCAACTGGATGCAGTTAGCTAAGGACCGGGCTAAATGGAGAGGCATGTTACTTAACATGCTTAAGTAAGTAAGTAAGTAAGTCAGATCCCCACAACGAATCCGCATCCTTATATGTGCAGCCTTGGGTGGCAATTGTATCTAATAAATATCGTTTCCGTTTTTGTTTTCCGGATCCTGTCCTACTTTAATCCTAAATAGCCTTAATGTCAGCCCTGTACCGTGTGAGAACATATTCAAGTTTTTAAGCAATACTCAAGGTGTACAACTGGCGTACCTACATTTCAGATGCATGCTCGTATGTCATTGTACGTGGTCGTTCCGGGTCTTGTTGGTATTTTAGGGGATCCGCTATCCGAGGCTGTGTCTTTGTCATATTTTTTACTAGGTAAGGAAGTAACCCTGACCGCAAAATATTCAAACTGGAGGACAAGTTCCAATGTATTACATAATTCTGGGACAACAGGCCATTAGTATCCACTATGTGATTGAGCGCTGCCATCGTCACCATCTCTGTTTAAGTGGCATGTTGAGAGTCGAAGTTGGTAGGGATTCGCTAGGTGAAAACTCAATGTGTCACATAATTGCATTGTCAACCATTTGACGGAAAAATTGGCCGGATAGTTGAATAAATAATTTGATGTAAGCCTCCCTAGACGGGCCACCCTAAGCCAAAAATTTAATTGTCACAGTTGGCTATGTAAATCTTCTTATATTTATTTTTGTGCTTCTTTTTTTGAATGTCAAAATTGGAGCCGTCCTGCAATACCTGCGTAGTTTTATCGTGCATAAAAGTTCACCCAATCTATGACACATTTCGTCAATAATGTCTAAGAAGTTCCCTATAAACTTGATTGAACGACAAGCTCTATTACAAACGCATGAAATTCGAAAACGCCCATGGACTGCTCCAGCCCATCCTAGTTCTCATATCCACAAAACTGATTAGAAAAACAAATCTCGCATACATATACCTTTTGGCAAAGTTTTCCTCCAAAAGATGCCTCATCCTTCGGAATTCATAACTAAATATATGCCCGCAGCGTAAAAAAAAAACTCCACCTCCCCTGCGTAGAACACCTTGAAAAATTCAGAAGTCTAAGATGGAAATCTCGCTCTTCCCACAAACATATAACGATGACTACGACGGGGCTTCCCGGTACCACGGAGACGTTGCCGAGGTCGAAAATGAAAATTGGAAGCCAAATTGCATACAACTCGCACGGTGAATAACAATCAGCCAAAGTCGTACATGTACTTGAGCTCGTTGTGCGCGTATGTTGCAAGGATTTGCGCTATGATACGTCTGCAGCCGAGCGCGTCAAACCGCGCGTTCCGCACGAAAGGAGTGACGCCAAAGTTGCTATCCGACGACTCCCCATATGCAAGACAAACTTTTGATTCCACGCCGTGATATGAAATTCCATTCGGCAATTTTCTTATACCAGTCCCGGCGCAACAGAGAGGGCAGATCCTTTGCCGAGGAGGAATTTTCCTCAAAACTGATATGTTAACATAATTTGCATGAATTATATAGTACAGGTAGGATGTATGCTGGATGTGGCATAAGTAGATCGCCCCTCTCCCACTCCGCATGCGTATGTGTTTGCTTTTTCACATAAGAAGACGGCACGAGTGGTTGGTAGACGTTTATTTATAATCCTTGTAGGCTCGGAGCTATATTGCAGCAAAGGATTGTTATTTGTGTGTGTTTATGTTGCAAGAACAATCTTTGAATAATTATTGTTGTTCACCCGATTTTGGGGGATCTTGAGAAGGCTTTTGCAACAACTAGCAGAGTGTATATATCATAATTTGCACACACACACATACACATGTGCCAGGGAATCCTTGCAGAGAAGAAGCTCGGGGCCAAAGTTGAAGCCCAAAAATTTTAATAATAAAACATGCCACAGAATTACAATTGATTTATGCAAAAGTTCTGCACCTAAGTTCACAGAGTGTTCCGTTTCAATCTGAGATTGTGTATGTGTGTGTTGAAAGACGGTACCTCAATGGTCCCAAATGGTGCAGTCAAGGAGTATATAGTTAAGCTGCAACCAACATCAGAAGCAGCAGTCAATGTAACCTTTATGCCCTGCAGCTGATGACTTCCACTTGCACATTTATTGTGTCGAGTGATGTGGTGGCAGGGCTGGAAGGGTTGGAGGTACGCTTTGCGTTCGAGGTGAAGTGGAATTTATTATGAATGTGGCAGGTAGCACAAAATGGGGATGGATGATGGCCATTGAGTGAAGTTGTATGCAAATGGAAGACATCAGGGCATAACTACTTGGGTTTTTGGTTCTGGGTATCTGGAAGAAAAGTGCATTCCGGCAAAGAAGTACACAGGTACAGACTGAGCAAGCTGCAGCTTCCTGATGTGTGTGCAGAAATGAATTTTTCATCAGGCAATAAGTTTTGTCGCAGAGCAAGTCATCGACATATATATACAAGTTCTGGAAGAGCAATTCAACAGGGAGATGTCGTACAGAGACGGTAGTGTCCTTAATTTACATTTCGAAAATGGAAGCCTGCATGGAATCGAGATTGAAGTTTTTGATTGTTCGGAATAGGTAAGGTAAGGTTAGGTTAGATTTACCGAAAAGCCATTAAGAGAAATTGTAATAGAATCTACATAGTAGGAGAAGTGACTAAGGTGTGATGCCTGACCATCCGCATTTCCATCACCATCATTTTCTTTAGGAAAGTTTGCATTTTTAACAGCTTAGATCTCATTTTGGAAGTAGGCTGACACTCGAAAGAACTGGTTGCCTCTGCAGATAATTCAAATCCTGTTCCCTTCACCATTTGTTGTTTTTTGTATCAACAGAGCCTGTCCGGAGTATGATGTAAAGTTGAACTCGGGAATTTCAATGTTAAAGTCGGAAAGAAAAACATCTCTGGCGGTTTAGTTGGTAAGCACAAAGTCCACGAAACGACAACAGACAACGGCTACTTATTTACTGATTTCGCAGCAGCTCGTAATACGGTGATAAGTAGCACTAGGTTCCCAAGGTAAAAGATCCCCACAGCAACCTGACGCCACTCAAATCGACCATGTGCTAATCGATGTGAGGCACGCATCCAACATCCTCGACGTGCACATATTCCGAGGGGCAAACTTCGACTCTGACCATTTTCTTTGTAGCGGCTAAATTCAGAGTTCGACTGTCCAACAAAACGAAGCTCTGAGAAGCTGCATATAGCAGAGGAAATTTGACGTTGGGCGCCTTAATACACCAAGAGTAGCCAGAGCCTATAGCGAGCACCTTAGTATGAAACTCTCCTCTCTGCACTCACCTACCACAGACGCCAACAATCAGTCAGTGGTATCGCAACAACATCAAGGAGGTAGCCGAAACCACTGTAGGGCCCTACTGTAGAGCCACCTAAGAGAAAGAGCCCATGAATCCGTGTACAGGAAAACGGTGACAGAAGATGCACATAAGAAAGCGCTGCAGCGCATAACAAGGGCAGTGAGAGAAGAGTATAGAGCCATGAGAAGGGAGGAAAAGAAGACCCTGCGTAGAAAGAAGAGGGCTTACGCAGCCTCCCAGCTCAAGGAGATCGAAGAGTCGCGCGATCATAAGAACATCTGGAGGTTTTATAAAAAGGCCAAGCAACTGGCTGCTGGCTATGGCTATCAAACCGGAACGCAATCTCTTCGAGACAGCGAAGGAAACCTAGTCACCAAAGCGCAGGGAATAGTAGATGTGTTTAAGCAGCATTTCCGTCGGCTGCTTAATGGGCATCATGTAGAGAGAGTTATAGCGCAAGAAGAGAACCCACGTCCAGTCAATGAAGAACTAGTTCCACCACTTAGTACAGAAGAAGTTGGCCTAGCTATAAAAAAGCTTAAGAACAACAAGGCCACAGGCTCTGATAGCTTACCAGAGGAGCTTTTAAAATACGTTGGCGATGTTTTGGTAGGGAGCATGCACCAAATCATCAACCAAGTATGGGTGTAAGAAAACATGCCCGATGACTGGACTATATCTGCTCCATATGCCCATCTACAAAAAAGGCGATCCTATGTCTTGCAAGAACTATCGAGGCATATCCCTGCTTAATATCGCATACAAGATCATATCCAACGTATTGTGTGAACGTCTACAGCCGTTCTGCAACACAGTAGCAGTGTGGCTTTCGTCCCGGCGGATCGACTATAGACCAAATTTTCACACTGAGGCAAATCCTAGAAAAGTCGAAACTCACCACCTATTCATCGACTTCAAAGCCGCGTATGATAGCATACATCGTCAGGAGCTCTATATGGCAATGGCTGAATTCGAAATTCCGGCAAAACTGATTCAGCTGTGTCGCATGACGCTGGTTCCTCCGAACTGTTCCAAGCATGCACCGGATTTCGGCAAGGAGACGCGCTATCATGTGACTTCTTCAATCTCGTACTGGAGCAGATAGTGCGCAGGGCAGGTGTCAATACGGAAGGCATTATTTTGAACAGGTCCGTCTAGCTGCTGGGCTATGCGGACGATATTGACATCATCGGTCGCTCCCAGCGTGCCGTGATATAAGCGTCCACACCACAGAACAGGAAAAATCCATCGGCCTTACAGTAAATGAGGACAAGACCGTTGCTACTTCGGTTTGGCGAAACAACTGGGTTCAAAACTCCTAACTCGAAGGACGAAATGTATGCTCTACAAAGCCCTTGTCCTGACAGTTCTGTTTTATGGCGCCGAGTACTGGACGATAAGCAAGAGGGAAGAGCTGATACTGGGCTCCTTCGAAAGAAAAATACTTCGGCGGATTTTTGCTCCTATGCGCTATAGCGCTCCAAAAGGCCAAAAAAGCCGAAGATTACATTGGCTTGGCTACATAGATCGAATGGACAATAATGCTCCAGCTAAGACGATCTTCGAATTCCAACCCGCAGGTTCGAGAATGCAAGAAAGATCGAACCTCCGTTTCAAATACCAAGCCATTGCGGATGCCAGAGCGCTTGGTCTAGACAACTGAAAGCAGCGAGCCCGGGATCGTAGAGGATGCGGAAGGCTGCAGAGTCTCAGGCAGAGAGTCTTCACGGGTCGGGAGCCCGATAAGTAAGTAAGTAGTAGTTATGGATGTGATACAAGCGGTCTCTAGATCCAGCCTGTGAAGTTTAGAAAACGGATAAGATAAGCCAAGGTGGGCAAGTTCGTTCCTGCATTCCTGTAGTAGCTTGGAGGATATGGAAGCCGATTTGATTTGGCGCTTTACTATCTATAAGGATAGCAATAGTTTACTTTTTCCGTAGAGTCACGCCCCAGTAGCGGGCAAGCCTCTCGGATAGTCAGTAGTTCCGCCTGGAATACGCTGGCAAAATCCGGTAGGCGGTATGAAACTGATATTTTCGGTGTTTCCGAGTAGACTCAGGATCCCACACTACAGTTCATCTTAGATCCGTCGGTGTAGACGACCGTGTCGAAATCTCTTACTACTTCGTTTCTCGTCCACTGAGCTCTGGTAGGAAAGCCTACGTGGAAGCCTTTCGTGAAGGAAAGGTTTACAAGGTCCAATTGACTTATCAATTGAAGGAGCTCGACCATCCACTTCGTTATAGCGTCGCAGCCAATGCAACGAGCGATATTTTACGCACCAAATTTCCAAATCGTGTTATCAGCCGACTTGGCGATGTCAATTGGCCGCTTCGGAGCTGCGATTTGGCCCCTTTGGACTTTTTTTTATGTTATGCCAACAATCGGGAAACGATTCAAGCACTTAAGGGCAATATTATCAAAGCAATACGTGAGGTACAGCCCAAAACCATCAATAAGGCCATGAAACTTAGAACTAATTGCGTTGGACTACTAAGCACTGGATTCCTGGTTCAAATCCCGAAATAAGTTTTTTCACTGTTCCACCTCTTGGGAAAGTCTCACAAACCTCCAAAGTAACAATGTCATGACTGCACCGAACGGTTAGTCGCTTTGACGTGGCGGTGTGGCTCAGAAGCCTTGAGAGAGGATCGGTATGTATCAATCATTCCAGTCATCACGAGGTTAAGCGAAGTACAACCAAACTCCAAACCCCATGTCCCATAACCCTCCCCTCTCCATTACTCCCAGGTACTCGACCAATCCTCACCCCCTCAAAGAGTATAAACTCCTAAAGGACGATCGCAGCTCCATCTCTAGCAACTTTAAAAAAGCGCTAAATCGGGCGAACGGTACGCGAAGAACGGAACGTTAGGCGTCCCACAGGATATGCAGCCTTCCGGTGGATCTGATGGAGAGGAGTTCTACTCCTGAACATCAAAACCTGTCGATACCCACTAGGACCGACGCGGAGGTAAAGCTAGTGTCTTATGGCAACCCGAGGGAGCAATGCCTTGGGGATAAGTCGACGATAGTAACGGCCCCAGCAATGGAACTGGATCTGGACGACTCGTACTCCACTGTCAATTCCGCAGACACCACCAACTAGACCTATCTCAATACAACCGTGGGAAACATACGGGGGAACGCAGATACTATCTCTCTAGCCTCGGGGCTTAGCGGTAAAAGCAGACGAAATGCTAAACGTGCAATAAGACGAATTAACAACATCGCGCCGCAAAATCGTAGCAAGCAACATCGTCGCGAGCTTGCAAGATCGATCTCATCCTTAGAAGTGCCTAACCCCCCAATAAATCCGACAACCATAAGGTAAGACCGGCCTCCCCAGTAGATGACCCTGTAACTCTGTCGGGACTACCCACAGATGTTGCAGGTAG
The DNA here is from genome assembly GCA_932526625.1 of Rhingia campestris. Lineage (NCBI taxonomy): Eukaryota > Metazoa > Arthropoda > Insecta > Diptera > Syrphidae > Rhingia > Rhingia campestris. Next base: position 192,153,116 of record OW052182.1, read on the forward strand.
TTCAAACGGAGTGGCGGGCGACACCAAGTGGAAATCAGTGATTACAACGCGCGATCGAAATGTTAAGACCGGCCGCTGTAGAGGGCGACCCCAAAGAATCGTTGGGACTACCCACGACCGCTAAATGTTGTTCAGCTGGAGTGATGGGCGACACCGAGCCGAAAAGCATCATATTGTAGCAAGCCGACCGTCGAAACGGGCCGCACTAGTTCTATCAGCTAGGATGGCGGAAGCTGACGATCGGCTAATAAATACGGCTCAGTATCAGCGGTTCCCCACAATGTGTGGCACCCAGGAAACGTACTATTTCACCGCTCACAATGTTATTCCCGCTAGCGAGGAACACCTGCGTGTTGCGGTGATCGACAAATCGAACCCAGAACTACGGCTAAACGAGGAGTAATGGCGGATGGTGCACAGCAATTTATTGCTGTGCCTCAGCTCTTCTCTGGCAACGAACACGCATAATGTCCCAACCTTTCGTAAAATGGTACACTATAAGGGATTCCGGGTTATGTCTTGCTACAACAACTGGACCCTTCAGTGTCTAAAAACCCAGGTCGAGAAGATGACCAACGTTTGGCCGGGAGCCGACCTTACTGTGCGGGAGCATAGAGATCATAAAGCGACCATAAAAGCTCTGGCATCAAACACACTCACACCGGCTATGCTGGAAATGCGAAGATCCGAACGTGGAGGAGGACATCATCTACCTACTTTGTCACTGTAGCCCCAACATACTCCTTGGTAACTATTACTACGAACACTTGACGGAGCTTGCAAATATCCCTACAGCACAGATCTTCCGTTTCTACTGCAAATCGGGATGGAGCAACTACCTCGTTGTAGCGAATGGAGCAACAGAAATCACTTAAGTATCACTCTTTTCACTAACGCAACATTATTTTCAGGTACGACAGCATAGGGTATCGCTATAGGCCCACGTACGCCTATGCGAGTTTGACTGCTCACCTTAGCGTCAACAGCCCATTAAAAACTTAAATAACACTGTCACGAGAAGCTTCTAATATTTGCCGTTCGGATTAGGCGTTAAGCAGGATATCCTCTTCTTTGAAGGATGAATCTGCGCTGCTATCAATTTTAGGTGAACAAATATTCTCCAAAACTACCCACTGAAACACACAATCCACGACTAAGATATAAAACCCAATTAGACCACGATTGCAACAAAATACTGTTTCTATCGTTTGCATGATATTCTCATATAAACTCTGAAATTTCTGAAATACCAAATTTTTAATTGTACACCGCCCCATCCATAATCATACATCACCGCAGAACATTAAAATTCATTACACCCCACCTATCCGATAGATACGCATTATGTTGGTAGGTATCCACATATTTTCTAATTTATGCGAACATTAGAAAATTTTCAAAATTAACAAACAACTCATAGTAGTCGTGTGTCTCCCATACACCCGTCACCCGTCACCCATCACCCATATAGGTGAGGGCGAACGCATATCCTCGGTTGTTATTGCCAACTTTTACAGCAAAGTATCATGTTATCACTTAATATCAACGTCACCATAAGGATTTTGTTTCTATTGTCGCGCTGATGTAATAGATGTGTTATTGTGGTGCGGTGCCCTTGTGCTGAAATTAAGAGACATAGCTCATAGCAAACGTACTCCAGTTACCATACCGCAGTTACCCGGCGAGGACACTTTTAATTAAGCCTCTAGAGATACGCATTGGGATACGTCCTGCCGCTGCGTGTTTCTCTGCCACAGAGGCAGAACGCAATGGAGTTACAACTCGGTGATGCCGTTTACCTACATAGCTCCCAAAAATGGAATTAATTGCACAAGGCGGAACGAAAGCACTTTGCAATTAATTTTATAATTTTAATCAGGGTACAATGAGCGTAGCTGATAGGTAGGGATGTTGATATGACTGTCAGGACTATATGCCAGCAGTAACAGGGTGCCGGAGTGAATTTGTCATTTTTGTCAGTTTTTGGTGAACTCTCAAGTTACAATAATTGTTTGTTGTTTTTTTTTTATAGAGGGTTCAGGATGATGGTGTTTGTAACACGAAACCGTCACAATGTCGGTCGTGAGAATGTAAATTGTTTTGATAAGTTTTTTCGTTGTAATTGTTTTTTATTTTAATTTGAATTGATGGACTCTTTGTATTTTGAAGTGGCAAGTGATTCGCCTAGGCCATGGAAACATTTGTTCCTTATTTAGAGAGTGCGAGATGGAATAGGAGGAATTCTTCATTTTTGGAAAATAATTTAAGAATGTTGAGCCAATTTCAATTTCCTAATACTCTGAAGTCTGAACTAACTGATGAATATAGCTAACTTCCTTTAGTCGCGCTATTACGGTACGGAATGATCCCGGCTCTCAAACAAGGACAATAAATTTACGGGCATTCGCCGGCCAAATACTAAGCTTCTCCATTTATTTGTGTGTGGCAAGTAATATTTTGCTCACATAAAATAAGGACCTCCACTTTAACGCCATTTCGGAACGTCACATTTGAGAAGCCTCTTTTATAAACACTCGGATGTTTTTCAGACTTTCGCAAGAGGAGGGCAGAGAAAACACTTCTATCGCAGGGACCCCGCGCTTAGTTTTCCAACGCACTAACTATTAAAACTATTCACGACACCCTCCAATTAGCCAACTGCATACAGTTAGGCACTTCAAGTCGGTTCCGGTTTGTTTCCACTTGTCAGCGCCAGCTTAGCCGAGCTTTTCCTTTACTGCGTCCGACGTCTGGATGGGAATCAAAGATTCTGGAGTATTGGGGTCCATTCGCTCTACATGTCCTTAAACGTCCAATGCGGAGTTTTTTTTTGTAAAGGGGTATGCCACTGTAAAGCTCATACAGCTCGTGGTTGAATCTTCGTCTCCATAGCCCGTCAACGCAAACGGGACCGAAGATTTTTCGAAGAATTTTTCGCTCAAAACGAATAAGGATTTCTTAATGAGCTTTTAATACGATCCATGCTTCAGCGCCGTAGAGCAGGACTGAGATGACCAGGGTCTTATATAGGATCTCCTTAGTAGATCGAGATAGGGCTTTACTACAAAATTGCCTTCTTAGCCCGAAGAAACAGCGGTTGGCAAGAGTAATTCTTCGTTTGATTTTTGACGAGATGTTGTTGTCAGAGGTAATAGCGGAGCCGAGGTAGACAAAGTCCAGTACTACCTCAAAGTTATATCTGTCAATGGTGACGTTCTGTCCAATTCTTCGATGTTGTGTGTCCTTTCGTGTTGACAGCATAAAATTAGTTTTACCCTCATTTACTGAGGATTCCTTCTCTATACTAGCAAATGTGGCTATGACATCACATTGAGTCCGACCAAAGGTTTCGACATCGTCATTATGCCGATTTATGGAAGATTGTGGCCCTGTTGCTGGTTCGGTATTTTTTAACAATCCTCCAGATCCAGAAGTCACATGGCATTGCGTCGACTTTCCCAAATCCATTATTCGTATCAATTGTGTCATTGAAGTCGTTTCCGACCCTGATGGGGCAGCGAGAATTCCCCATCGCGGTATAAGAAAACTAGACATGGCTCTGTACAGGTCGTCTCTATAATAATGCTGTTGTATGCGACTTCGAAATCGATGAATAGGTATCGATTTAGACTTCTTGGGTTCTTCCTATGATATGCCGAAGTGTAATCAGTTGTGGACTTTCCTAGCCTTAAACCCCACTGACAAAGGCCGATAAGGTGGTTAATAAATGGTTTCATTCGTTCACATATTACTGCAAATAGGATCTTGTAGGTGATGTTTAGGAGACTTATGCCTCTGTAGTTCACATAGTTCAGAGGGTCTCATTATTTATCAAACGATGCAGAGGTTCAATTCATCAGCCATACTTTCATCCGAAAAAATGTTGGTAATCCAAAACAGTTCTATTAAGCACCGCAGAAAGGCCATTATTTCCGCTAGCCTTGGAAAACTTTAGTTAAGATGTCCCTTTCATCACTTGACTTAGATAGGGTGGCTGGTAGCTTTCGCTTTTTTCGTTTTGCCTGACAGCGGAAGATTGTTCGTCGTCGCCGTATAACTGTCTGGAGAAGTATTCTTCATTAGCCTCAGTATGGACTGTTAACTACGATCTCGACAGTATTCTGTTCCCGCCTTGTATCCCTGGGTTTGACATTTTACACTTTTATAACTTACGAAGGAGGAGGGGGAAGAGTGTCCTCTCACTAAGGCACTCACTCTCAGGCGGCAGCTGTTTCGACATATTTGAACACCAGGTCTATAGGGATTTCCAATACTGACCCAGGGTATTGGAAAAGAGTTGGTGGTGGAGGAGCCCTCAATGGGTTGGGGGTTATGCTTTGGGTCAACTATCTATCCATGGAAAAAAAGCTTACGTTACGAAACAACCAATAGCCTCGGAAAGGACTGATATTATTGTTGACGACCATGCTAAACGAAAAAAGGACAACGACGTTCGTATCTGCACCTGGAATGTGAGAACATTAAACAGGAGAGGTGCAGGCGAACTACTAGCGGAAGCTCAAAACTGCTACAAAGCAGACGTTACTGCCATCCAGGAAATACGATGGGATGGGCCGGGCAAAAAGAAGATGAAAAACTGTGACATCTACTATGGACCGTTTTATAGTGAGCAGAAACAGCGACTATTCGAATGCGGATTTGTTATTAGTGCAAGACTTAGGCAAGAAGTCTTACGTTTCCGAGACATTAGCGAACGCATTGTAACAATCCGCATCCGCCAAATTCGCCAACATAAGCCTCATATGCGCTCATGCTCCGACGGAGGAAAAATATGATACAACTAAGGTTGCTTCTACGAGCTCCTTGACAAAATCTATGAGCAAAATCTATGTCCGAACATTCCGAGGGGCTAACATCGACTCGGACCACTACCTTGTTGCAGCCAAGGTAAGAATGCGGATATCCATCCCGCCACAAGAAACCAGAAATACTGTGAAAAAAATTTAATATCGAAAGACTGCAATCGCCAGAGACCGCCAAGACCTTCGCGCAACGCGTATCCGTTAACCTCTCGACTCACACCATACCACCAGCATCGAATGTCGAAGAACAATGGCAACGATGTCAACAAGCCATTAGATCAGCCGCAACTGATGTGCTAGGTTTCTCGCGGCCACCAGCAAGAACCCCCTTGTTTGAAGAGGAATGCCAACAGATGCAGTTGAAAACGAGAGTTGCCATTGAGCTCTATAGGCAAAGAAGAAGGGAAGAACACCGGCTTTTCAGAAAGAAGAAAACAGAGCAAGAAAAGCTCGCGATCGAGGATATAGAGAGGTGCCACTCTAGGAACGATGTTCGCAAGTTTTACTAAAGTTTAGAAGGCTCGAATCCTATCGAGATGATCGAGGAAATATTTTAGTTGAGACACAGTCGATGCTGAGCATATGGAAGAACCACTTCTACAGACTGTTAAACGGCGATGACGAACAACATACCGCTGTCAGGCAGAACGAACCATTTAATATTGGCAACGGCAGCGAAAACTGCCAACCACCCGACCTAAGTGAAGTGAGGATAGCAATATCTAAACTCAAGCTTAATAAAGCCGCCGGAAATGACGGCCTTTCCGCTGAGCTTTATAAAGCCGGCTGAGATGACTTGGTAAGTAACATCCACCAACTCATAAGCCAAATCTGGTCGGATGAAAGTATGCCTGAATGCCTGAATGGAATCTCAGCATCGTTTGCCCGATCCACAAAAAAGGAGACCCTCTGAACTGCACCAACTACACCACAGAGGTATAAGTCTTCTCAACATCGCCTACATGATCCTATCTGCCGTAATATGTGAACGGCTGAAACCGTTTACCAACAACCTGATCGGCCCTTATCAGTGTGGTTTTAGGCCAGGAAAGTCCACAACCAATCAAATTTTTACACTTCGGCAGATCCTGGAAAAACCCAAGAAGTCCAAATCGATACCCACCAACCTATTTATCGATTTCAAAGCCGCACACGACAGCATTTATAGAGACGAACTACAGAGCCATGTCTAGTTTTGGTATACCGCCCAAACTCGTCCGTTTGTGAAGGATGACGATGGAGAATTCTCGCTGCTTCATCAGTGTCGGAAACGACCTCACCGACAAATTCGATACCAAAAAAGGATTTAGGCAAGGCGATGAGCTGTCATGTGACTTCTTTTATCTGATTCTTAAGAGGATTATGCAAAACTCCCGAGCCAACACCACAGGCACAATTTTCCAAGAATCGGTGCAACTACTAGCATACGCCGACGATATTGACATCATTGGTTGGACTCAACGAGATGTCATAGCCACGGTTGCTAGTATAGAGAAGAAAGCGGCAAAAATGGGTTCAGCTGTCAATTCGAAAGAGCACGCTACATCGACGAATTGGACAGAACGTCACCATTGACAGATATAACTTTGAGGTAGTACGGAACTTTGTCTACCTTGGCTCCGCTATTAACTTTGACAACAACATCTCGTCAGAAATCAAACGAAGAATTACTCTTGCCAATCGCTGTTTCTTCGGGCTAAGAAGGCAATTTAGTAGTAAAGCCCTCACACGAACTACTAAGGAGATCCTATATAAGACCCTGATCATCCCAGTCCTGCTCTACGGCGCTGAAGCATGGACCGTATCAAAAGCGGATGAAGAAATCCTTGGTCGATTCGAGAGAAAAATTCTTCGAAAAATCTTCGGTCCCGTTTGCGTTGACGGGCTATGGAGACGAAGATTCGACTACATTGGCTCGGCCACATCGAGCGAATGGACAATAATGCTCCAGCCATGAGGATCTTCGAATCCCAGCCCTCAGGTTCGAGAAGGCAAGGAAGACCGAACCTCCGTTTCAAAGACCAAGCTATCGCGGATGCCAGAGCGCTTGGTCTAGACAACTGGAAGCAGCAAGACAAGGACCGTAGAGGATGGAAAGATTCAGTGTCTCAGGCAGAGACTCTTAACGGGTCGGGAGCCCGATAAGTAAGTAAAGTAAGTAATTGTTTCGGTTGCGATGACGTAGTCAGATTTCATGATGTATCCAGTTGTATAGGTGTACTTTTGGCTAAGATTGCCTTTTGAGAGAGGTGGAGCGTGTAGCTTTGGTTGGATTTTGTGAGTTGTTTACACTGAAGAGAGCATATCATCACAATTTAGTTCATACACAGGGGTCTAATATCGATATTTTAAGTGAAACTTCTTTTGCGACGGTGTGAACCAGATTTTATGAAACGAAAAAGTGTAACGAAAAAGAATGCAATTTCTCTTCTTCCTCGTATGCACTCACATTCGATTTATTTTTATTTTACCCCTAATTTTTGCAGGATCTGAGGGGTTTCTATTCGGTCCTAATGGCACTCTTCCTATTCTTGGAATACCTTGAGCATGGGGATTTGATGGGACCAGATCCCCATGCTCGAGATATTCAATTCGTTCATTGGACGGGAAGAAACAAAAGGATCATTCTTTACCGATGTCCGTCTTTCTAATAACTCTTGAGCCATCTTTTCTCCTGGCTTCACTTTCTTTCTCAATCTTGGTATCGTCATTTAAATTCTTTAACGGAAAGAGTTGACGAATTGTACAATTAGCATGACATGGAGTTCGTAAAAGTTTCATCTTCATAATTTCTTCATTTGGATGGCAATTATTCCTTCGCGACCTTCATCTGAAACTATCATTGGGATTGACTTATGACGAAGTAAGAAGCCTTTCTCCTCCTCTGTTATTTTTGTTTGAGAGTCGGTGTTCAGGGTGGAGTTAGGCTGCACTCTAGCTTAACTCCAACCTCAACACCGATAATGTTTCTCATTTTAATTTTTGTTGTCTACTCTGGACCCACGAGTAAGGCGGAGCAGGTGACGTCTTGTACTCATTCCGTGTATATAGGAAAAGGTGAATTTAATAAAATGAGTGGTTCGTCCCCAAAAAATTAAATATTGCACTCTTTAGCTTTGCAGGTTTTATCGCAAAATTTACATTGGAGACCACTTCTTACTTAGCCTAACGTTGTCAGGGATGTCTTGTATTTTAAACTTTATTTTTGAGTCCACAACTTTAAGTTTGATAGCCCATTAGGAGGAATGACGACATTATGAGTTTTAGTTTGCTTGAGGTTGAACCGCTAAAGTTTCTTTTAAGTCTCCCGAGCCTAGGCCTGGGCACGTCTTATTTTGCTAAAAAAAAGTAGGTTCGGGAGCAACTATATATAACATCTTACCAAGAACATGATGTAATACTCATGCTTGCAGGAAACTCGCAAAAAGCTGCAACACTAACGCTATACACTCTGTTCCCACTTCAAAGAACCTTTTAATATGCAAACACTATTCCTGGGATAGAGTCCATCTAGCTTAAACAAAGAAAATCCCTTTCGCTGGAATTCCACAAAAGCCAAGACATTCATAAGACTTTATTCAAAGAAAATCCCCCTCAGTGTTCGATTCCATTCGAAGTATTCCATCGACAACATTGAAAGACATAATCCGTTCACAGGGACCAGTGTCTCCTTCCTCCAGCTGCCTTGCTGCACAGCTTTATCAACCAGCGCGCCCAGTACAATACATCATTAGACTATGTGTTTGTGTGTGTGTTGGTGCAAATAGTTTTTCCAACTAATCGAATTTATTGTCTCACAAGTTTCTGACAGCCGCATGATGGATGGCATATTATGCTAATTAAGTTTAAACAATTCGTTTAGGATAGCAGACCGTTTTCCAGCCCGTTTTGTGTGTCCTCAGGGAGAGAACCCAACGCGATGACGACGGCAAAAAAATGGGCCACACAACCACTCTGGGTTGGGAATTTTTGCACAGGCTACAACAGTTCTTGGAAAACCCTTTTCTACTAAGGGTTTGGCCGTCATTCTTCACATGTGACATAGACGACATTACGAAGAAGCGCCGGGAATAAAAAAAAATAAAAAGGCAGGGTTGCGAAACGATTAGGGGTTGGATTCGCTCGTTCTCTATCTGATTGCACATTTAATGAGAAACTAATTCGTTGCATAAGGAGGACCAACTTCCAGTGATCCATCATCTTGGAAGGACACTTCAAAGCCTCGTCACTTTTTGTCCAACTTTATGGATTTTTTTGTTGTTCAATTTTTAAGTTTTAAAAACATTTTCTTTGGCAAGAAAAAAAAGGATTAAAGGATAAATATTTTTCTTTCGCTTCTCATTTGCATGCTTGTTTTCTCCCTTTTTCATCGTCTTATGCGGAAGAAAATTAATTAAAATCGAATGAACACAAATACGCTCGCGGGGGTTTGTTGCGATTCTGTGCTCGTTTTTAAGCGATTCGGATCGGACATTTTGTCCGAAAAAAAAAATAAAACTCAACTCTTTCTGTTTTCCGAAGCTTTGTGTGTGTGCTTTAGGAAAAACACTTCCTCGCTGCTGTTTTCTTGTTAAGCGGCCGATGTGGAGTTTTTTTTTTAATTAAAATTAGAAAGGTTGAGTAAGGAAGCGGCCATTGTTGTTTTTTTTTTGTTCTTTTTTTTATTTTTTATAGTAAAAAAAGTTGTTTTGAATTTGTCTATTGGAAAATGAATTTTAATTGGTTATTACAAATTCATTTTATTTTAAGGCGCTTGGTTGGTTTGTATCAGAGTGTCGATAGGTATATTCAACGAAAATTGGTCACGCATTTTAGTTTCAAGATCGCATGTATAAGGTGATCGATCCATTAAGAACTTCCTGTCTTTTTATTTTAAACATAAACAAATCAATGTATTGAGGAAAATCTTTATTTCAGATGTTAGTTTGGTTCTACTTACTTACTTAAGTGGCGCTGGGCCTCAACCAAAGCGTCACTAAGTAGCCTGGTCCTTAACTAACTGCCACCTATTGCGCCCTCCTAGTTAGTTGATGTCGGTTTATACTTGTACACGTCATTTAAGGTGAGGTCTTCCTCTACTGCGTCCAATGTCTGGCTGGGAATCAGAGACTTATGCAAGCTGGAGTATTGGTGTCCACTCATTCTACATGCCCTAGCCATCTTAAACGTCCAATGCGGAGTTTTTTTCCTAGGGGTTTTTTCTTGGTTGAATCTTCGTCTCCATAGCTCGTCAACGCAAACGCGACCGAAGATTTTTCAAAGAACTTTTCCCTCGAATCGACCAAGGATTTCTTCATCCGCTTGATACGGTTCATGCTTCGGGCCGTAGTTCGAGTGAGGGCTTTACTACTAAATTGCCTTCTTAGCCCGATGAAAAATCGGTTGGCAAGAGTAATTCTTCGTCTAATTTCTGAAGAGATGTTGTTGTCAGAGTTAATAGTGGAGCCGAGGTAGACAAAGTCCCGTACTACCTCAAAGTTATATCTTGGACGTTCAGTCCAATTCGATGTTGTATGTCCTTTCGAGTTGACAGCATATACTTGGTCTTGCCTTCATTTTCAGCTAAATCCATTTTTGCCACTTCCATCTCTATACTAGCTATGCCATCACAATAATGGTATCAATATCGCCAATGCACGGAAGATTGTGGCCCTGGTGTTGGCTCGGAATTTTCGCACAATCGTCTGAGAAATTAAATTAAAAAGGTCAGATGACAGTGCATCGCACTATCTAAAATCATGTTTGTTATCGAATGTGTCGGTGAGGTGCTTTCCGACCCTGATGGAGCAGCAAGAATTCTTAATCGTAACCCTACATAGACGGACGAGTTTGGGCGGTATACCAAAACTAGACATGGCTCTGTATAGGTCATCATAAATGCTGTCGTTGAATAGGTGGTGGGTATCGATTTGGAGTTCTTGGTTTTTTTCCATTATCAGCCGAAGTGTGAAAATTTGATCGGTTGTGGACTTTCCTGGCCTAAAACCACACTGATAATGGCCGATCAGGTTGTTGGTAAACGGTTTCAGGTATTCACATATTACGGCATTATAGGATCTTGTAGGCGATGTTGAGGAGACTTATACTTCTGTAGTTGATGTAGTTCAGAGGGTCTCCTTTTTTGTGGATCGGGCAAACGATGCTGAGGTTCCATTCATTTAGGCATGTTTTCATCCGACCAGAGTTGGCTTATGAGTTGGTGGATGTTACTTACCAAGTCATCTCCGCCAGCTTTATAAAGCTCAGCGGGAAGGCCGTCATTTCCGGCGGCCTTAATAAGCCTGAGTGTAGATATTGCTATCCTCACTTCACTTAGGTCGGGTGGTTGGCAGTTTTCGCTGTCGTTGCCAATATTAAATGGTTCGTTCTGCCTGACAGCGGAATGTTGTTCGTCATCGCCGCTTAACAGTCTGCAGAAGTGGTTCTTCTATATCCTCAGCATCGACTGTGTCTCAACTACGATATTTCCTTGTTCATCTCGACAGGATTCTGTTCGAGCCTTGTATCCTTGGCTTTGACGTTATAACCTTTGGTAAAACTTGCGAACATCGTTCCTGGAGTGGCACCTCTCTATATCCTCGATCGCGCGCTTTTCTTGCTCTTTTTTCTTCTTTCTGAAAAGCCGATGTTCTTTCCTTCTTCTTTGCCTATAGAGTTCAATGGCAGCTCTCGTCTTCACCTGCAGCTTAGCCTTGTAGGCCTCGTTCTTGGCTGCAAACATCTGTCGGCATTCCTCATCAAACCAGGGGTTTCTTGCTGATGGCCGCGAGAAACCTAGCACATCAGTTGCGGCTGATCTAATGGCTTGTTGGAATCGTTGCCATTGTTCTTCGAGATTAGATGCTGGTGGTGTGGTGTCAATCGAGAGGTTAAGGGATACGCGTTGCGGGAAGATCTTGGCGGTCTCTGGCGACTGCAGTCTTTCGACATTAAATTTTTCACAGTATTTCTGGTTTATTGTGGCGGTGTGGATGTACGCATTCTTACCTTGGCAGCAACAAGGTAGTGGTCCGAGTCGACGTTAGCCCCTCGAATGGTTCGGTTATCCAAAATACTGGATGCGTGTCTCTTGTCTATCGCAATGTGATCAAATTGATCGCTGATCTGGAGACCGCCATGTCCCCTTATGGATATGAAGGTGAGGAAACCGTGTGCGGGCTATATTGGCATTTTGTTCCGCAGCGAAGTCAATTAGCCTGAGTCTGTTGCCAGAGTGGTTTTCATGTAGGCTGCGTTTTCCGACAATACTCCTACAGATGTCTTCTCTTCCTAACTTTAAAGTCTCCCAGCACGATTTTAACATCTTACTTTGGTAGTCGCCCATAGGTTTTGTCAAAAAGCTCGTAGAAACAATCTTCAGCTATATCAACCATTTTCTCCGTCGGAGCGTGAGCGCATATAGCGCTTATGTTGGCGAATTTCCGCTTCATACGGATTATTACAATGCGTTCGCAAATGTCTTGGAAACATAAGACTTCTTGCCTAAGTCTGGCACTTATAACAAATCCACATCCGAATAGTCGCTGTTTCTAGTCTCGATAACACGGTCCATAGTAGATGTCACAGTTTTTCCTCCTCTTTTTGCCCCGCCCATCCCATCGTATTTCCTGGATGGCAGTAATGTGTACTTTGTAGCAGTTAAGGTGTTACGCCAGCTTTTCGCCTGTACTTCTCCTGTTTATTGTGCTGACATTCCAGGCTTAGATATGGACGTAGTTGAACTTTTTTCGTTTTGCATGATCGTCAGTATGGAAATCAGTCCTCCTGAGGCTATTAATTGCTTCGTTCAATCGTTTTTTCCTTGGGTGGGTAGTTAACTCATAGTACAACCCCCAACCTAGAGGATCAGTTCCGATTTATTTGATACCCCTAGGGCACGCTACCATCAGCATCCCCTAAGTGATTGAGCGCTGTCGTTGGCCATTTGGTTTATCCGCCTCTCTGTTCTAGCCTGACATACCCTTAAGATTCCTAAGTGACCTGTTCTCCAAATATGTCGAAGCAGCTTATCCATAGGTTATTAACTAGGTTACTAACTGCGACTGCAGAGTTCTTCCGCTGCGGCCTAGAAATACAATATGTGCATTAGTGTGAGTACACGTTTTTCCCCCACTCTCATCTGCTGCCGCCAATACTCTGCACATGGGTTTAAACCCTATCTGCGGTCAAGGTACTAGGCACTTAGCGGTCGCCACGTGAAGGCATCAGCAATGTTTTTTAAAGCCGATTCGAGGCCAATATCTTTAGCTATTTTAAATGCAAAGAAAGTATAAACCGTCAGCATAAAGAGTACGGCTAATGCTACTAAACTTTAAAATCCCGAATAGACCTCGTTCCGATTTTGTGTCACCCTAGACCGTACCAGTAGAAATGCAATAAAGCCGAAAATGTTTAATCCCGCTTATCCACATTATAGCCTAGCTAATAAATAAATGACGGACAAATATAATATTTGCATCTTTTCAACAATTTTGTCAACAATTAGATATGCATATCTACACACAACCTCATATGGTACACCATTGTGTGCCCCTTTCACGTCCCTGCCTCTACATCCCTGCTGAACCTTTCTCCCATAAATGATTGATGTCCTTTATTCATATTTGAATTTTATTAAAAATCTTCATTCATTCCGGCACGGACGTAACGGAAAAGTAACAATTGCGGTGGGCACACCAGTCACGCATCACCCCTGATTAAACGCACAGGGACGTTATGCAAAAGTATCTAATAAAATATCTAAACAAAGCGAGATCTCATTTCATATCCAAATGCATCACGTCGCCAGCTCTGTGCGAGAACAATGGGGCACAATGATGAATTATGATTGATCAGGGACTAATTATAAAACAAACAGAACTGAGTGAGGATACTCGTATCCATTGCATGCATATTGGATCTGCATATATCGGAAAGCTGGCAGAACCGGATTAACGGCGTGACAATTGTGTGTTTGAGAAATGTATCACTGGAAAGTGTGCCAAGGCGAGTAAGAGGTGTATAAAGCCTTAAATTGAAATTGAAACCCACCCCGCAGGGTATGCGAATGTGAGGACGCATAAGTGTCGTCGTCGTTCTTTGGCAATTTTTATTTTTTTTTTACTGAAGGGTGGATTTTTTCATCCACTTGTTGACAGGAAAGTCCTGAAAATACAAAAAAAACACCAACACCTGATAGTGATTTTGAGGGTAAGGAGAGCTTAAACATACGCATCACACCAGTTGAAAAAAAATCTTCCAACTACCCTTCAGATGGCCTTGTGGGTTATACGGTGGTGCGTGGGGTGGTACTAGAAGGAAGTCAATTTCATGCGAAATAATCTCCCCGTGACAGGTTTCTTTTTATTTTTGTATATTTTTTTGCGATCTTCCACTTGACTTGAAGACTCCGGCAACCACACGGTTCTCTGCGACAGGAGTCGAGGAAGGAAGGAAGAAAAAATATGTTCGACTTGCTGAGCTGTTGATTGCCTTAAGTGAGGGTGACAGACTGCCTGACTTAGTCAAGGGATATGCTATATGGGGTGGTAGTCCCCTCTCTGGCACTAATGGCCGACTTCCATTTCGTGTTGTTTTCTTTTCTTTCGGTTTCTCGTTTTTTTTTTTTGTCGAACAAAGAAGGGAACGCAAATTTATTGTTGCGGTTTGTATTCTTCTGTTGTTGATCTGTTGTTTTGGTTGTTTGTTGGTTATTTTTTACCAACCTTCTAAGGGGGGTGTGCACAAGGTGCTCGGGGTAACCCTTTGAAGTGGAGTGCATTTCATGTTTGAACGCAAACTGCACGTGAATTGAAATAATCCAAAAATTGAATTTTTATTATCTTAATACCGTTTCCATATATTATATACTAGCAACCCGTCCCGACTTCGCCCGGGTACAATTCGATTTGTACACAGATACACTAATAAATAAATTGGGGGAAGACATACCTAAAGGGTGATTTTTCAGAGGTATAGAACTTTGAAATGAAATAAAACAGAGATGATTTTTTTTTTTTAAATTGACATGAAATTTACTTAATTTAAAAGATAATCTTGTGGCATTGAAAAGTTTTATAACGATTTCTGCCATATGACCGCCATGACTGGCTCGGGCGTAGTCTAATCTGGTGGTCCAATATTCGATGACTGTTTCCAACATTTGTGGCAGTATATCGGCAATATCGTGGCAAATGTTGTCACTCAAGTGGTCAATCATTTCGGGCGTAGACTACCGACTTCACATATCCCCACAGAAAATAGTCAAGCGGCGTTAAATCGCACGATCTTGGAGGCCAATTCACAGGACCAAAACGCGCTCACCTAACGTATCCTTCAAGAAATCAATTGTGACACGAGCTGTGTGACATGTTGCGCTGTCTTGTTGAAACCACAACTCCAGGACATCATGGTTGTTCAATTGATGAACGAAAAGTCTATAATCTATAAGGCTCTATAGCGTTCACCATTGACTTTACCGTTCTGGCCGGCATCGTTTTTAAAGAATTACGGACCAGTTATTCCACCAACACATTAAGCACACCAAACAGTCTGTTTTTGTGGATGTAACGGTGTCTCAATATACACTTGAGGATTATCATCACTCCAAATACGGCAGTTTTGTTTATTGACGTATCAATGGTAATATTGTTTTGGGCCCATTCACCGAATCTTATGTTTACTTAACTTTCTTAAGTGGCGATACAGTCCGGGATGAACCTGGGCCTCAACCAACATGCCTCTCCAATTAGCCCAGTCCTTAGCTAACTGCTTCCAGTTGCGCACTCCAAGTTGGTTGAGGTCGGTTTCTACTTGTGCGTGCCACTTAAGGCGAGGTCTTCCTCTATTGCGTCTGACGTCTGGCTGGGAATCGAAGACTTTGCGTGACGGAGTATTGGTGTCCATACATTCATATATCCTAGCCATCTTAAACGTAAAATGCGCACTAGGGACATGTCGCTGTACAGCTCGTATAGTTCGTGGTTGAATCTTCGTCTACATAGCCCGTCAACGCAAACGGGAACGAAGATTTTTCGAAGAATTTTTCTCTTGAATCGACCAAGGATTTCTTCATCCGATTTTGATACGGTCCATGCTTCAGCGCCGCCGTAGAGCAGGACTGGGATTATCAGGGTCTTCTATAGGACCTCCTTAGTAGTTCGAATGACGGCTTTACTACTAAATTGACTTCTTAGCTCGAAGAAACCGCGATTGGCAAGAGTAATTCTTCGTTTAATTTCTGACGAGATGTCGTTGTCAGAGTTAATAGCGGAGCCGAAGTAGACAAAGTCTCGTACTACCTCAAAGTGATATCTGTCAATGGTGACATTCTGTCCAATTCGTCGATGTTGTGTGTCCTTTCGTGTTGACAGCATATTCTAAGTCTTACCCTCATTTACTGCTAAACCCATTTCTGCCGCTTCCTTCTCTATACTAGCAAACGTAGCTATGACATCACGTTGAGTCCTATCAATGATGTCAATATCGTCGGCGTATGCTAGAAGTTGCACCGATTTTTGGAAAATTGTGTCTCTGGTGTTGGCTCGGAAGTTTTGCCAATCCTCTCAAGAAACAGACCAATCAGTCAATCGCATTGCCTTGTGCTAAATGTGCATCGCCTTGCCTAAATCCTTTTTTGGTATCGAATGTGTTGGTGAGGTCGTTTCCGACCCTGATGGTGCAGCGAGAATTCTCCATCGTCATACTACACAAACGGACGAGTTTGCGGTATACCAATACTAGACATGGCTCTCTCTCTGTATAGTTCGTCTATATAAATGCTGTCGTATGCAGCTTTGAAATCGATAAATAGGTGGTGGGTATCGATTTGGAGTTCTTGGTTTTTCCATTATCAGCCGAAGTGTGAAAATTTGATCGGTTGTGGACTATTCTGGCCTAAAACCACACTGATAAGGGCCGATCAGGTTGTTGGTAAACGGTTTCAGGCGTTCACATATAACGGCAGATAGGATCTTGTAGGCGATGTTGAGCAGACTTATGCCTCTGTAGTTGGTGCAGCTCAGAGGGTCTCCTTTTTTGTGGATCCGGCAAACGATGCTGAGGTTAAATTTTTCAGGAATATTTTCATCCGACCAGATTTGGCTTATGAGTTGGTGGATGTTACTTACCAAGTAATGTCGGGAAGGCCGTCATTTCTGGCGGTCTTATTAAGCTTTAATTATATATTGCTATCCTCACTCCACTTAGGTCGGGCGGTTGGCAGTTTTCGCTGCAAATATTAAATGGTTTGTTCTGCCTGACAGCAGAATGTTGTTCGTCATCGCCTTTAAGCAGTCTGTAGAAGTGTTCTTCCATATCCTCAGCATCGACTGTGTCTCAACTAAGATATTTCCTTGTTCATCTCGAAAAGATTCTACTCGAGCCTTGTATCCTTGGCTTTGACA
Organism: Rhingia campestris; assembly: GCA_932526625.1. Taxonomy (NCBI): domain Eukaryota; kingdom Metazoa; phylum Arthropoda; class Insecta; order Diptera; family Syrphidae; genus Rhingia; species Rhingia campestris. The sequence goes on from OW052182.1 coordinate 192,170,322, forward strand.
TTTTACACCTTGGTAAAACTTGCGAACATCGTTCCTGGAGTAGCACCTCCCTATATCCTCGATCGCGCGCTTTTCTTGCTCTTTTTCTTCTTTCTGATAAAAGTAGCTCTCGACTTCACCTGCAGCTTAGCCTTGTAAGCCTCGTTCTTGGCTACGAGCATAAGTCGGCATGCCTAATCAAACCAGGGGTTTCTTGTTCGGACATCCAAAATACTGGATGCATGCCTCTTGTCTATCGCAATGTGATCAATTTGGTTGACTGTTCGTTGATCTGGAGACCGCCATGTTCCCTTATGGATATCGAGGTGAGGTAACCGTGTCCTGGCTATAGCTATTTCGTTCCGTAGCCAATTAGCCTAAGTCCGTTACCAGACGTGTTGTCGTGTAGGCTATGTTCTCCGACAGTACTGCTTAAGATGTCTTCTCTTCCTACCTTTGCGTTAAAATCTCCCAGTACGATTTTAACATCGTACTTCGGTATTCACTCAAAGGTTTTGTCGAGGAGCTCGTAGAAGCAATCCTTAGTTGTATCATCTTTTTCCTCCATCGGAGCATGAGCGCATATAAGACTTATGTTGGCGAATGGTTGGAGGTAAAAATAAGCACAATTGATGGTAGTCAGAGTTGCAACAACTTGGCATTGCCAGGTTTAAGCCAATCAGCGTCTACCCTCGTTCTAAAACTCCCAACCATCATAACTTAAAGTTCTATACAGCAGCATTAACATTGGTGCCTATGGCCCTAGTCAGAACCGATTTTTTTTGTTGCAGGTGTTTGGTAGCGGTAAGATGTCATGTTTGTGCTTGCATGATCACCCCGAACCGCCCTTTAGTACGTTTAACCCCAACGCAGAAGGTTTCGGTTCGATTCCCATTAGAAAGACACGAAAAGCTTATCCCGACTTAGCCTTTCTGATTTGGGTATAGACATGAATGGCTGTAAGAAAATCCAAGACCCTGGCTCTAATGCAGATGCTTTCATTAATTCTTTCGTCTATAGGAATATTTGAAATCATAAATTCTGATTGCCCTCAAGGGGAACATTCATCAAGAAGTGGAGAACCTATCAGCCGTAGTTCAGAGTAACACCATACAAAATAGCATAAAACCGCCCAAGTTGTAATTGGCATTCAAAATATATAAGTCTCACCAACATTGCCTACAAGATCCTATTTGCCGTAAAAATGAAAGCCTGAAGCCTGATCGGCCCCTATCAGTGTGGTTTTAGGCCAGTAAAGTAGACAACTGATCCACACACTTCGGCAGGAAAAAAACCCATGAAGTTGAAATTGTACGCCTCGAGGACATAAGCGAACGCATTGAGACAATCCCCTGCTATTTAAAATTCACTAAAAAAAGAGTCCGATTCAGAGTCCGTAGGAAGAAAAAGATGAGGTCACTGATGGCAATTCTTACGAGCTTACTACAAGATTGAAGGAATGATGTCTAATAGTATCGTTCGACTTGGCCTGCATAATACTAAGTCTCGCATCGGACCTATGCAAATCGACTACGTTTCGGAATGCTATGTGACACGGTTTTCTCACCTTTACACCCGGGGATATCCGGACCAACAAATAGGTAATCAAATTGGGAACATGGCGATAGATAAGATTGTGCAGGCAAGGAAGGGTAATTCGGAGGTTGCTTGGTATCCACACGGGAATCAAAGCAAATTTAAAAATATTTTCCCCTCAAACTATTTCATAAAACATTGATTTGCCACCTAGTTTGCAGAATTTGATTCTGGATGTGGTACTGGCGGCCATTTTTGTCATTATCGACAACCGTTTTCGATCAATTTTAGTGTATTCAGCTCTTGGTAGAGACATTTTTTTTTTGTTTGCAAGGACATTTCTATCATAACCATCTGCAGTTTCGGCCAACAAAATTGTCTTAATAAGCACTAAATTCTTCAAGAGCCTCCAAATTGCCACCTATGTAGTCCCAATACTGGATCTGACAACAAAACCCGGTTGACCGTTACCTTTTTCTACAAGGAAGTAGTGTACCTATTCCAAGTCTATAAAAGTGTAAAACGCAGGAAACGAGCTGTAACTAGGATGCTAAAATCGGATAAAAAAAAAAAACGATCAACCTCTCGATTCTGCATTATAAAAGAGCACCATTACGTGACAAAGCACCTTTTGAATAGTAAAACAAGCACATCCTTGTACATCACTCGCCAAGGAAAATATCAGAAAGGGTTTTTATTAGCCTACTCCTCTGTAAGTGGACGTTTATTACTTGGAACCAATGCTCTTACGAAATTACCATCCGCCATCGAATGGTGAACAAAGAAAGAAAAACCGCTCGATGCAAACTCGGTATATACGCACAAAGTATGACCGTGTACACCTTGTCATTCGATCCTTTCACCATTTGATTCTTTGAGTATGACATTAGCCACCGTAACAAAAAAAAGAAGGATATGGCCATCCTTTCAGGCGACCATACACACAATGAAACATCATCAACCCCCTGTTCACATACGTCATAATAAATGTCCTGGGACACATCATAACCATCATCATCGTCGTGGCATGTCCTTTTATCTTCTAGCACTGATTTCGTTTGGCTTTTCTTTTGCGAAATGTGCAATAAAAATCATGTGTGTGTGCTGTGTACTGTCCCATGCAATACACTCTTAAAGTATTCCTTTGTGACTGCAAAATTTATTTCCACCATCGATCCTTTCCCTTTGGTTTTCTTTTCTTTTTTTTTGTTGTTATCCCTGAAGATACAATGAATGTACGGTACATATGTGGGTTTCTTTTTTTTTTTTTGAAATGCTGCTCTTATCTGTGATTATGACTTTTGAGATGTGCAAACGGCGGACGATTTAAAAACGGAAATGGGCACATAACGTATGGGTACACGTAACCTAACCCCACAGATCCTTTCGCCTGTGAATCACTTTTATTGCGGGATTTAGGGATACGGTTTTTTTTTGAAATTTCTGTGCGAAATTTTAAAATCATAAAAACGTATCTAGATGTATTGCATGTGTGGTGTAATAATGTCATACGCGCATACAAATGATGAGGGGGTGCGGGGTGATGATTCAATGAGTTGGCTATAACGCGTTTATAGACAAAATGAAATGAGTCGATGGAGGGGGTTGCGGTTGAGAGGGTTGCCGGGTTTAATTGAAAAGTGAAAAACCATTTGAGAGGATGTAAGGTGTGGATAGCCTAATGCAGGAAGATGAGAAACCGATTTTGGAGGGGTATGAGGGTTTTTATGTGTTTTTGGTGCACATTTAGATTTTTTCTAGGGAAAAAAAGTGCGTTACGGCTATTCGAATAGAAAACCGGGGGAGGATTGATTGAATTCACGTGTCGTGTCCTTTCACGTGTGTTATCGGGTCGAATTTATGACACACTGTCATTGTGCGATTGGGGGGTGGGTTTTATTTGTGAACGGGAAATGTTAAAATGTGTACTCTGAAGCTGGGAAGATTTAGGAAGTGGAAACCGATACTTTCGAATGACTCTTCACGGTGGTCGACTGAAAAGTCTACTACGATTTTTTCACGGAAGCGCTAAAACTTCTTTTATCACTTTTGGCATCATTCAAGCTTCTGTGCTATACAACACTACGATCGATCTTCTAAAATATTAAAGGCCATTTGCTTACTTAACAGACTTTTGTAATTATATATGTACCCCGAGGGTTTACATTGGTAACTTTCATACTACGTTCTGAAGGTAGCTGTTCTAGTCCGAACACAGAAATAAAGCTGCGATGGGATCTGTCTGTACCTAGAAGGGAGTCAATCAGCGGCGGGGCGCCCATAGATGCTGTGGATGCTGCGCCTCCCCAACGATTTACAAAAATTGTGCACCTTATCTTTTTATTTTTCCCATGAATTTTGCAATATCATGAAATATTGCCAACTTTAATTCATTTCAGACAAATATGCGACCCATTAGTTTTGCACTAACCAAACTAATTCATCCCATTAACTGACGTTCCCTTTTTAATTCCGTAGGTTCATTTTGTTCATTTGGATGCTCATACGAGTACAGCCTTTCTAGCGCATACGCAGTGCCATCGCTAACACTAGTCGGCATAAGTATTTTGACGAAACCTTTTTGTGACTATTGAGACTAACTTTGCTTGGTATCGTTAAAACAACGGTGCAAAAATGATGCGCGAAACAAAGAATCTATTTTTAGCTCTATGCATAAGGTGACCATACGTCCCGCTTTCGTCGGGACAGTCCCGCTTTCGAGCTTTGCGTCCCGATGTCCCCAAAGAACACAAAATGTCCCGCTTTGAAAAAGGCTTCCCTATATGGATGCATGTTACGAGGCTATTGTTGTTCTGGCTCCTAAATTATAAGAATACCTTCGTAAGGCTAACTATAACTTTATTAACGGTTGCTTCAAACCTTCTTCAAATACTTCAACCAAAATGATTTCCTGTCTTTTTTCACTATGTTTACCATACGAAGGAGTACAACACAAGTAAAAAATTTCGAGTTCCAAGAGCTACCAAGTGAAACAGGTTGATTATTCGAAACAAGTGTTGATAAAAAATGAGCTAAAACATTCTGTGGAGGCAATTGAAGAGGAGCTAATCATGTTTGCTGGAAATTGAACATGTATCTTGGAAGGACAGTCTTATGAATATGAAGTAGAGCTCATATAATCCACAATGCAATCAAAACTGCTGCAGATGGTCTACCTTTTGATTTTGAATACCTAATTGTGAAAATTTATTCAATTTTTTACATTTATAGCATTCGTGTTAAAACACTTAAAGAATGCTGTCATGCCTCTGACATAGAATATAAGAAACTTTGGGGATACAGTAAAAGTCACCTAGCTTGCGCTGATGCCGGCGCTGGAAAGAGTATTGCAAATGTGTCATGTTGAAAAAAAAAACTATTTTCTAAGCATTATTTTGAAAGATTTTTTTTAACAAACCTAGCTCAGATTTATGGTTCTTCTTCTACATTTCAACAAGCTGTGTTAAAGATCGAGAAAAAGATCGTATCTGCAACATAGGCCGCGAATTAAAAAAAAATCAGCTCGTAAGCAATTAATTGTTTTTGGCTTCCATTCCCGCGCCACCCGTAATATAATGGCGAAGTTACAGGAAACTGGTGCTATCAATTAGGGGAACGTAAAAACTACACCAGCTGAATTTTACAAGACTAGTAATTAATATTTAAAGCGACGCCACTGCTCCAGATTTAACGCTGAAGTTGAAATTATTGATTGTGCGAACCTAACGAGAGTCCTCTCTTGGGGGGAGGTTCAAAAAGCGTTGGACTTATTAATTAATAATCAATAATAATAAATAAAATTTGTTTTAAAAAATAAAATAATAAACAAAAAAATTATTTGTTTTGCAAAAAGATATATGTATGCAGGTGTCCCGCTTTGAGAGTAAAAAATGATGGTCACCTTATCTATGCATGCCAAGTTTTGTATTGTTTACCTTTTGCATTCTCTTTCTGCTGATAAGAACGCATGCAGACAAAGAATTTTTACGTGGCATAAGTATTTTGACGGAAACTTTGTGTAAATATTTTAACAGTTTTGAGCACGTGATAACCAAAAAACTTGTGTAGTTAACTTTAATTTACATTAAACGTTGATAACAAAATAAAAATTTATTAAAATTTATTAAAAACCATGGGTAAAACGGCTGAGTTGAGTTTGGTTGTCAGATCTTCAATGGTAGCGAAGTTTAACGCTGGAACGGCAGTAAAAGACATAGCAAGTGAGTTTAATGTGTCGCGTCAAACTGTGCACTATCAAATCAATAAGTTTAAAAAGCATAATGACATCACAAACCTAATGAGATCAGGTGCTAAGCGCAAAACAACGCCCACTGAAGACCGAACCCTTCTACGGGAATTAAAAAGAAATATATTCCTGAAGCCTCAAACTGCTGCAAATCAATGGAATTTGACGGCAACGAATCCAATCAGTGAGCGCACTGTCCGACGACGTTTAATGGAAGGAGATTTTAAAACATTTAAAGCTAAGGACGTGCCGTACATATCAAAGGTAAACAAGCTTAAAAGACTGTCTTTCGCAAAGGAACATCTGCACAAGCCAAAGGTGTACTGGAGAAGCGTTCTATGGACAGATGAAAGCTCCTTTAAGTATAACTCATCAAAAAACAAATTTTACGTTAGATTGCCAAAGGTAGAAAGGCAAAAAAGACGCCCCGTTTGTCAAAAAGTGAGCCATGGTGGAGGCTCTGTCATGTTCTGGGGATGTGTTGCGTATAATGGCCTGGGTGAATTGGTTCCTATCACCGGCTCGATGAACCAAGGTCAATATTTAAGAACCCTAAATGATAATGCCTTTCCTTCCGGAGGTAGGCTTATTGGTGAATCATTTATCCTGCAACAGGACAATGCCGCATGCCACAAAGCCCGGATGATAACTAAATTTTTGAAGGATGTTGGTGTTGCCACTTTGGACTGGCCACCTCAAAGTCCAGATTTAAATATAATAGAAAACGTCTGGTCTCTTTTGAAACTCAAAAGAACAGTTTCTTTAAATAAAACCAGAGAGGAGACGATTTCTGAGGCCACTTCCCTTTGGGAAGAGATATCTCCAGAGATTCTTCAAAATTTAGTAGTTTCAGTACCGAGACGCCTTCAAAAAGTTATTGAAGCCAAAGGAGGTTATATATTTTACTAAATTCTTCTTTATTTATTTACTTTTGTTAAGTTTAAAATGTTTTTTCTTAGAGTTATATACTTGTCAAAATACTTATGCCAACACACGAAATTACAAATTAATTTATATCTTTTTTGACTTCTATGAAAAAATATTTGCCTATTTTTATGTTTGTATTAGTTATATATAAAAATGAAAAAATAAACATGAATTCTTGTCAAGCCATTTAGAAGTTAAACTCAAAAATGCACGATTTTTATTTCGTCAAAATACTTATGCCGACTAGTGTAGTTTTTGCGCCAAATCACGACGGTTAATTTGCATTAGTATTGGTGAAATGGATTCTACATTTAGAGAAGCATCCAAGTGCAGATATTCTTCGCAGTTCACTTTCGGTTTTTATACCCTATCCCATAGGGGTATATTAGTTTTGATACATAGTTTGTAACATAGAGAAATAATTTAGCTACATATACCTCAAAGTATATGGATCGACTCAGATTCGATAGCTGAGTCGATTTAGCCATGTCTGTCCGTCCGTCCGTCCGTCCGTACGTCACCAGTTTTTGGGCCTTAAATTTTAAGCTAGAATGATGAAATTTGGTACACGTGCTCTTTGTTGCTCCCAGCAGAACAACGATTCAACGATCCGCACAGCGGATTGTAGCCTTCTCATATGTTTTCTTTAAGTTTTTCAATGGAGTTAACGAACTTGAATGTAAATAATAATTGCAATTGTTTTATTGAACAACTGCTGACTAAAAGTTTCAGTTCATTGTCGTTTTCGGAAATACCAAAAAGTTAAAGAGACATTTTAATGCAGCAATTTACAAAAATATCTCCTGGATATGCGGATGTTCAAATCTTTCAAAATTATTTTGTTGTCCTTGTATTATTTTTTCTAGAAATACAAATGTTTGGTGTAAAAGCGGATTTAGTGATTTAAATAACTTGAGTAAGGCTCGAAAACGTCATGAATACTCCCAAAGTCATATCGATGCTCAAATAAAGCTAAAACGGTTTGGCAAAGATACAAGAAGTGAATTTTCGCTTAGTGAGCAATATAAAATAAGTGTTGAAAACTATAATAAAGAAGTTACAGCAAACAGGTACATAATTACCAAATTGATTGATGTAGTTTGCTTTTTGTCAAAACAAGAATTGGCTTTTAGAGGGCTCAATAAAAGTGTTGATTCAAACAATCGAGGCAATTATGTTGAGCTGTTATATTTTATAACTGATTCAGATATTGTGCTCAAAACCCATTTAAGTCTTTCAAAAGTTTTCAAAGGAATTTCAAATGACATTCAAAATGATTTAATTGGTTCGGTTTCAAAGGTTTTAATATCCGAGATACAACAAGAAATTAAAACAGCTAAGTTTGTGTCTACAAGGCTAAGCTGCAGGTGAAGACGAGAGCTGCCATTGAGCTCTATAGGCAAAGAAGAAGGGAAGAACATCGACTTTTCAGCAAGAAGAAAAAAGAGCAAGAAAAGCGCGCTATCGAGGATATAGAGAGGTGCGACTCCAGGAACGATGTTCGCAAGTTTTACCAAGTGTAAAACGTCAAAGCCAAGGATACACGGCTCGAACAGAATCCTGTGGAGATGAACAAGGAAATATTGTAGTTGAGACACAGTCGATGCTGAGGCAAGACTTGGTAAGTAACATCCACCAACTCATAAGCCAAATCTGGTCGGTTGAAAGCATGCCTGAAGAATGGAACCTCAGCATCGTTTGCTAGATCCACGAAAAAGGAGACCCTCTGAACTGAGCCAGCTACAGAGGCATAAGTCTCCTCAAAATCGAATACAAGATCCTATCTGCCGTAATATGTGAACGCCTGGAACCGTTTACCAACAACCAGATCGGCCCTTATCAGTGTGGTTTTAGGCCAGGAAAGTCCGCAATCGATAAAATTTTCACGCTTCGGTAAATCCTGAAAAAAAAACCCAAGAAGTCCAAATCGATACCCACCACCTATTTATCGATTTCAAAGCCGCATACGACAGCATTTATTGAGACGAATTATACAGAGAGAGCCATGTCTAGTACTAGTATACCGCAAACTCGTCCGTTTGTGTAGGATGACGATGGAGAATTCTCGCTGCACCATCAGGGTCGGAAACTACCTCACCGACACATTCGATACCAAAAAAGGATTTAGGCAAGGCGATGCGCTGTCATGTGACTTCTGTGGCATCATTCTTGAGAGGATTGTGCAAAACTCCCGAGCCAATACCAGAGGCACAATTTTCCAAAAATCGGTGCAACTAAATACTAGCATACGCCGACGATATTGACATCATTGGTAGGACTCAATGTGATGTCATAGCCACGTTTGCTTGTATAGAGAAGGAAGCTGCAAAAATGGGTTTAGCAGTAAATGAGGGTCAGACTAAGTATATGCTGTCAACAAACACGAAAGGACACACAACATCGACGAATTGGACAGAACGTCACTGTTGACAGATAAAACTTTGAGGTAGTACGGGACTTTGTCTACCTCGGCAGAATTACTATTGCCAATCACTGTTTCTTCGGGCTAAGAAGGCAATTTAGTAGTAAAGCCCTCACTCGAACTACTAAGGAGATCCTATATAAGACCCTGATCATCCCAGTCCTGCTCTACGGCGCTGAAGTATGGACCGTATCAAAAGCGTATTGGTCGATTCGAGCGAAAAATTCTTCGGGGAATCTTCGACCCGTTTGCGTTGACGAGCTATGGAGACGATGATTCAACCACGAACTATACGAGCTGTACAGCGACATACCCCTGGTCAAAAAACTCCGCATTGGACGTTTAAGATGGCTAGGACATGTAGAAAGAATGGACACCAATACTCCGGCTCGCAGAGTCTTTGATTCCCAGCCAGACGTCGGATGCAGTAGAGGAAGACCTTGCGTTAAGTGGTGCCCACAAGTGGAAACCGACCTCAACCAACTTTGAGTGCATAACTGGAGGCAGTTAGCTAAGGACCGGGCTAATTGGAGAGGCATGGTGGTTGAGGCCCAGGTTCATCCCGGGCTGTAGCGCCACTTAAGTAAGTAAGTAAGTAAGTTTGTGTCTGTTATTGTGGACGAATCGACTGATATTTCCGGCAAGTCTCAACTTTCAACGGTTTTTCGGTACATCGATTCCAACGAATCTGCACAGGAAAGATTTATTGGATTTTTGGATACAAGCCAGGATAGGACTTTGAATGTAAGGAGAAACTGGTCGCTCAAACGTACGATGGTGCTGCCGTCATGGCTGGAGAACATAATAGGCTTCAGAAGAAAATCAAAGAAATTTGCCCCAGTGCTATATTTTTGTTCATTGTTATGCTCATAAGTTAAATTTAGTATTGTCTCAATCGATTAATGATGTACCCGGGTGGAGCCGGTTCTTTCAAACACTAACATCTTTTTCTTCATTTTTTGTAAGTCATCCAAACAATTTTGTGCTCTTGACAGCACGTTGGAATTACAGCGGTCGAATCTTAAATATGGTTAAGCAATGTAAAGCTGAGCTAGGCAACATATTTGAAAGCGCATGCTTAATGACGCAGAGCAGTGGGACTCGGATACAATAATAAAGGCCAGGGGACTGAAGCATTATCTTAGCGACCTGGAATTTGCTTTTTATTTGGAACTTTATCGTCAGTGTTTGATAGTGCTAACATCTTATTTGACATACTTCAAAAAAGATCATTTGATATTGACTTTTGCTCTTAAGAAGTTAACAATTTTGTTGAGCTTTTATGAATAAAAAGAAATGACTTCGATCCTATGTGGCGTTTTCTAGAACAGCATAATACAGAAAACAACACTAGAAAGCGTAAATTTATCAGTCACAATGAAAAAAAAATTCTTTAGAGATAAATTTATGCTCATAATTGACACATTTATAAAAAACGCTATTGATCGGTTTGCTGAAATTAATAAACTGCAATTTATCGCCCTGTTGGACTTAATTCGTTTTAAAGACTTTCAAAAGCAATTTCCTGAAACATTAATTCTTAACTTGCAACAAAATTATGGAACATTTTTCGACTTTTAAAAACTAAAAAGCAAGCTTTCCTATGTGTACTCTTCAACAAATTTCAGTGGGTTAAGGACATTGCAATCGATAAAACATTATATAGTGAGCAATGATTTAAAGGAAGTATTCCCGGATTTGTATAGTAGAGTTATAGATGACTTCTCTAAAAAAGAGCGCTGCATTGTTCTTAAATATAAATGAGGCCTTATACTTAACTTTTCTTTTTAAATAAAAATTTGAAAACGAATTTTTCTAATGTGAATTAAAATTAATTTTTTTGTAAGCTTTATTATTTTCAGCAGCATCCCTTATACTTAGATGCACGCCACGCCACTGGAGTCAATCTAGTTCGACTCGACTAAAGATCACCTACATGATCTGTGGACAGTATTTGCGAATCATACAGATAGTCTAGTATGGATGTATTTAAGTAGGAGGCTATGATCCAGTAATTTTGATCATTAGGTTAGGTTAACCCCACTGCGATCCTTTTGGTCACATTGAGTTAACCTTCAAGGGGGTTCGGCTATATCTAAAGGTTCGTTCTTTGGGTCACTCTATAGTGATCAACAGCCCTTACATTTGTAAAGAACAGAAAAGCATTCGACATTCGGTGTTATTTCCACCGATCTTTTCGTCATTGAAAAAGGGTGCTGAAACAGAGTATGTCAGGGAATTGTTGCTACTAAATCCTCTGTAGGATTGTTCAACTAAAGTTTCCACATCGGTAGTCATATGGTAGCCAATACGATTATATGAAACCTTGAGTATACCTAGCTGATACCTACTAACTCTGTCTCTCAACCTTTCCGTGGCTACCGCTGAGTGACTAGTACATTATCCCGGGCGCTTCGCCCATATGACGTTCCCCAAAGCCTTCCTGCTGAGAGGAATATTCGCAGTGTGGTGGATAAATTTCAGTCCACTGGTTCAGTAAGCCGCGTAATCCAACATCCATACGTCGACGAAACGCAAGATCTACAGAAAACATCGCCGATGTCGTTGATAGTCTGCAGAAGAATCCAAAGCTGTCGATTTCGCTTCGCTCATAAGAACTCGGCTTTTCGCAGACCACAACTTGGCGAATCTTACGTTACGACTTGAATCTGCACCCGTACGAAATTCAATTGGGAGGAACTGACGAGCCTGGAGCTGAGGAGCCTGGAGCTGAGGAGCCTGGAGCTGAGGAGCCTGGAGCTGAGGAGCCATGAGCTGAATGTAAACGACTATAGACAACGATGGGTGTTCACAGAATGGTTTCTAGAGCAATTGGAGACTGACCCTAATTTTTATCGATAAATCATCTTCAGTGATGAGGCCCATTTCTGGATGAATGGGTACGCCAAAAAGCAAAATTGTAGAATTTGGGACGATACTGATCAACATGAGATCCAAGAGCGTCCAATGCATCCTTAAAAAGGCACTCTTTGTGGATTTTGGGCTGGCGGCGTCATTGGTCCATATTTCTTTAAGAACGACGTTGGCCAGGTCATCATAGTCTACGGCGAGCGCTATAGGTCGATGACTAGCAACTTCTTTTAGCCTGAATAGATAATGTGGACACCAACGACATGTGATTTCAACAGGACGGCGATACGTATCACATAGCTCACGCCACACTAGAAATTCTTTACAAGTAATTCGAGGGCATGATCATCTCACATGGAGGTGATGTGAACTGGCTACCCAGATCGAGCGATTTGACCTCGTTAGACCTTTTCTTGTGGGTTTTTCTGAAGTCGCAAAAAAAAACAAATTTTTGGCGCAACAGGCTCGTTAGTACTCGGTGCATAGCTTTCTCACAACCATTCATGACGGGACCTCCTGTTTTATGTCGACACCGAACGGCTTAGTAGAGATGAGCTTGACAATTGATTCTACTTAGATGATTTGTCAGATCAACGCGAGAGGAGGGCCAGTGAAAAATCATTCAGGTGTTGCTACGACAAAAAAGGAGACCCTCTGAACTGCGCCAACTACAGAGGCATAAGTCTCCTCAACATCGCCTACAAGATCCTATCTGCCGTAATATGTGAACGCCTGAAACCGTTTACCAACAACCTGATTGGCCCTTATCAGTGTGTTTTTAGGCCAGGAAAGTCCACAACCGATCAAATTTTCACACTTCGGCAGATCCTGGAAAAGACTCAAGAAGTCCAAATCGATACCCACCACCTATTCATCGATTTCAAAGCCGCATATGACAGCATTTATAGAGACGAACTGTACAGAGCCATGTCTAGTTTTGGTATACCGCCCAAATTCGCCGTTTGTGTAGGATGACGATGGAGAATTCTCGCTGCTCCATCAGGGTCGGAAACGACCTCACAGACACATTCGATACCAAAAAAAGGATTTAGGCAAGGCGATGCGCTGTCATGTGACTTCTTTAATCTGATTCTTGAGAGAATTGTGCAAAACTCCAAAGCCAACACCAGAGGCACAATTTTTCAAAAGTCGGTGCAACTACTAGCATACGCTGACGATATTGACATCATTGGTAGGACTCAACGTGATGTCATAGCCACGTTTGCTAGTATAGAGAAGGAAGCGGCGAAAATGGGTTTAGCAGTAAATGAGGGTAAGACTAAGTATATGCTGTCAACACGAAAGGACACACAACATCGACGAATTGGACAGAACGTCACCATTGACAGATATAACTTTGAGGTAGTACGGGACTTTGTCTACCTCGGCTCCGCTATTAACTCTGACAACAACATCTCGTCAGAAATTAAACGAAGAATTACTCTTGCCAACCGCTGTTTCTTCGGGCTAAGAAGGCAATTTAGTAGTAAAGCCCTCACTCGAACTACTAAGGAGATCCTATATAAGACCCTGATCATCCCAGTCCTGCTCTACGGCGCTGAAGCATGGACCGTATCAAAAGCGGATGAAGAAATCCTTGGTAGATTCGAGAGGAAAATTCTTCGGTCCCGTTTGCGTTGACGGGCTATGGAGACGAAGATTCAACCAAGAACTATACGAGCTGTACAGCGACATGCCCCTGGTCAAAAAACTCCGCATAGAACGTTTAAGATGGCTAGGACATGTAGAACGAATGGACACCAATACTCCGGCTCGCAGAGTCTTCGATTCCCAGCCAGACGTCGGACGCAGTAGAGGAAGACCTCGCCTTAAGTGGCGCGCACAAGTGGAAACCGACCTCAACCAACTTGGAGTGCGCAACTGGAGGCAGTTAGCTAAGGACCGGGCTAATTGGAGAGGCATGTTGGTTGAGGCCCAGGTTCATTCCGGACTGTAGCGCCACTTAAGTAAAGTAAGTTGCTACGACTGGAATTCGAACCCAGACCTTCTGCGCAGCAGTTCATGAAGTCGCAGGTCTATGAAAATAAGCCACAAATCACAACAGCCCTCAAAGCCAAAATGCCCCATGTCATCGGTCATATTCAGCCTGATTTATGCGCCAGATTCATGGAAAATTGGACATTTAGGGTGGGCGGCACTAGCAGGAAACAGGTTAAGACGAGTGCTGCCATTGAGTTCGATAGGCAAAGAAGAAGGGAAGAACACCAGCTCTTCAGAGAGATGAAAACGGAGTCAGAAAAGCGTGCTATCGAGGATATAGTGACACTCGAGGAATGATGACGCAATGACGCAAGTTTTATTAAAGAGTAAAACGTCAAACCCTGGCACGCACCCAAGGCACAAACAGAGTCCTGTCGAAATGCACCTAGAAATAGCCTAGCTGACACACAGCCGATGCTGACAATACGAAACAACTACTTCTGCAGACTGTTAAACGGGGATGACGGACAATCTCCCTCTGTCAGGCAGAACGAACCATTCAACATTGCCGATGACAGCGAAAACTACCAAACCAGCCGACCTAAGTGAAGTGAGGATGCAATATCTAAACTCAAGCTTAACAAGGCTGTCTGGAATTGATGGCCATCCCGCCGAGCGTTATAAAGCCGGAAGAGATGACTTGATAAGCAACATTCACCAACTTATAAGCAAAATTTGGTCATATGAAAGTATGTGCCCGATCCACAAGAAAGGAGGCCCTCTGAACTTCCAACTATAGAGGCATAAATCTCCTCAACATCGCTTACAAGATCCTATCTCCGTAATATGTGAACGCCTGAAATCGTGTACCAATAATATGATCAGTCCTTATCAATGTGGTTCTGGGCCAGAAAAGTCCCCAATTGATCAAATCTGCAAACTTAGGCAGATCCTGGAAAAATCCCAAAAAGTTCAAATCGATACCCACCACCTATTCATCGATTTCAAAGCCGCATACGACAGCATTTATAGAGACGAACTATACAGACTACAGAGCCATGTCTATTTCTAGTATACCGCCCAAACTTGTCCGTCTGTGCAGGATGATGATGGCGAGTCTTGCTGGTCCACCAGGTTCGGAAACGACCGCACCGACACAATGGACTCCGCAATCAACCGCTGTTTCTTCGGGCTAACAAGGCAATTTAGTAGTAAAGCCCTCATTCAAACTACTAAGGTGATCTTATACAAGACCCTGATCATCTCAGTCCTGCTCTATCAAAAGGGTATGATGCTGCAAAATTAACCACAACAAGTCTCACGCTCTATCCTTAATATCCTTTTGGTTACTTACTTAAGTGGCGCTTCAGTCCGGGGTGAACCTGGGCCTCAACCAACATGCCTCTCCAATTAGCCCGGTCCTTAGCTAACTGCCTCCAGTTGCGCACTCCAAGTTGGTTGAGGTCGGTTTCTACTTATGCGCGCCATTTAAGGCGAGGTCTTCCTCTACTGCGTCCGACTTCTGGCTGGGAGTCGAAGACCCTGCGAACCGGAATATTGGTGTCCATCCGTTCTACATGTCCTAGCCATCTTAAACGTCCAATGCGGAGTTTTTTGACTAGGGGTATGTCGCTGTACAGCTCGTATAGTTCGTGTACAGCTTCATCTCCATAGCCCGTCAACGCAAACGGGACCGAAGATTTTCCGAAGAATTTTTCTATCGAATCGACCAAGGATTTCTTCATCCGCTTTTGATACGGTCCATGCTTCAGCGCCGTAGAGCAGGACTGGGATGATAAGGGTCTTATATAGGATATCCTTTTGGTCCCTCTTTTAATTATTGTCACAAACCCAGAATCTGTAGTAAGTCCCATCAGCAAATGGTCCACCAACTTAAGATCCTGAGAAGACAACTTAAAACAGGTCTAACGAGTGCAACAGAGGATTCCACTAATCGTGAAAGGTCCTGTTCGGTGCAGCCATTAGGAGAATGGGAGACTCACGAAAGAGCAACGCCACAGAAAGCGTTCGACAAAAATCCACGGGAAAACGCCGTCATCGAAGCCCAAATGACGTGGGATACTCGCGACGGGCAGCATCATACAGAAGCGGTCTGAAACGTTCGAATGGTGAGGGGGGACGATGCATCGTCGACCCCAACGAGATGGCAACGGGTGGAAGAGGACGATTCTTGGAATCTAACTTAACATAAGTGTTGGCGTAACCACGTTATGGGAGTGAACGCCACACAAACACGTTCGTTGGCAGAAGAGTAGACGTTTTCTTTTCCCCCAACGTTGGAGCAAAGGAAGGGGCGGCCAGCCCAAAAGACACCCCGCAACAAAAGCGCAACACGAAAAGTAGCAGGATTGATAGCCATGATATGACGATCTCTTTGCCACCACCGATGGAGCAACGGAGTAGCAAGCGAGCTGTTTAGGCGGACGGCCAGACATTATCACTCTCGCCACAACACAAATAACACTCGGCTCGCAAAGTCTAACCAGCCAGTCGTCGGACTTAGGAGAGGAAGAACTTACCTTAAGTGGCGCTCACAAGTAGAAACCGACCCTAAACCATATTGAAGTGCGGAGCTGGAGGCAGTTTGCTAAGGACCGGCTTTTGGAGAGGAATGTTGGTTGATGTAGGTTCATTTCGGACTGTAGGGCTACTTCAGTAAGTAAGTATTTTCATGTTCATGGACTGACATAGATAATAGTCGACTGTAGCTGTTGTTTCTCAATGTAAAGGTTACTTAAAGGTTGTGTTTTAGCTAAGCTTAAAGCCCCTTAAATATGATAAAATATTGCACCTCAAATAATTGACAATCTAGGTAAGCTACTAATATTTATATCAGAAACCGCCTCCGCTTCATAGTTAGCTCGGGATGGTTCACTTGGTCAAACGAATCTCTAGGAAAGTCGACAGATCCACGTAGTTTTTTGATCTAAGCAGCCACCATTACCCAACTTAACCTAAACCTACTTCTAGATGGAAGTTGTAAGCGAAAGTAGATCTCATTGCCATAGTAAGGGCTCCCGTGACCAGAGCATTCTACTGTTACTGGTATGTTTTGTTACCAGATATTTACACTTGAAGACCCTTGTTCACAAAATAAGTTAATCGATCCCAAAGCTCAAGGCTTTATTTTATCAGGCTCTTAGTATATTAAGTAACAAGCTACGGCTTGGCATCCCTCTGAAGCTGGGATAATTGATTTTTACGGGGTTACGTTATTCTTTTTCTAGCTCAAAGTGTAAATCCATTTGCCCGTAATATTATTTACTTGTAATGGCCTTTTCCCAACTATGATGATCATCGCAATAAAAAAAATCCCATTTTTACCTCCCACTCGTTATCCTTGCACGAATCTATTTATCTACCAAAAACATAAGTATAACCCCTTCCCACCTGGCACTTCGATGTCGCACACCTATCCGAACAACTCGATAGCGAAAATAAATGAAAATTAAACCATAAAGGACACTGGAGGGATAACTGCAATAATTACATTACACACAAACACCACTAACTTGCATTTTATCTGCGCACCAAAGTTACCTATCCCCCCAAACACACACAAGGATAAACCCGGTCAAAGATATGAATCCTTCCTACAATAAAAATGAAAGAGAGAACAAAAAAAACACCAAACACTAACTACTGAGAGAAAATATCCTTTTTCTTCTTCAACACCCACAATAAAGGTTGCCCTACCATATCGGTGTGTAGTTTTCCAATTGACAACATCTGCAGTTGTACCTACAGGAAGACGACCCGCTCTGTAGGGATGATGGAGCCACGCCTTAATAAAATACCCAGACATTTGAAGAAAGAAAATAAAAACCTACCCACCTATCCCACCAGCCGACCTACACTTTATATAATATAATGTCCTTTTGGTTCAACAGTGCGCGAGGTGTACAAAACTCACACAACTCTGTAGCCTGTGTACCCGGCACGAAGGACCTCCATATCAATGGAGGTAACTTTCGGGGTAATTCCTATAAAACTATAAAATATTCTTTCCTTCGTTCGAATGAGCAAGGATCCTCTCTGTCCCTGGCTTGGTTCTATGTGTGTTATCCTGGATGTCGTCTAGAATTTAAAGTTTTTTTTTGAATTCTATTTTTTTTTGCTCTCCTTTTTCTGTTGCTCCTTGCCAGAGTTTGCGGGGTGAAATTTCTCAGCGCACATAAAATTTTTATAATCTGTAGAAAATTATAGGGGGCGCTGCGGGCGTGTGGAGACTATGCAATGGCAGTAGGACGGTGGATAGAAAATATGTTTTTAATGGTTTTTCAAGGATTTTTGTCCAATGTATTCGGTGGATCCTTTGTGAAAGTGTTTTTCTACGTTTTTCGTGGTCCTCGTCCTGCTCCGGTATAGTATGTATGTGTTGGTTTGATGTGTGTCGAGAGTGCTAGCTGCTGCTTGCGGTTGTAGTTTTCCTGAATAGTTTTATAATTTAAATTTTTCAGTCCTTCTTGCTCCCTACACTGTGCCGCCGTAGTCGTTGTATAGTCCTCGTCGTCGTCGTCGTCGTCGTCATCTCTCCTACGTGTGTGTTACTTTTTTGTCAATTATGTGATTTTTTTCGCCTTTCGTCCTTTTTTTGTTGGCATTTTATGTTCGCTTTAGAATGTCACTGTGTTTTGCAGGGGGTAGCGTGTAGGGTGGCTGGCAAAAGGCTGCGGCGGATGGCGGTTGCCTTTTTGTTTTCTCTGTTGGTTGCTTTTGATTCCTTTTTTGGCGAAAAATAAACTTTGTCCTGTTTTGGGGTCCTTGTGGCTGTCAATGGGTGGGCGGTAAATTTCGGTGCATTTCTTGAGAGATTACTACATGTTGGAGGAATGTGTTAAATGGGAGAAGCTCTATGCTTGGGTATAGGAGACCGACCACCCGCTCGTCCTCCTGAAGGTAATTTATTCGAACAGGAATTTTGTTGCAGATATTATTATTTTTTTTTTTTTTGCATTTTTTCTTTGTTCTGTTTTGAATGTAGTGTGAAGGATAAAAAAAAAATTATGGGGTGCAGAGATGGGGTGGATGGGGCCACTCGAGAGCAAGTTGCTTGCGTCGGAATCTGAATGGAAAAGTTTTTCGTTTATATAAAGTTTTCCTGAATATTTGCTGGCAAACAAGGACAATAAATGCAATTGTGTTGGGACTGGGTGTATATTGTGTGTGTGTGCAGATTTCCGACAAAGATATGTTTCAGAAAAAATAAATTGAAATTTCGTTCTTAATTTATACTCTTGGATCGATTTATGGAGCAGAATAGAGAGGGACATTCTTTTTAGTTGTTATGTTGGAGTACAGTTTTGGAGTTTCGAATAATGGAAAGTTGGGAATAATAGGATTCTAAATTTAGTTGCTTGTTGTGGTTTGAATGTGATCCCTGACATCTCTGACGGAGAGAGTATATAATGACTTCTATGGGCAACATGTTTTGCTTCAACTTTAGGGGCCTGTTTTTTAGAAAAGATGTTAAGGCCCGCATTATCTAATATAAGATCGACCCATTCGTGATTATTAAGAGATTCAAGTGTGTGTTAATCTGTTCCAAAAGTCATCTAAGCAAACTTGGTTTCATTTTTACACATCAAAAGGCGTAAAAAAATGTAAGGCTGTTCTGAAGACTTTAGATTCAACTAAAGTCTTACACACAAACTTATTAGCCATCCATATATCGAAAGTATTGATGAGTATTGCTACGACTAGTCGACAATCAGGATATAAGCAATAGGCAGGTCCACCGATTTAACGGAAAATGGATGATTACCTTTTAAAAACTTATACTGACGTCCTGGGTAAACTTTTGTCATATATGACGGCTTTGGACGAATTGGCGTTCGTCACTTTTATTAAATCAGTCGACTGTTGAAAACTGCTGATTTCCAAAGCAGCGACATTTCGGAAACGTGACTATAGCCTTCAAGTAAGGCACCAGTTTACCACAGAAATTAATAAATTAATGCAGTTGGATGAAAGATTTAGCTTGACATTCGATGACTGGACCTCCCATGCTAATAGGAGATACGTGAACATTAATACGCACTCGCATTATAAAATCTGGAGTCTGGGCCGCATTCGTATTTCTGGAATAGAGAGAGACAAACTTTCGGTTCTACAAGATCAACCCAACAGAGGAAAACCGAACAAAGTTCAAACAAGCTAGAAAAGACTGTAATGCCCATTTAGAGCGTGTCAAATTCCTCTATGACCAAAAGTTGAGGCAACAAATTCTACAATGTCCCATAGGTAGTAAAAACATTTGGTCTTACTTAAGTGGCGCTACAGTCCCAGATGAACCTGGGCCTCAACCAACATGCCTCTTCAATTAGCCCGGTCCTTAGCTAACTGCCTCCAGTTGCGCACTCCAAGTTGGTTGAGGTCGTCCAAATAAAAATTTATGGAATTTCCGTACTCCGAAAATGATAGCAAGTGCTTCCGTTTCTACTTGCGAATAATTTCATTCAGCCTTACTGAGAGGCGCAGAAGCAAACATGATTGGGCATTCCACACTATTTGTCATCTGACTTAATACAGCACCAACACCTTCATTAATCGCACCGCATGACATAAAGGCTGTGCAGAATTCTAATGATGTAGTAATGTTTGTTCAGTAAACGCAACTCTAATTTTATCGAAAGTTTCTTGACTAGCTTTCGACCATACGAATTTTGTTCCCGCACGGGTTAGGTTTAACTAAGGCGACAGCATGGACGACTGCATAAGAACAAACTTCCGATAAGAGTTGGAGAGCCCCAGATAAGACTTGACTTGTGTTACATTTTCTGTAACGGGAGCTCCCTTAATAACTTCAATTTTCACAGGACTTGGTTTTATGCCTTCATTGGTGATGGCGTGACCCAAATAGTCAACTTCAGTCGCGTAGAATTGACACTTTTCAATGTTGATTTTTACATTGTAACTTCGAAACTTATTCCGTACGCGCTTCAAATTTTGTTCACACTGTTTAAAATTGTAACCTTTGACCAGAAGGTCATCAATATAACACACTGCGACTGTGTCTCTCAAAATGCACTTTTAGGTCCATAGGGTAGATATGTGTAACGAAACAAACCCATATGGGTATTGGCTGTGAAGAGCTCACGAGATTTCTATTTCAGAAATAGTCAGTTGCTGATACGCACCGGTCAAGTCCAATACACATCCCTCCTCGGAATGAAGCCAAAATATCAAAATAAAATAAATTTATTCAACGATACCTTGAGATCAGCACATAGACGTAAATTACCATTCTTTTTTATGACGACAACCAAGGGGCTTGCCTACTTACTGAACTTGACTGGTTCTAATATACCGTTTCTCACTAGACGATGGATTTCTTGTTCTGCAGAAAATCGGGATAACGTTTTCTTTAAGGGACATCGAAGCACAATAGTTCTTTTAATTGAAGGGTTATCGGCGAATACTGACTTGAACTCATTTCTTAAATTTGATATGGCGTACATCAGGGGCAATAGGATGACTTCAGCTGGCAACTGAATTGCAGAATGAGGCTTTCCAGTTAGGAAAAAGAGCATCGATCCAGGTTCTACCGAGTAATGTGGTAAATGACACTATCGACAATCACCAACTCTATCTTCTTAACATTTCCAGCGGCTTCTACCTTAACTAGTCGTTTACCAAGAATTTTCAACTTTTCGCCAGTGACAGATTTTAACTCTCTATCGAACTTGTTTAGCCTCTGGTTACCGAAAATGGTTCGATGTACTGCACCTAACATGATAGTGGCACATGCTCCCGTATCCGCTTCCACTTCTACTAGTTGATTATCGACGCATAAAACCATTACTAACGGACTGAATGCCTTATCTTTTAAAATACACACTTGGTGCCTCTGACTTTGTTGACTTTCTCGACGTAATTTTCCTTGGCAGACTTCTGTACTTTGTATATCTAATTCATACTCGCTGTATTTAGGTGACTTGATATTGCATGCAAAAGTATTTGGAACGCTCTTACCATGGGTATCGATGACATTGATATAATTTAACCCATCTTCCTCATCATCGGATGGACTGTTTAAAACATAGTTGACCATTTTTCCATTTTCTTTCCATACCCCATATTTATTTGTTTTCTTTTCGCATACAGTTGACGAGGGTTATGGTGCCTACCACATCTGTGACAACTCTTACGATCAGAAAACCGGTCTTTTTTATTGTTATTAACAAAGTTCTTGGGGATTGGAGCGATACTAATTTTTGTCTCTTGGCTGTTGTTGCTATACTGCTGCTATCTCATCATGGCTATGCATTACTCTTAGACCCTGTAATGCTACTTCTATACTTATTGCTTTTGTACAAGCCATTTCAAATGATACGTCTTCTTCAGACAAGAGCCTTTTTTTGAACATTCTCATTGTACAACCCGCAATTTAGACGATCCCTGGGTGCCTCCGTTAAGAATGTAAAAAATTCACACGGTCTCGCCAATTGTTTAAGCTGATTTACGTATTCACTTATTGACTCATTCGATCTTTGATCTCTTTTGTGAAATTTAAATCTCTCCAGTATGCCTGTACGCCTTGGACTAAAATGATTTCTTAGTAAGGTTTTACACTGAGCAAATGTTTTATCTGTTGGCGTCTGAGGCAAACACAATTTTTTTAAAACCGCTTATGTTTCTGTGCCAATCAAGGTAATGAGCATCGGTAGCTGCTTATTCTCCTCAATATCATTTACAATGAATAATTGTTCCAAACGTTCAGAGTATGAGATGAAATCATTCCTTGACTGGTCGAATGGTTTAATATTCCCTAATAAAGCCATTTTTTTTAAACTTTAAAGCTTTACGTAGATTATTCTTTTTTTCCGCTCGTCGCCAAATGTGATGGTTATAATATCCGAAATAAAAAACAAGTGTGTAAGCTTTAAGAGCGCAACTTCAAGCGCCTTTATTAGCTAAATGTCAATTTGGTATCTTACCTAGTTGGGTGTGTTACAAAAGGTAGTCTTATATTAGTTATATAGTAATTGATAATAGGACTGTTACACTAGGATAAAAGTTATAGTACATAACAGTTTCCTCAATCGATGTAAGAAATATTTCACCCCTTCTGATCTGGCCTCAATATCGAATGCATATACACGCCACAAACTTGAGTTTAACGCCCACATCTGCTCAGGTGCAGCAAAAACATCATTGCACCTACTGGATAGGATACAAAAGCGTGCGAAAAAACTGATAGGAGATTCAACCGTATCTAACTCTATAATCTCTCTTGAATATCGTAGGAATATCTCCTGTATTACACTTTTTACCGCTATTACAACAGAAAATTCTCAAATGAAATAGCCAGCTGCATTCCACCCCTTCAAACATTTAACCGGAATACTCATCTTGCCATGAATGCTTATCATTCATCATCAAGCCTGTCTTCGGATGTACTATGAAATTTAGAGATTCATTCCTAAACCGTATAACGGAAATGTTTAATGCTTTACCAAACTCAGTTATACAACTTGCAGATATTTAAAACCATCGCGCATCGGTATCTCCTCTTTTCTTCCCCTTAATCTCACTTATGGGCGTGATGTACTAAAACACTATTAAGGCTCATAAACCGCGCTTGCTAATTATACAAAAATAGCCAAATTGACCATCTTCTAGATATGTGTTGGAAAAGTTATGTTGCTGAGGGATATTTTCAAGAGTAACCCATCCATGTTTAATTGGTTTGCCTGGGATCCATGTAAGCGATGATGGTTAGTCATACCAAAAGCAAATCTTTAGAGGTTACTTCTCATTCATGCTCAGATGCTCAGGAATAGATAAGTTGATGGGGATTTCAATTACCTCTATCGCAAACGGATTTCCAGAATCAGTCATGCCAATTATTATGTTGTGTATACGTCACCATATCCCTTTGAGTTTTATTTTTTTTAAATTGCAATTCTTATGCATCTGTCTGACAGTGTTTCTATCAAAAACAAAACTCCTATACTTCCAAGAATTTCTGTCAAACCGCGAAACAATTATTTGTTTTATGAAACTGTGGGCAGTAAAATTGATCTCTTCCCACGCTTGTGCTGTCATTAGCTTTCAGAAATATTCCTCTGTTAGTCCTAAAGGCCTGCTTAGAATGCATATCTTGCATCGCTGTCAAAAGAGAGATACATTTCTTGGATGAAGTTGCCCTCTATTCAACTTCAAGCTACAGATTCACGAAGATACACATTGTGGAAGCGCTTACGGGTTGTCCTGTTTTTAACTTTTCACTCAGCTACAGATACCAGCTACAGATACGAATTCTGAGCGGCCCTTAAAACATTCCCAACATCGGATAGCGACATATACATATATAATTCGTTGAATAAAATTTAAATCAATGCAAAAATATCCCGAATCTTCCCTCCAACAACACCACTCATGTGTACACTCCCTAATCTGATTCGTCCTTGTGCAAATAGAAAACGCCCACGCGCCCCATAACGAATGACAAAACTCGAATTTTTATTTACCCGCAAATCCAACTGGCGACGATGATTGTTGTACAATTGCCACAGGAAGCACCATGCTACACCAAATCCCAACAACTCCTTGTACTACCACTCAAGGATATACACTCACCCAACCATCATGCCCCGAGAAATACGAAGACGAAAATTGAGAAAGAGACGACAAATGGAAATGAGGAAAACTTTCACAAACTCCCAACTCCTACACCCACATCCGGTTCCTGCATACATTTAAAACACAGACATCCTACATTCACAAGGATAAAAGGAAAACAAAAACATAATGGAGAACCAGGACCAAAAAAAAAAAAACATCCAAGCAAACATTTTGCAATAAGACTGCGAAGCTGAAGGGAACATGAGAATGAGAAACGGAAATCGACGGCTTGGCTCCTTTCATTTCGAAGGATATGTATTTGTGTTCGTTTTGTATGCGCCCTAACTTTGTAGGGAATATAACTACCACAAATGTCGTCATTGTAGTCCTCCACCGAATAGACCGCAGTGCGGGTGGAAGTGTTTGGAAGTCGTTGCGGGGCGTTTCAAAATCCGAGTCACACCTTTCTGCGAAGGATCTAAATCCAATTTCTTTTTATTTTAAGGATTTCGATTTTTTTTTTTTGTTGTTGTCGTTGTTTGTTTTTCATTCGCTTGTGGTGGGGATGTTGGGGCTGGTGGTGGCTTTTTTTCGGAAATGGAAAATTCTGGCGGTTATTTAAGAGTCAACTGGGATTTAGGTATGATGAGCACAGGTTGGATTTTGTAAGACACTAAAAAAAAAGATTTCAATACTGGAGGAGTAGGTATGGTTTGTGTTTTCAAAGGTTCATAGGTATAGCAGGCATGATTCAAATATATTCAATAACTTCCAAAACTCTGAATTTAGTTATTATAAGTTGAAAACATATTTTTCAAACTCAAGACCTCTGCGACCAATTTTGAACATATGGAGAACTTGCAGTTCCATTAAAAATGTTTGAATTTCACGAACGAATCGCATAAAATCGAACCGCCAATGTAAGAAAGACGATAAAATGAGTGTTTGACGAAGAATAACTCTTGCCAACCCTGATCGTCATAGTCCTACGTTACTCGCATAAGGACTAAATGTACCATATAAGCACACGTAGAGTCCATGCACGGATTTAGTGAAAATGTCTTCGAAATATATTCGGCCTAGTTTGCATACAGGCTCTGGAGATTCAACGACGAACACTACAACGTCTATATACGAACGCATCCTCAGATGGCCGGACTGAGAAACCCCCTGTTGATATGCAGGGTAGGTGGGAAACTTAATACCTCTCTAGGACAAACAGAAACCTCAACAGATGAAGTATTCCCAAGAAATACTTACAGGCCCTGTTAGCCATAGAAAAAGTAAAAAAGCTACATTACCTGCTCTGACATATTCGGACTACGGGTTATATAGGAAGTACAAGGGTTAGCCTGTACACCATGAATAAATGGTAGCAGATGAGTCAAAAGAGCCATCGGATAGCCCTCAATTCCTTTTTGGATAATCACGTCCTAGTATCCTAGTTGTGCCTGATAAATTGGAAATGGCCCTACAGGTTGCACGATATACTTTGGGCAACCAAGTCTCAAACGACCAATTTTATCGTTAACGACCATGCTCAACCAAAGAAGGATAACGACGATCGAACCTGCATTTAGAATATTAGAACGCTTAACAGAAAAGGTTCAGCCGAACAACTAGCGGAAGCCTTAAAGTGGTACACACATTACTGTCATCAAGGAATAGATGAGCTCTTGTAACCGGACGTTCAAACGTTTTGGCGATTACTTCTTGCACTCTCGTCGGCCATTCTTTTTGAGACCCCCAGAGTGCGTGATTGATTCTTATAGAAAATTTAATCGGCGATCTTGCTGGCCAGTGCAAATCTCCAAAACGAGACGTAAAGCTATACAGGGAAATGTTTTTTTTTAAATGTGTATTGTCACGCTTGCTTTGTGAGGGGTCATACCTTCTTTCAGTCCTATTACAAAAGTGTTCTACCATAGAAACTCGTTGATTATGGTTTTGCTGGACTTTTTATCCACAAAAAATACGCCCCGTGCTCTAATTTTGTTTCTTTAGATATGCTTCCCTACGTATGAAAATAGGCCTAGTCGATCAAGCAAATTTCATCCACTGTGTCTTTGAGGTTAAGAAGATGTCAGCGTTTTCAAGACGACTGTGCAGATACAAGTTGGTGAACCTTCTGCAATTTGTAAACAATTCTCCGAAAGAGGAAATAGATGATACAGCGAAAGACTGCTTTAAGAACTCCTTTACAAAACTTATGAGCAACTACTTATGTACGATGTTAAAATCGTGCTGCATGTGTCAAGAATCTACAACTTGTAGACGACAAGAACGAAGCCTACAAGGTTAAGCCGCAGGTGAAGACGAGAGCTGCCATTGAACTCTGTACAGGCAAAGATGAAGAAGAACACCGGCTTTTCAGAAAGAAGAAAAAAGTGCTAGATAAGCGCGAGATCGAGGATTTAGAGAGAAGCGTCTCCAGGAAAGTCGTTATTAAGCTTACAAAGTGTAAAACGCCAAACTCAGGGATACAAGGTGCGAACAGAATCCAGTCGAGGTGACCAAGAAAATAGTTGAGACACATTCGATGCTGAGGGTATAGAAAAACCAGTTCTGCAGACTGTTAAACGTCGATGACGAACAACATTCCGCTGACAGGTAGAACGAACCATTTAATATTGGCAACGACAGCGAAACCTGCCAACCACCCGACCTAAGTGAAGTGAGGATAGCAATATCTAAACTCAAGATTAATAAGGCTGCCGCAAATGACGGCCTTTCCGCAGAGCTTTATAAAGCTGGCGGAGATGACTTGGTAAGTAACATCCACCAACTCATAAGCCAAATATGCTCGGATGAAAGTATGCCTGACGAATGGAACCTCCGCATTGATTGCCCGAACCTGATTAAATGAACATGGGCCTCAACCAATATGCCTCTCCAATTAGCCCGGTCCTTAGCTAACTGCCTACAGTTGCGCACTCAAAGTTGGTTGAGGTCGGTTTCTACTTGTGCGCTCCACTTCACGCGAGGTCTTCCTCTACTGCGTCCAACGTCTGCCTGGAATCGAAGACTCTGCGAGCCGGAGTATTGGTGTCCATTCGTTCTACATGTCCTAGCCATCTTAAACGTCTAATGCGGGGTATGTCGGTGTATGACTAGGGGTATGTCGCTGTACAGCTCGTATAGTTCGTGGTTGAATCTTCGTCTCCATAGCCCGTCAACGAAAACGGGACCGAAGAATTTTCGAAGAATTTTTCTCTCGAATCGCCTAAAGATTTCTTCATCCGCTTTTGATACGGTCCATGCTTCAGCGCCGTAGAGGCGGACTGGGATAGTCAGGGTCTTATATAGAATCTCCTTAGTAGTTCGAGTGAGGGCTTTACTACTAAATTGCCTTCTTAGCCCGAAGAAACAGCGATTGGCAAGAGTAATTCTTCGTTTGATTTCTGACGAGATGTTGTTATCGGAGTTAATAGCGGAGCCGAGGTAGACAAAGTCCCGTACTACCTCAAAGTTATATCTGTCAATGGTGAGGAAACCGTGTGCTGGCTATAGTGGCATTTCGTTCTTAGCAATTAGCCTAAGTCTGTTACCAGACGTGTTGTCGTATAGGCTTTGTTTTCCGATAGTACTGCTAAAGATGTCTTCTCTTCCTAACTTTGCGTTAAAATCTCCCAGCACGTTTTTAACATCGTACTTTGGTAGTCGCTCATAGGTTTTGTCAAAGAACTCGTAGAAGCAATCCTTAGTTGTATCATCTTTTTCCTCCGTCGGAGCATGCGCGCATATAAGGCTTATGTTGGAGAATTTGGCCTTGATGCGGATTGTTACAATGCGTTCGCTAATGTCTTGAAAACATAAGACTTCATGCCTAAGTCTGGCACCTGTAACAAATCCGCATCCAAATAGTCGCTGTTTCTGCTCATTATAACACGGTCCATAGTAGATGTCACAGTTTTTCATCCTCTTTTTGCCCGGCCCATTCCATCGTATTTCCTGGATGGCAGTAATGTCTGCTTTGTAGCAGTTGAGGGCTTCCGCTAGTTGTTCGCATGCACCTGCCCTGTGAGAACATTCCAGGTGCAGATACGAACGTCGTTGTCCTTTTTTCGTTTAGCATGGTCGTCAACAATAATATCAGTCCTTTCCGAGGCTATTGGTTGCTTAGTAACAATATTTTTTTTCCGTGGATGGGTAGTTAACCTAAAGCACAACCCCCAACCTGGAGGGCCAGGCCCTTGTTTTGACCCTAGGACACCGCGCCGGAAAAAATACCGATGTCAGTAACCCATTTTTGGGGTATGAGCGCTGCCGTTGACCCATTGAGGGCTCCTGCGCCACCAACTCTTTTCCAATACCCTGGCTCAGTATTGGAAATCCCTATAGACCTGGTGTTCAAATATGTCGAAGCAGCTAATATAGGGATTTCACTACCAGTTCGATCAAACTGGAGCTGTAGGCGCCACCGTTGACTCCATCTAGGGAATTCCTCCGCTGCCGTCTGAGAGTGAGTGCCTTAGTGAGAGGACACTCCTCCACCCCTCTCTCGTTTGCTGCCACCAACGACCTTCCACAGGGGTTCAATACCCCATCTCCAGTCGAGGTACTAGGCACCCACCAGTCACCAGCGTAAGACTTTGTACGAAAATAAAATTTCTAGTCATAAACGCCTTTCAAAAATAAAAATAAAATTTAGGTCAAACGTTTATTTTATAATACAGCATGTATGTTAATTAATACGCTTTATAAAAGAAAAAGTTTTTTTGACATCTTCGTGAAAATCTAATTTGTTTCTGGTTTTAGGTTCTTTGCGAAACATTTGTATAAACGGATCGGAAGTCACCAGTAGCATGTGGCCGACATCTTCGTTCGTCGCAATTCGGCTACATTTTCTTGAATAGCTCTGTCGATACAATCGGTAGTCCTTATTTCGGACTTCCTGTGTCTCCTCGCTTAACATCCCTACCGGTAGTATTGCAGCTGAAATAATGGTGGCTCCATGCCATAGGATCTTGTGTACTGTATTAGGCATGTTATACCAATTATACAAGCTCACGTATAAGGTCCAAGTTTCTTGACAGTACACCCCAAATTTAAGTGGATCTACAGCAGCACCACTGTTGATAGTGTCGAGGATATTTCCGAGGCGGCGAATTAGCTCTTCATTTACACCTGTTATACTTGCGGTAGTTTTTGGATCTTGAAAGAACCGACGCGATGTGTTTCCATCGTTTGTAGTGCCCATTCCTTGTTTGACCACATCAACTTTCAAGCCCTTTATTGATTTGAATTTGTTTTGAATATTTCTCTTTGTGACCTCCATGAGCGGCTTGGTCTCCTTTGTTGCTTTCCCTCGCTTAAAGGGCAACCTATACGCAATTTTCAATACAAACTGCATAAATTTGATACGCGCATGGAGAGGGGACAAACCATGTTGAAGTACTTCGTCAGATTCGGGGAGGTTTCGTAAAACTTCATAATCATTCATTTGTGAAGGTTTTGCCTTGCATATGGGATAAACTGTCATGGATGATGTATTAGTTACTGCCTGCGCAACCTTTCCGTCGATCATTGATAGAATCAATTCATGGTGAATCCTGA
Source organism: Rhingia campestris (assembly GCA_932526625.1). Taxonomy (NCBI): domain Eukaryota; kingdom Metazoa; phylum Arthropoda; class Insecta; order Diptera; family Syrphidae; genus Rhingia; species Rhingia campestris. The sequence goes on from OW052182.1 coordinate 192,200,390, forward strand.
AAGTTTTATCATGAAGAACTACAATTGTTTCAGTTAAATGCGAAATGTCTTTCTTCACTCTTTCAACTTCTTCCCGGATGGTTATAGCCGTTTCCTTTATGAATTCGAATTTCAAAGGTCCGCATTATCTTGTTGACGCTGGCCTTGGATTTTTCCAGTAAGTTAGATCAGAGTTATTTTTGTTAGTAACTGCCAAATGTACTATACATGTGAGGAACATACTTGCGTCCGTTATAGCTTGATCTAAAAATGTTTACTTGTACTCATTGTGTCCTGAAGAGCCATCGCAGCCCCATTTAGAAACTAAGGTTAGCTCATGGCTGAAAGAATCTAATTGAATTTCAGTCTTAGTCATCAAAATCCTCTACGTGGTATGGCCAAGCAATGATTGTAAGGACATTTTCACCAAACTTTCAGAGACTTCAAAATTTTCAGTACTTTAGCTTCTAAGACTTTTTTTTAACGAAGGAAAAATATCAAACTTTTGTCGACTTCCTCAAAATTTCGTACTGGTGCTTTGACAGAGAGGCATCCGCTATTAGTGCCAAAGCTTTTTCAACGCTAAATCCTAAAGGCCTATCCTCGAGGAGTTGAATTGACTTGGCAGCTGATTCAATTAGTTGCTGAGGAACGTTTACTTTTAGATTTTTAATAGAACGACTTTAAAGCTGTCCCAACTGTTGTAATAAGCAAGCATATTTCGCCATTGCGTCGAAATGCGTTATCCAACTTATATACTTTAAGAATACAAAGCCAGTAACTGTTTCAAACAATTTAAAAAAAAAAAAATTGATTTTTTTCGCCTCTCAAACCACTGTGCGCCGTATTGCAGGACTGGGATGATCAGGGTCTTATACAGGATCTCCTAAGTAGTTCGAGTGAGGGCTTTACTACTAAATTGCCTTCTTAGCCCGAAGAAACAGCAGTTGGCAAGAGTAATTCTTCGTTTAATTTCTGACGAGATGTTATTGTCAGAGTTAATAGCGGAGCCGAGTTAGACAAAGTCCCGTACTACCTCAAAGTTATATCTGTCAATGGTGACGTTCTGTCCAATTCGTCGATGTTGTGTCATTTCGTGTTGACAGCATATACTTAGTCTAACCCTCATATACTAAGAAACCCATTTTTGCCGCTTCCTTCTCTATATTAGCAAACGTGGCTATGACATCTCGTTGAGTCCAACCAATGATGTCAATATCGTCGGCCTATGCTAGTAGTTGCACCGATTTTTGGAAAATTGTGCCTCTGGTATTGGTTCGGGAGTTTTGCACAATCCCCTAAAGATTCAAATTAAAGAAATCACATGAACACGCATCGCCTTGTCTTAATCTAAAATATAAAAAGATAATGGAATTCCAACCCTCATGGAATTCAATGGGGCTAATTCAACAGATGATATTTCTACATGCGAGTTATTTGCAGCGTATTTTAAATCTGTCTTTGTAGAACGAAATGAATCTACCGACAATAATCATTTCGAAGTAGATCCTATTGCTGACATTGGATCAATTTATTTAACAGAAATTGACATAATAAACGGAATTAAAACCCTCGAAAGTAAATGCAGTTTTGGGGTTGATGGTATTCCCCCTATTATAAAAAAAATGTACTGCATTAGTAAGTCCATTGCTTAAGGTATTCAATCTCTCTCTTAAATCGGGCATATTTCTCGATGAGTGGAAGATTGATTATATCACTCCAATTTTTAAATCTGGATCTCGAAACAAAGTACCAAATTATAGACCTATCTCAAAGATTTCAGTTATACCAAAACTTCTGGAAAAAATAGTTAAAGACATGGGTTTGTTACTGGTAGATCTACGACCACGAATCTAACACTGTTTACTAAATATACCCTTGAGAGTCTTGAGGCCGGTACACAAATTGATGTTATTTATACTGATTTTTCTAAAGCATTCGATAAGTTGGATCACAAAAAACTTGTGGAAAAATTGAATGCTTTAGGTATTCGCTCAAGACTCAATAAGTGGTTGTCCTCTTATTTGGCAAATCGAAAACAAATAGTCAAACTGGGTAATTCAACATCTCTACCCTTCAGTGTAAACAGTGGTGTACCTCAAGGAAGTCATTTGGGTCCTCTTCTCTTTATTTTGTTCACTAATGACATACCTTCTTTCATTAAACATTCGAAATGCTTAGGATATGCCGATGATTGGAAGCTTTACACTCAAATAAAATCTGTTAGCGACTGTGAAAATCTTCAATCTGATTTTCGAAATTTATTTCGCTGGTGTAATAAAAATTCTTTAACTTTGAACGTAGAGAAGTGCAAAACGTTTACAGCTTCACGTCAGCTAGATGATATTATGTTCACTTACGCAAGCAATGAAACTGTTTTAGAACGAGTTAATAAAATAACCGATCTCGGCATTCGATTTGATAAAAAAATTACATTTACTTCACATTACGATGTAACAATATCAAGGGCAAATTCATTATTAGGTTTTTTGAAAAGAAATTCCTTTGATTTCAAAGACCCTTATACATTAAAATCAATTTATTGTTCTCTAGTCAGATCAAATATGGAATATGCTTCGGTTGTTTGGTCTCCTAACCATCAAACGCATATAGATAGAATCGAGCGGGTACAGAAAAACTTTACCAGGAATGCTATCAAAAAATTAAACTGGTATGATGAATGACCTGATTATAAAGCTCGATGCTTATTACTGGGCTTGCAAACTCTTTCTTCTCGAAGGAAGCTAACAGGCGTTATGTTCATTAGGGATATTATATGTTCTCGGATAAATTCATCCGAATTGCTAGCTTGTCTTAATATTTATGCACCTGTGAGACACCTTCGCCCAAAAGATATGTTCATAGCAAATAGGCACAGAACAGCTTATTGCAAAAATGAACCAATATCAAGATGCATCACATATTTCAACGAAATGTGCAGTTCTGACGAATGCGAATTTTCAAAAAGTAGATAAGCATTTAAAAAAGATCTTTCCATATCTTTTCACTAACTTAACAATTTCACATCCCAAATACTAACAATCCTTCGCTAAGTCTATACTCTTAGAAAAGGTTTTAATTTTTTTTTATTTTTTCTCTATGATTATAGAGTTTTTATTAAATATATATTTTTTTCTTCACTTTGAAGCTTTTTTTTTAAGTTTAATTAATCTTTTTTTCAGGATTAAACTATTTTTATTATTAAGTCAAAATAATCTGTTAATATATACGAATATGGTAGATCAAATAAATAAATAAATAAATCCTTTTTTGGTATCGAATGTGTCGGTGAGGTCGTTTCCGACCTTGATGGAGCAGTGAGAATTCGCCATCGTCATCCTACACAAACGGATGAGCTTGGACGGTAAACCAAAACAAGGCATATGGCTCTGTATAGTTCGTCTCTATAAATGCTTTCATATGCGGCTTTGAAATCGATGGTGGGTATCGATTTGGACTTCTTGGGTTTTTTCCAGGATCTGCCGAAGTGTGAAAATTTGATCGGTTGTGGACTTTCCTGGCCTAAAACCACACTGATAAGGGCCGATCAGGTTGTTGGTAACCGGTTTCAGGCTTTCACATATTACGGCAGATAGGATCTTGTATAGGCGACGTTGAGGAGACTTATGCCTCTGTAGTTGGCGCAATTCAGAGAGTCTCCTTTTTTGTGGATCCGGCAAACGATGCTGAGGACCCATTCTACAGGCATACTTTCATCCGACCAGATTTGGCTATGAGTTGGTGGATGTTACTTACCAAGTCATCTCCGCCAGCTTTATAAAGCTCAGCGGGAAGGCCGTCATTTCCGGCGGCCTTATTAAGCCTGAGTTTAGATATTGCTATCCTCACTTCACTTAGGTCGGGTGGTTGGCAGTTTTCGCTGTCGTTGCCAATATTAAATGGTTCGTTCTGCCTGACAGCGGAATGTTGTTCGTCATCGCCCTTTAACAGTCTGCAGAAGTGGTTCTTCCATATCCTCATCATCGACTGTGTCTCAACTACGATATTTCCTTGTTCATCTCAACAGGATTCTGTTCGAGCCTTGTATCCTTGGCTTTGACGTTTTACACTTTGGTAAAAATTGCGAACATCGTTCCTGGAGTGGCACCTCTCTATATCCTCGATCGCGCGCTTTTCTTGCTCTTTTTTCTTCTTTCTGAAAATCCGGTGTTTTTCCTTTCTTCTTTGCCTATAGAGCTCAATAGCAGCTCTCGTCTTCACCTGCAGCTTAGCCTTGTAGGCCTCGTTCGTGTCTGCGAGCATCTGTCGGCATTCCTCATCCAACCAGGGATTTCTTGCTGGTGGCCGCGAGAAACCTAGCACATCAGTTGCACTGACACATTCGATACCAAAATAGAATTTAGGCTAGGCGATGAGCTGTTATTTGATTTCTTCAATTTGATTCTTGGGAGGACTGTGCAAAACTCCCGAGCCAACATCAGATGCACAATCTTCCAAAAAATGGACCAACTAAAAACATACGAAGACGATATTGACGTTTGCAAGAGAAGTAAGCGGCAAAAATGGGTTTAGAAGCAAATGAGGGTAAGGCCAAGTACATGCTGTCAACATATACATATACAACGAAGCAGAGCTTCCGCTTCGGAATTGATTCATGTACCATTTGGGTGAATAGAAAGGATAAAAAACGGAGGATTTAGTATCGGAAATTGTCTCCGAGAGCCCAGTATTGAGAGTGTCTAAATAAAAAATAGTTTTGTAAAAATATTTACGATATACCCTGCATACGGACCAGTTGTAATGTGGATGCAGCAGTTAGGGCCTTGAATTTTCAAGTGTGGAATCCCTTCTTCTGTATAGGTCCCTTTTGTTGTGCTGAAAATATAACATTGCATAGAGAAATTAATGGAGAAGCTATGTTTAAGTCCGTTACCGTTTATGTCTAGATAACAAGAAATACAAGGTGGCGCAATAAATAACCCTAGCTAATAAATAACCTTCCGATGTTTTTTGGCTGTAATTTAAAAAAAAAATTAAAAACTTTGATTCTTCTTGTGGATTATTTTCATTTGGTCTTTTAATTTTTTTTACATCAAGTCGAGAATATGATGTCATGTAAATGGCCGCCGCCACAGTTGATTGTCATTTGAGCCCTTTTTATGGCATTTTCCATCACTTTGGCCAAAACTTCCGGCGATAGGTCCTCACATTCATGACGGATATTGTCTTTAAGAGCTGCAAGAGTCTGAGGCTTGTTGACACAAACCTGCGACTTCAAAAAGCACCACAAAAAGAAGTCTGGAGCGGTCAAATCAGGCGATCTTGCTGGCCAGTGCAAATCGCCAAAACGGGAGATTAGGCGCCCGGGAAATGCATCCTTCAGCATATCGGTTGTGGCACGTGCAGTGTGTGCCGTTGCACCGTCCTGTTGGAACCACATGTTTTCCAATCCCAATTCATCAAGTTGCGGCAAAAAGAACTCGTTGATCATTGCTCTGTAGCGCTCACCATTCACAGTTACCGTTTGGCCCGCGACGTCTTCGAAGAAAAAAGGTCCGATGACTCCTCCAGCGAAAACAGCACACCATACAGTGACTTTGAGCGGGTGTAATGGCTCTTCGTGGGTTACACGCGGATTTTCAGTGCCCCAGAAGCGTAAATTTTGCTTATTTACGTACCCGCTAAGATGGAAATGGGCCTCATCACTCATGATTATTTTTGATGAAAAATCATCTTCCTCTTGGTGGTGATTAAGGATGGCTTGAGCGTATGTAAGACGCGATTGGCGGTCAGCAGCTAACAGCTGATGCACCGTCTGGACTTTGTACGGAAACATCTTCAAATCTTGTACCAAAATTCGCTGTAAAGACCGTCGACTGATACCCATTTGCGTGGCACGTCGTCTGGTCGATGTCGACGGCGCTTCCATGACATCTTCGGCTACAGCAGCAATATTCTCTGCAGAACGGCTACTCCGGGGTCTGCCACGCCTGGCAGCATCTCGTGTTGTGCCAGTCTCTTCGAGGCGAGCGGCTTAAAGTCGCAGTGTTTCACCAGTAGGCGTTGGACGGCTAGGAAATCTGCGACGAAATCCACGTTGTGCCAAAATCACCGACCGATTATTGCTCAAATAAATAGTCACCAATATTCCGCGTTCTGGAGCAGTGTAGCGTAACATTGTTTATTAACGTATATTTCGCATGTGTTTACTACACAAATGTCAAAACAGAACTGACATTAGGGGCCAATCGCAAAATTTATAGCATTTTCTGATAGGAGGATTACTTTTGCGCCACCTTCTATATGAGAAGACTACCATCAGATGTGCTCATCGTTTAACTAAACATCGAAAATACTAAATTGTATTATCCTAGCTCAAAATTTAATGCCTTGACACAGGTGACATATCGACTTACTGACGAACAGTCTGACATGGTTTAGTAGAATAGGCTTGCGATTCTGAGTCCTTAATATTTTATGATTAGTGTGTCTAAAATATTTCTCTATGTTAAAAACTACAAATATGCGAGAGGATATAAAATCAAAAATGGAGGATTGCATTCCTTATAAAATATAAATATCACAGTCCGTCGCTAAGAATTGAGGAAGTTCAGCATTCGCTGTCATGTTAGAATTTGTTCCACAAGTTCTAGAGAATTTAAGTCAGCCTTCCTTTTGGAAAAGGAAATAGAATAACCCCGGTTCGTTAAACATAAAAATACATCACAAATCTGAAATAATTAACCTCTACTGTAATTATAGGTTTATTTCCTGATTCCAAGTCCATCTCCTTAATGTTCACCTATACATACCGAATGAACTATACCTACTCGCACGACCTTCTGTCTGGGTCTTGTGTTTTCTTATTTCCACCAAAACGACAAGAAAGGATAGCACATAGGAACGCCGAAGACTAGGGTTAAGGAAAAATAATTATTTCCCTCTTCATCTATGTTTTTTTCATTCTCTTCCTCTCATATTTTATAAGGATATCTCCAAACTACCCATGTACTCTGACATAGTTGCATATACCAAATCGGCATGGTCGCTCCTGCCAGAGATACATCAGCAGCGCGCTTTCATAAAACACTGAAATCCCTTCACGTCGCAATGTACACGAATCCAACCTCCCTACATAGGCACATCCTTATGTAATAATTTCAAAATAATCTTTTTCCCTAAATTATAGGATTTGCTGGAGAGCGCTACCTACCGCACAGTTCGTTAGCTACGACTTCTGTGCCACATCGTCATCATCATCGTTATAGTCGTCCTGGGCCATGTGTATATGGAGTTTAATTTAAATTAATCCTTGCATTTTCTTTTCCTTGTTTTTCTTCGCAATTTCGCTTATTTTTAGAAATAAATTTTTTTCTCGCCGTGTCGTCTCCTGCAACTTATACAGAATCGGTACAGTAGTGTCGATAAAAATCAAACACACATACCATTCCCAACCTCGATTACATAACACAATGGCCCTATTAAAATTTATTACTTTCCTTGAAATAAAATTACACTCGTGAAGATTTTGTAAGAAAATTTCAATTTCTTATCTTTCAAGAAAATTTTTAATTTTTTTTTTATTTTTTTTTATGAAACAAAACTAATTGGGGGACCTTTCTCAACTGCGCACATCTTTGACAATAGCTAACGTGACTTTTGGCCATTTTGATGTACCTACTCGTAGAAATAGGAAAATTGTCATTTTAATGGAATTTTGTTTCACGGTAAATGTAATTAAATTAATGATCCTTTGTCTTGCACACGTATCTATGGGTAGGTAGGTGTGATGTTGTATAGGACTTAGTATGGGCAAAGCTTATGTGTCATTCCCGGCATGCATACATGGATGCATTTCAATGATCAATGATTTCGATGACACTCGTGTGGTGTGACGACAGTTGCGCAACATAATGATTTCCGCATACGCTTGTATGCTAATTAGTTGAGACAATATCAGACAGTTGTATGCGGGGTGCGTATGCGTATCTTTACAGGTAATTTGCTCAGAATAGGTTTGCACGTGTAAATATATGATTTTCCTAATTGCTAGGTGAAGTATCTAGAACAATTAAAATGGCATAGACAATGACATCGTTTACATGGAGGATTGCCACGCATTGTGCGTTTCTTTTGTGGATGCAGTTTGTTATTTGTTTTTAGTTCAAATCGGTGCAGATCTGGGTGTTCAGCAGGTGACTATACGACTTCGTTCTTGTGAAAATAATGGGTGATTCATATAGCTGTTCTTAAAAAATGTAAAAATGTCGTGCTACGATGTTATTTTACGCTAATCTACGGAACTGCTGAACGGATTTCGATGAAACTTTGTAAATGTGTACTTTTTGGTGCAACTTAAAAGATGGGGTGGATCTTACCTTGATAAGTGGCAGTCATTATTTTTTTCAATTTAAAGATTTTTTTTATGGAAAACGGTTGGTAATTCATTTGTAAGTTCAATAAGTTTTTAATAGATGGCGGTCAGTTTGGTAAACTCTCATTCAAACATCTAAGTATATAATACACAGCGGTGTATTTTAATTTTAAATGTTTCTGCTTCCAGTTACACACTCCCAGTTGGTTGAAGTCGGTTTCTACTAGTGCACGTTACTAAAGGCGAGGTCTTCCTCTAGTGCGTCCGACGTCTGGCTGGGAATCGAAGACCCTGCGAGCAGGAGTATTAGTGTCCATTCGTTCTACATGTCCTAGCCATCATAAACGTCCAATGCGGAGTTGTTTGAATAAGGACATGTCGCTGTACAGCTCTTATATTTCTTGATTGAATCATCGTCTCCATAGCCCGTCAACGCAAACGGGACCGAAGATTTTTCGAAGAATTTTTCTCTCGAATCGACCAAGGATTTCTTCATCCTATTTTGATACGGTCCATGGATTAGCGCCGTAGAGCAGGACTGGGATGATCAGGGTCTTATATAGGATCTCCTTAGTAGTTCGAGTGAGGGCTTTACTACTAAATTGCCTTCTTAGCCAGAAGAAACAGCGATTGGCAAGAGTATTTCTTCGCTTGATTTCTGACGAGATGTTGTTGTCAAAGTTAATAGCGGAGCCGAGGTAGACAAAGTCCCGTACTACCTCAAAGTTATATCTGTCAATGGTGACGTTCTGTCCAATTCGTCGATGTTGTGTGTCCTTTCGTGTTGACAGCATATACTTAGTCTGACCCTCATTTACTGCTAAACCCATTTTAGCCGCTTCATTCTCTATTCTAGCAAACGTGGCTATGACAGCACGTTGAGTCCTACCAATGATGTCGATTTCGTCGGCGTATGCTAGTAGTTGCACCGATTTTTGGAAAATTGTGCCTCTGGTATTGGCTAGGGAGTTTTGCAAAATCCTCTCAAGAATCAAATTAAAGAAGTCACATGACAGCGCATCGCCTTGCCTAAATCCTTTTTTGGTATCGAATGTGTCGATGATGTTGTTTCTGACCCTGATGCTGCAACGAGAATTCTCCATTGTCATCCTACACAAACGGACGGGCTTGGGCGGTATACCAAGACTAGACATGGCTCTGTATAGTTCGTCTCGTTAGTGGCAGCAAACGAGAGAGGGGGGAGGAGTGTCCTCTCACTAAGGCACTCACTCTCAGGCTGCAGCGGAGGAATTCCTTAGATGGAGTCAACGGTGGCGCCTTCAGCTCAAGTTTGATCGAACTGGCAGTGTAAACCCTATATAAGCTGCTTCGACATATTTGAACACCAGGTCTATAGGGATTTTCAGTACTGAGCCAGGGTGTTGGAAAAGAGTTGGTGGCGGAGGAGCCCTCAATGGGCAGCGCTCATATCCCAAAATGGGCTACTGACATCGGTATTTCTCCGGCCCGCTGTGCTAGGGTCAAAACAAGGGCCTGGCCCTCCAGGTTGGGGGTTGTGCTTTGGTTTAACTACCCATCCGCGGAAAAAAGCTTATGTAACGAAGCAATCAATAGCCTCGGAAAGGACTGATATTTTTGTTGACAACCCTGCTAAACAAAAAAAGAAAAACGACGTTAGTATCTGCACATGGAATGTGAGAACATTAAACAGGAGAGGTGCAGGCGAACAACAAGCGGAAGCCCTAAACCGCTACAAAGCAGACATTACTGCCATTCAGGAAATACGATGTAATGGGCCAGGCAAAAAGAGGATGAAAAACTGTGACATCTACTATGGACCGTGTTATAGTGAGCAGAAACAGCAAATATTCGGATGCGGATTTGTTATAAGTGCCAGACTCAGGCAAGAAGTCTTATGTTTCCAAGACATTAGCGAACGCATTGTAACAATCCGCATCAAGACCAAATTCGCCAACATAAGCCTTATGTGCGCTCATGCTCCTACGGAGGAAAAAGATGATACAACTAAGGATTGCTTCTACGAGCTCCTCGACAAAACCTATGAGCGACTACCAAAGTACGATGTTAAAATCGTGCTGGGAGATTTTAACGCAAAGGTAGGAAGAGAAGACATCTTTAGAAGTATTGTCGGAAAACATAGCCTACACGACAACACGTCTGGTATCGGACTTAGGCTAATTGATTTCGCTACGGAACGAAATGCCACTATAGCCAGCACACGATTTTCTCACATCGATATTCATTAGTGGACATGGCGGTCTCCAGATCAACGAACAGTCAACCAAATTGATCACATTGCGATAGACAAGAGGCACGCGTCCAGTATTTTGGATGTCCGAACATTCCGAGGGGCTAACATGGACTCATACCACTACCTTGTTGTAGCCAAGGTACGGATGCGGATATCCACCACGCCACAACAATCCAGAAATACTGTCAACAAACTTAATGTCGAAAGACTGCAATCGCAAGAGACCGCCAAGACCTTCGCGCAACGCGTATCCCTTAACCTCTCGATTCACACCATACCACCGGCATCTAATTTCGAAGAAATATGGGAACGATGCCAACAAGCCATTAGATCAGCCTCAACTGATGTGCTAGTTTTCTCGCGGCCACCAGCAAGAAACCCCTGGTTTGATGAGGAATGCCGACAGATGCTCGCAGCCAAGAACGAGGCCTACAAGGCTAAGCTGCAGGAGAAGACGAGAGCTGCCATTGAGCTCTATAGGCAAAGAAGAAGGGAAGAACATCGGCTTTTCAGAAAGAAGAAAAGAGAGCAAGAAGGGCGCACGATCGAGGATGTATAGAGAGGTGCCACTCCAGGAACGATGTTCGCAAGTTTTACCACAAGGAAATATCGTAGTTGAGACACAGTCGATGCTGAGGATATGGAAGAACCACTTCTGCAGACTGTTATACGGTGATGACGAACAATCTCCCGCTGTTAGGTAGAACGAACCATTCAATGACGTCCTTCCCGCTGAGCTTCCACCTTCCACCAACTCAAAAGCCAAATCTGGTCGGATGAAAGTATGCCTGAAGAATGGAACCTCAGCATCGTTTGCCCGATCCACAAAAACGGAGACCCTCTGAACTGCGCCAACTACAGAGGCATAAGTCTCCTCAACATCGCCTACAAGATCCTATCTACCGTAATATGTGAACGCCTGAAACCGTTACCAACGACCTGATCGGCCCTTGTGAGTGTGGTTTTAGGCCAGGAGGGTCCACAATCGATCAAATTTTCACACTTCGGCAGATCCTGGAAAAAAACCCAAGAAATCCAAATCGATACCCACCACCTATTTATCGATTACAAAGCCGCATGCGATAGCATCTATAGAGACGAACTATACAGAGCCGTGTCTAGTTTTGGTATACCGATCAAACTCGTCCGTTTGTGTAGGATGACGATGGAGAATTCTCTCTGCTCCATCAGGGTCGAAAACGACCTCACCGACACATTCGATACCAAAAAAGGATTTAGGCAAGGCGATGCGCTGTCATGTGATTTCTTTAATTTGATTCTTGAGAGGATTGTGCAAAACTCCCGAGCCAACACCAGAGGCACAATTTTGCAAAAATCGGTGCAACTACTAGCATACGCCGACGATATTGACATCATTGGTAGGACTCAATGTGATGTCATAGCCACGTTTGCTAATATAGAGAAGGAAGCGGCAAAAATGGGTTTCTCAGTATATGAGGGTTAGACTAAGTATATGCTGTCAACACGAAAGGACACACAACATCGACGAATTGGACAGAACGTCACCATTGACAGATATAAATTTGAGGTAGTACGGGACTTTGTCTACCTCATCTCGTCAGAAATTAAACGAAGAATTACTCTTGCCTACTGCTGTTTCTTCGGGCTAAGAAGGCAATTTAGTAGTAAAGCCCTCACTCGAACTACTAAGGAGATCCTATATAAGACCCTGATCATCCCAGTCGTACTCTACGGCCCTGAAGCATGGACATTATCAAAAGCGGATGAAGAAATCCTTGGTCGATTCGAGAGAAAAATTCTTCGAAAAATCTTCGGTCCCATTTGCATTGACGGGCTGTGGAGACGAAGATTCAACCAAGAACTATACGAGCTGTACAGCGACATACCCCTGGTCGAAAAACTCCGCATTGGACGTTTAAGATGACTAGGACATGTAGAACGAATGGATACCAATACTCCGGCTCGCAGAGGTTTCGATTCCCAGGCAGACATCGGACGCAGTAGAGGAAGACCTTGCCTTAAGTGGCCGCACAAGTAGCCCTTTTTTCACCACTGGTATCACAAAATAACGATATCTCGGAGAATGTTTTGCAATCTTGAAATCTTGTGTACTCATAATAGAAATATTTCAAGCTTTGTCAAAACTAATGACATTTTTTTTTTGAAGATTATAAATATGCCATTTAGATGTCAAAAGAGTGAGCGACCATTACAATACCACTATGCCACTATGTTGGATTGAAAAACAAAACAAAGTGAAATTCTGAATTTAAATGCCTGCACTTAATGATTTTCATAATTTCGTAACTCCTGTGAAAATTCCAATTATGGCTCAGTAATTATTTTTAGCTATAAAACGTGAAAATTCTTGGTTATTTTCTTTAAAAAAAATCCATTTTTGTTTTTCAATTTCGTACCTTCTGAATGACTTTTACCTTTAAACCGACGTAATATGCTATTCATTGTCAAACATAACCACACATAAAATCACCACCAAATCTCTTAAACAATTACCTTCATTCCAATTTATTAAATAACTTACAAATGCCATCAAAACGTCGAAATTCCCATTAACAGAACGCATACCTACCAACATTGTTTTTACTGTCCTCCGCCAAAGGACATTTCAAAATCGTTTTCTTTTATTTTACACAGAAAGAGCCCTATGTGTCTCGTAAGTCGTAATACCTAAAGAGCTAAGAGAATATTTTTCCCTACATCGGAACATCATGGAACTGAAATACCAGATGCTTTGAAAAACCCAACCAAAAGGCGGAGCTTCGATTTCTCTTCAAAAACAACAGCGAACTTCCCCAGCAATCAACAAGCCAGCAAAACTGTTCCCACTTGCCTGTGAAACTCTTCCCATTCGCATCGTTCCATCCACCTTTCGTTCGTTAAGTTCGCATATCAGTCCATCAGTCCATCGTCCGCTACGCAGCATGCAATACATGTACACGGTTCGCTTGCCACCCATCTTTCTCTCTCTCTCTACCAGACAACCATTTGACGTTTAATTCACCAGTCCATTTGAAATAGAAACGTCACCAAACTGTACACCTACATGTTCTCTCTCGGGGGCAAACTACTCGTCCATTCCATTTCCAATTCAGTTTGTGAATGTGTGATGTGTCGCTGATTCTTTTTCGTTTCTATTTGTGTTCCGTTTCATTTGTGCATTTCGATTTCAGAAAGAGACAGCCCCACTGAGTGAGCGGTGTGCGTGTGCAAGGAGTGGTTTCCGTAATGTGTGTCCCCCACGCAAGTGACAGTTTGACAGTTGGATGTGGAATTGTTTTAAATGGTGCATGTGCATGAGGCCAGCGTCGCCGCCGGCCGGGTAGAATGAGGCGGTATTTGCCTCACATTCAAGCGATTTGTTAACAAAACGTCATTTTTCGCGAGGCGCAATGAGTGAAAAGATTCCAATCTGTCATATTGACATTACACTTTTACCCAAACACACACTTTGATGTTCATAATAATTGAGTTAGCACAACAAACAAATTTTTTATTTTTTTTTTGTAAATAAATTCCAAGTTGAAGATGATATGTCACGCGAACTGTGTGCATGTGTGCATGGAATGACATCTATAGTAGGCTATTGGTGTGACAGATGATGTTTTGTGATTCAAGGTGTTTAGCGATCTAATGGCGGTTTGACATGTTAACTTATTTTGTGTTGCAGTTTATTTAAAATTATTAATTAGAATGAGTAGCGATTTGTATCTAGATGCAGGACTGTGTGTGTGTGCAAGTGCAATCAATTTGTTCTCGTTGAGGAGTAATTATTTGGAACATTTTGAGTGCTTAGCTGTGCCGCGCGGGTATGCTATTATTATCAACAAATTCGTTTGGTGTGTTGTTTTTCCTTTTCACACTGTATGCTTGGCGAAATCACTTAATTTGTGTGTGTGCAAGCGATGAAAATATGATAATTTCGCGCTAATAAATCATTAAATAGCACGCAGCCTATGCAAATGGTCTGTAATTGGAAAAGTTTACTCATAAAATAGACAAAACAAAAAGATACTTACAGAGAGCCTATTTTTTTTTTTAAGTCGGGGTGTATCTATATAGTCTAACATTAATGACAATAATTTGTTTAACTATTAACCAGCTACGACTAATCAGATAGAAGGCAATTGCCCGTAACTGAGGCAAGCAACAACTTTTGAGTCACCAATTTGTGTGACACTATCTTGATGTGGAAGTTGTATCTGATGCCATTCCGACGGCAATATGGTGGTCGGATTTTCTGGTAGGGTATGGGAATTATGGCATATTTTCACCAAAAGGTGGTCGAAGGAATAGTCATACTAACAATAGTCGCCATTTTATTAACAAAGGAAAAACAATTTTATTAAACAGAATAAAATATAAAAAACATATTTATTTATTTTTTTTTTAATTTAGATCAATGGAGTATTCTGACAGGAATTTTGATAAAGATACTGAGATACTCTCATTTTACCCACACATTTTTAATTTAGAGATGGAATGGGATAGGGTATTCAACGACTCGCACAGCGGATTGTAGCTTTCACTGTTTTTTTTTTAATGTTTCCTGAAAGAAGACTTAAATGTATCTTCAGACACTTTTTCAAATTTTTTTATGGTTTGGCCAAACCCGTCCTTTTTGGATTAAAATATTTCCTCTACTTTTACTGAAGTCATGAACAAAGAGATTCACCCTTACCGAGGTATACTTTCGGAAGAAATTTTTTTCCGATATTTTCGAAAACGGAGAATTTTCTACCGAGGATCCGTTCCGGTAAGCATTTCGGATAGATCTTCCGACGTAATGTAACGTATCGGTGATATGCGTTATGCCTGAAACACACGTGCAGTGGTTCTGCATGCAGTGCAGCAAGCAAAACACACGTGCATTATTTTTTGCAGTGGCTCCTGTCATTACATTCAGCTTACTGTGGAGGTGTTGGTGATATATAATTGCCTCATATTGCTTCATTATATGAAATAAATAAAAAAAATATGCATACCTATGGTAAGAGCTTGGGTTTCAGTTGATTGAAGCTTTCATTCCAAATACACATTGAAAAGAGCAATTTCATCTTTGATACTTTACTGGATTTACTTTATGCTCATAGGTCATAATAAGGTTGAACAGGCATTCGTTCGGTAATTGCTTCCTGCATCACCTGTGACAACTACAGATGATTTTTGATTACCAAAAAACCGTTTACTTACTTACTTACTTACTTACTTACTTTAGCGGAGCTATAGTCCGGGATGAACCTGGGCCTCGACCAACATGCCTCTCCAATTAGCCCGGTCCTTAGGTAACTGCCTCCAGTTGCGCACTCCAAGTTGGTTGAGGTCGGTTTCTACTTGTGCGAGCCACTTAAGGCGAGGTCTTCCTCTACTGCGTCCGACGTCTGGCTGGGAATCAAAGACTCTGCGAGCCGGAGTATTGGTGTCCATTCGTTCTACATGTCCTAGCCATCTTAAAGTCCAATGCGGACTAGGGGTATGTATAGTTCTTGGTTGAATCTTCGTCTCCATAGCCCGTCAACGCAAGCGGGTCCGAAGATTTTTCGAAGAATTTTTCTCTCGAATCGACCAAGGATTTCTTCATCCGCTTTTGATACGTTCCATGCTTCAGCGCCGTAGAGCAAGACTGGGATAATCAGGGTCTTATAAAGGATCTCCTTAGTAGTTCGAGTGAGGGCTTTACTACTAAATTGCCTTCATAGTCCGAAGAAACAGCGATTGGCAAGAGTAATTCTTCGTTTGATTTCTGACGAGATGTTGTTGTCAGAGTTGGTGACGTTCTGTCCAATTCGTCGGTGTTATGTGTCCTTTCGTGTTGACAGCATATACTTAGTCTTACCCTCATTTACTGCTTAACCCATTTTTTCCGCTTCCTTCTCTATACTAGCAAACGTGGCTATGACATCACGTTGAGTCCGACGAATGATGTCAATATCGTCGGCGTATGCTAGAAGTTGCACCGATTTTTGGAGAATTGTGCCTCTGTTGGCTCGAGAGTTTTGCACAATCCTCTCAAGAATCAAATTAAAGAAATCACATGACAGCGCATCGCCTTGCCTAAATCCTTTTTTGGTATCGAATGTGTCGGTGAGGTCGTTTCCGACCCTGATGGAGCAGCAAGAATTCTCTATCGTCATCCTACACAAACGGACGAGTTTGCGGTATACTAAAACTAGACTCGGCTCTGTATAGTTCGTCTCTATAAATGCTGTCGTATGCGGCTTTGAAATCGATAAATAGGTGGTGGGTATCGATTTGGACTTCTTGGGTTTTTTCCAGGATCTTCCGAAGTGTGAAAATTTGATCGATTGTGGACTTTCCTGGCCTCAAACCACACTGTAAGGGCCTGATCAGGTTGTTGGTAAACGGTTTCAGGCGTTCACATATTACGGCAGATATTGTAGGCGATGTTGAGCAGACTTATGCCTCTGTAGTTGGCGCAGTTCAGAGGGTCTCCTTTTTCGTGGATCGGGCAAACGATGCTGAGGTTCCATTCTTAAGGCATACTTTCATCCGACCAGATTTGGCTTATGAGTTGGTGGATGTTACTTACCAAGCCATCTCCGCGAGCTTTATAAAGCTCAGCGGGAAGGCTGTCATTTCCGGCGGCCTTATTAAGCTTGAGTGTAGATATTGCTATCCTCACTTCACTTAGGTTGGGTGGTTGGCAGTTTTCGCTGTATTTGCCAATATTAAATGGTTCATCTTGCCTGACAGCGGAATGTTGTTCGTCATCGCCGTTTAACAGTCTGCAGAAGTGGTTCTTTCATATCTTCAGCATCGACTGTGTCTCAACTACGATATTTCCTTGTTCATCTCGACAGGATTCTGTTCTATCCTTATATCCTTGGCTTTAACATTTTTCACTTTGGTAAAACTAGCGAACATCGTTCCTGGAGTGGCACCTCTCTATATCCTCGATAACGCGGTTTTCTTGCTTTTTTTCCTTCATTCTGAAAAGTCGGTGTTCTTCCCTTTTTCTCTGCCTATAGATTTCAACAGCAGCTTTCGCCTTCGCCTGCAACTTAGCCTTGTAGGCCTCGTTCTTGGCTGCAAGCATCTGTTGGTATTCCTCCTCAAACCAGGGGTTTCTTGCTGATAGCCGCGAGATCTAATGGCTTGTTGGCATCGTTGCCATTGTTCTTCCACCTTAGATGCTGATGGTGAGTTGTGAGTCGAGAGGTTAAGGGATACGCGTTGCGCGAAGGTCTTGGCGGTCTCTGGCGATTGCAGTCTTTCGAAATTTAATTATTTCACAGTATTTCTGGTTTCTTGTGGCGTGGTTGATATCAGCATCATTACCTTGGCTGCAACAAGGTAGTGGTTCGAGTCGATGTTAGCCCCTTGGAATATTCAGACATCCAAAATACTGGATGGTGCCTCTTGTCTATCGCAATGTGATCAATTTGGTTGACTGTTCGTTGATCTGGAGACCGCCATGTCCCCTGATGGATATCGAGGTGAGGAAACCGTGTGCTGGCTATAGTGGCATTTCGTTCCGTAGCGAAGTCAATTAGCCTAAGTCCGTTACCAGACGTGTTGTCGTGTAGGCTATGTTTTCCGACAGTACTACTAAAGATGTCTTCTCTTCCTACCTTTGCGTTAAAATCTCCCAGCACGATTTTAACATCGTACTTTGGTAGTCGCTCATAGGTTTTGTGTAGGAGGTCGTAGAAGCAATCCTTAGTTGTGTCATCTCTTTCCTCCGTCGGAGCATGAGCGCATATAAGGCTCATGTTGGCGAATTTGGCCTTGATGCGGATTGTTACAATGCGTTCGCTAATGTCTTCGAAACATAAGACTTCTTGCCTAAGTCTGGCACTTATAACAAATCCGCATCCGAATAGTCGCTGTTTCTACTCACTATAACACGGTCCATAGTAGATGTCAAAGTTTTTCATGCTCTTTTTGTCCGGCCCATCCCATTGTATTTCCTGGATGGCAGTAATGTCTGCTTTGCAGCAGTTTAGCGCTTCCGCTAGTTGTTCGCCTGCACCTCTCCTGTTTAATGTTCTCACATTCCAGGTGCAGATACAAACGTCGTTGTCCTTTTTTCGTTAAGCAGAGTCGTCAACAGTAATATCAGTCATTTCCGGGGCCATCAGTATCCACTACGTGATTGAGTGCCTGGCTCTGTGCCTGACTTACCCTTGAAATTCCTAGATAGCAGCTCATCTAGGTTCGCCTGGGACGGCAGACCGGGTATTCATTCCGTGCCATTCTGACCGGGTGTTTATAGTGCTGCTGCTTTTCGTCTTGTTATCAACACTCGCACTCATCGTTTAGCAAGTCAAATCCGGTTGGATGAGACCAGTACCCGATGGTTACTACTTGGAGGTAACAATAAGGACATTTTATGTGTAGTCAGAGTTGCAAGCACTGGGCAAGTTATAGCCAATCAGAGTTTACCCTCGTTCTACAACACCCAACCATGAATGATGAACGACTACCGCCGGCAAAATGACATCGAGCACGAAATTTAAAATTGGATACAAAACAAAATAGGTTCCAAAACAGAGCCTTAGGTACTCCCAAGTCTAAGAACTTAACTTCATCTATCTTTGCTTTTTGTGATCTATTTTCTATATACGACTTGAACCAATTCATCATAAAACCTTATTGCTTTAACAGCAAACCTTTTCAAAAGCTTTGGTGAATATCAACGATTGAAAATATTGTTTAGCAGGTCCACTAAAGCTATCAGACACGAATTAGATTTGATTAGGGAAGTAATGACTTTTAAAATCTCAAAGGGAGTTATAGGCCTGTGAACAAAATTATTCATTTGAAACTCTCCAGAACTGTCAAGAGAAGACGAACAAATGGAACAGATCGTTTGAACACTATACTTTGTTGTATACTACAGGGTGGCCCAAAGGTCACTTTCCTACGTATATCAGCAATAACTTTTGAACGAAAAGGTAAAAACTATGTGGCCACCATTAGAATGCAGGCACCCATGGGTTCTTTTGATGTCATTTTCCATGACTTTTTGAAGTGTGCCGTGCGTAATTAGAGCGATTTCTGAGTTGAATTTCAACTCTCTGGTAACCCCATAAATAAAGTCCGGAACCGACAGATCGGGTGCCATTCACCGTTTAAAGAGAAAAATATATGTTGTCCGGCTTTACGGTCTTTACAGCCTTTCAACTCCTCCTGGAGCATAGGGCAGCAACAAGATCCTTCCATCTGTACCGATTCGCCGCAACTTGCCTTAGTTGTGACCACGATTGAATGAGGATTCCAGTCGAAGGATTGTTTCACTATATTGTCAATAGGTTTCCTCAGAGTATGCCCTATCCAACGCCACATCCGTTGCATGATGTCGACATTCAATTTTTTAGTTGTGACCACGATTGAATGAGGATTCCAGTCGAAGGATTGTTTCGCTATATTGTTAATAGGTTTTCTCAGAGTATGCTCTATCCAACGCCACATCCGTTGCACAATTCGACTTCCAATTTTTTCTGTCCGGTCCAATTCCATAGTTCATCGTTCGATATGATTATCGGCCACCGGATCTTCAGACGGTTAACGAAGTCTTGCAGCCTGCTCGAGATGTTTGCAGAGCATTTCCATCTTACTGAAGCATAAACAGCACAGATTTACCGTTCGATTGGAATAGCCCCAATTTGGTGCGTAGCGATATTTTGCTGGAGTTCTACACAGGAGAAAGGATTCCAAATGCACTACGGGCTTTGTTTATTATAATATGGGTAACATCCAGGTCCTTTCCGCCATCGAGTGCTATGAAACTGCCCAGATAATTAAACTGCGTGGGTCCTAAAAATAATTTGTTGTGTGCTTTGTCCCGTTGTCATTATTTTTGTCTTATTTGCGTTGATCCTCCAGCCGTATTGGTTGCCATGAGTCATATATCGTCAGCATAGTCTATGTGGCTAAGTTTGTCAAACAGACTCCATTGGATACCTACCTTTCAGTTTCACGCACCGTGGCAGTCATCACATCGTCAATTGCCAGCTAAAACAGAATTGGTGACAAGACGTCTCCTTGTCTCACTCCTTGACGCACATCAAAGGAGTCGGATAGCCGTCCATTGTGCAAAACGAAACACTTTTATGAGATAATGCGATCTGGGAATTATTCGCGCAAGAAGTACATTTCCTAACGAGCAGTGTGAGCGGTATCTCCGCCTTACTGAAACCAAATCAGATCAGCATGGTTGTCTGCTTATAATTACAAATTTTTGGCGCAACAGGCTTCTTAGTACCTAGGGCCTAGATTTATCCATTCCTTTGTGCGTTTGTACATATTGCACGGTGGCGGGACCTCCTGTTTGTTGCAGACTACGATCGGCTAGGTTGAGATAAGATTTTCTTGATAATTGATACTGCTGGGATGATTTGTCGGATAATCAGATGAACCCATCATTGTTGTCTGCTTGCACAAGTGGAATAAAGTAGTCCTTAAGGATTGCTCTGTATAGCGACACCCATTGACCATTAAGCTGGAGCACGCATTATTTTCAAAGAAATATGACCCATAAATCTTACGCCAGATTATTCCACACTCAACTGTAACACGAAGTGAGTATATAAGATACGTTGGTGGAGATTTTTAGGATTCTTTGTGCCCCAAAAGCTAAAATTTTGCTTGTTCACAAAGTCGCTCAGATGAAAATGTGCCTCATCGGTCATCATACAATTTTTAAAAAATTCTCTGTCATTCTCTGCGATATTTAGGACAGTTCTGCGGTACTCCAGACGTTTTTCTGGGTCACCGGGATTGACCTGCTGGACCGACAGATTCTTGTAAGGGTATACAAATGCAGATCCTCCATCAAAATCCGATGAATATTTTTACCCGGTATGCCTAACGTCATTGTGTCGTTGATTCAGGATCGAACTGAATGTTTTCGATCGATCGTCCAAAACAAGGCCTGCTGGAATGCCTCACATCTCAAACGTTCCCATTTTGCTCAAATATGACCACCACAGCACGAATATTATCGGTGTTGGTGGAACATTTCTGACCCCGTAAAATCGCCGGTGGTAGGCACGTTAGGTACAAAAAGATATTTAAACAATTTTTTTTCACTGTGCGATCGTGTAGTACATCATCCTAAATCCCACAAGCCTTATGTCTCAAACAGAGAACAAATAACTCAAAAATATCTAAAAACTAAAAGAGTCATTTATTATTTGAATAGGAAAGATACTTTTGGGCCACCGTGTATATTACCTGTGAAAGTAGGTTTATCAATCACCTAATAACTTTAAATATCCTATAATTGCATCCTTCTTAGAAACTACAAGGTGGCGCAAAAATAACCTTCCGATGTATTTTCTGATAGGAGGATTACTTTTGTGCCACCTTGTAAATGTTCGTTACGACTGTGGTCGATAACGCTTACGTGTATTTAGTGAAAACCACAATCCCAGAAATGTATCCAACCAACAACATTGTATCTCCTCTTGACCACCGACAACCACAACTGTTAATCCCAAAAATAAAGTGTTGCCTATACGTATGGATACGAGTGGATACATTTAAGTCATGATCCCGAATGAATGAAGAAGGAACAACGAACGATTTGTAAGGTGGTAGGTTTGCACGAACAAAAAATCAGAACTCCTGTCATGTTAAGACATTCGACAGCAATAACATGCACAAATTTGACTTAATTTCATTAATTGAACCGCAGATACATTGTTTGGTGCCGAAGATACTTTTTTGATAATTTGCTATTGGCATCGTGTTTAAAGGAAAACGGAAATTCGAAGGATCGAAGAAGTATATGGTTTCTAAGAGATTGATGTGAGCAATCGCCCCACTATCCTGAAGCTTGACAGAACCTGACAGATTGCAAGCATGGTTTTGTAAAAACCAAAAAACAAACTCGAGATTAAATGGTGATAGAAGCCGCTCATCAACATGGGTCTGGTAATAGTGCCTGTTTATTAGTAAATCTGGAGGCTAAACTGTGCCGGTACTTAAGGATAGTGATGCGATTATATGACACAAGCATTCTCACTCTAGGAAATACGATGGGATGAGGCAAAAAGAGGATGAAAAACTGTGACATCTACTATGGACCGTGTTATAGTGAGCAGAAACAGCGACTATTCGGATGTGGATTTGTTGTAAGTGCCAAACTTAGGCAAGAAGTCTTATGTTTTCAAGACATTAGCGAACGCATTGTAACAATCCGCATCAAGGCCAAATTCGGCAACATAAGCCTTATATGCGCTCATGCTCCGATGGAGGAAAAAGATGATACAACTAAGGACTGCTTCTACGAGGTCCTCGACAAAACCTATGAGTGACTACCAAAGTGCGATGTTAAAATCGTGCTGTGAGATTTTAACGCAAAGATAGCAAGAGAAGACATCTTTGGCAGTATTGTCGGAAAATATAGCCTACACGACAACACGTCTGGTAACGGAATTAGGCTAATTGACTTCGCTACGGAACGAAATGCCACTATAGCCAGCACACGGTTTCCTCACCTCGACATCCATAATGGGTCATGCTGGTCTCCAGATCAACAAACGGTCAATCAAATTGATAAAATTGTGATAGACAAGAGGTACAGATCCAGTGTTTGAGATCTCCGAACCTTCCGAGAGGCTAACATCGACTCGGACTACTAACTTGTTGCAGCCAAGGTAATGATGCGGATATCCACCACGCCACAAGAAACCAGAAATACACTAGTCGGCATAAGTATTTTGACGAAACCTTTTTGTGACTATTGAGACTAACTTTGCTTGGTATCGTTAAAACAACGGTGCAAAAATGATGCGTGAAACAAAGAATCTATTTTTAGCTCTATGCATGCCAAGTTTTGTATTGTTTACCTTTTGCATTCTCTTTCTGCTGATAAGAACGCATGCAGACAAAGAATTTTTACGTGGCATAAGTATTTTGACGGTAACTTTGTGTAAATATTTTAACAGTTTTGAGCACGTGATAACCAAAAAACTTGTGTAGTTAACTTAAATTTACATTAAACGTTGATAACAAAATAAAAATTTATTAAAATTTATTAAAAACCATGGATAAAACGGCTGAGTTGAGTTTGGTTGTCAGATCTTCAATGGTAGCGAAGTTTAACGCTGGAACGGCAGTAAAAGACATAGCAAGTGAGTTTAATGTGTCGCGTCAAACTGTGCACTATCAAATCAATAAGTTTAAAAAGCATAATGACATCACAAACCTAATGAGATCAGGTGCTAAGCGCAAAACAACGCCCACTGAAGACCGAACTCTTCTACGGGAATTTAAAAGAAATATATTCCTGAAGCCTCAAACTGCTGCAAATCAATGGAATTTGACGGCAACGAATCCAATCAGTGAGCGCACTGTCCGACGACGTTTAATGGAAGGAGATTTTAAAACATTTAAAGCTAAGGACGTGCCGTACATATCAAAGGTAAACAAGCTTAAAAGACTGTCTTTCGCAAAGGAACATCTGCACAAGCCAAAGGAGTACTGGAGAAGCGTTCTATGGACAGATGAAAGCTCCTTTGAGTATAACTCATCAAAAAACAAATTTTACGTTAGATTGCCAAAGGTAGAAAGGCAAAAAAGACGCCCCGTTTGTCAAAAAGTGAGCCATGGTTGAGGCTCTGTCATGTTCTGGGGATGTTTTGCGTATAATGGCCTGGGTGAATTGGTTCCTATCACCGGCTCGATGAACCAAGGTCAATATTTAAGAACCCTAAATGATAATGCCTTTCCTTCCGGAGGTAGGCTTATTGGTGAATCATTTATCCTGCAACAGGACAATGCCCCATGCCACAAAGCCCGGATGATAACTAAATTTTTGAAGGATGTTGGTGTTGCCACTTTGGACTGGCCACCTCAAAGTCCAGATTTAAATATAATAGAAAACGTCTGGTCTCTTTTGAAACGCAAAAGAACAGTTTCTTTAAATAAAACCAGAGAGGAGACGATTTCTGAGGTCACTTCCCTTTGGGAAGAGATATCTCCAGAGATTCTTCAAAATTTAGTAGATTCAGATACCGAGACGCCTTCAAAAAGTTATTGAAGCCAAAGGAGGTTATATATTTTACTAAATTCTTCTTTATTTATTTACTTTTGTTAAGTTTAAAATGTTTTTTCTTAGAGTTATATACTTGTCAAAATACTTATGCCAACACACGAAATTACAAATTTATTTATATCTTTTTTGACTTCTATGAAAAAATATTTGTTTGCCTATTTTTAAGTTTGTATTAGTTATATATAAAAATGAAAAAATAAACATGAATTCTTGTCAAGCCATTTAGAAGTTAAACTCAAAAATGCACGATTTTTATTTCGTCAAAATACTTATGCCGACTAGTGTACTGTGAAATAATTAAATGTCGAAAGACTGCAATCGCCAGAGACCGCCAAGACCTTCGCGCAACGCGTATCCCTTAACCTCTCGATTCACACCACACCACCAGCATCTAATGTCGAAGAACAATTACAACGATGCCAACAAGCCATTAGATCAGCCGCAACTGAAGTGCTAGGTTTCTCGCGGCCACCAGCAAGAAACCCCTGGTTTGATGAGGAATACCGACAGATGCTCGCAGCCAAGAACGAAGGCTTGAAGGCTAAGCTGCAGGTAAAGACGAGAGCTGTCATTGAGCTCTATAGGCAAAGAAGAAGGGAAGAACATCGGCTTTTCAGAAAGAAGAAAAAAGAGCAAGAAAAGCGCGCGATCGAGGATATAGAGAGGTGCCACTCCAGGAACGATGTTCGCAAGTTTTACCAAAGTGTAAAATGTCAAAGCCAAGGCTCGAACAGAATCCAGTCGAGATGAACAAGGAAATATGCTTAGGATAGGGAAGAACCACTTCTGCAGACTGTTAAACGGCGATGACGAACAACATTCCGCTGTCAGGCAGAACGAATTACTTTATATTGCCAACGACAGCGAAAACTGCCAACCACCCGACCTAAGTGAAGTGAGGATAGCAATATCTTTGCGGTAGCATGTAATACTGTCATCAGCAGTACTATGTTCCCAGGACTTCGATTCCACAAAGCAACCTGGCGATCTCCAGATGGTCGAATCGAATAGATGTACACACATTCAAAAGGGCAAAAGACGACTCTGACCAATTTCTCGTCGCAGCCAAATTCAGAGCCTGACTGCCAACGAGAAAAAGCTGCGAATGGTGCAAAAAAAGATACTTCACGTTGGACGCCTTAGTAAACCAGAATTGCCAGTGTCTACAAACAACAACTGTGTGAAAGACCCCCGCTGGCGCTGTGCCCTCATATTGAAGAAGTTAGAGCAGCCACCAAAAAAACGGAAGAACTATAAAGCAGCCGGTTCGGATGGAATACCAGCTTCAAATACAGAGGGGTTGCTTTAGAAGTGAGGATGTACCAAACAATCAACAAAGTCTTGGTGGATGAGAGCATGCCCGTTGACTGGAATATCAGCTTTATATGTCCCATCTACAAAATAGGGGATCCCATGTCTTGAACCAACTACCGAGGCATATTCCTGCATCTCCTCTCAGCGAGCAACGAGCGAGCGGCTCGTAAACTGCTGGGGGGGTATACACGGGACCATCAGCCATGATTTTGCCTTCGACTGCTACAAGACCTGAGGAGACCATTCCTTGTACTAGTGGGCTAGCGCTAATGATCTAATGATCCCATGAGTTCCTTCATGCTAGAGTAACTCGGTCCGTGCTTTGCACAGGTACGAGCGAGTGGCTCATTCTCTTCGAATGCCAAACTTTGTAAAACTCTTGAGATTTCTGTTGTCTTAGGGATCCTTTTCTCCTAGAGTTACTATATTTTTCCTAGTCTTCTGATCGTCAACTTGCAGGATTTAACTCTTCCACGGATGGATGCAGTTGACCGATATGGAAAATTTAGATGAGCTGGCGTTAGAGAAGGTGTCATCCTCATCGAGTAGTAGTTTCTCCATTTGGATGTCGATTGCTCCATCTCTTAAATCCCTCATCTGAAACTATCTTTGAGTTTGACGGATCTCGGAGTAAAAGGCTTTCCTCCTCTTCCGTCAGTTGCCGCTGAGAATCGGTGTTTATAGGGTTTGGAGTACACGATTCCTTTGCAATCGTCCCTTTTTTGTTTGGTTTTGTAATGTCAATTTTGGACTCACCAGTAAGGGGGAAAGGATGTCATCCTGTACACACTCCCTGCATACAGGAAACTGGACATTTGATTAAAACAAGCGGTTCCCCTGGTATCTAGAGTTTACGTAAGCGACTGGGCACTCCCTCAGCCATGCAGGTATCGGAGTGCTCCTTACCTTGGAGACCTCTTCTTAGTGTTCGTTCCCTCGCCTCTGACCTTACCGGCAAGGGTAGCCCTGAGAGTTTATGCGAAGGAGTGATCCTCAACATAAGTCTCCGGTTTCGCTCTTCATTGGAATATACCCCCTTAAGTCATTGCAGAACGTCAAGGTGGGTGATAGTCCTACGTTACGACGCCGAGTACAATAAGTAGGATAGCGGAGCAAATGTTAGGCTTAGAAAGGATAATTCTTCTTCGAATTTTTGGTCTTGCATGCGAGGAAGGTCAATGGAAGAGATGATAAATCCGCAAACTTAATAAGCTGCACCAAGATGTGGATGTAGTATAAAAGGTAAAAACCAGTCGACTCATTGGCTCGACCCAATTGAGCTTATGAACAACAATGCTCCAGGCAAAATTATTTTCGAATCCCAGCCTTCAGGTTCGAGGCGACAAGGAAGAATTAAGAACTTTCCCACAAAAGCTGTTTAGGTACATTGACTCCAAAAAAAAATACAAATTTTTGGCGCAACAGGCTCGTTAGTACCCAGGGCCTAGCTTTCTCACAACCATTCATGTGTGCGTGTGTACTTCTTGCACGATGGCGGGACCTCCTGTTTTATGCCGACTCCGAACGGCTAAGTTGAGATAAGCTATTCTTGACAATTGATTCTACTCGGACGATTTGTCAAATCATCACGAGAGGAGGGCCAGTGAAAAATCATTTAGGTGTTGTTACGGCTGGGAATCGAACCCAGACCTTCTGCGCGGCAGTTCATCGCACTAACCATCGCACCACTGAGCCCTCGTTGACTCCAGTAAACATATAATTCTCCATCTCATTGTTTGCATCTTCAACAAAACAGAATCTACTCACAGCGGATACATTTAGATTCTATCTGACAAACCGTGCAGTGATTATGTCACCATCTCGTCCACGCACTCGTGCACTCACGCATTCCCCACCCTCACTCATATCAAGCTGTGTCGCATTCGATCAAGTCGAATGCGTCCGGCAGGTTGAAACTGACAAGAAGAAAAGTGCCGCTGTCGCACTACATTCAGCACCACCGTGCGGTGCGTTGCGTCGTATCGACCGCTGCCGCCATGTCATCGGAAAACAACAACAAATGGCTTCAAAATGCAATGTGCAATTACCGCCCAATGATTATGACGATAACAGTCTTACCCCGCCAAATGGGAAATCGAATAGCGGTGGCCGGCAACGAAGATGTATCTACGTATCTACGATGATGACGACGACTGTTGGAATGGCAATCTACGCTTCAGCAGTCACAAGACTAAATGAGAATTGATGCGTTCGTTGTTGGATGGGGGCAATTTGTGCACCACAGATACAAAGATACAAAATGAATCTATACGTACACACAAACGAAAAAAAAAAAAAAAAACCTAAAGCAAAACGCCGGCTACCATCATCATAAACGGCTCGGAGACGAAGAAGGTACGCAACTCTGTTGGTCGTAGGTCCTCACCGCGTCGTCGTCGTACGTCCCCTAGTGTGGGTTGTAATTGGAGTGTCTATATGACTGCAGTTGGACCGAGATCGTATGCCCTCACAAAAGCGAATGTAATAACGCTGCACACAACGGAATCGAACACACAACACAATAAATTTATTGCTCCGAGAATTGTTGATAATTGCTTGAGCCAGCACTCGCAGCATGGAGCCGAGGATAATAATTGGGGTGTTGACAGAGTGTTTAGCAGAGTGATGGGTCCGTATAGGAAACGTTCACGACACGATGCGACGTATTGATGTCAAAAGGTTGCGAAAATACACGTTGCCGTAGTTGTATCTGGTAATAGAAAAAAAATGGTCTCGAGGAAAATAAAGTTTCAGAAAGTATAGTGGGAGTCATTGGAATAATTTGTCCCTAGATGTACGTAGGTACCTCGGGGAGAGTTACATCTGTCTAGAAACACAACACATTAGGTGTGTTCCACTAACAGATCCGCAGGGAGTTTCTTCCGCTAGCTTGGAGGATTTTTTTGGTAAGTGCGCGTATGATATCCCAGTGTGGAGTTGTTAGAGTTCCATCGGCTACGTCCTCGGGTGACAGATAGAGGAATTCTCTGCGAATATCCGCGGTAGGTGGGAAATTAAAAAAAAGTTGGGGACCAAACCAATCTACGGGTAAGGTAGTAGACAATCCAAAAGCCTATCCAGCGGAAGAATTCCATATAGATGAAGTTAACTGCGTCGTCTACAGCCCTAGTTAGGATGGACAAAGTAAATACAACCTATTTCAGCTATTCCGCCATATTAGGACATGAGGTCATCTAGGAATCTGAAGGGTTAGTCAGGTTGCTTGGACGGAAATGGTGGCGGGAGAGCTGAGAGGCCAATGGCAGTGGATACTGATGGCCCAGTGTCCTAGGGACATCTTATAAATTGCAGATAGTCCTAAAAGGTTGGGAGTTCTGTTTTGGGTTACCCACTCACGAAGCAACCGAAAGCATCGGAACGGACTGATTTTTTGACGACCGTGACGTTCATGTCTGCATCTGCAGTGAAAGAACAATACAGCAGAGGTGCAGCCGAACAACTAGCGGAAGCCCTAAGATGTTACAAAGCAGACATTACTGCTATCCAGGAAATACGATGGTTTTCACGAGGAATGCCTACAGATGCTCGTAGCCAAGAACGAGGCCTACAAGGTTAAGCTGCATGTGAAGACGAGAGCTGTCATTGAGCTCTATAGGCAAAGAAGAAGGGAAGAACACCGGCTTTTCAGGAAGAAAAAAAAAGCGCGCGATCGAGGATATAGAGAGCGACACTCCAGAAAAGATGTTCGCAAGTGTTACCAAAGTGTAAAACGAAGCCGGGAATACAAGCCTCAAACAGAATCCTGTTGAGATGAACAAGGAAATATCGTAGTTGAGGCACAGTTGATGCGGAGGATATGAAAGAACCACTTCTGAAGACTTTTAAACGGCGATGACGAACAATATTCCGTTGTCAGGCAGAACAAATATTGGTGACGACAGCGAAAACTACCAACCACCCAGCCTTAGTGAAGTAAGGATAGCAATATCTAAACCTAAGCTTAACAAGACTGCCGGAAATGACGGCCTTCCCGCCGAGCTTTTTAAACCAAATATGGTCGGATGAAAGTAGGCCTGAAGAATGAAACTTCAACATCGTTTGCCCGATCCACAAAAGAGGAGATCCTCTGAACTTCGCCAACTTCAGGTATAAGTCTCGTCAACATCGGGAATTGGACAGAACGTCACCATTGACAGACATCACTTTGAGGTAGTACGGGACTTTTTCTACTTCGACTCCGCTATGAATTCTGACAAGAACATCTCGTCAGAAATTAAACGAAGAATTACTCTTGCCAACCGCTGTTTCTTCAGGCTAAGAAGACAATTTAGTAGTAAAGCCTTCACTCGAAATACTTAGGAGATCCTATATAAGACCTTGATCAGTCCAGTTCTGCTCTACGGTGCTGAAGCTTGGATCACATCAAAAGCGGGTGAAGAAATCCTTGGTCGATTTGAGAGGAAAAATCTTCGTCCCGTTTGCGTTGACGGGCTATAGAGACGAAAATTCAACCAAGAACTATACGAGCTGTCCGCATTGGACTTTTAAGATGACTAGGACATGTAAAACGAATGGTTACCAATACTCCGGCTCGCAGAGTATTCGATTCCTAGACAAACATCGGACGCAGTAGATCATCAAATCGTGTAGCCCGCTGTAGAAATACTCAGCCACTCAGGTGGTCTAATGAGCCGCCATTTATTCCATCGAATTCGAGTTGTGATGAACTGGAGCTTCTTATGAACAACGCTAAGAGCGGTTTTGTAATACCCCGTGCAAGTCAGTCAGGTCCCTGTTTAGGTAAGTCATATCGATGCATGTATATGCCTCCAAAATCGTTCAATGTCAAACAAAAAGCCAAGGGCTTTGCAAAGCCTTTTACCCTATAATTGAACGGCAGACCAGATTATGGAAACTATAGACTCAGCCGACTACAAGCATGAGTCCTATATGTAACAAACCGTGGTAAAGACCAAATAGGTTCAAGTCTTGTTCAGGTATGTTTGTGAACAATTGAAAAATGAAATAACTGTCATTAACGGGCCAAACAGAGACTTTTCCCTTTATTAGTGTGTGGGAAGTTATTATTTTTGCCACAAAGAAGAGGACCTTCTGCTTAATGCCGGATCCGGAAGCTTCACATAATAATGTTACAATTGGATGTTTGTCAGACTTACACAAGAGGTGGACCAGTGAAAAAAAAACTTAGCGGTTGTAACTTTCGGAATTAAAACCACGGACCCAGTGATAAGTGGCCCAACGCACTAACCACTAAGCTAATTGAAAGCTAGACCTCATATTGGAATACTATCAACTCATCTATTTTGTAGCATTTCTTGGCTCATTGGCACAACCGAGTAACAGTTCAGAATTGAACAGCGAGCGCTGAGCGATGCAAGATCGTCAGAATGTCCAATATTAGAAGGCCTCGTCGCAATGCCAAGCCTCCATGGTGGAACTCCAATATCTGCACACTCAGAAAAAAAACAGGCAACTTTTCAACAAAGCCAAGGGCTCCAAAGAGACACTAGATTGGGACCTATACAAGTTGTCTCTTAAAACTTACAAAAGCGGGTTGAGGAAGAAAAAAAAGAGCATCGTGGCGTACCTTCTGTAGCAACATAGAAGAAACCTCTGAGGCTTCTAGACTCCGCAAAATCCTCTCCACCAATCCACCTATATCTAGCTACCTACTAAAACCAGATGGTCAATGGAAAAACTCCAGCACGGAAACCATTGACTTACTTCTGGACACCTACTTTCCTGGTAGCTTCTCCAACCCATGGATACCGAAGCAGAGCCGTTCGGTACATCCCTTCCACATACCAATAGTATCTTTACCAAGGAAAAACTTCTTTCGGCCGTTAAGAGCTTCAAAACATTTAAATTCCCTGGACCAGATGGCATCAAACCTACGGAACTACAATAAAACCTTGAAATCCTGCTACCATGGCTACTAACCATCATGACCAGCTGTCTATGATTAGTACATATCCCCAAGACATGGACAGAAGTAGAGTTTGTATTCATCCCCAAAGCAGGAAAAAGTTCTCATATAAATCTGAAGGATCTCCACCCGATCAGTCTATCTTCTTTTCAGCTTAAAACCTTGGAAAGATTAATTGATCTACACCTCCGTACTATTTAGTATTAAACCGACTGCACTCTCCAGCTCCTAACATGCATACTGCAAGGGTAAGTCAGTTGAAACAGTGCTTCACTCACTGGTACGCCTCATTGAAAAGTCACTAAGAGTAAAGGACTATACCATGGTTGCCTTTCTTGATATACAAGGAGCTTCTAACAATGTCAAAGCAGAAGCAATCACTAATGCACTCTCGGATTTAAATACAGACGACTCGTTGGGAGTGTTGATAAATCAGCTACTCATGGCAAAGTTATTAACACAAATCTTGGCATATCATCCGCATGCAGATACGCTAGCTGTGGCACCCCACAATGGGGCGTCCTGTCTCCTCTGCTCTGCAATCCAGTGGTCCACAAGCTATCTGGAAAGAGAGGTGATTGCAAGGTGATTGCCTACGCGGACGACGTGGGAATAGCTGTATTAGGGAAATACCTTAATAACCTTAGAGATCTATTACAAAACGGTCTCTCTGTACTATCTAATTGGGCCGCCAAATGTAGACTCGGCGTGAACCTTCAATAAACCGAATTGGTCCTTTTCAGTAGGAAATATAAAATTCTGCACATTGACCCTCCCAAACTAATTGACGTCAGTCTCAAGTTCGAATCAGCCAAATACCTAGGTCTGGTTTTGGATAAAAAACTGAACTGGAAAGCCAACATCCAAGAACGCGTTAAGAAAGCTAACGTAGCCTCATACTCTTGTAAAATGGCAATCGGAAAGAAATGGGGCATGATGCAACCACATATCTCTTTCTGGC
This sequence comes from Rhingia campestris, assembly GCA_932526625.1. Taxonomy (NCBI): domain Eukaryota; kingdom Metazoa; phylum Arthropoda; class Insecta; order Diptera; family Syrphidae; genus Rhingia; species Rhingia campestris. Next base: position 192,233,146 of record OW052182.1, read on the forward strand.
TCTAAGTGTCTATCATTAGACCCATATACTTATGTATGGTGTCCTAGTCTGGTGGACAGCTTTAGAAACAGCCTCCAACCACAACCTATTAGGTAAAGTTCAAAGATCAGCCTGCATATGCATTAGCGGAGCTAATAATATGGCAGCCGCCATTGATGCTATCCTACATCTAGTGCCCCTAGATATCTAGGCAAACAGACCGCAGCTTGTGCAGCTGTAAGACTGAGAGCCTCGTCACAATGGACACACAATGATTCTGAATCACCTTAACAGACAACACCGACCATATCACTACCCGACTCAGTTTTCAGCATAACTTCAGGACAACCATTCCCAGTCGCCTTGAATGGGAGTCGGATTCGATCGAAACCAATAACTCGATTCACATCTACACGGATGGGTCTAAAACAAAATCTGGAGTGGGTGGAGGTGTTTTATCCGAGATGCTTAACCTAAGCATATCCTTTCGCCTTCCCGATCATTGTGGCGTTTTCCAGGCGGAAATCATGGCAATCAAAGAAGCCTTGTCCTGGTTGAAAAGGGATGTAATATCCACGAAGAATATTAGCATCTTCAGCGACAGCCAAGCGGCAATCAATTACCTGAAAGCAATCTCATTCAATTCAAAATCAGCCCACGAATGCCGACTGTCTCTTAACGAGATGGTGGAGCATTTTACCATTCACCTCTTTTGGGTGCAGGGCCACAGAGACATACCAGTGAATTGCAAGGCAGATGAGCTTGCCAGACATGGCACTACCCTTGACATTATACCACCAGTGGACATGTTAGGTATGCCCCTTGCAAGCAAGATGCGATCAAGAAAGTAAACCGCAGGATAAATGGCACAACGAGCTAAATATCCAAGCAACTCTGGCCTAGCTTTAACCAGAAGTACTCCATCTGCTTAATAATGCTGGACAGATCATACATGAGCACAATAATCGGTGTCCTCACAGGACACTGTCCTATAGGCCTACATGCAAAAAGACTATAGGGCTTTTCAGCAATGACTTCTGTAGAAGCTGCCTGGACGAGAAAGAGGAAGAGAGTATCACTCACCTTCTTTGCTCTTGTTCGGGTCTTTCAGTACAAGGAAACTTCATCTGGAAGATTACTTCTTCGATAATCTAGGTGATCTGGATAATTTCAGTTTCAGAAACCTTCTACGGTACATAGTTAGCTCTGAATGGTACAATAAGGCGAACAAACGGACCTTTTTGGTCTAAGTGTGCATGCACCAGTGCTTAAGGATAGTGATACGATTATTTGAGGACACAAGCGTTCTCACTCTAGCCTCTCACTATCAACTACTACTCTCACCTCCACGCTGGTGACTGGTGGGTCTCTAGTACCTCGACTGGAGATGGGGTAATAAACCCTTGTGGAAGCGACTATTTGGATGCGGATTTATTATAAGTGCCAGACCTAGGCAAGAAGTCTTATGTTTCTAAGACATTAGCGAACGCATTGTAACAATCCGCATCAAGGCCAAATTCGCCAACATAAGCCTTATATGCGCTCATGCTCCGACGGAGGAAAAAGATGAAAAAACTAAGGATTGCTTCTACGACCTCCTAGACAAAACCTATGAGCGACTACCAAAGTACGATGTTAAAATCGTGCTGGGAGATTTTAACGCAAAGGTAGGAAGAGAAGACATCTTTAGCAGTACTGTCGGAAAATATAGCCTACACGACAACACGTCTGGTAACGGCCTTAGGCTAATTGACTTCGCTTCGGAACGAAATGCCACTATAGCCAGCACACGGTTTCCTCACCTCGATATCCACAAGGTGACATGGCGGTCTCCAGATCAACAGATCAACCAAATTTATCACATTGCGATAGACAAGCGGCACACATCCAGTATTTTGGATGTCCGAACATTCCTAGGGGCTAACATCGACTCGGACCACTACCTTGTTGTAGCCAAGGTAAGGATGCGGATATCTACGACGCCACAACAAACCAGAAATACTGTGAAAAATTTAATGTCGAAAGACTGCAATCGTCAGAGACCGCCAAGACCTTCGCGCAACGCGTATCCCTTAACCTCTCGACTAACAACGACGAACAATGGCAACGATGCCAACAAGCCATTAGATCAGCCGCAACTGATGTGCTAGGTTTCTCGCGGCCACCAGCAAGAAACTCCTGGTTTGATGAGGAATGCCAACAGACTAAGGCTAAGCTGCAGGTGAAGACGAGAGCTGCCATTGAGCTCTATAGGCAAAGAAGAAGGGAAGAACATCGGCTTTTCAGAAAGAAGAAAAAAGAGCAAGAAAAGCGCGCGATCGAGGATATAGAGAGGTGCCACTCCAGGAACGATGTTCGCAAGTTTCTCCAAATTGTAAAACGTCAAAGCCAAGGATATAAGGCTCGAACAGAATCCTGTCGAGATGAACAAGGAAATATCGTAGTTGAGACATAGTCGATGCTGAGGATATGGAAGAACCACTTCTGCAGACTGTTAAACGGCGATGACGAACAACATTCCGCTGTCAGGCAGAACAAACCATTTAATATTGGCGACGACAGCGAAAACTGCCATCCACCCGACCTAAGTGAAGTGAGGATAGCAATATCTTAACTGAAGCTTAATAAGGCCGCCGCAAATGACGGCCTTCCCGCTGAGCTTTATAATGCCGGCTGAGATGACTTGGTGAGTAACATCCACCAACTCATAAGCCAAATCTCGTCGGATGAAAGCATGCCTGAAGAATGGAACCTCAGTATCATTTTGCCAGATCCACAAAAAAGGATACCCTCTGAACTGCGCCAACTACAGAGGCATAAGTCTGCTCAACATCGCCTACAAGATCATTTCATAGCATTTATAGGGACGAACTATACAGAGCCATATCTAGTTTTGGTATACCGCCCAAACTCGTCCGTTTGTGTAGGATGACGATGGAGAATTCTCGCTGCACCATTAGGGTCGGAAACGACCTCACCGACACATTCGATACCAAAAAAGGATTCAGGCAAGGCGATGCGCTATCATGTGACTTCTTCAATTTGACAATCTTGAGAGGATTGTGCAAAACTCCCGACCGAACCGCGGAGTCTTAATCTTCCATAAAGCGGTGAAACTACTATTATACACCGACGATATTGACATCATTGGTCGGACTCAACGAGATGTCATAGCCACGTTTGCTTTAGCAGTAAATGAGGGTAAGAAAAAGTATATGCTGTAAACACGAAAGGAAACACAACATCGAGGAATATGACAGAACGTCACCATTGACAGATGTAACTTTGAGGTAGTACGGGACTTTGTCTACCTCGACTCCCCTATAAACTCTGACAACAACATCTCGTCAGAAATCAAACGAAGAATTACTCTTGCCAATCGCTGTTTCTTCGTGCTAAGAAGGCAATTTAGTAGTAAAGCCCTCACTCGAACTACTAGGGAGATCCTATAAAGGACCCTGATCATCCCAGTCCTGCTCTACGGCGCTGAAGCATGGACCGTATCAAAAGCGGATGAAGAAATCCTTGGTCGATTCGAGCGAAAAACTCGAATAAAACTGTCATGAGAAGCCTGTTAAATCGGAAGCTTCGCACATTCAAAGGTCTGGCTACTTACAGAATTCACCGAAATTCTGCCTAGATTACAATTAACCTCTGTTGGCTCTTACACCGCGACAAAGTCGACAGCCAAATATGATAACTAGTATGTCAGGTTCCCAGGCGCCTCAAAATCGTCCCATCATCCAATCCAATCCCATAACTCAAAACCAAATCAACATTCCTCCATTCATCATCAAAACGATTAAATAAAACAAACGACCAAATCAAAAATCCGTCTGAGAACATCTCAGATCGATGTTGGAAATCCATTAACGGAGAAATCTCGCTTTCAGATAATACCCATCGGCAGGTACCAATTGATCTCGAATTCGACTGTTAACTTGCACAACTCACTTGGGAATCCCTCCCCAAACGAACAAATGATTCCCAGAGTTGGCTTTGTTTCCATATACACCACTTCCCTCTTCGATTCCCATTCCCATCGGCCAGCCGTCGTCATCGGCCAACATTGACATGTTAAAGAAAAATGATTCAATCGCACATCCAAATCTCATATCTTTCAATTGTCCGCCTTTCACGCGCCACAGAGCGTAGCCCCAAAGATTTCAATTTCAATTCCATTCAAGCCCCGAGCTGGCAGCACATAAAAGACTCGAGTGCAAACGCACCGCATGACTAGTCAAATATCGCAAACGTCATTCATGACGAGGTTCTTTTTTTTTTTTGCTCTCTGGACGCCGAAAAGGAGAATCTCACCACTCTCCACCATGAACGATGTGCACAAAGGAAGCCCCTTGCACTCAAGAGACCTGTGGCGCCACACATCAAAAGCGTGTTATTGATGATCGCCAGCCCCTGGATGGCTGACTGGTATGACACGTAATTAGGCTGCTGGAATTTTTTGTTTTCTCAGGTGTAACAGATTCTAATCGGATTAGAAATGCCAACCATTTGGGGAGCAGACCACTTTCCAGGTCTGGCATTGTTTAAGCCGAAGTAACCCTTCTGCGGCTGGTGCACAATGCTCCAAAGAATCAATTTCTCTACAAATCCGCGCTCACAATAGATGCTTCCACTCGTATCTACGCCGAGATAGGCCACAAAAGAAGACGAACACAAAAAGTATCTCAATCACAATCTGAATCTCAATCTCAATCTCAATCTCGATCTGAGATCAACACACTGTTGCGGGACAAGCGAGATACTACACGCACATTAGGACGTACTTAAGAGTCATTTAAGTCAGAGAAGTTTGATTGATGATTTTTTTGGTTTTGTTCAATAAACAATTTTCCATTATTCGCCCTGACACACACACTCCGCACATCGTCCTACCGGTCCGGTCTGATCCTGGCGGTGCGGTTGCTGCCTCTGATCAAAGGCGGCGAATGCCGCCGCAGTCCGAGTTGGGCCGTAGTTGGCGGCCAGAATGACTTGGTAGGCTCGAGAGCTGACGTCCGATGTCTGAGCCAGACATTGTGTCGATTTAGTGATTCGGTTAATTTGTAATTGTTTTACAGGCTCCTTCGTCGAGGTGGAGGCTGACGCTGAGTTGGGCTTTCAATTTTTATTTTGTTTGTGTGCGTATAGAGTGTATGCTTGGGAGGGTGGAGTGCAGACTTTTGAATGGCATGTGGGCTATGTGGCGATTTATTGAAATGTCCGGTTCAATAAACCCGGGAGGTGCGCGCAATGAAAATGGACTTTGCAGCGTTGGTTGGCGCGCAACTTTTGTTCGTTAGAGGTAGGTCAGGTTTTGGCAGGCGTATGGTGTGAAACTTCGGGGTGGATGCCTTTTAGAACACAAAGGTGGCGGAGGATTTTTTTTTTGTTTAAGTAATACTAAAAGTTGCGGTTATACCTCTTCCACATGGAAGGCAAGTGAGAGCGAAATTGCAATCCGATTTATTAACAGAGATACGTCTCTAAGCTGATCACCCTTGGAGCTCCACTTTTTGCCGTGGTGGAAAGATGCAAGCAGTGAGGAGACCTTGTTTGCGACCTGTGCCATAAAGCTGGATAAATTGCTCCAAATTACGCGAATATTCGAAATGTTGTTTGAGTTCCAAGTTCATCCAGAATAAGAGGACAAGTCGGCTTTAAGAGGTAGAAGCTGGTATGAAGCCTATTGAGGGGCAAACATACAAAACTGAATCACTCCGAAACGAAACTTAAAAAAAAAACGTTTGGAGACAGCCAAGATATAGGTAGACTACCAGTACGTCCACGGTCATGCAATGAATCGAAAAATCGTGTGACCTGTATCCGAGGTTAAAGTAAAAGTCCATCCCGAACCAACCCGAAAGCCACATTTCATAATAAATTGATCGTTCCAATAGGGTTGGATAGGTTTGGATTTAATAAATTTGTAAAATGTTTGCATGTGCAGCCATTGGTAACTTACCTCGGTTGGTTATTGAGCTGAGGTGCCAGACCCTCGCGTGGTAAGAAGGCCATCTAGAAGCCATCTTGATCGATTGCTAACCCTGACCAGAGGCTATATTCTGCTACCATGATAGACAGTAGCAACTGATGCATGACTGATCGGTGGACTGCTTGGCGTTTCCAGTTGAGGAGGTGGGCCCCTAGTAGGAGAATCGTTGTGGTTACTTAAGATTTTAGGACCGTATGGTACTTAAGAGTACAAGAAGTGCAAGGTGGATCCGATCATTAACAAGGATGGAAGTCTTGCCATATCATGATCTCTAACTTTACGGGGATAGTGTGTCCACACCTTGGGATGTCAATCAACGATACTTTTGGCATTGTGTCGATGATACCCCAAAGACGAGAACTAGTTTCACCAGAAAGTTGTCTATTCTGTTTATGTTGGCCCCGTTGTATAGAACCAAAGAGTATAGAACTACATAGAGTGCGCATCACATACAACGAAAATTTTCTATGTGGGGTACTGATATTGATACCTCAGTATGCACATTGCCATGCCAGCATCAAGCAACAGCATAGCCGATGCATACCAACGACGAAAATTTCCATTCGCACTTACCGCCCGCGTCTGAAACAGCTACAACATTTTTAGCTGTGATGCGTACTCTTATATACCTCTTTGATAGAACCTGGTTGGAATAATATTTTGTGTAGTCAGCTAATCGTATTCTGTGGCCCAAGGCAGCTTCTCAGACACTCAAACAATCGAATCTTTTCCATTTGAGATGGAGCAACGTTGAACCACACCGGGCACCCATAGGCAATCATCGGCCTGATGAGGGCCATGTAGCGAATCATCTTCACCCTTCTGTCAAGACGTCTGCTATAAAACAATCGTCTTGTCAGGGCAAAACCTCCCCTAGCTTTCGCCATAGATAGCATCTACATGTCTTCCATAATATAGATACTGATCCAGCCAGATGCCAAGGTACTTTACTTCACTTTTACTCGCCAGTGGCGATCGTTTAGTCCAGCGATCATCAGCTTACGCCAGTTCTTTCTCGTATCCCTAGAGGCCCTAAACAACTGTGTCCCAAACAGGATAGTTTCAGATTTCTGGAAGTCAATTTCCAACTTCCAGTCAACATAATATCTCTGGATTTTGTCAAAGTCCCGCTGCAAAAGAATTCGAATGACCTCGAAACTGCCTTGAAAGCAAACTGGTTCTCCGGTATAATATTATTGTCCTCAGACCACTTGAACAGAGCCCGATTTCTGATCGACGCCTTCAGGGTATTAATCTCCGGGTCTGGATAAGAGTTTGAGTCGTTGTTAGAAGTCCGCTTTTTTGTCTGTGCTTAAGGATAGTGATGCGATTATATGAGGACACAAGCGTTCTCAGTCTAGCCTCTATCAACTCCTACTCTCACCTCCACGCTGGTGACTAGTGGGTGCCTAGTACCTCGACTGGAGATGGGGTAACAAACCTCTGTGGAAGGTCGTTGGTGGCAGCAAACGAAAGAGAGGGGAGGAGTGTCCTCTCAATAACGCACTCATTATCAGGCGGCAGCGGAGGAATTCCCTAGATGGAGTTAACGGTGGCGACTACAGTTCAAGTTTGATCGAACAGGTAGTAAAATCCCTATATGTGCTGCTTCGATATATTTGAACACCAGGTCTATAGGGATTTCCAATACTGAGCCAGGGTATTGGAAAAGAGTTGGTGGCGGAGGAGCCCTCAATGGGTCAACGGCAGCGCTCATATCCCAAAATGGGCTACTGACATCGGTATTTATTCCACCCCGCTGTCCTAGGGTCAAAACAAGGGCCTGGCCCTCCAGGTTGGGGGTTGTGCTTTGGGTTAACTACCCATCCATGGAAAAGGGCTTATTTTACAAAGCAACCAATAGCATCGGAAAGGACTGATATTATTGTTGACGACCATGCTAAACGAAAAAAGGACAACGACGTTCGTATCTGCACCTGGAATGTGAGAACATTAAACAGGAGAGGTGCAGGCGAACACCTAGCGGAAGCCCTAAACTGCTACAAAGCAGACATTACTGCCATCCAGGAAATACGATGGGATGGGCCGGGCAAAAAGAGGATGAAAAACTGTGACATCTACTATGGACCGTGTTGCAGAAACAGCGACTATTTGGATGCGGATTTGTTAGAAGTGCCAGACTTAGGCAAGAAGTCTTATGTTTCCAAGACATTAGCGAACGCATTGTAACAATACGCATCAAGGCCAAATTCGCTAGCATAAGCCTTATATGCACTCATGCTCCGAAGGAGGAAAAAGATGATACAACTAAGGATTGCTACTACGAGCTCCTCGACAAAACCTATGAGCGACTACCAAAGTACGATGTTAAAATCGTGCTGGGAGATTTTAACGCAAAGGTAGGAAGAGAAGACATCTTTAGCAGTACTGTCGGAAAATATAGCCTACACGACAGCACGTCTGGTAACGGACTTAGGCTAATTGACTTCGCTACGGAACGAAATGCCACTATAGCCAGCACACGGTTTCTTCACCTAAGTCAATATCTAAACTCAAGCTAAATAAGGCTGCCGGAAATGACGGCCTTACCGCTGAGCTTCATAAAGCTAGCGAAGATGACTTGGTAAGCAACATCCACCAACTCATAAGCTAAATCTGGTCGGTTGAAAGCGTGCCTGAAGAATAGAACCTCAGCATCGTTTGCCCGATCCACAAAAAAGGAGCCCATCTGAGCTGCACCAACTACAGAGGCATAAGTCTGCTCAACACCGCCTACAAGATCCTATCCGCCGTTATTTGTGAACACCTGAAACCGTTTACCAACAACCTGAACGGCCCTTATCAGTGTGCTTTTAGGCCAGGAAAGTCCACAATCGATCAAATTTTCACACTTCGGCAGATCCTGAAAGAAACCCAAGGAGTCCAAATCGATACCCACCACCTATTTATCGATTTCAAAGCCGCATACGACAGCATTTATAGAGACGAATTATACGAATTGTTTTGGTATACATACCGCCCAAACTCATCCGTTTGTGTAGGAAGACGATGGAGAATTCTCGCTGCTCCATCAGGGTCGGAAACGACCTCACCGACATATCGATACCAAAAAAGGATTTAGGCAAGGCGATGCGCTGTCATGTGAATTCTTCAACTTGATTCTTGAGACGATTGTGCAAAGCTCCCGAGCCAACACCAGAGGCACAATTTTCAAAAAATCTGTGCAACTACTAGCATACGCCGACAATATTGACATCATTGGTAGGACTCAACGTGATGTCATAGCCACGTTTATTAGTATAGAGAAGGAAGCGGCAAAAATGGGTTTAGCAGTAAATGAGTCAACACGAAAGGTCACACAACATCGACGAATTGGACAGAACGTCACCATTGACAGATATAACTTTGAGGTAGTACGGGAATTTGTCTAGCTCAGCTCCGCTATTAACTCTGAATAAACGAAGAATTACTCTTGCCAATCGCTGTTTCTTCGGGCTAAGAAGGCAATTTAGTAGTAAAGCCCTCACTCGAACTACTAAGGAGATCCTGTATATGACCCTGATTATCCCAGTCCTGCTCTACGGCGCTGAAGCATGGATCGTATCAAAAGCGGATGAAGAAATCCTTGGTCGATTCGAGAGGAAAATTCTTCGAAAAATCTTCGGTCCCGTTTACGTTGACGGGCTATGGAGAACAAGATTCAACCACGAACCAAATGAGCTGTACACCGACATACCCCTAGTCAAAAAACTCCGCATTGGACGTTTAAGATGGCTAGGACATGTTGAACGAATGGACACCAATACTCCGGCTCGCAGAGTCTTCTATTCCCATCCAGACGTCGGACGCAGTAGAGGAAGACCTCGCCTTAAGTGGCGCGCACAAGTAGAAACCGACCTCAACCAACTTGGAGTGCGCAACTGGAGGCAGTTAGCTAAGGACCGGGCTAATTGGAGAGGCATGTTGGTTGAGGCCCAGGTTCATCCCGGACTGTAGCGCACTTAAGGAAGTAAGTAAGTTGTGGATGTGATACAGGCGGTCTCTTGATCCAGCTTGTGAGGTTAAGAAAACGGATAAGATCTTGTGTCCTTTTACCCGAGATGCCGCTAAGGTTCTCGAAGAATGGTTGGTCTAACGCACGCCATCTGGCGCTTGCTAGTGCCGGACATTTTTAGATGAAATGGTAGAGGGTTTCACTCTCATTTGTGTTCCCGCAACTACGGCATTGGGGTTTGTATGGCATCCCTAGTTTGCCCGCATGGTGTGCAATTGACCAGTGTCCCGTGACTATCGCCATAATTCTTGCGATGTCTGAGAGGGTTCTATTCAGTAGGTCGTTTGTTCTGTTCCTGTCATAGAAAGACCATATCTTCCTCAATATAACGCAATTTGTTAACCTTCTCCCTTTGGAGTCGGCCTTCTTCAGGAAGTATGTGTAGATTTTCCCTTAACCACCCCCAGCGGGATATGGACCCTTGGCCCAAATGATCCATGTAGAGCTGAGCCTTGCCTGGCCAGCTCATCTTCACGTTCGTTTCCTTCAATGCCACTGTGCCATGGGACCTAGAGAAGTGTGATTTTGAAGCGTTCGCCCAGGTGGGCAAGTTCGTTCCGGCATTCCTGTATCAGCTTGGAGGATATGGCAGCCGAGTTGATGGGCCGGTTGACTATCTAGCAATATTTTGCTTTTTCGTAGTGTCACACCCCATTAGTGTGCAAGCCTCTCGGAGAGCCAGTAGCTAGTATTCGTCTGGAATACACTGACAAAATCCAGTAGGCGGTATGATACTGATTTTCTGTGATTCCGAGTAGACTCCGGACCCCACAGTTCATCTTAGATCCATCGTTGTAGACGACCATGTCGAAACCTCTTACTACTGGGTTCCTCTTCCACTGAGCTCTGGTAGGAAAGCCTAAGTGGAAGACTTTCTCGAAGCAAAGTGTAGGTGTGATGTAGTCTGTTGGAAACGTGACCATGTCGTTTGGTAACGAGTCCAGGATATTACTGTGGCCATACGGCCTTGCAGTCCAGCATCCTGACTCCTTGTCTTACTGATCTGCATAAAGCCGTATCTTTAATGTGTAGGTCGAGAGGCAAGAGATGCAATAGCACAGTAAGGGTATCCGTTGGCGCCGACTTTAGTTTTGTGAGGTTGTGGCCTTTAATCAATGCGGGCCACCATACTACTTAGCCGTATGTGATAATTGGACGTACCACTGCTGTGTACGTTCACAAGGTCATCTTTGGTTACAATCCCCACTTCTTTCCAAAGGTTTTGCTGCAAGCATAAAAGGCAACACACGCCTTCCTTACTCTAAGTTCGATGTTGTGTTTCCAGTTAAGTTTTGGGTTAAGCATGATACCCAAATACCTAGGGCTAGAGGATAGTATGAGTGGTTGTCCATTTAGACGGGGAGGGTGAAATCGTGTATTTTGGATTTGGTGGTGAATAGGCACCAATTCCTTGCAGCTCAGGTGCTAACGTTGTTTAGAGCAGCCCCCATGATTTCACTTTCACCCTAAAACTTAAGTTGAACTTAAACCCTAAAGTAATACTTAGGTATTGCTAACCCAAAATGTGTGACTTAGCGGTTTAAGTTGAAGTGAGAGTATCTGCAAACGGCCCCTAAAGACTTAAATGTAAGTTTTTGCCAGGATTGTGTGTCACAGGAATTTAATATGACTCCGGATATGTCCCTTAGTTGTCTCACATAATCCCTTCACTATACGAAGGAAGGGTTATTTTTGCTTTAATTGGGTGGCGTTCTTTCCTATATACGTCATCGCATCTAAGAATCTTTTATTTTTCGTCCTTTACCTGTAACGTGAAAGCATTCACTGATTAGAACCACAATAACCCAAATAAAATTCATCAAAACTCCATTCAACATTATTCCCAAATACCCGAATCCTTCCCCTCGATCGATAGACGAATTTCACACCAACTCCATTAATTAGTCAAAAAGGACATCTCCACAGGCGTAGATAACATTAATTTTTTCCCTCCGAAAAGACTTTTCATTAACTCATTCGAAAGGAAAACACCTCCACATTAGAACAGAAACAAGGACATCCCAGAAAAAGTATACCTACATTTTGATATCCTTTCCCATTTGGACGGAAATAGGCCGAGCAACTTTCTCTCGCTCTTTAAGGTTGATTAAGTTTTCACACATCCGCACAGTGACCAGGATTTAGTTGAGGGCATAATAAAACCACAAGGGAATGGGCGAATATCGGACTGCGCGCTTAATCAGGACGAAACCCATAATGAAGGGTTGATATGTTTATAATGATTTCGCCTTCGAAATTTTCATTTCTGGATGCCTGGATACTCGGATGCTTGGATGCCTGGTTGGCTGGATGATGAATTTATTGGGTCAGTTGCGATGCCACCTGCCAAAAAATGCTTCGAATTCCTTTTGAAGTTTGTGGTAGAGGGTGCTATAGCTAGGTGTTCGTGTGTGTGTGGGTGGATGTTTAAAGGATAATGATGATATTCTGTTAATGATAGGTTGATATGAGTGGAGTTGGGGTGAGCGATGTACACTGGCCGCATCTCGAGGGCATAAGCGACGAAGTGTGAACATTTCACACTTCGAGGTTTGACCAATTATTGGGAAAGATTGATGGCAGGTATTTCAGGAGGTGAATATAGAGCGTGAAAGGATTTCGGGAAATTTCGTGAGAAATTATTGAGATGTGTTGGGGGTGATTGAGTTATTTCGTTAATGAGGGATGCCTTGGTGATCAAACTACACTCCTCGCAAAAATTGGGTTTATAGCTTAAATACTTTCACGGGCATTAAAATAGGAAGCCTAGGGATATAAATTATAAAAAAAATTGTGGAGTTTTTATTTTTAACACTTTACCCGACATTTTGATAGCTTTTACCTCCTCTTAAATCCTTGGCATACTGCCTTCATTTACTTAGTTTTCGGCGATCACTTAATACTCAACCAGGAGATCCAGTATTGTTACTAACCTTCGAGCTTGTACTCTCTCTTGTCCTGCATTGCTTCAGCTTGACAAAATCAGGAATTACTGATGGTTTGAAGAGTTTGGCCTTCCAAGCTAGGTAAAACTCTTCAAGCTTGATCAGTGATTGCTGATTTTGTCATGACGATGCGTTAAAGTTGGTTTTAGCAGCTACCAAATTCAGGCTTAAATTAGAATTTTCATTGGGCTCAACACCGGTCAAAGGTAGTACTAAGCAGGACTTGTGACCGAGCGAGCTTTGCCTTGACAATGCAGTATGGAACACCAATCTTGCCTAAAAATGTGAAAGGAACAGAACCAACTCAAGGAAAACGACGTCATGAGCGATGACGACCAACTTACTTACATTCTTAAGTTGCGCTACAGTCCGGAATGAACATGTCTCTTCAATTAGTCCGGTCCTTAGCTAACTTCTCAAGTTCCACACTTTAAGTTGGTTGAGGTCGGTTTCTACTTGTGCGCGTCACTCAATGCGAGAGGTCTTCATCTACTGTGTCCGACGTTTGGCTGGGAATCGAAGACTCTGCGAGCCGAAGTATTGGAGGCATTCGTCCCATAGTCGCTGTACAGCTTGATAGTTTTTGGTTGAATATTCGTCTCCATTGTCCTTCAACACATATGGGACAGAAGATTCTTCGAAGAATTGTTCACTCAAAACCACCAAGGATTTCTTCATCCACTTTTGATGAAGTCCATGCTTCAGCACCGTAGAGCTGGACTGGGGTCATCATTGTTTGGATGAGGGCTTTGCTACTAATTGCCTTCATAGTCCGTGGAAACAACGGTTGGCAAGAGTAATTCTTCGTTTTATTTCGGACGAGATGTTGTTAATAGTGGAGCCGAGGTAGACAAAGTCCGTAAATGGTGACGTCCTGTCCAATTCATCGATGTTTTATGTCATTTTGAGTTGACATACTTGACCTTACCCTCATTTACAGCTAAATCCATTTTTGCTGCTTCCTTCTCTACACTAGCAAATATGGCTATGACATCACGTTGAGCCGGACCAATGATGTCAATATCTACGGCTAGTAGTTAAACCGATTAATGGAAAATTGTGCTTCTGGTCTTGGCTCAGCAGTTTTGCATAATGCTATCAAGAATGATGTTAAAGAAGTCATATGACAGTGCGTCGCCTAAATCCTTTTTTGGTATCGAATGTGTCGACGATGATGGAGCAGGAAGATTGTTCGTCATCTTCCATATCCTCAACATCGATTGTGTCTCAAATACGATTTATTTTTCTTTGTTCATCTCGACAGGAATCTGTTTGCGCCTTGTCTTTGTACACTTTGGTAACACTTGCGGAGATCATTTCAGGAGTGGCACTGTCTATATCCTCAATAGCTCGCTTTTCTTGCATGTTTTCTTTTTTTTTTCTGAAAAACTGGCTTAATGGCAGCTTTTCTCTTAACATGCAGCTTAGACTTGTAGGCCACTTTCTTGGCTGCGAGCATCTGTCGGCATTTTTCATCAAACCAAGAATTTCGTGCAGGTGCTTAGCACTTAGCACATCAGTTGCATCTGATCTAATGGCTTGTTGACATCGTTGGCATGTCAGTCTTCTTTGACAGTAGGGTCTGGTGATATGGTGTTAATAGAGAGGTTAAGGGATACGCTTTCTGCGAATGCCTTGGTGATCTCTTGCAATTGCTGTCTTTCAACATAAAATTTGTTCATAGTATTTCAATCTATATCCGCATTCTTACCTTAAATATGCAACAAGCTATTGGTTCGAGTCGATGTTAGCCCCTCGGAATATTCGAACATCCAAAATGCTGGATGCGTGCCTCTTTTCTATCGCAATGTGATCACTTTGACTGAACGTTCGTTGATCTGAATACGGGATGTCATTCTATAATTATTAAGGTGAGGAAACCGTGAAGCAGAAGCCCTAAACTGCTACAAAGCAGACATTACTGCCATCCAGGAAATACGATGGGATGGGGCGGGCAAAAAGAGGATGACAAACTGTGACATATACTATGGACCATGTTATAGTGAGCAGAAACAGCGACTATTCGGATGCGGATTTGTTATAAGTGCAAGACTTAGGCAAGAAGACTTAAGTTTCCAAGACATTAGCGAACGCATTGTAACAATCCGCATCCAGGCCAAATTCCCTAACATAAGCCTTATATGCGCTCATCCTCCGACGGAGGAAAATGATGATATAACTAAGGATTGCTTCTACGAGCTTCTTGACAAAACATATGAGCGACTACCAAAGTACGATGTTAAAATCGTGCTGGGAGATTTTATCGCAAAGAGAAGACATCTTTAGCAGAACTGTCGGAAAATATAGCCTACACGACAACACGTCTGGTAACGGACTTAGGCTAATTGACTTCGCTACGGAACGAAATGCCACTATAGGCAGCACACGGTTTCATCACCTCGATATCCATAAAGGGACATGGCGGTCTCCAGATCAACGAACATTCAACCAAATTGATCACATTGCGATAGACAAGAGACACGCATCCAGTATTTTGGATGTCCGAACATTCCGATGGGCTAACATCGACTCGGACCACTACCTTGTTGTAGCCAAGGTAAGGATGCGGATATCCACCACGCCATAAAAAAAACAGAAATACCGTGAAAAAATTTAATGTCGAAAGACTGCAATCGCCAGAGACCGCCAAGACCTTCGCGCAACGCGTATCCCTTAACCTCTCGACTCACAAAATACCACCAGCATCTAATGTCGAAGAACAATGGCAACGATGCCATTAGATCAGCCACAACTGATGTGCTAGGTTTCTCGCGGCCACCAGCAAGAAACCCCTGGTTTGATGAGGAATGCCGACAGATGCTCGCAGCCAAGAACGAGGCCTACAAGGCTAAGCTGAAGCTGAAGACGAGAACTGCCATTGAGCTCTATAGGCAAAGAAGAAGGGAAGAACATCGGCTTTTCAGAAAGAAGAAAAAAGAGCAAGAAAAGCGTGCTATCGAGCATTTAGAGAGGTGCCAATCCAGGAACGATGTTCGCAAGTTT
Organism: Rhingia campestris; assembly: GCA_932526625.1. Classification (NCBI taxonomy): domain Eukaryota; kingdom Metazoa; phylum Arthropoda; class Insecta; order Diptera; family Syrphidae; genus Rhingia; species Rhingia campestris. The sequence goes on from OW052182.1 coordinate 192,249,083, forward strand.
TACCAACGTGTAAAACGTCAAAGCCAAGGATACAAGGCTCTAACAGAATCCGGCATAGATGAGCAAGGAAATATCGTAGTTGAGACACAGTAGATGGTGAGGATATGGTAGAACCACTTCTGCAGACCGTTAAAAGGCGATGACGAACAACATACCGCTGTCAGGCAGAACGAATCATTTAATATTGGCAACGGCAGCGAAAACTGCCAACCACCCGACCTAAGTGAAGTGAGGATAGCTATATCTAAACTCAAGCTTAATAAGGCCGCCGGAAATGACGGCCTTCCCGCTGAGCTTTATAAAGCTGGCGGATATGACTTGGTAAGTAACATCCACCAACTCATAAGCCAAATCTGGTCGGATGAAAGCATGCCTGAAGAAAGGAACATCAGCATCGTTTGCCCGATCCACAAAAAAGGAGACCCTCTGAACTGCGCTAACTAGGCAGCATAATTCTCCTCAACATCGTCTTCAAGATCCTATCTATATGTGAACGCCTGAAACCGTTTACCAACAACCTGATCAGCCCTTATCAGTGTGATTTTAGGGCAAGAAAGCCCACAACCGACAAATTACCAAACTTCGGCAGATCCTGGAAAAAACCCATAAAACTCCAAATCGAAACCCACCACCTATTTATCGATTTCAAAGCCGCACACGACAGCATTTACAGAGACGAACTATACAGAGACATGTCTAGTTTTGGTATACCGCCCAAACTCGTCCGTTTGTGTAGAATGACGACTGGGAATTCTCGCTGCACCATCAGGGTCGGAAACGACCTCACCAACACATTCGATACCAAAAAAGGGTTTAGGCAAGGCGATGCGCTGTCATGTGATTTTTTTAAATTGATTCTTGAGAGGATTCTCCCGAACCAACATCAGAGGCACGATCTTCCAAAAATCGGTGCAACTACTAGCATACGCGGACGATGTTGACATCATTGGTAGGACTTAACGAGATGTCATAGCCACGTTTGCTAGTATAGACAAGGAAGCGGCAAAAATGGATTTAGCAGTACATGAGGGTCAGACTAAGTATATGCTGTCAACACGAAAGGTGTGTCCTCAACTCAACATCAACGAATTGGACAGAACGTCACCATTGACAGATATAACTTTGAGGTAGTACGGGACTTTGCGTCTACCTCGGCTCCGCTATTAACACTGACAACAACATCTCGTCAGAAATCAAACGAAGAATTACTCTTGCCAACCGCTGTTTCTTCGGGCTAAGAAGGCAATTTAGTAGTAAGGCCCTCACTCGAACTACTAAGGAGATCCTATAAAAGACCCTCATCATCCCAGTTCTGCTCTACGGCGCTTAAGCGTGGACCGTATCAAAAGCGGATGAAGAATCCTTGGTCGATTCGAGAGAAAAATTCTTCGAAAAATCTTCGGTCCCGTTTGCGTTGACGGGCTATGGAGATGAAGATTCAACCACGAACTATACAAGCTGTACAGCGACATACCCCTGGTAAAAAAAACTCCGCATTGGGCGTTCTAGATGGCTAGGGCATGTAGAACAAATGGACACCAATGTTCCGGCTCGCAGAGTCTTCGATTCCCAGCCAGACGTCGGACGCAGTAGAGGAAGACCTCGCCTTAAGTGGCATGCACAAGTAGAAACCGACCTCAACCAACTTGGAGTGCGCAACTGGAGGAAGTTTGCTAAGGATCGGGCTAATTGGAGAGGCATGTTTGGTTGAGGCCCAGGTTCATCCCGGACTGAAGCGCCACTTAAATAAGTAAGTAATTGTAGAATTGGACATCAGTGATATGTGGTTCTAACAAGACTGTGCAACAAGCTATACAGCGAGTGCAACAGTCGAGTTAAACATGTTATCTCGATATTCGGATCCGTGTATTGGCCGTCCAGATCGTTTGATTTAACCCCTCAAGACTTTTTTATTTTGGCTACATTAAATCATTGGTCTATACCAACAAGCCGACTACGTTAGAGAAGTTCACAGCCAATATTGAACTAGAAATAGTGGCCCTATCGGTCGAAATGTGCTCCCGAGTCATCGAAAACCTATCGACCGCTGAATACGTTCCCTTCATGGACATTGGAACGAAGTCGAATTCCATTCATAAATGTTTGGATAGTAATTCAAGCCAATAACAATTTTGAGGTATCTCAAGTAGCTAGTTTGCATTTTATTTAAAAAATAAGTCGTCAAGTCCTTAATGACCAAAACCGGGTGCTTAATTTATATCAACACTTAAGTGGGTTTTACCTCCTAAGCCTGCACTGGGAAACACCAAGTTGAGTTAACCCATACATTAACCTCCAATCGAAGCTTAAGCTCGTACTGTGAAACCGGGCATTACTGCCCTAGGCTTAAAGCTTTACGTATGTCATCTGTAAAAACGCTTGATGAACCATTCCAAATGACTTTATAGCTTATGTTTCCCATCACATAAGCATACGAATACTCGAAAACGTGGAAAAGTAAATTAAGCCTTACCTACATTTTGTTACACCGGGTATTTAATCAAAATTCACAACAACTGGTGCTAAACGCACGAAAACCAAAATACCGAGGAATTGCTCTTCTAAACAAAAACTCAACAGAATGTCCCACAACCCTGGAAATTGAGGCCACTATCGTCAAGTGGATGTTTACTTTTCCGCGAACCCTCCTCGTTCACTATACCTACACCCACCCTAGATAAGGGGGAGCAAAACAATCCATCAACCACTTAACAACGACAATTGCATTCATACAACACCCAAACAGTTCGAAAACACTAGAACTGAACTGAACCATGATAAATGCGTGATAATTTTAGAAAACACAATTAAGTCTGACTCCGATCCAGGTCCTGCGGAGGGAGGCATGTGTAGCAGATACCTGTTATCGTATCCACTTAATCGTTTAGCTTGTGTTATCATCGGTAGAACAACACGACAATTCGCTGCCAATAAAAATGTAAATGCGGGCCCAGGACTTGTGTAATTGTTGTGTTCGATTGAATGCCCTGCCACTCGAGATTTGTGCTGATTGATTCGCTGCATGTGCGTGCGTGTGTGTGTGCTGGCAGGAACGAAGGGTGACCCAGAGTGTTTGCATATCGGTTTATCTTATCTAACAGTAAATGAAATTGGAAATAATTTTCGAGTACTTAATGCGAACGTGCAATTCAATTGAATGAATCATTTATTGGCACCAGGGAATGCAAATGGAGTGTATGGTAAGTATACGACTGTAAGTAGGCTAAAATGATAACGGTTTGGGCGATAGGCGACGGACGACGGACGGTGACTGAAATTGGAGCTGGAACACATGTTCGGTTTGTGGATGGGACTTTGTGTGCCATTCGAACATATGGATTCGTTTTCGATGTGTTTGTCGGGTATTAGCCGTTTTATTGATTGTCGACTCTGGGTTGCGTTGTTTTTATTGATAAATAATGGAAATCAAAAGTCATGCAATGGAGGGTGTATATTTTCATTTTTTTTCGTCTACTTAATTCAGGGTTAGATGGTTAAGGTTTGAGTCAGCTTGTGAAAGTTTTTGCCCAGGCATGAACTAATTATTCAATTTGATCACCCGGTAAAGCCTAGGTTAGGTTAGGTTGGTGGGTTGATGAGGCAGACGGTGTGTGCCTTCCCTCATCGCACTCAGGTCAATAGAGACCCATTGTGATGCCCGTTGGGGGTCCACTTGTGTGGTTGGTTCATTCATTGTCCCGTTACTGTCCATTGTTGTTAGACTCTTTCCAGCCATCCAGATGTTGATGCAAACCTGAAAAGATTAGGGAGAGGGATTTCGGATAGATCCGTGACGTCATGGAAAAAGTATTTTCCTAAGGTTCTCATTCTTAATTGGCTGAGGCCTGGGCAGTGGCACAGAAAGTGGAGGGTGTCCTCGTGTATTTCTTCATCACCGCAGCCTCTACAGAGGTCATCATCTATGAGATGCATTTTCAGTTTGTGGCTTTTTAGTAAGTTGTGCCCAGTAAGAATCCCAACTAAAGTAGAGACAGATTTCCTGTTTCTACGAAGTAGTTTATGGGTTCTGGCTTTGTCATACTCAGGCCACATCCTTTTGGAAGTTTCACAGGTGGGAAGGGAGTTCCACCTGTTTTTGGCAGTGATCAGTGTTTTCTGTCCCACCCGAGATTTGAGGTAACATAGTGGTGGTTTGACAGACTGGTCTGCTTGGTTAATGCTGGAGGCAGGTCCTTTTCTTGCCAGTTCGTCAGCAATTTCATTGTCCTGTATGCCTCTGTGTCCGGGGACCCAGCAGAGCTTAACATTATGTTGGACGCCAAGAACCTTTAGCTCTTCACGACAACGTTTCACAAGCCGAGATTTGATTTCGACAGCAGAGATAGCTTTTATTGCAGCCTGACTGTCTGTAAAGATGGTGATATCATCTGGTGGTATCGCCAGCATTGAGGTCGCTTTGGCTGCCTCTGCTACTGCCAATATTTCGGCTTGGAAGACACTGCTGTGCTCAGGGAGACGAAAGGTGCTGTTTAGCTTTAGTGTTTCTGAAAACACTCCAGCTCCAATGCCTACATCCATTTTTGAACCATCAGTGTAGATGGATATGGTTTCGGGGCCCAATTCGTTCCTCTCCCACTCCTCTCTGCTTGGGAGGATGCAGGAGAATGGTCTTTGAAAGTCATGGTGAGGCAGCATGTAGTCAGAGGATACAGCTGAGCCCAGATATCTGTGTAGAATTTGGGCATGTCCTCCTGAGTTCGATTTCCAGCAGTTGAGCTGGCTGATTCTTAGAGCACTCTTGGCTGCAGATTCTTGCATGTAAAGGTCTAGCGGTAGCAGGTTAGGGATGGTTTCCAGTCCCGCTGTTGGTGTGGTTCTCATTGCTCAGTAGCGCCCACACATGCTATCCTTTGTACCTTTGTCATATTTTTCAGATGGGTGACTTTATTTGTGGATTGCCACCAGACGAGCCCCCCATATGTTAATATAGGTCTCACAATGGCCGTGTACATCCATAGGATGATCTTGGGGTTCGGACCCCAGTTTTTTCCGAAAGCGACTGTGGACTTTTAAATGCGCTCGCGCACATTTATGTTCCCGTTGAGTTTTCTATCAAGAATGACACCCAGATACTTTGCACTATCGGCTAGTTTGAGGGTAGTCCCATCGATAGCCGATAGGTCGAATATTGGTATCTTCCTCTTGTTCGTAAAGAGAACGAGTTCCGTTTTCTGGGGGTTGATGCCAAGCCCACATTGAGAGTTTTCAATGCCCGCTCGAGTAGTTGACTAATAGTGGGTAGGAATTTCCCTTTAACTAGTATCGCTACATCGTCTGCGTAGGCTATGACTTTTACCCCATTTCGCTGTAGCTTTATGAGTATCTCATTGATGACTATGTTCCACAACAACGCCTCCTTGTGGTGTGCCTCTTGATGCTATTACTTTGAGATGGGTGTCTCCCAGATTCGCATTTATATTTCTGTGGTTGAGCATACTTAGAGGTTGGTCCACGTTGTTCTTCGCGAGGTTTCTTTCGACTGCGTTTGTGTTCACATTATTGAAGGCTCCTTCAATGTCGAGAAACGCAGTGAGTGTATATTCCTTCTCGTGAAGAGGTTTTTCTATTGTACTAACGATATTATGTAGGGCAGTTTCGACTCCCTTACCTTTCGTGTAGGCATGCTGTGCCGAGGATATGTATTGGGGGTCGAGTTTGTCACGAATGTAGATATCCATTAGTTTTTCATAGGTTTTTATTATGAAGGGTGTAAGACTTATTGGTCTAAAGTCCTTCGCGGTCGTGTGACTGGGCTTGCCGGCTTTTGGGATAAAGACTACCTTTACTTCCCGCCAGCACCTAGGGATGTAACCGCATTTTAGACTACTAACAAACAGTTTGTGTAGGAATGCTGTTACGAGGTGTTTCGTTTTTTGTAGCATGATCGGGATAATACCATCGACTCCTGGAGATTTATAGGGGGAGAAGGAGTCAATTGCCCAATTGATTCTTTCTACACTAACCATATCCTCCATTGCTGCTGTTATGGGGTTGCAATCATAGACGGTTGTGTCTGGGGTCCTACCGGAGTATGAATCACATCCTGGAAAGTGGGTTTCCAGTAGATGTGTTAAAGATTCATGGGTGGATTGTGTCCAGTCCCCATTGGGGAGCTTGAGGTAACCTGGCACAGCCGGTTCTTTGGCGATTATTTTTCTAAGTCTAGCTGATTCAGTAGTGCTTTCTACACTGCAACAGAAGTTACGCCAGGAGGTGCGTTTAGCACTGTTGACCGCACTTTTGAATTTGCGCTGATTATTCTTATAAAGATCCCAGTCGGTTTCCGAATTTGAGCTTCTTGCTGCGTTATAGGTTTTCCTGGTTTACCTTCTAATGCTTTGAAGCTCTTTCGTCCACCATGTCGGTGATCTTTGTGGTTTTATAGTCTTTAGAGGGCAGATCCTTTCATAGGCTTTGAAATATTGCCTATTAGTTCCGCTGCAGCATCGATTTCAAACGGAGTTTCCATCAGATGCAGTGGAAGGGCGCTACTGTGTCTCCCTACTTCCACAACGAACTTGTCCCAGTTGGCTTTCTTGGGGTTTCGATGTTGAAGGGGGAATTTAGTGTCGCCCTCTATTTCAAATTCTATTATTCTGTGGTCAGAGTATGATGTTTCTGATGGAACTTTCCAGTGGCGCACAGCGAATCTATCAGAATTGTTGAAGAGGGTAATGTCAAGAACCTCTTCTCTCTTTTTAGTGACAAAGGTGGGGTCATTAACCCTGTTCGCCACTAACAAATTGTTGTCTACAATGTATTGAAACAAGGACTCACCTCGTGTGTTGTTGTCTGAACTGCCCCATTGTGTTTGATGAGAGTTGGCATCGCATCCCATTATGAGGTCCCACTTCTTACATTTTGCCATTTGCACCAGGGAGTCTGTTAGCGCAGATGGAGGTCCATCCATCGAGTCGTATGGCATATAGATGGCTGCTATTGCAATCGGGGACTTCCCCCGCCGCTCATATTTTACCACGGTCTGGTCATTGTTACTGAGAGTAGATAAGAGAAAAAGGTTTATTTGTTTTTTAGCTACAATACATGATCTAGTCTTACTGTTTGTGTCGGATGAGCCGGTATGGTACAGTATTAGATCTTTGCTGTTTAGCCCTTTTATACTGCCTCGGACTACCCAAGGTTCTTGTATTAGGGCAATGTCAATGTCGTTCCTATTTAAAAGGAAGACAAGGTTGGCGCTGGCCGCCTTACTGTGGTGAAGATTTATTTGTATTATCTTCATGGCGGTAAAGCCTAACAATAAAAGCTTTACCAGGTGGACAGCGCCAACAGCCTCGTATTTGGAAATATAATAGACCCCTAGTGTCCACTACCAACGACCAACTATGATGTACCTATAACCAACGCTCAGTGTATATGTACTCATAAAAAAAAAACTCTTTCAGATGTCCTCGTTCGATATAAGACAGAAGTTACTACGATTCTGGAAATAAAGGGTGATCCATTTCGAGGTTTCCTACTTTTTTAAAGAAAAAAACACAGAAAATTCAAATTTAATGGAGAATGTTTATTATCATTTGAAAGAACATTCTTTGGCATTTATTTTTTGAAGATTATGTCTATCAATGTTGGCCGTTGCTACGTCGCAGATGGTCCATCCGTTGAGTTCAATTTTCGATCACTCGTTCGAGCATTTCGACTGGTAACTGGCGAATGACACGCGTGATGTTTTCCTCCAAGGCCTGAATCGAAACGGGTTTGTCGGCATAAGCTTTTGACTTTACATATCCCCACAGGAAAAAGTCTAACGGTGTGATATCACACGATCTTGGTGGCCAATCGACCGGCCCAAAACGTGAAATTATGTGCTCACCGAAATGTTCTCTCAATAAGTCCATTGATTGATGCGCTGTGTGGGAAGTGGCGCTGAAACCAAATGTCGCCGAGATCACGAGCTTCAATTTCAGGCATCAAATAGTCGGTTATCATGGCACGATAACGGTCGCCATTGACGGTTACGTTCGCACCGGCATAATTTTTAAAGAAATATGAACCGATGATTCCACCGGCCCACAAAACACACCAAACCGTTGTTTTTTCTGGATGAAGTGGCAGTTCTTCAATCTCTTCAGGTTGCTCTTCGTCCCAAATGCGGCAATTTTGTTTGTTTACATACCCATTGAGCCAGAAATGGGCCTCATCGCTAAACAAAATTTGCCTCGAAAACGTCGGATCTTCTTGGAACTTTTCAAGAGCCCATAGAGCGAAGCGATGATTTAAGATCTTGACGTAAAATGCGCCAAGTCGAACGGCGCCGAATCGACTCTCTACGGTCTTCGTGTACACTCTCAGCTACGGCCGCTATATTTTCTTCACAGCGTGCTGGACGTGGTCTATTCGGTCGAATATTATCCAATAATGAATGCTGGGTCTCAAAATGGGTGATGGTGTTGCGAATAGTACGCTCAGTAGGCCGATTATGTTGACCATAAGTTGAGCAAAGTGCACGAAACACATTCCTCACAGAACGTGAATTTTCATAATAAAGTTGAACAAGTTGTAAACGTTGTTCACGCGTAAGTCTTTCCATTATGAAATGCCAAACAATACTAAACAAAAATAACATGACAGCATGACACGACTCACACGTGATCTGTCAAAAAAGGCTATTGAAAAAAGTATCTCTACTTGGATCACCCGTTACTATCACTAAGATGTGTTTATAACTCTTTGCTGTGACTGAAAAGGTCCTAAAGGTCCTTTTTTCCAGCTTTCCTTGACGCCAAAATACATGAAACGCAGTTGTTTATTACTTGTTTAATCGCGGTAGACATTTTCTGCATGGAATAATCTTTTCTTGCTATTGCACTCATATGACCATGCTCGTGTATAGACCTTAAAATCTCCTTCTGCATGGCAAGTTGAAGAATGGTTAAAGGATGGAATTATTAAGTCTAGTTCATCTGATTTTGCAAGTCCAATTGTTTTGGTAAAAAAGAAAGACGGTTCGAACAGATTGTGCATCGACTTTAGAAAACTGAACCTGAAATTTGTAAAAGATAGATATCCACTTCCAATAATCGAAGAAGTTTTAGAGAGTTTATACAACGCGAATGTATTTACAACGCTCGATTTGAAAAATGGGTTCTTTTCACGTGGATATAGAGGAATGCAGTCAAAAGTACACAGCTTTCGTTACTCCAGATGGACAATACGAGTTTCGAAAAGTTCCGTTTGGATTGTGCAACTCACCAGCCATATTTCAAAGGTTCATCAACGCGATTTTCCAACCACTTATACGGAAAGGATACTTACTGCTATATATGGACGATATTGTGATACCAGCGTATGATATTCGTGAAAATATCGTTCAATATCGGTTCAATATCGTTCTTCGTGTTGCCGAAGAAAATGGGCTTTTTATAAAGTGGCAAAAGTGCGAATTCGTAACGAAAAGTATAGAATTTTTGGGACATATCATACAAAATAAAGAGGTAAGGCCGTCATCTGATAAGTTAAGAGGAGTTCAAGGATTTGCGAAGCCAAAGACAGTAAAAGAGATTCAAATCTGTGCGTGTATCTACTTTTTCATAAAACTGGAACATAAATTTGTATCCCGAATCCGAACGTCTGATCTGAGATTAGACCTTTCATGACATTCGACACTTTTAAGTGACCTAGTGGTTAGTGCGTTGGACTACTAAGCCCGGGGTCCTTGGCTCAAATCCCGAAAGTGACATCAGCAGAGGTTTTTTCACTGCTTCAGCTTTTATGAAAGTCTGACAAACTATCAAGAGTAACACCGTCATGAGACTAAAATTTGCAGTTCGGATTCGGCGTTAGAGAGGGGGCCTCTTCATTTGCGCAAAAATAATAACGTCGCATACAAAAATTAAGGGAAAAGCTAGGTTTGAGGGAATGTATTGGCCGTAAATGCCAGATATTACATTTCATTCAAGTGTGCATGTGTAGATAGCGGAATAGAGAAAACAGGAATCCTCTGCAGATATGCGGGGTAGCTGAGAAATAAAGTACCACTCGTGGACCAAAACTAGCTACGGATAAGGTCTCCAATTAACAAAAACCTTCCAAAACGGCAGCAAAAGAACTCCAAAGATGAAGTCAATGGTGGCGTTTACATTTCCTCCAACATTACAGCTACTCCAACATATTTGGACAACAGGTCACATCTAAAAACTTCAATGGTTAGTCAGGCTCATTGAACAGATATGGTGGCAGAAGTGCTGAGAGACCAACGGCACCGCTCAAACCTGTAGTGGGTACTTTGGGTACTGGCAAAGATTATGAATTCTATACAGATGACGCACTCCATATAAGAAAAATTGTTCTATGGTGGGTCGTGCTGGCACAGCCCGCCATATGTTTTTGTTCTTGTTTTTCATGTGTTTTCATGCACACCGCCCGCCCGTACCATGAATGTACTGAGCAAAACTTTCTGTTCTCTGTTCTCATCAGTATAGAATTCATAATCTTTGATACTGGTCACCCCGGGTCCCAGGGGTATTTGATTATTTAGAGCTGGCACTTCAGGTTGGGGGTTGTGCTTCGGATTGACTACCCACTCATGGACAAAAATGTTTGTTACGAAGCAACTAAGAGCCTGAGAAAGGACTGGTTTTACTATTGACGACCATGCAAAACGAAAAAAAGGATAACGACGCTCGTGTCTGCACCTGGAATGTTTTAACATTAAACTGGAGATGGGCAGACGAACAACTAGCGGAAGCACTAAGCTACTACAAAGGAGACATTACTGCCATCTAGGAAATACGATGGGTTGGACCGGGTAAAAGAAGATTAAATACTGTCCGAGTACACAGTCCGAGTTATAGTGAAAAGAAACAGCGAATATTCGGATGTGGATTTGTTATAGGTGCCAGACTTTGGCATAGACTTGTAATAATCCGCACCAAGGCCAAATTCGCCAGCATAAGAATTATATTCGTGCACTCTCCGACGGACAAACAATATGATATTGCAAAGGACCGCTTCTACAAGCTGACAAAACTTATGAGCGACACTAACAAAGGACATTGTTCAAATTGTGCCGGGAAATTTTAACACAATGGTAGGAAGAGAGGACTGCTTTAGCAGTATTATCAAAAAACACAGCATGCACGACAACATATAACGTTGCAACGGAATTAGGTCCCTATAGCAAGCATACGATGTTCTTAACTTCAGATCAAGGAACGGTCAACCAAATTGATCACATTGCGATAGACAAGAGGCACGTATCCAATATTTTGGATGTCCGAAGGGCTTACACCAGCCAAGTCCTTCGAAGGACACGTCTTCCTTAACGTCTCCATTAACGTCATGCCACCAGCATCTTATGTCGCAAAACAACGGCGATGATTATGCAATTAGATCAGCTAATACAAAGCAGCATGTGAAGACGAGAGCTCTCATTGAGGTCTATATAGGGAAAGAAGGAGAAAACAACAACGGAGTTGCAGAAAGAAGAAAAATGAGCAAGAAAAGCACGCGATCGAAGTAACATTCACCAACTCATAGGCAAAATTTTATCGGATAAGGGTATGCCTGAAAAATGGAACTTAGCATAGTTTGCCAGATCCACAAAAAGCAGACCTTCTGAACTGCGCCAACTACAGAGGCATAAGTCTCCTCAATATCAATGTAGAGCCGTAATTTGTGAACACTTGAAAACGTTTACCCACAACCTGATCGGACCTTATCAGTGTGGTTTTAGGCCAGAAAAGTCGAAATCTTCACATTTCGGCAGATTCTGGAAAAAAAACCAACAAGTCCAAATCGATACTCACCACCTATTCATCGATTTCAGAGCCACATACGACAGAATTTAAAGAGACGAACAATACAGAGCCATGGCTAGTTTTTGTATGCCGCCCAAACTCGTCCGTCTATGCAGGATGACGATGGAAACATCCCGCTGCTCTATGACGCATTCGGTACAAAAAAAGGATTTAGGCAAGGCGATGTGTTGTCATGTTTCTTTAATTTGATTCTTCAGAGGATTGTGCAAAACACCCCAGCCAACTCCAGAGGCACAACCTTGCAAAAAATCGGTGCAAAATCATCGGGAGGACTCAACGTGATGTAATAGGTACGTTTGCTAGTATAGAGAAGGAAGCGGCAACCATGGGCTTAGGAGTAAATGAGGGTAAGACACGAAAGGACACACAACATCGACGAACTGAACAGAACGTCACCATTGACAGTCATTGACAGATATAACTTTGAGGTAGTACCGGACTTTGTCTACCTCGGCTCCGCTAACTCAGACGACAGCATCTCGTCAGAAATTAAACGAAAATTACTCTTGCCAACAGCTGTTTTTTCGGGCTAAGAAGGCAATTTAGTGGTAAAGCCCTCACTGGATCCACTAAGGATATCCTATACAATCCTTTATCATCCCGTTCCTACTCTACGTTGCTGATGCATGGACGGTATCACTTACTTATTTATCGGGCTCCCGACCCGTGAAGAGCCTCTGCCTGAGACACTGCAGCCTTCCATCCTCTACGATTCCTGGCTCGCTACTTCCAGTTGTCTAGACCAAGCGCTCTGGCATCCACGATGGCTTGGTCTTTGAAACATAGGTTCGGTCTTCCTTGATTTCTCGAACTTGGGGGCTGGGATTCGAAGATCCTCTTAGCTGGAGCTTGATGTGGCCAATGTAGTCGACGTGTTTTGGTTTTTTGGACTACATCCACATCTTGGTACAGCTCATACAGTTCGCGGTTGTATCTTCTCCTCCTTTCGCCCTCCATGTGAGCAGGACCGAAAATCCGCTGAAGTATTTTTCTTTCGAAGGAGCCCAGTCGCCATAAGCAGAACTGGCAGTATAAGGGTTTTAGCACACATTTCGTCCTTCGAGTTAGGAGTTTTCAACCCCGTTGCTTCGCAAAACCAAAGTAGCAACGGTTTCCTAGGGTAATTCTTCGAAGGATCTCCACTAGGGTGTCATTCGTGGAGTTTATGTTATCTCCGAGGTAGATGAACTCTTTAACTACCTCGAAATTGCTGCTACCAATAGTAACGTTTTGTCCTAGGCGGTGGACAGATGCTTGTTTGTTTGTTGATAGCATGTACTTAGTCTTGTCCTCATTTACTTCAAGGCCTTCAATCTTCAATCTCCGTGAATGCTTTTATCACGGCATGTTGGGAGCGACCGATGATGTCAATATCGTTCGCATAGCCCAGCAGATAGACGGACCTGTTGAAAATAGTGCCTTCCGTGATGACATTTGCCTTGCGCACTTTCTGCTCCAGTACGAGATTGAAGACGTCTCCTTCCCGAAATCCAGTGCAAATCCGGAACAGTTCGGAGGAGCTGTATCAAATGCGTATGAAAAAAATACTTCGGTCCTGCATTGGACATTTGTATGGACAGGATATGTGGAGCAAATGCGCATCATTATTACTGCTCGCAGAGTTTTCAATTTCCAGCTAGAAGTCGGATGCAATAGAGGGAAGTCTCGCACGCACTAGAAAAACCCGACCTCAACAAACCAGAAGTGCACAACTGGAAGCAGTTAGCTAAGGATCAAGCTAATCGGAGAAGCATGTTGGTTGAGGCCCAGGTTCATTCCGGTCTGTAGCGCCATTTAGGTTAGGTAAGGTTGGATTTGATGATATGTTGATGCTCAGGAGAGTCGTCAAACTCGCATATTCCTGAGTGGGCCTATAGCGATACCCCTTGTGTGAGAGATTGTTGTACTAGAGTACGTGTGATACTTATGTGGTGATTTGTATTCTTCCATCCGCTTCAATGAGAAATTTGCTTCATCCCGATTTGCAGCAGAAGAGGTAGATCCTATAAAAGACTTTGTTACCGCTGTTGCTGATCGCGGGGTGGTGACAGAATAGGTGAGGGATATCCTCCTCGCTTCTAGGTCGTCTTATTTCCTGCATAGTTGGTGTGTGTCAGTTAGTTTGGTTCTATGTGAGTGCTTACCCAACAGGTTGTGAACTGTTTTCACTCTTACCGCTAGGCAAATAGAAGCTCTATTCAGAGCTATAAACTTGCTTGACTTGCTACCGCTTAAATCCGGTCATAGGTCTTTGGTCTGTTTGCAAATACTTATGTTCTGCCACCTAGATTTTTTCATTTTGCGTGCATCTAGTTATTTTCTGTTTTTTTTTGAAAAGCAAGTGGGGGTCTAACCCTACTGTCACATAAGAAGATTCGGGTTTACGATCCTAGTCTGGCTAGCTCGTCTGCTTTTTCATTTACTGGAATGTTATTATGTCCTGGCATCCAGATAATTTGGACTTAATTCTGGTTACATAGAGCCTTAAGGTCTCTTCGACATAGTCCAACTACTTGTGATTTTATTATGCTAGATGCCAGAGTTTTAATTGTCGCTTCACTCTCTAAGTAAATGGAGATGTCGCATAATCTAGCCGATTCGGCAGCTTCGAGTTTGCAAGTCGAAGGGATGTGGGGCCCCCCGCAAAATATATGTTTAGTCCGGTCTTTATATATATAGACAATAACACTCCTAGTTATGTAGGACTTAATTTGTTTAAAATTTAAAAGCTTTGCTTTAAGGCTTACATTTTTCGAAACTGCATCTGAATGTTGGCAGCCATACAAACATCATTGTGATCCTGACAAATGTAACTGCCTCCAATAAAAAAAAATAGAAAACAATTCCGGTTCCATAACTCACGCAAAATCGTCTTCTCAATCTGCCGCCAGATCTTTTTCACCATCCATCTGCATATGCTGCAAAGGTCTAAACAGACCGCGCATCAGGATACACTCCAAACCAAATTCGAACAAATGTAATCCAACAAATTTCACTCAACCGTATACAACAGACAACACATCACATAGGCAGGCGAACGAACAACAGACCTTATCTACGAACCAATCCATTAAAATTGCACATCGTTTACACCGAAAATCAATTGGCCAAGGCATTCCCTCGTCTTCTTCTGGCTCCAGCTTCATCGAAACAGAGTCCAACTCCACCGGGGTACTGACGAAAAAAAAAAAAAAAAAAAACAAGACAACGAAACATCGCAGATGCCGGTCAACCTTAAAAGGCCCAAACCGAAACCGAAACCGAAATCAAAAACTCAAGCCCAACCCGGACAGGACTCTATGCGCCTCGTTCCCATATCAACAAAAGTTGCACTCACGCTTTCTCCCTCTCTATTGGAGAGAACTCGATGTCGATGCCAATAAATTCGTCCGGCACAATCGAATTCGTTTGGCAGATAAATCCACCAAATCCATACCAGAGCGACGTCCGATCCAGTCCTCGCTGCTATATGGCAGCGAACTCCCGAACCGAATGTTTTACAAAAGATACCAAGTACCCTTTTATGTCCGAATGTGAGCATTTAAATCCTTGGTCCGAGATTACGCGAGATTGAGTTATGTGGTGCATTAATGGTTGCGAAACGGATTCACAAGCAGGCGCACACACACAGGTGCTGGATGGTTGGTTGGTTGGATGGACACAGCGGGTGTGGTGCGGCGACTTAGTCCTCATCCTCGTCGTCTCAGTGCAGTGGTTACTTATGTGGGCAGTGCAAAGTGGGCCTGGGCTAGATAGAAGCTATATACGGTTGCTCCTGCATCACACAACTCCTGGACTCCCATAACAGAAGTGGGAATGCAATTTAAATGGGGGATCGCATCTCGGATCGTCATCGTTGAGTAAAGTGCACACGGGGGACTCAATTGAAACGAAGTCGAGAGCTAAGTTCATGTGCCGCGATGTGGAATGAGGAACCTTTTCTCTTGTTGCTGCTGTGGTTGCTGCGGATTGGAAGTCATTGAAATGGCTGCAGCAGGAGCAATGCGACTGAAGATGCATTTTGCTTCAGCTTTGCCCCCACAACGACAGCAACGACGACGAAGAGCCAGGCCGCTGATAGTCGTGAATTAACGCTGGACGTGATAAGCGAAACAAGTTGCTGTACCTACTCGTTCGTATGTTGTGTGTTCATTCGTGTTGGTTGAATCTTAACTAGGGGACAGGAATCCCGAGGAGGTGAGGCACTATCCAGTTCAATTGAAATCACAGATGACTGCGCGGTTATTTATTGCCGAACAGAAATTAGGCGGATAGGACAAATTGCAATCAAGGAACCTACACGTACGTATATGATTTCATTTCATGGATAGGAGAGAGTGTGAGTGTGTGAAGTGGAGCCGAATAATAATTTAAGACTAAGACGCACTCGGACAATCCAACTTATCCTGGAGGGAATTCTATCAGGATCACTCAGAAAGTGTCACTCGCATTAGGATAACTTAGAAAGTATCTATTAGTGGTACGTTGTATCTGCGAAATTTGAGTAATGAAGTTTGAGTGGAAAGTCTGCTTGAAAAAGTTTGTTGGTTTAGATTCTATGTTAGGTTAGGTTATGTAATATTGGAAGCAGAGCGTGCACGCTTAGGAAGGTGCATCTGTTGGATTTTTCTTGAGATTCGTTTAAACCATGTTAAGAGGAGGAGGTTTCTGACAAATTCTATTAGCCAGGTCACCTAGTCGTCCTCTGTTGGAGAGTGCTGGATAAGAGCGTGATGGTGAGGAAATTGCTACTTCTTCTTCTCATCCAGGCGGTAGAATATCGAGGGTGGTATGTTATGTGTCTGTCTGGCAAGTTTCCTGGGATAACTCTGTGACCCGGTACTCAAAAGATGTGAATGGTAAAGTGCTTTGCCATGACCTTAAGATATAGTCGGCATTCGTGGGCTAATTTGGATGTAAATGAGATGGAACCCAAGGATTAGATATCCGCTTGGCATATATTCTGTGTTAGTACTCTGGAAAAAAAAGGAGACCCTCTGAACTGCGCCAACTACAGACGCATAAGTCTCCTCAACATCGCCTACAAAATCCTATCTGCCGTAATATGTGAACGCCTGAAACCGTTTACCAACAACCTGAAAAAAGGATTTAGGCAAGGCGATGCGCTGTCATGTGACTTCTTTAATCTGATTCTTGAGAGGATTGTGCAAAACTCCAAAGCCAACACCAGAGGCACAATTTTCCAAATAGCATACGCTGACGATATTGACATCATTGGTAGGACTCAACGTGATGTCATAGCCACGTTTGCTAGTATAGGTTTAGCAGTAAATGAGGGTAAGACTAAGTATATGCTGTCAACACGAAAGGACACACAACATCGACGAATTGGACAGAACGTCACCATTGACAGATATAACTTTGAGGTAGTACGGGACTTTGTCTACCTCGGCTCCGCTATTAACTCTGACAACAACATCTCGTCAGAAATTAAACGAAGAATTACTCTTGCCAACCGCTGTTTCTTCGGGCTAAGAAGGCAATTTAGTAGTAAAGCCCTCACTCACACTACTAAGGAGATCCTATATAAGATCCTGCTCATCCCAGTCCTGCTCTACGGCGCTGAAGCATGGACCGTATCAAAAGCGGATGAAGAAATCCTTGGTAGATTCGAGAGGAAAATTATTCGAAAAATCTTCGGTCCCGTTTGCGTTGACGGGCTATGGAGAGGAAGATTCAACCAAGAACTATACGAGCTATACAGCGACATGCCCCTGGTCAAAAAACTCCGCATTGGACGTTTAAGATGGGTAGCACATGTAGAACGAATGGACACCAATACTCCGGCTCGCAGAGTCTTCGATTCCCAGCCAGACGTCGGACGCAGTAGAGGAGGACCTCGCCTTAAGTGGCGCGCACAAGTGGAAACCGACCTCAACCAACTTGGAGTGCGCAAATGGAGGCAGTTAGCTAAGGACCGGGCTAATTGGAGAGGCATGTTGGTTGAGGCCCAGGTTCATTCCGGACTGTAGCGCCACTTAAGTAAGTAAGTAAGTACTCTGGAAGACTAGAGTTCAATAACCAAATTAGTTACGTTCCTATCTAAACGGGCTCCAGACTCAAAGTCTGCTTTCTATTACCGTTGCTGCCAGTCACTGAAACCTTAAGCGCTGTTGCATCCATGATCTATTGTTTTGGACCTGAAGATTTGATTTCCCTGGTCGTAGCATGGCGCAGCTCAGATTTTCCGCTCAATGTGTCAGACTCAATGCAGGTTATGTTTTGGTTTGATTTATTTCCTCAAACCAAAACACCAACTGATTCAGTGGTCCACCTTAGTCAGATCGCCATTAAGCTGTCCTTCTAAAGTTGATATGAACTCCGAGGTAGATAAACTCCTTACCTATCTCAAATTGCCTGCTGAAAACACTGAAGCTTTGTCCAAGTTTATGGATCGCAAATATCTGCTATATTCCCTTGTCCTCGTTACCTATAAGACCAACGTGTTCCAAATATTCGTCATTGTCGTAAACTCCTTTGCAACAGGAGGAGACTGGGAGTGGTCGATGATGTTGATTACTGTCCCGTATATTAGCGGCTTGATAGACTTTTTAAAGCTAGTACCATCCAACTTTACACAGGTCCTATGCATTATCTGGTCATACAATTAATTCAAAAATCCAATGATACCACATCCCATTGTAAAAACCCGGTACATGTTAAAAGAACGTTCAGATGAGCTGCTTCATGTGCCTTCAAGTGTTAGGCAATGCGACTTTAATGTCAGTCAATTGATTTTGAATTTTAAAATAAAATTCGATTGTCTTTTTCAGGATTTGTCATATAGGGTTTAGGTAGACCTGACGGTCCAAGGACTGTATATTGTAAGCTCTCTATAAGTGTGTTGCGTTTATACAATAGGTTTGAAGGGATAACAATTGAGGCTAGCCTTGAAATTTACATCACCACAGCTCGTCTCTGGATAAAACCTATGAGCGACTACCGAAGTACATGATTAGAATCGTGCTCCGTAGTTTTAACGCAAAGGTAAAAAGTAAGGACATTTAAAGCCGTATTTTCCGAAATAACATTCCTCACACTTTACGTGAAGAAAAGGAGGGAAAGGCACACGGCCTACAACAAAGACAGGTTCCCCTTTGCGAATCATGTTGAAAAGAATAAAACAGATGTCAAACGTAAAGCTGCGAATTCGAGGCGAAAGAGCAAGAAAAGCGCGCGATCGAGGATATAAAGAGGTGCCACTCCAGGAACGATGTTCGCAAGTTTTACCAAAGTGTAAAAGGTCAAAGCCAAGGATACAAGGCTCGAACAGAATCCTGTCGAGATGAACAAGCAAATATCGTAGTTGAGACACAGTCGATGCTGAGGATATGGAAGAACTGTTAAACGGCGATGACGAACAACATTCCGCTGTCAGGCAGAACGAACCATTTAATATTGGCAACGGCAGCTAAAACTGCCAACCACCCGACCTAAGTGAAGTGAGGATAGCAATATCTAAACTCAAGCCGCCGAAATGACGGCCTTCCCGCTGAGCTTTACAAAGCTGGCGGAGATGACTTACATAAGTAACATCCACCAACTCATAAGCCAAATTTGGTCTGATGAAAGCATGCCTGAATATTAGAACCTCAGCATCGTTTGCCCGATCCACAAAAAAGGAGACCCTCTGAACTGCGCCAACTACAGAGGCATAAGTCTCCCCAAAATCGCCTACAAGATCCTATCTGCGGTTTTATGTGGACGCCTGAAACCGTTTACCAACAACCTGATCGGCCCTTATCAGTGTGGTTTTAGGCCAGGAAAGTCGACAAGCGATCAAATTTTCATACTTCGGCAGATCCTAGAAAAAACCCAAGAAGTCCAAATCGATACCCACCACCTATTTATCGATTTTAAAGCCGCATACGACAGCATTTATAGAGACGAACTATACAGAGCCATGTCTAGTTTTTGTATACCGCTCAAACTCGTCCGTTTGTGTAGGATGACGATGGAGAATTCTCGCTGCACCATCAGGGTCGGAAACGACCTCACCGACACATTCGATACCAAAAAAGGATTTAGGCAAGGCGATGCGCTGTCATGTGACTTCTTTTATCTGACTCTTGAGAGGATTGTGTAAAACTCCCGAGCCAAATCCAGAGGCACAATTTTCCAAAAATCGGTGCAACTACTAGCATACGCCGACTCAACGTGTCATAGCCACGTTTGCTAGTATAGAGAAGGAAGCGGCAAAAATGGGTTTAGCAGTAAATGATGGTTAGACTAAGGATATACTGTCAACACGAAAGGACACACAACCTCGACGATTTGGACAGAATGTCATCATTGACAGATATAACTTTGAGGTGGTACGGGACTTTGTCTACGTCTGCTCCGCTTTTAACTCAGACAACATCTCGTCAGAAATTAAACGAAGAATTACTCTTGCCAACCGCTGTTTCTTCGGGCTAAGAAGTCAATTTAGTAGTAAAGCCCTCACTCGAACTACTAAGGAGATCCTATATAAGACCCTGATCATACCAGTCCTGCTCTACGGCGCTGAAGCATGGACCGTATCAAACGCGGATGAAGAAATCCTTGGTAGATTCGAGAGAAAAATTCTTCGAAAAATCTTCGGTCCCATTTGTGTTGACGGGCTATGGAGACGAAGATTCAACCACGAACTATACGAGCTGTACAGCGACATACCCCTGGTCAAAAAACTCCGCATTGGACGTTTAAGATGGCTAGGATATGTAGAAAGAATGGACACCAATACTCCGGCTCGCAGAGTCTTCGATTCCCAGCCAGACGTCGGACGCAGTAGAGGAAGACCTCGCCTTAAGTGGCGCGAACAAGTAGAAACCGACCTCAACCAACTTGAAGTGCGCAACTGGAGGCAGTTAGCTAAGGACCGGTCTAATTGGAGAGGCATGTTGGTTGAGGCCCAGGTTTATCCCGGACTGTAGCGCCACTTAAGTAAGTTCTAAGAAGGACTTGGTGGTCTGTTGCGATTACAGTATTTCAAAATTTATTTATTTTTCCAACATCTCTGATTTGTATTGGCGTGGTGGATATCTGCAGTCTTACCTTCGCTGCAAGAAGGTAGTGGTCCTGGTCGATGTTAGTCCCCGGAATGTTCAGACATCCAAAATACTGGATGCGTGCCTCTTGTCTATCGCAATGTTATCAATTTGATCAATCGTTCGTTGATCTGGGGACCGCCTTTTCCCATATGGAATTCAAAGTGAGGACACCGTGTGCTATATGTGTTTTTCGTCAAAACTGCTAAAGATGTATTTCCTTCCTATCTTTGCGCTTAACATCTTACTTTGGTAGTCGGTTGTAAGTTTTGTCCAGGAGCTCGTTTCGCAATATTATAATCTCTTTCCTCTATCGGACAGTGAGCGCATATAAGGCTTATGTTAGTTAATTTTGGCCTGGATTGGGATTATATAGAATGCGTTTGCTTACGTCTTGCAAGTATAAGACTTCTTGCCTATGTCTGGCACTTATAACAAATCTACATTTAAGTCAGTGTTTCTGCTCACTATAACACGGACCGTAGTAGATGTAACGTTACATCTTTCTTTGCCCAGTCCAACCCATCGTATTTCCTGGATTTCAGTTATGTCCTCTTTGAAGCAGCTTAAGACTTCCGCTAGTTGTACGCCTGCACCTCCTTTTTTTAATATTTTCACATTCTAGCTGCAGATACGAACGTCGTTGTCAATTTTTCATTTAGCATGATCGTCAACAATAAAATCAGTCTTTTCCGAGGCTCTTGGTTGCTTCGTAGCAATCAGTTTTTCTGTGGATGGGTAGTTAACAGAAAGTACAACCCTTAAGCTGGAGGGCCAGTTCCAATGTATTAGATAACATTAGGACACGGGGCCGTTAGTATGCACTACGGGATTAAGCGTTGCCCTTGGCCTTTCTGCTCATTCGCAACCATCTCTGTTCAAGGTGTCTGACTTACCTTGAGATTCCGAAATGAGCTGTTGTCCGAATATGTCTAAGCAACTCATTCAGTTTATTCACTTTGTCCATCCTTACTGAGACTATGTGGACGCCACCGTTGACCCCATCTCGGGAGTTCTTTCGCTGCAGCCGGGAATGGATTATGTGCAAAAGTGTGGGTAGTCACACGTCTTCCCTTCTGCTGCCGTCAAGACTTAACACAGGGATTAAGATCCTATTTACGAAAAAGGTACTAGGCACTCAGCGGTCGCCACGGGAAGGTTGGTAGACATCAGGTAGGTGAAAACTCAAGGTTTCCTATAATCACATTGTCTACCATATGACCACCATTGGGTGTATGGGGTATTCCGGAGTTGAAATCAACTACGATGCTGAGCGCTGACTATGGCCTTTTGAACTCACCCGCCACCATTTTATTCAAAGGATCTGAATATGTCTTTAGGTTTTCCCGTAATCTGTCTATTTAAATATTTCAAATCAGTAGGGACTGTAGACTACCATGGGGTAGACTTCCATTTCATGATACGTTAACTGCCGTATGACGAAAAAGAAGAAATCCGTCTCTGTGACATTTGCTGTCAGGTTTAAGAGCGACTAAACATATGTGTTGCCTCAAGGATTTTCACGGTAAATCCTAAACTTTTAACGATATTTCTAGGAGAAGACAATGATTTGGTTACTTTCTGTCAAAGATTTGGTTTCCCACGATAATCTTTTGTCCGAAGACCATCTTGTGCACTGACATCCAATAGAACGGCGCTCATGGCTTCTGTTTGTCGCCTTCTTTCAATAGTGATCTTGCCTCCAACATTTACGTGTTTTCCACTCAGGCTTGGTATAACTTCAGTCTGCCGATATACTGCCATCGTGTAGCTATCTATTGCTAGAAATATCTTATATCGATCGTTTTTTTGTTGACTTTCCGCAATGGTTTCAGTCATATCCAGCGTCGTGTTATTTCATTATGCGATTCAATATATCCTTGTCAAGTCGGTCCTCCGTTTCCGTTTGGATAACGTCTGTTTGTCCGTCTAACTGTCTTTTTGCTGAAGACAATGTAATGGTAGTCATTTGTTGAAACAATTTCAAGAAAACACCAGTTTTAGATAGTCCCGTCCGTTAATCCAATGCGATGGTCACATCTGAAGCTGTTTTGTCATATCCAGATCGCCTGAAAGAATATACATTGCCAAATATGGTAAAACGAGTGCAAATGACATCTATCTACAATCCGAACTCCAAGTCCCTCACTGGGCGCCAGTCAACACACCAAACATGGACATAGATACTCTTTTTTTGTATCTGCAAATGCATCTGCCTTGAATACTTGTGACTTCCCGCATTCATTTCAAATGCAATTACATTCCACACTCGTATCTCTTTTAAATATCATACAAAGACTTTTATTGCACCCTATTTGGAATGGGGTACGTTTCAACTTGCAGTTGAATAGCTCGTCTTATACAACTACAACTGATATCGCTGGCACCTGCCAGCGTTCACACGTCATTTAATTTCGATTAGTAAATGTTTTTCCAATAATAACTTTACTCGTGCTCGCTGTCGATATTGTGACCTGAAATGCTGCCAAATGCTTGAGCACCAACCCATACCCGAGCTCACCCTATACCACTCTGTCAAGAGTGTACTCAGCTAACGCATTCGAGCGCACTTGTGTATCTCGTTCGCGTATTTCAGATACAAAACGCATAATTGGCAGTCTTTTGCATCGAGAGTGGCTTTGGTAATTACTGGTTATTTGGCCCAAAAGGAGAGCAGGCATAAGGCAGGAAGGCAGGCATACACCGCACTTTGAATTACCCACACTTGCGCTCGCCAGAGGGGGCCATCGAACTTAGGCTGGCGGTTGTCGTCGTTGTAGTTGCATGCGGCTGGCGCACTCTACATGGAACGAAAGTATCTCGCATACTATCCTCGACCATGTTGAGTGTGTCCAGTGTCCAGTGTGTCTATGTTTTACTTATGATTTACACCTTTCGAGTCGCACATAAAATCGAATATGTATCTCGACGGTCTGTCCGTCTGTTGTTCCGTCGCTGAGGTGAAATTTATTTATGCCATTTGCGATTAATTGCGATTGCGAGGTGTCGGTTGGGAAAGTTTCACATTCGGGACGATCGACTGGTCAATGGTGATGTTGTCCTTGTTGTTGTTGTTATATTGGCCGTCAATTTGATGATGGAATAGCATTTGCATTCAAATGGGAGATTGATATCTCGACCATCCGTCTGCGAAATATCGTTTTTCTGCGATGCGTGCTCCAGCGATGATGGTTTCAGTAATTTCTTGGGTGTCATTGCGATTAATGTTTTGCGTTTGGCCTGGTTTTACTGTTGGAATTCGGTTTTTACTGCCGCAAAACGGTGTGTAATTATGAGGGGATTATATAAATTATATGCCAGTTTATGGGGGCAAAGAGATACTTGAGATACAAATATGTTTTGCAGTCGTAGAGATAAGATCTCGATTGAAGGCATTTGAAAGACATTAAAGGAGCAAGTGGAGTCATTGGAAATGTTTAATCGGGTATAAGAACATATTCTTGAGAAGCTATTTTGCATGTTAAAGCGGCGTATAATGAGGGCTATTACATGTTGGTAGGTTAGGGAAGACATGTTCATAAATGCTCGACGAATATGCATTCTCTGTAGTCAATGTAAAATTTGTCTTGAATTTAATTCACAAAAGGATATACGAGTACATAATATATTCCACTGTTTCCAAGTTTTTGAAGTATTCATTAACTTGTAATGTCATAGCATAAGCTCAGAAGAATCGTGCGTACCTAGGGCCCTTCGTTGGGCGCCAATATTAATAAAATAACATAAAATGCAGAAGCAACACAAATTGAACTTTTCGCTATGAGGAGAAGCTCAATGCAAGTAATGGATTTAATTCTTGAGACAATGTACCACCTCCAAGGTTCTTAAAAAATGGAGGCTTCTTGAAGGCACTTCCCTTGCCAAACAACTTATCAGCAAAAATCATTGCTAATTGGGGAGTTGACGCAGATCGATTTTGCATTAAACTCTAAGTACACCTTTATCTGTTTGTGACTCAAGGAAAAATTGTATTTTAAAGTTTCTAATAAATATCTGCAACGCGTTTCATCATTCTTTTTGTTTTCTCGAAAGTAATGCGAACAATTACTCTGGATTGGTTACAAATTGAGTTGGGTGTTGTAGAACGAGAGATCAAACTCTGAGTGGCGTTCCCCAGTCATTGCAACTTTGATTTCACATTTCTGCATATTGTGAGTATTTTATAACCAGTAACCAGTCTGATACTGGCCTCGTTGAACCGTATTTGACTTGCTTATCTCAAAAATGTGAGTGTTGATAACAAGACGAAAAATACAATGACTGGCACGGAATACATAACCTACTGTCCTCAGGTAAGCACATGGGAGTGGACCTACAGGTTGGTGATTTTTCTTTGGATTAACTACCTATTTACAGCAACTAAGAGCCTGGGAGAGGTCTGATTTTACTGTTGAGACCATGCCAAACGAAAAACGGGCAGCGACGTTCGTATCTGCACCTAGAATGTTAGAAAATTAAAAAGGAGAGGCAGGCAAAGAACTAGCGATATCCATAGTTAAATCAAAGTAGACATTACTACCACCCAGGAAATATGAATGGATGGCCCGGGCCTGCTCGTTTTTTGTGTACCATGGTCTCAATAGTAAAATCAGTCCTCTCCCAGGTTTTTAGTTACTTACTTGAATGGCGCTACAGCCCGGAATGAACCTGGACCTAAACCAACATGCCTCTTTAATTAACCCGGTCATTAGCTAACTGCCTCCAGTTGCGCACTCCAAGTTGGTTGAGGTCGGTTTCTACTTGTGCGCGCCACTTAAGGCGAGGTCTTCCTCTACTGCATCCGACGTCTGACTGGGAATCGAGGACTCTGCGAGCCGGAGTATTGGTATCCATTCGTTCTACATGTCCTAGCCATCTTAAACGTCCAATGCGGAGTTTTTTGACTTGGGGTATGTGGCTGTACAGCTCGTATAGTTCTTGGTTGAATCTTCGTCTCCATAGCCCGTCAACGCAAACGGGACCGAAGATTTTCCGAAGAATTTTTCTCTTGAATCGACCAAGGATTTCTTCATCCGCTTTTGATACGGTCCATGCTTCAGCGCCGTAGAGCAGGACTGGGATGGTTAGGGTCTTATATAGGATCTCCTTAGTAGTTCGAGTGAGGGCTATACTACTAAATTGCCTTCTTAGCCCGAAGAAACACCGATTGGCAAGAGTCGTTCTTCGTTTGAATTGTGACGAGATGTTGATGTCAGAGTTAATAGCGGAGCCGAGGTAGACAAAGTCCCGTATTACCTCAAAGTTTCATCTGTCAATGGTGACGTTCTGTCCAATGTTGTGTGTCCTTTCTTGTTGACAGCATATTCTTAATCTTACCCTCATTTACTGCTAAACCCATTTTTGCCGCTTCCTTCTCTATACTAGCAAACGTGGCTATGACATCACGTTGAGTCCTACCAATGTTGTCAATATCGTCGGCGTATGCTAGTAGTTGCAACGATTTTTGGAAAATTGTGCCTCTGGTGTTGGCTCGGGAGTTTTGCACAATCCTCTCAAGAATCAAATTGAAAAAAGTCAAATGACAGCGCATCGCCTTGCCTAAATCCTTTTTTGGTATCGAATTCGTCGTTGAGGTCGTTTCCGACCCTGATGGTGCAGCGAGAATTCTCCATCGTCATCCTACACAAACGGACAAGTTTGAGCGGTATACAAAAACTAGACATGGCTCTGTATAGTTCGTCTCTATAAATGCTGTCGTATGCGGCTTTAAAATCGATAAATAGGTGGTGGGTATCGATTTGGACTTCTTGAGTTTTTTCCAGGATCTGCCGAAGTGTGAAGATTTGATCAGTTGTGGACTTTTCTGGCCTAAAACCACACTGATAAGGTCTGATCACGTTGTGGGAAAACGTTTTCAAGTCTTCACATATTACAGCCCAACATCGCCTACAAGATTCTATTGAAGGTGATATAGAGGAGACTTCTGCCTCTGTAGTTGGCGCAGTTCAGAGGGTCTCCTTTTTGTGGATCGGGCAAACGATGCTGAGGTTCCATTCTTCAGGCATACTTTCATCCGACCAGTCATCTCCGCCAGCTCTATAAAGCTAAGAGGGAAGGCCGTCGTTTTCGGCAGGTCTATTATGTTTGAGTTTAGATATTGCTATCTTCACTTTACTTAGGTCGGGTGGTTAGAATTTTTCGCTGCCGTTGCCAATATTAAATGGTTCGTTCTGTCTGACAGCGGAATGTTGTTCGTCATCGCCGTTTAACAGTCTGCAGAAGTGATTCTTCCATATCCTCAGCATCGAATGTGTCTCAACTACGATATTTCCTAGTTCATCTCGACAGGATTCTGTTCGAGCCTTGTATCCTTGGCTTTGACGTTTTACACTTTGGTAAAGCTTGCGAACATCGCTCCTAGAGTGGCACCTCTCTATATCCTCGATCGCGCTCTTTTCTTGCTCTTTTTTCTTCTTGCTGAAAAGCCGATGTTCTTCCCTTCTTCTTTGCCTATAGAGCTCAATGGAAGCTCTCGTCTTCACCTGCAGATTAGAATTGTAGGCCTCGTTCTTGGCTGCGAGCATCTGTCGGCATTCCTCATCAAACCAGGGGTTTCTTGCTGGTGGCCGCGAGAAACCTAGCACATCAGTTGCGGCTGATCTAATGGCTTGTTGGCATCGTTGCCATTGTTCTTCGACATTAGATGCTGGTGGCGTATTGTGAGTCGAGAGGTTAAGGGATACGAGTTGCACGAAGGTCTTGGCGGTCTCTGGCGATTGCAGTTTTTCGACATTTTTGTTGCGTGGTGGATATCCGCATCCTTACCTTGGCTATAACAAGGTAGTGGTCCAAGTCGATGTTAGCCCCGCGGAATGTTCGGACATCCAAAATACTGGATGCGTGCCTCTAGTCTATCACAATGTGTTTAATTTGGTTGACTGTTCGTTGATCTGGAGACCGCCATGTCCTTTATGGATTTCGAGGTGAGGAAACCGTGTGCTGGCTATTGTGGCATTTCGTTCCGTAGCGAAGTCAATTAGCCTAAGTCCGTTACCAGACGTGTTGTCGTGTAGGCTATATTTTCCGACAATACTGCTAAAGATGTCTTCTCTTCCTACCTTTGCGCTAAAATCTCCCAGCACGATTTTAACATCGCACTTTGGTAGTCGCTCATAGGTTTTGTCAAGAAGCTCGTAGAAGCAATCCTTAGTTGCATCATCTTGTTGCGGATTGTAACAATGCGTTCGCTAATGTCTTGGAAACATAAGACTTGCCTAAGTCTGGCACTTATAACAAATCCGCATCCGAATAGTCGCTGTTTTTGCTCACTATAACACGGTCCATAGTAGATGTCACAGTTTTTCATCCTCTTTTTGCCCGGCCCATCCCATCGTATTTCTTGGATGGCAGTAATGTCTGCTTTGTAGCAGTTTAGAGCTTCCGTCCGCTAGTTGTTCGCCTGCAGCTCTCCTGTTTAATGTTCTCACATTCCATTAGCAGATAGGAACATCGTTGTCCCTTTTTTCGTTTAGCATGGTCGTCAACAATAATATCAGTCCTTTCCGAGGCTATTGGTTGCTTCGTAACAATATTTTTTTTCATGGATGGGTACTTAACCCAAAGCACAACCCCCAACCTGGAGGGCCAGTCCCTTGTTTTGACCCTAGGACAGCGGGCCGGATTTCAGTAGACCATGTTGGGATATGAGCGCTGCCGTTGACCCATTGAGGGCTCCTCCGCCACCAACTCTTTTCCAACACTCTGGCTCAGTATTGGAAATCCCTATAGACCTGGTGTTCAAATATGTCGAAGCAGCTCATATAGGGATTACACTACCAGTTCGATCAAACTGGAGCTGTAGGCGCCACCGTTGACTCCATCTAGGGAATTCCTACGCTGCCGCCTGAGAGTGAGTACATTAGTTAGAGGACACTTCTCCCCCCTCTCTCGTTTGCTGCCACCAACGACCTTCCACAGGGGTTTATTACCCCATCTCCAGTCGAGGTACTAGGCACCTACCAGTCACCAGCGTGGAGGTGAGAGTAGGAGTTGTTAGTGAGAGGCTAGAGTGAGAACGCTTGTAATCTCATGTAATCGCATCACTATCCTTAACCACCGGCGAATTGCATGATGAATGCAGCAAATATTCTTCCAAATTCGTGCGTATAGGTAAGCTAGTCATGAAAATACGCATTCCCCCAAAGAAAAACTTACCACCCCACCAAACTCGAATTAGTTGGTTGCATCATCATCCCCAATTTTTGCTCATTTATCTCCTTTTATAGAATTTGAATACAATTTCAGAACTTGCATCAGCACAAAGCGATTGACCTCAATCCACCCCACACACAGCCAAACTTCTGACAATTTGAATATTTCAAAGAGCACATCCTTTCCGAGTGGGAGCTGCCTTTTGAATAAATTTCACCTCCCCCCCCACTTTAGATTGAGATGAAGAAACGTTTGTCGCAATAACTGGATGCGAAGCACACATAACAAGTGCACAGCAGTGAAAATTGCACAAGTTTAGGTCACCTACCCCTGCCGAGCACACTACAGAACAGATCCACCCTGTGTCGTGCATATTTACCCAACGCGAACTGCATTCAACATCAGCAACAACTTTCCGCAACTCAGCAGCTTATCGGTGTACATCTCTATGTTCGTTTTTGAATGAATATTCATGCATTTTTCTCGCCCGGAATTTGCATCCTTTTCCTACCCCAATTTGCATGCTTTTCAGTGTTCCCACACCATCACCCTGCGCATCCTCCTGGAGGTGGAATAAAATTGTTTGCACAGGATCTAAAATGCATTGCGTTTTTGCAAGTTCCAGCCATTGACTCGGGCTCCTTGGTCCTTTTTCTTTCCTATTTGCCAGGATAAATAGGAGCTCGGCAAAAGAATACACCAACACCATGTCGACCGGGTAAACAAAAATCATTCGCCCAGATGATGGACCGCCCGCAGGTAGCCTCATTCTTATCATTTTATGCATCTGTACGTTAGATTTGCACATCGAAGGACTGTGTGTGTAGATTTAGCACACCACAGCTAAACACCCGTTTGGCTGAGGTGTCCTCAAATGAAATGTTGCACAGAAGGAATAAATGAATCGCACAAAAGAACAAATAGACAGAGCCATCGTTGTGAAGGCCGTCAACCTCTGGAAGATGAGCCCCATCCTGATGCCATTCAACTGACTAGAGATGGAGATGGAGAAATGGGCCTTTGACATCCGAAGTAAGCCTATACCCGGCTGAAGTGGCCGAGTCGGTTTGAATTGCGATGCGACTGGGCGACGTAATGATGTTTGTCGAGTGTTTGCACTGTTTGCTCAGCTAAAAAATTCATTGAGACTGCAGAAAAGCTGAGAGTGTGGCGGTTCCTGGGTGAGCATGGACTGAGATTGACTGTCAGCAAAGGGATTTGCATGTGCTCTGGAATACATTAAAACGAACGCGAGTATGTTCATTTGAGTTCTTGTAGCATTTGTGAACTTTGAAATTGGATTTCTCTGGTTGAGAAGTGTGGTTTGAGAGGGCATGCCTCTTGACAAATAAAAGTCAAATGGCAACAGTGTAGGTGGTAATAAAGATTTTTAGGGTAGGAAACCTTTATTTGCTTAAACCCAGTCACAGGTTATTTCATCTACTTTTTTCTACATCGGGCAGCATTCAGCGGTTGGTTATTTTAGGTTCATCATCGTGAGACCTCATTCCAATAAATTCGTTCTCTCCATAGCATCGTCGTATTGAACTGACAACACATTCAGCACACACGTCAGATACATGCTTGTAGAGGAAATGAGCTAGAATGATCCGATCAAATATGCGCCGTTTAGTGCGATAACTTGTTAATATTTTGGATGTAATTCCGTTGGGCCGCTCGTCACTCTCTTGATGCTCTCATCCCTACAGGAAAAAACTGCGACATTCGTCATGAGACACAAAAATCTTCACCAGCAAAATCGTTCGCCATGTACAGGAAGAGGTGGCAATCATTTGGTGCCAGGACCGGACAATAAGGTGGATACAAAAGAATCTCCCAACAAAGCACCCGGAGCATCTAGGGAGTGACCATCAATGTTTGTGGCATGAGATTGTCACGAAGCAACATATTTCCACCCACAATGGGGTGAAATGTTATGCCACACACATCGATGATCACTCACTATATGCTCCGGGTGCTTAAATGGGAGATTCCTTTGAAGCGGCCAGATTTTACCAATGTGTCAAAGCTGGCCGCTTCTGGACCAGCGCATGCCCGAATTAATAGTTTTGTGGTAGAAAAGCAGCTCATACTAGATGATTCCCAGCCAATCGCGCCAAACAAAAAGCAAAACCTTCCCTGATTGGCCATCAATCCTAGCATGGCTACCGGTTGCGCCAGCTCTCCAGTTTGACCATTTTTGCTTCGGGTAGTCTTAAGTAATCCACCTTTCATCACTAGTCATCATCAACTTCAAAAATGATTCAATTTTGTTGCGATTTAGCAGCGATTCGCAGAAAGGAATTGGAGGAAAATGGATTGATCAAGATGGTAATTCGGCCCATAGTGCTTTTTTACGCTAACTTGTGAGGCACCTATAACCCCTTCGGGTTAGGGGTCTGAATATGACCGAGGTAAGGCATGTTTGTCGTAGAAGACGACTAAAATTCACTGGAAATTCAATTTCATTGGAATATCCACCCTCTTCGCAGGTCGCCTCTACGGATTCTAGGGAGAGCCAATTATTGGAATTGTGCAAACATTTTGGGAAAAGTTCAAGGAAAGGAGAGCTGTTTACTCATTAGGGAAACAGCTAACACAACGGTGCCTACCGCCAATTAGTGTCTGCACCTGGAATGTGAGAACATTAAACAGGAGAGGTGCAGGCGAACAACTAGCGGAAGCCCTAAACTGCTACAAAGCAGACATTACTGCCACCCAGAAAATACGATGGGATGGGCCGGGCAAAAAGAGGATGAAAAACTGTGACATCAACTATGGACCTTGTTATAGTGGACAGAAACAGCTACTATTCGGCTGCGGATTTGTAATAAGTGCCAGACTTAGGCAAGAAGTCTTATGTTTCCAAGACATTAGCGAACGAATTGTAATAATCCGCATCAAGGCCAAATTCGCCAACATAAGACCTATATGCGCTCCGACGGAGGAATAAGATGATACAACTAAGGATAGCTTCTACGAGCTCCTCCACAAAACCTATGAGCGACTACCAAAGTACGATGTTAAAATCGTGCTGAGAGATTTAAACGCAAAGGTAGGAAGAGAAGGCATCTTTAGCAGTACTGGCGGAAAATATAGCCTACACGACAACACGTCTGGTAACTGACTTAGGCTAATTGATTTCGCTACGGAACGAAATGCCACTATAGCCAGCACACGGTTTCCTCACCTCGATATCCATAAGGGTACATGGCGGTCTCCAGATCAACGAACAGTCAACCAAATTGATCACATTGCGATAGACAATAGGCACGCATTCAGTATTTTGGATGTCCGAACATTCCGAGGGGCTAACATCGACTCGGACCACTACCTTGTTGTAGCCAAAGTAAGGATGCGGATATCCACCACGCCACAAAAAAATAGAAATACTGTGAAAAAATTTAATGCCGAAAGACTGCACACGCCAGAGACCGCCAAGTTCTTCGCGTAACGCGTATCCCTTAACCTCTCGACTCACAACATACCACCAGCATCTAATGTCGAAGAACAATGGCAACGATGCCAACAAGCCATTAGATCAGCCGCAACTGATGTGCTAGGTTTCTCGCGGCCACCAGCAAGAAACCCCTGGTTTGATGAGGAATGCCGACAGATGCTCGCAGCCAAGAACGAGGCCTACAAGGCTAAGCTGCAGGTGAAGACAAGAGCTGCCATTGAGTTCTATAGGCAAAGAAGAAGGGAAGAACATCGGCTTTTCAGAAAAAATAAAAAAGAGCAAGAAGGGCGCGCGATCAAGGATATAGAGAGGTGCCACTCCAGGAACGATGTTCGCAAGTTTTACCAAAGTGTAAAACATCAAAGCCAAGGATACAAGGCTCGAACAGAATCCTGTCGAGATGAACAAGGAAATATCGTAGTTGAGACACAGTCGATGCTGAGGAATATGGAAGAACCACTTCTGCAGATTTTTAAACGGCGATGACGAACAACATTCCGCTGTCAGGCAGAACGAACCATTCAATATTGGCAACGACAGCGAAAACTGCCAACCACCCGACCTAAGGGAAGTGAGGATAGCAATATCTAAAATCAAACATAATAAGCCTGCCGAAAACGACGGCCTTCTCTCTTAGCTTTATAAAGTTGGCGGATCACTTGGTAAGTAAGATTCACCAACTCATAAGCCAAATCGTTTGCATCGTTTGCCCGATTCACAAAAAAAAGGAGACCCTCTGAACTGAGCCAACTACAGAGGCATAAGTTTCCTCAAAATCGCCTTCAAGATCCTATCTGCCGTAATATGTGAACGCCTGAAACCGTTTACCAACAACCTGATCGGTCCTTATCAGTGTGGTTTTAGGCCAGGAAAGTCCACAACCGATCAAATTTTCACACTTCGGCAGATCCTGGAAAAAACCCAAAAAGTCCAAATCGATACCCACCACCTATTTATCGATTTCAAAGCCGCATACTACAGCATTTATAGAGACAAACTATACAGAGCCATGTCTAGTTTTGGTATACCGAACAAACTCGTCCGTTTGTGTAGGATGACGATGGAGAATTCTCGCTGCACCATCAGGGTCGGAAACGACCTCACCGATACATTCGATACCAAAAAAGGATTTAGGCAAGGCGATGCGCTGTCATGTGACTTCTTTTATCTGATTCTTGAGAGGATTGTGCAAAACTCCAAAGCCAACACCAGAGGCACAATTTTCCAACTTCGGTGCAACTACTAGCATACGCTGACGATATTGACATCATTGGTAGGACTCAACGTGATATCATAGCCACGTTTGCTAGTATAGAGAAGGAAGCGGCGAAAATTGGTTCAGTAGTAAATGCGGGTAAGACTAAGTACAATATGCTTTCATCACGAAAGGACTCACAACATCGACGAATTGGAAAGAACGTCATCATTGACAGATTAACTTTGAGGTAGTACGGGACTTTGTCTACCTCAACTCCGCTATTAACCCTGACAAAAGCAAGCAACCGCTGTTTCTTCGGGCTAACAAGGCAATTTAGTAGTAAAGCCCTTACTCGAAATACTAAAGAGACTCTATATAAGCCCTGATCATCGCAGTCATGCTCTACGACGCTGAAGCATGGACCTAACCAAAAAATGAAGAAATCCTTGGTCGATTCGAGAGGAACATTTTTCGAAACATCTTTTGTCCCGTTTGTGTTGACGGGCTATGGTGACGAAGTTTCCGCCAATAGCTATACGAGCTGTACAGCTTCATTCCCCTGGTCAAAAAACTCCTCATTAGACGTTTAAGATGGCTAGGACATGTAGAACGAATGGACACCAATACCAATATACAGAGTCTTCGATTCAGAGCCAGACGTCGGAGTATAGGAAGACTTCACCATTGTTGAAAATAGTATTCTTTTCAGAGCTTTGAGGTGCCATATAGGGCCTCAAAGCTCTCTTCTCTTTTCATTGGTGTATGCAAAATTATATTTTGTGACGGCCCCGCAAATTTGATGACAATTTGACAGATGTTTGTTAGACTTTCGCAAGATGCCAAAAGAGAATACCTTTGTACTCTCTAAAAAAAAACTCCCACATCCCCAGGCCTATTAAAGAAAATAACATCAACAGGTTCTTGAAATA
This sequence comes from Rhingia campestris, assembly GCA_932526625.1. Taxonomy (NCBI): domain Eukaryota; kingdom Metazoa; phylum Arthropoda; class Insecta; order Diptera; family Syrphidae; genus Rhingia; species Rhingia campestris. The sequence continues at coordinate 192,283,693 of OW052182.1, forward strand.
TTTTATTTCCAAAGCATATTTTCGACATACTAGCATCTACAATCTACTCCTCATGGTCTTTCACCAAGATCTCATAAGTCATTTGATTTTGCAAAGCCAATGAGTGCACTACATAAGTCAAGGTTTCATTAATCCGTGCTACGTACATGAGTTCATTTCCATTGGATTTTGCAGAAACAACCGCGTTATCTGGAATCTCACCATTCTCAGCGCTAACCCAACTGTAGGCATTGTTGTCTCTAACTAAAACCTGACAATATGAAGAGTTTACAACTTGGTTCTCAAATACCCCAAATGCCATGCCCAACTTTGGTACGACATGAGCAGGAATAATATCGCAACCCTTTTTCAATCTGGCAACGTAAATCTCGTTATTATTGCTGGCCTTGCCACCTTCAATCATGTGCTTTGGTGGATTATCTGCTGCAGTGTCGACCCATTTATTATTGTCAGGACATGCTAAAACAAATACAAGTTGTCCCTTTTGAGCATCTCCCCACGTTAACGTCTGGTTCGAAGTTAGCAGAACTGAAGCAATCCTTAAGTTGATTCCTCCCTTCGTGAGGGCTAAGTAACTTGGTTCTCCGTTCCACATCATGCCAAGGCGTACGGCGTTTTCCGGCACTTGAGATGTTTGATTTATTTTTATCCATGAACAGTCTTTTGTATCTGTAAGCACTTCGAATTTATATTTAGGCGTTACCTTAGAACAAGAATATATCTCGGCATAGGAACTGTTATGCACTTCGGCAGGTAGTATTTCGTCGTAGTGTCTGGCTCTCCCGATAAGTCGCACAGGGCCATAGCTATTACTACGAATAACTACTTCAGGCATTTTGTCCCCACGTTTTATTTCGACCCATTTGTAGCCAGCAACTGAGAGAAAAAATTGAATAGATACTAACAAAAGGTTTATAGATACTATGAAGAGCTTACCAGCAGAACTGCATAGTACTACCGTTAATATGAAGATCGAACAGGCTTTCAACACACAAGGCATTTGAAACTTGACAACTTAACACGAATTGATGAATAGACGATGAAAACTCGTTGACGACTGAAGAATTTTGAAGATAGTTTTAGCATTTTAAAACGAAATCCTTATCAGCTTGTGTGGTTTGTCCAGGGTCTTAAGACTAATTGTTATCGAAAAGCTGACAAACAACGACCCCCAAACCGCAGCATATGTTGTGATAAACCGAACTTCTGCTGTAGTGTAGGTGTGGTCGGGGTACTCAGGAAGTTTCAAGATATATGCACCCAGGATTATGCAGACCACAGCGAAGAAGAAATCCATAATAGTCGCGGAATTGAAGGGTATTCCCATAGGGCTGGGTTGTTTATTATTTAATCATTGAAGCCAAACCACCATGGCAAGTTACATGATTGAGATTTTTTTTTATGAAAATGTGTGAGCATTCGTTATCGCAAACGCGACAAACCCGGTTGGCCATTCGACATCGACTCTCCAAAGTTTGGTGGTCACATTTCTCAGTAAGGAATCGGCCAATACTATCGCCGCTATCCGTGAGAGTGTGCAACTGAATACGAGCTTAACGATTCATCGCCGTGCATAAATATTCGGCCTTTCGCAGATTAATCTTGTCAAACTTCAGACTGTAAATGAAAATCCAACTCACCCAGAACCTCAACGATAATGACCATTGACAACGCTGGCCGTTTGGTCGCTGACGCTGGAGCGTATGAGAGAGAAACCCAATTTTGGCAGAGAAATCATCTTTAGTGTCGAGGGTCATTTTTGTATAAAGCCTATGTAAACAAGCAAAATTGACGTTTATGCGACTAAACCAACCCACTCCAGGTGCAAGAGGTTGCAATACTTACTTACTTACCTAAGTGGCGCTATACAGTCCGAGATGAACCTGGGCCTCAACCAACATGCCTCTCTAGTTAGCCCAGTCCTTAGCTAGCTCCGTTCTACATGTCCTAGCCATCTTAAACGTCCAATGCGGAGTTTTTGACTAGGGGTATGTCGCTGTACAGCTCGTATAGTTCGTGGTTGAATCTTCGTCTCCATAGCCCGCCAGCGTAAACGGGACCGAAGATTTTCCGAAGAATTTTTCTCTCGAATCGACCAAGGATTTCTTCATCCGCTTTTGATACGGTCCATGCTTCAGCGCCGTAGAGCAGGACTGGGATGATCAGGGTCTTATAAAGGATCTCCTTAGTAGTTCGAGTGAGGGCTTTACTAATAAATTGCCTACTAAGTCTGAAGAAACAGCGGTTGACAAGGAAATTCTTCTGTTCTTCTGTTGTCGAAGCCAAGGTAGACAAAGTCCCTTACTACCTCAAACTAATATCTGTCAATGGTGAAGCTCTGTCCAATTCGTCGAAGTTATGTGTCCTTTCGTCCACACTTATTCTTAGTCTTCTTTAAGCCTTTTTCTGCTAAACACAATTTCACCGCTTCTTTCTCTATACAAGCAAACCTGGCTATGACATCACATTGAGTCCGACCAATGATGTCAATATCGTCGGCGTATGCTAGTAGTTGCACCGATTTTTGGAAAATTGTGCCTCTGCTGTTGGCTCGGGAATTTTGCACAATCCTCTCAAGAATCAAATTGAAAAAGTCTTTTGACAGCGCATGCCTTGCCTAAAACCTTTTTTGGTATCGAATGTATCGGTGAGGTCGTTTCCGACCCTGATGGTGCAGCGAGAATTCTCCATCGTCATCCTACACAAACGGACGAGTTTGGGCGGTATACCAAAACTAGACATGGCTCTGTATAGTTCGTCTCTATAAATGCTGTCGTATGCGGCTTTGAAATCGATAAATAGGTGGTGGGTATCGATTTTGACTTTTTGGGTTTTTTCCAGGATCTGCCGAAGTGTGAAAATTTGATCGATTGTGGACTTTCCTGGCCTAAAACCACACTGATAAGGACCGATCAAGTTGTTAACGGATTCAGGCGTTCACATATTACGGCAGATAGGATCTTGTAGGCGATGTTGAGGAGACTTCTGCTTCTGTAGTTGGCGCAGTTCAGAGGGTCTCCTTTTTGGTGGATCGCGGGCAAAAACGATGCTGAGGTTCCATTTATCAGGCATGCTTTCATCCGAACAGATTTGGCTTATGAGTTGGTGGATGTTACTTACCAAGTCATCTCCGCCAGCTTTATAAAGCTCAGAGGGAAGGTCGTCATCTCCGGCCGCCTTATTAAGCTTGAGTTTAGATATTGCTACCCTCACTTCACTTAGTTCTGGTGGTTGGCAGTTTTCGCTGCCGTTGCCAATATTAAATGGTTCGTTCTGCCTGACAGCGGAATGTTGTTCGTCATCGCCGTTTAACAGTCTGCAGAAGTGGTTCTTCCATATTCTAAGCATCGACTGTGTCTCAACCACCATATTTCCTTGTCCATCTCGACAGGATTCTGTTCGAGCCTTGTTTCCTTGGCTTTGACGTTTTGCACTTTGGTAAAACCTGCGAACATCGTTCCTGGATTGGCGCCTCTCTATATCCTCAGTCGCGAGCTTTTCTTGCTGTTTTTTCTTCTTTCTGAAAAGCCGGTGTGCTTACCTTTTTTTTTGCTTATAGAGCTCAATAGCAGCTCTTTTCTTCACCTGCAGCTTAGCCTTGTAGGCCTCGTTTTTGGCTGCGAGCATATGTCGAGATTCCTCATCAAACAAGGGTTTCTTGCTGGTGGTCGCGAGAAACCTTCACATCAGTTGCGGCTGATCTAATGGCTTGATGCCATCAATGCCATAGTTCTTCGATATAAGATGCTGGTGGTACGGAGTGAATCGAGAGGTAAAGGGATACGCGTTGCGCGAAGGCCTTGCCGGTCTCTTGCAAGTGCAGTCTTTCGACATAAATTGTTTTCACAGTATTTCTTGTTTCTTTTGGCGGTGTGGAAATACGCATTCTTACCTTCGCTGCAACAATTTAGTTGTCCGAGTCGATGTTAGGCCCTCGGAATGTTCGGACATCTAAAATGCTGGATGCGTGCCTCTTGTCTATCGCAATGTGATCAATTTGGTTGACTGATCTGGAGACTTCCATGTCTCCTTATGGATGTCTAGGTTTGGAAATCGTGGCAAGTAACATGATTGACCTTTTTTTTATTAAAAAAGGTGTGAACGTTGATTATTGCAAACGCGACAAACCCGGTTTGCCATTCGAAATCGACTCTCAAACGTTTGGGGGCCAAATTGGAAACAACCGGCTTTATGGCTATATTTTCCGACAATACTGCTAAAGATGTCTTCTCTTCCTACCTTTGCGTTAAAATCTCCAAGCACGATTTCAAGATCGTACTTTGGTAGTCGCTCTTAGGGTTTGTCGAGGAGCTCGTAGAAGCAATCCTTAGTTATATCATCCTTTTCCTACTTATGTTGGCGAATTTGGCCTTGATGCGGATTGTTAGAATGTCTTGGAAACATAAGACTTCTTGCCTAAGTCTGGCACTTATAATAAATCCGCATCCGAATAGCCGCTGTTTCTGATCACTTTTACACGGTCCATAGTAGATGACAAAGTTTTTCATCCTCTTTTTGCCCGGCCCATCCCATCGTATTTCCTTGATGGCAGTAATGTCTGCTTTGTATTAGTTTATGGCTTCCGCTAGTTGTTCGCCTGCACCTCTCCTGTTTAATATTCGTACATTCCAGGTGCAGATACGAACGTCGTTGTCCGTTTTTCGTTTAGCAGGGTCGTCAACAGTAATATCAGTCCTTTCCGATGCTAGTAGTTGCTTCGTAAGAATTGTTTTTTCCATGGGTGGGTAGTCAACCCAAAGCGCAACCCGCTACATGGAGGGACAGTTTCAATTTATTAGATACCCTTAGGATACGGGGCCATCAGTATCCACTATGGGATTGAGCTCTGCCCTTGGCCTTTCAGCTTATCCGCTAATCCGCCATCTCTGTTCAAGGGGCCTGACTGACCCTTGAGATTCCTGAATAACCAGCTCATTTAGGTTCGCCTGGGAAAGTATTCCGGGTATACCGTACCAGTCTGACCAGGCTGTTTATAGTGTTGTTTGTTGTTGCTGTTTTTTGTCTAATTAGCAACACTCGAACTTATCGTTTAGCAAGTCAAATCCGGTGGAAGTCCGCTTTTTTGTCTGTGCAGTGCGTCAATGGTCGCGTTTCTGCAAGTAGACGTTATGTCACGTTCTTTGTATTTTAGTATCGTCCTGTTCATTGTACTTTGATTAGTTTCGTCAATTTGTTGTAAGTATACGTCAATTTCCGTGTTCGTTTCTGTTGTTTGGTGGTGATATGGCACTCGAATGTAGTTGTCTTGATTAGGTTTTGGTGAAGCGTGACCAGCGCATCTTACCGTAGTTGTAAGAATGTCGATCCTATATTCAACATTGTAGTGGACCATGCAATTGTATAGATGGTTATCCTGAGAATTTTGTATTTGATTTCCCCAAGCTTCGGCCAAAAGATAAAAGTTCTCCACTGAGTTCAGTCTTAGAGACTCAAAAAGTTTTCCGATCTTTGTTGTAAAATGAGGTGCTGGGGTGCTGAGGTGCTGAGGTGCATAGGCCTCTATAACAGCGTTTCCCAAAGTGTGCTCCGAAGGATATCCTGGTGCTCCGCGGCAAAATAAAAAAACGAAATAGCAAACTTCCATTACACTAGTGACGATTTCATTTTGTGCTTCTGAACTTGTCATTTTAATCGCAGCAATCGAATTTGAAATGCTCATTTAAAAGAAATCAATACATACAAACAAACTAAAAAATAATTCGTGTAAAAAGATGTGGGAATCCCCGACAAATGAAAATTATTAAAGAGACGTACCAGAGACTACCATATATGCTGACGCTAACTGAAATTTGTACTGGGACGACGTTTCTCTGGTTTTAAACGCGCCCAATAGACGGTTTTTGTTGGGTCGGTATCTATTTATACAGGTTAAAACGAATCGTAGTGCGGTGTATTTAATCTATATTTTGCTTTTAGTGCGTGAATTTTACTTTTTATTTGTTTTTTTTTTTTTTGTACATTGATGTGACTCTGTGGATCTATCGACGTGAAAAGATCAAAAGATCGTGAGAGATCAAAAATAATAGGTACTATGGATCGCTGGCTAAAATCTGGGTCGTTAAAAATAACCGCTGAAAGCTCCTTAACAGCACCCCCAGTAGTTACTAAAGAGTCAGCAACTGGCAGGTACATAATATAGTGCGTACCAAATCAGTTGGGCAACTGTCGATTGCGCAGAGAGAGGATTTAAGGGAAATTTAAGATATTTTACAATTAATTTTAGAGACCTGCGCAGTAGAATGCCCAACTGGTTTGTTTTGCACTGGTTTGCCAATGGTCGAATGCGCAGAGAGAGGATTTAAGAGCAATTTAAGATATTGTAAAATAAATTTGAAGAGACCTGCGCAGTAGATTGGCCAACTGATTCGGTACGGACTATACAAAACCATATTTGTTTATTTCATAATGGGAAGTCTCCTATCGCTAGAACCGCATTTGTATTAGATGCGTTTTGTTGGATTTATAATATTTTTTTTCTGTTGTTATCCTCAAATCAGATTTGTGAATTTGCTCGTTTTCCATTTATTGTTCTATTCTAGAGCCAAGGAAAATGACGCAATAGAGACAGCGGCGTCAGAACTTTCTGAAGAATTTGAGGCAGACAGTGTGGCTAGTACTAGTTCTATGGTGATCAGTACTGCAGAAAAAAAAAACATTAAAAAGGAAGTACCACGATTCATATTTAAATCTTGGATTTGCTGAGACAAGTGAAAACAAACCCCAATGCGTAATTTGCGTCAAAGTGTTGCCGAATAGTGCGATGTTTCCAGCAAAAATGAAACGTCATTTTGAGGGGATTCATCCAGATTGTAAAAGCAAACCGACTGATTTTTTTAAAAGGAAGTATGGTGAACTTTCAAAATCTCAAACAATTATTACTAATCACTCAAAGACAGTGAACGAAAATGCGTTGATGGCGTCCTACTTAGTGAGTCTCCGAGTTGGGCAAACTGGCAAAGCCCATACAATCGCTGAAAACTTAATCAAGCCATGCGTTAAGAACATTGTTGAGTGTATGTTGGGTGAAAAGGCCAAAAAATTAGTTGACACCGTTCCTTTGTCAAATAACACAATATCACGAAGAATCGGAGACTTAGCAGAGAATGTCAAAACTACTTTACTTTCGCGAATAAAAGTCACAAAATTTTCGCTGCAAATGGTGATCAACAGATGATGCAGGGTTGGCTATTTTAATAGTATTTGTGCGCTACCAATACCAACAGTCCTTTCAAGAAGATCTGCTTTTCTGCAAGCCGTTGGAAACTACAACAACTGGTGCTGAAATTTTTAAATTAATAGACAATTTCTTTATTGTCAATGATATCCCATGGGTTATCTGCGTGGATGTGTGCACAGACGGTGCCAAGGCCATGACTGGAAAAAACGTCCGGTGCCATCTCAAGAATAAAACAAAATGCCAAGGAATGCAGCAGTAGTCACTGCGTTTTACACCGCCATGCCCTTGCAATGAAAAAAATGCCACTCTCCTTAAAAGAGGTCTTAGACGAAAGCGTGAAAATAATTAACTTTATTAAATCTCGACCTAAGAATTCAAGGCTATTCAAAGTATTGTGCGATGAAATGGGAAGTCTACATACGTCTTTACTTCTTCACGCAGAAGTAAGGTGGCTTTCTCGCGGCAAAACACTGACGCGGCTTTTCGAAATGAGGGCTGAAGTCAGAACCTTCCTTATGAACGACAACTTTGATTTGGGCGACAGATTTTGTAATGAGCGTTGGCTCTTGAAATTATCGTGTCTAGCCGATATTTTTAAAAAAATTAAATGATTTGAGTGTATCACTTCAAGGAAAGACAATAACTGTTTTCGATGCCAGTGATAAGGTCGAAGCATTTAAAAAGAAAATCAAGTTTTGGGCGAAATCTTTAAAAAATCGAAACCTAGACAGCTTCCCAATGGTCAGTGAATATAAAGAGGAAATAGATTTGGGTATTCCTGACGACATTTTAAATGAGTTTCATTTACATCTGCTAAGTTTGCTCGAAAACTTCCAAAGCTACTTTCCGGAAGAATACCATTCAAACATTAAAGAAAATGTGTGTGTTGCAGACCCGTACACCGCCGCGTTGGAAAAGCCAGCATCTCTGACATCGTTGCAGGTTGAGTGCTTAATTGATTTGACATCAGATTCTTCTTTAAAGGCAAATTTTGAAACTAAGAAGTCTTTATCAGAATTCTGGTGTATGTTGAATGACGAATTCAAAATTTTGTCAGGCAGAGCCAAAATAATTCTTCTGCCGTTTGCAACAACATACATGTGCGAATCAGGATTCTCCGCCTACGTTGGAACCAAAACAAAATATAGATCCCGTCTCGATGCAGAGCCAGATATTCGGTTGCAGTTGTCCCAAATTCAACCAGATATACAAGCATTATGCAAAACCAAACAGGCACATTATTCTCACTAGTTCACATTGTTCTTGTTTTTTTCGTTGATGTTAATTGTTTTACTTGAATTTAATAAAATATAAAAAAAAATTTGAGTATTGCATTTTTTACACATACATAACTGCGAAAATAGCGTCAGTGTAACGAAGTGCTCCGCGAGGAATGTTTGACCTAAAAAGTGCTCCTCGACCAAAAAAAATTGGGAACCGCTGCTCTATAACATACATTTGCTTCCCTAATTGGGGAAAAATGCATATGACGTAGGATTTCAGCAGCTGAATTCTGCGCACTTCACCACTATTTGTGACTTTATAACGAATGCCATTTCGTATAAAGATAGCGACCCCGCCTCTTTGAGTGGAGTTGGGCCGGTCTCTTCTTACGATCTTACAATCACTATTAGTAAATTTATGCTTCTGGTTAAACTAAGTTTTGCTAGCCATAAGCACATCGCGACTTTGGCTTTAAAGCAACTGGAAAAGATTGGCTCCGCATTCGATCTTAATCAGTGTGTTTACCACTTACCACTAGGCCACCGAAGTATATCGTGCTTTAGTCGCCAAATCACTAAGTAAGTCGGTTCTGCTACACTAAAGGCAAATTTTCCAATTAGACTTATAAAACCCAACGAATCTAAACATACCGAACAAAGTCCCTCTACAACCGAAATACCGTTCACAACAATTCATTCAACTAAAGTGTCGATAAGTATCTCAACCATATTTCCATTGGAATTTAATTTGCAAAACGTACACAAAACGTATCCACCGCAACAAAAACAAGATACAAAACATAAAAACCTCAACAAAAGAAATTCCACTGCATTCCCTTACACAAACCATGACCACATTCCCAGCAACAGTCGCACACAATTCCGCAGCCAACCCGGCCAACAGCGGTGGCGTCTCATGAACATGGCTTAATTATACGCGAAATTAGATTCTTAAATGTTCGTCGTCGTCCGCCACAGTTCGCCACAGTCCTCCCCAAGTCCGCCACCTTGCGCCAAGTGCAGCGCATGCATTTTAATTTAATTTCGTTTTTTTTCTTGCGTCCGTTTCTGTATCTTTTCGTATGTATTTCCTTCATTTTGTCCTGCCGACACGTTTATGGTCCAAAGATTACGAAGATCACGATTCACTGATACCCCGTACCCAAGGTATGGCATCCGAAAACTTTTAACCAACAACAACAACAAAAAAAAAAACAAACGCCGCACCAGTCAGTTTAAGTACTTCTCAGGAAGTCACCGCAGGATTAAGCACCGCCACAGTGAGATATTGGAGATAAAAATTTGCATGCCACATGTTGTCCAAACGACTGCAGCACAGTCTCCAGTGATGTGTCTTAATTAAGAGTCACTCGTCAGTCTTTGATTTCCAATTAAAAAAAAAATTCGAAAATTGAAAAAGTTTTCTCTGCCTCTCCCAGTATCCCACCGGTATCATATTGCAGGGAAGGATAACGCATTCCTAAATCATCACAATCACCCCATCCCAAGACCACACGGCTATCAGATATCAAATGAAATAAAAAAAAAAACCAGGACCTTCGGGGATATCAAAAATCCACTTTTTTAATAAAAATTAAATTTTAAATATTAAACGCATCTGGTGGCCCGCAAAACAGTCATTGCGACGGTAATTCGCTTGCTAATAAGACACAAGGACCTCATCCTCCTGTGCGCAGTGATCCCAGAGCGTGTGCTGGACGCATTAGCTGACAACGCTACCGTACAAATTATCCTTACCCAACCGGTGAAAAGCTGAAAATTTCCAATCTAATGAACTGCTGCAAGGAGTGTAAATCCTTCCAAAGAAAGATGCCCACACCCTCCCCCGGAAATAATGAGATCTTATTACGTTACAGTTGTATCCTTGCAAAGCAAACAGATACAAAAAAAAACGCCGGCAAGCTTGTTTTACAAAATTAAAAGTCTTATTTCTTCATTTGTCCAACACGCACAAAACGGGATGAGTGTCCTTTTTAGCATAAAAAAGTCATAACACTCCGTGATGTTAGCGGCTACCGCGGAAACTACCCACCTCCTTGAATGCCAACAAAATTGTATTCCACCGTTTAGATTTCTTTTTCATGTTTTTCCAAGGATTCTCCATTAGCTTGCTGTGTGTGTGTGTTTTTTTTTCTCTTATTTGCCACCTTACCTCCCCTCGTAATGGAGGAAAAATTACCCATATTCGGTTGTGGGGGTGAAAGAGGACAGGACATGGAAGTCATGTCGCGCGATAGTAGAAGGATTTTTCTTGTTTTCATTTCTTTTTTTCCGCCTTACTACATCTTCTAGGATATTCACGATTTGATGCAGTTACACACACAAGGAGGTCAGGACAAAGGAAAATATAAATAAAAATGCGCGCAGGGGTTGTAATGAGATTCAAAATGATCCGTGAGACAAGTCAACTTTTGCTGGGGGTGGAGGCGGTGCTTGTTTGTGTTTGTGTACTTCTTTTCAGTGTTTTTGTGTAATAGCGCGGCTTTTATGACAGGAAATAGGACGTTTTAAATGGATTATTGCAATTAGCCGCAAGGAAAAGAATGTTCAGCAGAGAAAAAGACGAAAAAAAAAAATCAAAAGAAACCATGAATATAGAAAGAAAGCAACCGCGGAGTAGCATACGTCCCTGAGATAGGGGTAGATAGATGGAAATTATGTAAATTGACGTTTTATGGATTCGCCGTTACGTTTTAATACCTTTTATAGCTTTTATTGTAATAATACGATTTTTTTTTTATTGACAGTTCCCTAATGAACAGACAGACCAGACCGCACACTTGGGGGACAACAAACAAAGGAAGATTATGCCGACGCTGAGGTTAAATGGAACTTTTATTAGTTTAGTCGTGGTGCCTTAAGAAAGGTTTTAATCGACACTTTGAGAGTGCTATTGGTTCAAAAAACTGAACAGGTCATATACATTTGCATTGGGAGGGTTTATGTTTGGGTTGACAAGATGGAAATATAAAAAGAACTCCAGAGACTAATACCAACAAAGCTAACAACAAACTTGAGACGGAATTGAGCAACATTCGTTGTCTAGGATATCAATGAACCTGGGCCTCAACCAACATGCATCTCCAATTAGCCCGGTCCTTAGCTAACTGCCTCCAGTTGCGCACTCCAAGTTGGTTGAGGTCGGTTTCTACTTGTGCGCGCCACTTAAGGCGAGGACTTCCTCTACTGCGTCCGACGTCTGGCTGGGAATCGAAGACTCTGCGAGCCGGAGTATTGGTGTCCATTCGTTCTACATGTCCTAGCCATCTTAAACGTCCAAAGCAGAGTTTTTTGACTAGGCGTACGTCACTGTACAGCTCGTACAGTTCGTGGGTGATTCTTCGTCTCCAAAGCCCGCCAAGGCAAACGGGACCGAAGATTTTCGGAAGAATTTTCTTCTCGAATCGAACAAGGATTTCTTCATCCGCTTTTGATACGGTCTATGCTTCAGCGCCGTAAAGCAGGAATGGGATAGTCAGGGTCTTATATAGGATCTCCATAGTAGTTCGAGGGATGGCTTTACTACTAAATTGCCTTCTTAGCCCAAAGAAACAGCGGTTGGCAAGAGTAATTCTTCGTTTAATTTCTGACGAGATGTTGTTGTCAGAACTAATAGCGGAGCCGAGGTAGACAAAGTCCCGTACTACCTCGAAGTTATATCTGTCAATGGTAACGGTCTGTCCAATTCGTCGATGTTGTGAGTCCTTTCGTGATGTCAGCATATACTTAGTCTTACCCTCATTTACTGCTAAACCCATTTTCGCCGCTTCCTTCTCTGTACAAGCAAACGTGGCTATCATCACGTTGAGTCCTACCAATGATGTCAATATCGTCAGCGTATGCTAGTAGTTGCACCGACTTTTGGAAAATTGTGCTTCTGGTGTTGGCTTTGGAGTTTTGCACAATCCTCTCAAGAATCAAATTAAAGAAGTCACATGACAGCGCATCGCCTTGCCTAAATCCTTTTTTGGTATCGAATGTGTCGGTGAGGTCGTTTCCGACCCTGATGGAGCAGCGAGAATTTTCCTACACAAACGGACGAGTTTGGGCGGTATACCAAAACTAGACATGGCTCTGTATAGTTCGTCGCTATAAATGCTGTCGTATGCGGCTTTGAAATCGATAAATAGGTGGCGGGTATCGATTTGGACTTCTTGGGTTTTTTCCAGGATCTGCCGAAGTGTGAAAATTTGATCGGTTGTGGACTTTCCTGGCCTAAAACCACACTGATAAGGGCCAATCAGGTTGTTGGTAAACGGTTTCAGGCGTTCACATATTACGGCAAATAGGATCTTTCAGGCGATGTTGAGCAGCCTTATGCCTCTGTAGTTGGCGCAGTTCAGAGGGTCTCCTTTTTTGTGGATTGGGCAAACGATGCTGAGGTTCTATTCTTCAGGCATACTTTCATCCGACCAGATTTGGCTGATGAGTTGGTATATGGTACTTACCAAGTCATCTCCGCCAACTTTACAAAGCTCAGCGGGAGGGCCGTCATTTCCGGCGGCTTGAGTTTTTGCTATCCTCACATCACTTAGTTCGGGTGGTTGGCAGTTTTCGCTGTCGTTGCCAATATTAAATGGTTCGTTCTGCCTGCGGAATGTTGTTCGTCATCGCCGTTTAACAGTCTGCAGAAGTGGTTCTTCCATATCGTCGGCATCGACTATGTCTTAACTACGATTTCTCCTTGTTTTTCTAGACAGGATTCTGTTCGAGCCTTGTATCCTTGGATTTGACGTTTTACACTTTGGTAAAATTTGCGAAAATCGTTTCTCTTTATATCCTCGATAGCGCGCTTTTCTTGCTCTTTTTGCTTCTTTCTGAAAAGCCGATGTTCTTCCCTTCTTCTTCGCCTATAGAGCTCAATGGCAGCTCTCGTCTTCACCTGCAGCTTAGCCTTGTAGGCCTCGTTCTTGGCTGCGAGCATCTGTCGGCATTCCTCATCAAACCAGGGGTTTCTTGCTGGTGGGCGCGAGAAACCATCAGTTGCGGTTGATCTAATGGCTTGTTGGCATCGTTGCCATAGTTCTTCGACATTAGATGCTGGTGGTGAGTAGAGAGGTTAAGGGATACGCGTTGCGCGAAGGTCTTGGCGTTCTCTGGTGATTGCAGTCTTTCGACACTAAATTGTTTCACAGTATTTCTGGTTTGTTGTGGCGTGGTGGATATCCGCATCCTTACCTTGACTGCAACAAGGTAGTGGTCCGAGTAGATGATAGCCCCTCGGAATGTTCGAACATACAAAATACTGGATACGTGCCTCTTGTCTATCGCAATGTGATCAATTTGGTTGACTGATCTGGAGGCCACCATGTCTCCTTATGGATATCTTGGTTACGAAACCGTGGCAAGTTACATGATTGAGCTTTTTTTTTATTACAAATGTGGGAACGTCGATTATCGCAAAAGCGACAAACCCGGCAGATTTAACTTGGGAAACTTCAGCCTATACCAAGTGAAAATTTAATTGACCCAGGACCTCAACGATAATGACCATTGACAACGCCAGCCGTTTGTTCGCTGACAAGGCTTTGGAGCGTATGAGAGAGGAACCCAATTTTGGCAGAGAAATCGTCTTTAGCGTCGAGGCTGTGATGGCTACAGTGGCATTTCGTTCCGTAGCGAAGTCAATTAGCCTAAGTCCGTTACCAGACGTGTTGTCGTGTAGGCTATATTTTCCGACAATATTGCTAAAGATGTCTTCTCTTCCTACCTTTGCGTTTAAATCTTCCAGCACGATTTTAGCATCGTATTTTGGTAGTCGCTCATAGGTTTCTTCAAGGAACTCGTAGAAGCAGTCCTTAGTTGTATCATCTTTTTCCCCCGTCGGAGCATTAGCCCATATTAGGCTTTTGTTGGCGAATTTGGCCTTGATGCGGATTGTTACAATGCGTTCGCTAATGTCTTGGAAAGATAAGATATCAATGTCAACTGTATGTATATTAAATTGTTTAAACAGAAAGAAAATACACCTTTACTGAACAGGTTTTCCCCAGTTGCTGGAAAATAGCTTGAATCCAGTCGATTCCCAAAAAAGAAACGAAAAGCATGCCCGAAAATTACAGACACAATACTTTACGTTACATACTTTCAAATGGAATGGAAAAACCAATTACCACCGAGATTATCGATTACATAGAAAATATTTGAATAACAGGCGATCGGCGATAAGAGTTCCGAAAAAAAACCCTCAATTGGGGACCTGTTATGTAACCATCTATGGACACATGTGATGGAAAATCGTAGAGAATCGAACGATGCTACCCTGTACATTTCCAAGACAAGTTTATATAGAATACAAACTTTCTTTAAGACAGATCTTTGCAAGTTGTGGATCGCGTTTACTCAAACACCATAAACACTGTTCACCTCAAGGATTAATTCTCTCACCCACTATATCCCATAGGGGTATATTAGTTTTGATATACATAGTTATACCTCAACGTGCATACATGGATCGACTAGCTGAGTCGATTAAGCCGTGTCTGTCTGTCCGTTCGTCTGTCTGTGTGTCATCGATTTTTAGGCTTTAAATTATCAGTTATTATTATTAATTATTATTATTATTATAAGAAGCTTTTATTATAGCCATACATACTAATTCTACATTACAATTACATTTTCATTTTTACAATCTTGTGTTTACATATATAAGTTAAATAATTGTTGCGATCTTATGTTTTACAATTAATTCTTCTAAGATTTGAATGTTCCGTTAATAATTGTATTTTATATTTAATATTTTCTAGTCGTTGTTTCGGTTGGCATAAGCCTCCCCCATTGTTGTCCATAGATTCCTGTTCTTTGCGTCGTTGTACCAGTTGCGATTGAATTTAAGTAGGTCATCATTCCTTCTTTTCTTTGGTCGTCCTACTGGTCTATTATCATCCGGTATCCATTTTGTTGTTATTTTCGTCCATCTTTGGTCCTGTATTCTTGATATGTGTCCTGCCCAGCTCTATTTTAATTGTTTTATTTTTGTGATTACGTCTGTTATATTTGTGCGTCATTTCTGACTCGTTCTATTTGTCTAATTTTTAATAAGTGTCTTTCAATTTTCGTCTGGCAAATTCGATTCTTCTCGGTTATGTTTGTTGTCATTGCTAATGTCTGTAGTCCATATGTCATAACAGGTAGGATCGTCGAGTCGAATATATATCTTCTCGTGTCTGCTCCTATATTACAATCCAGTATTTGTTTAGTACTCCAGTATTGTTTCCAGCTATTTGTGATTCGTCTGTTGATCTCTTTTTCCTCCTGATTTGAAAATGATTTTATTTGTCCTAGATATAAGTAGTCTTCAACATATTCAATGGCATTATCATTGAATATTATTGGATATTTTATATGATTAGTCATAGCTTTAGTTTTTGTCATATTTATACTTAGTCCATGAATTTTACATGTTACTGAAAGTTGGTTAAGCATTGTCTGGATGTTGTCAGATTTATTTGATATAAGAACGATATCGTCAGCGAATCTTAAATTGTTCAAACGTTGTCCATGTATTTTTACTCCATACTTATTGGTCCAATTCATTTGCATAAATATATCTTCTAATACAGCTGCGAATAGTGGAGGCGATATTGGATCTCCTTGTCTAACTCCTCTGTTAATTTTGAATTCTCGTCCCGTTTTGTCAGTTTTAATTCTTGCTGTATTGTTGGAATAAATATTTTTAAATGTTGTTATGAAGGTGGGGTCAATGTTCTGGTTCTCCAACGCCGTCCAAATACTTTTGTGTTCTACCATGTCAAAAGCCTTACTGAAGTCAATAAATAGAAAAAAGAGAGGTTTCTTGTATTCGTTGAATTTTTCGATCAATTGGTTGATAGTCTGTAAATGGTCTGTAGTTGAATATCCTTCTCGAAAGCCAGCTTGCTCCCTTGGTTGTTTATCATTTAATTTATGTTTCATTTTCATATGTATTGTCTTCGAGAAGAGTTTATATAAAGTCGAGATTATGCTTATCGGTCTGTAGTTATTTACATCATCTTTTTTTCCTTTTTTGTGGATTAGTATGATTGTACTTTGCTTCCACTGTAATGGTATTTTCTGTTTTGAAATTATGTTGTTGAATAACTTTGTCAGAATAGGCGTAAGGGCTTTTTGTCCGTATTTTATCATTTCTACATCTATGCCGTCGTTGCCAGTGCTTTTATCTGTTTTTAAATTGTCTATAGTCCTATAGAGGAGTTAATTTCAGTTTGATCAAAATAGTTTGAGGTAGTTATGTTTCTCTCTGTAATTTGTTGGTCTGAAATGTGTTCTGTCGATTTGAATAAAGACTCGAAGAAGATCGTTGCTGCTTCGTTAATGTCTTTTCTATTTGTAGTATCTTTGTTATTATTTTTGAATGATGTTATCCATTCCTTATCATTGTTTAGATAATTTTTTGTCTTTTTAATTAATTTTGTGTTGGTAAATATGTCTTTCGTTGTAATCTTGTATATCCTTTTCTGTGCTTGTTTTTATAGTATTTCTTAGATGTTTGAGTTCGCACTTCTCTTCGTTGTTGAGGTTCATTTTGTTTCTCAAGTTTTCCCTTTTCTTTATTAGAGTTTTGGTGTTTTCTGAAATTTTGTCAATTTTTGTGGCTTTTGTTTTCATTAGAATTGTTTTAGCTGTCGTTTTTATTATTACTTCAAGTTTGTTATAAATAGTCTGAATTTCGGTGTCTATATTTTGTACATTTATTTCACATTGGATTTGTCTATTTAATGATTCGTTATATCTTGCTATGATATTAGCTGGAGTCATTCTTGGAATATATAGTTTTCTTTGGTTCCGCTCTAATGTCTTGTGATTTATTGTTATTTTTCCTCTCAGCATTCGGTGATCACTGTCAAATTTTAGTTGTTTTATTATGGATACATCACTTAGGGTTTTCTGTTTATTTGTCAATATAAAGTCTATTTCGTTTCTTGTATTCCCGTCTGGTGATATCCATGTCCATTTGTTTGCGTCCTTTTTTTTAAAGAACGTATTTCCGACTGTTAAGTTCATTTCATGTATCCATTCTGTTAGTTTTTGACCTCGTCGGTTTCTTTGTCCATATCCAAATGGTCCTATAAGTTGCTCGTCATCATTTCGCCGACCAATTTTTGCGTTAAAGTCACCAATCAGGTACATTATTTCGGTCTTCGTTTCTTTGTATGCATTTTCCAATTGGTCATAGAATATATTTATTTCTTCGTCAAGTGCTCTATTTGTCGGTGAATATACACTAGTCGGCATAAGTATTTTGACGAAATCTTTTTGTGACTATTGAGACTAACTTTGCTTGGTATCGTTAAAACAACGGTGCAAAAATGATGCGCGAAACAAAGAATCTATTTTTAGCTCTATGCATGCCAAGTTTTGTATTGTTTACCTTTTGCATTCTCTTTCTGCTG
Organism: Rhingia campestris; assembly: GCA_932526625.1. Taxonomy (NCBI): domain Eukaryota; kingdom Metazoa; phylum Arthropoda; class Insecta; order Diptera; family Syrphidae; genus Rhingia; species Rhingia campestris. The sequence goes on from OW052182.1 coordinate 192,301,527, forward strand.
ATAAAAACGCATGCAGACAAAGAATTTTTACGTGGCATAAGTATTTTGACGGAAACTTTGTGTAAATATTTTAACAGTTTTGAGCACGTGATAACCAAAAAACTTGTGTAGTTAACTTTAATTTACATTAAACGTTGATAACAAAATAAAAATTTATTAAAATTTATTAAAAACCATGGGTAAAACGGCTGAGTTGAGTTTGGTTGTCAGATCTTCAATGGTAGCGAAGTTTAACGCTGGAACGGCAGTAAAAGACATAGCAAGTGAGTTTAATGTGTCGCGTCAAACTGTGCACTATCAAATCAATAAGTTTAAAAAGCATAATGACATCACAAACCTAATGAGATCAGGTGCTAAGCGCAAAACAACGCCCACTGAAGACCGAACCCTTCTACGGGAATTTAAAAGAAATATATTCCTGAAGCCTCAAACTGCTGCAAATCAATGGAATTTGACGGCAACGAATCCAATCAGTGAGCGCACTGTCCGACGACGTTTAATGGAAGGAGATTTTAAAACATTTAAAGCTAAGGACGTGCCGTACATATCAAAGGTAAACAAGCTTAAAAGACTGTCTTTCGCAAAGGAACATCTGCACAAGCCAAAGGAGTACTGGAGAAGCGTTCTATGGACAGATGAAAGCTCCTTTGAGTATAACTCATCAAAAAACAAATTTTACGTTAGATTGCCAAAGGTAGAGAGGCAAAAAGTGTCAAAAAGTGAGCCATGGTGGAGGCTCTGTCATGTTCTGGGGATGTGTTGCGTATAATGGCCTGGGTGAATTGGTTCCTATCACCGGCTCGATAAACTAAGGTCAATATTTAAGAACCCTAAATGATAATGCCTTTCCTTCCGGAGGTAGGCTTATTGGTGAATCATTTATCCTGCAACAGGACAATGCCCCATGCCACAAAGCCCGGATGATAACTAAATTTTTGAAGGATGTTGGTGTTGCCACTTTGGACTGGCCACCTCAAAGTCCAGATTTAAATATAATAGAAAACGTCTGGTCTCTTTTGAAACGCAAAAGAACAGTTTCTTTAAATAAAACCAGAGAGGAGACGATTTCTGAGGTCACTTCCCTTTGGGAAGAGATATCTCCAGAGATTCTTCAAAATTTAGTAGATTCAGTACCGAGACGCCTTCAAAAAGTTATTGAAGCCAAAGGAGGTTATATATTTTACTAAATTCTTCTTTATTTATTTACTTTTGTTAAGTTTAAAATGTTTTTTCTTAGAGTTATATATTTGTCAAAATACTTATGCCAACACACGAAATTACAAATTAATTTATATCTTTTTTGACTTCTATGAAAAAATATTTGTTTGCCTATTTTTAAGTTTGTATTAGTTATATATAAAAATGAAAAAATAAACATGAATTCTTGTCAAGCCATTTAGAAGTTAAACTCAAAAATGCACGAATTTTATTTCGTCAAAATACTTATGCCGACTAGTGTACTTGTATGATCGTTAGTTTTATTTTTTGAATTTTGATTGTGAGTGTACAAATTCTCTCACTAAAAAATCGTATGTCAATTATTTTACTCTTAAGGTATTTTTTGATTAGGAAACCTACTCCATATAGTCCTTTGGTTTGTCCTATATAGCCGAATATATCATCATTGCTTTCAATTATGTTTTGTCCGTAAATTTTTGTTTATCAGTTAGGATAATGATATTTGGTATATAGGACAGGCTACGCTTACTGTTTAGAAAAACGTTCATTTTGGTCAAACGGTTAGGAATTTAAAAAGTGTCTGGAGAACATATTTATACCATCTCAATATCTATATTTCGTCCACATAAAGTTTTTTACTACGCCCACTTTTCGGGGGCGTTTTGTGTAAAAAAAATTGGTTTTTGGTAAAATTTTAATTAAATTAAAAAAAATTTCAATGCAAAGACATTGATAATGTTAATGTGATCATTTCGTCTATAAAACATTTAAACCCATGCACACTTTTTGTTTACATTTTTAATGGATACCACTTGTATACCATACCCTATACGATATGCAGGAGACAAGCGTTGTTTTTTGTCGAGCAATTAACGACTTTGATAAACTGTCTGAGCAATATATTGTGATAATGCCGCGCCCCCTTTTTGGTAATGTTTAATTTAAGGATAGAAAGATTCGCACAGCGGACTGTAGCCTCTCATAAGTTTAGTTTTACAGATGATAGATGAAAGAGATGTTTTACAGTAGCCCAGCTTCTACTTCTCTATAAAGCCTTTGTGCAACCAGGTGCCTGTACCACGATATAACAAGAATTGTACAAGAAGTAATAAAAAAAGTACAGAAACTGTAGTTATAAGTTAAAAATTACTTCTTGTACAATGCTTATTGTTTCGTGGTACAAGCCCCTAGTTGTACATAGAGTATCTTATAAATTTGCACTGATCCTCTAGGTTGGGGGTTGTGCTTTGGGTTAACTACCCACCCATAGAAAAAACCTATTATTACGAAGCAACCAAGAGCTTCAGAAAGAACTGATTTTATTGTTGACGGCAATGCTAAACGAAAAAAAGGACAACGACGTTCGTATCTCATTCTGGAATGTGAGAACTTTAAACTGCAGAAGTGCAGATGAAGACCTTAGCTGTTGCAAAGCAGATATTACTGCCATCCTGGAAAAACGATGTAAGATGCCGGGCAATCAGAGGATCAAAAACTTTGACATCAACTACGGAACGTGTAACAGTGAGTAGAAACGACGAAACGCTTTCAAGACATTAGCGATTGCATTGTAACATCCGCATTAAGGCCAAATTCGCCAATATAAGACTTATATGAGCTCACGGCTCGACTGAGAGATAGATGATATTGCGAAAGATTATTTCTACGAGCTTCTTCACAAAAATATGAGCTACCGAAGTACGATGTGCTGGGAAATTTTAAAACAAAGATAGGAAGAGCAGACATCTTTTGCAGAATTATCCGAAAACACAGCCTACAAGACATTACGCCTGGCAATGAATTTAGGCTAATTGACTTCGCTATAGAACGAAATGCCACTACAGCCAGCACACGGGCTCCTCACCACGAGTTCCATAAGGGGATATGGCGGTCTCCAGATCAACGAACTCATTCAATAGTTTGGATGTCCATTCATTCTGTGGGGCTAACATAGACTCGGATCACTACCTTGTTGCAAGGTAGTGATCCGAGGATATCCACCACGCCACAAAAAAACCAGAAATACTGTGAAAAAGAAGAGACCGCCAAGCCCTTCGCAGAACGCATATCGATTAACGCCATATCATCAGCATCTAATGTCGAAGAACAATGTAACGACGCCAACAAGTTATTAGACCAGATGCAACTGATGTGCTAGGTGTTTGCAGCCAAAAACGAGGTACACAAAGGAAACCTGCATTTGAAGATGAGAGCTGCCATTGAGCTCTATAGGCAAAACAGGTGGGAAGAACACCGGCTTTTCAGAATGAAGAAAAAAACAAGAAGAGCCCGCGATCGAGGATATAGAGAGGGGCCACTATAAAGTGTAAAACGTCAAAGAAAAGAATACAAGACTCGAACAGAATCCTGTCAAGATGAAGAACCACTTTTGCAGACTGTTGAACGGCGACGAGGAAACAATCTTCCGATTTCAGGCAGAATGAAAAAGTGAATATTATAGCGACGACCCGACCTAAGTGAAGTAAGTATAACAATATCTAAACTCAAGCTTAACGTGGCTTCTGTGTAAATCCGGCGGAGATGACTTGGTAACTACCATCCGCAAACTTATAAGTAAAATGTGATCGGATGAAAATATGCCCGAAGAATGAAACCTCAGCATCATTAGCTCGATCCCTAAAAGGAGTCTCCTCAACATCGCTTACATTATCCTATCTTAGTTTGAATGTGAACGCCTGAAATATTTTACTAATAACCTGATCGGCTGTTATCAGTGTGGTTTTATGCCAGGAAAGTCCACACCTGATCAAATCTAAGCACTTCGCCAGATCCTGGAAGAACCTTAGAATTCCCAATTAATACCCACAGCCGATTCATAATTTCAAAGCAACATAAAACAGCATTTCTAGACGCGAACAATTCAGAGCCATGTCTATTGTCGGTATGCAGCCCAAACTCGTCCGTCTTTGCAGGATGACGATGAAGATTTCTTGCTCACCGACAAATTCGATAACAAAAAAAGGATTTCGGTAAGGCAATCGCTGTCATGTGACTTCTTTAATCTGATTCTTGAGATGATTTTGCAAAACTTACGAGCCAACACCAGAGGCACAATTTTCCAAAAATCGGCGCAACTGCTAGCACACGCGAACGATATTGACATCATTGGTAGGACTCAACGTGATGTCATAGCCACGTTTGCTAGTATAGAGAGGGAAGCGGCAAAAATGGGTTTAAATGAGGGTAACACTAAGCATATGCTGTCAACACGAAAGGACACACAACATCGACGAATTGGACAGAACGTCACCATTGACAGATATAACTTTGAAGTATTACTACCTCGGCTCCGCTTTTAACTCTGCCAACAATATCTCGTGAGAAATCAAACGAAGAATTGCTCTTGCCAACCGCTGTTTCTTCTGCCTAAGAAGGCAATTTGGTAGCAAAGCCCTCACTCGAACTACTGAGGAGATCCTATATAAGACCCTGATCATCCTAGTCCTGCTCTACGGTGTTGAAGCATGGACCGTGTCAAAAGCGGATGAAAAAAACTTTCTTCGAAAAATCTTCGGTCACGTTTGCGTTAACGGGCTATCAAGACGAAGATTCGACCACGAACTATACGAGCTGTACAGGGATATACCCCTGGTCAAAAAACTCCGCATTGGACGTTTAAGATGGCTAGGACATGTAGAACGAATGGACACCAATACTCCGGCTCGCAGAGTCTTTGAATTCCCAGCCAGACGTCACACGGTAAAGGAAGACTTCGCCTAAAGTGGCGCGCACAAGTAGAATTTGACCTCTACCAACATGGAGTGCCTAACTGGAGGCAGTTAGTTAAGGTTCAGGCTAATTCGAGAGGCATGTTGGTTGAGGCCCAGGTTCATTCCGGACTGTAGCGCCACTAAAGTAAGTTAGTGCTGGTGAGTGTGTCATCATATGAATCGATGTCCAAAGTTGAACTCCAGCGGTTGGATCTCTGCATGTTCTGTCAGCCACGTCACCAACAGAAGCTTTTTCTTTTGTATCGAGAGAAGTTTTTATATCAACCACCTATACAATATGATGGTTTTGTTCGACTTCTTACACTCCCAGAGTCAGATGAGATACAGGGGGCAATATTTTGACACAGATCTGATTTAAGTCGCATCATTAGTGTTCCAGCTTTAAGAACCTTTAATCCGTCTGAAAGGAAGTCAGCATTATGCCTCGTCAATCTTAATTCACCCAAAAAACAGTTTGCAAAGCAAGAGCAAGTACTTCACTTCCTTCCTTTATCTTTTATCTGTTGGTTCCAAGCATCTCAACTCTTGTCTCTCCCCTTATCAGTTTAACATCACACCCCCATCAAATTTTATGAATGCAAATCAATCTCACTAAGCTGCATAACAATACCGCACGACTATACGCGGCAAATATTAATTCCGATCCGATAACAATTGAACTGAACCGAATCAGTGTGCAATTCCCTCCGATTATGATAACAAAATGGCAACCGAATCTACTCCCACATACGAACACACGTTTTGAATGAAAGAAAAACCTCTCAACTCGCATGTGGATACCCCAAGAACGGAAATAGACTTAAAAGCCGTCCGTACCTAGTAATTGAATCTGTAAATCGATTGATCTGCAATCTACTTCCATCATTCGTTTGGCAGCGAGTGTGTCGGAGAAGACTGGCTAACACTGGCAACAACAGCAGCAACCGCTTCATCATCAACTGTACCGGCACTCGAATGATGAAATAATTCAATTATAAGTCCAACAGCAGCCCCCAATATACGGAGGCTGGGCACCCCATCCACCGGCCTAATCCTTTCTCCATTTCTATGCGCACCGAACAAAGGACTCACTTTGCGTATATGGGTGGAGAACGAAACGGACCATGATGATGAGCATTCAGTGAGTGTGTTAACGCACATGTGAGTGCGTATCAATTCCGAACCATATACGGACACCTAGACCCACTTCATCCAATCGATGGGTTGATTTCCTTAAATTAGTGAGAAAATTCAATTCTCTTCATTTAGGATGTGAAAAGGCGCTCCTCCTATAATGGATTTTCCCTACGAAATTCCACAACCGAGAGCATGAAACAAACGAGGATCAAAAGGTAGCTCAAGGCTGGGGGTAGGTCAAATTTGTCATCTAGCCTTATGCGATTATTTGTAACATGGTTACGTGACAGCATATACTACGGATCCTTGCCGACCATCTTATGAAAGTGTTAAGAAAATTCTATTTTTGTCCAACCCATGAGATGGGTCTCCTCCTTAAGTGGTTCCATTCTGGGGTTGATGGTGGTTTCAGATTGGCAAACGGACATCAACAATTAAACGCTCTACGCCTGCCAACAATGGTACACACTCCCCACACCGAAGGATGTGTATGTGTAGCATGTCCACCCTTGGTGCCGGCACTCTGTTACGAATGAGATAAGATTTTGATTTCCAAAGTGAAAAGCAATTATCCTTGGGGTAAGTAGAATGCCTTTATGACCTATCATGCTGGTTGTGCGGTGCTGGTTTCTCCTTGCCGACCGACTTATTGGATGTGTGTGGCTTTCTTGGGGTTGGCATTCCCTTGGTAGACCACCATGTACAACATTTAATTAAGTTTGTCACACATCGACATATAAATGCGTTAATTAAATATGTTTTATGTGCAATTAAATGTTTCGTCGGCGCGATTGGACACCCGAAAAAAGGATGGCTCATGTGGATTTTTGTGGCGTGGATATAGGTAGGTGGTGGGAAATGGGAATGGGAATATTAGGGGAATCCATGAAATTGAGTAAATTAAGGGAGCAATTAAATCCGAGGGAAGAAGTTGGTTTTTATGAAGTAGTCTTGGGGACTATTAACGCCAAAGAGTCTTGTGTAGCAAATACTCAAAACGTGTTGCTCACATTTTCATTTTTACGAGCACTGGTTAGCGAATTGGAGTTCTTCAGTGAGGACAGTTGTCAGGGAGGTTTTTCGAAGAAGAATACTCCCGGTAAGTACCTCAATCGATAGATATGGATTCAGTACAATTATTCAAATTATCTCTCTCCCTGGATGCAGGATAAAGGCTTTTGAAAAGCAGAGTAGGTGGGCATGTAGTCAAAGACTACATCTACGTCAAATTATTGGTTAAGAATCTGAGCTTGTACTGACATTGTACTTTATGATGACTGAGTCGCAATAAGCTTTAACTTCCAAATTCTTGTATGCAATGGTCTATGGATAAAAGTTTGAAAATGGTCTCCAGTCCTTTAGATGGGGTTTTCATTCCACTAATCGTGTTCGCTCATGCTATCCTTTGGGACTGTATACTCCAGATGGTTTTTGGATTGCCATGATAAAATTCCAAACTACATCTGAAGCTACGTGTACTTTCTTAAGTGGCCTTTCAGTACGGTTGAACGTGGGAATCAACCAACATGCCTCTTCAATTAGCGCGGTCCTTGGATCTATGCCTTCAGTTGCACACTTCAATTTGGTTGAGATCGGTTTCTACCTGTGCACGGCACTTAAGCTCGGTCTTCCTTTGATTCGTCCGAGACGTCTGGCTGTGAATCGTAGACTCTGCGAGCCGGAGTATTGGTGTCCATTCGCTCTACATGTCCTAGCCATCTTAAACGTCCCATGAGGAGTTTTTTTTTTCAGGCCTATGTCGCTGTAGAGCTCGTTTAGCTCTTGGTTGAATCTTCGTCTCCATAGCCCGTTAACACGAACGGGATCGGAGATTTTTCTAAGATTTTTCCTCTCGAATCGACCAAGGTTTCTTCATCCGCTATTGATACGGTCCATGTTTCAGCGCCGTAGAGCAGGACTGGGATGTTCAGGGCCTTATATAGGATCTCTTTAGTAGCTCGAGGGATGGCTTTATTACTGAATTGCCTTCTTAGCCCGAAGAAACAGCGGTTGGCAAGAGTAATTCTTCGTTTAATGGTGACGCTCTGTCCAATTTGTCGATGTTGTGTGTCCTGAACTCTTGGATTTTTTCCAGGATCGGGCGAAGTGTGAAGATTTGATCAGTTGTGGACTTTCCCGGCCTTAAATCCCACGATCAGGGCTGATCAGGTTGTTGGTAAACGGTTTCAGACGTTCACATATTGCGGTAGATAGTTCGAAATGCTCGAAAAAGTGACGCAAAGTTGGACCTTTGGAATGGACCATTTGAAACGGACCCGCAGACAAAACGTAAATGGCAAAGGCCTTACTTATTTATCGAGCTCCCGACCTGTGAAGAGTCTCTGCCTGAGACACTGCAGCCTTCCATCCTCTACGATACCGGGCTCGCTGCTTCCAGTTGTCTAGACCAAGCGATGGCTTGGCCTTTGAAATGGAGTTTCGGTCTTGCTTGCCTTCTCGAACCTAGGGGCTGGGATTCGAAGATCCTCGTAGCTGGAGCATTATTGTCCATTCTATCGATGTGGCCGAGCCAACGTAGTCTTCGCGTTTTGGCTTTTTGGACTACATCCACATCTTGGTACAGCTCATAGAGGTCGTGGTTGTATCTTCTGCTCCATTCGCCCTCCTCATGCACAGAACAAAAAATCCACCGAAGTATTTTTCTTTCGAAGGAGCCCAGTACAGCTCTCCATCTGTTTACCGTCTAGCACTCGGCACCAGAAAGCAGAACTGGCAGGATAAGGGTTTTGTAGAGCACACATTTAGTCCTTCGAGTTTGGAGTTTTGTACCCAGTTGTTTCGCCGAACCTAGGGTAATTCTTCGACGGATCTCCACCCTAGTGGACATAAACTCCGTCAATCGTGGAGTTTATGTAAATGTAGGTGAACTCCTTAACTACCTCGAAATTGCTGCTATCAATAATGACGTTTTGTCCTAGGCGGTGGAAAGATGCTTGTTTGTTTGTTGATAGCATGTACTAAGTCTTGTCCTCATTTACTTCAAGGCCAACGGATTTCGCCTGTTCTTCAATCTCCGTGAACCATTTTATCACGGCATGTTGGGAGCGACCGATGATGCATAGCCCAGCAGCTGGACGCACCTGTTGAAAATAGTGCCTTCAGTGTTAACACCTACCCTACACCTATCTGCTCTAGTACGAGATTGAAGAAGTCACATGATAGCTCGTCTCCTTGCCGAGATCCGGTGCATGTTTGGAATAGTTCGAAGGAGCTACTTTCAAACTGCATGTTGCATCGCGTGTTTTCCAGCGTCACGCTGGGATTCCGAGTTCGGCCATCGCCATATAGAGCTCCTGACGATGTATGCTATCATACGCGGCTTTGAAGTCGATGAATAGGTGGTGAGTTTCGACTTGAAATTCGTTGGTGTTTTCCAGGATTTGCCTCAGCGTGAAAATTTGGTCTAAAGTCGATCTGCCGGGCCGGAAGACACACTGGTACGTGCCGATTAGTGTGTTGCAGAACGGTTTTAGACATTCACACAGTACGTTGGATGGGATCTTGTATGCGACATTAAGCAGAGATATGCCTGGATAGTTCTTGCAAGACATAGGATTGCCTTTTTTGTAGATGGGGCACATGGAGCTGATAGTCCAGTCATCGGGCATGTTTGCTTCCACCCATATCTGTTTGATGATTCGGTGCATGTTCCCTACCAAAACATCACCACCGTAGTTAAAAAGCTCCGCTGGTAAGCCATCAGAACCTGCGGCCTTGTTGTTCTGAAGCTTTTTAATAGCTAGGCTAACTTCTTCTATACTAGGTGGTGGAATTAGTTCTTCATTGACTGGATGTGGGTTCTCTTCTTGCCCTATCACTCTCTCTATATGATGCCCATTAAGCAGCCGTTGGATATGCTGCTTAAACACATCTACTATTCCTTGCGCTTCGGTGACTAGGTTTCCTTCGCTGTTCCGGTTTTGTAGCCAGCAGCCAGGTGCTTGGTTTTTTTTATAAAACCTCTGGATGTTGTTATGATCGCGCGACTCTTCGATCTTCTTGAGCTGGGAGACTACGTAGGCTTTCTTCTTTCTACGCAGGGTCTTCTTTTCCTCCCTTCTCCTGGCTCGATAATCTTCTCTCGCTGCCCTTGTTTTGCGCTGCAGCGCTTTCTTGTGTTCACCTTCTGTCACCTTTTTCTTGTACACGCATTCATCTTCATACACGGGCTCTTTCTCGGGGGTGCCTGGTACCCTACAGTGGTTTCGGTTACCTCCTTGATGATGTCGCGATACTGGCACCACTGAATGTTGGCGTCTGTGGTAGGTGGGTGCACAGAGGAGAGTTTCATACTCAGGCGCTCACTGTAGGCTCTGGCTACTCCAGGTAGAAGAATTTCTTCTTCTGGGTAGTTCGCAGCTTCTTCTCATTGGACAGTCGAGCTCTGAATTTAGCCGCTACAAGGAAATGGTCAGAGTCGACGTTTGCCCCTCGGAATGTATGCACGTCGAGGTTGTTGGATGCGTGCCTCGGATCAACTAGCACATGGTCGGTTTGGTTGGCGGTTCGACCGTCTGGAGAGGGCCAGGTTGCTGTGTGGATCCTTAGCCTTGGGAACCTAGTGCTACTTATCACAGAATTACGAGCTGCTGCAAAATTGATTAGTCGGTAGCCGTTGTCTGTTGTAGTTTCGTGGATTCTGTGCTTACCAACTAAGCCGCCAAAGATGTTTTCCTTTCCGACTTTAGCATTGAAATTCCCGAGTACAACTTTTACATCATACTCCGGACAGGCTCCATGGGCTCCATCCATGAGGTCATAAAACTCCTGCTTGATGGGATCTTCAGCCTCGTAGTAGGGGCGTGTGCACTTATGTTTTGGAACGTAGCTTTGATGCGGATCACAGAAAGACGATCACTTATCGGCTCGAAGTCAATGACTTTTGTCCTAAGCCGATTTCCCATGACGAATCCGCATCCTAATACATGCAATCTTTTGTTGCAGCTGTAATAAATGTCGCAATTTTTTCTCTTCATTAAACCTGATCCTATTCATCGTATCTCCTGGATATATATCTGCCTTGTACCGCGTGAGGACAGATTCAAGTTTTTGAATAGCACCCGCGGTGTAGAAAGTTCCTAAATTCCAGGTGCATACTCTCATATCATAGTCCATAGACGTTCCGGGTCTTGTTGCCATATGAGGAGTTTGATTATCAGAGCCTGGTTGTGTTTCTCTCATATCTAATGGTTTTTCCCCATGGTCGGGAAGTTACCCCGACGGCACAACCCCCAAGGGCAGGAGCTTGTTTTTGACCCTATGACAGCGGGCCGGAGATACCGATGTCAGTAGCCCATTTTGGGATATGAGCGCTGCCGTTCACCCATTGAGGGCTCCTCCGCCACCAACTCTTTTCCAACACCCTGGCTCAGTATTGGAAATCCCTATAGACCTGGTGTTCAAATATGTCGAAGCAACTCATATAGGGATTACACTACCAGTTCGATCAAACTGGAGCTGTCAGCGCCACCATTGACTCCATCTAGGGAATTCCTCCGCTGCCGCCTGAGAGTGAGTGCCATAGTGAGAGGACACTCCTCCCCCCTCTCTCGTTGGCTACCACCAACGACCTTCCACAGGGGTTTATTACCCCATCTCCAGTCGAGGTACTAGGCACCCACCAGTCACCAGTAGGAGAGTAGGAGTCTCATAAAAGTTCAATTAAAATAATCCACCATCGATAAAAAATAATGTTTGTGCGGGTTCGAGCCCGAAGGACATGCTCATTGAAGAGAAATATGCAGGACTAGGACTTCATCTAAATTAGGCCTTAAGAAAGAGGTCTTCTCCTCAAATTCAAAATTCCATTTTCTCTTCTTTTTCTCTTTGAACATATCAAAGAGTTTAACTTGCACCAATTGGAATAATTCGTCATCAACCTTCATCACCACAGACAAATGAGATTGTGACGTATTTTCAAACCAGAGTTGTCAACTTTGTCAACCACAAACTACTCTCAGAACTTATTCTACATCCAAGTCCGATTTTATTGATTTTTACTCTGAACCTTTCATTCCGAAAGACCTAAGACCTATAAGCTTATCATCATTCTTCCTGAAGACCCTGGAAAGATTGGTTGAAATTCATCTTCGCAGTAGCATTGATGTAAATCAGCTATCTGCATCCCAATATGCATACTGAAAGGGAAAATCTGTAGAAACAGCCCTGCACACATTAGCGCTTATTACAAGTCGTTATGCTGCAAGGAGTATAGTATGGTTGCATTCATAGACATCGAAGGCGCTTTTGACAACGTTAATTCGGGAGCGATCATTAAGGTGCTTACATGTCTGAAAGTCGATCACTCACTTGCAATGCTGATTAATTTGCTATTTAATAGCCGGATTATCAACACAACACTGCGGGTGGTGCTTCGACCAGAAACCGTGTTAGTAGAGGTACCCCGAAAGGTGGGTCCTGTCCCCTCTTCTCTGGGACTTAGCGGTAAACGAGCTTTTACTTATCCTGGAAGCAGAGGGATGCCACGTGATTGCCTACGCGGATGACGTCGCTATCGCCGTCTCAGGGAAACACCTGAATATACCCAAATAGCTTCTCCAAAACGCGCTACATAAACTTTCCAAATCAGCCGTGGACTGGGTGTCAACCCACACAAGACTGAAATGGTCCTTTTCACCCCCCGTCACTAAACGGAATCGAACTAGCCTTCTCAGACAAAGCAAAATACCTGGGACTTGTTATGGACAGGAAGCTTAACCGGAAGCTTAACATAACAGGAAGAGTAAAGAAAGTGACGATAGCACTTTATTCCTCCAAGAAAGCCATAGGCTTGAAATGGGGAGTGAAACCTCGTATCACTCATTGGCTCTATATCTGGGTTATAAGACCGATACTTCTCTATGGAGAAGTAGTATGATGGACAGCACTTGAAATAGCTTTAAACAGCAAGAAACTGGCAAAGGCGCAGAGAGCTGCGTGTCTGTGCATAGGTGGCGCACTCCGTACAACACCCTCAGCAGCATTAGATATTCTCTTTCACCTACTACCCCTAGATATTTTCGGCAAAAAAATGGCAGCTAACTCAGCCATACGTCTTAAAGCCATCCAACAGTGGTCAAATACTAAATATGGTCACTCAAAAATTCTAAACGAATACACAAATGTTCCTGAAAACACCGATTACACCCTCACCAGGTAGAACTTCGATAAGAGTTTCCGGTTCACAATCCCAGATAGAACGTAATGGGAGAGCAACGAACCTGTGCTAAACGACTTGATCCACTTTTATACCGATGGCTCCAAAACAAATGACGGAGTGGGTGCTGGTGTCTTCTCTGACAGGCTAAATCTCAGCCTATCTTTCCGTCTTCCTGATCATGGCAGCGTGTTCCCAGCGGAACTCATGGCGATCAAAGACGCCTTATCCTTGTTGAAAGAGAATGTAATATATGCCAAGGATATTAGCATTTTCTCGGAAAGCCAAGCGGCCATCAAATCCCTGGAATCGGTCTCAACAATTTCAAAGACGGCCCTAGATTGCCGATCATCTCTGCAGGAGATGTCAACTCATTTTAACATTCATCTATGCTATGGGTGCCTGGACATAGTGACATTCCAGGGAACTGTAAGGCTGATGAACTCGCAAGAAATGGAACAAAATTACCAGTTGTACGTACCCGACACGGGTGCACTAGGTATTTCTATTGCTACATGCAAAAGCTTATTAGCGCAATATGCTTACAGCAAATCAAAACTCAGATGGAGTCTTGGCACGACGTGTCAAACAACCAAACAAATTTGGCCAAAGCTAGATTTGAGAAGATCAAAGGGACTGATTTCGCTTGATTGACCGTATAATTGCGATACCATAGGTGTCATCAGGGGACACTGCTTAATAGGTAGGTACGCAGAAAGATTAGGGCTTCTCTCGAACGACATCTGTAGATCCTGCATGGACGTGGAGGAGGAGGAAACAATACTTCATCTCCTTTGTAACTGCCGGCCCTATCAAACAAAAGGAAGCTACATCTTGGAGCTTACTATTTTCAAAATCTCAGTGATTTGGCAAAAACGGAAGTGAAAAGCCTCCTCCGCTTAGTCAAAAGCGAGGAGGCTTTTGATGAAGGAGTAAAGGGATCATCCAGCTAGACGATGGTCATGGAAGGGTGGGTAGAGGCGATATCCCGCATACGTATAACATCGACACGCGTATAAAGCCTGGCATGAACATTTTTTTGTAACGTGCTAGGGGGAAAGATCCTGCGCCCTCCGGCGAGCAAATAAGGCGGGTACGTGTATGCCAGCAAAACCCCCTAAAAGACACGCAACAAAATCTCCTTACTACCACGGATAGTAAGGAGATTAGACGAGATCCACGTGGTATCACAACGGGACAAATTGGTCTAAGTATACTGGCGAACGCTGGCAGCCACTCCAACCTAACCTAACCTACTCGGAACCTTTAAAAGCAGAACTTTAATCAGTCTTCAAAGTATCTGAAAAATAATAACCAAACCAACCCCACCTTGGATTACGTTCTCCCTCCCCCGCACAACCAACTGAGGCAACATTTCAATTACGAATTTCTCAAATTACTAAAATAATTATCCCAACAGAAAACAAGAAGTTTCCTTTTAAAATCCCTACCACCCCCGGTGTGTTGACTCGCCACTATGTCACCAGGACAACAACTTGTCCGGATTCATCCTGAGCAGAGACCTGCCACAGAGAAGTACAAAGCCGAACCAACTAAATGAATGAAATTAAATTTTCGTAATTGAATCATTATCAAACATTTTATCTGTTCATTTACATCGAAATTAAGTCGAAATGAAGATACATCTTGGCATCCATCCGCATTCTATAGATACAGCTCACTCTCATAATTACTCCCAATTTAATAAGAATAAAAGATTCCTGACATTCCATTCCAGTCGCACTGCGAGAACCAAACCAAGTACAGCTCACTTTTGGCAGGATAATGAAAGGAAACGAGAAAAAAAAACTCACTCCTCTGGTGAATAACATCTCGACCCTAATGTTTTAATTTCTCATTCGCACCCTTGTTCGGGGTCGATTTTTTTTTGTTCTTCCTTGACGTTTTCTCTTAATTTTATGATGTTAAGGATCATTAGAGTCGTGCGCGATGGGCCACCCACAAGGAGCTGCCCTGGCCATTAGAGACGGAATCATTGGATTAATAAACATAAAAATCGCGAGCAATTATTCGTTCAGTCGAAGAATGAGTTGTGTTGTGTATCCTGGCAGGGATGTCACGGTACCAGGAGCCACTTGAAAAAAAAAATCCAAGCGACAAAGTGCAGACCTCGAAATTAAAATGAATGAGGTGATGTTTCGGGTCATTTAGCGGGCCGAATTGGTGGCCATTTGAATATATATAGCGGGACATTATGTTTACAGTAATGTCCTTCTAATAACAATAAAAATTGAAATTATATTCATGGAAAAGGAATTCGATATTGGTAATGGGTACAGGCCAAGATACGATGCAGACATGGAACGCAAATGGTTTCACGTCGATAATGGGACAGTTGTTGGTTCAGTAAGCATAGAGTGGAAGGTTCAAGGTCCGGGAGATGTTTTAAAGGAGCCGCATTCAGAGAGGACATTATTTTGAGTGAATTTTTGAAAATAATTTGTTTGGATAGCAAGGGGGTTTTTCAAGATAGTTAAAGGTTGGGAATATAGGTGGGTTTGCAAAGATTTTAGATCCCTGTAGATTGGGGACGTCCGGTGCTATTCAACAAGGCTTACAATTCTTCAGGTTGGCAGCACTGGTTAGTAATGGCGTCAAACCTTGACAGATGACGGTTTTCAGTACACTCTGCCATTTAATCAAGGAAAGACTTACAAACGAGCAACGATTGCAAATTATTGAAATTTATTATCAAAATTCGTGCTCTGTGAAAAATATGCACCTTCTGTTACGATCATATTCGGCCCTATCGAGGTATCCGTCGGAGCGGAAAATTCTCCGATTCCGTACGATTCGGAGGATTTTTGCTTCGAGGTATTCCTCGGAAAAGCTGTTCGGAATATTTCTCCGACATTTTGTAACGCACCCCGGCAAATTGCGTTTAGGTGCATTTTTCATGCGATTTTTGACAGCTAAGTGCCATTCTTTCTGCGATTTCCTCCGACACAAATTCTTCGCGGAATTTATTTACGAATTGTAGTGAAGTGAACCCGTCGCATTTGGGAAGATTTTTTTTCCGATGACACAAACCTCGAATGGAATTTTAACCTCCGACGAAGTATGCGTTGCGGAAAATTGTCCGCTCCGAGGGATACCTCGATGATCGTCATAATCGACCTGGTGAATCAACAATTCGTGCTGTTATCACCAACTTTTGAACAAAATTTACTTTGTTGGACATTAAACCATCGACTCGCATGCGTACAGTGCATACCAAAGAGAATATTGCGGTCGTAGCGTCCAATGTCAATGAAGATCGTGAAATGTCAATTCGTCGCCGTCGTCAGTAATTGCGCGTGTTTTACTCAACCCAATGGAAAATTTTACCTGTCGATTTGGGTTTGAAAGCCTATAAAATTCAGCTTTTGCAAGAATTGAAGCCGAATGACCTACCACAACGTCTAATATTTGGTCAGTGGGCCTTAGAACATCTCCATGAAAATCCGCTGTTTTATCGAAAAATTGTGTTCAGCGATTAGCCTCATTAATGGCTCAACGGATACGTATAAGCAAAACTGTCGTATCTGGAGTGATGAACAGCCACATGCCATACCAAAACTACCGATGCATCTTGAAAAAAGACAGTTTGGTGTGGTTTATGGGATGGTGGCATCATCGGTCCATTTTTAATCAAAGACGACCGTGGAAGAAACGTTACCGTCAACGTCAAATGATATCGAGCCATGATACGCGACTTTTTTTTGCCCCAGTTGGCTGAGTTGAACTTGGTTGACATAGGGTTTCATCAAGACGGTGCCCTGCCACACAGATCGTGAAACAATGGAAATGTTAAAGGATGAATTTGGTGAGCAGCTTATCTTTCGAAATGGCCCAGTTTGGCCGCCAAGATCATGTGAGTAAACGCCTCTTTATTATTTTTTTTTTCGGGTTATGTAAGGTCGTTAGTCTATGTGGACAAGCCGAACACGATTGAAGCCTTACAGGATAACATAACGTGTAATTCATGGAATACAGGCCGAAATGCTCGCAAAATTGGACCTTCCGAATGAACCATTTGAAACGGAGCCGTGGACAACATTTATATGAAGTTGTCTTTAGAACGTAAATGGCAAAGGCCTATTTATCGATTACAATAAACATTTTAAATATTTGATGCAAATTTGAGATTAAAAAACAAATTACACTTAAAAGTCACCCGTTATATCTTCTAAATGTGACTGTGGCCCTGAAACCAGGCTTATAATAACGTTGACGTATGGAAGCAAAAGTAGGAGTATATAATAATAGAACATTCATAGCTTTCTCATAATACCAGCTGGTCAGTGGAGAACTTCGACACATTATTCCGAACATTGACTTACCCACTTGCCTTTGCTTTGACATTGATTTGACAAATCTCAATATTGGGGGATACTTTTCCAAAGTTAAGGCCAAATCCAGTAGAGGACGATATTGCATTAGGTGTCCTTAGCCTTTCTAGAGCGCAATGTTAGTCAATGCCTTGTTAAAGACTATAAAATAAATCTTAAAGGTGACTTTCAACAAACTTATTTTTATACTATCTGAGCATCTTCTGCCGGATTTCAGACACCTGACACCTGCATAGTAGGGTAAACGCAAGTGGTCCCAGGATATCTATATTAGGCTACTATTCTTATTGATTATGAGCTTCATATGCAAGTATCCAAACATGTTGACGAGGTATTAATCCACACAAAGACCACTTGGTTTTTTGTAGGAGAAATGTACATATCTGAACCTGCAAACGCTTTCGGTAAGAAAAACGTTATTTGGTAAGTCGGCGGTTGACTCTGAATCCCGGTAACTTGTCGGTGCCTAGTGTAATAACTTTGACTAAAAATCAATTGGGCGTATGTATTCACCCTGTCGAAAAAAATATAAGCCTTCATGATCAGGAGTTTGGTTGACCGTTTTGACGAACGGCGTTCAGGGGTCGACTGTCCTGGAAGAGGTCTTCATCCAAATATTCGCACTGAAAACAGCATGTAAAGCTGTGCAACAGAGTGTTGTAAATGATACATCTATTTCGACTCATCATCGTTCAGCCCAATTGGGCATGTGCAGAAGAACATTGCGAAGCATTTCGCAGTTGGATTCTAACATGTACCCAGACAAATGACTACAATACGCTATTGGTTATCATTGGTAGGTTTCATAAACCCACCCTGTACAAGGTGGGCCAAAAGAGATCACCCTATTGGAAGATGCTCTTTTTTTGCAAATGGCCGCCAATGTCAAATCTGGTTTGACATTTGTGGACCAGACAGATGTACACTCCCCAAGAACGCGGAATAATCGTGTCTATTTTTTTTGCGTAACAATTCGTCTGTAGTGTTGGCACAGCGCGAATTCCGTCGCAGATTTCCCGACCGTCCGATACTGACTGCGCAAACACTGCGCCGTTTGGCGACCAACCTTGAAGAGTATGGGACCACGGGAGACGTTGCCAAGAGTGGCCGGACCGGAGCGCCCGTTGTGCCGAGAATATCGCCGAAAACATCGACCAGACGCCGAGCCTCGCAATTAGCCATCAGCTAGTAGTTGCACCGATTTATGGAAGATTGTGCTTCTGGTGTTGGCTCGGGGGGTTTGCGCAATCCTCTCAGGATTGTTGTGAGATTGTTTCCGACCCTGATGGAGCAGCGAGAATTCTTCATCGTCATCCTGCACAGAGGGATAAGTTTAGGTGGTATACCAAAACTAGACATGGCTCTGTATAGCTTGTCTTTATGTCGGATGCGGCGTGTTGAAATCGATGAATAGGTGGCGGGTATCGATATGTACTTTTTTGGGTTTTTTTTTCAGGATCTGACGAAGTTGTTTCTAAAAGTATGAAGATTTGATCAGTTTCCTGGCTTAAAACTAAACTGATAGAGATTATCATGTTGTTTCTAAACGGTTTCAGTCGTTCACATATTACGGCAGACATCGTTTACAAGGTCATGTAGTTATTTTCTCGTTCAGCTCGACAGGATTATGTAGCTTTGATGTTTTACACTTTGGTAAAACTTTCGAACATCATTCCTGGAATGACTCCTCTCTTTATCCTAGTGATCGTGCACTTTTCTTGGTCTTGTTTCTTCTTTCTAAAAAGCCGCTATCCGTCTCTCCTCAATGACAGTTCTCGGTTTAACTTGCAGCCTAGCCTTGTAGGCCTCTTTCATTGCTGCGAGAAGCCTTGCACATCACTTGTGGCTGATCTAATGGCTTTCTGACATCGTTGCCATTCGGTATTAGATGCCGGTGGTATTGGCTTGTCGGTCACTTGCGATTGAGGTCTTTCGACAGTTAATGTGTTACTGTTCACAGTACTTCTGATTTGTTGTGGCGTATCCACCACGCCACAACGAATCCGCATTCTCACCATGGCTGCAACAAGGTAGTGGTATAAGTCGACGTTTTCCCCTCAAAATTTTTGGACATCCAAAATACCGGATGCGTGCCTCTTGTCTATCGCAATGTGATCAATTTGGTTGACTTATCTGGAGACCACCTTCTCCCCTAATGGATATCTAGGTGAGGAAATCATGTGCTGGCTACAGTGGTATTTCGTTCCGTAGCGAAATCAATTGGCCTAAATCCGTTACCAGACGTGTTGTCGTATAGGCTATATTTTCCGATAATACTGCTAAAGATGACTTCTCTTCCTAACTTTGCGTCAAAATCCCCCAGCACGATTGTAACATTGCACTTCGGTAGTCGCTCATAGGTTTTGTCGAGGAGCTCGTAGAAGCAATCCTTAGTTATATCATCTTTTTAATCCGTCGGATCATGAGCGCATATAAGACTTATGTTGGTGAATTTGGCCTTGATGCGGATTGTTACAATGCGTTCGCTAATGTCTAAGACTCCTTGCCTAAGTCTGGCACTTATAACAAATCCGAATAGTCGCTGTTTCTGCTCACTTTAACACGGTCCATAGTAGATTTCACAGTTTTTCATCCTCTTTTTACCCAGCCCATCCCATCGTATTTGACCTTTCGGTTCATCCGCCACCATCTCTGTTCAAGGAGCCTGACTTTCCCTTGAAATTCCTAAATAACCTGTTGTCCGAATATGTTGAAGCAGCTTATTTAGGTTCGCCTGGGACAGCAGACCGGGTATTCATTCCGCGCCATTCTGACCAATGTGATTATGGTGTTGCTGTTTTACATCTTGTTATCAACACTCGCATTTATCAAATCCGGTTGGATGAGACCAGTACCCGATCCACTTGGAGATAAAAAAATAACCACATTTGATGTGTAGTCAGAGTTGCGAGCACTGGGCATTGCCAAGTTAAAGCCAATCAGAGTCTACCCTCGTTCTACAACACCCAACCATCACCAAAACAAACGTGGATACGAAATTTTAAGAAAATCGGGTAAGCCGTTTAGGTTGGGGATACCATTACGGACAGACGAACCGACGAATTGATAGACGGAATTCCAAAAAACACTTTTTTGGATTCCGCTGTCATCGTAATGTTAGAATCAATCAAAATCTCGAGGTCGAAAATTTACACGAAAACAATATCTTCCCTTTGCAAGAGAATGTTAAAAATAAGAAATTTATAATTTTAAATAATTTAAAAATATTTATACGGATCTTACTCATCGAATCGCCCTCCGCCTTATCCAATAAATCCGCACATCCCACATTAATGTAGAAATACCCACCACCCAATGAAATTCCCATTAAAATGTAATCAAAGAAAATTATTTACCCATTTGTTGCATAACGGTAAATATGCTAATATCCAGTTTAATGAAATATTTTAATTTTCCCCACAGAGCCATACTATACGGACTTGTCCATATCCACAACTAGGATTCTTATGCAGGACCGCAAAAATCCTTAAATTGTTCTTTGATACATGTTTGGACGGAAATGTCCTAAATTTTTACCAAATGGGATGAGGGAGAATAGATTTGTTCCGAATAGAAGGATATATCCTAGGATTGCCGCAGAGTAGCATTCTTAAAATATCCTCCTTCCATCCCAAGGGAAAAGTTTTCTTCATATTTTCCGATTCTTCATATGTGTACACACAATGAGTGTCCCAAATGGGCATAGGGGTGAACGATAGCGATTCATCCCCATGAAATTGCTTTGAAGTTTCGAGTGGGATACATTTTACTCACATGAAATACGGAACATGCATGAAATCAAAAATATGTTTGAAAATATTTCAGGAATTGCATTCGACTGTGTATGGGACAGTGGAGATGGAAATTATTAAACCATCCCAAAGGGGGTGCTTTGACAGGGGTAATTGTAGATATTTTAAAAATATTTATATGCGCAATGGTGTGGATACAACTGTAGGGTAGTTTGTAGATTTCTGTTGAGTATATCATTGAATTGATATTAAAAACATTGTTCACCCTTGGTGAGTTAGGGAGTGGGTACTGGACATATGATTTGAAAACTGGAATTGTGGGATTTTAAGGTCTATTGTTTTAAATCACCAGGAGAATCATTATGTGCATGTTTCTCTTATCATTTAACACGGATACCATTCATATTGCAATATGTTACAATGGACCAGTAGGCATGTGACTTAGTTGGGGCGTCACGTAAAACTACCAGACTCCACGCCAAGTTATTTTAAGATCTGGAAACTTTAAAGTAAAAACCCGCTTAACAAAATCAAAATGAGATTTGAATGCAGACATCAAGTGAAGGCAACTGTTCCAAAAAGCTACGCCATCAAAACAGCAAACCGCCGTCGCCCAGAGAAACCGGAAACAATGAGAAAAGAGGTCCCAACTTTGCATAAGGATTTGGGACAAAGGTATATATAAGAGCGGCGGGTCATCCTTACTTACTTACTGAAGCTACATTCCGGATTGAACCTGGTCCTCAATCAACATGCCTCTCCAATTAGCCCGGTCCTTAGCTAACTGCCTCCAGTTCCGCACTCCAAGTTGGTTGAGGACGGTTTCTACTTGTGCGCACCACTTAAGGCGAGGTCTTCCTCTTCTGCGTCCGACGTCTGGCTGGGAATTGAAGACTCTGCGAGCCGGAGTATTGGTGTCAATTCGTTCTAAATGCCATAGCCGTCTTAAACGTCCAATGCTTAGTTTTTTTGTCCAGGGCTATGTAGCTGTACAGCTCGTATAGTTTTTGGTTGAATCTCGTCTTCATAGCCCGTCAACGCAAACGGGACCGAAGATTTTTCAAAGAATTTTCCTCTCGAATCGACTAAGAATTTCTTCATCCGCTTTTGACACGGTCCATGCTTCAGCGCAGTAAAGCAGGACTGGAATGATCAGGGTCTTGCATAGGATCTCCTTAGTAGTTCAAGTGATGGTTTTACTACTGAATTGCCTTTATAGCACTTGCCAACTGCTGTGGCAAGAGTAATTCTTCGTCTGATTTCTGACGATATGTTGCTGTCAGAGTAAATAGCGAAACCGAGGTAGACAAAGTCCCGTACTACCTCAAAGTTATATCTGTCAATGGTGAAGTTCTGTCCAATTCGTGGATGTTGTGTGTCCTTTCGTGTTGCTTAACCCACTTTTGCCGCTTCCTTCTCTAAACTAGCAAACGTGGCTATGACATCACATTGAGTCCTACCAATGATGTCAATATCGTCGGCGTATGCTAGTAGTTGCCACCGATTTTTGGAAAATTGTGCCTCTGGTTTTGGCTTTGGAGTTTTGCACAATCCTCTCAAGAATCAAATTGAAAAAGTCACATGACAGCGCATCGCCTTGACTAAATCTATTTTTGGTATCGAATGTGTCGGTGAGGTCGTTTCCGACCCTGATGGTGCAGCGAGAATTCTCCATCGTCATCCTACACAAACGGACGAGTTTGGACGGTATACCAAAACTAGACATGGCTCTCTATAGTTCGCCTCTATCAATGCTGTCGTATGCGGCTTTGAAATCGATAAATAGGTGGTGGGTATCGAGTTGGACTTCTTGGTTTTTTTCCAGGATCTGCCGAAGTGTGAAAATTTGATCGGTTGTGGACTTTCCTGGCCTAAAACCACACTGATAAGGGCCGATCAGGTTGTTGGTAAACGGTTTCAGGCGTTCACATATTACGGCAGATAGGATCTTGTAGGCGATGTTGCACAGACTTATGCCTCTGTAGTTGGCGCAGTTCAGAGTGTCTCCTTTTTTTGTGGATCGGGCAAACGATGCTGAGGTTCCATTCTTTAGGAATGCTTTCATCCGACCAGATTTGGCTTATGAGTTGGTGGATATTACTTACCAAGTCATCTCCGCCAGCTTTATAAAGCTCAGCGGAAAGGCCGTCTTTTCCGGCGGCCTTATTAAGCTTGAGTTTAGATATTGCTATCCTCACTTCACTTAGGTCGGGTGGTTGGCAGTCTTTGCTGTCGTCGCCAATATTGAAGTTTGTATCCTTGACTTTGACGTTTTACACTTTGCGAATACTTGGGAACATCGTTCCTATAGTCTCACCTTTCTATATCCTCGATCGCGCGCTTTTCTTGCTCTTTTTTCTTCTCTCTGAAAAGCAGGTGTTCTTTCGTTGTTCTCTGACTATAAAGCTCCATGGCAGCTCTCGTCTTCACCTACAGCTAAGCCTTGTAGCCCTATTTCTTGGCTGCGAGCATCTGTCGGCATTCCTTATCAAACCAGGGGTGTCTTTCTGCTGGCCGCGAGAAACCTAGCACATCAGTTGCGGTTGATCTAATGGCTTGTTGGCATCGTTGCCATTGTTCTTCGACATTCGATGCTGGTGGTATGGTGTGAATCGAGAGGTTAAGGGATACGCGTTGCGTCTCTTGCGATTGCAGTCTTTCGACATTAAAAATTTTCACAGTTTTTCTGGTTTGTTGTGTCGTGGTGGTTATCCGCATCCTTACCTTGGCTACAACAAGGTAGTGGTCCGAGTCGATGTCTGCCCCTCGAAATGTTCGGACATCCAAAATACTGGATACGCGTCTCTTCTATCGCAATGTGATCAATTTGGTTGACTGTTCGTTGATCTGGAGACCGCCATGTCCCCTTATGGATATCGAGGTGAGGAAACCGTGTGCTGGCTATAGTGGCATTTCGTTCCGTAGCGAAGTCAATTAGCCTAAGTCCGTTACCAGACGTTTTGTCGTGTAGGCTATATTTTCCGACAATAAAGCCTAAGATGTCTTCTCTTCCTACCTTTGCGTTAAAATCTCCCAGCACTATTTTAACATCTTACTTCGTTAGTCGGTCATTTATTTTGTCAAGGAGCTCGTAGAAACATTCCTACGCTATGTCATCTTTTTCTCCGTCGGAGCGTCAGCGCATATAAGGCTTATGATGGCGAATTTGGTCTTGATGTGAATTGTTACTGTTGATGTTGTTTTCGTTTTTTGCCCATCCCAACTGGGACTGTTAACACCACCTTTGACTCCATCATTCGAATTCTTCCTTCTTCTTGCTGGTTCGTCTATATTCTCAGCAACGACTGGGACTCAACTCTGATTTCTCCTTGTTCATTTCGTCAGAATTCTGTTCGGGCCTTGTATCCCTGGCTCTGACGGTTAAACTTACGAAAATCATTTCTCGAGTCATACTCCCTCTTTATTCGATAGCCTTAAGCTTCAACTGTAGCTTTGACATGTCTGTCTGCATTCTTCGTCGTACTTCGGTAGTCGTTCTTTTTTTTTAATCTGAAGCTCATATGAACAGTTCTTAGCAATGCGTCTTTTTTTCTACGTCAGAGCGTGAGCGCATATAAGGTATATATTGGCAAATTTAGTCTCGAAGCAGATTGTTACAATGCGTTCTGTTTCGACTCACTATATCATGGATCGTAGAATATGTCACAGTTGTCACTTTTGAAAATAAAGCTGTTGGCAAGAGTAATTTGAAAGATTTAATAAGATGCACACACACATACACATCTCATAAACTTTTTTTTAAAAGATCACAAAGCTAGAGAAAGTTCACCTAGTACTGCAATTTGAAATAACCACCATAATCCCGTAATAATTTCCACCCCGTTATAGCTTAATTCCAACAGCCTAACAAGACATTACACCGTGGCAATCAAACACCACAGCCTCCTAATGTCCACACTCGGTAAAGCCATTAATACCTCAAATGCTCATCACCAGCACTAACTACTCCAAGACAATGTACATTGCGCTTCCGAACTTCGTGCAACTTCTAACGTCCATATGGTCTCCTCGGCAAAGCTAATAAAAAATTATCTTAACACTTACCAGCTGCTCAAATACCCATCATTACCCATCTACTTTCAAATTACCACTTGGAGACCGAAAAATCTGGATACTGGATACAAACTCCATTCCAAGATCGCAACTAACTCCTTCCTGTTCGCGGCATAATCAGCCTCGATTGGCTGAAATATCATCGACTCGGCTAGATAACGAAAAAAAAAGTCGCAGCTTCCACGTTGAAACCCCGAACCCAATGTGCATGGGCAGTAAAAACCCACGATTATCATGGCCACTATCTGGCTACCATAAACTACCACTGGTCGGGTTTCATTTCCCAGATTTCGTCTGCGATATGTGCGCCTGCACCTCTGAGATGCAAGTGCGCAGTCCAATTGCTTCTGGTGCGCAGTGTACGACGTGGTACACTGTGCTATCAGGAGTCATAAACACAGAAATGGTTGGTGGCTTCTTAGGATGCAAAGTAGAACCCCCACCACCCATCGGACGATGACGATGATGATGATGATGATGATGATGATGGGCGAGGAGTATGGAATGCGCTCTACTGTTGCACGTTTCTGTGCCTTTTGGGCATGATACCGAATGCGAGGCTTGCATGCGTATAGGTTCGGTATGAGTAGAGGTATACCTACAAATTATCCCTCCACACAGAGATGATGCATTCAGCAGAAGCAGCTATACACACCAGCACCAGCAGCAGCTCTAACAACTGCGGGAGGATCTTGATTTGAATACTAATCGCTAGCGGACCCATAACTACATGAATTCGCTACAGCAGCGCGATGGGTGCAGGGGAGAGGAATTGATGGATCTCCAAAGTGGTGTGCTACCATAAAGAGGCGGTTTCAGAATTACCCTGACCGGACTGATCGTGGTGCATGCGGCAGTGGATGTGCTCGGTCCGTGCAAAAGAACCCCGCAAGTGTTCTATTGTTCGGATGCTGATTTAATTCAAAATGGAAGCGTTTCGATGATCAATATGGATGAGGATCATCATCATGCGGACGGAGCGATGCTTTTTTGTTTGTCTGGTCCATCTGCCATTTTTTTGGATTCCCCAAGATCAGGTCTATGCTGAGTGTGATTTATGCTAATGTTGGCTTTGAATGATTGGTGGACCAGGAGTTGGTTGTTGGGAAGGGATTGCTGGCATCTGAAGATTTGCCAGTGAATTTGTGGATTGATGTGAGTGAACTCTGTGTGTTAGACTGTGTAAATTCAAGGTTTGAATGAGGTTGAATGGAATGTTGGGGAACATAGGAGGTTGCTCTCTGGAATGCTATTTAGATTTATGTATCCTCCATCTTTATTTGCGCAACTTATGACCCAGAAAGGACAAAGGAAATCCACATAGCGATTCATAAGAACCCACTAGGAGTGGATGCCCTCATGAGTGCATTAACAGATCCATGGTAGTTCCCCTAGATACCATGTACACCCTAAGAGAACTACCTGGATCTGTTGATGAATTTTTTTGATTCAAAATTGGTATTCCATTCAAGACGCCCAAGCAGTCAAAGAATTAGGTTCCATGTACACAAACGGCGTTCGTTTAGAGTTTATCAATGGCACAGGAGTGGAACATCTTATCCTAGACAAACTACGGGGAAATATGCAACAACTAGTGGTGTTCCGCTTTTTTGACATTTATATGGTGACTCCGTCAATAAAGCACCTAGCGGACTTTTATGGTGGTGAAACTTGTCCGTATTAAGTTCAGATCTGAGCAAAATTTTGCCATTTCATCTGCATGTTCGTTTCCATTGATTCCGTCATGTCCGCGAACCAGGCAGAGAAGTGCAGAGTGATGATTTACAGCTCGGGCTGGATGGAGCCAATCTGCGATGTATTTCTCGCTTCAAATGTTGGAGTTACTCTCCCTTAGTGGAGCTGGACTGTCCAAGCATTTCCATTGATGGGTCAGTCTGCTGCTTTCTTAGCTTAACAGACTTACTTATTTACTTATCGGGCTCCCGACCGGTGAAGAGTCTCTACCTGAGACACTGCAGCCTTCCATCCTCTATGATCCTGGGCTCGCTGCTTCCAGTTGTCTAGACCAAGCGCTCTGGAATCCACGATGTCTTGGTCTTTGAAAGAGATGTTATTTCTTCCTTGCTTTCTCGAACCTGGGAGCTGGGATTCGAAGATCCTCTTAGCTGGAGCATTATTGTCCATTCTCTGGCCGACCCAACGTGGTCTACGTGTTTTGGCTTTTTGGACTTCATCCACATCTTGGTACAGCTCATAAAGTACGCGGTTGTATCTTCTCCTCTATTCGCCCTCCTCGTGCACAGGACCAAAAATCCGCCGAAGTATTTTTCTTTCGAAGGAATCCAGTATCATGTCTCCCTTCTTGCTTATCGTCCAGCACTCGGCGCCATATAGCAGAACTGGCAGGATAAGGGTTTTGTAGAGCACACATTTCGTCCTTCGAGTTAGGAGTTTTGAACACAGTTGTTTCGCCAAACTTAAGTAGCAACGGTTTCCTAGGGTAATTCTTCGACGGATCTCCATTAGGGTGTCATTCGTGGAGTTTATGTTAACTCCAAGGTAGATGAACTCCTTAACTATCTCGAAATTGCTGCTGTCAATATTGACGTTTGTCCTAGGCGGCGGACAGATGCTTGTTTGTCTGTTTGTTGATAGCATGTACTTAGTCTTGTCCTCATTTACTTCAAGGCCAACGGATTTCGCCTGTTCTTTCATCTCCGTGAACGCTTTTATCACGGCATGGTGGGAGCGACCGATGATGTCAATATCGTCCGCATAGCCCATCAGCTGGACATACCTGTTGAAAATAGTGACTTCCATGTTAACACCTGCCCTGCGCACTATCTGCTCCAGTACGAGATTGAAGAAGTCACATGATAGCGCGTCTCCTTGCCGAAATGTGATGCATGTTTGGAATAGTTCGGAGGAGCTACTTCCAAAGCGACACAGCTGAATCAGTTTTGCTGGGATTCCGAATTTGGCCATCGCCATATAGAGCTCCTGACGATGTATGCTATCATACGCGGCTTTGAAGACAATGAATAGGTGGTGAGTTTCGACTTGAAATTAGTTGGCCTTTTCCAGGATTTGCCTCAGTGTGAAAATTTGGTCTATAGTCGATCTGCCGGGGTGGAAGCCACACTGGTATGTGCCGATAAGTGTGTTGCAAACGGTGTTAGACGTTCACACAGTACGTGGGATAGGATCTTGTATGCGACATTAAGCAGGGATATGCCTCGATAGTTCTTGCAAGACATAGGATCGCCTTTTTTGTAGATGGGACATATCGAGCCATAGGGCATGGTTTCTTCCACCCATACTTGGTTGATGATTCGGTGCATGCACCCTACCAAAACATCACCACCGTATATAAAAAGCTCCGCTGGTAAGCCATGAGAACCTGCGGCTTTGTTGTTCTTAAGCTTTTTTATAGCTAGGCCAACTTCTTCTATACTAGGTGGTGGAACTAGTTCTTCATTGACTGGACGTGGGTTCTCTTCTTGCCCTATCACTCTCTCTACATCATGTCCATCATACCACAGGCTCTTTCTCGGGGGTGGCTGGTACCCTAACTATCCACTCAGGCAAAACGAATATACAGTGACAATTACTAAAGTCCGTGATATAGTAAGCAGAAACAGCGACATGCATGTCGGATGCGGATTTGTTATAAGTGCAAGACATATGCAAACGAGTTCTACTAAATCCTCGTCAAGACCAAATTCGTCAAATTACATGTACTCACGCTCCGACAAAGAAAGGGATAAAATTACTAAAGACTGCCTTTATGGGCTCCTTGACAAAACTTATGAGCGGCTACCGAAGAACGAAGTTAAAATCGTGTTGGCAGATCGGAAAGTCGAAAAAACAGCCTAAATCTGACCACGCCTAGCAACGAGCGGACTTCGCTACGTGACATAATGGCACTATAGTCAGCACGTGGTTTCCTCACCTAGATATCCATAAGGGGCATGGCATCCAGTATTTTGGATATCCGAACATTCCGAGGGGCTAAGATCGACTCGGACCACCACCTTATTGTAGCTAAGGTAAGAATGCGGATATCCACCACGCCACGAAAGACTGCAATTGAAGTGGACCGCCAAGGCCTTCGCGCAACGCGTATCCCTTAACGCCATACCACCAGCATCGAATGTTGAAAAACAATAGCAACGATACCAACAAGCCATTAGATCAGCTGCAACTGATGTGCTAGGTTTCTCGCAGCCACCAGCAAGAAACGCTTGTTTTGATGAGGAATGCCGACAGATGCTCGCAGTCAATAACGAGGCCTACAAGACTAAGCTGCAGTTGAAGACGAAAGCTGTCATCGAGCAAAAAAGAAGGGAAGAACACCGGCTTTTCAGAAAGATGAAAAAAGAACAGGAAAATCGCGCGATCGAGGATATAGAGATGTGCAACTGCAGGAACGATGTTTGCAAGATTTACCAAAGTGTAAAACGTCAAACTCAAGGATACAAGGCTCGAAAAGACTCTTGTCGAGTTGCGATACAGTCGATGCTGAGGATATGAAAGAACCACTTCTGCAGACTGTTAAACGGCGAAGACGAACAATATTCCGCTGTCAGGCAGAACGATCTATTCAATCTTGGTGACAACAGCGAAAACTTTCAACCACCCGACCTAAGTGAAGTGGCGATAGCAATATCTAAACTCAAGCTTAACAAGGCCGCCGGAATTGATAAAGCTGGCGGAAATGACTTGGTAATCCACCATCCACCAACTCATAAGCCAAATCTGGTCGGATGAAAGTATGAAAGCCTGAAGAATGGAACCTCAGCATCGTTGCCCGATCCGCAAGAAAGGAAACCATCCGACCTGCGCCAACTACAGAGGCATAACTTCCTAGACTACAAAATCCTATTTGCCATAATAGATGAACGCCTGAAACCTTTACCAACAACCTGATTCGGCCCTTATCAGTGTGATTTTAGGCCAGGAAAGTCCACAACCGATCAAATTTTCACACTTCGGCAGATCCTGGAAAAAACCCAAGAAGTCGAAATCGATACAGACCACCTATTTATCGATTCCAAAGCCGCATCGACAGCATTTATAGAGACGAACTATACAAAGCCATGTCACGGTTTGATATACCGCCCAAACTCGTCAGTTTGTGTAGGAGGACGATATAGAATTCTCGCTGTTCCATCAGGGTCGGCAACAACCTCACCGACACATTCGACACCAAAAAAAGGATTTCGACAAGGCGATACGCTGTCATGTGAGTTCTTTAATTTGATTCTTGAGAGGATTTAGCAAAACTCCCGAGCCAACACCAGAGGCACAATCATCCATAAATCGGTGCAACTACTAGCATACGCCGACGATATTGACATCATTGGTAGGAATCAACGTGATGTCATAGCCACGTTTGCTAGTATAGAGAAGGAAGCGGCAAAAATGGGTTTAGCAGTAAATTACGGTGAGACTAAGTTTAGCTGTCAACACGAAAGGACACACAACATCAACGAATTGGACAGAGCGTCACCATTGACAGATATAACTTTGAGGTAGTACGGGACTTTGTCTAGCTCGGCTCCGCTATTAAATCTGACAACAACATCTCGTCAGAATTCAATTAAGGACTTAAGAGCTGAACATCGACATTCCTGGAAAGGAAACGCCGCATTGGACGTTTAAGACGGCTAGAGCGAATGGACAACAATACTTTGGATCGCAGTCTCCGTTTCCCAGTGAAACGTCTGACGCAATAGAGGAAGACCTCTCTTTAAGTGGCGCGCACAGATAGAAAGCGACCTCGACCATCTTGAAGTGCGCAAATGGAGGTATTTAGCTAAGAACCGGGCTAATTAGAGAGGCATGTCGGTTGAAGCCCAGATTCATTCTGAACTGTAGTGCCATGTTAGTATGTATTGAACCAATTACTTCTATACAGTATCTTCCGAAGATTTTTACCTTCTACATAAAAAGGTACTTGGGGTTGTTACTTAGCCAGATTATATTTATAAAAACCATTCAAAAATAATGTTCCTGCAGTTTGCAATCGAAAGACGTCTTACTGAGCTCCAGTTCATCTTACCAACCAACGTATCACTAAGCCTCCCAAGTCTAGTAGTTGTTTCATACTTTCTATACAAACAAATCAATAAAACCACCCTCATAAGTGACACTAAGCGTTTCATTAAAAAAAAACAAAGAATTCATCATAAAACGCAGCACACAGTCCCTCGAAGGTCATTTCAATTCCCCACTGATCCATTCGCTCTCCTCTTATCCAACCTAATCGAACATACCCGCTCTGCGTCCATTTGCAGAATGCGCGCACATTTACGCGTTGCGTGATAAAAGGATATCACAAGGCACTCCCACGACCCCGTTGGCTATCAAAATCTCGCTCTTACGCTCCATCGCGAGCCATAAACCTCGCAAAGCGAATCAAATGAATTCGCAAGTGAATTGAATTCGCATGATAAAATATCTTTTTGCGATATTGCTCACCCCCTCAGCGCCATATTGTTTGGCTTTCGATTATTTATTAATAAAAAAATATAAACTTTCCTTAAAAAAAACGGCAACAAAAAAATCCATTTAGGGAAAAAGGAACAAAAAAATCCTTAAACTCCCCAGAGTCCCATAAAAATCATATCCAGTGATTTCTTCGTTCGTTTATCCGTTTATATGCGTGAAGATACTTTTTCTGCAGCAGGATGAAAAAAAAAAACAGGGTCCAACATTCACCCCTCAGTCAGTTGAGCTCAGCTCCTTAGCAAATCGGCCGAGATAAGCAAAAGAATTTTATGGTATTATTGTTTTTATGGGCGACGAAAGTCGTTCTGGGGATTCGTGTCGACTTTGAAGGAATCACCACCCTTACGGTTACAATCCCCACCCTAGTAACATTCGCAGAACTGTTCATAATCGCAGTCGGGAATCACGAGGAGAGATTTGAAATGTCAGAAGTGATTTTCTCGGATGGATATTTGAATCAACTTTTCGATTGTATCTGGGTAGACGAAGACTGACAGGAATCCATCATAATCGGGTATCCTTGATAAGTGGATGCTTTTATCGCATCAGATGGATTTGCGTGAATATTTCATGGACATCGATGGAAATTAGTTTTTCATTGGAAGTTGTCAAAACTGGATCTGGGTTGGTTTTGGTCAATTAATTGAGTTTCAGAAGGGTGGTGGTCAAGAAAGGGAGAATAATGTGAAAAGTTGGACAGTGGACAAGATGAATTGGCGAGGAGAATCGGTGGATTGTTGTTGAATTTGTTGAGCATATTTTTCATCTCGAAAGATAGAAATAGAGATGTTGAAATTGACATTTTGGGCTGAGACTTAAACGTGGTTAACGATGAGTTGGTTAAAAAGCATTAGGTACCACGGAATTCGCTTTTAATTTTAGCGCTGACACATCATCTTAAATTAAATGAATATTTGATGTTTTTTGAAGACCTTAAGCCCGCATTCGAACATGTATGAGGACCCTATAAACTTGGAAAGCTGATGAAGAAAACCTTCAATCTTCGGTCCCGTTCGCACAAACCTTCTTTACAGATGAAGATTCAACCAGGAACTTAACGAGCTGTAGCGAAATAGATTTAAAAAAAAATACGGTCTTTGAATCCCAGCCATATTTTAGACGAATTTGGGAAGGTGGCGCACACAAGTATAAACCGACCTTAACCATCTTGAAGTATATAACGGGGGACAGCTAATTGAAGAGGCATATAGAATAAAGCCCATGTTCGCTCTGGATAAGCATCACTAAAGTGAGTTATTTTGTAGACGGTCCATGCCCAACCTTAGAGAACGGAAGTCGCTATTTTACTGAGAGGTGGTCAAATCCAAAGATGGACTTTATCTCACTAGAATCGTTAAAAGTGGATGTCGTGGCACCACAGGATTATTCCCACTGAGTAGAATATTTTCAATAATTACACAGTTCGGGATTAGTTTGAAAAATGCTTTATTTTTTATTTATTAAAAAAAAAATTACTTTTTTGTGGGAAAGAAGTTTTCTTCGCTTTAAAAATCTCGAAAATCGTCTCCCGCCAGCTAACCTCTGCAACGACACCTTTCTTCGATGTCGGAACTATCTCGCTCTGTTAGTTTATAATTGTCGTGGGTTCATGACATTACGGCCCCCGTGAAAACTCCCTGGTGTTTCACCACTTTCGACATCGAGTACCGCTAGTTTTGATGCAGGTCTTCGAAGTATACCTCCGCTGGTTCGAACATCAGCTACTCACAAACAATTCCTCTACGCCACTGACTTCTTGGAAGGTTCGTCTCGCAAATCAGAACCAAGTCTCAAATCTTAATAGTTGTCTCACGTTGGAACCACTTCCTGCGGCGAGTCATAGTTGGCAAATATTCGAACATCCACCGTCTCCAGAAATGATCTTTCAATTGTAATGCTATTCTGTATTGCTTGCGGAGTCTTGAATGTTCGCTATCAGTAGGTGTTTAGAATTCGTGGTTCCTAACAGAAAGTGGATCGGCGTTAGTGGTTCTTCTTCTTCCGATGAGACTGGTAAATGCGTCAGAAGCCTGGAATTTCTGGCCTAGGTGCTTCCCCTTTTAGTGTTTAAGCGAGAACTCTTTTCACCGTCTGTACGAGCCGCTCCCAGCACCCACCGGCGTTAGGATTTGAGGGGCAATTGAATATCCACTCGATTCCCCTTAAGGCCATAGCAGCTTGGATAGCGTCAGAATCAAAAAGCCCATGATTTATCCGCAGTTCACGGTTCGCTCCCACGAAATTGGTTCCATTGTCACTACGAATTCATACCGGCACCCCTCGTCGATTAATAAAATTTCTAATGCACACTAAGCATGCATCTGTGGAAAGATCGACTGCCAATTCGATATGAATAGCGCGCACTGTTAGGCATGTAAAAAGTGCTGCCCATCTTTTCACGCGCCTTCGTCCAATAGTTACCTCAATCGGCCCGAAATAGTCAAGACCAACGTAACTAAACGGTCTTACGAACGGTGTTAAACGATCTCTTGGCAGCTGTCCCATTAATGGTTGCCTTGGAACTGTCTTATTGTTCTTACATAATTGACAATCAGCCTTGACCTTTCTAACCAAACTACATAGATGTGGTACCCAAAAACGTTGACGAATTTCATTAATGATGACTTCCTGATTCTGATTATGTAAGTCCTTATGATATCGTGCTGCTATTAAATATGTTAATCGGTGCTCCCGTCAGCAGCGTTTTGGCTTGTTGGTATCCAATGCCAGTCTTCTTTTTCAGTGGAGTCCAAAATCTCAGGTATGCGGTGGGCAACGAATGGCATTTTTTTTTTCTTGCTTCAGATTGGATCCAACTAGCTACGGTTCTTGAGTCAGTCCACAAAAAATTCCTATCAGGAACCACTGAATGGCTAGCGAGAATAGAATTCTTCAATCTAGTTCCAAGTACAGCTGCAGTCAATTCTAGGCGGGGTACCGATGGTAGTTTTTTCGGGGCACATTTGGATTTTCCAGCAACAAACGAGACGACAATATTATTTTCGTCGACCAAACGCCAGTAGGCAACAGTGGCATATGCAACCTCACTTGCGTCAACAAACACATGCAACTCTAGACTTCTCGAGCCATTTAACAGAAGTGGCAAGTAGTTACGGGGAATTCTCAAGCATTCGACATTTTTAAGCACTTCATACCACTGGTTCCACTAAATGAACAAATGATCTGGCAGACATTCATCCCATAGCGTTCCTTCCCTCCATAAGTCTTGTATAATTACCTTGGAATAAATAATGAAGTTGGCTAATAATCCAAAGGGATCAAATACTGACACCACGATGCTAAGAACTTCTCTCTTTGTTGGTTCTCGATGGAATGAATGTCTCCCAGTACATGCCCAAAATTTTTTCAGCTGTCAACGCCGACACCTTGTCCATTTGTTTTTGTTCTACATACTTCGAATGAGAAACCAAATCCTTGAACTCGAATCCCGCAGCAAGATGAATTTGCCTCACTGCTTTGCTTACATTAACAGCCTCATCCTCATCCTGAAAACTGGCGACGAAGTCATCCACGTAGTGCTGATCAACAATATACTTAACTGCAACTGAATGGGTTTCTTCAAATTGTGATGCGTTTTGATTTTTTTCGAACTGTGCACTACATGGGGAGCAAGATGTACCAAACGTCATAGACTGCATCACGTAGGTCTCAACTGGCTTAGATGAATCTCCATGTCTCCAGAGAAGACGTTTAGCATCTTGATCCTCTTTTCGAATCCGAGTTATCTTCTGTAGGGCCGTACACAACAAATCCCATCTTTGTCCTGGCAGCCACTGGTCCCTTCTGTCGGTTGACAGTTCTTTGCGATACTCCCAAATAACAGTTGTTAATTCCAATCAGCACTCTTGGCTTGGCTCTAACGTAAGTGGACGACAGTGGACATTCTCCAGGTGTGTATCAGTGACCTAGTAGTTAGTTCTTTGGAATACTAAGCGCGGAGTCCCTGATTTAAATCTCGAAAGTGACCACACCTACGTATTTTCATTGCTCCACAAATTGCAAAGTCTGACAAGACTCCAAAGTGATCACTGTTATGAGAAGTTTCTGAAATTTGGTTTGCTTTGGTTTACCTTGGCGGTGCAACAAGGTTATGGTTCGAGTCGATGTAAGCCTTTCAGAATGTTCGGACATCCGTAATACTGAGTTCAACTCAAAATCACAAGTACTTTTCCAAGCTCAAAAAAAAAATCAAAACCAACCTTTTCAAAAAGGTTTTCTTTGTTCTAACCCGATTCCTTTTCCAGGATTGATCCCGTCCATTCGCTCTTGAAATTTTGCACCAGTAAGCCTTACTGCGAATTCTAAAAACTTTTCGCTTTCCAGCTGGAGAGGGTGTTTCGCGCTTACTAGTGGTTCCCCCGCTCACACTTGACTTTACGATTTTCGATATCGCCGTGGGGTAATTTCCCGACGCGTGATATCGCCATCTGTCACACCAGATTCATTCTATCTAATTAGTTATGTCGAACTGTTGCCGGCGAGTGCGAACAGTACTCAACATAACCTTTATCCGATCCAGCCAGTATTCCTATGGACACTTGTCAGTGTTCTAGGACACTCGGTGTCAATCGTGGACAAGTCTTTGTGTCAATCAGAGATGTGCCCCGAATGCCAATGTTTGGTTGACGTATTTTTCGTGACTCTACTCTAATAATTTGCGACGATTTTGCGACTGATTAGCTTCTCGCTTTAAACCAAGGTAAGGAAGTTGATATTTGTAAGGAGGGATGGGGCCGCCGCGCTCGTTTTAAGACTCTAGAACGACAAGAGTGACAACAACCAAAACAAACTTTCGTGAACTACGTTGGTAGTTTCGCGGGCAGATTTTGGGGTAAGGGATGTGTCATACGAGTGCTATTCTTTACATAAATGATTCTTTATGCTAGGCTCGAGGCCATTCCATAGCATGAGCTTGCGGTTATCGCTTTCTTTTTTTTGTGCCTTTGGTCCTGTCGAGTCCGGGTTGTGGACAATTGGACATGTATCTTATTTGTTTTAGACCGCCATGTGTTTTCTGTGTTGCAGACAAGTTTGGTGATGTCTTAGTTTTTTGTGTTGTTTGTGTTGCGAAGGTGTTTATGTCTGGCCGTCCGGCTAAACACTTCGTTTGATCCTCCGTTGTTCCATCGGTGGGGAAAGAGATCGTCATCTCTGGGACATCGATCCTGACTTTCCATGTTGCGGCTTTGTTGGAGGGGTGTCTTTGGGCCGACCGCCCCCCGACTCTGCGGCTCCTCCGTTGCTCCAACGTTGGGTGGAAAGAGAAAGTCTACTCTTTTACCATTTGAACTTTACGTTTGTGCCCCTCCCTGGTGCGTTATCGCAAACGCTTACGTTGGGGTGTAAGCCCATGGATCGTCCTTCCCCACCCGTCATCATCGTGTTGGGGTGGACGAGGGATCGTTCTCCCTTACCCATCGAACTGTTCAGAACGCTCATGTCTGATGTTGGCCATCGCGAGTCTCCCACGTCCTTTGGGTTTCGACGACGGCGTTTTCCGTGGACTCCTGTCGCACGCTTTCGTTTAGCGTTGCTCTGTCGTGAGTCTTCCCATTTCACCTGAGGCTGCACCGAGCAGAGTTAGGACTTCTTCATCCCTAGTGGACTTCTCTGTCGCACTCGCTAGACCTATATTGGATTGCCTTCTAAGGTAGTGGACCATTGGCTGCTGGGACCATGGCTGCCCACCACTTCCTACAGATTTTGGGTTAGCGACCATAATTAAAAGAGGGACCGAAAGGCTATCAGGTAAAGACCGTGAGACTTGTTGCGGTGAAATTTACCGTAATAACCTTTCGTTGCTCTGGAGACCGCCATGCCCCCTTATGGATATCCAGGTGAGAAAACCATGTGCTGGCTATAGTGGCATTACGTTCCCTAACGAAGTCAATAAGCCTACGTAGCTTACCAGACGTATTGTCGTGGAGGCTTCCTTCGCTTCCTAACTTTGCGTTAAAATCTCCCTGCACGATTTTAACATCATACTTCGGTAGTCGCTCATAGGTTTTATCAAGGAGCTCGTAGAAGCAATTATTAGCCGCATAATCTTTTTCCTCCGTCGGAGCGTCAGCGCATATATTGCTTATGTTGACGAATTTGGCCTTGATGCGGATTGTTACAATGCGTTCGCTAATGTCTTGAAAACATAAGACTTCTTGCCTAAGTCTGTCACTTATAACAAATCCGCATCCGAATAGTCGCTGTTTCTATTCACTATACACGGTCTATGGTAGATGTCACAGTTTTTCATCCTCTTTTTGCCCGGCCCATCCCATCGAATTTCCTGGATGGCAGTAATGTCTGTTTGGTAGCAGTTTAGGGCTTCCGCTAGTTGTTCGCCTTCAGCTCTCCTGTTTAATGTTCTCACATTCTAGGTGCAGATACGAACGTCAATGTCCTTTTTTCGTTTAGCAGGGTCGTCAACAATAAAATCAGTCCTTTCCAAGGCCATTGGTTACTTCGTAATCTGATAAGACTTCAAACTACTCATAATGAATGCTTTGAAGTACATAAGGAAACCCAAAATACACTCGCCACCAATAAGAAAAGCTAACGGCGAATGGGCAAAAGGAGACAAAGAGAAAGCGGATTTATTTGCCGAGCATCTAGAAAAAACGTTCAAGCCATTCGATGGAAGACCCCTGAACGAAGAACTGAAAGCTAATATGGCACCCGCTTCGAATGAATAAGAAAGTTAAAAAATAACAAAGCTCCAGGATATGATTTAATCACCGGCGAAATCCTGAAGTAGCTACCGAAAAAAACATTAGTTAAGTTGCTCCACATTATAACTGCTTCTCTGAGACTTTTATATGTTCCAAGGCAATGGAAAGTCGCTGAAGTCAATGGTCTCGAAACCGGGGAAAAGTCCAAACGATAAGAAATCATATAACCATTTCGCTCCTGCCGATCATATCTAAGGTTTTCGAGAAAATTATGCTAAAACGATTACAACCAGTAATTGAAGAAAGACGCTTGATCCCAGATCATCAATTCGGCTTCCGGGTCAAACATTCCACACTCGATCAGGTTTATCGAATAACTAATGAAATTGAAAATGCTCTAAAATGGAAAAGATCGGCTCTGCCGCTTTTCCTTGACGTATCACAAGCTTTCGAGAAGGTATGGCACGAAGGTCTAAGGTATAAATTAAGGACAATCCTACCGACAAAATTATACAAACTACTGGAATCCTACCTTGAAAACAGACTGTTTCGTATTAGACATGAGACTGAATACTCAGAATTCAAAGAAATCCACGCTGGTGTTCCGCAGGGAAGTGTTCTCGGACCAATCCTATTCTTGCTCTACACAAGAGATATACCACAAGAAGAAGGGACCATGGTAGCAACGTTCGCAGACGATACAGCTATCCTCGCAATGGATGAGTCCGTGGAATCATCAACGGGAAAACTCCAACGGGCTCTGAACAAAGTATGTGAGTGGACAAAGACCTGGCGAATTGCCCTGAACGAGACCAAGTCAACGCATGTAATGTTGTACCAAACCAAGCTATATTGCTATACTGCAAACATTCCAAAACAAAACCCCAAGAGGCAATAGTGAATGCTCCATTGTATATAAGGAATAGCAATATTCACAGAGATCTAGGAATTGCTACCGTGATTAACGAAGCAACAAACTTTGCTCGTAAACTTCGTACTCGTATTTATGTCCATTGCAATAATGAAATAATACGTACTCTGGACGTAACAAAGTTTGAGCGCCGACAACATACAAGGTGGCGCAAAAATAACCTTCCGATGTTTTTTGGCTGTAATTTAAAAAAAAGGTCCTCACATTCTTGACGGATATTGTCTTTAAGAGCTGCAAGAGTCTAAGGCTTGTTGACATAAACCCGCGACTTCAAAAAACCCCACAAAAAGAAGTCTGGAGCGGTCAAATCAGACGATCTTGCTGGCCAGTGCAAATCGATAAAACGGGAGATTAGGCGCCCGGGAAATGCATCCTTCAGCATATCGGTTGTGGCACGTGCAGTGTGTGCCGTTGCACCGTCCTGTTGGAACCACATGTTTTCCAATCCCAATTCATCAAGTTGCGGCAAAAAGAACTCGTTGATCATTGCTCTGTAGCGCTCACCATTCACAGTAACCGTTTGGCCCGCGACGTATTCGAAGAAAAACGGTCCGATGACTCCTCCAGCGAAAACAGCACACCATACAGTGACTTTGAGCGGGTGTAATGGCTCTTCGTGGGTTACACGCGGATTTTCAGTGCCCCAGAAGCGTAAATTTTGCTTATTTACGTACCCGCTAAGATGGAAATGGGCCTCATCACTCTTCCTCTTGGTGGTGATTAAGGATGGCTTGAGCGTATGTTAGACGCGATTGACGGTCAGCAGCTAACAGCTGATGCACCGCCTGGACTTTGTACCGAAACATCTTTAAATCCTGTACAAAAATTCGCTGTAAAGACCGTCGACTGATACCCATTTGCGTGGCACGTCGTCTGGTCGATGTCGACGGCGCTTCCATGACATCTTCGGCTACAGCAGCAATATTCTCTGCAGAACGGCTACTCCGGGGTCTGCCACGCCTGGCAGCATCTCG
Organism: Rhingia campestris; assembly: GCA_932526625.1. Taxonomy (NCBI): domain Eukaryota; kingdom Metazoa; phylum Arthropoda; class Insecta; order Diptera; family Syrphidae; genus Rhingia; species Rhingia campestris. Next base: position 192,341,994 of record OW052182.1, read on the forward strand.
TGTTGTGCCAGTCTCTTCGAGGCGAGCGGCTAAACGTCGCAGTGTTTCACCAGTAGGCGTTGGACGGCTAGGAAATCTGCGACGAAATTCACGTTGTGCCAAAGTCACCGACCGATTATTGCTCAAATAAATAGTCACCAATATTCCGCGTTCTGGAGCAGTGTAGCGTAACATTTTTTATTAACGTGTATTTCGCATGTGTTTACTACACAAATGTCAAAACAGAACTGACATTAGGGGCCAATCGCAAAATTTATAGCATTTTCTGATAGGAGGATTACTTTTGCGCCACCTTGTACAACAAGACTGTTCGACCTAACGCCATATGGTAAAACCGCATGTAATGACTGTATTAGTAGGTGCGTTCACTGGAATGCTACCTACCAAAAAAAATGAAAAAATGAGAGGATGAATTTCATACTACTCTGAGGGGTGAGGTTTAGCCCGTAGGCATATATTGACTGACATTAATGAAATTGTCAGAACTGAAAATATATGAGTCGGGCATATCCAATGGTACGGACCACTGGTATCGTATGAGGATTACTTACCTCCGGGCGCACAAAAAAAACATCTAGTAAAGTGCAGAATCATTTCACCTACTGGATGTATTTTACAAAAGCTAACGATAAAACTGATGGTAGATTCAACCGTAGCGAACTCTATAGTCTCGCTTGAACTTCGTAGGAATATCTACTGCCTAACTCTCTTTTATCGCTGTCATAACAGGAAATGCTGAAACGAAATAGGTAGTTGCATTCCGTCCCTTTAAACATTCAACCATACTACTCGCTATTCATTCCATATCTTTGGACGTACTATGAAATATAGAGATTCCTTCCAAAACCTAACAACACGAATATTTAATCCTTTACCAAACTACAACTCAGATTGTAATAAAGTTGATTGATTCCGTACCCCTAGCGTGTACCAATGAAATAGGATGTTCCCCAACCAGAGCCCCACTATACCCCGTCACTTGAAATAGCAAAGTCCCCCATCGTTATCCTTAAACCGAATCAAAAACAAAATCAACACACAAAACAAATCGAATAACTTCCACACGTCATAGTGTGAACCCCACCACAGCTGGGAAAGTGTCACCATGCAAATCTCCCCCTAACCAACACACACACACCAACCCCAACCCTCACCCACACTCACACTAAATGAAAACTTGATTAGTTTAACACTATCACGTTATATGCCCAAATGAATTTTCGAATTTTCGTTCGTTCATAATTAAATGATAAACTAATCTTCTTTTAATAAGGTTTTTCTCGCTCTCTCACTCTCGCTCTGTTTCTCTTGGGCTTTAGTCCTGTGCCTGTGCCCATCATCCCGTGGGAGACCCATCCACCCCCATCCCCAGATGTGGCAAATTTGTCTCTGTCAATATTTTCTTCCACGATAAATTCCCCATTTAAAATTTTTCAATAATTACATTTTTCGCCCCCACACCCAGGGGAAAAGGGTTGCGCTTTCACTATGCATAGTTTCAAGGATATCGCATCAGTCGTTGACGCCGGGGAATGGGTGTGTTGAAAATAATTACACACATCCCCCCCACCGCTCTCCGACCGAGAAACGAAAACTATTTTCGCCGGAGAACAGCCATCGTATTGTGTTACAGGTTTGTTGTGCAAACTGACATCACTCCTGGTGGTGATTTAGCAAGGACTTTCCTTCAAGCGTATTGTTTTACGCATTCTTGTCCTTTTTGTTACAGAATATCACCACCGGACGATGTCCACCTAAGTAAATAGTCGATAGAGTTAGAAAAGGTGCAAATGGAGACTTAATCCTTTGAAACTAAAAACTAAAATCCTTCGTCCTTAGGTATTAATCAAACGGCAAACTCAAGGACCACCACTCTTAGTCGTGTTCCACTCTTTAATTAATTCGTTGCTTCCGGAAATTAATTTCGCACCCAAACGGTTTTGGAGTGAGTATCACACCACCACCCACCCGGCATCAGGCAATATCCTGTGCAATTAAATTGCAATCATCAATTTCTTCCAGCGTTGAATCACGGTTTCCATTCCGATTGGGAGTCACATAAATCTCTCAATCATTGGTAGCCCACAGGCAGCACACACAGTCAGTCAGGAGTACAACACATCCTACGAGCACGAGAGATGTGCAAAGTCAATTAGGTCGCAAATTAATTTTGTCGCCCAGCAATATGCATTGCATACGGCTAAGGATATGTACAAGGATCAGTAGCAGAGCACTGCTCAGATGGGTGGGGAGGGAGTGCTCTGTTGTTTTGGTAGTCGCAGTTAGTCAATGTTTTTGCCAAATGGATTCCAAATGGCATTGCTAAATGGGTGAGGATTTCAATTTTACTGCAGAGACGATGGATGCCAATAGGCTTACAGGATGAAATGTGTAATTTACGATGGGAATTGGCTTTTTGGCAGGGACTCGCTAGGATGCGTAGATTTTGTATGTTTGCCATCTGACTGGCGATATGTATGTCTGCGTGGAGAGTGATTGCGATTTAATCATGTCAATCCAATTGAAACGAATCAAATTGTGGGTTTTGGTGGTGGACTCGAGTTTTGGTTTTTTGAAGGACATGCGGTAGACTGAAAATCATTTGATTATATTTGAATTTATCACTTGGTGTGAGAGGTGGAAGGGATTTAGGAAATCAAATTGGGGTTTTTTTTTCTTCGTTACATGGAATATCCTGTTACTTGGTGGAGCTTAGGTGTTCAATGTAGACCGGAAATATCTCAATATTTTGAACGAATTTCAACTGTCCGATTAAAGGTTGAGAAGGTATGGTTGACTACGGTTCGAATACTATTATTATAGAAGCTTCCTACATAGGGTAGCGTGAAATCTCTGTTAAAAATTAAATTAATATGTATAGACTTTCGATTTTTTACATAGTGCCGAAACCAGGGACCTTTAAAGCCGAAATAGACATCTTGAAAGCACAAGAAATAATTCCAAAATCATCAAAAATGTTTCAATGGTGTCCTTTTCTTGACGACAATGGTATTCTTCGATTGAAAGGTCGCCTTGGTTTTTTGGATTGCTCATATGACGAGAAACACCCCATCATATTAGCTTCGGATTCGTATCTGGTAAATCTCATCATCGATTTCTATCATCTAATGACTCTTCATGGAGGTACGAGCGTTGTTTTATCCCAGATGCGGGAGCGCTTTTGGATATTTAAAGGGCGTCCGTTAATTACACGAAGAACAAAAATGTGTGTCACCTGTCAAAAACTTTTCGGAAGGCCTGTTTTGAAACCCTTTGGGCCACTTCCACGAGATCAAGACCGTTTGACTGCGTAGGCATTGATTTCCCAGGGCCTCTCCATTATATTGATCCTGCCACAAACGTGATGACGAAAAGTTACCTCATGCTTTTTACTTGCGCGGCGATACGATCAGTACATTTACAACTAACGGGTGATTTTTTAAGAGGTTAAGAACTTTTTTTGAAAAAAAAACACAAAAAATTCGAAAAAATGAATGAAATATTTATTTGAATCGATAGTTTGAACCTTGCAATTTAATGTTTAAAGATAATTTCATGCAAATGTTGACCGCGGCTGCGTCTCAGGTAGCCCATCCGCTGAGTCCAATTTTGGCATACTCTTTCACACATATCGGCCGGTATCTCACGAATGAATGCATGGATGTTGGCTTCCAGTGCGTCATTCGAAGCGGGCTTGTCCCTATAGACATTAGCCTTGACATAGCCCCACAAAAAATAATCTAATGGTGTCAAATCGCACGATCTAGGCGGCCAATTGACCGGCCCGAAACGTGAAATTAACTGTTCACCAAACTCGCCTCGCAATTGTGCCATTGTTTCGCGTGCTGTGTGGCATGTGGCACCGTCTTGTTGAAACCACATATCATGCAAGTCAAGAACTTCCATTTCGGGCAAAAAAAAGTTTGTTATCATCGCTCGGTAGCATTCACCATTGACAGTAACGCTGCGATTCGCATCATCTTTGAAGAAATATGGCCCAATAATGCCGCCGGCCCATAAACCGCACCAAACAGTGGCTTTTTCGGGATGCATTGGTAGCTGTTGCAATGCTTCTGGCTGATCTTCACTCCAAATGCGGCAATTTTGCTTATTTACGTACCCATTCAACCAAAAATGAGCCTCATCGCTGAACACAATTTTTCGATAAAAAAGCGGATCCTCGGCCAGCTGTCCAAGAGCCCATTCACCAAAAATTCGGCGTTGTGGTAGGTCGGCTGGCTTTAGTTCTTGCACCAGCTGTATCTTAAAAGGCTTTACACCCAAATCCTTCCGCAAAATTTTGCACGTAGTGCTGTAACAAAGGCCTAACTGCTGGGAACAGCGCCGAATCGACATTTCGCGGTCTTCTGTCACACTAGCTGATACGGCAGCAATATTTTCTTCACTACGCACAGTACGTAAACGTGTTGGTGGTTTAATGTCCAACAAAGTAAATTTGGTGCGAAATTTGGTCACAATCTTCCGAATAGACTGCTCAGAAGGTCGAGAATGCCGATCATAAAATGGAAGCAGCGCGCGATGAACATTTCGAACCGAGCACGAATTTTGATAGTAAAATTCAATAATTTGCAAGCGTTGTTCATTTGTAAGACGATCCATGGTTAAATTGCAAACCAAACTGAAGCTGTTTGACAGTGACACAAGGTACTAAACACACGTCAGCTGTCAAAACCAGTGTTGCCAAAACCAAACCAGCTAAAAAATCACCCGTTAGTTACATCTCTGTCAACAGAACATTGCCTAATGGGATTGAGGCGTTTTATAGCGCGACGAGGAACTCCTTCAACGATTTATTCTGATAACGCCCGGACATTTTGTCGAGCTGCCATGGAACTAAGTGAAACTAACCCTCTGCTTGATGACGATCGTATTCAAAAGTTCCTATCCGGAAAACGCATACAATGGAAGTTTATAGTTGAGAGGGCTCCCTGGTGGGGAGGATTCTGGGAACGGCTTGCTCGCACGGTTAAAAATGTTTTGAAGGTAGTCATCAAGAGAGCAAAATTGACCTACGAACAGTTGGAAACCGTGATAATCGAAGCAGAGGGTATAGTAAATGCACGTCCTCTGACGTATATGAGCAGCGATCCATTAGATCCAACACCACTCACTCCTGCGCATTTCATACATGGCCACGGTGGTGTTTGGGATCCACAAGAGAAAATTACTTCAGATAAAGTTCAGCAACTTTGGTCCCGGAGGGCCGGAGGCTAAAATTCATCAGAATGTTTTCTAATCGCTGGCGTATCGAGTACGTCCAGCTTCTGCGTTAATTTTATACTTCTCAGGGACATTCTTCAAAACAGCTGAAGCCGGATGACGTAGTTTTGATGTTCGATTCTGGAAAGCCGCGCATAGCCTGGAAATTGGCCGTCATCGAAGAGGCGTATATTAGTCTCGATGGGAATGTTCGAGCTTGTATGCTACGTTTTTGTGATGGCTCATAGTTACGAAGACCGGTCCAGTTGCTGTACCCGATCGAGATCGCTGGAAATGGCTGGGGCGAGGATGTTAAAAATTAAATTACTATGTATACACTTTTTCTTCTTACTGTACTAATGAATTATCTTTAACTTGTATTCACACATCTAACTCTTTCTGATGTTAAACGAAATGTTTAGTTTTAATTTTGCCCTTCGTGGAATCAGACGAATAAAGTTTTCCTGCGTTCTTAAGTCTCGGCTTTTTCATTTTAGAGATTTGTTTCGGGAAGTTAACGATTTTTTACAATCTCCATATATTTGGACTCAGAACAACACTTGCCATTTTCTAAACACAGACGAATGTACCTCGAAACATAGATCGATGTCCATCTATACAGCTAGATTTCATAGTCCAATGTTGCTAGCATGTTCATAGAAAAGTTGATCAAACACAGATCAATCAGGCTTCCTCGTCACTGCGGTTTATTTTAAGCAGAGGGGCTGGTAATCACGGAAGCTCCCTGTATGGTGTCAAAAATGGTTATTTCACAAGATAATAGCAGTATCTGATATTGGAATAAAATCAACGCTAGTTTCCCACAGTTGCAAAGAGCTAAAACCTTTTGACTCACAGCCTTAGGTCACTCTAGTGGGTTCCTTGTCACAGAGATTTAGCCGGCAACGAGATGTCGTCGAATTGGCTTGCAAAATATATTGGTAAGATACTTAGATTTTCAATTCCACAAAAGATGGGACATCCGGATTCCCAACGTCAAACTTGAAGAACTTCTCATGAGAGTTTTAGAAGTTTAATGCTCTTGGATGTTTTGTCAGAAATTTTCAAGAGGTGGGGTAGTAACAAAACGTATGTGTTGTTTCAATGTGGGTCTGAACTAGAAGTAAAACTAGTGAACTAGTGCCCTAGCAACTTAGCCACAAAACGGTTTTTGTATAGCTCTGCAATCGCAGGGAAAGAGTGGGGCACAGGAAACAAATGGAAGCCAACGTCAGATAGAAGTCGTCACTTACCACCTTTGGAATATGATGGACGCTTTGGCCAGAAAATGAAAAGAACCAAATCAACCACTTCTACGGTAAGGCATAATCACTGCTTAAGGTGGTAGTGGTACTCCCAATAACCAACTTTGAAACCATTTGTAGACTCTTCGGTGACGATAAGATACACGAGCACACATCCCACTATATCTGTCACTATCCAGGAATCCAAAATCCCATTAAATTCTTTTTAGCTACAAGCACATCGAGGTGGCTAGATATAGTTGAATGATTCATTGAGAAAGAACGAAAAATGGTAACTAACCTCCACTTGTGGGATCACATAGACCTTGGGCTTAAAAAGCAATTTACTTCACCGGGAATGTAACCTAAACTAAACCCTATAGAGCCTGTACGGATTCCTTAGAGAATTAATGTCAAAAAAGTACAGCAAAAGCTTGATATCATTCTATAGGTTATAAATGATTTTGCACCTATGGTTTGACAGTTCATTCTATTAGTACCATAACCACAGATAGGGTCCAAATCTCTGTGAAAAGTCTTGACGGAAGCAGATCAGAGCGTTAGTGTATTCACACTAATGCACATATTCTATTTCCAGGCGGCGGCGAAAGGACTCCTAATATGGAGTCAACAAGCCGTCCCAGTTATGATGTACAAAGTGAATAACCTCGATGAACTGCTTCCACATATTCAGACATTTAGAAATCTCTAGAGTAGTTAAGGCCCCTTGAACAGAGATGGTGAGCTCAAAGTTGGTCATTCGGTAGCACTCAATAACGTAGTGGATACAGAATTCCCTGTCTTCTAAGGGTACCGAAAAAATAGGAACTTGTCCTCCAGGTTAGAGTTGTACCTTCGGTTAACTATACCCTCACGGAAAAAAACATTGCTATGAAGCAACAAAGAGCCTCGGAATTGACTGCTTTTATTGTTGACGACCCTGCTAATCGAAAAAAGGACAACGACGTTCGTATCTGCACCTGGAATGTGAGCAAATTAAACAGGAGAGGTGCAGGCGAACAACTAGCGGAAGCCCTAAACTGCTACAAAGCAGATATTACTGCCATCCAGGAAATACGATAGGAAGGGCTGGGCAAATAGATGAGAAAAACTGTTTCATCTACTATGGACCGTGTTCTAGTGAGCAGAAACAGCGACTATTCCGATGCGGATTTGTTATAAGTACCAGACTTAGGCAAGAAGTCTTATGTTTCCAAGACATTGGCGAACGCATTGTAACAATCTGCATCAAGGCCAAATTCGCCAACATAAGCCTTATTTACGCTCATGCTCCGACGGAGGAAACAGATGATACAACTAAGGATTGCTTCTACGAGCTCCTTGATAAAACCTATGAGCGACTACCAAAGTACGATGTTAAAATCGTGCTGGGAGATTTTAACGCAAAGGTAGGAAGAGAAGACATCTTTAGCAGTACTGTCGGAAAATATAGCCTACACGACAATACGTCTGGCAACAGACTTAGGTTAATTGACTTCGCTATGGAACGAAATGCCACTATAGCCAGCACACGGTTTCCTCACCTCGATATCCATAAGGGGACATGGTGGTCTCCAGTTCAACGAACGGTCAACCAAATTAATCACATTGCGATAGACAAGAGGCACGCATCCAGTATTTTGGATGTCCGAACATTCCGAGGGGCTAACATCGACTCGGACCACTACCTTGTTGTAGCCAAGGTAAGGGTGCGGATAGCCACCACGCCACAAAAAAAAACAGAAATACTGTGAAAAAATTATTGTCGAAAGACTGCAATCGCCAGAGACCGCCAAGACCTTCGCGCAACGCGTATCCCTTAACCTCTCGACTCACAACACACCACCAGCATCTAAAGTCGAAGAACAATGGCAACGATGCCAACAAGCCATTAGATCCGCCGCAACTGATGTGCTAGGTTTCTCGCGGCCACCAGCAAAAAACCTCTGGTTTGATGAGGAATGCCGACAGATGCTCGCAGCCAAGAACGAGACCTACAAGGCTAAGCTGTAAGTGACGGCGAAAGCTGCCATTGAGCTCTATAGGCAAAGAAGAAGGGAAGAGCATCGGCTTTTCAGAAAGAAGAAAAAAGAGCAAGAAAAGCGCGCGACCGAGGATATAGAGAGGTGCCACTCCAGGAATGATGTTCGCAAGTTTAACCAAAGTGTAGAACGTCAAAGCCAAGGATACAAGGCTCGAACAGAATCCTGTCGAGATGAACAAGGAAATATGGTAGTTGAGACACAGTCAATGCTGAGTATATGGGAGAACCACTTCTGCAGACTATTAAACGGCGATGACGAACAACATTCCGCTGTCAGGCAGAACGAACCATTTAATATTGGCAACGACAGCGAGAACTGTCAACCACCCGACCTAAGTGAAGTGAGGATAGCAATATCTAAACCGCCAGAAATGATGGCCTTCCCACTAAGCTTTATAAAGCTGGCGGAGATGGTAAGTAACATCCACCAACTCATAAGCCAAATCTGGTCGGATGAACGTATGCCTGAAGAATGGATCCTCAGCATCGTTTGCCCGATCCACAAAAAAGGAGGCCCTCTGAACAGGTCCAACTACAGAGGCATAGGTCTTCTCAACATCGCCTACAAGATCCTATCTGCAGTAATATGTGAACGCCTGAAACCGTTTACCAACAACCTGATCGGGCCGTATCAGTGTGGTTTTAGTCAAGGAAAGTCCACAACCGATCAAATTTTTACACTTCGGCAGATCCTGGAAAAAACCCAAGGAGTCCAAATCGATACCCACCACCTATTTATCGATTTCAAAGCCGCATACGACAGCATTTATAGAGACGAACTATGCAGAGCCATGTCTAGTTTTGTATATCACCCAAACTCGTCCGTTTGTGTAGGATGACGATGGAGAATTCTCGCTCCTCCATCAGGGTCGGAAACGACCTCAACAACACATTCGATACCAAAAAAGGATTTAGGCAAGGCGATGCGCTGTCATGTGATTTCTTTAATTTGATTCTTGAGAGGATTGTGCAAAACTCTCGAGCCAACAGAGGCACAATTTTCCAAAAATCGGTGCAATTACAAGCATACGCCGACGATATTGACATCATTGGTAGGACTCAACGTGATGTCATAGCCACGTTTGCTAGTATAGAGAAGGAAGCTGCAAAATGGGTTTAGCAGTAAATGAGGGTCAGACTAAGTATATGCTGTCAACACGAAAGGACATACAACATCGACGAATTGGACAGAACGTCACCATTGACAGATATAACTTTGTGGTAGTACGGGACTTTGTCTACCTCGGCTCCGCTATTACCTCTGACAACAACATCTCGTCAGAAATCAAACGAAGAATTACGCTTACAAATCGCTGTTTCTTCGGGCTAAGAAGGCAATTTAGTTGTAAAGCCCTCACTCGAACTACTAAGGAGATCCTATATAAGACCCTGATCATCCCAATCCTGCTCTACGGCGCTGAATCATGGACCGTATTAAAGTCGGATGAAGAAATCCTTGGTCGCTTCGGGAGGAAAATTCTTCGAAAAATCTTCGGTCCCGTTTGCGTTGACGGGCTATGGAGACCAAGATTCAACCACGAACTATACGAGCTGTAGAGCGACATACCCCTAGTCAAAAAACTCCGCATTGGACGTTTAAGATGGCTAGGACATGTAGAACTAATGGACACCAATACTCCGGCTCGCAGAGTCTTCGATTCCCAGAGGAAAACCTCGCCTTAAGTGGCGCGCACAAGTAGAACTCCAACCAACTTGGAGTGCGCAACTGGAGGCAGTTAGCTAAGGACCGAGCTAATTGGAGAGGCATGTTGGTTGAGTCCCAGGATCATCTCGGACTGTAGCGCCACTTAAGTAAGATTATTTTTAAAAGCTTTTGTCACCATTCCGTTTTTACCAATAAAAAAATGAATTTGTCTACGTTTGGCAAGTCTAATCAAAACAAATTCTTTTTATCGTCCTAGACAAAATCAGGGTCAACGATCAAATCGTCTTCTAGACAATCTCCTGCCACACTCATCAAAACATACATCAAAGTAAATCCATAAAAATTGCCACTTAAGAAAACCTAATCCGCAAAAATTCTTCACGTAACACGCTGAGTAAAATATTCTTAGACAACAAGATATGCGGAATCCCCTCGTTTTGATCCTTCAACCGCAATATGAGTATGTCCCCCCAGCAACAACAATAAGCGTTCCCAAATCGAGACACTTTGTCATTTTATTAACTGAAAATCTTATTTGCTTTTGTTCATCTGTAAAATTCGATTACCTTCGCTAATTCCAAATGGCACTGTCGAGGCATAAACCAGCACTCCCCCCCCACGATACTACCACAGTCTACGAGACTTTCCACGCTCATCCCTGTGTGACATGAAATCGACATAACGACGTTGGCAATTTGCATACGAAATCATCAAAAAATTTTTTTTTTAAATAAACACACGTAAGGACGTCGGCAAGGAGATTCGTCCGCGTAAATGTGCGACACCCTCCCAATGGCTGTGCCTAAGGATAACGTGACAAGACATCAGCAACCCTAGACCAAACCCCCACACTGGCGATAGAAACAAAACGCGCATTTAAAAATCGAATTTCCACCGCGACGTTTTTATTTTTTTTTAATTTTGTTGTCCTTTTTACTCTGCGGTTGGAGAGACGCAATTATTTTGATTGTGTGTGTCCTGACGCATAATCAATATCAAATTTTTGCACACGGCAAGTGTTCGTTGCCATTTGAATGGGGTGTGCAGCCTGCCAGTCCTTGGTGTTGGGTGTCATATCGAATCGTATTTACATACTAGCGCTCTGCTGGTTTAATTTTACGCCTATTGGTTTCGGCAATCGCCTGAACAAATACTAGCACCCCGATAAGGAAAGCGGAGGACAATAGGAGTGGAATAAGGGCACCCAAAAATACAGTCCCTCAGCATAATATGAAGAGAGAGCACACAAAAAGAAGGATACGTGCTGTAAGTCGAAAATGATATAAAGACTGGATGATCGGTTGAGGTCCTTATTTGCATTATTGGGAATTTCTTTTGACACAAATTGACAAAGTTCAATTGGAAACAACAGATGGATGAAGGATGTGGATGGGAAGATTGTGGGAGAAGGGGATTTTTTTTGAAATTTTTTTTGACATATGGAAATTGCAGTTGACGACACGGTACAATATTTTTCTACGTGAAACGGATTTCTTTTTAAAGCATAACTGTGAAGGATTTTTTGTTCAGAAATTCGATTTATCAAGGACGTTAACGATAATTAGCTGCGTTAATGGGTCAGAATTTCAATTGGACTTATAACAAGTGGGACATGTGCACACCTTTTGTTTGATAGGGCTGGACAGTTACAGAAGGTGAAGAATTGTTTCTTCTTCCTCTTGGTCTATATAACTCCTGGCTAGCCTTTCTGCGTGATAACATATTCAGTGTTCAGTGATGACACCTATGGGTCTTCTTAAATCCAGCTTTGACCAAATTTGTTTGGTCGCGTCGTACCAAGACACCATTTGAGCTATGATATCCTGTTAGCATACTGCGCTAGTAATCTTTTGTATGTAGCTTGGTATTTCTAAGTGCAGTCGTGTCGGTTACTTACTACAGTCCGGAATGAACCTGGGCCTCAACCAACATGCCTCTCCAATTAGCCCGGTTCTTAGCTAACTGCCTTCAGTTGCGCACTCCAAGTTGGTTAAGGTCGGATTCTATTTGTGCGCGCCACTTAAGGCGAGGTCTTCCTCTACCGCGTCCGACATCTGGCTGGGAATCGAAGACTCTGCGAGCCGGAGTATTGGTGTCCATTCGTTCTACATGTCCTAGCCATCTTAAACGTCCAATGCGGAGTTTTTTGACCAGGGGCATGTCGCTGTACAGCTCGCATAGTTCGTGGTTGAATCTTCGTCTCCATAGCCCGTCAACGCAAACGGGACCGAAGATTTTCCGAAGAATTTTTCGCTCGAATCGACCAAGGATTTCTTCGTCCGCTTTTGATACGGTCCATGCTTCAGCGCCGTAGAGCAGAACTGGGATGATCAGGGTCTTATATAGGATCTCCTAGTAGTTTGAGTGTGGGCTTAACTACTGAATTGCCTTCTTAGCCCAAAAAACAGCGGTTTGCAAGAGTAATTCTTCGTTTTATTTCTGACGAGATGTTGTTGTCACAGTTAATAGCGGAGCCGAGGTAGACAACGTCCCGTACTACCTCAAAGTTATATCTGTCAATGGTGACGTTCCGTCCAATTCGTCGATGTTGTGTGTCGTTTCGCGTTGACAGCATATACTAAGTCTGACCCTCATTTACTGCTAAACCCTTTTTTGCCGCTTCCTTCTCTATATTAGCAAACGTGGCAATGACATCACGTTGAGTCCTACCAATGATGTCAATATCGTCGGCGTATGCTAGTAGTTCCACCGATTTTTGGAGAATTGTGCCTCTGGTGTTGGCTCGGGAGTTTTGCACAATCCTCTAGAGAATCAAATTGAAAATCACATGACAGCGCATCGCCTTGCATAAATCCTTTTTTTTTGGTATCGAATGTGTCGGTGAGGTCGTTTCCGACCCTAACGGAGCAGCGAGAATTCTCCATCGTCATCCTACACAAACGAGTTTCGGAGGTATCCCAGAACTAGACATGGCTCAGCATAGGTCGTCTTTATAAATGCTGTCGTATGCGGCTTTGAAATCGATAAATAGGTGGTGGGTATCGATTTGGACTTCTTGGGTTTTTTCCAGGATCTGCCGAAGTGCAAAAATTTGATCGGTTGTGGACTTTCCTGGCCTAAAACCACACTGATAAGGGCCGATCAGGTTGTTGGTAAATGGCTTCAGGCGTCCACATAAAACGGCAGTTAGGATCTTGTAGGCGATGTTGGGGAGACTTATTGCTCTGTAGTTGGCGCAGAGTGTCTCCTTTTTTGTGGATCGGGCAAACGATCCTGAGGTTCCATTCTTCAGGCATACGTTCATCCGACAAGCTTTGGCTTATTACTTGGTGGATGTTACTTACCATGTCAGCTCCGCCAGGTTTATAAAGCTCAGCGGGAAGGCCGTCATTTCCTAAGGCCGCCGGAAATGACGTTTAGCTTGATTTAAGATATTATATCCTCACTTCATATAGGTCGGGTGGTTGACAGTTTTCGCTGCCGTTGCCAATATTGAATGGTTCGTTCTGCCCGACAGCGGAATGTTGTTCGTCATCGCCGTCTGCATAAGTGGTTCTTCCATATCCTCAGCATCGACTGTGTCTCAACTACGATATTTCCTTGTTCACCTTCATGTTCGAGCCTTGTATCCTTGGCTTTGACGTTCTACACTTTGGTAAAACTTGCGAATATCGTTCCTGGAGTGGCACCTCTCTATATCCTCGATCGCGCGCTTTTTTTGCTCTTTTTTCTTCTTTCTACAAAGCCGATGTTCTTCCCCTCTTCTTTTCCTATGGAGCTCAATGGCAGCTCTCGACTTCACCTGCAGCTTAGCTTAGTAGGCCTCTTTCTTGGCTGCGAGCATCTGTCGGCATTCCTCATCCACCCAGGGGTTTCTTGCTGGTGGCCGCGAGAAACCAAGCACATCAGTTGCGGCTGATCTCATGGCTTGTTGGCATCGTTGCCATTGTTCTTCGACATTAGATGCTGGTGGTATGGTGTGAATCGAGAGGTTAAGGGATACGCGTTGCGCGAAGTTCTTGGCGGTCTCTGGTGATTGCAGTCTTTCGACATTAAATTCCTTCACAGTATTTCTGGTTTATTGTGGCGTAGTGGATATCCGCTATAACAAGGTAGTGGTCCGAGTCGATGTTAGCCCCTCGGAATGTTCGGACATCCAAAATACTGGATGCGTGCCTCTAGTCTATCGCAATGTGATCAATTTGGTTGACTGTTCGTTGATCTGGAGACCACCATGTCCCTTATGGATATCGAGGTTAGGAAACCGTGTGCTGGCTATAGTGGCATTTCGTTCCGTAGCGAAGTCAATTAGACTAAGTCCGTTACCAGACGTTTTGTCGTATAGGCTATATTTTCCGACAATGCTGCTAAAGATGTCTTCTCTTTCTACCTTTGCGTTAAAATCTCCCAGCACGATTTCAAGATCGTACTTTGGTAGTCGCTCTTAGGTTTTGTCGAGGAGCTCGTAGAAGCAATCCTTAGTTATATCATCTTTTTCCTCTGTCGGAGCATGACTGCATATAAGGCTTATGTTAGCGAATTTGGCCTTGATGCGGATTGTTACAATGCGTTCGCTAATGTCTTGGAAACATAAGACTTCTTGCCTAAGTCTGGCACTTATAACAAATCCGCATCCGAATAGTCGCTGTTTCTGCTCACTATAACACGGTCCGTAGTATATGTCACAGTTTTTCATCCTCTTTTTGCCCGGCCCATCCCATCGTATTTCCTGGATGGCAGTAATGTCTGCTTTGTAGCAGTTTAGGGCTTCTGCTAGTTGTTCGCCTGCACCTCTCCTGTTTAATGTTCTTACATTCCAGGTGCAGATACGAACGTCGTTGTCCTTTTTTCGTTTAGCATGGTCGTCAACAATAATATCAGTCCTCTCCGAGGCTATTGGCTGCTTCGTAACATAATCTCTTTTCCGTGGATGGGTAGTTAATCCAAAGGCCCTTGTTTTGACCCTAGGACAGCGGGACGGAAAAAATACCGATGTCAGTAGCCCATTTTGGGATATGAGCGCTGCCGTTGACCCATTAAAGGCTCCTCCGCCACCAACTGTTTTCATTATCCTGGCTCAGTATTGGAAATCCCTATAGACTTGGTGTTCAAATACGTCGAAGCAGCATATATAGGGATTGTACTACCAGTTCGATCGTACTGGAGCTGTAGGCGCCACCGTTGACTCCATCTAGGGAATTTCTCCGCTGCCGCCTGCGAGTGAGTGCCTTAGTGAGAGGACACTCCTCCCCACTCTCTCGTTTGCTGCCACCAACGACCTTCCACAGGGGTTTAATACCCCATCTCCAGTCGAGGTACTAGGCACACACCAGTCACCAGCGTGGAGGTGAGAGTAGGAGTTGATAGTGAGAGGCTAGAGTGAGAACGCTTGTGTTCTCATGTAATCGCATCACTGCCCTTAAACACCGGCCTTAAACGAGGCCTGCCTGCTCAAATTTGATCTTACTTACTTATTTAAGTGGCGCTACAGTCAAGGATGAACCTGGGCCTCCAACAACATGCCTCTCCAATTAGCCGGGTCCTTAGCTAACTGCCTCCAGTTGCGCACTCCAAGTTGGTTGAGCTCGGTTTCTACTTGTGCGTGCCACTTAAGGAGAGGTCTTCCTCTACTGGGTGGGAATCGAAGACCCCCAAATTTGATCACCACATAAAATTGCCGGTAGGCACGTTGAGTACAAATTATTGACTGGCTTCTTTATTTGCGTTGATCATGTAGTGCTCCATCCTTAATATGTCAAGCCTTGGGTAGAACTTTTCCGTCAACAGTGGGCGTTACAGAGACTTTTTCTTACAGAAATTGAAGACATGAATTTGGACGACCTCTGGTTCATGCAGGATGGCGCAACATGAGTCTATGACACACAGCCCATGCCACAAACGATCTTTTGCGCACCGAATCCCCAAATTGTGTTATCAGCCATGTTGGCGATTTCAATTGGCCTTTGGACTTTTTTTTGTGGAGAACCATGAAGGACCGATATAATCCGGAAACGATTCAGACCAATATCATAAAATCAATCCGTAAGTTACATCCCGAAATCATGTACAAGGTCTTGGAAAACAGAATGACAGAATGCGCTAATGCGATGAGAGCCGTGGCAGCTACTTGAACGACATTGTGTTTCATAATTAATAAGAATGTTTGCTCTTACTAAAAAAAAGCCATAATACATGGACAAAATATAATTTTGCTCATTTTACCATTTTGAAAAAAAAGAAACTTTATTTGGCCCATCCGATATATTTTGAATAGAAAACTTTTCGACATCAATACAATATCGTAAGCAAAGCAAGATTAAGAAACCCCAACCATTCTTCGATCTCTAGGGATTCTCATTAAGCCCCCTCCCGAAGACCCATTTATTCCTCGCTCCATGTCCAATAGTCCATTTTTTTCAACTCACCGTCTCAAATGACATCCTCGCCATTACCCTTATCACTTCAAGTCCAACAAACGCAGAGTACCAACTGACAAAAAAAAAATTCTAATTGAATGATGAAACCAACACAAAAGTCCTTCTCGCAAGGACAACATGCAAAATTAATGAATATCCTGCTAATATATATCCCACCTATATTTACTTTTTAATTTTCATTACGCGTCCGTTTTGTTCATCATTTCGTGTGCGTTGTATCTTTTCCTGTGCTACTCCGGTCGATGGTGTGTGTGTGGGTTTATTTTTTTCTAATTTACATTTTTTTGTTTGTTAATTTTTTTTGTAGACCCGAATTGTATAAAAAAACGAAACCACCACGAGGATAATGAATGAACTGACTTTTTATAATTTTACGAGAAATAAGAGCCACTGCGCGCGGCTTCGAAAAGGTGTCCTTTTACGAAGATAACGCCGGTCCGTGGTGTGGTTTATCTTACCCTTATTCCTTTTTGAATGTGATTTTGTTAGACGGAAATATAAGAAGTTAATCATAATAAGAGGACAAACAAAAAAAAACGCTGAAATTCAATTGAAAATCATTAATCATTAGGGTGACAGGCGGAGTGCCATTTGGTAAATGCTTTCCAGGTTTTTTGTTATAAGGGTATGGAAACTCCTGTGGGGTGTATTTGCTTCTTCATTTTTTTTTCTGTTAATTTGTGCATCTGCAAATTACCTACCAAAATCGAAGAGTAAAACAAAAATTTTAATTCCAAAGTAAATACGATTTTTTTTTTCTTGAAACACGCCCAATGGCGCAACAGTAAAACAGGAGAAAATAAATTTAATTAAAATACAGAATTACCTTCGTCCATCTTACTGCTGGCATGACTCGAATTTCCATTGGTCGAGAGGAGAGCTCTTGCACTCCATCTTGGGTTTCTCAAACTAATTCTTAAGAAATTGTTTCATCTTCGCAAACAACTCCCCACCGATTCACATTCATCCTGGCATCCGCAGATTGATTGGGAATACAGAAATCAATCTCTTAGGGGTTCTCTCATATTCCTGTCACGTAATTTATTGATTCAACTTGGGCAGGGAGTAAAGCGCAGCAGATTGCAGAAGCATCGCAATGCAGTTGTGATGAGTTCAGCACCAAGGATCGTTTGCAAAGGTGTATATACCCATAGATGTGTATATTGAGGAAATTATATAATAAAAGCAAGAACAACAGGAAAAATAACAACTTTATGCCCCGCAGATACAACTCGAATCGAACAAGACGTACAGACGCGAATAAACGCGCGAATGTATCTAATAACTTGAAATTATGCAGAATGCAGATTGGCGATGGCGATGTCGATGTCGATCGTTGTGATTATGATTATTATGATGGCGGATGACTTTGCGTCTGCTTGGATGTTTGTATGCGTGTGCGTTTTAGAGAATTTTTTTTTGAAAAACAATTTAATTATGGAAATGATTGAGCGGATTGTAGGTCTTATTCGGTACCAACGACATGTTACGGGTGCCGAAAATAAACCTAAAAATAAGGATTCATGGGTAACACCTTTTTGTCCTTTGAGGATTCGAAATTATCTTAAAAATACCTTCGCTAACTGCCTTCAGATGCGCAGATCACTTGGTTGAGAGCGGTTTGTACCGGTAAGGGACCCTTAAGGCAAGGTCTTCCTCTATTGCGTCTGACGTCAAGCTGGGATTGGAGCCGGACTATAGGTTTCCATTCGGTCTTCATATCCCATCCATCTTAAACGCCCAATGAGGAGATTTTTGACTGGGGGTTAGTCGTTGTACAGCTTGTATAGTTCATGGTTGAATCCTCGCTTTCATAGCCCGTTAATGCTTACAGGACCGAAGATAAGACTCTTCGAATAAAAAATCTCTCAAGGTTTTCTTTATCCACTTTTGATACGGTCAATGCTTTAGCTCGGTACGACCCCGTCAACGTCGCGTAGCTGTACAGCTTCTCTCGAAAGGCATTTAAGGGAAACGTGACCAATGACTTTTCGAAGACTTTTAAACTAGAAAGGACCAAGAATTGCTTGATCAGTTTCTAATATGATATACATGCTTCAGGGCTACAAAAAAGGTCAAGGACTTACACTGAATCCCTTTAGAAGTTGGATAAGGGTTTTTATTTCAAAAATGTTGCTTAAGCCCGACGAATCAAGGAGGAGCCACTAGCCAGGGGTAATTATTCGATTCATTTCTGATGAGATGTCGGTGGCAGAAGAAATATCAAAGCCAAAGTAGTCAATTTCCCTTAAGTGCAGCTGTCGAATGCAACATTAGGATCGATTCGTTGATATCAAGGGTCTTTTCTGGTTGACAACATTCCTTGTATCTTGCGGTTGTATACTGCTAAACTCATTATAGGAGTTTCAATGCTGCAAATGAAAGTGAGGAAAAGATGTGTCCTCACACTAAGGCACATAGTCCTTCCCAATATCGAAGTGGAAAAATTCCCAAGACGGAATCAACAAAGTAAAAAACTTAAATGCACTGCTTCGTCATATACGGACAGCAGGTTATTTAAGAATCTTAAGGATTAGTCAGGTCCCTTCAACAGAGATGGTGGCAATTGAGCCAAAAGGCCAACGGCAACGCTCAGGCCCGTAGTAGATACTGATGGACCCTTATGCTAGGGGTATCTTATACATGGGATCTGGTCCTCCATGTTGCGGGTTGTGCTGTGGGCTAACCACCCACTCACGTAACAAATAATATTGTTAGAAGCAACCAAGACCCTCGGAAAGGGCAGATTCAATGTTGACGACCATGCTAGATAAAAAGCGGACAACGACATTCATAGCTGCACAAAGATCGTGAGAATATTAAACAAAGGAGGTGCAGCCGAACAACTAGCAGTAGCCCCAAGGTGCTACCAAGCGGACATTACTTCCATCCAGGAAATACGACTTTATATTCCGGGCAAAAAGTGCATAAGAAGCTGTGACAAATATTATACGGTCCGTGTTATAATAAAAAGAAACTGCAACTATTCGGGCGTGGATTTAATATAAGTGCCGGACTTAAGCAAGAAGTCTTATGCTTTCAAGACATAAGCAAACACATTCTAAAAATTCTCATTAGAACACAATTCGCATTTATAATCTTTAGATGCGGTCACGCTACGACACGAAAGACTGTTTCTATGAGCTTCTTGACAAAATTTATGAGCGACTACCAAAGAACGATTACAGCATTTTTATCTCGTGGTAGGAGATTTTCACACAAAGATCGGAAAGTCGAAAATCACAGCCTACATGAGGCCACATCGAGCAACGGACGGGTGGACGCAACATATTGGCACGATAGCTAGCACACGCTTTCCTCACCTCAATATTCATTAGGGGTCATCTTGGTCTCCAGATCAACGAATGATCAATCAAATTGATGGCATTGTGATACACAAGAGGCATGCAACCAGTATTTTGATTGTCAAAACATTTTGAGGGGATAATAGCTACTCGAACCTCTACCTTGTTGCTACAAAGGGAAGAATGAGGATATCTTACACGCCACAACGTGAAATTAATGTCGAAAAACTGCAAGGACCACCACGGCCTTCGCAGAACTCGTATCCCTTAACCTCTCGACTAACACCATACCATCAGCATCGAATGGCGAAAAATAATGTCAACAAGCCATTAAATCAGCCGCAACTGATATGCTAGGTTTCTCGCGGCCACCAGCAAGAAACCCCTGGTTTGATGAGGAATGCCGACAGATAATCACAAGGCATACAAGGCTAAACTGCAGGTGAGGACGAGAGATGCCATTGGGCAGAGAAGAAGGGAAGAACACCGACTTTTCAGAAAGAAGAAAAAGAGCAAGAAAAGCGCGCGATCGAGGATATAGACAGGTGCCACTCCAGGAACGGTGCTTGCAAGTTTAATCAAAGTGAAAAACGTCAAATCCAAGGATACAAGGCTCTAACAGAATCCTGTCGAGATGAACAAGGAAATATCGTAGTTGAGACACAGTCGATGCTGAGGATATGGAAGAAATACTTCTGCAGACTGTTAAACAGCGATGACGAACAACATTCCGCTGTCAGTCTGAACGGACCATTTAATATTGGCAAAGGCGGCGAAAACTGCCAACCGCCCGACCTAAGTGAAGTGAGGATAGCAAAATCTAAACTCAGGTTTAAGAAGGCTGAAATGACGACCTTCCCGCCGGCGGAGATGATTTAGTAAGTAACATCTACCAACTCATAAGCCAAATCTGGTCGGATGAAAGTATGTCTTAATAATGGAATTTCAGAATCGTTTGCCCGGTCCACAGAAAAGGGAACCCATTGAACTGCGCCTACAAGATCCTATCTTGCCGTTTTATGTGGACGAGTGAAACCGTTTATCAAAAACGTGATCGGCCCTCATCAGTGCGTTTTTTTGGCCGGTAAGGTCCACAACTGATCAAATCTTCAAACTTCGGCAGATCCTGAAAAAAATCCCAAGAACCCCAAATCGATACCCACCACCTATTCTACGATTTCAAAGCCGCATACGACAGCATTCATGGAGACGGACTGTGCAGAGCCATTTTTCGTTTGGTATACCGACCAAATTCGTCTATCTGTCGATGATGATGATGTCTTCTCGCTGCACCATCTGGGTCGGCAACGACCTTCCTAGAGCATTCGACACCAAAAAGCAAGGCGACCGACGCAGTGTCATAAATGTGACTTCTTGAATCTGGTTCTGCCGAATGTAAGCAAGGTATTCGAAAAGATTGTCAATAGAGCTCTGTTTAAGTGGGTCGAGGAAAACAGAATTATTCCGGAAAATCGGTTTGGTTTTCGAGCGAGGCATGACAATGGAATAAGCATGGCCAATTGAATAAGTCCAAAAAAACAATGCACAGGGTCCTTTCTGGTTGACTTTGAGAAGGCCTTCGACACCGTATGGTTAAAGGGGCTTTTCGACAAGCTGAAAACCCATGCTATATATTATTTATGAAATGCTTATGGGAAAGAAGTTCGTTGTCAAATGTGGCAATGTAATTTCGCTTCAAGTCTTTGAAATTAAAAACGGTTTCCAACAGGGGGCGGTGAACTCCCCGATATTGTTTAACATTTATACAAGTTATCTTGTAGGTTCTCTCAAACACGGTGTAACGCACACAGATGATCTAGTGGCGTTCAGATCAGGTCCGAAAATAGAGGTCATCAACATTCTTTTGCAACGTGACTTCGATCACATTAATTGATATTGTGGATCAATTTCCAAAAAACCGAAACAATTCTGTTTACGACCCCATTGCTTAGGGCTTTTAGTGATATTGTGTCAAATCGGACAGCATGGACAGCCGTTGAAGGTGAGAAGTGAAGTCAAATACCTTGATATTTGGCTTGACAAGTTTCTGTATTTTAAGAAAAATATAGACACTTGTCTGGCCAGGGCAAGGGGGCTTATGCTCTGACAAGAAGACTGTTTCAAGGCAGTCAACTTGATTCAAGGGTGAAAGTCATTTAATGCGTTTCCTTTATAAGGCCAACCATCGCTTACGGTTGTCACGTGTGGTACAATGTAGCATCGGCATAAATAGATGTGGCTGTTAGAGAGGCGTCGGACTCCGAGTGCACAAAATATTATCGCAACGAGGTCCTCACAACTAACAAGCACTATCGAAGCTATTTCCCCTCCAGCAACATTACCTGTATGAAATTTTATGGAAAAACATTTGGCGCACATTTAGGAAGCCATTTACTTCTATAAGACTTCTGTAAATACTTCTAATATGCCAAAAAGAAAAAAAGTTGTTTTCTTATAAAAGGCCTTACAGAAACAAATCATAGGCTTCGCAAAAAGTTTTTCCGAAAATATTTTCAAGCCTTCTCGAAGTTGCAAAATAATTATTTTTTTACTATTTTCTTTTTGTTTTTATATATTCTTATATTATTAACTTTTATTAATTTCAATTTCAATCTCTTATAATTAAAACCCAATTCGTTATTATGATAGTATGAAATTCAATGCAATTAATTATATAAACTCTTATCTTACTCTTGTACTCTGGAACATGAAAGACGAGTAAGTACAACGAAGTAATTGAATCGTGTTGACTCATATTCCGGTAGGTTCCCGAACTTTTCACCTTTTTTTCTTATCTTTTCAACCTCCGCGCACAACTACTATATAAGGCCTACAGAAATAATTGCTTGTGGAAATTAAATTTTATTATCTTATAGAGGAATAATTTTTAGTTGGGCTATACGATGACTCTGAACTGAATAGAATTGGCAATTTCTTTATTAAGCTGATTCCAAGTCACGCTGCAAGGGCGATAGATAGCGACAACAGCCTGATCTTAGGGGCTTACTACCTTACTACTACAATGACAAATACATGGAGAGCACACATATGTCGGGTTTTATTCCACCAGAGGCATTCGTTTATATCGATTTGCTAGGGTTAGTTGAAGAAAGGAACGATAAACCCCGCGTGTCACGGTCGCGGTGGTATAATACACCGCCACCGTGACACGCGGGATAAGCAGCTAATCCGCGACGTGTACGTCGACAATGCTCTGGAACTCCTTCGCTTTAGCACGGCGATATCGGATCGCGATAAAACAGATGCAATACTCCCGAGCGAACACCAGCGGCACAATTTTCCATAAGTCGGTGCAGCTACTAGCATACCCCGATGTTAAGCAGTAAAACACGAAAGGACACACAAAATCGACGAATGTCACCATTGACAGATATTACTTTGAGGATGTACGTGACTTTATCTTCCTGTCGGCTCCTCTATTAATTCTGACAATAACATCATTTTAGAAATTACGAAATACAAATACAAATTGTTGGCCCAACAGGGTCGTTAGTACCCAGGGGCTAGCTCTCTCACAATCATTCATGTGTGCGTGTGTACTTCTTGCATACGATGGCGGGACTTCCTGTTTTTATGCCGAATCCGAACAGCTATGTTGAGATAAGCTATTCTTGACAATTGATACTACTCGGATGAATTGTCAGATTATCACGAGAGGAGGGCCAGTGAAAAATCATTTTGGTGTTGCTACGGCTGGGAATCGAACCCAGACCTTCTAATATAATTAAGAAATTAAAAAAATAATTACTCTTGCCGCTGTTTCTTTGGGCTGAGAAGGTAATTTAGTAGTTAAGCCCTCAACCAATACAAAACCATGAATATCCCAGGCCTGCTTTATAATGGTGAACCATGGACCGTATCAAAAGCGGATGAACAATTTATTGGTCGTTTGGAGCGAAAAATGCTATTGGAAAATCTTCGGTCGCGTTTGCGTCGATGAGCTATGGTTTGAAAAAAAAACTCCTTATTGAACGTTTGCGATGGCTAGGACATGTAGGGCGAATGGACACCTGCTCGCAGAGTCTTTGATTCCCAGCCAGACGTTGGACGCAGTAGAGAAAGACTACGCCTTAAGTAGCACACATAAGTAGAAAACGAACTCAAACAACTTGAAGACCGCAACTGGATGCAGTTAGCTAAGGAGGCCCAGGTTCATTTCGGACTGTAGCGCCACCTATGTAGCGTAGTTTTTTTTTAGTATCCCGACCGACGGCAATTCCGTGTCCGTAACTAGTGAGTTACTGAGAGATGACGAGGAATTTGTTGGTGCAAGTTGCAAAATCGGGTCTGGATCGTTGGTGCTTTCTAGCAGCAACCGGTAACATAAGACGGGCAATGATGGAGTTTTAGGGTTATCAAATTCCTGGCTGTGCTCTTCCTCGTCAATGATCTGAACTTAACGTCCATATCGTATGAATTTTGCCATTTGGGCTTTTGATACCTCACGTTTTTTATAACTAACCACAAACCTTGCATGTCTTGAAAGCGATTATCAATTATTGAAAAAGAAATCGTCGATTTGGAGACATAAACTGTCTTTTAAGCCGAAATGGAGTTTCTCTCTAATTTTCGTAGGTCCAAATTTAAAATAAAAACAGACTGGATAGACTGGAGACAGGATACTCATTTCGTAACTTTCAAAACGATAATCGTTGACGATAGTGTAGGATACTTGCTACGTACGTATCGAATAATTTTTATATTGCGTGTGAGCACATGTATACAAATTACACTGTTCGTATCCAGAATGTCTTCTTCGTCAACGATTATCGTTTTGAAATTGACGGAATGAGTTCACAGTATCTCAGAAAACAACGGCAGATGTCGGAGGCTGTGAAGAGTCCCGTACCTTATCTTGGGCCTATTTATGCCTCAAACTGGGGTTAAGTTTCCATTGTCTGGCAATGTCAAACTTGGCAATGTTGTAAAACTGGGCTCGCCGAAGATACTCCACGCAATTCCTTGCCCTTTTCAACTAGGAGTCTCTAAAAGAAAAGTGACGAGAATTATAACAGACTATGTTTTGGTATTGGTATGCCTTAAGGGAATTTAGTCAGACGAAAACCCGATAAACCCAATGATGCCGAGTAGATGTTGGATGAATTGCGACTAGACGTCAGTGGCATGCAAAACAAGTAAGAATTTTCAAAAGAAGAAGAAGGATTCCTGAAATCTGCTTTATCAAAAAACCGTTATGAGAAAGACCGCAAATTCGTTTGTCAAGTATATCAGTTCAATAACCCTAGCTGTATGTAACGACCTAGCTGCATTGACTGCACCAGTATGCTTCATCGGCCTATATTAGCCCCAAAAAGCTAGCACCACTGAGGGAATCGACTATCTTACAACCACTAGCTTGGTAATCTAAAGCCATCTTCCAATCATCTAGCAACTTATCTTCCTCATAAGTCGTTTCAATTAAGAGGGGCATAGGAGTTCAGCTAACTAACTCAGTTGTAGTCGTAGGGAAGGCCATCAAGCTAATAATTGTTCTGCGCTTAAAAAGCATTCGGAATATTATTACATCAAGCAGTTCCAAATTATCTGATTTCAAATCACCGGTTTAAGCCCGTTCAGAAGATTATCCTTCCATCGTTTATGATAATTTGCATCAAAATCTTGCAATGTATTTCGTGACCTACAAAGTTGAACCCTTCAACAATCATTTCTTTGGCATTAACAACCACACTCAACATCACTTTTGTCAGAATTAGAAGGGAAAGTAACCATTTAACGACTTGTACGTTCAAAAGTTGTAAATAACCATTCAAGACTAACCCAACAATAATACAACCTCACCTTTGTTCCATGGAAATCAATCAGAGAATTCCAACTTCGCGCCATTCCGAAGGAGCAAACAAAAACTTTTCGACCGCAAATTTAATTTGCCCACAACCACAGCCATTCGACAGTCGACCATCAATCAAATCTGTCATTGTCCGAAGGATAATCGTCACATCAAGGTACAATGTTACACCACCACACGACACACAGTAGCTAAAAAGTAACCAACTTTATGGTTAACCAAGATCCCAAAGAGATATGCCCACCTAAGACGGCTTCGCTTTGACGAAGCACACCGACCCTGGACGAGCTTCCTATACAACCGAATACAAGTGGCGAAATTGTTGCGGTTCCATTCGATTCTTCTGCCGATTGAGGTTCGCCAGCTCGCTGAGCCAGAAAGAGACGATCGGTGTCCTAAATCAACTTAACGATCAAATAAAACGAAAAAAAAAATTTGTTTAGTGCGCGTCCCATGCACACATCAAAGGTGCGACCGCTATTGGTTCCCATACCGATGCATGTATCTATCTGACGACTCGATGACAGGTAACGTCATCGCGGTGATTGGTGTCAACTGTGGGTGCTTGTTTCAATAAATCTATGCCCCCATGAGATCCGACGGAATCGATGAATTCCAAGGAACTCAACTCACGCTAGAGCGTCCCGAAAACCAGCTCCACTCATCCCGGCTGGTGAATTATTGGAAAATTAATTCGCAGATATTCATAAATTGGCGGCACAATTAATGGCCGGCCAACACGATAAAATCGTGTAGCCATTCAATCTGCGGCCGCAAATTACCAAACGAACCGAATTGCGAGGCTTGCTCCCCTCGGCGGATTGAGGTTTTTGCACGTTCTCTCGTTCTCGCAATGCGATCAGAAGAAAGGCCTGTCCTGGCACGCAATCACCTCGGCATATCACTTTGGCAGAACAACTGTAGCAGCGTCAGGTGAGAGATGAGCCGCCGCGCCGTAACGTGCGCACATCCCTCCGAATGGTATCCGATCCGTGTATTAACCGCACCGATGACAAAATATTGGAATTATTAAATTTTATAAATCTGGCATTTATCCGGCGGTAACACTAGTCGGGGGGAAATTAAATTAACATCAAGTGCACGCATGCGCATTTGGTCAGCGGGATGGATGATTTATATGGCGCTATGGTGAGGGAAAGAGTGCGGCTGTGTGTGGATGACACGCAATACACTGCTTGTGAATCGGTTGCATCTTCGCCGTTTTAGTGTATTCAAATGTTGCGCGCTTTTTCCTCTGTCAAAAAGGACGCCATAGAAATCACCACCACTTTGTGCGTTACAAATGACTTTTCAATACCCAACCACGCGTGAAGGATTTCTTTTAATTTCACGGTCCTGCTGTTGGGTTAATCCACCAAAATCACATCCCACAGAGGGCGAATGCAAATGGAAACCACCGCGTGTCGAAATCACACCGACACAACAATAAATTCTTGTCAATCACATACGTGACTGACGACATGTCATCATCTTTGATCCTGCAGACATTTTCCTATGCAGATGATATGCAAATTTTCAAACAGGAAATTGCGATTTGTTTTCTTATCCTTTCTTCGAGGAATTTGTAATGGTCCATGGCCGCCACTTAGGGGTTGTCAGAGTGGGGAGAAAAAACGAAAAACAAACATCCCCCATCGGACTAATTAAAGTGCTCCTGCGAGACTTTCGAAAACCCTTTCAACAATTTCCTCACCAATTACATGAAATATTCACAAAATGAGAAATTTGTTAAAAATTAAATCACACGTTTTTTTTTGTACTAGTCGCCAGGACTTTATTTGGATTTCGGACCGTATAACGGTAAAATGCTCATAATTCAGAAATGAATGCAGAGAATTTTTGAAACTTTTTTAATTAATTAACTAAGACGGGGCGAGGTTTCGTTTTATTTTTAATTTTTTTTTTTGTAAAATATTCACGATGTCCTTTGCAGGTTAAGAGAGAGATATGTAATAAAAAGGTAACAGCCCCAAATGAATTATTTTTTTTTATTTGTCCTGGTTAGGTCGTTAACACTGCGCTTTGAGGGTTTGAGGGACCATGATGTTAACCGGTTGGTCGGAGAAATATATTTTATTTCGAGAGGAACTGCACAGGTGTAGACGAGTGTTGGTAGACAAAAAGGATATCACTTTCGTGTGCGGGTAGGCATTTTTTAATGAATTTTTAATAACTGTCATTTATGATGGCTTTTCGGTGTGACGAGGTTTGTCATTCTGTGGTATTCAAGGAGACACTGACTAGTGTATATGAATTGTATTCAGAGGTGAAGCTTTAAATTTGCTGTTGTTGTGTTGATGGTATACCTATAGGTCTGTTCCCGTACTATCTATATGATTTTTACTGGTTCGTAGTTATTTTTATGTAATTACGTTCAAAAAGAAGATGGAATAACCACTACATTTACATACAACTCAGTAACAGTTCTTCCTGCAGACATTTTTTGTTGGTAGGTAGCGAGGCAATCGTCAAGACCAATCAACCTTGGTTTGACAAAGCCTTTTTGACATT
Organism: Rhingia campestris; assembly: GCA_932526625.1. Taxonomy (NCBI): domain Eukaryota; kingdom Metazoa; phylum Arthropoda; class Insecta; order Diptera; family Syrphidae; genus Rhingia; species Rhingia campestris. Next base: position 192,370,230 of record OW052182.1, read on the forward strand.
TGTTCTTCAAATGGTTTTTTCGTTCCCAAGAGGGCAGGTGAAATTCCTCCATACACACTATGGGAGTATCAAGCGCGTGCTCATAGTGGTGTCAGATGGGGACTTCAATGCGAAACACTGAAACACATTTTCTGAGGTTCAAGAAGCAACTCATCGAAAGCAGACTGCTATACAAAGCCGGTATGAAGCATAGGGTGGACTTTCTTTTACCCGAAAGCCAACGTATTGGCAAACTAACAAAAATGAAATCCCTGACCTCTTTGAGGACAGTCGAAGAATGCTAAGATCTATGCTCAGACCACTCAGCAGTCACTCTGAAAATGGATGGAAGTCTAGCAAAAAAAAAAAAAGGATCGCCTAGGTTAACTAGAACCAAAACCAACTGGGACGTTATCAGAAAAGAGTACAAAGAAAATGTTGCTTTAAATGTGCCACTAAAGACACCGCTCGAAATTGAAGACGAAATTGACAATCTTGTGGAAGCCATTCAGAGCGCAGCTTGGAAAAACACTTCCTCTCGAAAGAAAGCAACCCGTAACAACAAAGTCAAATACCAGCCTGTAATCGAGGACCTAATACTACAAGAAAAGAGAAGAGCTCGCAAGAGATGGCAACAATCCCGCGCACCCCGTGATAAAACTTATCTGAACCACCTATGCAGCAAACTCAAGAATGAGCTGCAGGATTTAAGAAATCGCGAGACTTCTACATACCTCGAGGGTTTGACTGCTGATAATAGTTCAAACTATTCAATATAGCCTTATGAGTCTATATGAGGAAGCCCAAAACGCACTCGCTTTGTGCTTTCGGTTAACTACCCATCCATGGAAAAAGCTTATGTTACGAAGCAACCACTAGCCTCGGAAAGGACTGATATTATTGTTGACGACCCTGCTAAACGAAAAAAGGACAACGAGGTTCGTCATGAGAACGAATGTGAGAACTTTAAACAGGATAGGTGCAGGCGAACAACTAGCGGAAGCACTAAACTGCTACAAAGCAGACATTAAAGCCCTCCAGGATGGGATTGGCCGGGCAAAATGAGGATGAAAAACTGTGACATCTACTATGGACCGTGTTATAGTGAGCAGAAACAGCGACTATTCGGATGCGGATTTGTTATAAGTGCCAGACTTAGGCAAGAAGTTTTAGGTTTCCAAGACATTAGCGAACGCATTGTAACAATCCGCATTAAGGAAAACTTCGCCAACATAAGCCTTATATGCAGTCATGCTCCGACAGAGGAAACAGATGATACAACTAAGGATTGCTTGCTTCTACGAGCTCCTTGACAAAACCTATCAGCGACTACCAAAGAACGATGTGAAAATCGTGCTAGGAGAATTTAACGAAAAGGTAGCAAGAGAGGACATCTTAAGCAGGGTTGTCGGAAAATATAGCCTATACGACAACACGTCTGGTAACGGACTTAGGCAAATTGACTTCGCTACTGAACGAAATGCCACTATGGCCAGCACACGGTTTCCTCACCTTGATATCCATAAGGGGACATGGCGAACTTCTGATCAACGAACAGTCAACCAAATTGATCACATTGCGATAGACAAGAGACACGCATCCAGTATTTTGGATGTCCGAACATTCCGAGGGGCTAACATCGACTCGGAACACTATTTTGTTGCAGCCAATGTAAGGATGCGGATATCCACCACGCCACAACAAACCAGAAATACTGTGAAAAATTTTAATGTCGAAAGACTGCAATCGCAAGAGACGGCCAAGGCCATCGCGCAACGCGTATCCCTTAACCTCTCGATTCACACCATACCACCAGCATCGAATGTCGAAGAACAATGGCAACGATGCCAAAAAGCCATTAGATCAGCAGCAACTGATGTGCTAGGTTTCTCGTGGCCACCAGCAAGAAACCCCTGGTTTGATGAGGAATGCCGACAGATGCTCACAGCCAAAAACGAGGCCTACAAGGCTAAGCTGCAGGTGAAGACGAGAGCTGCCATTGACCTCTATAGGCAAAGAAGAAGGGAAGAACATCGGCTTTTCAGAAAGAAGAAAAAAGAGCAAGAAAAGCGGGCGATCGGGGATATAGAGAGGTGCCACTCCAGGAACGATGTTCGCAAGTTTTACCAAAGTGTAAAACGTCAAAGCCAAGGAAACAAGGCAGAATCCTGTCGATATGAACAAGGATGAATAGTAGTTAAGACGCAGTCGAATCTGAGGATATGGAAGAACCACTTCTGCAGACTGTTAAACGGTGATGATTAACAATCTCCCGCTGTCAGGCAGAACGAACCATTTAATATTGGCAACGACAGCGAAAACTGCCAACCACCCGACCTAAGTGAAGTGAGGAAAGTAATATCTAAACTCAAGCTAAACGCCATTTCCGGCGGCCTTCGGAAATGATGGCCTTCCCGCTGAGCTTTATAAAGCTGGAGGAGCTGACATGGTCAGTAACATCCACCAACTCATAATCCAAATCTGGTCGGATGAAAGTGTGCCTGAAGAATGGAACCTCGGCATCGTTTGCCCGATCCATAAAAACGGAGACCCTCTGAACTCGGCCAACTACAGAGGCATAACTCTCCTCAACATCGCCTCCAAGATCCTATCTGCCGTAACATGTGAACTGAACTCTTGAAACCGTTTACCAAAAACCTGATCGGCCCTTATCAGTGTGGTTTTAGGCCAGGAAAGTCAACAACCGATCAAATTTTCACAATTCGGCAGATCCTGGAAAAAACCCATGAAGTCCAAATCGATACCCACCACCTATTTATCGATTTCAAAGCCGCATACGACAGCATTTATAGAGACGACCTATGTAGAGCCATATCTAATTTTGTATATCACCCAAACTCGTCCGTTTGTGTTGGATGACGATGGAGAATTCTCGCTGCTCCATCAGGGTCGGAAACGACCTCACCGACACATTCGATACCAAAAAAGGATTTAGGCAAGGCGATGCGCTGTCATGTGACTTCTTTGGCAACATTCTTGAGAGGATTGTGCAAAACTCCCGAGCCAACACCAGAGGCACAATTTTCCAAAAATCGGTGCAACTACTAGCATACGCCGACGATATTGACATCATTGGTAGGACTCAACGTGAAGACATAGTCGCGTTTGCTAGTATAGAGAAGGAAGCGGCAAAAATGAGGGTCAGACTAAGTATATGCTGTCAACACGAAAGGACACACAACATCGACGAATTGGACAGAACGTCACCATTGACAGATATAAATTTGTGGAAGTGCGGTACTTAGTCTTCCTCAGCTCCGCTATTAGCTCTGAAAACAACATCTCGTCAGAAATCAAACGAAGAATTACTCTTGCCAACCGCTGTTTCTTCGGGTTTGGAAGGCAGTATAGTAATAAATCTCTTACACAAACTAATAAGGAGAACTTACACAAGGACATGACCATCCCAGTCCTGCTCTACGGCTCTACCGTATCAAAAGCGGATGAAGAAATCCTTGGTCGATCCGAGAGAAAAATTCTTCGAAAAACCTTCGGCCTCGTTTGCGTTGACCGGCTATGGAGACGAAGATTCAACTAAGAACTGAGCAGTAGAGGAAGACCTCACCTTAAGTGGTGCGCACAAGTCGAAACCAACCCCAACCAACTTGGAGTGCGCAACTGGAGGCAGTTCGTTGAGGCCCACGTTCACTCCAGACTGTAGCGCCACTTAAGTAAGTGTCAAATCACACGATCTTGGTGGCCAATTGACAGGTCCATTCCGCAAAATGATGCGCTCATTGAATGTTTCCTTCAATAAATGGAATGTGACATGCGCTGTATGGCATGTAGCGCCGTCTTGTTGGAACCACAACTCATCGACATTCATGCCATCGGGAACAAAATAGTCCGTTATCATGGCTCTATACCGGTCCCAATTAACGGTAACTGACTCTCCAGCAAAATTTCGGAAGAAGTATGGCCCAATGACTCCATCAGCCCATAGCGCACACCAAACAGTCAGTTTTTGTTGATGTAATGGCGTCTCAAGGGTCTCATGTGGATTCTCTTCACTCCAAATGCGGCAATTTTGCTTGTTGACGTTGCCATTCAACCAAAAGCCTCATCGTCATCACTGCACAAAATTTTGCGATGAAAATCAGCATCGAGATCCATCTCATTTTCGGCCCATACACCAAAATCACGACGCATTACATGGTCTCACGGCTTAATTCTTGCACAAGCTAGATCTTGTAAGGTCGTAAGTCGAGATCTTTGCGCAAAGTCTTGCATTTGATGGTCAAAGCTCCAATTGCTGTGCACAGTGGCGAATCGATTCATTCGGGTCCTCTTCAACACTTTGCTCTACAGCGGCAATTGTTTCTTCGGTGCGCACTTTTCGACGTCTCTGCGGATGCGTATTGTCACATAGAGTAAACGCAGTAGGAAAACGATCCAAGGTTAACCGAATTAATTGCTCTGATGGACGATTATGTAGACCATAAAATGGACAGAGCTTGAGGTAAAATTCGCGAACTGAACCATTATTTTCGAAATAAATTTGCACGATTTGCAAGCGTTGTTCATTTGTCAACCTGTTCATGATGTTGCCCGATTTGAACACCAAAAAAAACCTCTAAAAAAATACCCGTTAGTAGCACCGATTTTTGGAAAATTGTGCCTCTGGTTTCGGCTCGGGAGTTTTGCACAATCCTCTCAAGAATCAAATTGAAGAAGTCACATGGCTGCGCATCGTCTTGTCGAAATCCTTTTCTACGGCAGATATGACCTTGTAGGCGATGTTGAGGAGGCTTATGCCTCTGTAGTTGGCACAGTTCAGAGGGTCTTCTTTTTGGTGGATCGGGCAAACGATGCTGCGGTTCCATCCGACTAGGTTCGGCTTATGAGTAGGTGGATGTCACTTACCAAGTCATCTCCACCAGCTTAATAAAGCTCAGCGGGAAGGCCGTCATTTCCGGCGGCCTTATTAAGAATGAGTGTAGATATTGCTATCCTCACTTCACTAAGGTCGGGTGGTTGACAGTTTTCGCTGCCGTTGCCAATATTAAATGGTTCGTTCTGCCTGACAGCGGGAGATTGTTCGTCATCACCGTTTAACAGTCTGCAGAAGTGGTTCTTCCATATCCTCAGCATCGACTGCGTCGTAGCTACTATTTATCCTTGTTCATCTCGACAGGATTCTGCCTTGTATCCTTGGCTTTGACGTTTTACACTTTGGTAAAACGTGCGAACATCGTTCCTGGAGTGACACCTCTCTATATCTTGCTCTTGCTTTTCTTGCTCTTTTTTCTGAAAAGCCGGTGTACTTCCCTTCTTCTCTGCCTATAGAGCTCAATGGCAGCTTTTGTCTTCACCTGCAGCTTAGCCTTGCAGGCCTCGTTCTTGGCTGTGAGCATCTGTCGGCATTCCTCAGCAAACCAGGGGTTTCTTGCTGGTGGCTTGTTGGCATCGTTGACATTGTTCTTCGACATTATATGCTGGTGGTATGGTGTGAATCGAGAGGTTAAGGGATACGCGTTGCGCGAAGGCCTAATTAGCATTAAAAACCGAACTTAATTTTATTGTGTATGTTGGCCAAATTATTAAATTCTCTCTTGCTTGGGATTCTATCTAACGCATAACTCGCTGTGAAAGAGAAAGTTCAGTAGGACCTAGTCGGGCACCCATCACTCGTTTAAAAACTTGTGCTAGTTGCTACTGATAGCGTCGCGAACGGGGTGATCAATTTATAAATCGACTTCACTTAAGGGTAGCCTGGTTATCTACCTGGTATGGGACACAGTCTTAATCCTGGGAAGGAAAGTTGACAAAATTGATGTTTGGCCACGTTTTAGGTTAAAATATGACACTGTGCAATGGGTGCCCCGATTTATCAAGCTTGGTAATATCCTAGTTCAGATTGCATAATCATTCTTTTAAATTTTGTTTTCTTCACAAAGCTGTGTTTTTTTCAGTCAAGAGCAATCCTGCGAATATATCCACATACCTGTTAAAATGTACTGCCTTCACTAGGACGAGGGATACCATCAACAAACGTCTTCTGCAAAACAGTGGCAGGATCCAATTTAATTTGAAAACAAATTTCACGAAGAGATAAAAACCCTCAAAACTTAATTTTCTTCAATAAGAAGGATACTTCTGTTTTGTTGAAATCCTTACAAGTAAATACACGTGCAAATTTCTTGATTTCAATAAATATTTACATACTCAGCTCTGCTTTGGCTTTTCAAAATAAAACCAAGTACCCCACTCACAACTCACAGGAAGCACAGGTGTAGCACACATCCTGCATCCGGGGTAAAGAAACAAAAAATTAATAATTTCAAAAGTAACGATGGAGAAGGATATCATTAAAAATTCAAGTGATGAAATTGTCCTCCTTTCGCTGCATGGAGTACCATTTCGAACACGAAGATGAAACATCACACAAAAGTACATATCACGTGATTCGTTTTGGCACTCAGTCCTGGGTCCCATACCAGTGTACCCACCTACTAGAACTACTACTCCCCCCCCACTCCTAGAACATCCATAATCACAATGAGATTTCATTTTGCATTAGACTTCAAATAAACGAGCATGTGTGTGTGGGGGAGATGGAACGTCGAAAAAAGGATCAAAACACATTTCCTTGTTGCTCATACCGATTTTTGCATAATTTATCCGATGATTATTATGACAAGCTCTCTGTCTGCTCGCTTCGTTCTCTTTTATTACAAATAATATCCTTATTCCCTCTACCCCACTCATGCAGTACATAAGTAGCCGTGTACTGGCAGGAGAACACAAGAAAAAAAAACCAACTCACAGCAAAGGATATTGAAACGCTTTTGTCAGGACACATAGCCATGAATTGTGTGACAAAACCCCAACTGTGTTCGCAAAAATCCACATCGACTCGTTGTGACTTTTGCCAGTGGCCCGCACTCCATACTCATGCTCCCGGGAGGCACTTAACAATGCCAGGATATCGCACACAGTTGTTAGACTCGTTGTAGCCGTCGTCATTGTCATAATGCTGTTGACGTCTTCGTCCTTTTTTATGATTATTATTAGACGCACTTAAACGACGCGCAAGTAAAGTAGGGCTGTGCAACATTCACCACACGGCATGACATATCCTTGTAACCCGAGTAAGTAATGTCTGGTAAGATTGTGCGGTGAATACGTCTAACGGACTCCCATCTAATCTTGTACGTCATCGTGTGGCAATTGCGCAACTTTTTCGACAGAATTTATGTGCGGAATGAAATTTCGTCAATTACATTCATAATCATAATTTTTTATTCACACTGATGACTCGGCTCGTCGTTGAGTGTTGTAAATGGAATTTACTCCTTATTGTCCCGTGGGGAGGATGTGTCAATAGGAGGTCTGATGCACCTGCTACGGCAAAAGAAATTACTTTGGGATGGGATAACGTTTCGACTTTGAGTAATCAATATACTGGCGATGGTGAGTGGGGATGTAGCATTTTATGTTTCACTGGCCGTTAGATTGCCATTGAATCAATCAAGGATCAATCATAATTTATCATCAGAAAGGGACGGAAAAGTTGAATTAAAAAAAAGGAAGAATTGGAAATGGTGAGGTGGGTATCCTTTTTTATTATTTATTTATTTTTATTTTGGGTTTTCTCCCGTTTGACCATTTTTTTTATTAAGGAAAGGGATGGGGTGTTGTATGGTGCATCAATCAAATATGTCAGTCAAGGAAAGGGATATACGAAGCTAGTTTGGAAAAGCAAATAAGCATTTTGTGATACAATAAACGTCTGTTTGAGTGAATAAGTCGGTTGTCTTAACTTACTTACTAATCGGGCTCCCGATCCGTGAAGAGTCTCTGCCTGAGACACTGCAGCCTTCCATCCTCTACGATCCCTGGCTCCAGTTGTCTAGACCAAGGCTCTGGCATCCGCGATGGCTTGGTCTTTGAAACGGAGGTTCGGTCTTACTTGCCTTCTCGAACCTGGGGGTGAGACTCGAAGATCCTCTTAGCTGGAGCTTTATTGTCCATTCGCTCGATGTGGCCGAGCCAATGTAGTCGACGTGTTTTGGCTTTTTGGACTACATCCACGTCTTGGTACAGCCCTCCTCGTGCACAGGACCAAAAATCCGTCGAAGTATTTGTCTTTCGAAGGAGCCCAGTATCAGCTCTCCCTTCTTGCTTATCGTCCAGCACTTGGCACCATAAAGCAGAACTGGCAGGATAAGGGTTTTGTAGAGCAAACATTTCGTCCTTCGAGTTAGGAGTTTTCAACCCAATTGTTTCGCCAAACCGAAGTAGCAACGGTTTCCTAGGGTAATCTCCACTAGGGTGTCATTCGTGGAGTTTAGAACTCCTTAACTACCTCTATAGTGGTGCTATCAATAATGACGTTTTGTCCTAGGCGGAGGACAGATGCTTGTTTGTTTGTTGATAGCATGTACTTAGTCTTGTCCTCATTTACTTCAAGGCCAACGGAATTCGCCTGCTCTTCAATCTCCGTGAACCCTTTTATCACGGCATGTTGGAAGCGACCGATGATGTCAATATCGTCCGCATAGCCCAGCAGCTGGACGGACCTGTTGAAAATAGTGTCTTCCATGTAAACTCCTGCCCTGCGCACTATATGCTCCAGTACGAGATTGAAGAAGTCGCATGATAGCGCGTCTCCTTGCCGAAATCCGGTGCATGTTTGGAATAGTTCGGAGGAGCTACTTCCAAACTGCACGTTGCAGCGCATGTTTTCCAGCGTCAGACGGCACAGCTGAATCGGTTTTGCTGGGATTCCGAATTCGGTCATCGCCATATAGAGCTCCTGACGATGTATGCTATCATACGCGGTTTGAAGTCGATGACTAGGTGGTGAGTTTCGACTTGAAATTCCATTCGTTCTACATGTCCTAGCCGTCTTAAACGTCCAATGCGGAGTTTTTTGACCAGGGGTGTGTCGCTGTACAGCTCGTACAGTTCGCGGTTGAATCTTCGTCTCAATAGCCCGTATACGCAAACGGGATTGAAAATTATTCGATGAAATTTTCTCTCGACCAAGGATTTCCGCATCCGCTTTTGGTATGGTCCATGATTCAGCGCCGTATAGCAAGACTGGTATGATTAGGATCTTATATAGGACCTCCTTAGTAATTCGAGTGAGGGCTTTACTATCGAATTGCGTTCTTAGTCCGAAGGAACAGCGATTCTGACGAGATGCTGTTGTCAGAGGTAATCGCGGAGCCGAGGTAGACAAAGTCCCGTACTACCTCAAAGTTATATCTGTCAAAGGTGACGCTCTGTCCAATTCATCGATATTGTGTGTCCTTTCGTGTTGACAGCATATACTTAGTCTGACCCTCATATACTGCTAAACCCATTTTTGCGGCTTCCTTCTCTATAAATGTGGCAAACGTGGCTATGACATCACGTTGAGTCCTACCAATGATGTCAATATCGTTGGCGTATGCTAGTAGTTGCACCGATTTTTGGAAAATTGAGCCTCTGGTGTTGGCTTGGGAGTTTTGCACAATTCTCTCAAGAATCAAATTAAAGAAATCACATGACAACGCATCGCCTTGCCTAAATCCTTTTTTGGTATCAAATGTGTCGGTGAGGTCGTTTCCGACCCTGATGGTGCAGCGAGGATTCTCCATCGTCGTTCTACACAAACGGACGAGTTTGGGCGGTTTACCAAAACTAGACATGGCTCTGTATTAGGTAAATTTAGGACGTATAAGTTGGATATATACAGACATTTTTTTGCCTGAAATTGAAGTCCGTGATCTCGAAAACATTTGGTTCTAACAGACGGCGCTACATGCCCCACAGCCCGTGAAGTAATGGACATATTGAGAGACCGCTTCGGTGAACAATTAATTTCACGCTTCGGACCAGTGAATTGGACAGCAAGATCATGTCATAACAGACTTTTTACATTAGGGCTATGTAAAGTCTAAGGTAGGTAGTCTAATAGGCCAACATTACCCGTGTTATTCGTTAGTTACGAAGAATATGCTCGAACTCGTCATCGAAAATTGGAAAGTCAGTATGGACGATCTACGGTGCAGTTGCGGCCAACATTTGACTGGCAGTCCAGGGTGGCTGTTGTGCTTTGGGTTAACAACCAACCCATGGAAACAAATTTACGAAGCAACCAATAGCCTCTGAAAGGACTGATATTACTGTTGACGAGCCAGCTAAACGAAAAAAAAAAACGACGTTCGTATCTTCACCTGGAATGTGAGAACATTAAACAGGAAAGGTGCAGGCAAACAACTAGCAGAAGCCCTAAACTGCTACAAATCATCCAGGAAATACGATGGGATGGGCCGGGCAAAAAGAGAATGAAAAACTGTTACATCAACTATGGACCGTGTTATAGTGAGCAGAAACAGCGACTATTCGGATGCGGATTTGTTAGTGCCAGACTTAGGCAAGAAGTCTTATGTTTCCAAGATATTAGCGAAAGCATTGTAACAATCCGCATCAAGACCAAATTCGACAACATAAGTCTAATATGCGCTAATGCTCCAACGGGAAAATGATGAAAAACTTATGAGTGACTACCGAAGAACGATATTACAATCGTGCTGGGAGATTTTAACGCAATGGTAGGAAGAGAAGATATCTTTAGCAGTATAGTCGGAAAATATAGCCTACACGACAACACGTCTGGTAATTGACATAGGCTAATTGACTTCGCTACGGAACGAAATGCCACTATAGCCAGCACACGGTTTCCTCACCTCGATATCCATAAGGGGACATGGCGGTCTCCAGATCAACGAACAGTCAACCAAATTGATCACATTGCGAGAGACAAGAGGCACGCATCCAGTATTTTGGATGACGAACATTCCGAGGGGCTAACATCGACTTGGACCACTACCTTGTTGCAGCCAAGGTAAGGATGCGGATATCCACCATGCCACAACAAACCAGAAATACTGTCAACAAATTTAATGTCGAAAGACTGCAATCGCCAGAGACCGCCAAGACATTCGCGCAACGCGTATCCCTTAACCTCTCGACTCACAACACACCGCCAGCATCTAATGTCGAAGAACAATGGCAACGATGTTAACAAGCCATTAGATCAGCCGTAACTGATGTGCTAGGCTTCTCGCAGCAACCAGAGAGAAACCCCTGAAACCGTTTACCAACAACCTGATCGGCGCTTATCAGTATGGTTTCAGCCAGGAAAGTCCAAACCGATCAAATTTTTAGACTTTGGAAGATCCTGGAAAAACCCAAGAAGTCCAAATCGAAACCCACCACATATTTATCGATTTCAAAGCCGCATACAAAAGCATTTATAGAGACGAACTATACAGAGCCATGTCTAGTGTGGGTATACCGCCCAAACTCGTCCGTTTGTGTAGGATGACGATGGATGATTCTCCCTGCTCCATTAGGGTCGGAAACGACCTCACCGACAGATTCGATACCAATAAGGGATTTAGGCAAGGCGATGCGCTGTCATGTGACTTCTTCAATTTGATTCTTGAGAGGATTGTGAAAAACTCCCGAGCCAACACCAGAGGCACAATTTTCCAAAAATTGGTGCAACTACTAGCATACGCCGACGATATTGACATCAGGTAGGACTCAACGTGATGTCATAGCCACGTTTGCTAGTATAGAGAAGGAAGCGGCAAAAAAGGGTTTAGCAGTAAATGAGGGTCAGACTAAGTATATGCTGTCATCAAGAAAGGACTCACAACATCGACGAATTGGACAGAACGTCACCATTGACAGATAACACTTTGAGGTAGTACGGGACTTTGTCTATGATCCGCTTTTAACTCGGACAACAACATCTCGTCAGAAATCAAACGAAGAATTACTCTTGCGAATCGCTGTTTCTTCGGGCTAAGAAGGCAATTTAGTAGTAAAGCCCTCACTCGAACTATTAAGGAGATCCTATATGAGACCCTGATCATCCCAGTCCCGCTCTACGGCGCTGAAGCATGGACCGTATCAAAGTCGGATGAAGAAATCCTTGGTCGATTCGGGAAGAAAATTCTTCGAAAAATCTTCGGTCCCGTTTGCGTTGACGGGCTATGGAGACGAAGATTTAACCACGAACTGTACAGCGACACCCCCTAGTCAAAAAACTCCGCATTGGACGTTTAAGATGGCTAGGACATGTAGAACGAATGGACACCAATACTCCGGCTCGCATAGTGTTGCAGCCGAAATGCCGGTCTGTAAAAACTCTGCTCCCGCAGAGATAAATAAATTAAGATTATTTTTCGATAAACAACCAGACTTTTATTTAAACTATTTGACTAGTTTTTCCGCTTATTCGCCCTCAGCGCGAACATTGGTCCTTCGAACCGTGATATTAATTAGAATAATTAAACAACATCATCGCAAATATTCTTTATTCTCCCGCAAAATGAAACAAACTGCAAATAGTTTAATAGCGCAGAATTGCTGAAATGCTGAGTGCAGTGAATGGCAGTTAACGTTTCGCGTACGCAGTAAAAGACAGTTAACGTGTCGCGTAAGTTTGTTTTAATCACTTGTTGTTTCTCTTCAAACGGTCTTCAAAAAAAGTCTGCTGTATTGGTACAGTCACATTCGGAGACAGTTAACCAAAATTAACGGGTCGCGTGGTGTTACGTGCATAAGTAACGTATGGGTTTTTTGGTTTTGTTTTTAATAAATGTTCATACGTATTTAATTTTAATTAGGGTGAGTTGGGTATATATAAGTAATATATTATTTTTTTTTTGTTTTATTTTACTTGTGAGAAATGTGTGTGGGATGAAAATTTTAGTGTGTATTTTAGAGTGTGTGGTTATAGGGTATCTTAGCGCGGGTTTGCTATTTCTGGTATAGGGTGTTTTGGATGTTGTGTGATGATTTAGTGTGTAAATGTATGCTTTGATTTATTGCAGAGTTAATAGGGTATGTATGTGTGAGGTAAATAGGGTATGTATGTGTGAGGTAAATAGGGTATGTATGTGTAGGGTGAGTTTTTAAAGATTTATATATAGGATTGATCGGTTGCTATTTTGTTGCTTGGAAGCAAACATATCTTGGTAATAGGTCTTTTTAGTTCCCCGTTTTGTGTTTTCAGGGTCACGACGCGAACCAAGTTGTCTGTTCCTGGGTGAAGTGTGATGATACGGGCCATTATCCATTTAGACGGTGGAATCCTCTCGTCCTTCACTAAAACCAGGTCCCCTAACTGCGGTTGTTCCTCGGTCTTCAGCCATTTTGGTCGCTGCTGGAGACGTGAAAGATACTCGGAGCTCCACTGTTTCCAAAAGGTTTGGTACATCTGTTGTATCCTTTTCCAACGATCGTTGCAGCATAATTTTTCTTCTGTGGTGTCTGGTTCAGGTACGCTTAGTATTGGTTCGCCTATTAGAAAGTGTGCTGGGGTTAAAGCGGTGAAGTCGTCCGGGTTGCTGGTGAGTGGACACAGAGGCCTTGAGTTGAGGCAACCTTCTATTTGTGTCAAGAGGGTTGACAACTCTTCAAAGGTGAGAGTAGAGTTACCAGCAACTCTTTTTAAATGGTACTTTACCGATTTAACACCTGCTTCCCATAATCCACCGAAGTGTGGCGATGCTGGTGGGATGAAGCTCCATTTTGTACCGCTTAGGAGTAGAGTTTCCGATACCTGGTTTTGACTGAAGTTGGCTGCCTTTCGAAGTTTCTCTAACTCTTTAGCAGCACCCACGAAATTCTTTCCGCAATCGCTAAACATTTCTTTGCAGGCTCCTCGCCTCGCCGAGAATCTTCTAAAGGCCGCGATGAACGCCTGAGTCGTCATGTCGCTGACTAGTTCTAAATGTAGAGCCTTGGTAGCCAGACAAACGAACACCGCAAAATATGCCTTGAATGTTTTTGACCCTCGACCCTTCCATGCCTTAACATCGATAGGGCCAGCATAGTCAACACCTGTGTTGGTAAAGGGACGAGACATCCTTACTCGTGAAGCTGGCAAATTGCCCATCAGCTGGCAAGTTGATTTTGCCTTTTGCCTAAAACAAACGTTGCAGCCATGAATCGTTTTCTTCACGGTGTTTTTTAGATTTAGCACCCAGAACCTTTGACGAATTTGGGCGATCATCTGTTGGTTTCCTCCATGGTACGTTGTAGCATGCGCATCCTTAACAATCAGTTTGCTGAGGTGATGACTGGGTTTCATTATAATGGGGTGTCGTTGTTCGTAATTTAGATCGGCGTTTTGCAATCTACCTCCTACTCTCAGGATCCCAACATCATCGATAAAAGGTTGTAACGTTTTTAACCCCTTTGTATTAGGTTGTGTTTCCTTATCGTCGACGAAGAACATGTTCCTTTGAGCAGTCCTTAAGGCGGTCTTCAATGCTGCATCCATTTCCATCGGTGTCAAGGTCGAAGTATGCGTACTTTTCCGGCGGGTCTTGGCTATAAAGCGAAGAGAATATGCCAAAATTCTCAGCAGTTTCCTGAGATTCGAGTGGCGATGTATAAGCAGATCTATTTCGTTTGTTGCTGTGTTAACGCAATGTGTTTGGACATTCCGCGTTTCTTCACCCGTTGTCCCAATAGACGGTTGAGTTGGTGTTTCGAAGTCCCAATTGGACTTTAGGAACTCTGGTCCATTCCACCAAAGTGTGTTATTGTTCAGCTCCGATGCCAAAAGACCACGAGACGCCAGATCAGCAGGATTTTGTTGCGTTGGAATGTATCGCCAGATGCTGCTGTTTGTTAAACGCTGGATCTCCGCAACGCGATTGTTGACGAACGTCTTCCACCGAGCTGGAGGTGCCATTATCCACGCCAACGTTATCATCGAGTCTGACCAAGCGTACGTCCTGACATCTTCCAACTTTAAAGTCCTTGCTGTGTAGTCCAAGAGTGTCGCTAACATGACCGCTCCGCAAAGCTCAAGCCTGGGAAGGGTTACGGTCTTCAACGGAGCCACTCTAGTCTTTGACATCAGGAGGTGAACGTGAATGTTGCCGTCGTCATCCAAAACACGTAAGTAAATTACTGCGCCATATGCCTTTTCTGATGCGTCACTAAACCCGTGTATTTCCAGGTCTCTTCGATTGTCTCCCAGATGAATCCACCGTGGTATCTTGATGGTCTCAATAGCCGGCAGCTCCCGTCGAAAATCTTCCCAATGACGTTGAAGATCCGTTGGAATCGGGTCATCCCAAGCTAATCCACGACACCATAAATGTTGCATCAAGATTTTTGCCAAAATGATGCACGGCGAAATCCACCCAAGAGGATCGAAGAGTTTGGCGATAGTAGACAGCATCGTTCTTTTTGTTGGACCTTTAGAGTCCACCGAGACATTCTGGAAAGAAAAGGAATCAACAGAGGGGCACCATCGTATACCTAGCGTCTTTATTTGTGTATTAGCAGACTGCTCAAAAGGCAAAGAAAATACCAACTCTCTTTGGTCCTCCGGAATACCGTCCAACAGTGTGTCGTGGTTAGTAGTCCACTTCCGCAGATTGAAGCCAGCAGATGCCAGCAAATGTCTTGCTTCATCGCGTATTCGTCGCGCCTCTTCCGGTGTATCGGCTCCAGCAATCAGATCGTCAACGTACATTCCCTTACGTATGACCTTTGCACCAATAGGGTAACGATGCTCCTCGTCAGCAGCAACTCTTTGGATTGTGCGATTGGCCAGATACGGTGCGCTAGCAGTTCCAAAGGTCACTGTCTGCAAACGATAAGTCCGTATCGGTTGAGTAGGGTTGTCACGCCAAAGGATCAGCTGGTAGTACGACTCATCTTGCCTCATTCGTATCTGCCTAAACATTTTTTCAATGTCCGCAGTGAAGGTAAATTGATGCGTTCTCCATACTAACACTATATCATTAATGTTGTTTTGAGTTTTAGGTCCAACCAATAAGTGCTCATTGAGGGATGTGCCATCCAGTGTCTTTGCAGCAGCATCAAAGACGACTCGCAGTTTAGTTGTCGTGCTAGACTCCTTCAGGACAGCGTGGTGTGGAACGTAGTAATGATATGGTGTATGAAGAACGACATCATTGAAGCCATCAACTTCTGACATCTGTCCGAGCTCCAGGTATTCTTTTATGCATGTCGAATATTCCCTGTAAAGTGTTGGGTTATTCTCGAACCGTTTCTCCAACTGATGAAACCTACGCAAGGCACCTTGCTTCGAGGGTCCAAGCGCGGGTTTACATCCATCCGTAAAAGGAAGAGATACTTCGTATCTTCCATCGGGTAGACGAATGGTCGTCTCTTCGAAATGCTTTTCACAAGCAATGTTCTCGTCTGTCTCCGTATCGACGTAGGGTGCTTCTTCGATTTCCCAAAACTTTCGTAATTGGGTGTCGATATCAAAGACCTGCAAGAAACAATTTGTTGAGAACTTTTGTGTCTCTATGGGTACTTTACCTAACAAAATCCATCCTAACTCCGTTTTTTGCGCTATAGGTGACATGGTATTTTCGCCGCGAATAATCTCCGGAAGGATGAAGTCCGGAAATACGTCACTTCCTAGTAGCAGATCCACTGTAGCCGGCTTGTAAAACATAGGGTCCGCTAAGTCCAAGCCGTTGAGGTGTTTCCAGTTGTTGAATGTCAGCTGTTTGGCCGGGAGAAGCCCAGTCAGGGACTTAAATACAAAGGCTCGTGTGCTGGTCTCAAAGGTGGTGCGCAGAGACGCAAACGTTATGTCAACACACTTGTGACATGCTCCGCTGCTGACCTTTCCCAACCCTGACACTTCAACTAACGTACTCCGAGTCCTCAGGTTGAGAATTTGTACCGCTGCTTCCGTTACAAAGCTGGCTTCAGATCCTGGATCAATCAAGGCTCTCAAATTGAAAAACTTCCCTCTAGAAGATCTAACCTTTACTACCGCAGTAGCTAGCAGAACTTGAGAGTTCGTACATTGTTGAGCATGGTAGTTGTGAACTGCTGAACTAGTGCTCGGTCGATCTATACCATCGGGGTACGCAGTTTGCATATGTTGGCCTACTGGATGAACATTTGTACTAGGTTGGTTATGGAGTGGAGGAGAATTTGTAGAGGTTTGAAAGGATTGTGTATTGGTGATTGTATTTTGTGTGGGGTTGTATGGGTATTGTGACTGTGGGTTTGGTAAACATTGATTGCTTGTGTGATTTTGACCTGACACGCAATGCAACAGTGTATGGTGTTTTTGTTGGCATTGGTGGCAACGTCCCTGACTAACGCATTGTTGGATTGTGTGACTATAGGCCAAGCAGTTACTACAAACACCAATTTGACCGACTATGTTGCATCGTTCAAATGGACTCATTTTTCCAAATTGGTTGCATTTGGTAAGCGAGTGTTGCCCTTTACCACATACCTTACAGCTATATTTGTCCTTTGACTTCTGTTGCAAGTGGAATGCATTCTTCGTTGTGGGTTGTCGTTGAATAGAACCGCCGTTAAATCCTTTTGCAGGTTTTGGTCTATCCTGGTCGACTATTTCCAACGTTCGGAACCTAGTTTCCAAGAACTCAGAAAACTCTGCGAACGTTGGTAATTCCTTCCTTGCCCCAAGTCTTTCTTCCCATAGCTGCTGTGTTGAAGATGGTAATTTATGCAACATTATATAAATTGTGATTAAATCCCATTGCTTAACAGGAACCTCAAGATTTGTAAGCGAATGCAGACATTCTGTGGAAGTATCGAGTAATCTTTTGAGCGCGAGTGCATTCTCAGTTGAAATAGTCGGCTGGTTAACAAACAATTTTAGATGCGTATTAACTAGTAAACGCTTGTTGTCATACCGAGAACACAAAATCGACCATGCCGTTTTATAATTTCCCTCGTCAATTTCCAAATGGTGCAATAAGCGATCAGCTTCTCCGGACAAACCTGACTTCAAATAGTGAAGTTTTTGGATTTCTGTTAATCCAGAATTGTTGTGAATCATTGATTCGAATTTGCTTTTGAATTGCCTCCATTTTTCGTACTGCCCCGAAAACAAAGGAAGAGACATTTCTGGAAGTCGAATAACATGCTGATTTGAACTGCTTGCCGTTTGCCTTTTGGTAGACGACTCCCCAAGCTTATCCAAGCAGTCCAACAATTCTGTCTTATATTCGAAGTAAACTTCGCGGATACTCTCTATGATTCCCTCAAAAAGCGAACGATCGTTTTCGTCATCCAACGATGTAATTAGTTTGTCACTTATGCTCCTGCTTTGTTGGAATGCCTCTTCCATACTAGACAAACGACTACTGACGCTATTTTTCGTACGCTTAACTTCGGCAGTCGCAGAAAAACTCTTATAATCGAGTTTGAGGATTGCAAGCGTATTTTTTAAAAGTTTGAGCTCCTTTGGTGTACTCATATTGACAATTTGGCAAATAAATATGGCAAAATATATATACAATGGGCTAAATTGGCTTACTCACTCACCTTTATTATTCTGCTTGCAGTATTTTGAAAATAAGTAATTTCGCGACGCGAGAAACTTATTAAGCTTGCGCAGCTATCAATTTACACGACGCGGGAAACCGTTTTACACAAAAACTCACAAGAAAATGTCTCTAATTATGATTTTATCACTGTACGTAGTGTTCTTTATTGTTATAAAATAGTTTTAAATAACTTTAATTGTCTTTTTCAGAATCAAAATACACACTGTCACTGGCAAATTGGTGGTATTTCTTTGCTGTTAAGCGGTAATTGAAAGTTTGATTCGATCGGTACAGTCAACATCGAAATGGCTAGTCAGACGAAACGAAACAGTGCTCGAAACGCCTTAAAAAGAACATTGACTTCAACCAAAAAAGCCGAAACATTCGACGAAGCTGATTTGGAGTCATATTTTAACATCCTTGCAGATCAATGGGTTAGTTTTTGCCAGGCTCAGAATGAGTTGGAGCTGTCGTGCGGTATAGAAACTATACAAGAGCAGGAAGTAGAACGGGAACAAGGTGAAGAATGGTACCGCCAAGCTTTCGCTAATTTGACTCGTGCGACTAAAAAGTTAAGAGCAGCAAGTGAATCAAAATCGACATCTACAGGGATAATTCCAACGAAAAGTTTGATATGAAATTACCCGCCTTACCGCTTCCACATTTTGCTGGTGATCCGAAGGAGTGGCGACCATTTCACGACGCTTTTGAGTCCATGATTCACAAAGAATCATCACTCAATGGATCCCACAAACTTCATTATTTACGCAACAGCTTGGAGGGACCGGCACTTCAGGTAATTAAAGGTTTTCAATCAACCGACGAAAACTATGAAGAAGCCTAGGCACTCTTGGAAAAACGATTCAATGTTAAACGCGTTATAATCGACTGTCATTTTCGAGCACTTTTCGCCTTGAAGAAAGTCAGCAGTGAATCTTCGATTGCTCTAAAAGCGCTATTAGATACCACGCAGGAGCATTATCAGAGCCTCAAAGCGCTTGGTAGGTCCTTGGAGAACTGGGACGATTGGCTTGTTCACTTGACGGTTGCTAAAATTGACGCAGAAACACATAGGCAATGGGAACTCTCGCAGACAAAGGACGACGTGGCAACATTCGATATGCTTGTCGATTTCTTGGAGCAAAACAACTTACGTGCATCAGCAAAGTACCATACTGATACTTGCGCCTACTGCTCAGCGAAACACAAAATTTACAGCTGCGACAAATTTCGGTCTCTCGATATCGCCAGAAGAACTTCGGTAGTTCGCGAAAAGAACTTATGCAGCAACTGTCTTTCAGCTGGACATGATCATCATAAATGCCGCAGTTCTAGTGCATGCCGTGTGTGTCAAATGCGCCACCATACGCTCTTACACCAAGAGACAGCAACGACACCATTGGATGCTCCCAGCACAAGCAGTCAATTTACGCAGTCAAATTTCGCACGCACTGATCACCAAGTTCTTCTTGGCACCGCTATCGTCAAAATCGTTGATCAATCTGGAAGATATCAACCCGCAAGACTTCTTTTTGATAATGGGTCGCATCTTACGTTTATCACTGAGAGTTTTCTACAACGCTTAAAGCTAAAAAGATCTTCTGCTTCAACTGCGATCGAAGGAATAGGTGGTGTTGCTGCTGGAATCTCAAGAGGTGAAGTTCAGCTCACATTATCATCATTTGACCAATGCTTTTTGACGACGATACGTGCTCATATCATGCCAAGGATAACTAATTTGTTACCACCTGTTCAACTGCGTCAAACTGATTGGCCACATATCAAGCGCCTTAATTTGGCGGATTCGCATTTCTACACACCGGCTGCAGTTGATATTCTTCTAGGGTCGGACAATTTCTACGCACAGGTTTGGTTATGGGTCCCATTGGTACTCCTATAGCGCAGCAATCCACACTTGGGTGGGTTCTCTTCGGAAAAATCATGGACTCAAAGCGCGCATGCACTTCTTCTCTCGCGGTGTGTATGTACGCCGATAGTGCACTCACAAAAGCTGTCTCTAAGTTCTGGCAGGTCGAAGCTCTACCTACAGTAAAACATTTAACCATCGAGGAACAGTTGTGCGAGAAATACTTTGAAGACACTCATTACCGTCAAGAGGATAACAGGTACGTAGTTAAACTTCCGTTTAAGCCTGACTGTCCCCTCGGAGGTTCTCGCCATGCCGCTGTACGCTCCCTTTTCCGAATGGAATTGCTCTTCGCCAAGGATGATGACCTCAGAATTCAATACAAGGATTTTATTCGCGAGTTCATCCAGCTGGGTCACATGGAAAAGGTGAGTCAACTCCCAGTGCTAGGAAAGCATTACTATATGCCACACCGTGCTGTCATTAAGGAAACAAGCACAACAACAAAATTAAGAGTTGTGTTCAACGCCTCTTGCCGCACCACCACCGGATTTTCTCTTAATGACACTCAGATGATCGGCCCGCAACTCCAAGATGATCTTTTCGTCGCGTTAATTCGATTAAGAACGTATCGTTTCGCTATGAGCGCAGACGTGGCGAAAATGTATCGACATTCCCAGCCAGACGTCGGACGCAGTAGAGGAAGACCGCGTCTTAAGTGGCGCGCACAAGTAGAAACCCACCTCAACCAACTTGGAGTGCGCAGCTGGAGGCAGTTAGCTAAGGAACGGTGTAGTTGGAGAGGCATGTTGGTTCAGGCCCTGGTTCATCCCGGGCTAAAGCGCCACTTAAGTATGTAAGCATGGACGATCTACGGTGCAGTTGTGGCCAACTTTTGAAAGGGATCATCTTAAAAAAAATCAAGGATGGTCAAGGATGGTTCTTAAGATTAATTATAAAGGTTTCACGATATATTTTGATTTTTTTTAGTTATTTTCCCATTTTACAAGAAATACCTCTTGGTGGATCAGCCCTTATATTAGGCTAAATGTCGGGACCGATATAGGCGAGAGTGCCATTTTTTTAATGTGCCAAAGAGTACAACAGTGCCAAACAGAAGTCAGTGCCTGTTTGGCACTAAAGTGACAGTTTCTACAGCGCTGACATGAGGCAGTGTAGTGTATTCTGCTGCAAGTAGCCTTTGCAAAGTTGAGCACTGCAGTCAGCTTTCATTAACCAAATCTCATATAAGGGTCCCGATAACCAATACATAGTTTTACAAAATATCTTTCCAAATTCACTCCACATTGCCTAGAAAAAAAAACATCTCAGTATCTATTACAAAAATACGATGAAAAAAAAGTTGCAACCATTAGTTTCCTCCACTTCACCATCTTCCCTCTCCCACAACTCACCCCATTTATGTAAAATACGAAAAAAAAAAATGCACAAAACAAATGATGAACAAGCCAAGAAAGAATAAGGAGATAAGGAATCAAAAAAAACGAAAACAAATTACACGATAAATAAAAAAAAGATGAAACATCAAAAAGTATTAACCGCTTGCTTCGTTTGCAGGAAAGTGCGGTAAAAAATTACTTTTGAAATGCAAACAACAGATGTGCCCCGAACACACCCCCAAAAGGCAGCCAACAACACCCCATCTACCCACCACCCAGTGCGCGCAACAAGAACGGTATTTCTTATTGAGTTCCCAGAACTGGAATGAGTTCCATTTACGTGAGCCTCGGTAAAGGCCATTTGAACTCGCAGGCGGAACAAGACTAGCAGCAGGGTGGGGGTGGGCTAAAAAAAAAAACAAAATTCCGTCATTACTTTTGAATACAATTTATTATCATTATCCTTGTGTAACGGTGAACAATGGAAGCGATATGATGACACAAATGGCTGCAAGGATGTAACATCACGAGAAACGAGGAACGCGAAGATTCATTGACATCGTCTTGCCAAGATGTTCCATTTGTTGCTGATGTTTGCTTAGGTCGTCGAGGGTTTGGGAGGGGTGGTAAGGCTTTTTTTTTTCTTTTTTTTTCATTTTTCGTGTATTTACCCCCCAACCCCCAAGGAGAGATGGATTACAAACAAAATGTTAGGGAGACAACGATACAGTCCTAGTCTACCATTTAAAAGGCGCTTAAACAATTTAATGCCGCATTTATGCGAGACCGGGATTACAACAGACGACCAACCGACGGAGTCAATTTCCAAAATCCACCACCACCACCACTACCCACCGACAACCCTTTCCGGTGCTTTATCATGAACTCGAGCTGAGATTTTTTTTTCTTTTTTGCTGAGCGACACCCTCTTTAAGGGCAGATGTGATAAATGACCGGCATTGCCATATTAATTGATCAAATCCAATGTCAGATTGGGAATATCCGGATCCGGATTTAAAATGCTCTCCTTCCCGTCTCGCGCAATTCCGAAATTATCCAGCAAAGCAGATTGAAATTTGCATGTGAGCAGACAAACAGATGGAGATGGACGTGTGCTACATTCAGGGGATGAGATCGAGGGCCACTTGGACTGTTGGAGGAATGATATACGTGTGTGTGTGGAAGGATTTGCGAATGATACGACTGTCGTGTCGGTGTCGATTGTGGTTTGGTCAGTGGTAGGAGGTTTGGTGAATCACTCCCTTGCCGGGTTTCACTTTCGAGCTCATCGATATTGAGGGTGACGGAAACGAGCCAAAGGGCTCGCATACGTGTCGCTAACGCAGTGAAATTGAAATCGGAATTGCAAATTAACAGGACACATCCGTCGTCGAGTGGGAGAAGGATTAATTGACCAACAGCGGAAGAAATGATTTATCGGCAAGTGGACGGGAAGACTTCGAGTGTAGGTATGAATATCGATTTAGGCTTTGATTCAAATGACCACGTAAGGGTTGAGTTTTAGAGTTGTGAAGGAGGGATTGCCGTGTAATATTGAGTGTGTTTAGGGTTCACATTTGTTTGCATGGCTTTGCAATTTGTATGTGTAAACTCAATATTGAGCGTGGATATTATTTTGCATATTGAAGATGAACCTCAATGTTCGGGGGATGTCCCAATCCTTTCCATCTATAAAGTGGTTTTAGATTTGTTCCTACTTACTTACTTACTAAAGTGGGGCTACAGTCTGGAATGAACCTGACTCGTAACCAAAGTGCCACTCCAATTAGCCCGGTCCTTAGCTAACTGCCTCCAGTTGTGCACTCCAAGTTGGTTGAGGTGGGTTTCTACTTTTGCGTGCCAATTAATGCGAGGACTTCCTCTACTGCGTCCGACGCCTGGCTGGAAATCGAAGACTCTGCGACACGGACTACTGGTGTCCATTAGATCTTCATGTCCTAACCACCTTAAACGCCTATGGCGGAGTTTTTTCTCTACGGGTATGCAAACGTACAGCTTATCTAGTTCTTGGTTAAATCCTCGTCAAGGCAAACGGGACCGAAAATTTTTCGAAGAAATTTTCTCTTAAAACGACCAAGGATATCTTCATCGACTTGTGATACGGTCCATGCTTCAGCGCCGTAGAGCAGGACTGGGATGATCATGGTCTTATATAGGATCTCCTTAGTAGTTCGAGTGAGGGCTTTACTACTGAATTGCCTTCTTAGCCCGAAGAAGCAGCGGTTGGCAAGAGTAATTCTTCGTTTAATTTCTGACGAGATGTTGTTGTCAGAGATAATATCGGAGCCGAGGTAGACAAAGTCCCGTACTACCTCAAAGTTATATCTGTCAATGCTGACGTTCTGTCCAATTCGTTGATGTTGTGTTCCCTTTCGTGTTGACAGCATTTACCTGGTCTTACTCTCGTTTATAGCTAAACCCATTTTTGCCGCTTCCCTCTCGATACTAGCAAACGTAGCTGTGACATCACGTTGAGTCCGAAAAATGATGTCAGTATCGTCGGTGTATGCTAGTAGCTGCACCAATTTTTGGAAAATTGTCCCTCTGGTGTTTGTTCGGGAGTTTTGCACAATCCTCTCAAGAATGAGATTAAAAAAGTTACATGACAGTCGATTTGCCTAAATCCTCTTTTTTGCTATCGAATTTGTCGGTGAGGTCGTTTTCGAACAGCAATGGAGCAGCGATGATTCTCCATCGTCATCCCGCACAGACGGACGAGTTTGGGTGGTACACCAAAACTAGGCATGGCTCTGTATAGTTCGTCTCTATAAATGCTGTCGAATGCGGCTTTGAAATCGTTGAATAGGTGGTGCATATTGAGTATGGACTTCTTGGTTTTTTTTCGAGGATCTGCCGAAGTGTGAAGATTTGATCAGTTCTCGACTGAACTGGCCAAAAATGACAATGATAAGGACTGATCAGATTGTTGGTAAACGGTTTCAGGCGTTCACATATTACGGCAGAAAGGATCTTGTAGGTGATGCTGAGGAGTCATAAGCCTCTGTAGTTGGCGCTGTTCAGACAGTCTCCTTTTTGTGGGTCATTTCCTGCAGCCTTCTTAAGCTGATGTTCATAAGTTTGCCATCCTTACTTCCCTTAGGTCAGGCAGTTGGTAATTTTCGTTTTCCTCGATAGTCCTGAATGGTTCGCTCTGCCTGACAGTAGCAGATTGTTCGTAATCGGCGTTGAACAGTCCACAAGAGTGGTTCTTTCATATCCTCAGCATTGACTGTGCCTCAACCACGATATTTCCTGGTCTATCTTGACAGGTTTCTGTTCGAGCTTTGTATCCCTGGCTTTGACGTTTTACACTTTGACAAAACTTGGGAATATCATTCCTGGAGTGACAACTCAGTATATCCTCGCGATCGCGAGCTTTTCTTGCTTTTTTTCTTCTTTCTGAAAAACGGGTGTTCTTTTCTCCTTAATGACTGCTCTCGTCTTTAGCAGCTTAGTCTTGTAGGCCTCGTTCTTGGCTGCGAGCATCTGACTTCATTCCTCATCCAACCAAGGGTTTCTTGCTTGTGGGCACGGGAAACCTAGCTCTGGGCTGGCTTTTTGGCATCGTTGCCATTGTTCTTCAACAATAGATCCTGGTGGTATGGTGCTAATCGAGATGTTAAGGAATACGTAAGCTGCGAAGGACTCGGTGGTCTCTTGTGTTTGCTGAATTTCGACAGATTCTTGCAATGTCAACTTTTTCCTTCGTCAGAGCTTGAGCGCGGATTGTTACAATGCGTTCGCTAATGTCTTGGAAACATAAGACTTCTTGCCTAAGTCTGGCACTTATAACAAATCCGTATCCGAATAGTCGCTGTTTCTGCTCACTATAACACGGTCCATAGTAGATGTCACAGTTTTTCACCCTCCTTTTGCCCGGTCCATCCCATCGTATTTCCTGGATGGCAGTAATTTCTGCTTTCTAGTAGCTTAGGGCTTTCGCTAGTTGTTCGCCTGCACCTCTCTTGTTTAATGTTTTCACATTCCAAGTGTAGATAAGAACCTTGTTGTTCATTTTTTGTTTACCAAGGTCGTCACTTATAAAAGCAGTCTTTTCCGAGGGTCCTGAATGCTCCGTAATAACAATTTTTTCCGTGAGTGGGTATTTAACCCAAAGAATAGGTTCCATCTGGAGGACAACTCCAATCTATTAGATACCCCTAGAACACGGGGCCATCAATTTCATGATCAACTATGGGGTTGAGCACTGCCATTTCCCTCTCACCTCTTTCACCACCATCTCTATTCAAGGGACCTGACTAATTCTTGAAAGACTAGCAACTTGTCAGGCACCGAAAATCCAAGGCCAACACACCAGCATCAGTTACATCCGAAAAAGTTATCGCCTCATGTTTCTTGGAGAATGAGGATGAATTGCCAGAAAATATTTCCTGGACTTCATACAAAACAATAATCGGCAACTTTTTGCGACCAATAGAGGAACAGCATCCTAATTTATGGTCATGCAACATGAAATTTGTTGGGGAACAATTGATCTCAAAAAATTCAGAACTTACATGACAGCTCGTTCACAAGATATAACTGCGTCCGATTTTTTTATTTGGATACTGAAAAGTCAAAATATATGTCAATAAGCCAACGGGTAATATACCACTAGGCCTATACAACCAAATCCGGCACTTCTTTGAAATCAAAAATGTTCTTAAAAATTTCAGAAACTATTCAGAAATTAGCTAGATTTTCATCTCTAAAACACACGCCTTTGATCCCAAACCATTTCCGGCTCACTCTTCCCCAATTTAAAAAAAAAAAATCCCCAAAAAAAACAATCTCAGCAGGTCCTTTCCCAATGTTTAAACAATAATCAGCTCACAACATACGCCAACCAGGAGTGACAACCATCTGACATCCAAAATTCCACACATTCCAGCATACCGCATCCGCAAAGTGTGCACACGTACGTGTCGCCACATAATATCCAATCAATCAGTGGAATTTCGTCCAAAATGCATCTCACCTGGTATTCGGATCGACAAGTGCTGTCCCCAGCCCCACAACAACCACAACTCTTAGCTCGACAATTGACAGGGCGGTTGGGAACAAAACAGTCGCCAGTACTCGGATAAAGTCAAAAGTGAGTTCGTATGTCCGCAATCACCGCAATCACATTTCTATCGCCTGCAGGAAGGATGGCAACATCTATGTGACCATTCCACACACCCAAAGACCACCGCTTGTTAAATTTTGAATTTCGATTTTGCGAAAAGCGCCTACGGTATGTGCTTGGGAGGAGTCTCCTTGTCATCGTCCTGAAAATATCCCCGTGGTCATTGTGTTTCACCAAGCTGTGTCGTATGTCATGTGTCCTGTGCCCGGGAATTCGATACATTGCGTTCTCCGCTCGATGCACACAATCATCATGGAGACATCATCGCTGCGGCGGCGCTCGTCCTTGTCGTTGTTGCCTGGCGTCATCATATCTATTGACAGGTAGTGCACACGTTTCTGAATTCTGACAAATGACGACCGTGAGGGCGGTAGCATTCCAGGGTATGAGCGATTTATATGTCCACTTGGTTCATGTTTCCTTTCAAAATGTTTGTTTAGCAGTATTCCTGTCCAAGCAGGACATCATCATCATCATCATTATCAACGTGCAGTCGTGGCCAGGTTTCTGTGATTAATCATAATAATGAGTTGGCAATGTAAACGTCCAGATGGAGATTACATTCGAGATGGACGCTTAGCCCGCGACCATGTTGATTTTTCCAGGGCATCTCCGCTTGCGCGCACCCCCACACCATACCATCGAGGACTCCTGTGGAAATTTCATTTGATGTCATCTCTTCGTGACTCAAATTGAATTCGAATTCAATTTGAACTTTTCAATTTCACATGAAGAGAGCAATAAATGTGTTGGAAGATGAGTGCTGTATGCCTCGAGGGGTTGTTCCTTGCTCCGCGTCCTTCCTGCATACATGAAGCTGGAGAGTTGTGCTCATGCTCGCTCAACTCCTTTGGCTTGCTGGATAATGATAAATTTAAATTTCCAGTTATAACTTGGTGTGCTGCTCGAGTTTCTTTTGTAAATTCCGTACTCGAGATTTTATTCACAGGAAGTCATCCTTTTTGTGCCTCTATGATGTAGTCGTTCCCTTGACACAGGTTGCTGGTTTTTTTTTTCTTTTGCAGTTCTCTGGTATTTTTGGGACGAAATTGCCACTGGCTGACAAATTTGTTGGAACAATTCTCAAGTGGTCTTTGCTGGGTGTAGTAGGTATATACGAGTCAGGATGAGTTTTGCCGCCCTATCTTGATCCCTTTTTACGGTAGCTTTTGCTTGCACTTAGCAATCGACACCACTGTTTGTTTGAAGTGTTTTCACTGAGGGTTTGACGACGAGTGGCTGAATCCTGGCAGTAAGTGTTATATGACAATTGGATTAGTCAATAGCCGGAGGATTGTTTCGTTTAGTTTTGTAAATTCCATTTGCGACAATGTTGGATTAGATTGCGCAAATGTCAAGTGGGTGAAGGATGGATTTAGTTGAGATGATGGGGTTGACATCAGCACCCTTTTAGGCGATTGTTGCAACCAATTTTAATGACCAAAGCGTGTTTTTTCAAAGAAAATTCCTTCACTTTAACAGAAAGAAGTACTGGGTAGTGCTGTATTTCGGCTCTATGGTGGATTTGGTGTTTTGGAGGTGAATTTTTAATTTCAGCTTAATTGAGATAAGAAAAATGATTTGGACAGGAACACGACCAGTCAGGAACATCTGGCCTATACTTAAAAGACAAACACCAAGCAATTCTTCGAGAACCCTTAGTTTTCACCATTCAATGACTATATTTGGAAGATCCTTCATAAATTGCGAAGATTGCCAGGAGAAGGTTTTTGAAAAGTCGGGAAACTGGAAAAATCGAGCTTGATTTTTGGTTTGGAATTTAGTGTGCAATTGTTCCAGAATGACTTTTTGAATCGAAAAATAGAAAATTCCTCGTGGAAGTCGAAAATTTTCGGAAAAACGGGAAAAATTTGATTTTTTTTTCGGTGAAATTTTGATGATTTTGGACGATTAATGGTGGAAAATTCGTTGTGAAGCTTGGAAAATTTCGTATAATTGTGAAACTCATTGTGATAGAAGTCGTTTTGTGTGAATTTTGGGTGAAGAAGTTAACTAGATAAAAAAAGATACAGCGCCATCTTTTTTTGCGATCAATACCACAACCCGATAGATGGCGTTATACGTTGACTTAGGCTGTGCGCAATTTGACAAGTGTCCTTTTCGCCTTCACGCCAAGACGAATGCCTCTATCTTCGCTTGCTTTAGGTGAACATTAGAGGCCCTACATCCTTCGGTGTAGCCAGCGACTGCATTATGTGAAAAATGCAAGGACGCGACAATATCAAAACCCATCGACACCCGTTCACTGAATTTTCCGTCATATAAATGACATGATATAGACGGGCTCAGTGGCGCGGTGATTAGTGCTATGAACTGCCGCGCAGAAGGTCTCGGTTCGATTCGCAGCCGTAGCAGCAGCTAAATGATTTTTCACTGGCCCTCCTCTGGTGATCATCTGACAAATCAGCCGAACAGTATCAATGTCAAGAATAGCTTATCTCAAATTAGCCGCTCGGAATCGGCATAAAACATCTTCAACGCGTATGCAGAGTTTTTTCGACCAGGTTTATGTCGCTGTTGGGTGTTGTAGAACGAGGGTAGACTCTGATTGGCTTCAACTTGGCAATGCCCAGTGGTTGCAACTCTGACTACACATCAATTGTGCTTTTTTTGTACCTCCCAGTGGTAACCATCGGGTACTGGTCTAATCCAACCGGATTTGACTTGCTAAACTATAAGTGCGAGTGTTGAAAACAATACGTAAAACACCAACACTATAATCGGAGTCACCTTGGTCAGAATGGGCGGAATGAATACCCGGTATGCAGTCCCAGGCGAACCTAGATAAGCTGCTTTGACATATTCGGACAACAGGTTATCTGGTTGGATGAGGAACGCCGACAGACGCTTGCAGAGCTAAGAACGTGTCCTAAGAGGCTAAGCTGCAGGTGAGGACGAGAGCTGCCATCGAGCTATATAGGCAGAGAAGAAGAGAAGAACGTCGGCTTTTCAGAAAGAAGAAAAAAGAGCAAGAAAAGCGCGTGATCGAGGATATAGAGAGGTGCCACTCCAGGAACGATGTTCGCCAACGTGCAATCCAAGGTTACAAGGATCGAACAGAATCCTGTCGAGATGAACAAGGAAATATCGTAGTTGAGACACAGTCGATGCTGAGGATATGGAAGAAACCACTTCTTCAGACTGTTAAACGGTGATGACGAACAATCTCCCGCTGTCAGGCAGAACAAACCAATTAATATTGGCAACGACAGCTAGAACTGCCAACCACCCGACCTTGGTGAAGTGAGGATAGCAATATCGGAACTCCAGCTTAATAAGGCCGCCGGAAATGACGAAGATGACTTGGTTAGTAACATCCACCAACTCATAAGCCCAATCTGGTCGGATGAAAGTATGCCTGAAGAATGGAACCTCAGCATCGTTTGTCCTATCCACAAAAAAGGAAACCCTCTAAACTGCGCCAGCTACAGAGACATAAGTCTGCTCAACATCGCCTACAAGATCCTTTCTGCCGTAATATGTGAACGCCAGAATCCGTTTACCAACAACCTGATCAGCCCTTATCATGGTGGTTTTAGGCCAGGAAAGTCCACAATAGATCAAATTTTCACACTTCAGCAGATCCTGGAGAAAAACCCAAGAAGTCCAAATTGATACCCACCACCTATTTATCGATTTCAAAGCTGCATACGACAGCTTTTATTGAGACGAACGATACAGAGCCATGTCTAGTTTTGGTATACCGCCCAAACTCGTAGGATGACGATGGAGAATTCTCGCTGCACCATGAGGGTCGGAAACGACCTCACCGACACATTCAATACCAAAAAAGGATTTAGGCAAGGCGATGCGCTGTCATGTGATTTCTTCAATTTGATTCTTGAGAGGATTGTGCAAAACTCCCAAACCATCAGCACAATTTTCCAAAAATCGGTGCACCTTATAGCTTACGCCGATGATGTTGACATCATTGGTAGGACTCAACGTGATGTCATAGCCACGTTTGCTAGTATAGAGAAGGAAGCGGCAAAAATGGGTTTAGCATTATATGAGGGTCAGACTAAGTATATGCTGATAACACGAAAGGACATACAACATCGACGAATTGGACAGAACGTCACCATTGACAGATATAACTTTGAGGTAGTACGGGACATTGTCTACCTCGGCTCCGCTATCAACTCTGACAACAACATCTCGTCAGAAATTAAACGAAGAATTACTCTTCCCAACCGCTGTTTCTTCGGGCTAAGAAGGCAATTTAGTAGTAAAGCCCTCACTCGAACTACTAAGGAGATCCTATATAAGACCCTGATCATCCCAGTCCTGCTCTACGGCGCTGAAGCATGGACCGTACCAAAAGCTGATGAAGAAATCCTTGGTCGATTCGAGAGGAAATTTCTTCCAAAAATCTTCCGTCCCGTTTGCGTTGACGGGCTATGTATACGAAGATTCAACCTAGAACTATACGAGCTGTATAGCGACATACTCCTGGTCAAAAAAATCTCAGCATTGGACGTTTAAGATGTCTAGGACATGTAGAACGCATGGACACCAATACTCCGGCTTGCAGAGTCTTCGATTCCCAGCCAGACGTCGGACGCAGTAGAGGAAGACCTCGCCTTAAGTGGCGCGCACAAATACATTCCGGAATGAAGCGCAACTAAAGTAAGTAAGTATGGTCGTCAATAATAAAATCAGTCATTTCCGAGGCTCTTGGTTGCTTCGTAAAAATGTTTTTTTTTATGTGGTTGAGTTTATCCACAGCACATCCCCCAACCTGAGGGTCCATGTGTTTACCTGAGGACAGTAGTCAAGAAATTCATTGGTAGTCATACCGACTAGGCTGGTTATAGTGTTGCTGTTTTTAGTCTTTTTATAAACACTCGCACTTGTATGTTTAGTAATTCAAAGTAATTCAAAGCATTAAAAGTTGCTGGAAACGACTTAAGTCTCTGAACTCTAACCCTTGCGGTGTTTTCCATTTCGAAACAGATAACTAAATATATCCGCAGATTCAGAGACTCCGACTCAAAACCACATCCCACCGAGGAATGTATAATCTATTTCCAAAACCGGTCCAACTAATGAAGATTAGCATTCCGAAAAAATAATAAAAGTAATTAAAGCAAAATTTTACATCTTTAAGGGTAGTGAAACACGTGTCCTATAACACTCTTATACCCATCATAAATGCACATACACAAACCCCCTTTAGCTTGCCCAAAAACAACAACACACATATGCCTACTTTTTCCGGTTCATTGTATGCCTTACAGGGTGAACACACCTTCATTTAGAATTCTCACATACAACCCCGGGAATAATATCCACATCGCCCTCTAAACAGCATTTGAATGCTCAAATAGGCATAACATTCTCGTTTATGAATAAATCATGGACTTCATCATCTCAGTCGGAAAATAAAATGAGAATTTCAGTCATGAAAATCATCGTTATGCCAACTTGCAACCGATGCGATGATGGGTTCTGTAACTTTCCAATGAGATTAGAAAAAGCAACCTCAAAAAAGCAGAGGTGTTACTTCAGATGCAGGTTATTTGAAAAATGTTTTTATTAAAAATAGCTAACGGAACTTTTAACGTACCTGGTTGATGTCACTAGACAGCACAACAAGCATTTTTTGTCTGGTGGCAGAAAATTTTCAAAGATAAATAAAATAAGGAAGCTAATTTAATCAGCCACAAACGGACTAAAAAGATCCTGAAAGGAAAAGGATAGAAAATAGGAAAAAGTTGATAAGAAAATACCTATGAAATATAACTGTAGGTTAGGTTAGGTTTGAATGGCTTTTGACGCTCAAGTGAGCCATCAAACTCGCATATGCCCACGTGGGCCCAAGCCCTAAAAGAATGTTTTGCTAGACTGCAAGAGTAAAGTGTGATTTGTGCTGCTACATCTGCTACAAATCCCATTTACAGCAGAAACGAACGATCTGTGCTATAAGGATTGTTGCTAGCTCCGTCAACTCGCCGTAGGAAAGCTGCCAAGAAGTTTGTTATGGCTGTTGCTGATCGCGGGGCAGTGACACAGTAGGTATGTGATGTCCTCCTCGATGTCTAGATCTTCGCATTTTCTATATAGTTGGCGTGTGCCAGTTAGTTTAATTCCATGGGAGTGCTTGTGACCTGTTATCACTCTCAGCTCTATAGAAATAGAATCTCTCTTCAGAGCTAACGGGTGATTTTTTAAGAGTTAAGTTTTTCAGGTTGGCAGCACTGGTTAGTAATGGCGTCCAAACGTCATCTGTCAAAGTGAAAAGTTTTCAGTATACTTACTGACGTACTTAAGTGGCTCTACAGACCGGGATGAACCTGGGCCTCAACCAACATGCCTCTCCAACTAGCCCGGTCCTTAGCTAACTGCCTCTAGTTGCGCACTCCAAGTTGGTTGAGGTCGGTTTCTACTTCTGCGCGCCACTTAAGGCGAGTTCTTCATATACTGCGTCCGAAGTTTTGCTGGGAATCGAAGACTCTGCGAGCCGGAGTATTGGTGTCCATTCGTTCTACATGTCCATGCCATCTTAAACGTCCAATGCGGAGTTTTTTGATCAGGTCCACGTCGCTGTACAGCCCGTATAGTTCGTGGTTAAATCTTCGTCTCTATAGCCCGTCAACATTAACGGGACCGAAGATTTTCCGAAGAATTTTTCTCTCGAATCGACCAAGGATTTCTTCATCCGCTTTTGATACGGTTCATGCTTTAGCGCCGTACAGCAGGACTGGGATAATCAGGATCTCCTTAGTAGTTCGAGTGAGGGCTTTACTACTAAATTGCCTTTTTAGCCCGAAGAAACAGCGATTGGCAAGAGAAATTCTTCGTTTGATTTCTGACGAGATGTTGTTGTCAGAGCCAATAGCCGAGGTAGACAAAGTCCCGTACTTCCTCAAATTTATATCTGCCAATGGTGACGTTCTGTCCAATTCGTCGATGTTGTGTGTCCTTTCGTGTTGACAGCATATACTTAGTCTGACCCTCATTTACTGCTAAACCCATTTTTGCCGCTTCCTTCTCTGTACAAGCAAACGTGGCTATGACATCACATTGAGTCCTACCAATGATGTCAGTATCGTCGGCGTATGCAAGTAGTTGCACCGATTTTTGGAAAATTGTGCCTCTGGTGTTGGCTCGGGAGTTTTGCACAATCCTCTCAAGAATCAAAGTGAAGAAATCACATGACAGCGCATCGCCTTTCCTAAATCCTCTTTGGTATCGAATGTGTCGGTGAGGTCGTCTCCCAATGGGGCAGCACGAATCATCCATCGTCATCCTACACCAACGGACGAGTTTGGGCGGCATACCAAAACAAGGCATATGGCTCTGTATAATTCGTCTCTATAAATGCTGTCGTATGCGGCTTTGAAATCGATAAATAGGTGGTGGGTATCGATTTGGACTTCTTGGTTTTTTCCAGGATCTGCCAAAGTGTGAAAATTTGATTGATTGTGGACTTTCCTGGCCTAAAACCACACTGATAAGGCCGTCAGGTTGTTGGTAAACGGATTCAGACTTTCAGGCAGATAGGTATTGATAGGCGATGTTGAGGAGACTTATGCTCAGTTCAGAGGGCCTCCTTTATTGTGGATCGGGCAAGAGATGCTGAGGTTCCATTTTTCAGGCATACTTTCATCCGACTTGATTTGGGTTATTAGTTGGTGCATGTTACTTACCAAGCCATCTCCGCCATTTCCGGCAGCCTTATAAAGCCTGAGTTTATATACTGCTATCCTCACTTCCTTAGGTCGGGTGGTTGGCAGTTTGCTCTGCCTTTGTCAATATTAAATGTTTCGTTCTACCTGACAGCGGAATGTTATTCGTCATCGCCGTTTAACAGTCTGCAGAAGTGGTTCTTCCATATCCTCAGCATCGACTGTGTCTCAACTACGATATGCCCTTGTTCATCTTGAAGGGATTCTGTTCGATCCTTGTATTCTCGGCTTTGACGTCTTACACTTTGGTAAAACATGCGAACATCGTTCCTTGAATGGCACCTCTCGATATCCTGGGACGCACGCTTTTCTTGTTTTTTTCTGCTTCTTTCTGAAAAGCCGGTGTTCTTCCCTTCTTCTCTGCCTATAGAGCTCAATGGTAGCTTTCATCTTCACCTGCAGCTTGGCCTTGTAGGCCTCGTTCTTGGCTGCGAACATCTGTCGGCATTCCTCATCAAAGCAGGGGTTGCTTGCTGGTGGCCGCGAGAAACCTAGCACATCAGTTGCGGCTGATCTAATAGCTTTTTTGCTTCGTGGCCATTGTTCTTCGACATTAGATGCCGTTGGTATGGTGTGAATCGAAAGGTTAAGGGATACGCGTTGCGCGAAGGTCTTGGAGGTCTCTGGCGATTGCAGTCTTTCGACATTCAATTTTTTCACAGTATTTCTGGTTTCTTGTGGCGTGGTGGATATCCGCATTCTTACCTTGGCTGCAACAAGGTAGTGGTCCGAGTCGATGTTAGCCCCTCGGAATGTTTGGACATCCATAATACTGGATGCGTGCATCTTGTCTATCGCAATGTGAACAATTTGGTTGACTGTTCGTTGATGTGGAGACCGCCATGTCCTCTTATGGATATCGAGGTGAGGAAACCCTGTGGCATTTCGTTCCGTAGCGAAATTAATTAGTCTAAGTCTGTTGCCAAACGTATTGTCGTGTAGGCTGTGTTTTCCGACAATACTGTTAAAGATATTTTCTCTTCCTACCTCTGTGTTAAAATTTCCCAGCATCGTACTTCGGTAGTCGCTCATAGGTTTTTTCAAGGAGCACGTACAAGAATTGGCGAATTTGGCCTTGATGGGGATTGTTACAATGCGTTCGCTTTTGTCTTGGAAACATTAGACTTCTTGTCTAAGTCTGGCACTTATAACAAATCCGCATCCGAATAGTCGCTGTTTCTGCCCACTATAACACGGTCCATAATAGATGTCACAGTTTTTCATCCTCTGTTTGCCCGGCCCATTCCATCGTATTTCCTGGATGGTAGTGATGTCTGCTCTGTAGCAGTTTATGGCTTACGCTAGTTGTTCGCCTGCTCCTTTCCTGTTTAATGTTCTCTCAGATACGAACGCCGTTGTCCTTTTTTCGTTTAGCAGGGTTGTCAACAATAAATCGGTCCTTTCCGAGGCTATTGAATGCTTCGTAACATATATTTTTTTCCATGCGTGGATAGTTAAGCACAACCCCCAACCTGGAGGGGCAGTTCCAATTTATAGTATACCCCTAGGACATGCGCCATCAGTATCTGATCAGTATATGACCTTTCGGTTCATCCGCCACCATCTCTGTTCATGGGGCTTGACTTACCCTTGAGATAACCTGTTGTCCGAATATATCGAAGCAGCTCTAGGATCTAGGTTCGCCTAAGACGACAGGCCGGGTATTCCGTGAGTTACAACCAGTGGGCATTGCCAAGCTACAGCCAATCAGAGTCAACCCTCGTTCTACAACATCCAACCCTATTAACTACTTGAAGGACAAAAATATAAAAATTTAAGCGTTCACATATAGCTCTGATCAACAGTTGTAAGGTCAGTTAGACAAAATCATAAAATCCCATAAGACCCCTTTTATCTTAAATCCTTCCCAACATACGCCAGCAAAAAAGCCAATAAAAGGCTGCATCTAGAAAATTCCTCATCCATTATTTGCTCATAGAATCCTGTATTGCCAACCGGTACAAGTAATATCCCCATCAGGAGGAACATTTTAAAACGACGAAGGATTATGGTTTCAATCTCTCCTGTATATCCTTTCGAGAAAAGCCTCTAAAATGCAATCTCTCTCGCATCTCCCTGAGCCAAGGTAGAAAACTTTTCACAAATCCCCTTTCGATTAAATTGCATCCTTGCTCAAGACCCCCAGCCGGCTTTAGCTGGTACGCGCACTTAATTATCATATCATCCCGGCCAGATAAGGACGAACATCAATCGGACCGATCACAGTAGGTAAATCGATTTTTATGAGGAATTTTTTTTCTCATCCTGTATGTGTGTACGATATTAATTTTCTTGCAAGTCCTTGGGTTGATTCATTTTTATTATTATGAATCGATGCCTCATCCTTTGTATGATTTTCAGGATTACAAGGGTATTTTGGTATTCAGATACCGTTTAATCTATTTGCATTCTTTGAATTATTCGGAACGGTTAGATTGGGCAAAACGGTGAGCCAGGACGAAGCAATTCAAGGATGTATGAATTTTTTTGAATAAAATAAACAGCGGCGCGGTATTTGACAGAAAGAAAGAAATTTCAACCTGTTCAACGGTGGAATATCCTTCGTGATTATTCCACTGAAACGCGAATAGCAGAAATGAGGACGAGAGTCCTAAATGCAAATAGCTAATCGAACAGAGAAAAACGAGTCCATCCCCTTGTTTACCACCCACCAGGACGGAATGGGTGAGAATAGGCTTACACAGCACAAGCACCATATTTGTACGAGTGAATCCTTTGAACTTTTGTGGAGTTTCTGGCCGCGCCGCGTCGCTGATGCCATCAGGAATGGATAAAATCAACACAAATCACTCCCGACACCGGAGCAGGGGGTGGTAGATTGTACACATTTGTCGGCATGAAATGGTCATGTGTGTGCTCAAATGTTGGCTCCGGCAGAGAAAGGCAAATATAAATAAACACCCGTCCTATTATTAAACGGTGTCCTGTGCCAGGGACTGTGCAAAGTGAGCGCTGCGTTGTAGCTTCATAGCCGACAACATGCCTGAGCATAGTCCAAGCGAAAGGCAAATACCGAATATTTAGTGGGCGAGGCAGTTAGTCAGTTTCGAGGAGGCGGTCCACGTTCTGTTACTTTTGACTAAATGACCATTTGCTCTATATGACAGGAGTGATTGCGTGCTTTGGACTCTGGATGTAGATTGTATGAGGATGGGGGACGCTTTGTGTTTCGGTCAATATGCAAATTGGGCAACGCCATTGGAATGGTATTGAGTTGGACTAGTGGTCATGGGCTTGACCAAATCGACAAACTGTCGAGAAACAATTTTACAATGAACTTTGGTATTTATTAAGCTGAGTGTGGCTAGGCTAGGATAGAAGTGACATACGAAAAGAATCATCTAAATGATAATTAGGTGGGTGGTGGACATTGAAGGAGATTAAGGAGACGGGATATGAAAGGCGAGGGCTTTACTATGGCGTCGATTTGGACTTCTAGGGTTTTTTCCCACAGGATCTGCCGAAATGTGAAGTTTTGATAAGTTGTGGATCAAAACTGATAAGGGCCAATTCTTGATCTTGTAGGCAATATTGAGGAGACTAATGCCTCTGTAGTTAGCGCACATCAGAGGGTCTCCTCTTTTGTGGATCGGGCAAAACGCTTTTGAGGTTCCATTCTTCAGGCATATCCGACCAAAATTTTGTTTTGGAGTTGGGGAATGTTATTTACCAAATCAGCTCCACTGATTTTATAAAGCTCGACAGGAAGGATGTCATTTTTTTCATTCTTTCTGCCGAATATTTTATTTATTTTCGGACTGTTCGGACTACTGGTACTTAAAGACTTACTTACAGATTTTCTGATAAGCTGTTGGAGATTTTTTATCAGCGACTTCAATGTCCGCATATTCGAGTCGTTTTTGTCAGTGTCTGTGCAACCTTTTAGGCCTTGAGAGCAGTGTAGTTTTGTGTCTGTGAAGTGCATCGGTTGTTGCGGTTTGATACTTCTCCGCCTGATCGTCAGAAATAGTTGTCCTAGGGATAGGTCCTTCCATTTAGCGAGCAATAACTTCATTCATCTAAAGTAATGTCAGTCAATTTTAACATTCGTCAAGTTTCTGCTTGTCGGTGGGTTTATTCCGCTCAAATGTAATTCCAGCTTTACAAATCTGGGAAAAGTTTCCCAATTCGGCCTCCAGTAGTCGAAAGAACGCATATGGTCGAACTTTTCCAGCTTAGTTTGCTCGTTTGGAATCCTGGGTACGTCAGCAAGTCCGAAGTGATCACTATCATACTCCAATGGTCGCGCATAATGCCACGATTGTTCGTTATTCATCAGTTGTAGTCTATCGTCAATAACCGTGAAGTCCAAAAAAGAATTTCTTCTCGGGTAAGTATGTCCTTTCGGCACACTCTTAATGTTTGGATTCACCCAAGAGGCTTCCTTAGCGTAGATTTTACGTATATATGAGGTATTAATGGCTCAAACTTGGCTTCAAACATACTTTCTTATCGGGCTCCCGATCCGTGAAGAGTCTCTGCCTGAGACACTGCAGTTTTCCATCCTCTACGATCCCTGGCTCGCTGCTTCCAGTTGTCTATACCAAGCGCTCTGGCATCCGCGATGGCTTGGTCTTTGAAACTGGGGTTCGGTCTTTCTTGCCTTCTCGAACCTGCCTGCTGGGATTCGAAGATCCTCTTAGCTGGAGCAATATTGTCCATTCGCTCGATGTGGCCGAGCCAACGTGGTCTACGTGTTTTGGCTTTTTGGACTACATCCACATCTTGGTACAGCTCGTAGAGTTCGCGGTTATATCTTCTCCTCCATTCGCTCTACTCGTGCACAGGACCAAAAATCCGCCGAAGGAGCCCAGTATCAGCTCTCCCTTCTTGCTTATCGTCCAGCACTCGGCACCATAAAGCAGAACTGGCAGGATAAGTGTTTTGTAGAGCACACATTTCGTCCTTCGAGTAAGGAGTTTTGAAATTATTTGTTTCGCCAAACCGAAGTAGCAACGGTTTCCTAGGGTAATTCTTCGACGGATCTCCACTAGGGTTTGTTAGGTGTGGACAAGAAAGCAAATCACTCATATGGAGCTCACCATTAACAGCATTTAACGTAACCATGCACGTATTCCAAACGATCAAACTTTACAGGTAGACCAGAAGTTATACAGCAAAGTTTAGAAAAAGACGTTCTAAAAGAAGTTCTATTCTGGTTGTCCCTTCTACACCGACACCAAAGATTTGATATAAATTTTGAATACAAAAAGTGGCACCTCAAAAGGATGTGTATTCCTTATGGACATTCAGTAAAACAATAAACATCCTTGTTGTCAGCTATAAGACTGCCAAACAGGTTTTAATTAAATTTTATTTCCACCCAGGGTACATTTAACGTACAATTCCTCTCCTCGCAGTCAATCTTTTGTGTGTCCCACCTCTGGCCAGAGTATTGATAAAAACGCATAAAGAATCACATTCCAGTTTTACCACCATCCAACAGCCTACCACCCTTCCGCCCCACACACTCCTAATGAATATCCTTAATCCTTTTCACTCGTAAACTTTCAAAGATAAAAGAAACTCCTCGCCAGCCAACTGCGCCCGGCTAAAAATTCGATCCTGGAACTGGGTAATTTAAGACCCAGCGCACAAAGTAACAGTGAATAATAATAATAATTTTCGCCTCTTAAGTCCTCTAATTACACAATCGAACTTATGTCCCGGCGTATTGTGTTTGGTATCTGGCTTCGCAGGACCATTTGCCAAGCACCCCATGGATTCGCCAGGAGATTTACAAACCCATGGAAGGGGGCACTCGCTTATTGGACTCATATTTACCCTGCAGTACCAAGAAACGGAGATTTCTTCAACAATTTCCAAAAATTCACCCGCTCAGGGGTGGGTTGCGTAGCAGTTTCAAGAACAACACAGACTCCCATTCAAATATATAATTACGCTCACAAGACTCGCATAATTATGAATGTTTCAGAGCCTGTTTGGAGGTGGTGTAATATTTTCATTTCATGGTAATCCTTCCGCTGGGAAGTGCGCCTGTAATTACGGCCTCTGATGGTGGGAAAAATCGATATCCTATTTCGAAAACAAATACAAAATTTATTTGAATTTCAAAAATACCCATCAACTGCAGGCTCGCTGGATTTATGCGATTCTGCTGACCTCACTTGAATTTGATGTTTGATTTCATCCCTCTCGTATTTTTGGAAAAACACAATTTTGCAACGAAAATAAAAATATCCTTGTCCAGTCGCTGTGTAATTTATGACTTTTCTAAAACAGAAAAATTTTTCTATAGGCGAAAAATAAATATTCGCTGAATATATCCAAAAAATGGAATGCAAAATGGACACTTGAACTCCCCCTGGTGGTGGCTTTAAATTATGTAAATGTGCAAACGCTTTAAAATTCCATACGTCATCGTTTTATTTGGAATTCAATTAGATTATTTTTTATGCAAAAGGGGAGGATACTGACCACTTGTAGAAATTATTCAACGATATTATTTTTTTCGATCAAATTTTTACTGTTTTTACAGTGATGGGCGTAAATATTTGGACTCGATGAGAAGGACCTACTTTTTCGACTTTTTAAAGTTCTTGAAAAAATATGTTTTTTTCATTGTAAGTTGATTTCATTTCCTTAGTTCCCGAAAATTACTTGCGCGAAAAGTTGAGAGTTTTTTAATTTTTTTGAAATCAAGTAACTGGCATGATTGGG
Source organism: Rhingia campestris (assembly GCA_932526625.1). Taxonomy (NCBI): domain Eukaryota; kingdom Metazoa; phylum Arthropoda; class Insecta; order Diptera; family Syrphidae; genus Rhingia; species Rhingia campestris. The sequence continues at coordinate 192,411,383 of OW052182.1, forward strand.
TGTTGTAGAACGAGGGTAGACTCTGATTGGCTTTAACTTGGCAATGCCCAGTAATCCCAACTCTGACTACACATCAAAATAGCTTATATTTTACATCCAAGTGGTAAGTCAGGCCCCTTGAACGGAGATGGTGGCGGATGAACCGAAAGGTCAACGGCAGAGCTCAATCCCGTAGTGGATAATGTTGGCCCCGTGCCCGAGGGGTATCTTTTAAATTGGAACTGGTCCTCCAGGTTTGGGGTTGTGCTTTGGGATAACTAGCCAACCATGGAAAAAACTAGTCTCGGATAGCATTGATAATACTGTTGACGACCCTGCTAATCGAAAAAAGAATTCGACGTTCGTAGCTGCACCTAGAAAGTGAGAACATTAAACAGAAGAGGTGCAGGCGAACAACTAGCGGAAGCCCTAAACTGCTACAAAGCAGATATCACTGCCATCCAAGAAATACGATGGGATGGGCCGGCCAAAAAGAGGATGAAAAACTGTGACATCTACTATGGACCGTGTTATGGTGAGCAGAAACAGCGACTATTCGGATGCGGATTTGTTATAAGTGCCAGACTTAGACCAGAAGTTTCTAAGATGTTAGCGAATGCATTGTAACAATCCGCATCAAGGCCAAATTTGCCAACATAAGCCTTATATGCGCTCATGCTCCGACGGAGGAAAAATGTGTCATTGCGAAGAATTGTATATACGAGCTCCTCGACAAAACCTATGAGCGACTACCGAAGAATTATGTTCAAATAGTGCTGGGAGATTTTAACGCAAAGGTAGGAAGAGAAGACATCTTTAGCAGTATTGTCGGAAAATATAGCCTACACGACAACACGTCTGGTAACGGACTTAGGCTAATTGACTTCGCTATGGAACGAAATGCTACTATAGCCAGGACACGGTTTCCTCACTTCGACATACATAAGGGGACATGGCGGTCTCCAGATCAACGAACGGTCAACCAAATTGATCACATTGCGAGGCACGTATCCATTATTTTGGATGTCCGAACATTCCGAGGGGCTAACATCGACTCGGACCACTACCTTGTTGTAGCCAAGGTAAGGACGTGGATATCCACCACGCCATAACAAACCAGAAATACTGTGAAAAAATTTAATGTCGAAAGACTGCAATCTCCAAAGACCACCAAGACCTTCGCACAACGCGTATCCCTTAACCTCTCGATTAACACTATACCACCAGCATCGCATGTAGAAGAACAATGCCAACAATGCCAACAAGCCATTAGATCAGCCGCAACTGATGTGCTAGGTTTCTCGCGGCCACCAGCAAGAAACCCCTGGTTTGATGAGGAATGCCGACAGATGCTCGCAGCCAAGAATGAGTCCTATATGGCTAAGCTGCAGGTGAAGACGAGAGCTGCAATTGAGCTATATAGACGAAGAAGAAGGGAAGAACACCGGCTTTTCAGAAAGAAGAAAAAAAAGTGTGCGACCCAGGATATAGAGAGATGCCACTCCCAGGAGCGATGTTCGCAAGTTTTACCAAAGTGTAAAACGTCAAAGCCAAGGATACATGGCTCGAATAGAATCCTGTCGAGATGAAGAAGGAAATGTCGTAGTTGAGACACAGTCAATGCTGAGGATATGGAAGAATCACTTCTGCAGACTGTTAAACGGCGATGACGAACAACATTCAGCTGTCAGGCAGAACGAACCATTTAAAGTTGGCAACGTCAGCGAAAACTGCCAACAACCCGACCTAAGTGAAGTGACGATAGCAATATCTAAACTCATGCTTAATAAGGCCGCCGGAAATGACGGCCTTCCCGCTGAGCTTTATTAAGCTGGCGGAGATGACTTGGTAAGTGACATCCACCAACCCATAAGCCAAATCTGGTCGGGTGAAATTATGCCTGAAGAATGGAACCTCAGCATCGTTTGCCCGATCCACAGAACTTCATCAACTACAGAGGCATAAGTCTCCTCAACATCGCCTACAAGATCCTATCTGCCTGAACGCCTTAAGCCGTTTACCAGTAACCTAATGGGGCCATATCCGTATGGTTTAGGCCAGGAAAGTCCACAACCGATCAAATTGTCACACTTCGGCAGATCCTGGAAAAAACCCAAGAAGTCCAAATCGATACCCACCACCTATTCATCGATTTCAAAGCCACATACGACAGCATTTATAGAGACGAACTATACAAAGCCATGTCTAGTTTTGGAATACCGCCCAAACTCGTCCGTTTGTGTAGGATGACGATGGAGAATTCTCGCTGCTCCATCAGGGTCGGAAACGACCTCACCAACACATTCGATAACAAAAAAAGGATTAAGGCATGGCGATGCGCTGTCATGTGACTTCTTTACTTTGATTCTTGAGAGGATTGTGCAAAATTCCAGAGCCAACACCAGAGGCACAATTTTCCAAAATTCGGTGGAACTACTAGCATACGACAACGATATTGACATCTTTGGTAGGACTAAACGTGATGTCATAGCCACGTTTGCTAGTATAGAAAAGGAAGCGGCAAAAATGGGTTAAGCAGTAAATGAGGGTCAGACTAAGTTTATGCTGTCAACACGAAAGGACACACAAAACCAACGAATTCGATATATAACTTTGTGGTAGTACGGGACTTTTTCTACCTCGTCTCCGCTATTAACTCTGACAACAACATCTCGTCAGAAATCAAACGAAGAATTACTCTTGCCAACCGCTGTTTCTTCGGGCTAAGAAGGCAATTCAGTAGTAAAGCCCTCACTCGAACTACTAAGGAGATCCTATATAAGACCCTGATCATCCCAGTCCTGCTCTACGTCGCTGAAGCATGGAGTGTATCAAGAGCGGACAAAGAATTCTTGCTCGTCTTGGATGAAAAATTCTTCGAAAAATCTTCGGTCCCATTTGCGTTGACGGGCTATGGAGACGAGGATTTAACCACGAGCTATACGACCTGTATAGCGATATACCTCTAGTCAAAAAAAAAACTCTGCATTGGACGTTTTTTGATGACTGGGACATGTGAAGCGAATGGGCACCATACTCCGGCTCGCTGAGTTTTCAATTGCCAGCCAAACGTCGAACGCAGTAGAAGTAGACCTCGCCTTAAGTGCCGCCCATAACTAAAATTTGACCTCGACCAACTTGAAATGCGCAACTGGAGGCAGTCAGTTAAGGACCGAGCTAATAGCAGAGGCATGTTAGTTGAGGTCTAGATTCATGCTCAACTATATCGCCACCTAGGTAAGCAAGTAAGGAATTGAATAGAATATAGCTCAACAATATGGCCGTCGTTTCTGGCAGGCTTTTTGAGCTTTAGCTTGAACATTGTAATAGATCTGATGTGTTGTAGTTTTTACTGTTATCGGCTATATTGAATAGTTCTTACTTTTTGATAGCGGGAGATTGCTTGTCATCCCCGTTCTAAAGTCTGGAGGTGTGGTTCTTTGGATGTGACTCAACTATGATTTTTCTTGTTCATCTAGAAAGGATCCTTTCCTGGCTTTTACGTTTTCTTAGAACTTTAAAATTATACCACAGGTGGGTCTTTCCTTTCTTCTTCTACCTGAATTCCCAGTGATCTCTTATTTTTGTTTTCAAAGATCTTAAAGAACTTGTTAAGCAGTCGTACATATTTGCCCACAGAGTTGCTTAGTAATTCTTGACTGCAAGCATGTGTCGGAATTCTTCGTCAAGACCTGAATTTTCTCTTAGTGGGAGGGAGATCTTTAGATCTTCAACATTTTATGCTCGCGGTGAAAGATTAATCGAGTGGTTGAGGAATGTGTGTTCAGCAACTCAATCTTTTGCCCTCAGCATGATCCCCGTCGATTTTAGTTGGTCGTAATGTTAGGTCATCCACAATACTTTCAGCATGCCTTTTATCTAGGACAATGTGGTCAATTTGATTGACCGTGAATTCCGTTGACCGCCATGTTTTCTTATGAATTTCAAGAAATGAACACCGTATGGTGGCCGCAATGGAGCCTTAGTCCGTTGCCAGACATGGCATTGTGTAGGCTCTGTTTTTCGATAATCTCTACTGCTGATGATGGCGTCTCTTCGTTCCTTGGAGTTGAGATCACCCAGAACGACATTTGCATGGTATTTCGAGAGCTGCTCATAAGTTTTGTTGAGAAGCTGCTAGAAGCAGGCCTAAGTTATGTCATCTTCTTGGCTTCTTCAGAGCATGATCGCATATATGGCGTGTATTGGCATTTTCAAAGGATTGACAAGGGAAGGATGTGTATAGCTTAAGGGAAAGGAAAATGCCAGTAAAGAGACCATCAAGCGAGATGATGGTCACGGTAGAGTGGGTGGAGGTACCTTCTCTCACACGTATAAGACCAACGCGCACCAATAGTCTGACAGAACAATTTTTTGTAGACGTGTTTGGGGACAAACTGCTACGGACGATCTAACAAGGCGGGTCCCTGCATGCCAGCAGAAGTCCCCGACATAGCACCATTCCGCCAAGCCAAATGTCGGAACTAATAATCAAAATAATGTCAAATTTATTCGACAAAATATATTCCCAACGCTAATAAGGACTCACTTGCAAAATGTCCATATCGCCAACGGTTCAACGTCGAAATTCATCGGCCAGGGTAAAATATTTATGCAACTCTATGAAAAACCGCCAATTAACTTTTACACTCAATTATTAAATTAATTTATATATAAAGTTTTCACTTGGTTGATTGCACTTTGCGAACGGTTATTTCGACGGTGAAATTTTTTTTTATTAATCCGGATACACAGGCCGATACTCTGCAACTATGCGATTCAATAATTCAATCGGGCACATCGGGTGCACAGTGTTTATTTATCCATGTGAACTGTAAAAGTGGAAAATAATTAATTCTTTGGCGGGATTTTAATTAACTTTAAAATACAGTTTTGGTGTCCTGAAATTACGGGATCAATGGACATTTACATGCGTTACATGAAATAAGGTACGAGCATGTTGGTAGGCGGTATGTGGTGTACAAATGGTGGATGTAAACTTGTTTGTTGCGCAAAAGCTTTGCAAAATGGATTTTTTTTGTAGATAAATCCTCGGATTTAAAGTTGAAGTTGACGTTCTATTTTTTAATGGTTAGGGCACTCTTACTAGCTTTTGTCTAAATACTTGTGTAATTTGTAATACAAGCTTGTTGGGAGGTTTTGGTTCCACAGAAATCCAAAAGGCTTCTTATATCATAAAGTGTATTCGAGTTAATAAAAATGGAAATATCTGGCATTTACAGATGGCGCAGGGCCTTACGCCTATAGGTTTTCCATTGAAAACTCATATCTATCTGTTTATGCCGATGGCATGAAAATCTTTAGGCACATTTCCTCCTCCGCTGACTCTTACCCACTTCAAAGAGATTTAAACAACTTTTCAACCTGATGGTGCCAAAAAAACTTCCTGGAGCTCAATGTCATCAAATGTCATTTATTTAATATTTGGTGAGCCCGTACCTAATGTGCTTTTCATTCGTGATCTGGGTGTTATCTGTGACAGGGAACTTAACTTTCGCTTACATATTGATAATATCATCAGCAGAGCCAACACCGCACTTGGGTTTGTAAAACGCTGGTCTAAGGAATTCTCGAACCCCTATGTTATAAAAACTCTCTTTTCCACATTTGTTAGACCTATCCTTGAATATGCAAGCCAAGTATGGTCGCCTTATCACAATACCCATCCCCTACTGATAGTGATTCATCCGTTTTCTCTACGCGGTCTCAGTGGTGGATCAGTGGAAAATTAAAACGGGTACGACTGGTAATAATAATCGCTGGAATGTCACTATGCCTCCTAAAGATCTTATTAATTTGTGGAAACTCGGGTCGCTGGGATTTACGGCCCGAATTCTGTTATTCCAAAACAAATTAATGGACAACCGATAGTTCTCCTTGATCAATTGGTTGATGTTTTTGATCGACGCCTTCAGTGTTCTAATCTCCGGGTTACGTGGGTTTGTCAGTCGTCTGTATAATTTTTTAGTCTTGTCAGAAGTCCGCTTTTTTGCCTGTGCAGTGCGTCAATGGTCGCGTTTGGTGGTAGTATGTCCCTCGAACGTAGTTCTCTTGATAAGGCGTTGGTAAAGCGTTGCCAGGGCATCTTACCGTAGTTGTAAGAATGCACAGGCACATACTCCTCCAACGCCACTAGCTCGTTCGGAAGCTGTATAACGGCGGCGAGTCCGCAGTGACCACTGTCGTACTCGATCGTCTGTAAACGATCGAATACGATCTTCCGTGTATTACGCTCCAACGAACAACTTACATTCTTTTGACAGCAGGAATCGATCCAGGGGAAGCCGTCTTCAATGACGATTTCTATATTATTGAGGATCCTCAGGAGAAAGTGGAGGCAGTGGGGGCTGTTTTTCAGGAAGTGTATAAGGTGAATGATAGCATTCGCCCGAACCGCGTCCTGGAAAAGAATGCCCTGCTCCATCACTTCTACCTCAGAAATAACATAACGCAATGGCGATCTGAGAACCGCGGTTTCACGCGGTTCGATGACGAAAACTTGGCAAACGCCATAGTCGCCGAGCGAAGTGGGTCTAGTCCCCTGTTAATTTCGAAGGTGGAACTTCAGACCATTCCATAATTCCATTCCATAATAAAAAGAAGTCAGCGGAAGTTGATGGTATATCCAACATTGTACTGCGACACTTACCCGCTGAAGCTGTGGACATTTACGCCACGCTGTTCAACAACGCGCTGAATAATGCATATTATCCAGTGGGTTGGAGGACGGCGGTGGTTCATCCTCTCCCGAAAAAGGGAAAGGACAACTCCAATTCGTCAAAAGTGGCAACGTAACTTCTACCACCGAATATTTCATTAAAAATGGTCTACAACAGGGAGCGGTGAACTCGCCGATTCTCTTCAGCATTTACACCAGCGATATGATAGGTAGTCTTACTCAGGCTATTGCGTATGCGGACGATCTTATCGCGTACAGAACAGCACATACTGTCGAGGTCTTCTGAACTCTTTTGCAGCTGGACTTCGATAAGAGCCAGAGATATTGTGATGACTGGAAGTTGAAAATCAACTTTCAGAAATCGGAAACTATCCTGTTTAGGACACCGTTGTCTAAGGCCTCTAGGGATACAAGAAAGAACTGGCGCAAGCTGGTGATCGTTGGACCACACGGACATCCACTGGCGAGTAAAAGTGTAGTAAAGTACCTTGGCATCTGGCTGGATCAGTATCTATATTTCGGAAGACATGTAGATGCTGCTCTGGCGAGAGCTAGGGGAGCATTTGCCCTGACAAGACGATTGTTTTATAGCAGCCGTCTTGACAGCAGGGTGAAGGTGATTTGCTACATGTCTCTTATCAGACCGATGATTGCCTATGGGTGCCTGGTGTGGTTCAACGTTGCCCCATCTCAAATGGAAAAGATACGGGTGTTTGAGAGGCAGTGCTTGAGAAGCTGCCTTGGACTTCACAGAACACCAGTATCTGTTAGTTAGTTAGTTAGTTTGATTGGCTGTTCGTACAAGACGAAACACAATTAGCGCTGAGGTGCGCCGTTTTGATGCCAAAAACTCGTGCGGTTAAATGTTATGTCTTGTTGTTAGTTGGCGTGTACTAAATCCAACCAGTGGCATTAAGGAAGGCGATCAGTTCTTTGATGTGTTTATCAGAGAGGTCGCGGATATTGTCAAAGAAAGGTTTGCCTAGGGTTCGTTGTCTTGCTCTTGACAGAGCCGGGCATTTGCACAGAAAGTGAGTTAGAGTTTCCTTCTCCCCCACCTCCTTGCAACTGCGACAGTTGGTGTTGTTGGGTATACCCATTCTAACAGCATGGTCACCGATGGGCCAGTGTCCAGTGGTAATTGCTATCACCCTGGAGACTTCCTTACGGGATCTGCTTAAGAGGTCCCGTGTTTTAGTCTTGTTGTAGCGAGGCCACATATCTCTTGAAATGGCGCACCCACTGAGGTTTTAAGAGAGTGTGTGTTGATATTATTCATGATAGTTTTTAAAGGAGTGAGAATGCCGATTGCACGTGAGCTGGGAAGGGACGAGCCCAACCTGGCAAGGGCATCAGCCTGTTCATTTCCATCTATGTCACTATGGCCTGGAACCCATATGAGAGTGATACTGTATCGACTCCCAATGGAGGCCAGTTCGTTTTGGCATTGAAGTACTAGTTTTGATGACGTCGATACCGAAATAATCGCCTTAATAGCGGCTTGACTGTCGACAAAAATAGCGATATTTTGCTTGGGAGTACTATCGTGTTTAATCGCGTGACATGCCTCCCTAATAGCCAACAATTCCGCTTGGAATACGCTGGAGGAATCAGGGAGGCGAAACGATTTTTTTATTTTTAGTGTGTCCGAGTAGACACCGGCGCCCACTCCGCAGTCCATTTTGGAGCCGTCGGTGTAAATAAGTGTGTCAAAATCTTTTTCAACCAATGCGTTTTTCCAATCCTCTCTAGTTGGAAAGCCAGCGGTGAAGTGATTGTGGAAGTTCAGTTTGGGTATCATGTAGTCGGTATGATGGTCAGCTAGACCTGCTGGCAATGAATCTAGGATATTACTGTGCCCATAGGGCTTATTGAACCAGCAGCCAGATTCTTTGAGCCTGACTGCACTACACATTGCAATATCTTTGATATGGATATCTAGAGGGAGAAGGTGGAGAAGAACCGTTAAGGCATCAGTAGGACAAGATCTCATGGCCCCAGTTGTGCCGATACAAGCAGTTCTTTGTACCCTCTTAAGTTTGTCAATGATATACCCTTTACCCACAGAAGGCCACCAGACTAGTGCCCCATAGGTGAGTATCGGCCGAACAACAGCAGTGTACATCCAAAGTGTCATCTTTGGTTGTAGGCCCCATCTTTTGCCGAATGTTTTTCTACAGGCATAGAAAGCTATACATGCTTTCTTGACCCTTTGTTCTATGTTGGTTTTCCAATTAAGCTTAGTATCTAGGATAGTCCCTAGATATTTGGCATTGGATGAGAGTGAGAGCGCTTGTCCATTAAGTCGGGGGAGGTTAAAGGCTGGTATTTTGGTCTTCGTGGTGAAAAGCATCATTTCCGTCTTGCTCGGATTAACACCCAGGCCACAGCTTGTAGCCCACGTGCTCACAGAACCCAGAGCGTACTCGATGATTTCGCTAATCACTGGGAGAAACTTTCCTGACACTAGGATCACCACGTCGTCCGCGTATGCCACTGCCTTAATCCTATCCCGATCAAGTCGGACTAACAGTTTGTTCATAACAATAAGCCACAGCAGAGGAGATATCACACCGCCCTGTGGTGTACCTCTGTCAGCATATCGCGTTAAGCTGCTGTTGCCTAGTGTTGATTGAATGATTCTAGACCTTAGCATGGATATAATCCATTGGCTAAAATGCTCCTCTACACCAGTTTCGGTTAGGGCTTCTAGTATGCTGTCAGTTTGTACATTATTGAAAGCCCCTTCTATATCAAGGAAAGTGGCTAGGGTGTACTCTTTGTAGTAGAGGGACTTTTCGATGGTCCCAATCACCTCATGCAGAGCGGTTTCAGTCGATCTGCCTTTGAGATAAGCGTGTTGTGATGTGGATAGCGGTGATTCATTAAGAATGCTTCGCACATGGATGTCAAGGATCCGCTCCAGGGTCTTTAGTATAAAGGAAGCAAGGCTGATGGGCCTAAAATCTTTTGCAGATTCATGTCCACGTCTGCCCGCCTTTGGTATAAAAACTACCCTGACACGTCTCCATGAGTGTGGTATCTGACTACACAAAATATTATTCCAACCAGGTCCTATACAACGGGCCCAACATAAACAGAATAGACAATTTTCTGGTGAAACTCATTCGGTTTCACGCGGCAAGAGCGATGACCTCGAGCAATAGTCTCATCTTTGGGGCCTTCTACCCCAATGATGAGTATTTTGAAAGTGCGCGTTTAAGCGGCTTTATTCCGCCTGAAGCTTTCCTATTTTTGGATAGTCGAGGGCTAATACAGGACAGATCGGCGGTTCCGCTGATCTACCACGTCTTCCGACGAACTGTGGATAGGCGGCTCCTGTACGACCGAGACGTAGTCGCTCAGGGCGGAGGAGAGCGCCTGCGTTTCAGCAGGAGTGTGTCCGATTGGGACCGTCGGAGAAGGTTGCAACAGGAGAACCTGTTGTGGTGGCTGCAAGACTAGTTATAGATAGTTGACTTTTATAGTGAAGAATGGCCGACTTACGTAATTTTTAAGGTAAGTTAGGAAAAACAGTCGGGGAGGCACAAACAAAAATAAAAAAAAATAAAAAAATACAAAATGTTTGCTGTGGCTGTTCTAGATTTTAAGTTATTTTTGGGTAGTTTTAATTAGTTTCTAAGTAGCTTTAGTTAGTTCATAAGTAGTTTTAATTAGTAAGTAAGTTTAAATAAAATTAAAAAAAAGATGCAAAACCAAGTTTTTTTTAAATGTTTCTTGGTAAACAAATATATATATATATAAAAAAATAAAATTATTAAATTAGATTATAGGCCGAAAGGCTTTCGTTTTTAAGTTGTTATTATTTAATTTAGGGTGCCCGAGGAGGACCAGTAAGTTAGTTAAGTTAGTAGGTAAGTAGGCTAGTTTTTCATTAATTTTTGTCTAGCATGTAAGTTAGTTCTAAGTTGAAGAAAAATAAAAATGAATTAAAAAAAAAATGTCAATATGCCCAGGCACCCAGCATAGGTGAATACTAAACTGCTCTGAAATCTTTTGTAAGGAAGAGCGGTATTTTAGGATTTTCTTTGGCTTTGTTGAGACTGATTTTAAGGATTTGGTGGCCGCTTGGCTGTCCAAGATACGTCTTTTTTGATCGAAATGAATTCCGCCTGCAACACGCTGCAATGATCAGGAAGACGAATCTTCCTAAAAATCCTCATGTTTGAGCATTTTTCAATCCCGAATGTATGAAACAGTTTATCATGCTTGAACTTGTGACCCTTTCCCAGGCTTTTGAAAAAGTAAAATCGTTTCCAGTAAATTTATGTGACCTCATTATTCCTTGGTCCATTGGTTGGAGAACCGAAGTGGTGTTTGGTGGAAGGAATTCAAGGCTTGAGTGGATTGAAAGCCCTCCACCGCTAGATGTTCTGGACTCTTTTTTTAGCATGTGGTCCCAATTTCGTAGGTATTTTCAAAAATTAATGATAACATCCAGGCCTTCTCACTGCTCTCATGTTCTACTGGAAGCTTTTTCTTAAAACATCTTGAGTTTCTTGATTTACCCACAACACGAAGCTTCTCCCTTGTTGTACCTGTCATATTTGCTCCTACCAATACAGTAATTCGATCCTTAGCCATTTTGCCTCCAATAGATTTTTCACCTTTAAATTTCACCGTATTGGACGCTGTCGTTTTAAAATATAGCCCGGTTTCAAATTAAAAATGTTTTTGCATAGTTTGTTCGAAGTTAGGGCAAAAAAACCTGCAACCAATTGTCTACTGCACCTTTAGGAACACTTTTGGTTTCTCCTACTATTTTGCCACTTACAATTCCATGACGTTGACGAAAACGTTGTATCCATCCTGACGAACACGCGAAGTCATTCTTCCCCATATCCTTGGTTAAGTCATTTGCTTTCGTTTGCAAAATTGGTCCAGTGATGGCTATACCGGAACTTCTCTGCGCCTTAAACCATATTAGCAGATCCATTTCAACGTCAGGGTTCAATTTTTACATTTTTGACTGTCAGTTTTGCCTCCTCAAATTGTTTTTTTAATTTTTTCCTTACTTACTTAAGTGGGGATAAAGTTCGGGATAAACCTGGGCCTCAACCAACATGCCTCTCCAATTAGCCCGGTCCTTAGCTAACTGCCTCCAGTTGCGCACTCCGAGTTCGTTGAGCTTGGTTTCTACTTGTGCGCGCCACTTAAGGCGAGGTCTTCCTCTACTGCGTCCGACGTCTGGCTGGGAATTGAAGACTCTGCGAGCCGGGTTATTGGTGTCCATTCGTTCTACATGCCATCTTAAACGTCCAATGCGGAGTTTTTAACCAGGGGTGTGTCGCTGTAAAGTTCGTATAATTCGTGGTTAAATCTTCGTCTCCATAGCCCGTCAACGCAAACGGGACCGAAGATTTTTCGAAGAATTTTTCTCTCGAATCGACCTAGAATTTCTTTATCCGCTTTTGATACGGTCCACGCTTCAGCGCCATAGAGCTGGACAGGGATAATCAGGGTCTTAAATAGGATCTCCGAGTAGTTCGAGTGAGGGCTTTACTACTAAATTGCCTTCTTAGCCCGAAGAAACAGCGGTTGGCAAGAGTAATTCTTCGTTTAATTTCTGACGAGATGTTGTTGTCAGAGTTAATAGCGGAGCCAAGGTAGACAAAGTCCCGTACTACCTGAAATTTATATCTGTTAATGGTAACGTTTATGTCCAATTCGTGGATGTTGTGTGTCCTTTTGTGTTAACAGCATAAACTTAGTCTTACCCTCATTTACTGCAAAACCCATTTTTGCAGCTTCCTTCTCTATACTAGCAAACGTGGCTATGACATCACGTTGACTCCTACCAATGAAGTCACATGACAGCGGATCGCCTTGCCTAAATCCTTTTTTGGTATCGAATGTGTCGGTGAGGTTATTGCCGACCCTGATGGTGCAGCGAGAATTCTCCATCGTCATCCTACACAAACGAACGAGCTTGGGCGGTATACCAAAACAAGACTCGGCTCTGTATAGTTCGTCTCTATAAATGCTGTCGTATGCGGCTTTGAAATCGATATATAGGTGGTAGGTATCGATTTGGACTTCTTGGGTTTTTTCTAGGATCTGTGGACTTTCCTGGCCTAAAACCACGTTGATAAGGGCCAATCAGCTTGTTGGTAAACGGTTATAGGCGTTCACATATTACGGCTGATAGGATCTTGTAGGCGATGTCGAGCAGACTTATGCCTCTGTAGTTGGCGCAGTTCAGAGGTCCTCCTTTTTTGTGGATCCGGCAAGAGATGCTGAGGTTCCATTCTTCAGGCATGCATTCAACCGACTAGATTTGGCTTATGAGTTGGTGGATGTTACTTACCAAGTCAGTTCCGCCAGCTTTATAAAGCTCAGCGGGAAGGCCGTCATTTCCGGTGGCCTTATAAAGTTTGAGTTTAGATATTGCTATCCTCACTTCACTTAGGTCGGGTGGTTGGCGGTTTTCGCTGCCTTTACCAATATTAAATGGTTTGTTCTGCCTGACAGCTGAATGTTGTTCGTCATTGCCGTTTAACAGTCTGCAGAAGCAGTTCTTCCATATCCTCAGCATAGACTGTGTCTCAACTACGAAATTTTCTTGTTCATCTCGACAGGATTCTGTTCCAGGCTTGTATCCTTGGCTTTGACGTTTTACACTTTGGTAAAATTTGCGTACATCGTTCCTGGAGTGGCACCTCTCTTAATCCTCGATTGGGCGCTTTTCTAACCAATTTTTCTTCATGCTGAAAAGCTATTCTTCCTTCCTTCTTTGCCTATAGAGCTCAATGACAGGCCTCGTCTTCACCTGCAGCTTAGCCTAGAAAGCCTCGTTCTTGGGTGCTAGCATCTATCGGAAGTTCTCGGAAGTCCTTAGCAAACTAAGGGTTTCCAGTTGAGGCTGATCTAATGGCTTGTTGGTATCGTTCCCATTGTTCTTCGACATTCGATGCTGGTGGTATGGTGTGAAATTAGGGGTTAAGGGATACGCGTTGCGCGAAGGTTTTGCCGGTCTCTGGCGATTGCAGTCTTTCGACATTGAATTTTTTCACAGTATTTCTGGTTTGTTGTGGAGTGGTGGATATCAGCATCCTTACCTTGGCTGTAACAAGGTAGTGGTCCGAGTCGATGTTAGCCCCTCGGAATGTTCGGACATCCAAAATACTGGATGCGTGCCTCTTATCTATCGCAATGTGATCAATTTGGTTGACTTATCGTTGATCGGGAGACCTCCATGTCCTCTTATGGATATCGAGGTGAGGAAACCGTGTGCTGGCTATTGTGGCATTTCGTTCCGCAGCGAAGTCAATTAGCCTAAGTCCGTTACCAGACGTATTGTCGTGAAGGCTATATTTTCCGACAGTACTGCTAAAGTTGTCTTCTTTTCCTACAATTTCGCTAAAATTTCCAAGCACGATTCTAACACCGTACTTCGGTAGTCTCTCATAAGTTTTGTCAAGTAGCACGTAGAACCAGTCTTTCGCTGTATCATATTTTTTTCCTTAGTCAGAGTGTGAGTGCATATATTGCTTATGTTGACGAATTTGGCCTTGTTGAGGATTGTTTCAGTGCGTTAGCTAATATCTAATTTCTGCTCACTATAACACGGTTTGTAGTGGATGTTACTGTTTTTCATAGTATTTTCACGATGGCAGTAATGTCTGCTTTGTAGCAGTTAAGGGTTGTTCGCCTGCACCTCTCCTGATTGATGTTCCTACATTATAGATTTAGATACGAACGTCGTTTTCCGTTTTCGTTTAGGAAGGTCGTCAACAATAAGATCAATCCTCTCCGAGGCTATTAGTTGATTCGTAATATGTCGAAGCAGCTAATCTTGTTTCACCTGAGGACAGCAGGCTGTATATTCCGGACCAGGCATTCTGACCATACTATTTATAGTGTTGCTATTTTTCGTCTTGTTATCAACACTCGCACTTAGAAGTTTAGCAAGTCAAATAAGCACAATTGATGTGTAGTCAAAATTACAACGACCGAGTTAAAGCCAGTCAGAGTTTGACCTCGTTCTACAACATTCAACCGTCCCTTAAGCATTTTTAAATAAATTTTTAACGATATTTTCAGAAAATTATGGACCGACAATAAAGCTTGATGAAACTTCACTCCACACGGTTACTCCAGCTGGCTTTAATTCCATCTCATGGAGAATTTCTTGGTTAGAGTCACCCATATGCGTGTCAAAATGACACTCGTCTGATACAAAAACGGAGTTCAGCTTGGACGAGAACGGCCACCATTCGAGGGACCCTTGCTTTTAATTTGAACCTTCCAAGCAAATAAGTTTAAATCTTTGTACATCATTGTCTGCATTGACTCAGTGAAGTCAATTAAGCAGAGAAGTTCCTTGTCGAAGCACTCGAAGTGACCTTATTTTAGAAGCTATAGCAGCAGTTTTTCCTGGGTCCAATTAGTGGGATTTCGATGGAATTTCAAACATTTATTATGGTCCATCTCTCGAAACCGTTCAGCCAAACCTTCAACGCAATTCCTTTTGGACGGAAATAATTGACTCCAGTGCGCGAAGGCGACGTGCTATCAAAATTCGTCTAAGAACTATACAACAGTACTCTCCTTGTAGCATATCAACTTTTCAATGGCACGTATATGCAGAGCTATTTCCTTGGCAGTTCGATTATGTGGATGTGGTAGTCGATTTATGTTTCTGCCCTTCCAATCTCTCTTTCCAATTGTTTCAGCAAGAATGATGACAAAAGACCACAAACATCTCAGTCATATGCATAGATTGGGATACAAGATTAATAGCGCAAAGTAACTACTTTTCTTGTGAACCATCTATTCTATGCACCGGATCTACTTACTCTGACAGTTGAGAGCTTCTTCCCAATTTGAAAAACCACAACTTTGCCAGCACATTTTGTCTAAAATCACCACAACTTCACCTCATCTTGTGAAATCCCTTCACGGATTCACTTAAATCTCATTAAGCGCCGTCCGTTTGCTATCCAATTTCGTAAGACCCTCTGCGAAAACTCCCACCGCAATATCCCAAATTAAATAAAAATTTCATAGCCCATAGCAGAGGTTAAATGTGTCACACCGACGACATCGACTGTCCTCTTAGGACACACAAAAAATGGGAAATTCATTTCAACCTCTCAAGCGTCCTCCAGAGGCAGCATCCCCCCATTTTCTCCCCCACCTCGCGTGATAAAAAATGGAATTATAATCGCTAAGCAGTTAAAAAACATTGAACTCTCACCAAGGTCCTGGCTTACAAAAAAAAAAATAAAAAACAAAAAACGGTGAAACAATTATTCTTAAGATATCTCCCAGGAAACATTAAAAGCCAATCCAATCTGTTAAGGCGCACGGTGTCAACCATTCACCACCCCCCCTCCAAACAGCCTCAAGGCGAGAAACGCATCGCGGAGCAATCACCAAGTAAAACAAAAAATGTCACCCCTTGGAGAGAAATTCAAGGGGAAGAAAAAAAAACGGAAAACACGACTTCTCACTAAACGCTTCATCCCTCCAGGTTGGCAATTGTAATCTGCAGGCTTGGAGGTGGACTCTGTTTGTGACAATACCGCATTCCAGCGAGGGGTTGTATTCAAATGGAATCGTTTCTCAGGGTAGAGGAGAGAGAACACCAACCAAGTAGGTGAAGTATCCATTTGTGATCCTTACTGTTCCATATAATCAAATCTCCTTCTAATGGCTTTTTGTGTTGTTTGTTGGCATGAAAAGTCGCGGCACAGTGGAGCCTAAGGGGGTGTTTTGTTTTCGACATTGTTTCGTGTTGTTCTTTGATTTTATTGTCACCAAGGGTGCCAGGATCTATGTCAAGTTGCGAAATGGAAAATGCAAATATGATACGTTTTGCTCACTAATACACAGACATAGAGAGAGTGCGCGTGTTTAAATGGTCCAATTTATGGGATGTCAATGTCGTTTTCCATTTCCGCAGTTCATGGATGAATAAATCTCGATTAAGGCTAAACACAAGCTGAATGGCATCTTTAATCCTTGTGTCTGAGGGAAAAAGGCTAAAAAGGGTTTCACTTTCACCCTCCCATACACACACGCCACAGTTAGTGCTTTTTTTTGGGGGGGCAATTTATTGCCGTTTTATTTGCTCCATTTCAATCCGATTGTGTGGTTTTACAGAAGTCCTTCAGCAACCCTTAAAGGGGTTTATTTTGTATGAATTAAGTAGAGCACTTGTTGCTGCGGGTATATGTTCACAGAAGGATATTTTAATTTAGTTGAAGATGAATTTAAATGAGTCCTTTGAGAAGACAATGATTTTTGGAACATAAATGAATATTTGGACAGATTTCACTATCCTAAAGAAATGTCACTAATCTGTCACATCACAAACTACAACTTGACTTACATCTCTGTGCATGAGCTCCTACCTTATCTCCTTACGTAACGAAAAGGTCCTTAGCACGAAATTTCCAACTACCGACGAATTGCTAAACTCTCTTGCATTCTCGCGGCCACCAGGAATGCCGACAGATGCTGGCAGCCAAGAACGAGGCCTACAAGGCTAAGCTGCATGTGAAGACGAGAGCTGCCATTGAGGTCTATAGGCAGAGAAGAAGGGAAGAACACCGGCTTTTCAGAAAGAAGAAAAAATAGCAAGAAAAGCTCGCGGCCGAGGATATAGAGAGGTGCCAATCCAGGAACGATGTTCGCCAACGTGTAAAACGTCAAAGCCAAGGTTACAAGGCTCGAAAGGAATCCAGCATAGATGAACAAGGAAATATCGTAGTTAAGACGCAGTCGATGCTGACGATATTGAAGAACCACTTCTGCAGACTATTAAACGGCGATGACGAACAACATTCCCCTGTCAGGCAGAACGAACCATTTAATACTGGCGACGACAGCGAAAACTACAAACCACCCGACCTAAGTGAAGTGAGGATAGCAATATCTAAGCTCAAGCTTAATAAGGCCGCTTAGTAAGCTTTTTAAAGCTGTCGGAGATGACTTGGTAAGTAACATCCACCAACTCATAAGCCAACTCTGGTCGGATGAAAGCATGCCTGAAGAATGGAACCTCAGCATCGTTTGCCCGATCCACAAAAAAGGAGACCCTCTGAACTGCGCCAACTACAGAGGCATAAGTCTCCTCAACATCGCCTACAAGATCCTATCTAACTGAACGCCTGAATCCGTTTACCAACAACCTGATCGGCCCTTATTAGTGTGGTTTTAGGCCATGAAAGTCCACAATCGATCAAATTTTCACACTTCGGCAGATCCTGGAAAAAAAACCCAAAAAGTCCAAATCGATACCTACCACCTATTTATCGATTTCAAAGCCGCATACGACAGCATTCATAGAGGCGAACTATAGAGAGCCATGTCTAGTTTTGGTTTACCGCCCAAACTCATCCGTTTGTTTAGGATGACGATGGAGAATTCTCACTGCTCCATCAGGGTCGGAAACGACCTCGCCGACACATTCGATACCAAAAAAAGGATTTATGCAAGGCGATGCGCTGTCATGTGACTCCTTCAATTTGATTCTTGAGAGGATTGTGCAAAACTCCCGAGCCAACACTAGAGGTACAATTTTCCAAAAATCGGGGCAACTACTAGCATACTCCGACTATACTGACTTCATTGGTCGGACTCAACGTGATGTCATAGAAACGTTTGCTAGTATAGAGAAGGAAGCGTCAAAAATGGGTTTAGGAGTAAATGAGGGTAAGACTAAGTATATGCTGTCAACACGAAAGGACACACAACATCGACGAATTGGACAGAACGTCACCATTGACAGATATAACTTTGAGGAAGTACGGGACTTTGTTTACCTCGGCTCCGCTATTTACTCTGACAACATCATCTCGCCAGAAATCAAACGAAGAATTTCTCTTGCCAACCGCTGTTTCTTCGGGCTAAGAAGCCCATCACTCGAACTACGAAGGAGATCCTATATAAGACCCTGATTGTCCCAGTCCTGCTTAACAATGCTGAAGCGTGGACCGTATCAAAAGCGGATAAAGAAATCCTTGGTCGATTGGAGAGAAAAATTCTTCGAAAAATCTTCGGTCCCGTTTGCGTTGACGGGCAATGGAGACGAAGATTCAACCACGAACTATACGAGATGTACAGCGACATACCCCTAGTCATAAAAATCCGCATTGGATGTTTAAGATGGCTAGGACATGTAGAACGAATGGACACCAATACTCCGGCTCGCAGAGTCTTCGATTCCCAGCCAGACGTCGGACGCAGTAGAGGAAGACCTCGCCCTCAGTGGCGCGCACAAGTAGAAACCGACCTCAACCAACTTGGAGTGCGCAACTGGATGCAGTTAACTAAGGACCGGGCTTATTGGAGAGGCATGTTGGTTGAGGCCCAGGTTCAACCGGGACTGTAGCGCGACTTAAGTACGGAAATACTTTCAAGAGCCACGTAACGACATGCACTCCAGTCGATTACTAAAAAAACCTCAGACCAAAGGAAGAAATAAATGGGCATAGTACAAATGAACAAAGAGGATACAAAACCAAAAAGTTTCTCTCAGCACACACACCCTTAGATACATTTTGTATGAATGAATTAAAAAATATTATCCCGACTCATTTGCATTTGGATCGACCATCATGATTGGATCAATCTCTGGTTCTTCAAATTTAAACTCTGGAAACTTCGTCAATTCGTCTTCATTGTCAAACCCATATTTCGTAGTGACACGTTTCAATTCGCTGTCCAATTCTTTTAAAATTTCAGGACTAGGGTCGACCATTCTTCCGCCACTGGGTTTGAGAAAATGCATTCGAAGATATATTTAGAGATAAAGTATCTTAAATTTACCAACACTGACCTGCTTTTGTTTTGATATTCCAAAAGCTTTTCCTCATAAAGCATTTTTATCGGATCTATTCTGGAGTTTAGTGATGCAGCTGCAATTGCTATATTCCTCTTCATAGACCATTTAAGGGCTTGAGGATGGTTTAGTAATCCTTTCAGTGACATCTGCATTTTAAATTGTGTTGGTGAAAATATGTCCTTTTGGCATACAAATATAATTCACAAATAAGTAAAAAAAAATTAAGGCTTCCTACAATCTCCTTAAAAGGGACAAATTACAGTAAATGCGTGAAGAAAGATTGGAACACTCCGGCGTAGTGGTGGGCAATTGCAGCAAAACGATGCATTATTTGGATTGTACTGCATTTTTCGCAATTAGATAATGTCCGGAATGAACCTGGGCCTCAACCAACATGCCTCTCCCAATACCCCGTCCATAGCTAACTGTCACGAGTTGCGCACTTCAAGTTGGTTGAGGTCAGTTTTTACTTCTTCTCGGTGTATTGATGTCCACTAGCTCTTTATAATCCTTCTATCTTAAATTTCTAATGCGGGGTTTGGCACAATCCTCTTTGCTTAAATCCTTCTTTGGTACCGAATTTGTCGGTAAGATCGTTGCCGAACCTGACGAACAGTCAACCAACCAGACAAGAGGCACGCATCCAGTATTTTGGATTTCCGAACATTCCGAGGGGCTAACATCGACTCGGACCACTTCCTTGTTGTAGCCAAGGTAAGGAAGCGGATATCCACCACGCCACAACAAACCAGAAATACTGTAAACAAATTTATTGTCGAAAGACTGCAATCGCCAGAGACCGCCAAGACCTTCGGGCTACGCGTATCCCTTAACCTCAAGATTCACACCACACCACCAGCATATAATGTCGAAGAACAATGACAACAATGCCAACAAGCCATTAGATCAGCCGCAACTGATGTGCTAGGTTTCTCGCGGCCACCAGCAAGAAACACCTGGTTTGATAAGGAATGCCGACAGATGCTCGCAGCCAAGAACGAGGCCTACAAGGCAAAGCTGCAGGTGAAGACGAGAGTTGCCATTGAGCTTTAAAGGCAAAGAAGAAGGTAAGAACATCGGCTATTCAGAAAGAAGAAAAAAGAGCAAGAAAAGCGCGCGATCGAGGATATTGAGAGGTGCCACTCCAGGAACGATGTTCGCAAGTTTGACCAAAGTGTAAAACGTCAAAGCCAAGGATACAAGGCTCGGACAGAATCCCGTCGAGATGAACAAGGAAATATCGTAGTTGAGACACAGTAGATGCTGAGGGTAGGGAAGAACCACTCTTGCAGACTCTTAAAAGACGATGACGAACAACATTCCGCTGTCAGGCAGAACGAACCATTAAATATTGGCAACGACAGCGAAAACTACCACCCGACCTAAGTGAAGTGAGGACAGCTATATTTAAACTCAAACTTTATAAGGCCGCCGGAAATGACAGCCTTCCCGCTGATCTTTCTAAAGCTGGCGGAACTGACTTGGTAAGTAACAGCCACCAACTCATAAGCCAAATCTGGTCGGATGAAAGCATGTCTGAAGAATGGAACCTCAGCATCGTTTGCCCGATCCACAAAGAAGGAGACCCTCTGAACTGCGCCAAATTCAGAGGCATAAGTCTGCTCAACATCGCCTACATGATCATATCTGCCGGTTACCAAAAACCTGATCGGCCCTTATCAGTTTGGTTTTAGGCCAGGAAATTCCACAATCGATCAAATTTCACACTTCGGCAGATCGATTTCAAAGCCGCATACGACACCATTTATGGAGACGAACTATACAGAGCCATGTCTAGGTTTGGTATACCGCCCAAACTCCGTTTGTGTAGGATGACGATGGAGAATTCGCGCATCACCATCAGGGTCGGAAACGACCTCACCGACACATTCGATACCAAAAAAGGATCTAGGCAAGCCGATGCAATGTCATGTGACTTCTTTGGCATCATTTTTGAGAGAATTGTGCAAAACTCCAGCGCCAACACCAGAGGGACAATATTCTACAAATCGGCGCAACTACTAGCATACGCCGACGATATTGACATCATTGGTAGGACTCAACGTGTTGTCATAGCCACGTTTGCCAGTATAGAGAAGGAAGCGGCAAAAATGGGTTAAGGAATAAATGAGGGCAAGGCTAAGTATATGGTGTCATCACGAAAGGACACGCAATATCGACGAATTGGACAGAACGTAACCATTGATAGATATAACTTTGAGGTAGCACGGGACTTTGTCTACCTCGGCTCCGCTATTAACTCTGACAACGATATATCGTCAGAAATCAAACGAAGAATACTCTTGCCAACCGCTGTTTCTTCGGGCTTAGAAGGCAATTTAGTAGTAAAGCCCTTACTCGAATTTCTTAGGAGATCCTATATAAGACCCTGATCATCCCAGTCCTGCTCTACGGCGCTGAAGCATGGACCGTATCAAAAGCGGATGAAGAAATCCTTGGTCGATTCGAGAGAAAAATTCTTCGGAAAATCTTCGGTCCCGTTTGCGTTGACGGGGTATGGAGACGAAGATTCAACCACGAACTATACGAGCTTACAGCGACATACCCCTAGTCAAAAAACTCCGCATTGGACGTTTAAGATGGCTACGACATGTAGAACGAATGGACACCAATACTCCGGCTCGCAGAGTCTTCGATTGCCAACCAGACGTCGGATGTAGTAGAGGAAGACCTCGCCTTAAGTGGCGCGCACAAGTAGAAAACGATCTCAACCAACTTGGAGTGCGCAACTGGAGGCAGTTAGCTAAGGACCGGGCTAATTGGAGAGGCATGTTGGTTGAGGCCCAGGTTCATCCTGGACTGTAGCGCCACTTAAGTAGTAAGTATTTGGCCCACCCGTTACACTGAACATATAAATGGCATTTTCGCTCCTTGTGCTCAAAACATAAAATAAACTAAATATTACAAGTCTACATGCTACTCAGACCATTGAGGTCTAGAACTTCTGCCCCAGAAAACGCTGTATACCTTCATCACTTTATATAGCAAATACACGTCACAATAATCCATCAAGGCAATGCAAACTGAAATCCCCAATCATGTGTAAGTCATGAAACCTAATAACGCCATTAGTCGAGGTACCACCACAGCACACAGATACTCTATTCGCATATGAATCCACAATAAATTTCGCAGATACAATGAGTACATATATCATGTCAATGCTATTGTTTGCCAACGAAAAGTCGGTGTAGGGGATGGGAGCGAATACCAAACAAAAATCGCAACAATAACACTACTCCGGCCATCATTGTATTTATTACAAAATCGTACAACAATAGATGACAATCCCCAGGACTACCTACCCCAACCATCCCCAAAATGCCAACAGAAAAAAAATCACACCCAACGATTTGTTGATTCACAAACATATACCGGACTCCATTTGGAGTGTGTATATGCGTTCGTGCATGCATGCATGTTTGCTTTGCTTTTGTTTTCACACATCACCCTCTCTAAACAACCACCCCCAACCCCTTAGATACAAAACATTCCAAGCTTTTCGCTCGCTTTTATCGAAAAAGTAATTCGATATTATTTTCTATTTATTTGCCCACTCTATTCCATGTCCTGCAGGCGGAAAACTACTCGCACGAAGGGGCACCGAAAAGCTTTTAATTTGTGACTCCAATACGACTACACAACACCACCCCCACGCAACCATTATCCACCCATTATGGTTGACAGCTGAATGGAACTTGAAATAGAATCGGAACGACGGAAATCACCGTGTAAACGGATTGTGTTTATTGTTATTATTTCTAGCTACACCGAGTCCAGCTATATCAGCCCCTAAGGCGACTATACCTACCTCCAACCCAACTGTCACAGATGACAGGTGGCAAACAATGAGCCACACACGTGTGCCATGCTATGGTGACCACCACCGACGTTATCCGATATGGAATTGCATTTTTCGATGCAATTTGATTGCAACCAACCCCCACCAACATCCACCCCCCTCACAGGATACCATCAGCCCGGTCAATATCCATAAAAAGCACCCTTTGGAGCGAGGACGTATGTTAATAATTTTATGGTGACGATTGAAAGCATGTTAACGACATCATTCGCTTTGTCAATGGGTTCGAGCGCAGTTTGTGGATTGCACTTTGCGGATACAGATGAACAGATTTCGTGGGCGGGGGGTGGATTTTAGACTGCTTGCGGTTGGAAGTGAACTTTTTATCGTCACTTTGGGTGGATTTTGTTGAGGAATTTTTTTTTCTTTTGATTAGAATTTACCGTCGATTTTTAGCAAGTGTGTGTGTAAGGGGATTATAGTGCGAGACAGTTTTGTCGGTCCTAAGTGGTACTTAAATCGTCAAATTGGAAAAGCATGTTTTAAAAATCTGTTGGCAATTTTACCAGCATTGGGTAGGGGCAAACAGAATGAGCATAGACGAGTGATATTAACACGTACATTGACCCTACTCTAAGCCTCATCAGCATGTTTTGGGAATAACAGATGGTTTTAAAGGTTTTTGTTTACAAGCAGCCAAACTTTTCGCTCGCCTTGCTTATATGTGAGGCACTGATTAGACTTAACGTTTGGATGTCTTATTCGGTGTTGAGCCATGGAAAAGGGCACCTATGAACCTGTGAAACAATCTGGAGCAACATTTGGTCTATTAATCGACCATCTTAACTCCTGAAAAATACATCGAGAGGCCCAGGCTTTGTAACTTTGACTACACATCAACTCTGCTTATCTTACCTCCATATGGGAACCATCGAATATTAATCTCATCCAACTGGAATTGACTTTTCAAACTTATAAGTGCTAGTGTTGATAACAATACAAAAAACAGGCCTGCTGTCCTCAGGAGAACACATGGGCCTGGTCCAACAGGTTGGGAAAGGACTGATTTTATTTTTGACGACAATGCTAAACGAAAAAAGGACAACGACGTTCGCATCTGCACCTATAAGGTGGGAATAGAGAGTTGCAGCCGAACATCTAGCAGAAGCCAAAAGCTGCTACAAAGCAGACATTACTGCCATCCAGGAAATACAATGGGCTATGCAGGGCAAAAAGAGGTTGAAAAACTGTTTCATCTACTACGGACCGTATTATAGTGAGCAGAAACAGCGGCTATTCGGATGTGACTTTCTTATAAGTGCCAGACTTCAGCAGGAAGTCTTTCATTTTCAAGACATTAGCAAACGCATTGTAAAAGTCCGCATCAAGGCCAAATATAAACAACATAAACCATAAACGCACCCACTCTCTGACGAATGAAATGGATGTTATAGCGAAAGACTGCTTCTAAGAGATCCTTGACAAAACCTGTGAGCTACTACATACCGAAGTACGATGTTACAATCGAGCTGGGAGATTTCAACGTAAAGGTAGGAAGAGAAGACATCTTTAGCAGTATTTTCGGAAAAAAACACAGGACAGGACAACACGTCTACCAACAAACTTAGGCAAGAGACCGACAAGTCATTCGCAGGACGCTTATCCCTTAACCGCTCGATTAACACCATACCACCAGAATATAATGCCGCAACGGATGTGCTAGGTTTCTCACGCCCACCAGCAAGAAACCCCTAGTTCAACTAAGAATCCCGACAAATGTTCGCAGCCAAGAACAGTCCTGCATGGTTAAGCTGCAGGTGAAGACGAGAGCTGTCTTGAGCTCTATAGGCAAAGAAGGGGGGAAGAACACTGGCTTTTCAGAAAAAAGAGCAACAAAAAGCTTGATCGAGGATATAGAGCGGTGTCACCCCAGGAATTACGTTCGCAAGTTTTACCAAAGGCGCGAACATATTCTTCCCCAGATTACCATCGAAATATCATAATCGATGCTGAGAATATAGAAGAACCACTATCGCAGACTGTCAAACGGCGATGACGAACAATCTTTTCTTGTCAAGCAGAACGAAAGATTCAATTTTGGAGACGACAGCGAAAACTGCCAACAATCAGTGAGGATAGCAATATCTAAACTCAAGCTTAACGAGGCAGCCGGAAATTACAGCCTTCCGCCAAACCTTATAAAGCAGGTAGAAATGATTTCGTAGAAGTCACGTGGCGGAGGAGCCCTCAATGGGTCAACGGCAGCGCTCATATCGCAAAAGGGCTACTGACATCGGTATCTCCGGCCCGCTGTCCTAGGGTCAAAAACAAGGGCCTGGCCCTTGTAGCAGCTCGTAATACGGTGATAAGTAGTACAAGGTTCCCAAGGCTAAGGATCAACACAGCAACCTGGCGCTCTCCAGACGGTCGAACCGCCAACCAAATCGACCATGTGCTAATCGATGCGAAGCACGCATCCAACATCCTCGACGTGCATACATTCCGAGGGGCAAACGTCGGTACTGACCACTTTCTTGTCCGGATAAATTCAGAGCTCGACTGTCCAACGAGCAGAAGCTATGAACTGCCCAGAAGAAGAAATTCGACGTTGGACGCCTTAGCACACCTGGAGTAGCCAAAGCCTTCAGTGAGCGCCTGAGTATGATACTTTCCTCTGTGCACTCACCTACCACAGACGAAAACAACCAGTGGTGCCAGTATCGCGACATCATCAAGGAGGTAGCCGAAACTACTGTAGGGTACATGCCACCCCCGAGAAAGAGCCCGTGGTATGATGATGAATGCGTGTACAGGAAAAAGGTGACAGAAGATGCACACAAGAAAGCGCTGCAGAGCAAAATAAGGGCAGCGAAGTACCGAGCCAGGAGAAGGGATGAAAAGAAAACCCTGCGTAGAAATAAGAGAGCCTACGCAGCCCCCCAACTCAAGGAGAGCAAAGAGTCGCGCGATCAGAACAACATCCGGAGGTTTCATAAAAAAGCCAATCAACTGGCTGCTGGCTACAAAACCGGAACGCAGGCTCTTCGAGACACCGAAGGAAACCTAATCACCGAAGCGCAGGGAATAGCAGATGTGTTTAAGCAGCATTTCCAACAGCTGCTAAATGGGCATCATGAAGAGAGAGTGATAGGGCAAGCGGAGAACCCTCATCCAGTCAATGAAGAACTAGTTCCACCACCTAGTATAGAAGAAGTTGGCCTAGCTATAGAAAAGCTTAAGAACAACAAGGCTGCAGTTTCTGATGGCTTACCAGCGGAGCTTTTTAACTACGGTGGTGATGTTTTGGTAGGGAGCATGCACCGAATCATCAACCAGATATGGGTGGAAGCAAACATGCCAGATGACTGGACTATCAGCTCCATATGCCCCATCTACAAAAAAGGCGAACCTATTGCAAGAACTATCGAGGCATATCCCTGCTTAATGTCGCATACAAGATCCTATCCAACGTACTGTGTAAACGTTTAGAACCGTTCTGCAACACACTAATCGGCACGTACCAGTGTGGCTTCCATCCCGGCAGATCGACTATAGACCAAATTTTCACGCTGAGGCAAATCCTGAAAACGACCAATGAGTTTCAAGTCGAAACTCACCACCTATTCATCGACTTCAAAGCCGCGTATGATAGCATACATCGTCAGGAGCTCTATATGGGATGACCGAATTCGGAATCGCAGCAAAACTGACTCAGCTGTGTCGCGACGCTGGAAAACACGCGATGCAACGTGCAGTTTGGAAGTAGCTCCTTCGAGCTACCAGATTTTGGCAAGGAGAAGCGCTATCATGTGACTTCTTCAATCTCGTACTGGAGCAAATAGTGTGCAGGGCAGGTGTTAGCACTATTTTCAACAGGTCCGTCCAGCTGTTGGGCTATGAGGACGACATTATCATCATCGGTCGCTCCCAACATGCCGTGATAAAAGCGTTCACGGCGATTGAAGAACAGGCGAAATCCGTTGGCCTTGAAGTAAATGAGGTCAAGACTAAGTACATGCTATCAACAATCAAACAAGCATCTGTCCACCGCCTAGGACAAAACGTCACTATTGGCAGCGGCAATTTCGAGGTAATTAAGGAGTTCGCCTACCTCGGAGTAAACATTGACTCCACGAATGACACCCTAGTGGAGATCCGTCGAAGAAATACCCTAGGAATCCGTTGCTACTTCGGTTTGGCGAAACAACTGGGTTCAAAACTCCTAACTCGAAGGACGAAACGTGTGCTCTACAAAACCCTTATCCTGCCAGTTCTGCTTTATGGTTCCGAGGGAGACATGATACTGGGCTTCTTCGAAAGAAAAATACTTCGGCGGATTTTTGGTCCTGTGCACGAGGAGGGCGAATGGAGGAGAAGATACAACCGCGAACTCTATAAGCTGTACCAAGATGTGGATATAGTCCAAAAAGCCATAACACGTAGACTACGTTGGCTCGGCAACATCGAGCGAATGGACAATAATGCTCTAGCTAAGAGGATCTTCGAATCCCAGCCCGCAGGTTCGAGAAGGCAAGGAAGACCGAACCTCCGTTTCAAAGACCAAGCTATCGCGGATTCCAGAGCGCTTGGTCTAGACAACTGGAAGCAGCGAGCCAGGGATCGTAGAGGATGAAAGGCTGCAGTGTCTCAGGCAGAGACTCTTCACGGGTCGGGAGCCCGATAGTAAGTAAGTAATATGTGAACGCCTGAAACCTTTTACCAACAACCTGATTGGCCCTTTTCAGTGTGGTTTTAGGCCAGGAAAGTCCACAATTGATCAAATTCTTACACTTCGGCAGATCCGGGAAAAAACCCATGAAGTCCAAATCGATACCCGCTACCTATTCATGGATTTCAAAGCCGTATACGACAGCAGCATATACAGAACCATGACTACTGTGCTACTCGTCCGTCTGTGCAAGATGACGTTGGAGAAATCTCGCTGCTCCATCAGGTTCAGAAACGACCTCACCGACATTTTTTATATCAAAAAGTGTTTCGGCAAGGCCATGCAACTTCTTAAACATTTTTCTTGAGCGGATTGTGAGGGGCAAGCGTCAAAAATGGATTTAGCAGGTAAAATGTAAGTTTATGCTGTCAACAAGAAAGGACAAACAACATCGACGAATTGGACAAAAACGTCACCATTAACAGATATAACTTTGAGGTAGTACGGGACTTTGTCTACCTCTGCTTCGCGGTTAACTCTGACAACAACATCTCGTCAGAAGTCAAACGAAGAATTGGTCGTTAGCCGGTATTTTTTTCGGGCTTTAAAGGTTATTTAGTAGTAAAGCCTTCACCCGAAGTATTAAGAAAAGCCCATACAAGACCTTGATCATCCCAGTTTTGCTCAACGGCACTGGAGCATGGTGCGTATCAAAAGGAGATGAAGAAATCCTTGGTCGTTTGAGCGAAAAATGTTTCGAAAAAACTAGATTCCCATTTGCGTTGACGGGGTATAGGGACGAAGATTCAACCACGTTCTATATGACCTGTACAGCGATCCCTACCCAAAAAAAAAAACTCCGTATTGGGCGTTTATGATGGCTGGGACGTGTAGAGCCAATGTACGCCAATACTCCGACCCGCAGAGTCTTCGATTTCCAGCTAGGCATATACAAGACTCTAAGTAGAGGAAGACCTCGCCTTAAGTGGCGCGCAAAAGTCGAAACCGACCTCAACCAACTTAAAGTGTTTAATTGGACACATTTATCTAAGGACGGTATAATTGGAGAGGCATGTTGGTTGAGGCCCGGACAGTAGATGAAATCTGCTAAAGTGATTTGTGATAAGTTACAGCTACAATGAACGAAGTCTTGGACCTTTAAGATTGCTTGGACATATAGAGCGAATGGACACCAATAATCCTACCTATAGACTCTGCGATTCTCAGCCAGATGGAAGACGTCACCTTAATTGATGCGTAAAATTAGAAACTGACCTCATCTTGAAGTATGCAACTAGTGGTAGAGCCTGTATAGGAAGACCTCGTCTTGAGTTGCTTACTAAAGTTAAAATAACCTCAACCAACTTTAAATACGAAGCATAAACTACACTTCTCCTTCTAAGATTTATATGGTATGTACCATCAGCTTCACCCCCTACTGTAGCACCTCATAAGAATTAAAAGAAAAAGTTTACTTTCTTCGGGACCAACTTCGATCAGAAAAAAATGCAAGCCCTGGCCAACCACAGGATTACCGTGTACGATGTTTATAAAAATTCAATCGCACGACAAGTCCGATCAATCCCAAAACAAACCAACGCAAATAATTTCATACATTGAGTCTTCAAAACCCTAGAAAACGAAACAATTCATCAAAAATTGTTCATTTCGACAACCTGAACTCCAACATTAGTCACGCTGAATGAAAAATCACCAAGCAATCTGCCTGCTCATCAATTTGTCCAACTATGCGAAAGTCATAAATTAAATTGAAGGCACTGGTACACTTCCCAAAAACGACTTTGATGAACCCCAACCCCGGTTTCTCAATTAACTTCCACAATTCACAATAAACGCGTCACTCCATCCCGCAGGATAAAAATAATAAATCAATTTCGATTTGCCTACAAAGGGGTGACAACTTCCACCTCAAACCCTCTGATGAATTTCAAGCACTCCCATCCGAGCCGCACCCCACCCACCGGCCTAAGTTATTTTCTAATTAAATCACAGAAATTGTATTTTCGTCGTCTTCAATTAATAAGAAATGATGTTCACTTCAATCACTTCCCAAACAACTGGCACATCCGCAACCACCCGAAATATTCGACATTTGTATCTATAGCTCCTCGCAGTCAAAGTTCGCAAAGTAATCCCCCAGCCGGAGCCCGAAGTGAGTAAAAGCCAAATTCACAACCCATTATCGTCATCATCGACCGCAAAGAGCCACCATGCCGCCATCCATTCGACACGAAATCCAGACTTATGAGGACGTCTCGGTATATCATTGGCGCATAAGAAAGCCGGCACGGAAGCCACATTCCCTATGCACAGAGTTTGGGGGCAGCAGCAAATTTGTTTCTGCCGAGTTAAGAAATCCGCAAAATTTTACAGATTTCCGGTCGACCATAAGAAACCTTCCTTACGGGCAACCAAATCTTCTGGTCCCTCGTCCTTGCGGGGAGAAAGTCTCCCTGTGTGATGCGTGTAACCCGTTCACTTGGGTGTGGGGAAACGATTCGCCTTACAACAATGATGAACGATCCTTAATCACAGAGCATTGGGAGTTGGTAATCCGTACTTAGTTAAAGTTTAAAACGCAATCCTTGCATGAATGTGTCGAGGGGGGAGGGCGTCCTTGTGTGTGGTGTTGTTGTACACGTCTTAAATTGAAATGTTACTCCAGCCAAAGGAGTTGTGCACCGCCTTTGAATTATCCTTACGATGATTTATTTGACCGGCACAGGAATAACACACGCCCTTTTGAGTTCCTATAGAACTTTAGCCGGGAGTCAGCGAAGAAGTGAACAAGCAAAGGAGTCCGGAGAGTCCTTCTGGCAGCAAATCAATATATTATTACACATTTTGATGATTTAGCTGGAAGAGTGGAGAAGTAAATGTGTAATCATGAAAACAGGACGATTGCAATTCTTATTTATTGACCGGCAAAGGACGAGCGATTTTATTCCCCTTTTATTGGTATACGGTCGGTAAAGGATGAGGGTTGCTGCACGCATTGAGGATGATTTTTATACGCTCGCAATCGTAAAAATGACACTCGATATCCTGTCGCACAATCATAATAATCATAACTTGGAGTCCAGTTGTAGAGTGTGTGTGTGATGATGAGTAGAGATCAAATGTCCTTTTTGGCAAATAAACTAATATTCGCATAAAGTGAGTGTCAGTCGGATGACTTCTATCACAGAGTTAATGAAAGGACATTACGTTTGATTGCATGTCCCATTACGTAGATGGACTTATTTTTTTGTTGCTGGGAAGTGAGGTCCTTGGTGATGACCAGCCATCTTTGGTGGTGCTTATTGCTGATTACGTTGTAGTGTTCGTTGAAGATGGGTAATGAAAGGACTTTTAGGAGTATTTAGCTAATAATACTTAAAGGACGAGAAGGTATTTAGTTCTGATTGAGCGTAATGATGGTCACAATCGGCCAAGTTAAATTGGCTAAAGGAATAATGCCACTGTCTGGAGATGGAGGTAAAGGGACGATATGGGAGGTAGTTGAATTAAGCTTCATCTAAGGAAAGGACTCTCACAAATAAGTTCGGTATGTAGAAAAGAAAACGGGATTTCCCAAAAATATGAAATTGTATTTTGAAAATCTGAAAGACCGTATTCTAAGCTGGACTTGTTGTAAGCAACCATAAAGCTTGTATGGAACTTGGATTAGCAAAGTTTTTACGTTTAGTTGACACAATTGATAGGTTGAATGTATATAACAGGTGATTTTTTAGCTGGTTTGGTTTTGGCAACACTGGTTTTGACAGCTGACGTGTGTTTAGTACCTTGTGACTGTCAAACAGCTTCAGTTTGGTTTGCAATTTAACCATGGATCGTCTTACAAATGAACAACGCTTGAAAATTATTGAATTTTACTATCAAAATTCGTGCTCGGTTCGAAATGTTCATCGCGCGCTGCTTCCATTTTATGATCGGCATTCTCGACCTTCTGAGCAGTCTACTCGGAAGATTGTGACCAAATTTCGCACCAAATTTACTTTGTTGGACATTAAACCACCAACACGTTTACGTACTGTGCGTAGTGAAGAAAATATTGCGGCCGTATCAGCTAGTGTGACAGAAGACCGCGAAATGTCGATTCGGCGCCGTTCCCAGCAGTTAGGCCTTTGTTACAGCACTGCGTGGAAAATTTTGCGGAAGGATTTGGGCGTAAAGCCTTTTAAGATACAGCTGGTGCAAGAACTAAAGCCAGCCGACCTACCACAACGCCGAATTTTTGGTGAATGGGCTCTTGGAAAGCTGGCCGAGGATCCGCTTTTTTATCGAAAAATTGTGTTCAGCGATGAGGCTCATTTTTGGTTGAATGGGTACGTAAATAAGCAAAATTGCCGCATTTGGAGTGAAGATCAGCCAGAAGCATTGCAACAGCTACCAATGCATCCCGAAAAAGCCACTGTTTGGTGCGGTTTATGGGCCGGCGGCATTATTGGGCCATATTTCTTCAAAGATGATGCGAATCGCAGCGTTACTGTCAATGGTGAACGCTACCGAGCGATGATAACAAACTTTTTTTTGCCCGAAATGGAAGTTCTTGACTTGCATGATATGTGGTTTCAACAAGACGGTGCCACATGCCACACAGCACGCGAAACAATGGCGCAATTGCGAGGCGAGTTTGGTGAACAGTTAATTTCACGTTTCGGGCCGGTCAATTGGCCGCCTAGATCGTGCGATTTGACACCATTAGATTATTTTTTTGTGGGGGTATGTCAAGGCTAATGTCTATAGGGACAAGCCCGCTTCGATTGATGCACTGGAAGCCAACATCCATGCATTCATTCGTGAGATACCGGCCGATATGTGTGAAAGAGTATGCCAAAATTGGACTCAGCGGATGGGCTACCTGAGACGCAGCCGCGGTCAACATTTGCATGAAATTATCTTTAAACATTAAATTGCAAGGTTCAAACTATCGATTCAAATAAATATTTCATTCATTTTTTCGAATTTTTTGTGTTTTTGTTTTTAAAAAAGTTCTAAACCTCTTAAAAATTCACCCGTTAGTTCCGCCATTCGTGCACAAAATATGAACGCGGACATGAATGGTTAAAAGAAAAAAGTTGGGTCCTGAAACGGAATGTGCCAGTTGCGCTGTAGCAAACCTGCTTTGCTAGCTACCTTTGAGTTTTTTTTTTTTTTGGTTATGAAGGCTCGATTCAACTCCTCTTAGTTGGGCTTTGGTTAGCCCTTGCTTGTCATGGCTTACGTGATTGAAATTTGTAAGGACAGTCATGGTTTATGCTTGACTGCGGCGACACATAAAACAAATTTGAATCATGTGAGTATGATCATGAATCTCATGATTCCAATTTTGTGACGCCACAGTCCATGGTGAACTATGTCTCGTCATTAAGTCTGGTCCTTACTAGCTACCTCCATTTGCCACTTTACGTTTATGTTGGTTTCTACTAATGGCCGACACTCGTTACGGGCTCTTCCTCTACTAAATCCACCATCTGACTCGGAGCCGAAAATTCTTTGGGCTGAAGCATTGCAGCTCATATGCTCTACTTGACCTAGTAAAATTGGACTATTTTTGAACAGGTCTATGTCGTTACTCTGTTATTCACGGGTTGAATCTTCGTCACCAGAGTGCATCAACGCAAACGGGACCAAAGATTTTCCAAAGTATTTTTCGCTTAAAACAAGCAAGGACTTCTTCATATGCTCTTGTGTGTCCTGTATAGAAAGACTTAGATGATAGAAGTTCTTAAAAATCGCCACAGTAGTTCGAGTGAGAACATTTTTCCTGAGCTGGAAAAACAGCGGTTGACTAGAGTAATTCGTTTGATTTCTGACGATATATCGTTGTCAGAGTTAATAGAGCAGCCGAGGTAGACAAAGTCCCGTGCAATCTCAAAGTTAAATCTGTCAATGGTGACGTTCTGTCCAACTCGTCGATGTTGTGTCTTAACCTCATTTACTGCTAGTCTTACCCTCATTTACTGCTAAACCGCAAACGTGGCTATGACATCACGTTGAGTCCTACCAATGATGTCAATATTGTCGGCGTATGCTAGTAGTTGCACCGATTTTTGGAAAATTGTGCCTCTGGTGTTGGCCCCGGAGATTTTTGCACAATCCTCTCAAGAATCAAATTTAAGAAGTCACATGACAGCGCATCGCCTTGCCTGAATCCTTTTTTGGTATCGAATGTGTCGGTGAGGTCGTTTCCGAGAATTCTCCATCGTCATCCTACACAAACGGGCGAGTGTGGACGGTATACAGAACTAGACATGGCTCCGTATAGATCGTCTCTATAAATGCTGTCGTATGCGGCTTTGAAATCAACTCAAAATTAAAAGGTGGTGGGTATTGATTTGGACTTCTTGGGTTTTTCCAGGATCTGACGAAGTGTGAAAATTTGATCGGTTGTGGACTTTCCTGGCGTAAAACCACATTGATAAGGGCCAATCAGGTTGTTGGTAAACCGTTTCAGGCGTTTACATATAACGGCAGATAGGATCTTGGGAAGACGTATGCCTATGTAGTTGGCGCAGTTCAAAAGGTCTCCTTTTTTTGTGGATTGCGCAAACAATCTTGAGGTTCCATTCTACAGGCATACTTTCATCCGACCAGATTTGGCTTATGAGTTGGTGAATGTTATTTACCAAGTCATCTCCGCCGGCTTTATATAGCTCAGCGGGAAGGCCGTCATTTCCGGCAGCCTTTTTATACCCTATCCCATAGGGGTATATCTATTAGTTTTGATACTTAGTTTGTAACATAGAGAAATAATTTTGCTACATATACCTCAAAGTATATGGATCGACTCAGAATCGATAGCTGAGTCGATTAAGCCATGTCTGTCTGTCCGTCCGTCCGTCCGTCTGTACGTCACCGATTTTTAGGCCTTAAATTTTGAGCTAGGATAATGAAATTTGGTTTATAGGATCCTCGTCTCTGCCTACAGAACAAGTGTAAACATTTTTGAAATCCGCCCACTGCCGGCGTGGAAGAGAAAAACTCAGTTTTTGACCAAACCGTAAGGAATTTTAAAAAAGTTTCTGAACAACATATTTAGACAATATCAATATCTATATTTCGTCCATATAAAGTTTTTTGCCACTCCCACTTTTTGGGGGCGTTTTCAATAAAAAAAACTGTTTTCGGTCAAATTTTAAATTTTTCGAAAAAAAATTTGATGCAGAATCATTAACATTATTAATATAAACATTTCGTCTATATACCATTTTAACCAACGCCCACTTTTTGGGGGCGTTTTTATATAAAAACCATTTTTATACGCTACCCCATAACATATGCAGGAGAAAACCTTGTCTTTTGTAGAACCGTAAAAGTTTTTTATAAGCAGTCTGAAGAATTTGTTGTCACCATGTCATTTTCTTTATTTTATTCACATCGTGTTTTTAGCCATGTCCACTTTTTGGGGATTTTAGTTTTACAGATAGGATGGGATAGGGTATTCAACGATCCGCACAGTGGATTGTAGCCTTCTCATATGTTTTTTCTTCAAGACATTATCGAAAGCTTTGTATTTATACGCACCAATGTCGAATTTGATAACAAAACAAATAAAACAAATACAATTTTTTGGCGCAACAGGCTCGTTAGTACCCAGGGCCTAGCTTTCTCACAACCATTCATGTGTGCGTGTGTACTTCTTGCACGATGGCGGGGCCTCCTGTTTTATGCCGACTCCGAACGGCTAAGTTGAGATAAGCTATTCTTGACAATTAATACTACTCGGATGATTTGTCAGATCATCACGAGAGGAGGGCCAGTGAAGAATT
Source organism: Rhingia campestris (assembly GCA_932526625.1). Lineage (NCBI taxonomy): Eukaryota > Metazoa > Arthropoda > Insecta > Diptera > Syrphidae > Rhingia > Rhingia campestris. The sequence continues at coordinate 192,447,164 of OW052182.1, forward strand.
TGATAACATAAGCCTTATATGCGAGCACGTTCTGAGGGAGAAAAAGATGATATGGAGACATCTTTTATGAGCTTCTTGACAAAATTTATGTAGGATGTCCGGGCCTTCCGAAGTGGTAACATCGACTCAGACCACCTTAAGTCAAGGTAATAATGCGGATATCCACCACTCCACAAAAGACAAGAAATACTGTGAAAACATTTAATGTCGAAAGACTGCAATCGCAAGAGACCGCCAGGTCCTTCGCAGAATATGTACCCCTTAACCTCTTGATTCACACCATACTACCAGCATCGAATAATGACATAGATGCCAACAACTGCCGCAACTGATGTGCTAGGTTTCTCGCGCCCATCAGCAAGAAACCCCTGGTTTGATGAGGAATTTTGACAGATACTCGAAGCTAAGAGAGCTGTTATTGAGCTCTTTAGGCAAAGAAGGAGAGAAGAACACCGGCTTTCCAGAAAGAAGTAAAAATAGGAAGAAACCCGCGCTATCCAGGTTATAAAGAGGTACCACCCCAGGGGAAAAAAAAAGGTAAAACGTCAAAGCTAGGGATGTAAGGCTCAAGCAGAATCCTGTCGAGATGAACATGGAAAAATTCTAGTTGAGACACAGTCGATGCTGAAGATGTCGAAGAACCACTTCTGCAGACTGTAAAACGGGGAAGAAGAACAATCGCCCGCTGTGAGGCCGAGTGGACCATTCAATATTGGCGGCAACAGCATAACTACCAACTACCTCACCTACGTGAATTGAGGAAAGCAATGTCTAAACAAGCTTAAAAGGGCTCCCGGAAATGATGGCCCACCCTCCGAGATTTATAAAGCCATCCACCAACTCATAAGCCAAATCCGGTCAGAAGGAAGAATGCCTGAAGAATAGAACCTCAGCATCGGCTGCCTGATCCACAACAAAGGATATCGTCTGAACTGCGTCATTTACAGAGTCAGAAGTCTCCTCACGATGGCCTACAAGGTCCTACCTGCCGTAATATGTGAACGCCTGAAACCGTTTAACAACAACCTGATCGGTCAGTGGATTTTAAGCCAAGAAATTCCACATCTGATCAAACCTTCACAATTCGGCAGATCCTGGAAAAATCCTTAAAGTCAAAATCGATACCCACCACCTAATACTTACTTACTTACTTATCGGGCTCCCGAACCGTGAAGAGTCTCTGCCTGAGACACTGCAGCCTTCCATCCTCAACGATCCCAGGCTCGCTGCTTCCAGTTGTCTAGACCAAGCCTCTGGCATCCGCTATGGCTTATACATAGTATAAGCGCACCAATTGTGCTACAATAAGAAATTCAAATAACTTTTTTTTTAATCGATGTATTTCGTTTTTTTTTTTTTTTTGGTTAGAAAATAAAATTTTATTTTAAATAGTTAGTTTTTTTTTTAAAGATTATAGATCGCAAATGACCTCCACGCTCTCCCACGCATATGCGGCACCTGACCAAAAAATTATTCATTGCGGCCTGAAGTTGGGATCGCCTCAATTATTGTCGTTATGGACTGCTTTAATTCAGTTAAATTCCTGGGCTTCGTTTTATACACCTCTTGCTTGACATAACCCCATAAAAAGAAGTCTGGTGCAGTCAGGTCTGGTGACCTTGGGGGCCAGCGAAGAGTGGAGTTCCTAGAAATTAATTTGTTTGCGAATTTTTTGTTTAGCTCCGCCATAACTGGTCCGGCTATATGTGCAGTTGCTCCATCTTGCTGAAACCAAACGCTGTTGAATGGTATACGTCTTCGGCGCAGTTCTGGGTAAAAAAAAACTCCTTCAACATCTTTAAATAACGGTCCCCATTGACAGTAACGGTTACACCGTTTTCTTCAAAGAAGTACGGCCCGACAATACACCTTGATGAAACTGCGCACCACACAGTGACTCGTTCTGAGTGCAGTTCCGTCTAATGGAGCATTTTTGGATTAGACTCTTTCCATATACGGCAAGTTTGCTTGTTTACATTGCGTTAAGATCAAAATGGACCTCATCAGACATGAACAAACAATTGATCAATGTGTTGTCTTCTTCGGCCATTGATATCATTTTTTGGCAAAATTCCAGGCGAACAGGCAAATCCTGAGGGTTTAACTTGCTAGTAATTTGGACTTTGTACAGAAATAAGTTTAAATCTTCATGAAGTATCCGTTGTAATGACCGTCTACTAACTCCAATTTGCCCCGATAAGTTTCGGGTCGAAACGCTCGGATTGGCCTGTATTGCAGATGCTACTGCTGCGATTGTATCCTGAACCCGAACATTGGCATCTCGATGGTACGGCCTTCGTGCGATGCTTCCAGATTCGGCAAACATGTTTACAAACCTCATAATGGTCCATCTACTCGGGGGATTACCGCCAAACTCCCGCCTAAATTCCCTTTGGACGGAAATGACGGACTGCAAAGCATGGTACCGTTGCACTATCCAAATTCTTTTCTCCGTATCCCAAGCATCCATTTTTATAAATCTAAATAGTAACCTACAAAATAAAAAGAAAATAAGCCGATTACTCACACAGAAACAAAGTTATTACGTTTTATTTTTGTAGCACGATTCGTGCGCCACCCTGTACTTTGAAACTGAGGTTCGGTCTTGCTTGCCTTCTCGAACCTGTAGGCTGGGACTCGAAGATCCTCTTAGCTGGAGCATTATTGTCCATTCGCTCGATGTGGCCGACGTGTCGACGTGTCTTGGACTACATCCACAACTTGGTACAGCTCAAAGAGATCGCGATTGTATCTCCATTCGCCCTCCTCGTGCACAGGACCACCACCTAATCTTCGGTTTCAACGTTGCATAAGCCAGCATTTATATAGAGGTTAACTATACAGAGCCATGTCTAGTTTAAGTATACCGTCCAAACTAGTCCGTCTTGGCAGGATGACAATGGAGAATTCTCGCTACTCTATCGGGGTCGGAAATGACCGCACCGAAGCATCCAAAATCAAAAAAATGATTTAGGCAAGACGACGTACTGTCATGTGACTTCTTTAACAACATCCTGGATAGGGTTGCGCAAAACTCCTGGGCCAACATCAGAGGCTCAATCTTCTATGACTACTAGCATATGCTGACGATATTGACATCATTGGTAGGACTCAACGTGATAAAGCGGTTAAAGTGGGTTCAGCAGTAAATTCAGATTAAAACTATATATATGCTGTCAACTCCAATTCGTCGATATTCTGTGTGCTTTCACACAACATCGACGAATTGGGCAGAACGACACCATTGACAGATATAACTTTGAAGTAGTACGGGAGTTTGTCTACCTCGGCTACGCTATATCCTCTGAAAACGATATCTGTAGAAAAAAACGAAGAATTACCCTTTTTAACAACTGTTTCTTCGGGCTAAGAAGGCAATTTAGAAGAAAAGTCCTCACTCAAACTTCTAGGGAGATCCTATATACGACCCTGATCATCCGAGGCCTGCTCTTCGGCACTGAAGCATGGACCGTATCAAAAGCGGATGAAGAAATCCTTGGTCGATTCGAGAGGAAAATTCTTCGGTCCCGTTTGTGTTGACTAGCTATGGACAAAATTGAACCAAATTGAGTACAGCAACATACCCCTATTCAAAAAAAACTCCGCGTTTGACGGTTATGGTGGCCAGGACATGTAGAGTTAATGGACACTTATATTCCGGCTCACAGGCTCTTCGATTAACAGCCAGACGTTGGACAGACCTCAACCAACTTTAAGTGCGCAACTGGAGGCAGTTAGATAAAGATCGATCTAATTGGAGGCCCAGGTTCATTCCGGACTGTAGCACCAGTAAGTTAGTAATTGGGACCGCTTTGATCAAATGTTATTCCTTGATTTTATGTTTATTTGCAAAATACCCACCACCCTTTCATATATCTGGGGAAATTCGTCCCAGTCGATTCACTTTTTCCGAAAAAAGTTCAAAAACAAACCCTACAACCTACACTCACCCTAATTTGTTGCACAAAATCAATTCCCAAACAACATGCACTTGGGGGCAAGCATTTCTTTTGCATGTGCTACCAGTTTTTGGAGCTTGCAACATGCACTCCGACGCAGACAACCGTATCGTAAGTCAAACCAAACACAGCCAACCCTAAAACAGTCGCTCTCCGATGTGTCCTTGTTTTTGGTTTCAAAATTTCCAATACCTTCGACCTCTGACGCCCGACCCAAAGCCAACTGCTGCATCGAAAGTGCATCCAGTTACACCAAAAAGTGGTCACCCTCCCAGAAAACCGTTGCAATTCATAAAGTACGAAGTTCTTTTCTTTTTGCGACAAAATGTTGTTGGCTCCCGGTCCTCATTTCCACCCCAAAAAAAAAAAAAAAAATTAATCGTTACAATAGCACACTTGCCAACACCGCACACGCATACCACCAACATCGCCGTATGCTCCTTGCAAGCTGTGCGAAAATACTCCTCTTATCAATAATAATAATATTGTTAAACATTCGAACGAGTGCAGGATGCATCTCTGAGATGCAAGGGATGCATTCGATGCCACCGAGGGTTGGTAACACCACCACCCCCACTCGAGCACCTTTTATGCTGAAATAATGAAAATATTGCAATTGCATTTTGTTTATCCAACAACCGAGACCGATGTATATGTTCTGGCACTGCTGTTGCTGTTCCATGGCCCCCCCACATCCTGTACCCCATATACACTCAAATTGATGCAATTTGTATCGCCTCAGTGTGTCCTCCTCCACATCAGGTAGTCCTGATGCCTATCCGCAAAGCAACACCCATTCACCCACTCGAACATCAGACGACGCACGATGATTATTATGTTGATGATGATAGCTTGTGAAATTGCACTGGAACAAGGATGCAGTGCACGAGGACCTTTCTGTTTTTTCAGAGACTCAGTGCGCACATATTTGATTGCCTGAACTGCTGCAGTTGTGTGTACATATATTAATTTTATTGAACAATTAATTAAATGCTTTTTGCATGGAGTCCTGCATGTCGGCACCACTTCTCCGTTGAAAAGGACACACACACACACACACGAATTGAGTGAAGGGAGAGTGCGCGTTTACATAGAGCTAACTCCGGGACGAGGGCGACATTGTTATTATTTTTCAGGTTATGACTTTGTAGGCTTGTGTGGTGCTGCGCTGATGATGATATCTACGGCTGCATGTCATTCTCTCATCGAAACACAACTCGTATCCTTTGAGAAGGTGGCTGTGGGGATGCAGTTGTTGCAATTGCAACGGCATTCACAATTAAGGGAGAGTGCGTAATGGTCAGTTTTAGATTTGCGGATTTGTGGGCAATTGTCGGCCGTGAAAAAAGTGAAAATTAATTGAGCAGTCCTAATGGACACTCGGGATAACTGCGTATGGGATTAATGATCCAATTTTGAAGGGAACGTTTGGTGAAGCGGTTTTCAGAAGAATGGACACTTTGGACGATTAGCTGGGTAGTTAAGAGAATGGCATATGCTGAAATGGCGGAATTAATGAAGTTGGAGTGTTGTAATGGGTGAATCATTTAGAGGCGCCATTTTTTGATAGGGCTCGGTTGTCATTGTACTTTTTGTTCGAGTATTGTTTGACATTTTCTCATGAAAGAACTTAGCCTGGTACGGAGTCATTAAGAAAATCAACGTTCTTCGAGGAATTTTTTTCGTGTGCTTAGAACAATTTAGGGTCCAAATATTCGGCCAAACGAATGCCGGCAATAGGTATAATAGGAAATTTGATATTAAATTTTGAGTAATGGCTAGTAAACGCCTAAGAAGACTAACTTCGTGCCAAGTTCCTAGTCTTCCATGTGACGCATCATCACTCGGTGAATTATGGAACGCGGAGCAAAATAGTTGGGGGTAAGATCGCCAATAAAAAACATATGAGTAGAAAACGCCCCCAAAAAGTGGGCGTGGGTTAAAATGGTCTTTTGACGAAATGTTCACACTTATATTACTAATGATTCTGCATCAAAAGTTTTTTAGAAAATTTTAAAATTCGACCGAAAAATGTTTTTTATTAAAAACGCCCCCAAAAAGTGGGCGTGGCGAAACATTTTATATGAACGAAATACAGATATTCAGATTGTCTAAATATGTTGTTCAGAAAGTTTTTCAAAATTCCTTATGGTTTGGCCAAAAAATACGTTTTTCTAAAAAGGGGGCGTGGCAGTGAGCGGATTTCAAAAATTTTTACACTTGTTCTGCTGGGAGCAACAAAGAGCACGTGTACCAAATTTCATCCTTCTAGCTCAAAATTTAAGGCCCAAAAACTGGTGACGTACGGACGGACGGACGGACGGACGGACAGACATGGCTAAATCGACTCAGCTATCGATTCTGAGTCGATCCATATACTTTGTGGTATATGTAGCTAAATTATTTCTCTGTGTTACAAACTATGTATCAAAACTAATATATCCCTATGGGATAGGGTATAAAGACTTCTGACACTTCGAACACAAATCCACATCCGAATAAAGTCGCTGTTTCTGCTTACTATAACAGAGTCCGTAGTTGATGTCACAATTGTCCATCCTATTTTTCCTGGACCATCACACCGTAAGCAGATTAAGGCTTCCGCTATTTGTTCGGTAGCCCCTCTCTTTTTTATCATGGTCATGGTCGTCAACAATGAAATCAGTCCTCTTGGCTCTTGGTAGCTTACTTACTTACTTACTTACTTAAGTGGCGCTACAGTCCGGAATGAACCTGGGCCTCAACCAACATGCCTCTCCAATTAGCCCGGTCCTTAGCTAACTGCCTCCAGTTGCGCACTCCAAGTTGGTTGAGGTCGGTTTCTACTTGTGCGCGCCACTTAAGGCGAGGTCTTCCTCTACTGCGTCCGACGTCTGGCTGGGAATCGAAGACTCTGCGAGCCGGAGTATTGGTGTCCATTCGTTCTACATGTCCTAGCCATCTTAAACGTCCAATGCGGAGTTTTTTGACCAGGGGCATGTCGCTGTACAGCTCGTATAGTTCTTGGTTGAATCTTCGTCTCCATAGCCCGTCAACGCAAACGGGACCGAAGATTTTCGGAAGAATTTTCCTCTCGAATCTACCAAGGATTTCTTCATCCGCTTTTGATACGGTCCATGCTTCAGCGCCGTAGAGCAGGACTGGGATGATCAGGGTCTTATATAGGATCTCCTTAGTAGTTCGAGTGAGGGCTTTACTACTAAATTGCCTTCTTAGCCCGAAGAAACAGCGGTTGGCAAGAGTAATTCTTCGTTTAATTTCTGACGAGATGTTGTTGTCAGAGTTAATAGCGGAGCCGAGGTAGACAAAGTCCCGTACTACCTCAAAGTTATATCTGTCAATGGTGACGTTCTGTCCAATTCGTCGATGTTGTGTGTCCTTTCGTGTTGACAGCATATACTTAGTCTTACCCTCATTTACTGCTAAACCCATTTTCGCCGCTTCCTTCTCTATACTAGCAAACGTGGCTATGACATCACGTTGAGTCCTACCAATGATGTCAATATCGTCAGCGTATGCTAGTAGTTGCACCGACTTTTGGAAAATTGTGCCTCTGGTGTTGGCTTTGGAGTTTTGCACAATTCTCTCAAGAATCAGATTAAAAGTCACATGACAGCGCATCGCCTTGCCTAAATCCTTTTTTGGTATCGAATGTGTCGGTGAGGTCGTTTCCGACCCTGATGGAGCACCGAGAATTCTCCATCGTCATCCTACACAAACGGACGAGTTTGGGCGGTATACCAAAACTAGACATGGCTCTGTACAGTTCGTCTCTATAAATGCTGTCTTATGCGGCTTTGAAATCGATGAATAGGTGGTGGGTATCGATTTGGACTTCTTGAGTTTTTTCCAGGATCTGCCGAAGTGTGAAAATTTGATCGGTTGTGGACTTTCCTGGCCTAAAACCACACTGATAAGGGCCAATCAGGTTGTTGGTAAACGGTTTCAGGCGTTCACATATTACGGCAGATAGGATCTTGTAGGCGATGTTGAGGAGACTTATGCCTCTGTAGTTGGCGCAGTTCAGAGGGTCTCCTTTTTTGTGGATCGGGCAAACGATGCTGAGGTTCCATTCTTCAGGCATATTTTCTTCCGACCAGATTTGGCTTATGAGTTGGTGGATGTTACTTACCAAGTCATCTCCGCTGGCCTTATAGAGCTCAGCGGGAAGGCCGTCATTTCCGGCAGCCTTATTAAGCTTGAGTTTAGATATTGCTATCCTCACTTCACTCAGGTCGGGTGGTTGGTAGTTTTCGCTGTCGTTGCCAATATTGAATGGTTCGTTCTGCCTGACAGCGGAATGTTGTTCGTCATCGCCGTTTAACAGTCTGCAGAAGTGGTTCTTCCATATCCTCAGCATCGACTGTGTCTCAACTACAATATTTCCTTGTTCATCTCGACAGGATTCTGTTCGAGCCTTGTATCCTTGGCTCTTGGTAGCTTATTAACAACAATTTTTGAGTGGGTAGTTAACCCAAAGCACAACCCTCAACCTGGAGGGCCAGTTTTAATTTATTAGATACCCTTAGGACAGGGGGACATCGGTATCAAATACGGGATTGAGGGTTGCCGTTTGCCTCTCAGCTCTTCCGCCACCATCTCCATTCAAGGGACCTGACTAACCCTTGAGATTCCTAGATGACCTGTTGTCCGAATATGTTGGAGAAGCTCAGAAAGGTTTTCTACTTTGTTCATCCTGGAACTGGAACTCTAGACGCTACTGTTTACATCATCTTGGGAATTATTTTTCTGCCATCTGGGGAGGTTATTTTGATAGGGGACTTTAACCCTCGCTAGTTTTGTTCCTCTAGTGGAATTTTAATTCCCACATACCCCGGATATCTACAGAGGATTCCTGTATGCGCCACCTGAAGACGCTTCTGATGAGAGTCTAGCAACTCAAAAAAAAATAAAAATACAAATTTTTGACGCAACAGTCTCGTTAGAACCCAAGGGCGAAATTTCTCAAAACCATTCATATGTGCATGTGTACCTCTTCCATGATGGCGGGACCTCCTGTTTTATTGCGACTCCGAACGACTTAGTTGAGATAAGCTTTTCTTGACTACTCGGATGATTTGTCAGATCATCACGAGAGGAGAGGAAAAAATTACGGTTTGGTGTGGTTTATGGGCCGGCGGCGTCATTGGGCCGTACTTCTTCCGTGATGATCAAGACCGGCACGTTACTGTGAATGGGAATCGTTACCATTCAATGATAACCGAATATTTTTGGCCCAAATTGGATGATATGGACTTGGAGGACATGTGGTTCCAACAGGACGGCACCACAAGCCACACATCGAATGTCACAATCAATTTATTGGAAACCAAGTTTGGAGAACGTGTTATCTCACAAAATGGTCCAGTCTAGTCGCTTGGCCGCCTCGGTCGTGCGATTTGACGCCGTTAGACTATTTTCTGTGGGGATACGTCAAGTCTATGGTCTATGCCAACAAGCCAGCGACGATTGATGAACTTCGTACGAATATCGAACGTGAAATTGCAGCAGTATCGGTCGATTTAAGCTTGAAAACCGTCGAAAATTGGGTTCAGCGTCTGGACTTCTGCAAGCGTGCCCGTAGAGGCCATGCAAAAGAAATCGAGTTTCGTACATAATGGCATCGAACGTACTTTCACAGGAATAAAGAATTTCATTGATATCCAAAACCGTTTTTGTTTTATTTAAAAAAAAAATTTGTAGCGCTCTTATTGAAAAACCCGATATGTGGCTTTGACTAAATAATTAATAAATATTGGAGGAAGGAAAAGAACCTCAATTTTCGAAGTTGGAATATTATCGAGAGAACTGGGTGATCAACTTTGCTTCAGCTATCGCAGTAGGATTGAAAAGAGTGCGCATACTAGGGCAAACATTTCCCCTAACTTTTTCATAATGCTATCACTTCCTTTTCATTCTCCAACTGGTTAAATTAAGTACGTGAAGGGTTCTACATTTTCCTCCAGGTTTTCCTTTGCTAGCAACCACAATCTGCCAAATTAATTTCGCAGAACATCTACAGGTGTCGCCGAAAATTAGAACTTGCACATTTGTCGAGACATACAAAAACTTCTTGAAACTTGAAAAAACACAAAGGTTTGCCATGTCGCTCTAAACATATTATTCCTTAACGCCCTGAACTTTTTATAAATCCTTTACCTCGGTAGCATACATCAATGACCTTCTTTTCTGAGTATCGATTAAAAATTAAAAAAAAAAAAACATAATTGATGAAAATTTCATCAAGAAGTTGCCAAAGCCCCCCAACAACAAATGCTATCCAGGTAAACCCAGTTTTTCGCATTTTTCGCAGTTGCAGCACCTCTATAATTAGCAAAACTTACAAAGTTGAATTTAATTCCCCTCGTAGAGTCCCAAACTAACCACACTAATTTGTCAATTTTTTTTCGACGGAATATCAATTTTGTCCTCTCCTTACCACACACACTAACACAACACATATGGTCAACATTTCATTTAACCAAATCGATAAAACGTAAAATTCGTCTTCGACTGAATTTATAAAAAAGTCATAACGCCACACCCCCATTGTCTCGGCCTTAAACAAAGGAACAGCATACTCCTCGTAATTACTTTATTCAGGACTAGTCCTGAAACACAGTAACAAGCAGGCATACATCCTATTTAACAAACAAGTTAACAAAAAAAAAAACAACGAAAACGAATAAAAAACTTCAAGTCATCATTGCGGTTTCATCGACCCTAATTACGGAGTCACCTTCCCAGGCACTAACAGGACAATTACACGACGGGGAAAAAGACAAATATTTAGAGCCATCGTTGACATTCCTTAAGGGTGTGCCTTGTAGGCACACGCAGGACCAAGCAACTGCGTGAAAAGTTTTTTTCCTTTTTTTCAGCTCAACTATCTGTCAGGAGAATAGGTAATCGGGGGCGTATTGACAGAGAATTACATTCGCCTTTTCCGGCTGTCCGGGCAGCGTAATTGAAATGTTTAACCGACAAATGGACAGGACTCTCGGCAGAAGTACGAGCATAGTCATGGCTGAGTTGAAGGTGGAGGAATTGAAATAGCAATTGACTGTTGGACGGACACTAACCGCATATGTACGGGAGGACGGATGGACAGTTTGCTTATAGGGGAGATCGGGAACAGCAAATTGATATTGGATTTGAAATTGAATTTTGTCGGAAAGGAGCCGAACGGATGACAGTTCAAGTGAGTTGGTCATTGGAAGATGTCTTCTTTAATTTTTTTTAATAGTTTGACAGTTACACTGCTTGACCGAAGGTAGAGGTTTAACACCTTTAATGTTGTAAACGGTTTGTATAGTCGTCATGCAATTAGCTGAGGGAAAGTACTGACTAGTTGGCTGAATGGATTCTTCATTTTGGCATTTGGAGTTAGAAAAGAAAGGGACAGATACAAATTAAGAAGAAGAAGAAAAAAAATGATTTTGGGACCTTTTGTAACCTTGATGTAACCTCCTGCAAATATTCTTCTTGGTAAATGAAGAGGGCGACAACATTTTCGTCGACATCAAATGTGGTTGCAGTGGCCATTTTGTCAGACTAATTGCGCAGGTCCTTTGGTTGATTCGCAAAAGTCTCAACAGCTACACATTTTTCACTTCTCCACCTCTAGCGAAGGCCTAACTCCGTTCGGAGTCGAATTTAAACTGGAGGCAGAAATAAAACTGGAAAATAAAACACCACTGGTGGACCAAAAATAGCTAGGGGTGAGGTCCCCTTTAAAAAAAACCCTTCCCAGTCGGCAGCGAAAGAATTCCCAAGATGTAATCAACGGTGGAGTCTGTACTGTCCCAGTTAGGATGGACTAAGTAACCAAGCTATTTGAGCTGCTCCGACATATTTGGGCAACAGTTCACCTATGAATCTCATGGGTTAGTCAGGCGAAAGAGCTGAGAGGCATACGGCGGCGCTCAATACAGTAATGGATACTGATGGCTCCGTGTCCTATAGGGGAAGCTAAAAACATGGAACTGACCCTCCAGGTTGGTGGTTGTGCTTTGGGTTAACTATCCACCCATGGAAAAAACCTTTGTTACGAAGCAACCAATAACCTCGGAAAGGACTGATCTTATTGTTGATGACCCTGCTAAACGAAAAAAAGGACAACAACGTTCGTATGTGCACCTGGAATGTGAGAACATTATACAGAAACGGGGCAGTAAAACAACTAGCGGAAGCCCTAAACCGCTACAAAGCAAACATTATTACCATCCATGAAATACGATGGGATGGGACGGGCAAATAGAGGATGGAAAACTGTAACATCTACTAAAGACCGTGTTATAGTAAGCAGAAACAGCGACTATTCGGATGCGGATTTGTTATAAGTGCCAGACTTAGGCAAGAAGTCTTATGTTTCCAAGACATTAGCGAACGCATTGTAACAATCCGCAGCAAGGCCAACATAAGCCTTATATGCGCTCACGCTTAAGCGGAAGAAAAAGATGACATAACTAAGGATCGATTCTACGAGCTCCTTGACAAAATCTATGAGCGACTACCAAAGTACGATGTTAAGATCGTGCTGGGAAATTTTAACGTAAAGGTAGGAAGAGAAGACATGTTTAGCAGTATTGTCGGAAAATATAGCCTATACGACAATACGTCTAGCAACGGACTTAGGCTAATTGACTTCGCTACGGAACGAAATGCCACTATAGCCAGCACCAGATCAACGTACAGTCAACCAAATTGATCACATTGCGATAGACAAGAGGCACGTAAGCAGTATTTTGGAAGTAAGAACATTCCGAGAGGCTAACATCAACTCGGACCACTACCTTTTTGCAGCCAAGGTAAGCATGTGGCTATCCACCACGCCACAACAAGGACCGCTAAGCTTCGCACCACGCGTATCCCTTAACCTCTCGATTCACAACACACTACCAGCATCTAATGTCGAAGAACAATGGCAACGATGCCAACAAGCCATTAGATCAGCCGCAACTGGTATGATAGGTTTCTCGCGGCCACCAGCAAGAAACCCCTGGTTTGATAAGGAATGCCGACAGATGCTCGCATCCAAGAACCAGGCCTACAAGGTTAAGCTGCAGGTGAAGACGAGAGCTGTCGTTGAGCTCTATAGGCAAAGAAGAAGGGAAGAGCATCGGCTTTTCAGAAAGAAGAAAAAAGAGCAAGAAAAGCGCGCGATCGAGGATATAGTGAGGTGCCACTCCAGGAACGATGTTCGCAATTTCTTCCAAAGCGTAAAACGTCAAATCCACGCATACAAGGCTCGAACAGAATCCTGTCGAGATAAACAAGGAAATATCGTAGTTGAGGCACAGTCGATGGTGAGGATGTGGAAGAACCACTTCTGCAGACTGGTAAACGGCGATGACGAACTACAATCCGCTGTCAGGCAGAACGAACCATTTAATATTGGCAAAGACAGCGAAAACTGCCAACCACCCGACCTAAGTGATGTGAGGATAGCAATATCTAAACTAAGGAAGGCTACCGGACTTGACCGCCTTTCTGCTGAGCTTTATAAAGCTGGCGGGAGATGACATGGTAAGTACGACCCACCTACTCATAAGCCAAATCTGGTCGGCTGAAAGCATGCCTGACGATCCACAAAAAAGGAAACCATCTGAACTGCGTCTACTCAAGGAGGCATAAGTCTCCTCAACATCGCCTTAATGATCCTATCTGCTGAACGCCTGAAACCGTTTACCAACTACCTGATGTCGGACCTTATCTGTGTGGTTTTAGGCCAGGAAAGTCCACAACCGATCAAATTTTCACACTTCGGCAGATCCTGGAAAAAAACCCAAAAAGTCAAAATCGATACCCACCACCTATTCATCGATTTCAAAGCCGCATGCTACAGTATTTATAGTTACGAACTATACAGAGCCATGTCTAGTTTTAGTATACCGCCCAAACTCGTCCATTTGTTTAGGATGACGATGCAGAATTCTCGCTGCTCCATCAGGGTCGAAAACGACCTCACCGACACATTCGATACCAAAAAAGGATTTAGGCAAGGCGATGCGCTGTCATGTGACTTCTTTAATCTGATTCTTGAGAGATCAGATTAAAGAAGGAAGCTGCAAAAATGGGTTTAGCAGTAAATGAGGGTAAGACTAAGTATATGCTGTCAACACGAAAGGATACACAACATCGACGAATTGGCAGAACGTCACCATTGACAGATATAACTTTGAGGTAGTACAGGACTTTGTCTACCTCTGATCCGCTTTTAACTCTGACAACAACATCTCGTCAGAAATCAAACGAAGAATTACTTTTGCCAACCGCTGTTTCTTCGGGCTAAGAAGGCAATTTAGTAGTAAAGACCTCACTCGAACTACTAAGGAGATCCTATATGAGACCCTGATCATCCCAGTCCTGCTCTACGGCGCTAAAGCATGGACCGTATCAAAGACGGATGAAGAAATCCTTGGTCGATTCTTCGAAAAATCTTCGGTCCCGTTTGCGTTGACGGGCTATGGAGACGAAGATTTAACCACGAACTCTACAGCGACACACTCCTGGTCAAAAAACTTCGCATTGGACGTTTAAGATGGCTAGGACATGTAGAACGAATGGACACCAATACTCCGGCTCGCAGACTTTTCGATTCCTAGCCAGACGGTGGACCCAGTAGAGGAATACCTCGCCTTAAGTGGCGCGCTCAAGTAGAAACTGACCTCAACCAAGTTGGAGTGCGCAACTGGAGGCAGTTAGCTTAGGAACATGCTAATTGGAGAGGCATGTTCGTTGGACCAGGTTCATCCCGGATTGTAGCGCCACTGAAAGGAAGAACAAAGAAACAGTGACTATTCGTATGCGGATTTGCTATACGTGCCAAAAGCCTTAGTTCTTCAAGACGTTATCGAACGCATTGTATTTATACGCACCGAGGCCAAATGCGCCAACATATCCATTATATGAGCTGCCGCTCCGACCGACGGAGGAAACTTGACAAAACCTATGAGCGACTACCGAAGTACGATGTTAAACGTGCTGGGAGATTTTAACGCAAAGGTAGGAAGAGATGACATCTTTAGCAGTATTATCGGAAACACAGACTACACGATAACAGGTCTGGTAACGGACTTAGGATAATTGACTTCGCTGCGGAACGGGCTCCTTACCTCGACAACCATAAAAGGACATGGCGGTCCCCAGATGATCGAACAGTCAACCAAATTGATAGGCAAGAGGCATCCAACCAGTATTTTGGTTGTCCGACCACTACCATGCTGCAGCCAAGGTAAGACTGTATGCCCTAATGAGTGTGGTTTTAGGCCAGGAAAGTCCACAACTCATCAAATCTTCATACTTCGGCAGATCCTGAATTCCAAAATATAAATACCCACCACCTATTCATCGATTTCAATACCGAATACGACAGCATTTATAGAAGAAACTATACAGAGCCATGTCTAGTTTTGGTATACCGCCCAAACTCGCCCGCCCTGTAGAGACAGGATGACGATGGAGAATTCTTGGGTCGGAAATGACCTCAGCGACTTATTCGATACCAAAATAGGAAGGACGGTAACGAAGATCTCCAATCAATTCATTATTGGGCACAAACTAACAGTCTTGCCCTCAATTCCACCAAATCCAAAGAACTAATAATTTGAAAGACTAAAGTAGCTATGTGGTGCTTTAAACTTAAAGGTTTGGATAATGAGTAGGTATGTTAATTCTGCATGAAATCTGGGTTTTCTTTTCTTTACGGTATGCACCGTGGAAGGGTCAATTAGAAAGCTAATTACTGCGATTACCTTCTTATTTTTTGAATCCTTGATGTCGGGATGTAATCCAAATTACCCGAATAATAAACCACATAGCCTTAAGCCTTAGTGTGTCTTTTGTTGGACTCGGCACATACACCAAATTTTTGCAAATTTTTTGTATCTTCCTTTCACAACCAACGGGGTGGGACAATTCCAAGATGCTTAATGTGAAACTAGACTTACAGGTTGGTGCCAAAACTGCAAATGATATTTTCAGCCAGTCCCTACACAGGCTCCCTCAAAAGCTGCTTAAAAAAATCACCACCCCCTCTCAGTTATTGCAATGCATTCCAAAGTGTAATATTTAAAAAAAAAAAGTTAAAAAAAAAAACATAAACACCACCTTATCTTCAATCCAAAAGCACACTCAGTCGTCGATATACGGATTTATCCACTGCCGGATATCGATATGCTAATAACGAAGTTATTCCATTTATTTTTCCACTTCATCGCAGGAATTATTATAAGCAAACAACATTGGCTTCCACGTCGCCCTCAGCAGCCCCCAGCCCGCCCTAATACCATTGAAAACAAATTTAAAAACGAGCAGCAGAACTGTATCAAAGCATATTTTTATTCTGGTAGAACGGTTTTATGCTTTTTCAATAAACATTTATCCGATTTCATTGCCGGCACAAGAAAAAAAAAAAAAACACCCACACACTCATAACACATAATCGCGCTGGGAGAAGTTCAAAAGATGAATCCGTCCACATTCCATCGCCCAGTGTGTAAGTGTATCCTTTTTTCGGAGGCTTATCCATAGCACCCAGTCTGCCATCCATAAAACGATGTCTACTAATGCTCAATTTTTTTTTTCCAACTCCCATTCGTCCTAGATTTACACAGATCTTCGCCCTCGTCCAGGGGGGTGTGTGTGTGTGTACAGGGGCTGGGATTTTGAATATGAGAATCAATGAGATGGAAATTCATTTTTTCCAAATCATATACTTACACACGGGTGTTTTTGTTTCCTCATAGATACTCGGTAATATATTTTTAAACGAACGATAAAGAGGCAGAATGGTAACCGTATTTTTATTTAGCTGCCGCAGGGTGGATGTTTGAGAGGGTGGCTGGAGATGATGGGGAAGATATTTATTTTTTAAAAAATATTGAACCAAATATTTTGTATTTCTCTTGATGAAGGGAATTATGGGATGATGGTATTACTGTTTTTCTGGATGGATATCTTTGTTCGTTATTTTCAGAAGAATTTCTGTGTAATTACATCAATTTTGAAGGACTTTCGTCAAGGATTGTTGATGCGATACTATTAGCTTTTCAAGTACTTACTTATCTAAGTGGCGCTACAGTCCGGAATTAGCCGGGGCCTCGACCAACATGTCTCTGCAATTAGACTGTTCTTAAGCTAATTGATTATAGTTGCGCACTTTAAGTTGGTTGAAGTCGGTTTCTATTTGCGGGCGCTTAAGGCAAGGTCTTCCTTTACTGCGTCCGACTTACTTACTTACTTAAGTGGCGCTACAGTCCAGGATGAACCTGGGCCTCCACCAACATGCCTCTCCAATTAGCCCGGTTCTTAGCTAACTGCCTCCAGACAATTTCTACTTGGCCGCGCCACTTAAGGCGATGTATTCCTCTACTGCGTCCGACATCTGGCTGGGAAACAAAGACTCTGCAAGCCGGAGTATTGGTGTCCATTCGTTCTACATGTCCTAGCCATCTTAAACGTCCAATGCGGAGTTTTCTGACCAGGGGAATGTCGCTGTACAGCTCGTATTGTACTTGGTTGAATCTTTGTCTCCATAGCCCGTCAAGGCAAACGGAACCGCAGATTTTTCAAAGAATTATCCTCTCGAATCGACCAAGGAATTCTTAATCCGCTTTTAATACGGTGCATGCTTCCGTGCCAAGCGGGTCTTATATAGGATCTCCTTAGTGGTTCGAGTGAGGGCTTCGGGCTAACAAGGCAATTTGGTAGTATAATTTGGTAGCTTTGTTAGCCCGAAGAAACAGCGGTTGGCAAGAGTGATTCTTCGTTTGATTTCTGACGAGATGTTGTTGTCAGAGTTAATAGCGGATCCGAGGTAGAGAAAGTTCCGTACTACCTTATATCTGTTATATCTGTCAATGGTGGAATTCTGTCCAATTCGTCGATGTTGTGTGTCCTTTCGTCTTGACAGCATATAGTTACGGCTTTCGTGCTAAACCCATTCTTGTCACTTACTTCTCTATACTAGCAAACGTGGCTATGAGACCCCGTTGAGTCCGACCAATGATGTCAATATCGTCAGCGTGTTGGCTTTAGAGTTTTGCACAATCCTCTCAAGAATCAGATTAAAGAAGTCACATGACAGCGCATCGCCTTGCCTAAATCCCGTTTTGTTGTCGAATGAGTCGGTGCGGTCGTTTCCGACCCTGATGCAGCAGCGAGAATTCTCCATCGTTATCCTACACGGACGGATGAATTTGGGCGGTATACCAAAACTAGACATGGCTCTGTGTAGTTCGTCTCTATAAATGCTGTCATATGCGGCTTTGAAATCGATAAATAGGTGGTGGGTATCAAGTTGGACTTCTTGTTTTTTTTCCAGGATCTGCCGAAGTGTGAAAATTTGATTGATTGTGGACTTTCCTGGCCTAAAACCACACTGATAAGGGCCGATCAGGTTGGTGGTAAACGGTTTCAGGCGTTCACATATTACGGCAGATAGGATCTTGTAAGCGATGTTGAGTAGACTTATGCCTCTGTAGTTGGCGCAGTTCAGAGGGTCTCCTTTTTTGTGGATCGGGCAAACGATGCTGAGGTTTCATTCTTTAGGCATGCTTTCAACCGACCTGATTTGGCTTATGAGTTGGTGGATGTTGCTTACCAAGTCATCTCCGCAAGCTTAATAAAGCTCTGCGGGAAGGCCGTCATTTCCAGCGGCCTTATTAAGCTTGAGTTTAGATATAGCTATCCTCAAATCACTTAGGTCGGGTGGTTGGCAGTTTTCGCTGTCAGTGCCAATATTGAATGGATCGTTCTGCCTGACAGCGGAATGTTGTTCGTCATCGCCGTTTAACAGTCTGCAGAAGTGGTTATTCCATATCCTCAGCATCGACTGTGTCTCAACTACAAATTTTCCTCGTTTATCTCGACATAATTCTGTTCGAGCTTGGTATCCTTGGCTTTGAGGTTTTACACTTTGGTAAAACTTGTGAACATCGCTCCTGGAGTGGCACCTCTCTATATCCTCCATCGCGCTCTTTTCTTGCTCTGTTTTCTTCTTTCTGAAACGCCGCGCCGGTGTTCTTACTTTTTGCTCTGCCTAGTAGACCTCGTTATTAGCTGCGAGCATCTGTGGGCATTCCTCATCAAACCAGGGGTTTCTAGCTGGTTTCATTTGCTGCATTCATTTTGACTTTCGCTACAACAAGGTAGTAGTCCGAGTCGATGTTAGCCCCTCGGAATGTTCGGACATCCAAAATACTGTTTACATGCCTCTTTTCAATCGCAATGTGATCAATTTGGATGACTGTACGTTAATCTGGAGACCGCCATGTCCCCTTATGGATATCGAGGTGAGGAAACCGTGTGCTGGCTATATTGGCATTTCGTTCCATAGCGAAGTCAATTAGCCTAAGTCCGTTACCAGACGTGTTGTAGTGTAGGCTACATTTTCTGATTATTCTGCTAAAGATGTCTTCTCTTCCTACCTTTGCGTTAAAATCTCCCAGCACGACCTTAATACCGTAGTTTGGTAGTCGCTCATAGGTTTTGTCGAGGAGCTCGTAGAAGCAATCCTTAGTTATATCATCCTTTTCCTCCGCCGGAGCATGAGCGCATATAAGGCTTATGTTGGCGAATTTGGCCTTGATGCGGATTGTTACAATGCGTTCGCTTATGTCTTGAAAACATAAGACTTCTGGCCTAAGTCTGGCACTTATAACAAATCCGCATCCGAATAGTCACTGTTTCTGCTCACTATAACACGGTCCATAGTAGATGTCACAGTTTTTCATCCTCTTTTCGCCCGGCCCATCCCATCGTATTTCCTGGATGGCAGTAGCAGATGTAGTAGATGCTTTGTAGCAGTTAAGGGCTTCCGCTAATTGTTCGACTGCACCTCCTCTGTTTATCATTGTAACATTCCTGATACGAAGATCATTGTCCCTTATTCATTTAAAATGGTCGAAAACAGTATAATCAGCACTTTTAGATGCTGTTGGTTCTTCTTCCTAAGTGGCGCTACCATCTGGAATGAACTTGGGCCTCAACCAACATGCGAGACTTTTAGTTGCTTCTATAGGTTGCTACAATAGAAAACGCGGATTAAGCGCTACCGTTTTCCTTCAGAGTCATCAGCCACCATCTCAGTTCAAGTGGCCTAACTAACCCTTAAAATTTCTTTTATCCTGTTGTGGAATATGTCAGGCCACCTCATGTAGGTGAAGTAAAACATAGACGCCATCTTTGGAATTCTTTCCGCTGTCTGATGAGGTTTTCTGTTTGATGACCTTTATAGTTTTGGTCAACTACATATCCCTACATATCTGCAGAGAATTTCTCTATCGCGTCCGATGGAATATTAGCCATTCCACATGGAAAGCACACATGTATGGTTGGCAGAAAAAGCTAGGTCCTTTGATACTTTGGCGATGCTGTATTACTTTCTTTATGACCTTTCCTCACATGCTCTATGGACGCAGAAAGACTCTCATAAAAAGGTTTTTGCTTACTTAAATCAATCAATTGAGCTCAGTAGAGGCTTATTCGAACCTCGAGATCGAATCCTAGACAAAGCATGACAATTAAACTGCGTTGGTTGGGTATCGGGGTAAAATGTTTTCCTGAGTAAATGATGAGCTAGATTCCAGAAGTCGGTAATGTACCCTCTCACTGTCTAGAACAGCCACGCTTGTAAATTCCTTGATAGCAATGGATTTCCCAATAGTTAAAGCGGACGCATAAATATGTGAGAAACTTATAATGCCTTCATATGCACAATGCCTGCACTCTGCACTTTGTCCGTGATTTCACTTCAAAGGCCCATTAAGCACTTAAACCGTTTGACGCAAATAAAATCCCATTCCGCATTCGCAACTCGCATTTCATTGACTCGTTTAGCAAATATTTAAATAATAATTTACCATTCCAGGATGTCTCACCTTCCCATCCATCACAGCGCATCAACATCCTCATTCACCCTTTTCCTTAAAATCCGCACATCGCAACATCATCATATAGCTGCAGGAAGGGATGGGATGTCCATCACTCCGTTTGCCATAACCTTTGTCAAACAAAACAAAATTAATTCAATTTGAATGGTAACTCAATACTCTCAACGCGACGTGCCATTTCAATAAGCAATTCCTTCGACAGCAGGACCTCTTTCTCCCCAACGTCGCTTGTTTACATTTCCATTATTATTTACACAAAACGGCAAACGATGAAATGAAACATTTCCATCATTTCAACCGACCACCCCCCCACCCCTAATCGAATCAAATTTCAAATCCCATTTGCTTTTGTGCGTGTGTGTGGGTGTCGTGAAATTAAAAATAATATTTGACGCACCGAAGCGGACTAAATATTCGAATGGCTTAAGGGCGCGATGCCAACTGAGTTGTGTAAGCGATCCAGGACGACTTGGAAACCGTGGGTGCCCCCAAGCACCGCGCACCACAGTTACCCATCGTTTGGGTAAATAGCATTCCTCGGGATACTCGTCGCAGACAGAAAGCACGTGCCAAAGAATAATAATTTCAGGATTCAACCCTTCCCCGACAGTCATCCGTTTTCGCCACGACAATGAGCGAAATATCCTGCGATTGGAAATTAAACACACGCATGTATACAACTCTAGAATTGGTTTCTTCCTTCCGAATTGGAAATACCCCATCCCCCCACCACCCAAAAAAAAAAAGGATATTTCACGCTAGAGTTGTGTAATTAAATTTAAAGAAAAATATCCTAAACACTGAGAGTTCCCTCGGATGCCATGCCCGTTGGTGAAAAGAAGTCAACAAAGCGAAAAGAAATTTCCAAGTGAATATCCTTGGTAATCCATATCCATTCAGCCGCATCCACATCCGTATTTAGTTTTTTTTTGAGAATTAAAATTCATCGCCTCAGGAAAGAAACCTTCATCCCGGGGAAGCAACTTTCAAAGAAGTTTTGTTCTCTTCCACATCCTTGCGGATACAAGGATATAATTATTTTCCTGATTTCTGTTGGGGTATTATGTATGAAATATGAAACAAACATATCCCAGGACTCGTCTTACACTCACCTCACACACAACCCTTTCGCATGTCGGTCGTTTGAATGAGGGATAGAGAGTGCATTTCAGGATGCGTGCAACCCCTAGCTACACGCGAATATTTTACAAGCACACTCTCTCGCATATTATCCCGGGTGTACTTGTAATGAAATACCAAATATTTTATAAGACGAAGAAGGATCTGTCGACTTCTTCGAACCTCTGCAAGATACGTTTAGCTATTCCATACAGTTAATCGTATCCTTGCTAGCTGCATAAGGATTCCATTTTATTTTTTGTTTATTCATCGGTTGTTGGGTTTCGTTTCTAAGAACTGCATGCGATATAGTCCCGTTTTCTTATAGGAGGGCTTCCTGTTCCAATATGTGCTTCGCAGATGCATGGGGAAAGTTTAATTTTCAGCTAACCCTGGTGTACGAGTGGTACTAAGTCAAAAGGCGTTCATTGGGCGGTGAGTGAGCAAGTGAAGATAGTCCTGTATGTTCGGCTCAACATGCAGGATATAAAGAAAATTATGAAATCTTAGAAGGAAACGCAAAGAAATAAATTTACAAAATTTGTTTTGTAAGGCTGACAGGGATGTGCAAGAGTGGGTTTATTAGTAAAACATGAACAAACGATGTTGTAAATTTGGTTGGAGGTACACTTTTGTGGTGCCTAAAATATCCTTTTTTTGGGGATGTACCATGCGATATATTTTGAGCATTAATTGTGGTTATGTGGGGATGCTTAGGAGTTTGCATATGGGAACCATAAGAGGAAGTAGGACATATGAAGGTTTATTATTATAAATGTCAGTTTTGACATATTTATGCTCGCAGGAGTGAGCTAAGAATATCAATGTAGCGGTTTTAGACGATATGGCGCTTTTTTAAGGGAGTGAGTCACATTTAAGGAATATTAATACACAGGGTTGTCGAGGGCCCGATTAAACATCACAACCTATCCTGGAGGTACATGTAAGTACGTGTACTGGCACTAATGGGTATCCCAAGAGCAGTAGGAGGCAGATCGAACAACAAAAGAATATCTAGCACAATAAAATCGTATATCTGTCAGTTTTGCGAGGGTTGATAACAAGACAGAATGGAACGGCCTGCTGTCCCTGGCGAACCTAGATGAGCTGCTTCGACATATTCTAGGAATGTCAACGGTAATTCAGGCACCTTGAACAGAGATGATGGGATGAACCGAAAGGCCAACGGCATCGCTCAATCTTGCAGTGGATACTGATGGCCCTTAAAAATTGGAAATGGCATCTTAAAAATTGGAAATGACCCTCTAGGTTGGGGGTTGTGCTTTGGGTTAGCTATCCACCCATGGCAAAAACTATATGTTACTAGTTACCACAATCGTCAGAAAGGACTGATCTTATTTTTGACAACCCTGCTAAACGAAAAAAGGACAACGACGTTCGTATCTGCACCTGCAATGTGAGAACATTAAACAACTTGCGGAAGAAAAAACTGCTACAAAGCAGACATTACCGCCATCCAGGAAATATGATGGAATGGGCCGGGCAAAACGAGGATGAAAAACTGTTTCATCTACTACGGACCGTGTTATCGTGAGCAGAAATAGCGACTATTCGCAGGCAGATTTGTTATAAGTTCCAGACATAGGCAAGAAGTCAAGACATTAGCAAACACATTGAAACAATTCGCATCGAGGCCAAATTCGCCAATATAATCCTTATATGCGCTCACGCCTATAGCGACAGATTGCTTCTATGAGCTCCTTGACAAAACCTATGAGCGACTACTGAAGGACGGCATCGCTCAATCGCTCAATCTTGCAACGGATACTGATGGCCCGGTGTCCTAGGGGCATCTTAAAAATTGGAAATGACCCTCAAGGTTGGGGGTTGTGCTTTGGGTTAGCTACCCACCCATGGCAAAAACTATATGTTACTAGTTACCACAATCGTCAGGAAGGACTGATCTTATTTTTGACAACCCTGCTAAACGAAAAAAGGACAACGACGTTCGTATCTGCACCTGCAATGTGAGAACATTAAACAGGATAGTTGCAGGCGAACAACTTGCGGAAGAAAAACTGCTACAAAGCAGACATTACCGCCATCCAGGAAATACGATGGAATGGGACGGGCAAAACGAGGATGAAAAACTGTCCATCTACTACGGATCGTGTTATCGTAAGCAGAAATAGCGACTATTCGCAGGCAGATTTGTTATAAGTTCCAGACATAGGCAAGAAGTCAAGACATTAGCAAACACATTGAAACTATTCGCATCGAGGCCAAATTCGCCAATATAAGCCTTATATGCGCTCACGCCTATAGCGACAGATTGCTTCTATGAGCTCCTTGACAAAACCTATGAGCGACTACTGAAGGACGATGTTAAAATCGTGCTGGGAGATTTTAACTCCAAGGTAGAAAGAGAAGACATCTGTAGCGGTGTTGTCGGAAAACATAGCATACATTTGCTTCTTGAGAGGATGGTGCAAAACTCCCGAGCGAACACCAGGAGCACAATCTTCCATAAATCGGTGCAACTACTAACATATGCCGAAGATATTGACATGATTGGTCGGACTCAACGTGATGTCATAGCCACGTTTGCAAGTATAGAGTTGGAAGCGGTAAAAATGGGTTTAGCAGTAAATGATGGTAAGACTAAGTATATCCTGTCAACACGAAGGCACACACGACATCGACGAATTGGGTAGAATGCCTCCATTGACAGATATAACTTTGTGGTGGTACGGGGCTTTGTCTATCTCGACTCCGCTTTTCGACATGAAGAAAGTAAATGAAGACTTGATCTTGCTAACCGCTGTTTCTTCGGGCTAAGAAGGCAATTCAGTAAAGCCCTCACTCGAACTACTAAGGAGACCCTATATTAGACCCTGATCATCCCAGTCCTGCTGTACGGCGCTGAAGCATGGACCGTATCAAAAATGGATGAAGAAATCCTTGGTCGATTCGAGAAGAAAATTCTTCGAAAAAATCTTGGTCCCGTTTACTTTGACGGTCTATGGAGACGAAGATTCAACAAGAACTATACGAGTTGTACAGCTACATGCCCCGAGGCATAAAACTTCGCAACGAAGTGACACTAATACTCCGGCTGGCAGAGTCATCGATTCCCAGCCAGACGACGGACGCAGTAGAGGAAGATCTCGCCTTGAGTAGCGCGCACAACTAGAAACCGACCTCAACCAACTTGAAGTGCGCAACTGGAGGCAGGTAGCTAAGTATCGGGCTAATTGCAGATACTTGGTTGAAGGCTAAGTTCATTCCGGACTCTGGCACCACTTAAGTAAGTAAGGATCACGCTAGTTTCGCCAAACATAATTAGCATCGGATCTCAAATTTCATTCATGGGTTTGATGGCTGTTCGTAGCTAGACGAACTTTCTAAATGTTGTAGTTTTCCAACAGTGAAGTTCTATGCTCTATGTCATCCATAGGTCATCTATGCATCATCCTTAGAAGACGCGCATCCGAAATGTCTAACTTTCTACAACACTGGCGCATAAATCAAATTGACTGAAGGAATGGGTTGTGTTGGCTTTTCAGGCCGCTGTGGTTTATAGCTTACTCGCATAGATCTGCATCTTCAGAAAAGCCCACAAGAAAAGTCAAAGGGAGTCAAATTACACGACCTTGTTGGCCTGTTTACATCACCCCCAGGCCAAAAGACGTTACTAATCATCGACCTACAGTGCTCGCTGTTGAAGATGGTGGCCTGGTCAACAGCGTTCTCAAAGAAAGAAATATGGAACGATGACGCCGGCCGCCAGCCCAAAATCTACACCAAACAGTGACTTTTTCGGGATGCATTGGACCTCTTGGATCTCATGTGGATTAGTATCGTTCCGAATTGGAAAATTTTGTTTTTGGACAGACCCATTCGCCCAGAAATGGGCCTCATCGCTGAAGATGATTTTTCTATGCAAATTAAGGTCAGTTGCCAACTGCTAAAGAGCCCATGCAGCGAACGAATGTCGTTGCCTATGGTTGTTTACATTCAGCTCCTGGGTCATTTGAACTTTGTACGGGTGCAGGCTCAAGTCCTAACGAAAAATTCGACAAGTTGTGGTCTGCGAAAGGCCGAGTTCTTGTGAGCAACGTGAAATCGACTGCCTCGGATTCTCCTGCAGCCTCTTACGAACAGCTTCGATGTTTTCAGCAGATCTTGCGTTTCATCGACGTACCGGTACGTTGGTTGGTTTTTTACGTTCAGTGGACTCAATTTTATCCACCACACTGCGAAGAATCCTCTCGGTAGGATGATTATGGCGTCCGTAAAATGGGAAAAGCGCGTGGAAGGTTGCCCGAAGAGATAATCCGTTTTGAAAAAAACAAAATTTTATCATTTGTGCGCGTTGTGGAACGCTTTGTCCGTCTATGGTGACAGACTGTATAATGACCCTTATTGCGACGATCAACATTCAATAAATAATTGATATCTACCAATCAAGTTGGTATTGTGATTGGCAACTGTCAACTGATTTTTAATCCATCGTTGATTCGTATCAATCAGCAATTTTAAATTAAAATATCGGTATTGCAAACGTTAATTGTAGTCGACTTTCTTGTCATCCTGTCAATTCTTTCAATCGCAAATTTGTAGTCGACAAGTGGAATAGTGGATGCTGATTTACAAAAAAAAACAACAAAAATGTAAGTTTCGAAATATTTAAGTTATGAAATTCTTATTTATTATTTCCAAAGGTCACAAAAGATAGTAAGCAACAGAAAACAGATGTGCAGGTTGGTGGGGAGCAGAACGTTGCCAAAGGATTTTGCTCAAATGCTGAACCACAAACGAAATGGGAAAGCATTTCTGTAGAGCTGAATAGCTTAGGACCCCCAGAACGTACCCCAAAAAGTGGCAGAGAGTATGGATCGATTTAAAATGCAAGATAAAACATATGAGAAGGCTACAATCCGCTGTGCGGGTCGTTGAATATCCTATCCCATCCCATCTTTAAAATAATATCCTCAAAATGTGAGCTTTAAGGCGATAGAATACAGAAAGTGACATTGTCACAATATATTGCTCAGACAGTTTATCAAAACCTTTTGTGGTTCGACAAAAAAACAACGTTTTTGTATTGCATATGCCTTGGGGTGGGCAAACAAATGGTTTTTGTAGGAAAACGCCCCCAAAAAGTAGGCGTGGGTTAAAATAGTCTATTAACGAACTATTCATATTATTACTACCAATGATAGTGCATCAAAATGTTTTCCAAAAATTTTAAAATTTGGCCAAAAAAACGTTTTTTTATAAAAAAAAACGCCCCAAAAAAGTGGGCGTGGCAAAAAACTTCATAAAGACGAAATATAGATATTCCGAATCTCTAAATATGCTGCTCAGGCACTTTTTTTAAAATTCTATACGGTTTGGCCAAAAAATACGTTTTTCTAAAAAGGGGGCGTGGCAGTGGGCGGATTTCGAAAATTGTACACTTGTTCTGCTGGGAGCAACAAAGAGCACGTGTACCAAATTTCATCCTTTTAGCTCAAAATTTAAGGCCCTAAACTGGTGACGCACGGACGGACGGACGGACAGACATGGCTAAATCGACTCAGCTATCGATTCTGAGTCGATCCATATTATTTATTTATTGTCGCACAAAAGCAAACAGAAGAAAAGAAAACAACATTATTTGAAGATAGAACATTTGAAAAATAAAATGGCCCACTATCGCGTCAATTCCCGGAATTTATCAAAATGGCGTCAAACAAGGGGTCGCGTGTCCCGTATACAGGGTGGCGCACGAATCGTGCTACAAAAATAAAACGTAATAACTTTTTTTCTGTGTGAGTAATCGGCTTATTTTTGTTTTTATTTTGTAGGTTACTATTTAGATTTATAAAAATGGATGCTTGGGATACGGAGAAAAGAATTTGGATAGTGCAACGGTACCATGCTTTGCAGTCCGTCATTTCCGTCCAAAGGGAATTTAGGCGGGAGTTTGGCGGTAATCCCCCGAGTAGATGGACCATTATGAGGTTTGTAAACATGTTTGCCGAATCTGGAAGCATCGCACGAAGGCCGTACCATCGAGATGCCAATGTTCGGGTTCAGGATACAATCGCAGCAGTAGCATCTGCAATACAGGCCAATCCGAGCGTTTCGACCCGAAACTTATCGGGGCAAATTGGAGTTAGTAGACGGTCATTACAACGGATACTTCATGACGATTTAAACTTGTTTCCGTACAAAGTCCAAATTACTAGCAAGTTAAACCCTCAGGATTTGCCTGTTCCCCTGGAATTTTGCCAAAAAATTATATCAATGGCCGAAGAAGACAACACATTGATCAATTGTTTGTTCGTGTCTGATGAGGCCCATTTTGATCTTAACGGCAATGTAAACAAGCAAAATTACCGTATATGGAAATAGTCTAATCCAGAAATGCTCCATGAGACGGAACTGCACCCAGAACGAGTCACTGTGTGGTGCGCAGTTTCATCAAGGTGTATTGTCGGGCCGTACTTCTTTGAAGAAAACGGTGTAACCGTTACTGTCAATGGGGACCGTTATTTAAAGATGTTGAAGGAGTTTTTTTTACCCAGAACTGCGCCGAAGACGTATACCATTCAACAGCGTTTGGTTTCAGCAATATGGAGCAACTGCACCTATAGCCAGACCAGTTATGGCGGAGCTAAACAAAAAATTCGCAAACAAATTAATTTCTAGGAACTCCACTCTTCGCTGGCCCCCAAGGTCACCTGACCTGACTGCACCAGACTTCTTTTTATGGGGTTATGTCAAGCAAGAGGTGTATAAAACGAAGCCCAGGAATTTAACTGAATTAAAGCAGTCCATAACGACAATAATTGAGGCGATCCCAACTTCAACTCTTCAGGCCGCAATGAATAATTTTTTGATCAGGTGCCGCATATGCGTTAGAGAGCGTGGAGGTCATTTGCGATCTATAATCTTTAAAAACAACTAACTATTTAAAATAAAATTTAATTTTCTAACCAATAAAAAAAAAATGAAATACATCGATTAAAAAAAAGTTATTTGAATTTCTTATTGTAGCACAATTGGTGTATTTTATTTCAGGGATTTTCGAAACGGAATGCCAACGGATCTATTTTACAAATTCTCAATTCAATTCAATTCTCAATACTCTATCACAAGCACTATACTTAGCTTTTCTTCCTTTCTGCTATATCTCCTACGCCCTTCCTGGCGTTCTCCAATTATTCCCAGTCACTTCGGGGTCTAGCCTGCCGCTAATTCCTTAGGACTCTTCGCCTGTCTGCTTTGTCATTTTCCCAACCTTCCTATTTTCCCGACTCTACAAAAAAAAAACTCCTCGATCCAACTTTTCACGGATTAAACATTTTCCGAACAATCCGTTTGTTTCGCTGGTCAACCAAGAAGTGGTTTTTCTTTGACCACCTTCTTTGTTTCCAACAAAACGGTCATACTCTCTCTCTCTTATTCAGCCAATAGCGGGCCCAACTTACGGCTTAATTTCTACGCCGCTCCGCTACTTCTCTGGAGTGGGTTGCCGTTTCCCGCTATTCTCTCTTTTTTAGTCTGGCGTTCATTTGTGAATTCGCTTGTACCCTGGGAAATTTCCTCGGGCCAAACGTCCCACTGAATGCATTCAGACCACACACACAATTTCCCTCGTTTGTTCGTTGCACCACTGCAACAATCAACGAGAGCGCAGACACAATGTTTATCTAGGTACTAAATTTCGATCGAGGATCTGTTTCGCAGCATTTGTCCCCACGAATTTAACAACGAAATTAAATTACCGCCTGAGTGCCCATTATTGGTAGAAAGCGAAGTTTAGGAAAGAAGAGGTATAATAATATCGAATAATTATCATCCGTTGGTATTTCGTGCAGATTTGGGGGTTGGGCAAATTTCGGTAGTGTGCCATTTATTTATTTTTCCCTTGCATAATTATTTAGGGTGGGCCCTTGGCCATAGATTTCGATAAATTTAATCGTCGGGGTATTCTGGCATTCTGCCTTTTACCCTTTTATGTGCACCTCTTAAATGCCGTATATCTTTCCTTGGGCTTATCATCTTATGTGTGTACCATCCAAGCATCCTAATATATTTGGAATGCTACTTTTTTCATAGAAATATATTTTTGCTCTCCGTTCTTCATCCTCTGGGTATTGGAACTTTATCCATTTCGGGCACACATGGTTTTCAATTACCTCAAGGACTTCTTTTAGGACAAGCGATGCAGTTGATTGTGCAATACCAAGATTGAAGTCATTTCCCAAACTCAACTGGTAGTTGCCATGTGCACAGATTCTTAGCACTGCGGCTAGTTTTAAAATGTTCTGTACAGCTCGAATGTTTTTGCAGGGCTTCAATTTGTCCTCAATTTCATTGAAAAGATAAATAAATGCAACCTTCGATAGCCGAAAGTTTTTAAAAAAAAAAACTAGAAATTAAGTAGAGCACGTACAGATTAATTATTTTTTATCTGAAAATCGAAACCATTAGACTTACATTTTAAGTTCCGATTCCAAAGGATTGGATGCATCCCTTAAAATTCTTCGCATTCTAGCCATCTCAACAATAGCATGATCATTTAACTCCTCATCTTCATCAAAAAATTTCAGTTGAAGTCATTTTGTACTTTGTTTTGAATTTAATTGAATTTCTTATTAATGATTTTTATTTCCGCTTCTCAAAAAAAAAACAAACATCTGTCAGACGCCCTTTCTCATTAACAATAATAAAAATATTTTGAAAGCATTCACAGTAGCACAGTATTTTATAAATTAATTTTCACAATACCGATTTTTATTTCAATTGATAAATTTTATCAACCGTCAATCGATTGACAGTTGATCTTCGCAATAAGGATAGCAGCCAATTTGACAGATGTAGATTCAACAATATGGCTGTCAACTGTCAAAACACGAAAGTCCCTATTGGAAGACCCTTTTGATAAAGGAATACTTTTTTGTAGATTTGGACAAGTAGAGAAGATATTCCATGCTATCAACCAAACTAAGTTGAATATTTGGCGCATACATGCATGCAACCACCAATTTATTATTCATCATGATAAAAATTACCAGGAGACGATGTCACCCATTTTTTCAGAACTCAGAAGCCTTATTTTAAGCATTGTTGTGATTGTTTCAAAAAATTAACCAGAAGACAGTTTCATATTTCATTTCTACTGCGTGTGAATTCACACAACTTTTTTTTTGAACGTTGCAATCAAATTCTAATCCATTTCCTACACAGCTATAGGGGTAGCATTCTAAAGCTTAAATTTTATTTTCCAAAATATAATGCTTACCCTTGAATATGTTATCATGTTCCATCATTAAATTACATATTCCATTCAGTTATACTTCAAACAATGTTCATCGTCGTATATACAACAGAAATCCAAACTATACTTGGTTACCGTTTTCCACTAAAACATTAAAATGTAATTTCCAGGACACATGTTACCTGGTCGTGAAGTTCTCAACTCAAACCGAAATCATTTACCAGCCATCCGTGGCTAATTCTCTTTCTTTCCAGCTCAACAACAATAACCAAGTGAAGACAACTCCTATATACCACCGCGCCAGCACATCCCATACCCAACACACACACACACATGTGGACAGGGAATCCTGGTGGTGGTGGCAGAACCTTCGCCAAATGAACAACAAAGCGCAGAGCAGCCATCAAAATAATCATCGATTGAATTATTAATAAATTTTTGGAAAAGTTTCCTAGTTCGCTCACACCCCAGAACGCCCGCCTACCCGTGTGCGGTAACCAAATGAGACCCCCTGTCTTTTATAAGGACTCCGCATCCAAGTATTGTGATTATTATTTCAAGTATATCCCCCGCCTTTGTCATGTCGACAAGCGTAATGTCTAAACAAAGTGACTTTGAACAAATGTTGAACTGAGCAATTTTACGGTGTGAATTGTTAATGGATTCCATCCTTATAGTCCTTTTAGTCCTTTTTTTCTGGTATATCAAATTGAAATGGAAAAATCACTCGCAAATGAGAAAACATAACCAAATTACATGCGCAGCTAGTTGAGATAGTTTTGAATTTCGATTTGGAAGGATAGTCCTGTTTCCCGTTTGAGGATGTCCCCAAGGACATGATATTTTTCTATTTTTCCTCTGATACTTTCGTTTAGTCCTGTAATCAAATCACAGAACCCTTTTGTTATAGCGAAATGCATTTAAATAAACATGTCAGGGATACATGTCCCGGAAGGGAGTAGGCTGTGAGAGTACACACCACCCATCTAGGAAGGGGGCATCTTGTCATCATTGCCGATATGGAATATAATTGCGTTTGTGTCGAAACATATCAAAAAGAAAAATAAATTAATTACAACATTCCATTTGTTCGTCACACATTCTGGTCCCGACGACAGGATGGAGAGAATGGCATTGGAAGGATGACAGCTAGCGGATGGATGATGTATGAAGCACGCGGGCAATGTGAATATGACTAATGAATGGAATTCAGGAGGAAACAACCCTTTCGGGAGATTTTTTCAAGGTTTCTGTGTGCGTGCTCATATGAGTGTGTCCCGCACTTTGTAATTTGCGACGAACTCGGCAGTAAGTCGGAGAAAAAAAAAATGCTCATGTGAGGATTTATTTGACAGCTGAACTTAAGAAACACTTTGGGATGGGTTTCGAGCCTGGATATATCGGTACCACTAAAGATGACTTCTTGGCTATCCCGAACTATAAAATGGTGGCACTTTGGTTTGTGTCTACGATTAATTGCCGCAGAGGAAAACTTGAGTTCCAACCATACAAATGCAAGATCATCGGGAAAGGGTAGCCTCAGGAAAATTCGACTTAATAGTGTAAGTCCCGCCATTTGTGAACTCATGAATGGTGTGAAGCTACCCTCTATTTAGTAAATCGGTGCAGATCACTTGGTGGCCAAATGGGAGGCAATGCGATTATATGAGTTCTCACCTAGCAGATGCCTACCAACTCCTGCTCTCAGCCTTCCCGTGGCGGCCAATGAGTGCCTAGAACCTTGACCTTAGATAGGGCCTCAATCCCTGTGTAAAGTCATGGCTACAGCAAATCACAGCGGAAGACGTGTACTCTTACCAATTCACATTTTCCATTTCCAGGCGGCAGTGGAACTCCCAAGATGGAGTCAACGAAGGCGTTAACAGTCTCAGGACGAACTGAATAACCTATATGGGCTACTTTGACATATTCGGACAACAGGTCTTCTAGGAATGTCATCTAGGAGGATAGGTCTGTCTTCTTAATCAGGGATGGTAGCGGATATGTCTTAGGGCTCAATCACGCAGTGGACACTAATTGCCCCTTGTCCTAAGGGTTTCTCATAAACTCGAACTGTCCCAGGTTGGGTGTTGTGAATTGGGCTAACAACTCACTCATAGAAAAAAAATTCTAGGTACGAAGCAACCAAGAGCCTCAGAAAGGGCTGTTTTTATTGTTGACGACCATGCTAATCGAAAAACGGACAAAGACGTTCGTATATGCACCTGTCAACCAAATTGCGAAAGGCAAGAGGTACGCATTCGGTTTTTTTGGATGTCGAAACATTCCGAGGGGCTAACATCAACTCGAACCACTACCTTGTTGTAGCCAAAGTTAAAATAAGGATATCCACCACTCTACAAAACCCTTAAATACTGTAAAAATGTCGAATAACTGCAATCGCAAGAGACCGATTAGACCTTCGCGCAACAGTATCCATGAACCTCTAAATTAACACCATACCACCCGCACCGAATGTCGAAGAACAATGGCAACGATGCAAATAAGCCATTAGATCAGCGGCAAGTGATGTGCTAGGCTTCTCGCGACGGATGCTCCCAGCTAAGAACGAGGCCTGCAAAGCTAAGCTGCAGGTGAAGACGAGAGCTGCCATTGAGCTCTACCGACAAAGAAGGAGAGAAGAACACCGGCTTTTCAGAAAATAAGAAAATCGAGGATTTATAGAGGTGCCACTCCAGGATTGTTGTCAGCAAATTTTACCAAAGTGTAGAACCTCAAAGCCAAGGATACATGGCCCGAACAGAATCCTGTCGAGATGAACAAGGAAATATCGTAGTTGAGGCACAGTAGATGCTAAGGGTACGGAAGAACCACTTCTGCAGACTGTTAAGCGGCGATGAAGAGCAATCTTCCGCTTGCAGGCAGAGCGAAAGATTACGTTTTGGCGACGACAGCGAAAACTACCAACCACCCACAGTTTAATAATGCTTCCGGAAATGACTGCCGAGCTGTATAAAGCCGGCTGAGATGATTTGGTAAGTAACATTCAACAACTCAAAATTTGGCCGGATGAAAGTAGGCCTGAAAAATAGAACCTCAGCATCGTTTGTTCGATCTAAAAAGGAGACCCTCTGAACTGCGCTAACTACAGAGGCATAAGTTTCCTCAACATCGCCCACAAGATCCTATCTGCCATAATAATAATAACGTGAACACCTGAACCGTTTACCAACATCCTGATCGGCCCTTATCAGCGTGGTTTTAGGCCAGGAAAGTCTACAATCGATCAAATTTTCACACTTCGGCAGATCCTGGAAAAAACCCAAGAAGTCCAAATCGATACCCACCAGCTATTTATCGATTTCAAAGCCTTATACGACAGCATTTATAGAGACGAACTATGCAGAGCCATGTCAAGTTTTGGTATACCGCCCAAACTCGTCCGTTTGTGTAGGATGACGATGGAGAATTCTCGCTGCACGATCAGGGTCGGAAACGACCTAACCGACACATTCGATACCAATAAAGGATTCAGGCAAGGAGCTGCGCTGCCATGTGACTTCTTTGATTAGATTCTTGAGAGGATTGTGCAAAACTCCCAAGCCAACACCAGAGGCACAATTTTCCAAAAATCGGGGCAACTACTAGCATACTCCGACGATACTGACATCATCGGCAGGACTCAACTTTATGTCATAGGCACGTTTGGTAGTACAGAGAAGGAAGCGGCAAAAATGAGTTTAGCAGTATATGAGGGTAAGGACATACAACATCGACGAATTGGACAGAACGTCACCATTGACAAATATAACTTTGAGGTAGTACGGGACTTTGTTTAGCTCGGCTACGCTATTAACTCTGACAACAACATCTCGTCAGAAATCGAACGAAGAATTACTCGTGCCAATCGCTGTTTCTTCGGGTTGGGAAGGCAATTCAGTAGTGAAGCCCTCAGTCGATCCTATATAAGACCTGATTATCCCAGTCCTGCTCTACGGTGCTGAAGCATGGACCGTATCAAAAGTGGATGAAGAAATCCTGGGTCGATTCGAGAGGTAAGGTTGTTTGAAAAATCCTCGGTCCTGTTTGCTTTGACGGGCTATGGAGAAGAAGATTCAACCAAGAACTACACCCTTAGTAAAAAAAAACCGCATTGGACGTTTATAATGGCTAGGACAGGTAGAGCACATGGACACAAACTTCCCGGCTCGATTCCCAGCCAGACGTTGGATGCAGTAGAGGAAGACCTCGTCCTATGTCGGGCGCACAAGTAAAAACCGACCTCAACCAACTGGAAGTGCGCAACTGGAGGCAGGTAGCTAAGGACGGGGCTAATTGGAGAGGCTTGTTGGTTTAGGCCCATTTTCATTCCAGACTGTAGCTCTATAAATGCTGTAGTATACGGCTTTGAAATCGATAAATAGGTGGTGGGTATCGATTTGGAATTCTTGGGTTTTTTCCAGGATCTGCCGAAGTGTGATAATTTGATCAATTGTGGATTTTCCTGGCCTAAAACCACACAGATAATGGCCGATCAGGTTGTTGGTAAACAGTTTCACGCGTTCACATATTACGGCAGATAGGATTTCGTAGGCTCAACATCGCCTACGAGACTTATGCATCTTTGGTTGGTGAAGTTCAGAGGGTCTCCAATACTGAGCCAGGGTGTTGGAAAAGAGTTGGTGGCGGAGGAACCCTCAATGGCTCAACGGCAGCTCTCATATACCCATCCACGGAAAAAGGCTTATGTTACGAAGCAACCAATAGCCTCGGAAAGGACTGATGTTATTGTTGACGACCGTGCTAAACGAAAAAAGGACAACGACGTTAGTATCTGCACCTGGAATGTGGGAAAATTAAACAGGAGAGGTGCAGGCGAACAACTTGCGGAAGCCCTAAACTGCTACAAACAGACATTACTGCCATCCAGGAAATACGATGGAATGGGCCGGGCAAAAAGAGGATGAAAATCTGTGACATCTTCTAGGACCGTGTTATAGTGAGCAGAAACAGCGACTATTCGGATGCGGATTTGTTAGAAGTGCCAGACTTTGACAAGAAGTCTTATGTTTCCAAGACATTAGCGAACGCATTGTAACAATCCGCATCAAGGCAAAATTCGCCAACATAAGCCTTATATGCGCTCATGCTCCGACGGAGGAAAAGGATGATACAACTAAGGATTGTTTCTACGAGCTCCTCGACAAAACCTATGAGCGACTACCGAAGTACGATGTTAAAATCGTGCTGGGAGATTTTAACGCAAAGGTAGCAAGAGAAGACATATTTAGCAGTACTGTCGGAAAATATAGCCTACACGACAACACGTCTGGTAACGGGCTTAGGCTAATTGACTTCGCTACGGAACGAAATGCCACTATAGCCAGCACACGGTTTCCTCACCTCGATACCCATTAGGGCACATGGCGTCTCCAGATCAACGAACGGTCAACCAAATTGATCACA
This sequence comes from Rhingia campestris, assembly GCA_932526625.1. Lineage (NCBI taxonomy): Eukaryota > Metazoa > Arthropoda > Insecta > Diptera > Syrphidae > Rhingia > Rhingia campestris. The sequence continues at coordinate 192,483,799 of OW052182.1, forward strand.
TTGCGATAGACAAGAGGCACGCATCCAGTATTTTGAATGTCCGAACATTCCGAGGGGCTAACATCGACTCGGACCACTACATTGTTGTAGTCAAGGTAAGGATGCGGATATCCACCACGCCACACTTTAACACTTTGGTAAAACTTGCGAACATCATTCCTGGAGTGGCACCTCTCTCTATCCTCGATCGGGCGCTTTTATTGGTCTTTTTTTGTTCTTTCTGAAAAGCCGGCATTCTTCCTTTCCTCTCTGCCTATAGAGCTCAATGGCAGCTCTCTTCTTCACCTGCAGCTTAGCCAGCAGGCCTCGTTCTTGGCTGCGAGCATCTGTCGGCATTCCTCATCACACCAGCACGCGAGAAACCCAGCACATCAGTTGCGGCTGATCTAATGGCTTGTTGGCATCGAGCACGCAGTCGAAGAAAAATCTTAAATTCAATAATTTGGCCTCTTCAGACGAAAACTGTTTGTGCTCATGTAAATTTGCACTATGAACTAACGGCCTGATGCTATTTAAGCTCCAGTTCTCCTAACCATAGGCGGTCTGATCTGAAATGCAAGACTTTTGAATTTTCGATTTTTTTTCGATCGCCTGCTCAGACCAAACTTTATCATACACACGTTCAGGTATAACTGCACAGGCGGCCTGAACAGGCTACGCCTAATGAGGAAAACACACAAACTAATGTGCCTCAGATCAGTAACGGAGCTTGAAAATGTGCCGGTAAAACTGCACAGGCGGCTGGAACAGGTATACTGGAGAGTTATGCCTGCCTGTGTGTAGCCGCCTTTACAAAACTATCCTGCCAGCTCAGATCAACCTAATAAAATCCCTGCGTTATAAAATCAATTTGACATCGAATAATTTTAACATTATACGCAACGATATCTGTAGTTAGTAAGAAATACCTATCCCAGTCGGTTCTATCAGATAGAATTGTTCTGTCAGAAGCAGGGTTGCAAAAGTCGATACAATTGTACTGTTTTTGATACAATCGGCATTGCCGCAGTACACAAATACATTTTTATAAAATTCGATACAATTAATGCTGCACCTATTTTAATAGGTTTTTTTTCATCAAAATATGTTTTAGAAACTCAAAACATCACATAATTTGCTTTGTTACGAAAAATCCGTTCGAGTTTATATCAATTTCACTAAGCGTACCCATTTTTTGTCAGTTCAAAATCACTTCTACAAGGTGGCGCAAAAGTAATCCTCCTATCAGAAAATGCTATAAATTTTGCGATTGGCCCCTAATGTCTGTTCATCCTGTTATATTAGTGCCATTGTTTTGCCTGTATATAGTTGATCAGCTATTTGATGCTTTATAAGAAAAACTATATCTTATAAAAATTTAAAAATACATGAAACTTCCCAATTGCCTTCCTATTTAAGTATGTGCAATGTATAGACCCATTGTGATGCCGTTGTTGTTAGTACCTTTCCAGCCATCCAGATATTGTTGCAAACCTCAAAAGGTAAGGTTCTCATTCTTAATTGGCTGAGAACATGGCAGTGGCACAGAAAGTGGAGGGTATCCTAGTATTTTTCTTTATCACCGCACCCTCTACAAAGGTCATCATCTAGAAGTCGTGGCAGTTTGTAGCATAGTGACACAAAAACGTGTGTCAATATTTAAAAATTATCGATTTTTTGCGATTTTTCATTTTTATGAGTTTCATGAATACTTTTGTAAAGTGCTAACTTCTATTCTACTACACTTAGATCCACAATTTTTCGTCACAATATAGAAATTCTATATTTTAAGTAAGGCTGCATACCCAGCCCAAAATCGAAAAAAAATGTAGTTACGTTCTTTTGTCACTAAGGCGACGACTTTCTACTAGTGTCGAAACAGATTTCCTGTTTCTTTGAAGTAGCTTTGTCATACTCAGGGCACATCCTTTGGATGTTTTCTGTCCCACCCGTGATTTGAGGTCACATAGTGGTACTTTGATAGACTCATCTGACTGATCAATGCTGGAGGCAGAGCTTAACATTATATGTGACACCAAGAACCTTTATCTCTTCACGACAACCTTCTAAGTTTATTTTCCAGCAGTTGAACTGGCTAGGTTCAGAATGGTTTCCAGTCCCGCTGTTAGAATGTTTCTCATTGCGTTAGTAGCGCCCACACATGCTATCCTTTGTACTAAGACAAGTCCTCCACATGTTAGTATAGGTCTTAAAATAGCCTTGTAAATAATCTTGAGGTTATGAATCCAGTTTTTTTTTTCGAATATTCGGTTACACGTAAAGAGAGCTACTGTGGCCTTTTTTATGCGTTCGCACACATGTAGGATCCAGTTGAGTTCTCTGTCATGATATTTTACCAGATATTTTGCGCTATCGGATTAAGTTTTAGGGTAGTCCCGTCGACAATCGGTAGGTCAAATATTGGTATTTTTCCCTTATTAGTAAAGAGAACGAGTTCTATTTCCTTGGGGTTGATGCCAAGATGGTTGGGTGCTGTAGAACGAGGGTAGACTCTGATTGGCGTTAACTTGGCAATGCCCAGTGTTGCAACTCTGACTACACATCAAATGTGCTTATCTTTACCTCCAAGTGGTAACCATCGGGTACTGGTCTCATCCAACCGGATTTGACTTGCTAAACGATAAGTGCGAGTGTTGATAACACGACGAAAAACAGCAACACTATAAACACCCTGGTGAGAATGGCACGGAAGAATACCCGGCCTGCTGTCCCAGGCGAACCTAGATGAGCTGCTCTGACATATTCGGACAACAGGTTGTCTAGGAATTTCAAGGGTTAGTCAGGCCCCTTGAACAGAGATGGTGGCGGATGAACCGAAAGGCCAACGGCAGCGCTCAATCCCGTAGTGGATACTGATGGCCCCGTGTCCTAGGGGTATCTAATAAATTGGAACTGGCCCTCCAGGTTGGGGGTTGTGCTTTGGGTTAACTACCCACCCACAGAAAAAAAACATGGTTACGAAGCAACCAATAGCCTCGGAAAGGACGGATTTTATTGTTGACGACCCTGCTAAACGAAAAAAGGACAACGACGTTCGTATCTGCACCTGGAATGTGAGAACATTAAACAGGAGAGGTGCAGGCGAACAACTAGCGGAAGCCCTAAACTGCTACAAAGCAGACATTACTGCCATCCAGGAAATACGATGGGACGGGCCGGGCAAAAAGAGGATGAAAAACTGTGACATATACTACGGACCGTGTTATAGTGAGCAGAAACAGCGACTATTCGGATGCGGATTTGTTATAAGTGCCAGACTTAGGCAAGAAGTCTTATGTTTCCAAGACATTAGCGAACGCATAGTAACAATCCGCATCAAGGCCAAATTCGCCAACATAAGCCTTATATGCGCTCACGCTCCGACGGAAGAAAAATATGATATAGCTAAGGATTGCTTCTACGAGCTCCTCGACAAAACCTATGAGCGACTACCGAAGTACGATGTTAAAATCGTGCTGGGAGATTTTAATGCAAAGGTAGGAAGAGAAGACATCTTTAGAAGTATTGTCGGAAAACATAGCCTACACGACAACACGTCTGGTAACGGACTTAGGCAAATTGATTTCGCTACGGAACGAAATGCCACTATAGCCAGCACACGGTTTCCTCACCTCGATATCCATAAGGGGACATGGCGGTCTCCAGATCAACGAACGGTCAACCAAATTGATCACATTGCGATAGATAAGAGGCACGCATCCAGTATTTTGGATGTCCGAACATTCCGAGGAGCTAACATCGACTCGGATCACTACCTTGTAGCAGCCAAGGTAAGAATGCGGATATCCTGGCTTATATACACCAAAAAATTATGGAAATTATTAAGTACACTTTCAATACATTTTGTTTTCAAATTTCAATACATTGCTGAAAAGCCATTTTTCATCACTGGTCAGAAGTGTGATGACTCGTCATGGATCCAGACTTGCTAAAAAAGAAAGAAAACCGATAAAACGAACAAACTTATTGTACCATCGTTAGAAGTAAATGCAGCCCAACAAAATTGTGTCCTGCCATAAAGGTCCTCCGCATCACTTCCAGGAAAAAAAAAATCTGAACAAAAATTCATTCGAAAGGCTTTTAGTGCTTTCCCTGTACCACGATGCAGAGATAAGAAAACCTAATTCCACTTCCTTCATCCGATATCGATTAAGAATAACCGGCTAACTCCATTAGCTATAAGTAAAACTCTCAAGTAAATTGTCTTTCCATCTGCGAGCCAAGTTTAGCCATGTTGGCTGTCCTTTAGAATGTCAGCAATAGCACCACCCACACACTCATGTACACTACACCGCATACATCTCGTTCATCTGTTATATGCGTCAGCATCGCATTTCCCTCCCTCCTGTCGCACTGTTAATGTGAAAGGATGCACAGATAATTAATAAGAAGACAAATGAAAGGATAATTTCATTGAGTCCGCCCACTGCCACCAAGTAATTATGTTCCACGTTACGTTCTAAAGTATGTCGCGCGGCACATCCTATACACTCTAAGTACCACCCGGCCTAACAAGTGTGCCAATTTGTTTTGCCAGTTTTTTCCTCCCTCTCTCTATAATGTGTTCCTGTCCGCATCTGTGCGTAGGTATGCCATTTCAAGGACTCGCCGCACTGTCATGAAACAAAGCCAACTCGTTAATAAATTTAACATTTTCATTTAAATCCCATTAGCCGGTTGGAGCCTATAATTGTGTGCGTGTGTTCGAGGCCATTGCTGTCACATTTGTCAAGAAGTCAAGTACTATCATTTGCGGTGGCATCAAATTAACAGTTCCTTCGCAAAACCACAAAATTATACTCCAACTCCTTGCGAGCACATGTGTACCAAGCTGGAGACCGCAAACATTTCCGAAAACAACAATTATAGAGCTTGATGCGTAAATAGAGGCCTGTAATTGTCCTTGTTTACAGCTGTGGATGCACACTTCCTTAGGGGATTTGAATGAATTTTTAAAATTCTGATATAAGCTCGGCATATCCTCTTTATTATTTATTTACAAATCCCAGCTAATTAAGGGCAAAAATAAAATCCTTTCTTCGAGTTGTGTTGTTACACGATACCACTTCATTTATTACTCTCAGGCGAAACAGAGAAGAACATCCCTCTCAAAGGATTCAGATTCGACGCGTATTATAATGGAGTGTCCAAATTTTTGTTTTTTTTTTAATTTCATTTTATTACGTTCGTCCTGAAATGGGATTCCGGGGGACTACGAATTACGAGTGCATTTGCAGAAAGGTTTATTTTCCAACAAGCAGAAGAGTCCTTTTTCCTCCTCCGATTACCGAATGATGTTGTAATAGGATAAGAAGTAGCACTTTCCCTTTTGCTGGCTCACAGAGAGTGTGTCTAGACAGGCGGTACGATTGTCCCGTTGGAATACCTAAGCAGACCTTAAAAGGAACTCTTCTTCAAGCACACAATCATCCGGCGGAGGAAGCAACAACCATATGCTGCCTGAAGGGACATGTTTTTAATAAATCGATTTAAATTTCTAATCGCATGTCCTGTGAAATTTTATCACTGCAATAAAATACCCACAAACACACCATCACGCAACGGTACAAATTTATCCCTGAAACTATTTTTCTGAGACGACGAGGCGGTCTTAAAATAGTTTCAGCTTCGGCAGCAGATCTTAACCGACAGTTATATGAACTTGTTGCCTTTTGTATTCGAGTCCTTTCAGGGTAGTACTAGGAGGACGCGACCCCAACATCGCAGAGGAATGCCATAATTAATGCAAAGCTTCGAACGAATGCAACACCTGTGGTTAGTTTTAAAACGACCTCAGAACATAATAACTAACTTTGTTTCCTTAATTACCGTTGTTGGGTGGTGGCGGTGATGGCTCGATGAATGGGCGCTCTGGCTTGGTGTACCTATTGGTAAACGCTGTGGAGGGCGAAGGTTGTGCTGGGGCTTAATAGCCACTTAAAATGTTCTCTGGCGTTCCTTCCATTTGGAGATGTAAAATGGATTTTCTCTGCTGGCATTTCTGGAAGATTTAAATGGCTTGTGGTGGGGTTTGGGCCAGATTGATGGGAGGATTTGGCCAATTCTATGCAGGTGGCGATGTGTTATTAGCTTTTCTTGTTTAGAGAAAAGATTGCGAGGGAACAAGTAAGTTTGAGTTTTAGAGAAACGTGTTGCATTGCATAAGTGAAATATCAAGGAGTGGTGGGATTTGCCTAATGGCCGGTTCTAGGGAAGTAATTGTGCCTTGTGCTTAGATTTATGCAGCTCTTGAGGAATATGGAAGGTGGTAGATGGTCGTTTGGGAAGTCTTCATTAGTGGGAAGGGTAACACATCACAACATTTTACTAGAGGGGATGGATTATTAATAAACGACGATGCCAAAACCAGGGGCGCAATCTTTCTTAAATTTCTGCAGTTAGCAGCACACGTTGACGATATTGACAGAGATCAAGGCGATTTCACCGCGAGTATAGAGAAGGAAGCGGTTAAAATCGATGTGTGTTCTAAACGGAGGATAAGTCAGTATTATTGTAGTGCCGTAGCGGCTACTCTACCTTGCCAGACCGTCTTACCCTATCCTAGGCATACTTTACGGCATTGAAGCATGAAGTGCATTAAAAGCGGATGATAAAATCCTGGTCGTGATGACTTACTTACTTAAGTGGCGCTACAGTCCGGGATGAACCTGGGCCTAAACCAACATGCCTCTCCAATTAGCCCGGTCCTTAGATAACTACCTCCAGTTGCGCACTCTAAGTTGGTTGAGGTCGGTTTCTACTTGTCCGAGCTGGGAATCGAAGACTCTGCGAGCCGGAGTATTGGTGTCCATTCGTTCTGCATGTCCTAGCCATCTTAAACGTCCAATGCGGAGTTTTTTTGACCAGGGGTATGTCGCTGTACAGCTCGTATAGTTCGTGGTTGAATCTTCGTCTCCATAGCCCGTCAACGCAAATGGGACCGAAGATTTTTCGAAGCATTTTTCTCTCGAATCGATCAAGGATTTCTCCATCAGCTTTTGATTCGGTCCATGCTTCAGCGCCGTAGAGCAGGACTGGTATGATCAGGGTCTTATCTAGCATCTCCTTAGTAGTTCGAGTGAGGGCTTTACTACTAAATTGCCTTCTTAGCCCGAAGAAACAGCGATTGGCAAGAGTAATTCTTCGTTTGATTTCTGACGAGTTGTTGTTGTCAGAGTTAATAGGGGAGCCGAGGTAGACAAAGTCCTGTACCACCTCAAAATTATCTGTGTCAATGGTAACGTTCTGTCCAATAAGTCGATGTTGTGTGTCCTTTCGTGTTGACAGCATATACTGCGTCTTACCCTCATTTACTGCTTAACCCATTTTCGCCGCTTCCTTCTCTATACTAGCAAACATGGCTATGACATCACGTTGAGTCCTACCAATGATGTCAATATCGTCGGAGTATGCTAGTAGTTGCACCGATTTTTGGAAAATTGTGCCTCTGGTGTTGGCTATTGAGTTTTGCACAATCCTCTCAAGAATCAAATTGAAGAAGTCACATGACGGCGCATCGCCTCGCCTGAATCCATTTTTGGTATCGAATGTGTCGGTGAGGTCGTTTCCGAATGGAGCAGCGAGAATTCTCCATCGTCATCCTACACAAACAGAGTTTGGGCGGTCTCTATAAATGCGTTCGTATGTGGCTTTGAAATCGATAAATAGGTGGTGGGTATCGATTTGGACTTCTTGGGCTTTTTCCAGGATCCAGAATTTGATCGATTGTGGACTTTCTTGGCCTAAAACCACACTGATATGGGCCGATCAGGTTGTTGGTAAACGGTTTCAGGCGTTCACATATTACGGCAGATAGGATCTTGTAGGCAATGTTGAGGAGACTTATACCTCTGTAGTTGGCGCAGTTCAGAGGGTCTCCTTTTTTGTGGATTGGGCAAACGATGCTGAGGTTCCATTCTTCAGGCATGCTTTCAACCGACCAGATTTGGCTTATGAGTTGGTGGATGTTACTTACCATGTCATCTCCGCCAGCTTTATAAAGCTCAGAGGGAAGGCCGTCATTTCCGGTGGCCTTATTAAGCTTGAATTTCACTTCACTTAGGTCATGTGGTTAGCGGTTTTCGCTGCCGTTGCCAATATTAAATGTTTCGTTCTGCCTGACAGCGGAATGTTATTCGTCATCGCCGTTTAACAGGCTGCAGAAGTGGTTCTTCCCTACCCTCAGCATTTACTGCGTCTCAACTACGATATTCCCTTGTTCATCTCGACGGGATTCTGTTCGAGCCTTGTATCCCTAGCTTTGACGTTTTACACTTTGGTAAAACTTGCGAACATCGTTCCTGGAGTGGCACCTCTCTATATCCTCTATCGCGCGCTTTTCTTGCTCTTTTTTCTTCTTCCTGAAAAGCCATTGTTCTTACCTTCTTCTTTGCCTATAAAGCTCAATGGCAGCTCTCGTCTCACCTGCAGCTTTGCCTTGTAGGCCTCGTTCTTGGCAGCGAGAATCTGTCGGCATTCCTCATCAAACCAGGGGTTTCTTGCTGGTGGCTACGAGAAACCTAGCACATCAGTTGCGGCTGATCTAATGGCTTGTTGGCATCGCATCGTTGCCATTGTTCATCGACATTAGCCGCTGGTGGTATGGTGTGAATCGAGATGTTAAGGGATACGCGTTTCGCGCAGTCTCTTGCGATTGCAGTCGTTCGACATTAAATTTTTTCACAGTATTTCTGGTTTATTGTGGCGTGGTGGATATCCACGTCCTTACTTTGGCTACAACAAGCTAGTGGTCCGAGTCGATGTTAGCCCCTCGGAATGTTCGGATATCCAAAATAATGGATGCGTGCCTCGCAATGTGATCAATTTGGTTAACCGTTCGTTGATCTGGAGACCGCCATGTCCCCTTATGAATATCGAGGTGAGGAAACCGTGTGCTGGCTATAGTGGCATTTCGTTCCGTAGCGAAGTCAATTAGCCTAAGTCCGTTACCAGACGTGTTGTCGTGTAGGCTATATTTTCCGACAGTACTGCTAAAGATGTCTTCTCTTCCTAGCTTTGCGTTAAAATCTCCAAGCATGATTTTAACATCGTAATTTGGAAGTCGCTCATAGGTTTTGTCGAGGAGCTCGTAGAAGCAATCCTTAGTTATATCATCCTTTTCCTCCGTCGGAGCATGAGCGGATATAAGGCGAATTTGGCCTTGATGCGGATTGTTACAATGCGTTTGCTAATGTCTTGGAAACATAAGGCTTCTTGTCTAAGTCTGGCACTCATATCAAATCCGCATCCGAATAGTCGCTGTTTCTGTTCACTATAACACGGTCCATAGTAGATGTCATAGTTTTTCATCCTCTTTTTGCCGGCCCATCCCATCGTATTTCCTGGATGGCAGTAATGTCTGCTTGAATTCAGCTTATTGCTTCCTCTAGTTGTACAGCTGCACCTCTCTTGTTCAATGTTCTCACATTCCAGGTGCAGATACGAACGTCGTTGTCCTTTTTGCGTTTAACATGGTCGCCAACAATAAAATCCGTCCATTCTGAGGCTCTTGGTAGCTTCCTAAGAATATTTGTTTTACCTAAATCGGTAGTTAACCGAAAGCACAATCCCTAAGCTGAAATGCAATCTCCAATTTTTTAGATAACCCTAGGACATGGGGCCATCAGTGTTTACAATGGGATTGAGCACTGCCATTGGTCTTTTGGCTCATCCGCCACCATCTGTAATTAAGGTGCCTGAATTAACCTTAGCCTTATATAGGTTTTTCACTTTGTCCATCCTCACTGGGACTGCAGACTCCACCTTGAGAATTCTTCCACTGCCGTCTTTGGGTTTTTTGAATATGAAACTGTACTACCGTCGACTAACACGAACTAGCGGCCTAACTGGAGGTGCATATTAGTCTGTGATGGTTAGGTTATGGTGACTGAATGGGCAAAAATAAAGGTTTTTCGATTCTAAGACATGTGTTGGATATAGCAGAGAAAGATCTTGCTTCAAGTGAGTAGAAAACAGCCTTTACCTAGAGTGCTCAATAACTCGATGCAATTAGCTACGGGCCAGATGGCAGCGGTACGTCTGGATACATTTTGGAGGTTTACCTGTGTTTATCCCTATCACCTATAAAGGCCGCAAAAAAAATAAATATAATGAGGACATTCGAGCTTGACGTCTATTTTCACGTTAGACCAACCCTTGAGAATGCTGTCAACAAATTAAATTTCAACCATTCAACTCTCCACCCGACCATTATAAAACCATCACTCCTCGGTATACTTTCAAATCCATTTCTATTGTAAAACATGATTAACTGCATGTTAACACAATCCAACGCAACATCATGTTTCATTTCATGAGGCTCATTTCTCCCAGATAAGAATACGTCCCTGCTGCCGATGATATATGTATCCCAAGCTCTCCCGATGGCACCCAAATACCATGTGGGATGTGCCACTGATTGTTATTATTATTGACATATCCATCCTTGGAATAGCTTTGTGCTCCTTAACTTCCCGGGTTAATGCTAAGGATCACATTTTTCTTTTTGACAGAAACGACTTACGGTACAAATGCTCGTCCTCACCTTGCCGTAATTTGACGGTTGAAATTGTTTTAAAATGTATTTTTGTGTAACCCCTACCACTTCTCCCGGGGGAAATGTCAAACACAAGTAACCGCTCGAGTTGAACACACCCTCACAATGAAATGTGTACTCAGCTCATATGTGGAACACCCCCGATGTTAGATGAGATTGTTTTGACATTTAGTTAATGTTCTCGCAACGGGATGGTTAACACTCGAAATCGATGACAAATGACATTTGTATCGAAAATCTGTTGCGAAAATCACTTTCTCCGACTGGCTATGGGAAATGGTGTGAAATGTCATTGAGAAATGGATTCGTCTTGAAGTGCGGGGTGGGCAAAACAGAAAAAAAAGTTAATTATCCGACTTTTGGGATGACAATCATTTTGATGACAGCGCATGGAATTGTAATGGATGACGTGGTGTACCCACCTTAAGTTGGATAAGGATGACGTTTTTGTTTTGTCACATGCGGAATACGGAAATAAAATTCATAAAATATTTTTTTTTTCGCCATATTCTATGGCGATGTCATAAATTCAACCACTGGACCATTAATCATAACTCTGGGCTGAAGGAAGTGAGTGTTTTTTTTTTGGTGTGTCAGACTCGCATTGACTTTAGGTCTGTTGGTCTGTGAAAGATGTTGCGAAAAACTTTATCGATTTCACATTCACACTTTGCTGAAGTGACACTTTGGTTATTCTTTCATTTTTTTTGTTGGTGTGTGTCGAGTTGAAGGGATTATTAATGGCGGTTTTGAAGGATATCTAATTCAGGTTGCAAGTTGGGAGAAGGAAGGAACAAAACGGAACCGTCTTGGTGGCTCTTTCAACAGTTGCGACAATCATTCATGCTACAGACGATTTAATGCACATTCGTGGTGAGTTTTTATGAATGACAGGTTTTGATATCTACTTTCAGATAAGGTGGATATAAATAGGTTTCTGGCAGTGTGATGAGTAGATACAGACATTTTAGAAGCTTCTCCTTGGATATAGGCTCAAGACTAGTCATTTTCGACAGTTTGGATATTGTAGAAAGAGGGTAGACTCTGATTGGCTTGAACTTGGAAATGTCCAGTGGTTGTAACTCTGCCTTAACATCAACTGTTTTCTACCTCCAAGTGGTAACCATCGAAAACTTGTCTCATCCAACCGGATTTGACTTGCTAAACGATAAGTGTGAGTGTTGATAACAAGACGTAGAAAAGCAGCACTATAAACAGCCTGTTCAGAATGGCACGGAATGAATTCCCGGCCTGCTCTCTAAGCGATGAGCTGTATCGATATATTCGGACAACAGGTTATTTAGGAATCTAAAGGGAAAGTCAGGCCCCTTGAACAGAGATGGTGGTGGATGAACCGAAAGACCAACGGCAGCGCTCGCAATCCCGTATTGAATACTGATGACCCCGCATCCAAGGGGTATCTAATAAGTTGGAACTGGCTCTCCGGGTTGGGGGTTATGCTTTGGGTTAATTACCCACCCATGGCAAAAACCATTGTTACGAAGAAACCAATAGACTCTGAAAGGACTGATCTTATTGTTGACGACCCTGCTTAACGAAAAAAAGACAACGACGTTCGTATCTGCATCTGGAATGTGAGAACTTTAAACAGGAGAGGTTTCAGCGAACAACTACCGGAAGCCCTGCTGAAAAGCAGACATTACTGCCATCCAGGAAATACGATGGAATATGCCGGACAAAACGAGGATGAAAAACTATGACATCTACTACGGACCGTGCTTTAGTGAAGAGAAACAGCGACTATTCGGATGCGGATTTATTATATGTGCCAGACTTAGGCAAGAAGTCTTATGTTTCCAAGACATTAGCGAACGCATTGTAACAATCTGCATCAAGGCCAAATTCGCCAACATAAGTATTATATGCGCTCACGTTCCGACGCAGGAAAAAGATGACATAATGACAGATTGCTTCTATGAGCTCCTTGACAAAATCTATGAGCGACTACCGAAGTACGATGTTAAAATCGTGCTGGAAGATTTTAACGCAAAGATAGGAAGAGAATTGTCGGAAAATATAGCCTATACGATAACACGTCTGGTAAAGGACTTAGGCTAATTGAATCCTCACCTCGATATCCATAAGGGGACATGGCGGTCTCCTGATCAAAGAACAGGCAACCAAATTGATCACATTGCGATAGACAAGAGGCATTCTTTCAGTATTTTGGATGTCCGAACATTCCGAGGGGCTAACATCGATTCGGACCACTACCTTGTTGTAGCCATGGTAAGGATGCGGATATCCATCACGCCACAACAAACCAGAAATACTGTGAAAGAATTTAATGACGAAAGACTGAAATCGCAAGAGACCGCCAAGGCTGCGTGCAACGCGTATCCCTTAACCTCTCGACTCACACCATACCACCAGCGTCTAATGTCGAAGAACAATGGCAACGATGCCAACAAGCCATTAGATCAGCCGTAACTGATGTGCTAGGTTTCTCGTAGCCACCAGCAAGAAACCCCTGGTTTGATGAGGAATGCCGACAGATGCTCGCTGCCAAGAACGAGGCCTACAAGGCTAAGCTGCAGGTGAAGAGGAGAGCTGCCATTGAGCTCTATAGGCAAAGAAGAAGGGAAAACATCGGATTTTCAGAAAGAATAAAAAAGAGCAAGAAAAGCGCTCGATCGAGGATATTGAGAAGTGCCACTCCAGAAACGATGTTCGCAAGTTTTACCAAAGTGTAAAACGTCAAAGCTAGGGATACAAGTCTCGAACAGAATCCTGTCGAGATAAACAAGGAAATATCGTAGTTGAGACACAGCCGATGCTGAGGATATGGAAGAACCACTTATGCAGACTGTTAAACGGCGATGACGAACAACATTCCGCTGTCAGGCAGAACGAACCATTTAATATTGGCAACGGCAGCGAAAACTGCCAACCACCCGACCTAAGTGAAGTGAGGAGAGCAGTATCTAAACTCAAGCCTAACAAGGCAGTCGCAAATGACGGTCTTACTGCCGAGCTTTACAAAGCCGACGGAGATGACATGGTAAGTAACAACCACCAACTAATAAGCCAAATTTGGTCGGGTGAAAGTATGCCTGAAGAATGGAACCTCAGCATCGTTTGTCCGACATAAAAAAGGGAGACCCTCTGAACTGCTCCAACTACAGAGGCATAAGTCTCCTCGAATTCGCCTACAAGATCCTATCAGCCGTGAACGCCAGAAACCGTTTACCAACAACCTGATCGGTCCTTATCTGTGTGGTTTTAGGCCAGGAAAGTCCACCATCGATCAAATTTTCGCACTTCGTCAGATCCTGGAAAAAACCCAAGAAGTCCAAATCGATATCCACCACCTATTTATCGATTTCAAAGCCGAACTATACAGAGCCATGTCTAGTTTTGGTATAGCGCCCACACTCGCCCGTTAGTGTAGGGTGATGATGGAGAATTCTCGCTGCTCCATCAGGGTCGGAAACGACCTCACCGACACATTCGATACCAAAAAAAGGATTCAGGCAAGGAGATGCGCTGCCATGTGATTTCTTCAATTTGATTCTGGAGAGGATTGTGCAAAACCCCCGAGCCAACACCAGAAGCACAATTTACCAAAAATTGGTGCAACTATAGGCATACGACGACGATATTGACATCATAAATCCTTTTGTTCCCTCTTTTCTTTATTGTCGCAAACCCGGAATTCGGAGGAAGTGGTGGGTAGCCATGGATCCATCAGTCAATGGTCCACGACCTGCAGATCCGGAGAATGCAACAAATAACAGGTCATGCAAACGATTGATGGTAATCTCCATGCGGTGTAGCCCCAGCGAATGTGGGAGACTCACAACGGAGCAACATAAGCGTGCGACAGGCGGTCCACGAGAATACACCGTTGTCGTTCGCTTGGAAGTAAAAGCGTTCCAAGTTCGAATACACCCCGCACGGTGACCTAGCAGAGACTTTTGTAGAAAACTCACGAGAAGTTGCGTATCTTCGTGTGAGTGATCTGTTTGATAGTTCACTCGCAGGAAATTTCGTAGCAAATTCCTCACTTGAACTACAAAGGAGATCCAATATAAGACCCTGACCCTGGACCGTATCAAAAGCGGATGAAGAAATCCTTCTTTCTTCTAAAAAATCTTTGCTCCCGTTTGCGTTGACGAGCTATGGAGATGAAGATTCAATGAAGAGCTATATGAGTTGTACAGCGACATAGACCTGGTCAAAAAAAAACTCTTCACGTTGAACGAATGGTCACTAATACTCCGGGTCGCACAGTCTTCAATTCCTAGCCAGACGTGGGACGTAGTAAAGGAAGACCTCATCTGAAGTGATTTGCAAGAGTAGAGGTCGACCTTAACCAAGTTGAAGTGCGCAAACTAAGGCAGATAGCTAATGACCGGGCTAATTAGAAAGATCCATGTTCACTCCGGACTGTAGTGCAACTTCATAATTAAAATAGGGACTGTTGGTCCGACTCAACAAACTATAGGATGCTTAATTACATAGTCCCCGTACAAAGATGTATTACAACGCGATGTAAGCATTCTAAAATATTGAAATCCGGGTTCGAATAGTCTGAGTAAGGACTATAAGGACCAAAAAAATGAGAACAGTGCCATGTGAAATAAAATTTCAAGCATTTTCCACTCCCCACGACAACGGAAGGAATCATACCAACCCCACAGACCTATACTCCAACAAGACCGACCATATCCCTAACTTACTCGTACACAAATAATTGAGTTTCTGTCAGAAACAACATTTTCGATTAAAAACTTAATCGTCACTCGATTTTGAAAATATTGAATCCCCGAGTGCCACATAGCCACCCAAAGCTACCGAATACGTAGACTCTTTGGAAAGGGCAACTTCAACTGAACGTCGCATCGTCGCCTCGTCATCATAATAATTTCGTTGCCGTGCGGATGAAATGATGAAATTTTGATGAATTATTACTGATTTTGACACAACTAATTAATACTTGCGAGGAGCGACTTTTGCCATGCAGAAGCACCTGGCGAATGGAGTCACTGCTGCTCATTGTCGTTATCTTGACAACCTGTACCCTTTGGAAAAAGCCAACCTCCCACGGCTGACATCAGCCCCCCCTTCGAAATCCGACTTTTAATCGTTTTCCATTATGTGCCGATGAGTTTCCGTGTCTTTTGGCAAACAAACGCGGACCAACCCCTTTTACCCAAAATTGCGGGGATGATCCTTCGCTCTGATGGCAAATTGATTCTCTCAACCCGCGCGCGTGTCGAGTCGTGTGGATTTTAATTTCCCCACCCCTTGTCGAATGTGTTTGTCTTAATCTTTGATTTGTTTTTCCAATGTAAACGACAGGAATTAATTTAGATAAATGATTCGAGAGATGCGCAACGGAATGGGCTACACAAGGACTCGACGGTAGCTGAGAGGAGATGAGAGATCAAACTGAGAATTTCAAGATTCATCCCATCCCAATGGAATGGAAATTTGATTTATTTGCTAATTTGCTTGTTTTATCGTTGATTTTCAAGGATAACAGAGCGCGGGAGGCCCCACTCCGAAGGCCAAGTGTAATTGGCTAAGCAAACATTCTTCAAGACAAAGAACAAAGTCCTATCGTTGTTCGGAGTGTGCAGTTGCCATTTTCAGGACGATTTGATATCCACTCTGAGTGTAATGGAGAAACAGTCGAATTCTTTGTCGAAGTTTCAAATGAAAAATGATTCAGGATATTGTCAGATGTCAGAGGACTATGTGGGGGGAGGATGTTTTAAATTTGTTTTCAGATGGGATGGACCGCATGTGAGTTGAGTTAATTAATTTAGATTACAGCTTCAGCTATTTTGTGTAATGGAAGATCTGTCCAAATGAAGTGATTTAAATATTTAGTCCTGTTTAAGCTTGTGGTTCTGAGTATGTCAACTCTTCCCGACTCTTTTTCGAGCGCTGTTTTCTGTGTGGACTTGGCCTTCTCCTACCTTTTGGGAAATTAAATATCGAAATTTATTTTGAAATAAAATCCGAATATATATCCAACCTAAACGCGTTCCAGTCAACTCGGAGTTACAAATCATTAAGGTGGCTCGAGAAAAAGGCCGTTCGTTATAGAAGCAATCTAAATCAACTGTTGTCCACCTTGTCAAATATATGTACTGTAGAAGAAGCTACCAAAGCCATCTCTGAATTAGTTAAGCAATCTAGAGTAACCGTTTACCCGCATGAAAGGAGGTATTTATCACTTTTCCATGTGCTGGTACAATGATGAGGGTATGAGCCTACAGAATATTTAAAACTATTCAGAGAAACTAACAACGAAGCCTTCAAATATAAAATAAAAAATACAACCATACTTGTTCTACCAAAAGAACATTTTATTTCAAGAACCCAACAGCAAAGCTGTTGTCTTGAAGTCCTTCTGGGCCGGTGTTAAACTCCTGAGAGAGTGTAAAAATAAAATCCTTCACTAATTGATTGATCCTCGCAACTTACTTTGAGAAACTTTTATTGTCAGACTTCGATCAAGAAAGTATCTGTTGTGCTGTTCCGGACATCACCTTGCAGATATTGACTCGAGGATTGAACTGTCGGAATCTATAGTTTACTTACTCACTTAAGTGGCGCTAACATGCGTTGGAGACTAAGGCAGTTAGCCCGATCCTTAGCCCGGTTTCTACTTGTCCGAGCCACTTAGGGCGATGTATTCCTCTACTGGGTCCGATGTCTGGCTGGGAATCGAAGTCTCTGCCAGCCGGAGTATTGGTGTCCATTCGTTCTACATGTCCTAGCCATCTTAAACGTACAGCTCGTACAGTTCTTGGTTGAATCTTCGTCTCCATCGCCCGTCAACGCAAACGGGACCGAAGATTTTTCGAAGAATTTTCCTCTCAAGCCGACCAAGGATTTCTTCTTCCACTTTTGATACGGTCCATACTTCAGCGCCGTGGAGAAGGACTGGGATGGTCAGGGCCTTGTATAGGATCTCCTTCGTAGTTCGAGTGATGATAGCCCGAAGAAACAGCGGTTGGCAAGAGTAATTCTTCATTTGATATCTGACGAGATGTTGTCAGAGTTAATAGCGGAGCCGAGGTAGACAAATTCCCGTACTACCTGAAAGTTAGTTCGTCATCGCAGTTTAACAGTCTGCAGAAGTGGTTCTTCCATATCCTCAGCATCGCAGCCTTGGCTTTGACGTTTTAAACGTTGGCGAACATCGTTCCTGGATTGGCACCTCTCTATATCCTCGATCGCGCGCTTTTCTTGCTCTTTTTTCTTCTTTCTGAAAAGCCGATGTACTTCCCTTCTTCTTTGCCTATAGAGCTTAATGGCAGCTCCCGTCTTCACTTGCAGCTTAGCCTTGTAGGCCTCGTTCTTGGCTGCGAGCATCTGTCGGCATTCCTCATCAAACCAGGGGTTTCTTGCTGGTGGCCGCGAGAAACCTAGCACATCAGTTGCGGCTGATCTCATGACTTGTTGGCTTAATTGCCATTGTTCTTCGACATTAGATGCTGGTGGTATGGTGTGAATCGAGAGGTTAAGAGATACGCGTTGCGCGAAGGCCTTGGCGGTCTCTGGAGACTGCAGTCTTTCGACATTAAATTTTTTCAAAGTATTTCTGTTTTTTGTGGCGTGGTGGATATCCGCATCCTTACCTTGGCTACAACAAGGTTGTGGTCAGAGTCGATGTTAGCCCCTCAGAATGTTCGGACATCCAAAATACTGGATGCGTGCCTCTTGTCTATCGCAATGTGATCCGCTAGTCGTTCGCCTGCATGTACTAGGCACCCACCAGTCACCAGCGTGGAGGTGAGAGTAGGAGTTGATAGTGAGAGGCTAGAGTGAGAACGCTTGTATCCTCATATAATCGCATCACAATCCTTAAGCACCAGTCCCCCAACAAGTAAATACAAATTTTTTGGCGCAACAGGCATGTTAGTAGCCAGGGCCTAGCTTTCTCACAACCATTCATGTGTGCGGATGTACTTCTTGCATGGTAGCGTGACCTCCTGTTTTATGCCGACTTCGAACGACTAAGTTGAGATAAGCTATTCTTGATAATTGGTACTACTCGGATGATTTGTCAGATCATCACGAGATGAGGGCCAGTAAAAATCATTTTGGTGTTGCTACGGCTGGGAATCGAAGCCAGACCTTCTGCGCGGCAGTTCATCGCACTAACCATCGCGCTTCTGAGCCTGGGAGAGTGAAACTTAGCCACGGGAATGGAAGGATGGAGTTATTGTGAAATTACCAAAGAAAGGGAACCTCAAAAAGTGTTATAACTGGCGCGGTATCACCATTCTGTCTGTTTTTTTTTCGAAATTAATGGCAACTATTCCAAATTCAGGAAAAAAATCAGGATCGAGTCTACCCTTAAGAGGCACCAGACGGGGTTTCGTAGTAACCGATCATGCGTCGACCACATCAACACCTTGCGAATCATACTTGAACAATCCTCTGAGTACCAATCACCGCTGTACCTCATGTTTGTAGATTTTGAGAAGGCGTTTCATCGGGTTAATCTTGAATGCATCTACAGATCGCTTATTGAGAGAGGTATCCACGAGCAAATTGTCGCTGTTATTCAGCCCTATCTAGGTATCCGTCGGAGCAGACTATTTTCCGCAATGCATACTCCGTCGGAGGTTCACCATTAGAGGTATGTGTCATCGAAAAAAATACAACACAGATGCAAAGGCTTCATTTTACGACAATTCGTAAATAAATTTCGCAAAGAATTTGTGTCGGAGGATATCGGAAAAGAATACCACTTAGCTGTCCAAAATTGCATGAAAAATGCAAATGGACGCACAACAACGCAATTCACCGGCATGCGTAAGAAAATGTCGGAGAAATAATCCGAACAGCTTTTCGGAAGAATACCTCAAAGCAAAAATTTTCGAAATCGTAATTTTCCAATAGGGCCGATTACAGAGTCTTACAACAACGCATGATATTTAGTTTTGCACAATGGACAGCTTTCCGAATCCATTGATGTGCGTCAAGGAATGAGACAAGGAGATGTCTTGTCACCAATTCTGTTTTTGGTGGCAATTGACGATGTGATGACTGCCACGGTGGGTGAAACTAAAAGACATGGTATCCAATGGAGTCTGTTTGACAAACTTAGCCACATAGACTATGCTGACGATATATGTCACGTGGCAAACAACACGGCTGGGTTAAATCAAATATGCCATTCGCTGCAACTACATGGGGAAGTGGCTGGCTTAAGGATCATCGCAAATAGGACAAAAATAATGACACCGGGCAAAGCACACAACAAGTTATTCTAAGGGACCCATAGAGGAGATCACGCAGTTTAATTATCTGGGCAGTTTTTTATACCACTCGGTGGCGGAACGGACCTGGCTGTTAACAATAACAAAGCCCGTAGTACATTTGGAATCCTTTCTCCTGTGTGGAATTTCAGCAAAATATCGCTGCACACCAAGTTGAGCCTCTTCCAATCGAACGTTAAATCTGTGCTGTTAGCTTCCGAAACATGGAAATGTTCTGCAAACATCTCGAGCAGGCTGCAAACCGTTGTCTGCGGTACATTATGTAGATCCGGTGGCCGCAAACCATATCGAACGAAGGACTATGGAATAGTACCGGACAGAAAAAATTGGATGCCGACATCATGCAATGGTGGTAAAAGTGTCATTTGATAGGCCATACTCTGAGGAAACCTAACGACAATGTAGCGAAACAATCCTTCGAATGGAATTCTCAGGGTAATAGACGCGTTGGAAGACCAAAAACAACTTGGAGGTCTGTCCCAAGGTATTCTATCGTGGTCACAGATAAGGCCAGTTGAGGGCCAACCGTACAGATAGAAGGATCTTGTTGCCTCCCCATGCTCCAGGAGGAGTTGAAGCCCTACTTTGCAGCCGGACAACATATTCTATTCTAGTTTCTAGGGTCAATCTTATATTGACCCTAGAAACTTCATATTTTCCAACATATATGACCTGATTTTTGAGTTGGAATCGTCTTCCAGCTCATGACTGCAAGTATATCAGCTACATTGAGTGCACATAACTTACACACAGAGCTATTTTAAGGTACCTCGTAACTCAATATGTCCACCTTTACCTGACTTGACCCAACTAAAAAGTCCATTTGTTGCCATGGGGTTTAAGTAAAGTTTTCTTACAAACAAAACCCCTTTACAATCTCCCATTCTCCTTATTGAATCTGCAACAATATTCCCTTACCTAGCTACTTCTACGCCAAACCTTCCACCCTCCCATATCCATATAAAGCAAATCCCAATCCAATACATGACACAGTCAATGCCCCGAAAAATAACCTCCCATTAAAGTATTGACTTCCATATTGTACAGTTCCAAAAAAAAAAAATATTCCTTCATATCCTTTCGACTCGACGGATATCATTTCATCTCTCACACTCTCGCCGCTTGGAGATACTCCCAACTGATAAACCCATCTATATATCCTTTCACAGTTCAATCGAACGGAATACAGAACCATGACGAGAAAAAAATACAAAAAAAAGGATAAAAGCATAAAAGGGTAAATAACCGTCATCGTTTTGACGTGATATTGTCGTCGGCAGTTTCTACTCGCGTCATAAGTTCATTTCGCGACGGTTACAGATACGAGTAGAGTACGCCGTGTGAGTGATATTTCTGATTGGTAGTGGAAAAGTTATTATTTTCTTCCTTTTTTTATATCGATATCCTTTGGGGATGACTGTGTTTTCTTTTTTGAGACGTCGTTGAGCAAACACCTTTTTGTGTCGAAGGGAGTTTATAGGATATGACGAAATGACTTCGACGTAACACGATTTGGATTTTAGAGAGATGTGGTGAAGGAAAAAAAATAAATGCATAGCTATACAAATGTTGAAGGATTATTATTTTTTATTAACTCAGGGTACACACTTTGTGCATTATAGGTAGCGCCCATAAAGTGTTTTGAACGACCTGGAACCGTGGCGTTATTTTTCTTTGTAGGAATATGTCTCAGCTTATAATTTTGTAAATCAGTGTTGGTGGTCAAATGGAAGGCAACGCGATTATTTGAAACCTAGCTGAAGCCTACCAACTGAGTGTCTAGTACCATGACCATAGATAGATCCACTAATCCACATATTCCATTCCAGGCGGTAGCGGAAGAACCTCCCGATGGCGTTGACAGTCCCAGTTAGGATGGACAAAGTGAATAACCAAAATGAGCTGCTTCGACAACAGGTCATCTAGGACTCTTAAGGGTAAGTCAGGCCCCTTTACCAGAGATGGTGGCGGATGAGCCGAAAGGTCAACGGCAGCGCTCAATCCCATAGTGCATACAGATGAAACCATATCCTAGGGGTATTCCTACTGTCGAGGTCATTGGAACTCTTTTGCAGCGCGACTTCGACAAGATCCAGAGATATTGTGATGACTGGAAATTGAAAATCAACTTTCAGAAATCGGAAACTATCATATTTAGGACACCGTTGTCTAGGGCCTCTAGGGACACGAGAAAGAACTGGCGCAAGCTGGTGATCGTTGGACCAAACGGCCAACCACTGGCGAGTAAAATTGTAGTAAAGTACCTTGGCATCTGGTTGGATCAGTATCTGCTCTGACGAGAGCTAGAGGACCATTTGCCCTAACAAGACGATTGTTTTATAGCAGTCGTCTGA
This sequence comes from Rhingia campestris, assembly GCA_932526625.1. Classification (NCBI taxonomy): domain Eukaryota; kingdom Metazoa; phylum Arthropoda; class Insecta; order Diptera; family Syrphidae; genus Rhingia; species Rhingia campestris. The sequence continues at coordinate 192,505,977 of OW052182.1, forward strand.
ATAGGAGGATGATTTTTTGTATGAAAAATTGAGGAGAATGCCAAATATGAGCTAAAATTCGAGTTAGAGAAAAATTCGACATAGAGGAAGTTCGACTTAGAGAGAGGCGACTGTATATATATTTAAATAATTAAATTAGATTATTTCATGAACTTTTATCTAGCATGTAAGTTAAATTTGAGATGAATAAAAAAAAATTGAAAAAAAATGTCCCAATGTCCCATCTAAAAAATTGTATCTGGTCGTATCTGCACCTGGAATGTGAGAACACTAAACAGGGGGGGTTCTGCCAAACAACTTGCAGAAGCAATATGCTGAATAACAACAGACATTACTGCCATCCAGGAAATACAATGGGATGGGCAGGGCAATAAGAGGATGAAAAACTGTGACATTTACTACTGACCGTGTTATAGTGAGCAGAAACAGCGACTATTCGGATGCGGATTTGTTATAAGTGCCAGACTTATGCAAGAAGTCGTATGTTTCCAAGAAATTAGCGAACGCGTTGTAATAATCCACATAAAGGTCAAATTAGCCAATAAGCCTTATATGCGCTTACAATCCGACGGAGAAAAAAGGTGCTATAGCGAAAGACTGCTTCTACGATCTCTTGGACTTATGAGCGACTAACGAAGTACGATGTTAAAATCGTGCTGGGATATTTTAACGCAATGGTAGGAAGAGAAGATATCTTTAGCAGTATTGTCGGAAAACAGAGCCTACATGAGAACACGTCTGGTAACGGACTTAGGATAATTGACTTCGCTACGGAACGAAATGCCAAATTGATCACTTTGCGATGGACAAGAGGCACGCATCCAGTATATTGGATGTCCGAAGGGCTTACATCGACTCGGAATGCGGATATCCACCATCCCACAACAAACCAGAAATACTGTGAAAAAATTTAATGTCGAAAGACTGCAATCGGCAGAGACCGCCAAGACCTTCGCGCAACGCGTATCCCTTAACCTCTCGACTCACAACATACCACCAGCATCTAATGTCGAAGAATAATAGCAACGATGCCAACAAGCCATTAGATCAGCCGTAACTGATGTGCTAGGTTTCAGGCGCTCATCATCGAGAAACCCTTGGTTTTATGAGGAATGCCGACAGATGCTCGCAGCTAAGAACGAGGCCTACAAGGCTAAGCTGCAGGTGAAGACGAGAGCTGCCATTGACGTCTACAGACAAAGAAGGAGAGAAGAACACCGACTTTTCAGAAAGAAGAAAAAGGAGCAAGAAAACCGCGCTATCGAGGATTTAGAGAGGTGAAACTCCAGAAATTTTGTTCGCTAGTTTTACCAAATGTAAAACGTCAAAGTCAAGGTAGCAGGGCTCGAACAGAATCCTGTCGAGATGAACAAGGAAATATCGTAGTTGAGACACAGTCGATGCTGAGGATATGGAAGAACCACTTCTGCAGACTGTTAAACGGCGATGACGAACAACATTCCGCTGTCAGGCAGAACGAACCATTTAATATTGGCAACGACAGCGAAAACTGCCAACACGCCGACCTAAGTGTAGTGAGGATAGCAATAGGTAAACTTAAGCTTAATAGGGCTGCTAGAAATGTATTCCCGTTGAGCTTTATAAAGTCAGCGGAGATGACTTGGTAAGTAACAACCACCAACTCATAATCCAAATCTGGTCGGATGAAAGTGTGCCTGAAGAATGGAACCTCAGAAACGTATGCCCGATCCACAAAAAAGGAGACCCTCTGAACTGCGCCAACTACAGAGGCATAAGTCTCCTCAACATCGAATACAAGATCCTATCTGCCTGAACGCCTGAAACCGTTTACCAACAACCTGATCGGCCCTTATCAGCGTGGTTTTAGGCCAGGAAAGTCCACAATCGATCAAATTTTCACACTTCGGCTGATCCTGGAAAAAACCCAAGAAGTCCATATCGATACCCACCACCTATTTATCGATTTCAAAGCCGCATACGACAGCATTTATAGAGACTCAATGTGATGTCATAGCCAGGATTGCTAGAATTACTCTTGTCAATCGCTGTTTCTTCGGGCTAAGAAGGCAATTTAGTAGTAAAGGCCTCACTCGAACTACTAAGGAAAGCCCATGCAAGACCCTGATCACCCAAGTCCTGCTTTACGGCGCTGAAGCATGGACCGTATCAAAAGCGGATGAAGAAATCCTTGGTCGATTCAAAATTTTTAAAAAATTTTGGCGCAACAGGCTCGTTAGTACCCAGGGCCTAGCTTTCTCACAACCATTCATGTGTGCGTGTGTACTTCTTGTACGATGGCGGGACCTCTTGTTTTATGCCGACTCCGAACGGCTAAGTTGAGATAAGCTATTCTTGACAATTGATACTACTCGGATGATTTGTCAGATCTTCAATAGAGGAGTGCCAGTGAAAAATCATTTTGGTGTTGCTACGGCTGGGAATCGAACCCAGATCTTCTGCGCGGTAGTTCCTCGCAATAACCATCGCGCCACTGAGTCCCCGGTCGATTCGCGAGAAAAATTCGTCAAAAAACCTTTGGTCCAGTTTGCGTTGACGGGCTTAGGAGACGAAGATTCAACCATTAACTATACGAGCTGTACCAGTATTTTGGTTGTCCGACCACTACCATGCTGCAGCCAAGGTAAGACTGTATGCCCTCAGGATTGTGGTTTTAGGCCAGGAAAGTCCAAAACTCATCAAATCTTCATACTTCGGCAGATCCTGAAGTCCAAAATATAAATACCCACCACCTATCCATCGATTTCAAAGCCGCATACGACAGCATTTATAGAGACGAACTATACAGAGCCATGTCTAGTTTTGGTATACCACCCACACTCGCCCGTTTGTGTAAGATGGTGATGGAGAATTCTTGCTGCTCCAAGGATTGTGCAAAACTTTCGAGCCAACTATATAGGATAGAAATCTATAGGATAGAAATCCGTCGATTCGAGAGGAAAATTCTTCAAAAAGTCGTTGGTCCCGTTTGTGTTCACGGGCAATGGAGACGAAGATTCAACCAAGAACTATACCAGCTGTACAGCGACGTACCCCTAATCAAAAAAAACTCCCCATTGGGCGTTTAAGATGGCTTAGACCTGTAGAACGGATGGACACCAATACTCCGGGTTGCAGAGTCTTCGATTCCCCAGCCAGACGTTGGACGCAGTAGATGAAGACCTCGCATTAAGTGGCGAGCACAAGTAGAAACCCACCTCAACAAACTTAAAGTGCGCAGCTGGAGGCAGTTATCTAAGGAACGGGCTGATTGGAGAGGCATGTTTGTTGAGACCCAAGTACATTCCGGACTGTAGCGAACTTAAGTTAGTTAAATACAATCAACAAAAGAAAAACATTTACTAGCATCATCTCGGGCACTCCTTGCGCTTTATAAGTTCGCCTCACCTGAGAAAAATTTATAAAAAAAATAACGCCCTCATCAATCTCATCTTTCATACTGCAAAGTTTCCCATATCTTTAAGCTGAGTGAGCTACCCTTTTTGCTTCTGCTTCAATGATCTAAAGATCTATTAGAGTGAGGCCTAAACTTATTGTGGGGCTAGTGACAGATGCCATCGATGTTATTTCCACGTTTGTTTAATCTTTACATGGACATTCATAAAAAAAATAAAACGTTTACACGTCCATTTTCTTCGTGTATACTCTAAATAAACAGTTACCCATCTTAAACTGATACAAAATGTAAATGATATTCGTATCTGCTTCATGGAAGATAACGCAAACAAAACAATAACTATCCGCAAACTATTATCCTTTTGTATGGCTGTATGCTTCTCCCTGTTGCGAGGGCAAAACTTTTGACTAATGGCCATTTAATGGCAACTGTATTGTTTATAATTACACTCATACACACGAACACTCTGTGTCGTGTCGTATCTCCTGGACAAACCTCAAGACGATCCCCGAAAAGTAGCATCTTATGCTTCCGATGGAAACAGGGAGAGTCGGAACGTACGTGATCACACATAATCAAATTTCGACGCAAAATGTCCAATGAACGGGACAACCCCTCAAGGAATCTAATAAACAATCTATATTTCTGTTTTGCAAACATCTTCACCCCACACCCCGAACGAAGGCGGGATGCTGATGGTCCCGTACTCGAATGTATCCAAGTATTTCTCGAAGAAACTTTATTGATAATGACTCTGAATAAGATACACTGCTGCTATATGCTGCTACTGTTACTGTTGTTCGTCTTAAAAGAGCATTGGGGGCTTGAGCTTGATGTGTGTTGTATATGTCTGCTTCCGTCTATTGTTTTCCTAGGATTTTACACACGGAAACTCATCCCGTCGAAGGTTGACAGAATGGGTTACGGGTGGTTTTGCTACTGCTACTGCTGACGTTAGCCGAAAAATAATTTTCCTTTCAATTAAAGTTTTGTAGTCTCGAAGGATGGCGAAACGGAAAGAATCCTTTCGAAATCACCAAAAGATATAATGCTCGAACATTGTTAACTGTCTTGCAGGGGGTTGGCGTTGGGATTTCTGTGTATATAAGGATTTACGGCGTTTGTCTTAGTCTATCATGTGTGGATTAGGGAAAAGGATGTGTGGTCCCTAGTGGATTGTGTTATTGAATATTCAATATTTTAATACATCCTGGGGTGGGGGGGGGGGGGGATTGTTGTTGAATGGGATATGGGCAGCCATTAAAGATGAGGATTTGTTTAATCAGAAATCACCTCACAAATTGTTGGAAATGCTCTATAGGTGGGTTCCGGTACAATATTATTTTTACTGAGTCTTACACATTTTGTCCAAAAAAAGAAACGAGAGGCAGGCAACGAAGAACAACACCTCGGGTCGACCGTTTTCTTCTTGAGAGGAAGTTAAAAATGAGTTGAAGGCATCTTTATCAAGTCTAACAATTAGGAACAGGTTAACTGAAACAGATTGAATGGCTAGGAGCTCAAGAAGACTCCCTTCACACCATGAAAACTTGGACAATGTCTTGTGGTCGGATGAAATAAAAATCAATTTGTTTGGATCTGATGGGAAAATGCATGTGAGACGACCAAAAAAATCCGAATTTGACCCATAGTACATAAAGAGTAAAGCACGGTAGAGGTATCCTTATGATTTGGGGCTGTTTCTTAGCATCTGGTGTTGGACAACTTCTCTGGAGAAATCACAAAATATGTGCAGTGGACTACGTCGACATCCTGTTTAAGGTAGTCATACCATTCGCTGAAGAGCAATGATCCCAAGCATTCCTCGAAACTAGCAAAGCAAGTCTAGAGGTCCAATTTTCAACCACTTTTTCTAGCATTTGGGGCCTTATGTCGGCAATAACGCCACGAATGTTGGCTTCCAAGTCCACTAACGTTTCTGGTTTGTTGGTGTCGACGAGTGACTTCAAATATCCCTACAGAAAATAATCCAATGCTGTCAAATCAGAAGATCTTGATGGCCATTTGACAGGTCCATTCCACGAAATTATGCGCTCATCGAACGTTTCCTTCAATATGGCTTGTATCGCCGTCTTGTTGGAACCACATCTTATCCACCTTCATGCTATCCAATTCGGGAACAAAATAGTCGGTTATCATGGCTCTATACCGGTCCTCCATCAACGGTAATGCTGGAGAGTCAAGCATCATTTCGGAAGAAGAATGGCTCAATGACTCCACCAGCCCATAGAGCACCAAACAGTCAGTTTTTGTGGATGTAATGGCGTCTCAAGGGTCTCATGTGGATTCTCTTCACTCCAAATGCGGAAATTTTGCGTGTTGACTTAGCCATTCAACCAAAAATGAGCCTCATCACTGAACAAAATTTTGCGATGATAATTAGCATCGAGATCAATCTCATTTTCAGTCCATACACCAAAATCACGACGCATTGCATAGCCTCGCGGCTCTAATTCTTCCACAAGCTGGATCTTGTAAGGTCGTAAGCCAAGATCTTAGCGGAAAATCTTCCAGAAAGTTGATGAACAAAGCTCCAATTGCTGTGCGCGGTGGCGAATCGATTCATTCGGGTCCTCATCAACATTTTGCTCTACAGCGGCAATTCTTTCTTCTGTGCGCACAGTTCGACGTCTCTGTGGATGCGTATTATCACATAGAGTAAACGTAGTGCGAAAACGATCCATGGTTAACCGAATCAATTGCTCTGATGGACGAGCTTGCGGTAAATTTCGCGAACTGAACCATTACTTTCGAAATAAATTTGCACAATTTGCAAGCGTTATTCATTTGTCAACCTGTTCATGATGAAATGGCAAACCAAACTGAAAATAAATGACATTAGAGTTGCCCGATTTGACTACAAAATGTCAGTTTTATCTCTATTCGTAAAACCAACCTCAAAAAAAACTCCCGTTCCAGTAACAAACCCGTGTGGAAGATGACTAATATACCATTTTGTAAATTTTGTCTTTAACTATTTTTTCCAGAAGTTTTGGTATAACTGAAATCTTTGAGAAAAGTCTATAATTAGGGAATACCATCAACAAATGCGAGAATGTGAGAACATTAAACAGGAGAGGTGCAGGCGAACAACTAGCGGAATCCCTAAACTGCTACAAAGCAGACATTACTGCCATCCAGAAAATACTATGGGATGGGCCGAGCAAAAAGAAGATGAAAAACTGTGACAGCAGAAACAGCAACTATTCGGATGCGGATTTGTTATAAGTGCCAGACTTAGGCAAGAAGTCGTATGTTTCCAAGACATTAGCGGACGCATTTAACAATCCGCATCAAGGCTAAATTCGCCAACATAAGCCTTATATGCGCTCATGCTCCGACGGAGGAAAAATTTGATACAACTAAGGATTGCTTCTACAAGCTCCTTTGCAAAACCTATGAGCGACTACCAAAGTACGATGTTAAATTCGTGCTGGGAGATTTTAACGCAAAGGTAGGAAGAGAAGATATCTTTAGCAGTATTGTCGGAAAATATAGCCTACACGACAACACGTCTGGTAACGGACTTAGGCTAATTGACTTCGCTACGGAACGAAATGCCTCTATAGCCAGCACACGGTTTCCTCACCTCGATATCCATAAGTGGTGGATTCACACCACATGTCAACAAGCCATTAAATCAGCCGCAACTGATGTTCAAGGTTTCTCGCGGCCACCAGCAAGTAACCCCTGGTTTGATGAGGAATGCCGACAGATGCTCACAGCCAAGAACGAGGCCTACAAGGCTAAGCTGCAGGTAGGACGAAAGCTACCATTGAGCTCTTAATACTTAGTAGTATTAGGCTGCTCAGAAAAACATATGTTAAAAAACCTTAAAGATGTTTTTTCTATTTGCCGTAAATACGAATTGAAACTCCATCCGGACAAATGCTCATTTTTTAGTCACGAAGTGACATATTTAGGGCATAAATGTACAGATAAGGGGATACTGCCGGATGATATCAAATTCAGCGCTATCCTTAACTATCCAATACCTCAAAATGCTGATCAAACGAAAAGATTCGTTGCCTTCTGCAACTATTATAGGCGTTTTATACCAAATTTTGCCGAGTATTCACGTCATCTATCACAGTTAACTCGAAAGAACATATCGTTTACATGGACTAATGAGTGTGAAAATGCATTTCAATATCTCAAAAACTGCCTACTTAGCCCGAATATTTTGCAATATCCCAACTTTCAAAAACAATTTTGTATAACAACGGATGCTAGCAAGCATGCGTGTGGAGCTGTGCTTAGTCAAGAGTACAATGGAAAACAACTACCCGTTGGATATGCTTCTAGAGCTTTCAAGAAAGGCGAAAGCAATAAGTCAACAATCGAACAAGAGTTGGCAGCTATTCACTGGGCTGTAACTCACTTCAAAACATACATATATGGAAAAAAATTCGTGGTAAAGAGTGATCATAGACCACTTTCCTACCTTTTCTCAATGAAAAATCCATCATCGAAGCTAATACGCATGAGATTAGATTTAGAGGAGTATGATTTCATAATAGAGTATATTAGGGGAAAAGAAAATTATGCAGCGGACGCTTTGTCTCGCATTGATTTTTCTGAAATAAAGCAAATTCCAAAACTTTCTAATAATATTTTGAAAGTTACTACAAGGCTTCAAACAAAAAGTGATAACTTAAAGCTAAACAGGCCTAACACTATATTTAATATTCCTCAGTCTGAAAACTTAAAAATTTATGAAGCATTAAATTTAAAGGAAGTGCGAAAATTTAAACGCCTTAGTCTCAAAGACTTTAATTTCAATATTACAAAAGGCAAACAAATCATAAGCACAATAAAATGGAACGACTTTATTGTCAATGGGAAAATTGATTTAGATCAACTATTCCCAAAGCTTGAAAAAATAGCTGGTAATAAAGGAATAAAAAGATTCCAGTTGTCACTTGGTGATGAAATATTTAGTAAAATCCGGATAAATAAGTTTAAAGAAAAAGGAAACGCGTTATTAAAGACTATAGAAATTGTGCTTATACCTAAGATTAGAGTTATAAAAGACGAGGATGAAAAACTAAAAATACTAAAAAAATACCACAATGATCCTGTTTTTGGTGGCCACCCAGGAATCATGAGGCTTACTAATAAAATAAGAAAATATTTCTATTGGAAAAACATGACCAGAGAAATTAAACGATATGTTAAGGCGTGTGATCAGTGCAAGAAGAGTAAATCCTTTGTGAAAACAAAGGAGGCCTTGGTACTTACGCCAACACCAATAAGTGCCTTTGACACGGTATTAATTGACACTATTGGCCCATTACCAAAAACTGAAAACGGTAGCGAATACGCAATAACGATAGTGTGTGACTTAACTAAGTATTTAGTTACAATACCAGTCCGCAATAAGAGTGCTAAAGCGGTGGCTAAAGGAGTATTTAATGGTTTTATTCTAACATACGGTCTCATGAAGAAAATTCTAACGGATATGGGAACAGAATACATGAACCAATTATTTCAAGAATTATGTGATCTTCTAAAGATCGAAAAGGTCCACTCTACTGCCTATCATCATCAAACATTAGGGTCTGTGGAACGTGTACACAGAACATTAAATGAATATATAAGATCATATATATCCCTCGATAAAAATGATTGGGATGAATGGGTTAAATTTTTTACGTATTGTTACAATATCACACCTTCGACAGTGCATGGTTACTGCCCGTTCGAATTAGTATTTGGAAAGATACCAAATACGATCGATTTCTTACAATATGGACGCATATGACAAGGAAGTTAAATACAGACTACAGGTAGCACAAAATAGAGCTAGGCACATGTTAGAACAGTCAAAGGTAGCCCAAAAACGACATTACGATAAAAACCTGAATGAAATCGCTTTAAATATAGGAGATTTAGTACTTTTAGAAAATAATGCAGGACATAAGCTAGATAAATTATTCATGGGACCATTTAAGGTAATTAAGATAGATAATCGGAATAATTGTACGATAACAGATGAAAATAAGAAAATTTCGGTAGTACACAAGAATAGACTAAGGAAATATAACTAAAAAAAAAAAAAAAAAAACACAACTTTTAATTAAATTTTCTGTATGTATACACATATGTATTTAATTGATAGAATAAGATTTTTAATAACTATAATTTTGTTTTGTGAATAGATTTTATATATTGTATATGATAAATAAAAATGATCTTGTTTAAATGCATTGTAATACCAAGATCATTCTTTGTAAAAAGGGTGGTGTAGTGTGTTTATTTGCCTACCTAGACATTCTGGGTGTCATATCGGGTAACGAGTATTGTTCGCTACCCGATGCGATACTTGGAACGTGGAATACGCATTTCAGCATAATACGCTTCCCACGTTTGTGATGACTCTACTAAATTGTTGAATGGAGCCTCACAAACGTGAAAAGATATACTTCATATGGAATTAAGTAAATAAACGTAGAACCGAACACAAGTGCTTTTCTTTTACTCGCTTAAAACTACAGTAGAGAAGAAGGGAAGAACATCGGCTTTTCAGAAAGAAGCAGAAAAAAACAAGAAAAGCAGGATATAGAGAGATGCCACTCCAGGAACGATGTTCGCAAGTTTTACCAAAGTGTAAAACGTCAAAGCCAAGGATACAAGGCTCGAACAGAATTCTGTCGATATGAACAAGGAAATACCGTAGTTGAAACACAGTCGGTGAAAAGGATATAGTAGAACCACTTCTGCAGACTGTTAAACGACGATAACGAAAAACATTCCGCTGTCAGGCAGAACGCCACTGGAATGACGACCTTCCCGCTGAGCTTTATAAAGCTGGCGGAGATGACTTGGTAAGTAACATCCAACAACTCATAATCCAAATTTGGTCGGATGAAAGCATGCCTGAAGAATGGAACCTCAGCATCGTTTGCCCGATCCACAAGAAAGGAGACCCCCTGAACTGCGCCAACTACTGCGCCGTAATATGTGAACGCCTGAAACCGTTTACCAACAATCTGATCGGCCCTTATCAGTGTGGTTTTAGGCCAGGAAAGTCCAAACCGATCAAATTTTCACACTTTGGCAGATGCTGGAAAAAACCCAAGAAGTCCAAATCGATACCCACCTCTTATTTATCGATTTCAAAGCCGCATACGACAGCATTGATAGAGACGAACTATATAGAGCCATTTCTAGTTTTATACCGCCCAAACTCGTCCGTTTGTGTAGGATGACGATGGAGAATTCTCGCTGCACCATCAGGGTCGGATACGACCTCACCGACACATTCGATACCAAAAAAAGGATTTAGGCAAGGCGATTCGCTGTCATCTGACTTCTTCAATTTGATTCTTGAGAGGATTGTGCAAAACTCCCCAGCCAACACCAGAGGCACAATTTTCCAAAAATTGGTGCAAAGCATACGGTGACGATATTGTCATCATTAGTCGGGATCAACGTGATGTCATAGCCACGTTTGCTAGTATGGACAAGGAAGCGGCAGTAAATGAAGGTCAGACTAAGTATATGCTGTCAACACGAAAGGACACACAACATCGATGAATTGGACAGAACGTCACCATTGACAGATATAACTTTGAGGTAGTACGGGACTTTGTCTACCTCGGCTCCGTTATTAACTCTGACAACAACATCTCGTCAGAAATCAAACGAAGAATTACTCTTGCCAATCGCTGTTTCTTCATAAACTGCCGCGCAGGAGGTCTGGGTTCGATTCCCAGCCGTAGCAACACCTAAATGATTTTTCACTGGCTCTCCTCTCGTGATGAACTGACAAATCATCCGAGTAGTATCAATTGTCAAGAACAGCTCATCTCAACTTAGCCGTTCGGAGTCGGCATAAAACAGGAGGTCCCGCAGTCGTGCAAGAAGTACACACGCACACATGAATGCTTGTGAGAAAGCTAGGCCCTGGGTACTAACGAGCCTGTTGCGCCAAAAATTTGTATTTTTTTTTTGTAATCGCTGTTTCTTCGGGCTAAGAAGGAGGGCTTTACTACTAAGCCCTCACTTGAACTACTAAGGAGATCCTATATAAGACCCTGATTATCCCAGTCTAGAGCAGGACCGTATCAAAAGCGGATGAAGAAATCCTTGGTCGATTCGAGAGAAAAATTCTTCGAAAAATCTTCGGTCCCGTTTGCGTTGACGGGCTATGGAGACAAAGATTCAACCACGAACTTTACCAGCTGTACAGCGACATACCCCTAGTAAAAAAAAAACTCCGCATTGGACGTTTAAGATGGCAAGGACATGTAGAACGAATGGACACTAATACTCCGGCTCGCAGTCTTCGAGTCTTCGATTCCCAGCCAGACGTCGAACGCAGTAGAGGAAGACCTTGCTTTAAGTGGTGCGCACAAGTACCGATCTTTGTGGTATTCCGCTGGTAGTAGTACACTGCTTCACGCCATGCTCGATATCGTAGTTTGCTGAGTTGAACGCATCAAGTAGGCTATAAAGGTTGGTCACATTGTTGTCCAAAATATGTCTTCTTACTAAGGTGTCTCTTCCTTTTCAGACGGCAGCGAAACAATTCCCAAGATGGAGTTGTTTCGGTGCCGTCTGAAAAGGAAGAGACACCTTAGTAAGAGAACATATTCTGCACCTAGAGTTTCCAGAGCCAATCTACTGCCAAGGCACAGTGGTCGCCACATAGAGACTGAGAATCAGATTTTTCAACCTGCTAGGTGAAAACGCTTGACTACTCATGTAATCACATTGCTTACCATTTGACCACCGCACATTGCTACTCAATATATACCCCATTATACACCAATTCCGCTCAGTAATATTGCGTTGGCTATAAATTTCAATTACACCCTCCTCCGCCGAAAGTCCATCCATCTCCAACCGCAGCCTCAATTACACTAAGCCGAAACTAAACCCCTTTTGGTGCTGTTCCACCACACACAACATGCGTTGCAGATACATGTATAAATCCAATTCAAATAATAATTGAAAATATCCCTCAAAGGACCAAATAAAATCGAATCATAAATCTCACTGCGGCTTACTACAACCAAGAGAAGTGAATCCCCGAAAACATCCACACATACCCGCAAAAAAAGGAGAAACACCATATCATGCTTAATTGACTACATAATTTATCTGGCGGCCAACGACGCCTTTTCACACCGTGGGCTATCGCCTGCTCACCCCTCCAGTTAAAGTTTATTCGTCCTTAGACTCCTAGAAGAGATTCTATTGTCCACCCATCGTCGAAATGTTATTTATTGCGTCCACCAAAGCCCCAGTTCGCACGCAATAATTTTTTTTCTGGTGGAGAGATATACGATTGCCGACCGAAAAGGAGTCGGCGAGTGTCCAAGCTCGTTTGGCGCAGAACCTTATAAAGTGCGACGTTGAACACGTCTTCAGAAGCAGACCACTACTTAGTTTTCTTTTTCCAATATTTATGTGGAAATATACAAGAGTCCTGGAAGGACTGAGATAACACCGGACCGAAGGCGGGTGGGGCCCGTCCTAATATTTATTTATTTTCAGATTTTCCCAAATTGATGTCAGGCGGGAATTTTCGTTAATAGATAACTTATGGTGGTTTGTAAGGATGGACGTTGGTTTTGAAAAAGGATTACAGTCTGTAAGTCCTTGATCTGGTACAAGGGAAATAATTTAATTGTGTGCAATAGGTAATAGGAAATGCAATTGTCAGGAAAGATAAGACCAGCAAATGGTTGTACTTTTGGAGGAAGCTATTAGCAAAGGAGTGATGCTACGTGGGGCATAAGAGTCAAGGAAAGGATAGAAAGGAATGCAAAGTAGAGCAGACGAACCGGGTGCAGTTTATTGTAAGATATCGCGAAAGGTGGCGAGTTTTTTGTGTCGATTTGTGGATAACGTAAGATCGTAAATATCGTAAATGAAAATGAAAATCGGCTCTAAAAGGCGGTGCATGCTCTTGGGCTGTGCCCTATGCACATTGCACATCAGCGATAGAATAAAATGCGTAGTGTGTTTTTAGGAGTAGGAATAACGTCAGTGCTGACAAGAACTTAAGCACTGGTAACCGTCGGATACTGATCTCACACAACCAGATTTGACTGGCTAAACCTATAAGTGCGAGTGTTTTCTTTTTTTTTTGTGACGAAGGTGAAAATCTATAGAGACGCTATGGAAGTATTCGATTACCATCGTGTTTAACACGAAAGAGTCTGTCCTCGAGATACTTACTTACTTACTTACTTAAGTGGCGCTACAGTCCGGGATGAACCTGGGCCTAAACCAACATGCCTCTCCAATTAGCCCGGTCCTTAGCTAACTGCTTCCAGTTGCACACTCCAAGTTGGTTGAGGTCGGTTTCTACTTGTGCGCGCCACTTAAGGCGAGGCCTTCCTCTACTGCGTCCGACGTCTGGCTGGGAATCGAAGACTCGCCGAGCCGGAGTATTGGTGTCCATTCGTTATACATGTCCAATGCGGAGTTTTTTGACCAGGGGTATGTTGCCGTACAGCTCGTATAGTTCATGGTTGAATCTTCGTCTCCATAGCCAGTCAACGCAAACGGAACCGAAGATTTTCCGAAGAATTTTTCTCCCGAATCGACCAAGGATTTCTTCATCCGCTTTTGATACGGTCCATGCTTCAGCGCCGTAGAGCAGGACTGGGATGATCAGGGTCTTGTATAGGATCTCCTTAGTAGTTCGAGTGATGGCTTTACTACTAAATTGCCTTCTTAGCCCGAAGAAACAGCGATTGGCAACAGTAATTCTTCGTTTGATTTCTGACGAGATGTTGTTGTCAGAGTTGATAGCGGAGCCGAGGTAGACAAAGTCCCGTACTACCTCAAAGATATATCTGTCAATGTTGATATTCTGTCCAATTCGTCGCTGTTGTGTGTCCTTACGTGTTGACAGTATATACTTAGTCTGACCCTCATTTACTGCTAAACCTATTTCTGCCGCTTCCTTGCCCATACCAGCAAACGTGCATATGACATCACGTTGATCCCGACTAATGATGACAATATCGTCACCGTATGCTTATTGGAAAATTGTGCCTCTGGTGTTGGCTCGGGAGTTTGGCACAATCCTCTTAAGAATCAAAGTAAAGAAGTCACATGACAGCGCATCGTCTTGCTTAAATCCTTTTTTGGTATCGAATGTGCGGTGAGGTCGTTTCCGACCCTGATGGTGCAGCGAGAATTCTCCATCGTCATCCTACACAAACGCACGAATTTGGGCGGTATACCAAAACTAGACATGGCTCTGTATAGTTCGTCTCTATAAATGCTGTCGTATGCGTAGCGAAGTCAATTAGCCTAAGTCCGTTGCTAGACGTGTTGTCGTATAGGGTATATTTTCCGACAATACTGCTAAAGATGTCTTCTCTTCCTACCTTTGCGTTAAAATCTCCCAGCACTATTTTAACATCGTTCTTCGGTAGTCGCTCATAGGTTTTGTCAAGGAGCTCGTAGATACAATTCTTCGCAATGACACATTTTTCCTCCGTCGGAGCTTGAGCGCATATAAGGCTTATGTTGGCGAATTTGTTCTCGATGCGGATTGTTACAATGCGTTCGCTAATGTCTTGGGAACATAAGACTTCTTGCGTAAGTCTGGCACTTATAACAAATCCGCATCCGAATAGTCGCTGTTTCTGCTCACTATAACACGGTCCGTAGTAGATGTCACAGATTTTCATCCTCTTTTTGCGCGTCCAATCCCATCGCATTTCCTGCATGGCAGTAATGTCTACTTTGTAGCAGCTTAGGGCTTCTGCTAGTTGTTCGCGTGCACCTCCCCTGTTTAAGGTTTTCACATCACAGGGGCAGATACGAACGTCGTTGTCCTTTTTCATTTAGCAGGATCGTCAACAATAAGTTCAGTCCTTTCCGAGGCTATTGGTTGCTTTGTAACATATGGCTTGTTCCATGGGTGGAAAAACCCCAAACCTGGAGGGCCAGTTCCAATTGGTTAGATACCCCTAGGACACGGGGCCATCAGTATCCACTACGGGATTGAGCGCTGTCGTTGACCTTTCGGTTCATCCGCCACCATCTCTGTTCAAGAGGCCTGACTTACCCTTGACATTCCTAGATAACCTGTTGTCCGAATATGTCGCAGCAGCTTGTCTAGGTTCGCCTGGGAAGGCAGACCGGATATTCATTCCGCGCCATTCTGACCAATGTGATTATACCTAGGGTTGCTGTTTGACGTCTTGTTTTCAACACTCGCACTCGTTTAGCAAGTCAAATCCGGTTGGATGAGACCAGTACCCGATGGGTACTTTGAGGTAAAAATAAGCACAGTTGATGTGTAGTCAGAGTTAAAACCTCTGGGCATTGCCAAGTTCAATCCAATCAGAGTCTTCCCTCGTTTTACAACACCCAACCACCTACTACTGCCTACATCTTGGAAAAGTCTGACAAACAACCAAGAGTATAACACTCTCATGAAAAGCTTCACAAATTTGACGGTCCGTGTCGGCTTTAAACAGGTCTTCCTCTTCTTTGTGGCAAAAAGGTTTGAGAGCCTGTTATAGGCCGTTATTGCCAGACATTTTCTTTATTTTTATTTTTTGTTAGAAGACCGGGCTAAATGGAGACTCAAAAAGCTTGTTAATGAAAACACAAATTCAACTCAAAATTAAGCACGAACTCAGTAATCAGTGAAACCACTTCCCAATGTGTGATAAACCACCAATGTTCTAGAACTAGATAAGAAGTTCATGGACACACGGTAGATTCAATAAGAAGGACGTGAATCTAAACTTGCTATCAGTACCTTCAAAAATCACAAAAACCAGTTCCTTAAATCAACTTATATATCTTCACCGACACCTTCCTGCCAAATATACAACCCAGCAGCAAAGTCGTCTACTTTAACGACCCCCGCCCACCCTTCATCTCATCCTATTCCATCAGATAATATTATTAACGGATTATTAATCCAACACATACACATAATAAAAGCCGACCCGAATGCACTGTCGATGCTGAACTCAAAATCGACAAGAAAAAGGGTTCGTCTTAGCCTTCCGTTATGAGCTTCTTATTGTGAGGACCCCCGCCCCAAATCCGAAACAGTATCTAAGTAGCTAACATAAAGCAAACAAAGTCCTTTTTCCACAACTCAGATCTCATTTGATTTTAATTTAAATTTAATGAAGAATCAGAAGGCGCAAAAGGACCAACTCTTATCCTTTTGACTCGACTCTCATTTGCCCACCCCTTGCCAGTGAGCAGCGCACCGTTCGTCCTTTTGTTGCTATTCTTGTTCGTTTGGCCAAAATGCGGAATTGTTAAATAGCTTAACGCCCTCCAACCCCTGTCGCTGCATTAACGCTCTATAAAATATCCTTTCGTCACTTTGGCCGCCACTCGCTGTTTGTGTTACAATTCCCAAGGATACTCGAATGGGATGTACTCGGATATTTTTTTTTTTTTGTTGCGCCTTTCTTCAGCATCCCTTCTCGTCCTTGGGAAAACTTTTGCGGAAATGAATATTACCAGGCGATTTTCCAATTAAGGATACACAATCTTCTTATTGTTTCATCTCATATCCTTCGATGGAAGTTTATTTTTTTTTCTTATTCGGTACGTTTCCACTCACATCGCATTCTGTCTAATCCTCGGAATGTGTGTGTACGCCAAAAGCAACAGGATATGCGAGAGTTGCTTCGTGTGCCGTTAAACTTTATTTAAATTTTAATTCCTTTTGAAGGGTGGAATCTAGAGGTTATGGCAGGGCGTGTGTGTATCGTGCGTGTAATCAAATCAAATCCAGAAAGGATGCCATCTTTTGTTTTGTTGTTCCACATTTCTGGGTCTCGACCTTAAAACAACAACACAAGCAAGCGCTCGACTATTCCATCAAACCGAAAACCCAATGAAATGTTAATGGAATTACCCCATGGAGGGGGCACATGGGTACCTTTTCAGGACACATATTCTCGCACACTCATCTTGCAAAACAATGGCGCTTCGCGATGTACATACCTTGCCGGCGAAAGGACAATTCGTCGCTTTTGTTTATGCGAATGGAATCTGAATATGAATTGGAGCATTAAATGGTTCACGGTCGTTAATCTGCGACAGGATTGGGAGCGGCGACGACACGCAGCGGAAAACGTTTCGGTTTTGTTTGTTCTAGTTTCCTATCTAGGATGTGTTTCCTTGGGTATTTGTTGGGGAAATGTTTATTTAATTTTAAGGATGTGCGTTGTAATGATTTTCGAGATTGTTTTCAGGAGATAATCATGGGTGTGAAATCTTTTCCGGGTGGCTTTTGTCTTTATGTATGGTTGGGGTGTGAGTGAGGAACGAGTCCTTAGATGAAAAGGTGTAATTTTGATTTTTATCTCTAAACTGGGTGGCTTTGGCAATCAACATTATAGTGTTGGGGCTGGTGAATGGTGAGGCAGTAAAGTTTGTCAAATGGTGTGGCTTTGAATGAATCTATTAGGTGAACTTCTCAACATTGCAGGTGTGAGGATCCTGTCAGAAGATTGACCAATTGGCGATCTGAAAATCTTTCCGGAGAGCATAGAGCAGAATATGCCAAGGCCAATTTTATATTCGATTACTCATAACCGCCGGCAATATCAACTATCTCCCCGAGGAACTGCAGTTCCATCTTTTGCTCCTGCTGACTCCCTAATTTTAAGAACCTTCTCTATTTTTCATAGTTCTAGTTGTACATTGGTTACAATTGTACACACTTCTGGCCAATTTTCGTCCGAACTTGCCAAATGGTAATGAAACCACTTGAGCTTTAACCCAGGTAAAGCCTACCAACTCTGACTCTGGCGACCGCCGAGTGTCCAGTACCTTAAACGTAGATAGGGTATCATTCCTCACGTAAAGTTTTAGCCAAAACAGATTAGAGCGGGGCACATAGTCCTTTTCTAATATGTCAGAAGAAGAAGAATTACCTAGATAGAATGAATGGTGGCGTATATAGGATGGATAGGATGGACAAAGTGAAAAAAAACCTAGATAAGCTGCTTCAACATTTTCGGATAACTGTTACAACTTAAGAATCTCAAGGGTAAGTCAGGCCTATTGAATAGATATGATGACGTAAGGTCCGAAAGGCAAACGGGAGCGCTCAATCCTGTAGTGGATACAGATCGCCCCAAGGCCTAGGGGCATGTTATAAAATGGAGCCGGCCCTCCAAGATGAGGGTTTATCTTTGGGTTAACTACATACTCTCGCAAACAAAATATTGTTACGAAGCAACCAAGAACCTAGCAGAGGATTGATTTTGTTGCTGACGACCATGCCAAACGAAACAAGGACAACGACGTTCGTATCTGTACCTGGAATGTGAGAACATTAAACAGGAGATGTAAAAATTTAGCTGAGAGATTTTTACGCATAGCTAGGAAGAGAAGATATCTATAGCAGTACAGAGAAGATATCTGAAGCAGATACACGACAACACCTCTGGCAACGGACTGACTTCGCAGCGGAACGAAATGCCACTGTAACCAGCTCACTTCAATATTCATAAGGGAACATGGCGATCTTCAGATCAACTCTAGAAAGGATGTTCGTAAGAACCACTTTTGCAGACTGTTAAACGGCGAACAAACCATCCATATTGGCGACGACAGCGAAAGGTACCAATTACGGGACCTATGTGAAGTGAGGTTAGCAAGTGAGATGCTGGAAATGAAGGAAATCCTGCCGAGCGCTAACTACAGAGGCATAAGTCTTCTCAACATCGCCTACAAAATCCTATCCGCCGTAATACGTGAACTCCGGAAAGTGTTTACCAACAACCCGAACGGCTCTTAACGGTGAGGTTTTAAACCAGGAAAGTCCACAACTAATGAAATCATCACACTTTGGCAGATTCTTAAAAAAAACCCATGAAGTCCAAACCCTATTTATTGATTTCAAATCCACATATGAAAACATAGAGACGAACTATACATGGCCATGTCTAGTTTTGGTATATCATCCAAACTCGTCCATACCATCGCTATTCCATCAGGGTTGGCAACGACCTCACCGAAGAATTCGATATCAAAAAAAGATTTAGGCAAGGTGACGCACTGTCTGGTGACTTTTCTTGAGAGGATTGTCAACTGCTATTTGGTCGGGCTATGATGGCAATTAAGCAATAAAGACCTCACTCGCGATCCTATATAAGACCATGTACATCCCAGTCCTGCTAAACGGCGCTGAAGCATGGACCTTATCAAAAGCGGGTGAAGAAATCCTTGGCGAAAAATTCTTCGCAAAATCTTCGGTTCCGTTTGCGTTGACGGGCTATGGAGAGGAAGATCTGACCACGACCTAAACGAGCTGTACAGCAATAGACCTTGTCGAAAAACTCCGCATTGGACGTTTAATATGACAAGAACATGTAGAGCAAAAGAGCACCACTACTCCGGCTCGCAGAGTCTTCGATTCGCAGCTAGACCTCAACAAAGTAGGGGAAGACTTCGCCTTAAGTGGCGCACACATGTGTGTGCTAATTAGAGAGGCATGTTGGTTGAAGCACAGGTTCATTCCGGACTGAAGCATATGTAAGACATTATTGGTCTCCATTCTGCGAAGCCTTTGCGCTAGAAAAAAGCATACTCCACGCATTCTTCATATTCCCGGCATTCCGGGAATAATAACCATCATGGCCCAAACGATATAGGTATGTACAATACCCTCCATCTCCTCCTTAAAGCCTTTTTCGTAAAAAATTTCTACGAGGAATATCCCATTCGAAAGTGCCTAATATTTGCTCCACTTTTCTGCTTATTAGTCAACACTCGACGTCGATAAGTTGGACTGATAGAATTAGGGTCTAGTAGATGTTGCATTTGGACATTTCATCCCATTTCTAGAGAAAACTCACCAAATTTGCTGGGTAAACCCTGATGTAACTCATTTTTTTTTCGATTGAACTCGAAGTTCAGCTTGGAAAAAAAAATTAATAAACTCACAGTGAAAAACTGAGCCTAAGGTGTCATTCATAGGGACAAGGTATATGAACTCATTAACTGCCTCAAACACGTTGGTGCCAAGCGTGAAATATTTTTGGGGTTGTGGATAATTGGAGGCATATCCCTGCTTAATATCGCATACAAGATCCTATCCAACGTACTGTGTGAGTGTCTAAAACTGTTTTGCAACACACTAATCGGCACGTGCCAGTGTGGCTTCCGGCGCCGCAGATCGACTAAAGACCAAATTTTCACACTGAGGCAAATCCTGGAAAAGACCAACGAATTTCAAGTCGAAACTCACCACCTATTCATCGACTTCAAAGTCGCGTATGATAGCATACATCGTCAGGAGCTCTATATGGCGATGGCCGAATTCGGAATTTCGGCAAAACTGATTCTGATGTGTCGTGATGCTGGAAAACACGCGCTGCAACGTGCAGTTTGGTAGAAGCTCCTCCGAACTATTCCAAACATCCACCGGATTTCGGCAAGGAGACGCGCTATCATGTGACTTCTTCAATCTCGTGCTCGGAAAGGCACTATTTTAAGCAGGTCCATCCAGCTGCTGGGCTATGCGGACGATATTGACATCATCTGTCGCTCCCAGCGTGCCATGATAAAAGCGTTCACGGCGATTGAAGAACAGGCGAAATCCGTTGGCCTTGAAGTAAATGAGGGCAAGACTAAGCACATGCTATCAACAAACAAATAAGCATCTGTCCACCGCCTAGGACGAAACATCACTATTGGAAGGAGCAATTTCGAGGTAGTTAAGGAGTTCATCTACCTCGGAGTAAGCATAGACTCCACGAATGACACCCTAGTGGAGATCCGGCGAAGAATTATACTAGGAAACCGTTGCTATTTCGGTTTGGCGAAACAACTGTGTTCAAAACTCATAACTCGAAGGACGAAATGTGTGCTCTACAAAACCCTTATCCTGCCAGTTCTGCTTTATGGAGCCGAGTGCTGGGCGATAAGCAAGAAGGGAGAACTGACACTGGGCTCCTTCGAAATAAAAATACTTCGGCGGAATTTTGGTCCTGTGCACGAGGAGGGCTAATGGAGCAGAAGATACAGCCGCGAACTCTATGAGCTGCACCAAGATGTGGATGTAGTCCAAAAAGCCAAAAGATGTCGACTACATTGGCTCGGCCACATCGAGCGAATGGACAATAATGCTCCAGCTAAGAGGATCTTCTAATCCCAGTCCCCAGTTGCGAGAAGGCAAGGAATACCGAACCTCCGTTTCAAAGACCAAGCCATCGCGGATGTTAGGGCACTTGGTCTAACCAACTGGAAGCAGCAAGCCCGGGATCGTAGAGGATGGAAGGCTGCAGTGTCTCAGGTAAAGACTCTTCACGGGTAAGGAGCCCGATAAGTAAGTAATTAGGATTTCTGGTTATTGTCTTGTCCATCCCACAATTAGTTCTCCTACGGCAAGATGAGAGCGACCATGGATGGAGAGATTTGGTAAAGAAAGTGTCAGTTCGTGATTAAAAAAAATCGCATGATAGTACATCTCGGGGATGTAAACCCACACAGGACCTCAAACCTACATTCTCCATCCATTTTAACAAAGAATTGGAACTTCAATTTAACACCAATTCCTCACAGCAAATTTGAGAACCTTCACATGACAGTTTTTCAGTCTTAACTGTCAACCAAGATGTTGGTAAATTAAGTTTTTGCCACCTTCAAGATTTTACCCAGCAACAAGACCAAATGATAAACAAAAATCAACCCAAGTGGCAGTAAAATGTCTAAATATCTATTTACACAAAACAAATCCCTAAAATCACAAATTTATCTAACAACTAAAGTTCGCTTAAAAATATCCCCCAACGTTTCACTTTCTCGCATAGGCCACAACCAGCTTGTACGGAGTTATAAATCTATAATCGTCCTTATTCAACGTAGTCTCAGTCAAATTCAGCCCAATCACGGTTCTAATGATCTCATCCATAAACTCCTCACGCATCCAGGTTGGCAGTCGTTCAATAAAAGGATTCACCGCACGAATATTTTCTGTGGAAAAAGAATGCGGACACCAATCAAACACCGTCACTCAATCACATCATACTCACTCTTGACATTTTCCAGTCCTTCATAGATGAACACCTTGTCACGAATCTCCACATTGTAGTCATGAAATCCAGCATCCTCGAGAATCTGGCCAAACTCAGTTTCGGGATTTTTGCTATACTGGAGCGGAGATATGAAACTATTGACATCCTTCATGTATGTCGACCATTTTGGATTCAACGAAACAATCCTGTACACGTCAAAGATTGGATTCGTAGCGAGGAAGACGAGCAAGCAATCTCCATCGTTGTGAAGCATCTTGTAGATGTTCTCCACAGCTTGCCTGATGGAGAGGTTTACATAGGTTTTTCAAAAACTACACTCAGACTTTTGAAGTTAAAAACTCTTACCGTTGATTTTGAACCCAATGCAGGCAATAGAACGATGTCACATGGTCAAATTCACACACAAACTCATTGGACAGTGATTCTGTTCCAATGTCCAGCACTTTGAAGTCCACACGGTCCATCTGAGAGTATGACTTCTTACCATGCCGCACCATCTTCGACGAAATGTCTGATCCGACAATTTTTTTGAAGTTCTTCGGTGCTAGGGGGTACAGGAAATCCATCAGCACATCACCACTGCCACAGCCCACGTCAAGAAGTGAATCCCGACCATCCTCGCGCCACTGAATTACATTCGAAAACTCCTCGATGATTTGTTGAGCATCTTGACGCTGTACACTGTTGGCGCGTTCATAAAGTTTGGCCTGGTTCATATTTCCAAAAAAAAATAAAAATCTATCTAAGATACAACGCTATGTGAACGAAAAGTGAAGAACTTCTGAATTGAAAAACACCAAAGTTCTGGGCTTTTATACAGCGCGCTCACTCTCACCGAAGTTCTCAATTCTCCAATCTCCACATGAGAAGATCACCCCAACCCTCCACTGGGAGGAGAACTATTTTCAAGTTCCAAATTTGGAAAAAAACACATAAATACCAATTTGACGAAGGGGGGGAGCTAAGAGAAAACCCATGACAATGACAATGAAAACGAATGCAGCTTCCGTCAGTCATCGATTCCGAAGCGTCGTCGGTCGTGTCGCCCAGTTGCATCTGTAATTAGAAATTAGAATAGGGGGAGACGTGTGTGTGTTCTTGAAAAGGTGATAAATCCTACCTTCAATGGAAGATGACAAAGGATTGAGTTTTTTTTTACGAGGTTGAGTAAGTGGAATGTTAATGATGGGATGTGACAGTTGAACTGGACAGCATGACAAGTGTGGTGGATTGGGTAGTAGTTTTTATCAGGTTCGAGATATAGGCTCACCGGATCATCAGGGAAAGACATTGGACTTATCGAGTACGAGGTCAAGTCATTAAGTGGGAAATCCAGAGAAGCGAGTGATTGTCAAGGGAATATCCGCATATTTGACGTTGAGAGTGTGGAAATAGCAAGTGACAGTCGTATGATTACGTAGGTTCGCATGTTTAATCGCTTGGGTTAGCTAGAACTGGAACCAAAAGTAGTGTTATCTGCCTACAAGTTGTTCTTGAAAATTTCAATTGTTGTATCTATGACTCGGTCGATAGCTGTACAGCTGGTAAAGTTTGCGGTTCTTCTCCTTTCGATCCACACTTTGACACGTAAATGAAATTTTTTTGCTGATATTGGACGCTGTTTGGGCACCCTGTATTACTTACTTACTTAAGTGGCGCTATAGTCCGGAATGAACCTGGGCCTCAACCAACATGCCTCTCCAATTAGCCCGGTCCTTAACTGCCTCCAGTTGCGCACTCCAAGTTGGTTGAGGTCGGTTTCCACTTGTGCGCGCCACTTAAGGCGAGGTCTTCCTCTACTGCGTCCGACGTCTGGCTGGGAATCGAAGACTCTGCGAGCCGGAGTATTGGTGTCCATTCGTTCTACATGTCCTAGCCATCTTAGACGTCCAATGCGGAGTTTTTTGACCAGGGCATGTCGCTGTACAGCTCGTATAGTTCTTGGTTGAATCTTCGTCTCCATAGCCCGTCAACGCAAACGGGACCGAAGATTTTTCGAAGAATTTTCCTCTCGAATCTACCAAGGATTTCTTCATCCGCTTTTGATAAGGTCCATGCTTCAGCGCCGTAGAGCAGGACTGGGATGATCAGGGTCTTATATAGGATCTCCTTAGTAGTTCGAGTGAGGGCTTTACTACTAAATTGCCTTCTTAGCCCGAAGAAACAGCGATTGGCAAGAGTAATTCTTCGTTTAATTTCTGACGAGATGTTGCTGTCAGAGTTAATAGCGGAGCCGAGGTAGTAAAGTCCCGTACTACCTCAAAGTTATATCTGTCAATGGTGACGTTCTGTCCAATTCGTCGATGTTGAGTGTCCTTTCGTGTTGACAGCATATACTTAGTCTTACCCTCATTTACTGCTAAACCCATTTTCGCCGCTTCCTTCTCTATACTAGCAAACGTGGCTATGACATCACGTTGAGTCCTACCAATGATGTCAATATCGTCAGCGTATGCTAGTAGTTGCACCGACTTTTGAAAAATTGTGCCTCTGGTGTTGGCTTTGGAGTTTTGCACAATTCTCTCAAGAATCAGATTAAAGAAGTCACATGACAGCGCATCGCCTTGCCTAAATCCTTTTTTGGTATCGAATGTGTCGGTGAGGTCGTTTCCGACCCTGATGGAGCAGCGAGAATTCTCCATCGTCATCCTACACAAATGGACGAGTTTGGGCGGTATACCAAAACTAGACATGGCTCTGTACAGTTCGTCCCTATAAATGTTGTCATATGCGGCTTTGAAATCGATGAATAGGTGGTGGGTATCGATTTGGACTTCTTGAGTTTTTTCCAGGATCTGCCGAAGTGAGAAAATTTGATCGGTTGTGGACTTTCCTGGCCTGAAACCACACTGATAAGGGCCAATCAGGTTGTTGGTAAACGGTTTCAGGCGTTCACATATTACGGCAGATAGGATCTTGTAGACGATGTTGAGGAGACTTATGCCTCTGTAGTTGGCGCAGTTCTGAGGGTCTCCTTTTTTGTGGATCGGGCAAACGATGCTGAGGTTCCATTCTTCAGGCATATTTTCATCCGACCAGATTTGGCTTATGAGTTGGTGGATGTTACTTACCAAGTCATCTCCGCCGGCCTTATAGAGCTCAGCGGGAAGGCCGTCATTTCCGGCAGCCTTATTAAGCTTGAGTTTAGATATTGCTATACTCACTTCACTCAGGTCGGGGGGTTGGCAGTTTTCGCTGTCGTTGCCAATATTGAATGGTTCGTTCTGCCTGACAGCGGAATGTTGTTCGTCATCGCCGTTTAACAGTCTGCAGAAGTGGTTCTTCCATATCCTCAGCATCGACTGTGTCTCAACTACGATATTTCCTTGTTTATCTCGACAGGATTCTGTTCGAGCCTTGTATCCCTAGCTTTGACGTTTTACACTTTGGTAAAACTTGCGAACATCGTTCCTGGAGTGGCACCTCTCTATATCCTCGATCGCGCGCTTTTCTTGCTCTTTTTTCTTCTTGCTGAAAAGCCGATGTTCTTCCCTTCTTCTTTGCCTATAGAGCTCAATGGCAGCTCTCGTCTTCACCTGCAGCTTAGCCTTGTAGGCCTCGTTCTTGGCTGCGAGCATCTGTCGGCATTCCTCATCAAACCAGGGGTTTCTTGCTGGTGGGCGCGAGAAACCTAGCACATCAGTTGCGGCTGATCTAATGGCCTGTTGGCATCGTTGCCATTGCTCTTCGACATTCGATGCTGGTGGTATGGTATTAATCGAGAGGTTAAGGGATACGCGTTGTGCGAAGGTCTTGGCGGTCTCTTGCGATTGCAGTCTTCCGACATTAAATTTTTTCACAGTATTTCTGGATTGTTGTGGCGTGGTGGATATCCGCATTCTTACCTTGGCTGCTACAAGGTAGTGATCCGAGTCGATGTTAGCTCCTCGGAATGTTCGGACATCCAAAATACTGGATGCGTGCCTCTATCTATCGCAATGTGATCAATTTGGTTGACCGTTCGTTGATCTGGAGACCGCCATGTCCCCTTATGGATATCGAGGTGAGGAAACCGTGTGCTGGCTATAGTGGCATTTCGTTCCGTAGCGAAATCAATTAGCCTAAGTCCGTTACCAGACATGTTGTCGTGTAGGCTTTGTTTTCCGACAATACTTCTAAAGATGTCTTCTCTTCCAACCTTTGCGTTAAAATCTCCCAGCACGATTTTAACATCGTACTTCGTTAGTCGCTCATAGGTTTTGTCGAGGAGCTCGTAGAAGCAATCCTTAGCTATATCATCTTTTTCTTCCGTCGGAGCGTGAGCGCATATAAGGCTTATGTTGGCGAATTTGGCCTTTATGCGGATTGTTAAAATGCGTTCGCTAATGTCTTGGAAACATAAGACTTCTTGCCTAAGTCTGGCACTTATAACAAATCCGCATCCGAATAGTCGCTGTTTCTGCTCACTATAACACGGTCCGTAGTATATGTCACAGTTTTTCATCCTCTTTTTGCCCGGCCCATCCCATCGTATTTCCTGGATGGCAGTAATGTCTGCTTTGTAGCAGTTTAGGGCTTCCGCTAGTTGTTCGCCTGTATTGCAACGTTTTAAAGTTGAGGGTGGTATTTGAAAGCAATTCCAGAACTTCGACAAATGTGTCATTGAATGATGTGCTGATGAAGGACCTGTATGATGGTGCTGATGAACTCTTCTCAATTGTGTTGAGATTTCGTTGCTTTCAATCTGCTGTCACGAAAGGTATTTCAAAAATGTATCGGTGGCTGATGAACCGAAAGGTCAACGGCAGCGCTCAATACCGTAGTGGATACTGATGGCCCCGTGTCCTAGGGGTATCTAATAAATTGGAACTGGCCCTCCAGGTTGGAGGTTGTGCTTATGGTTAACTACCCACCCATGGAAAAAACCATTGTGACGAAGCAACTTATAGCCTCGGAAAGGACTGATATTACTGTTGACGACCCTGCTTAACGGAAAAAGGACAACGACGTTCGTATCTGCACCTGGAATGTGAGAACATTAAATAGTGAAGGTGCAGACGAACAACTAGCGGAAGCCCTTAACTGCTACAAAGCAGACATTACTGCCATTCAGGATGGACCGGTCAAAAAGCGGATGAAATACTGTGACACCTACTATGTACCGTCTTATAGTGAGCAGAAGCAGCGACTATTCGGATTTGGAATTGTTATAAGTGCCAGACTTATGCAAGAAGTCTTATGTTTCAAAGACATTAGCGAACGCATTGCAACAATCCGCATCAAGGCCAAATTCGCCAACATAAGCCTTATATGCGCACACAA
The DNA here is from genome assembly GCA_932526625.1 of Rhingia campestris. Taxonomy (NCBI): domain Eukaryota; kingdom Metazoa; phylum Arthropoda; class Insecta; order Diptera; family Syrphidae; genus Rhingia; species Rhingia campestris. The sequence continues at coordinate 192,533,658 of OW052182.1, forward strand.
AGGTAGGAAGAGAAGACATCTTTAGCAGTATTGTCGGAAAATATAGCCTAATCGACAACACGTCTAGCAACGGACTTAGGCTAATAAACTTCGCTAGGGAACGAAGTGCCACTATAGCCAGCACACGGTTTCCTCACCTCGATATCCATAAAGGGACATGGCGGTCTCCAGATCAACGAACGGTCAACCAAATTGATCACATTACGAGGCACGCATCCATTATTTTGGATGTCCGAACATTCCGAGGGGCAAACATTGACTCGGACCACTGCCTTGTTGCAGCCATGGTAAGGATGCGGATATCCACCACGCCACAACAAACCAGAAATACTGTCAACAAATTTAATGTCGAAAGACTGCAATCGCCAGAGATCGCCAAGGCCTTCGCTTCACACCATACTACCAGCATCTAGGTTAGGTTAGGTTAGAGTGGCTGCCGGCGTTCGCCAACACACTTAGACCACTTTGGTCCGTTGTGATACCACGTGGATCTTGTCCAATCACCTTACTATCCGTGGAAAAACCATTTTGAGCTTTTGATGAAGCGGAGGAGGCTATTCACTTCCGTTTGTGCCAAATCACTGAGACTTTGAAAATAGTAAGCTCCAAGATGTAGCTTCCTTTTGTTTGATAGGGCCGGACAGTTACAAAGGAGATGAAGTATTGTTTCCTCCTCCTCCTCGTCCATGCAGCTCCTGCAGAAGTCGTTGGAGACGAGGCCTAGCCTTTCTGCGTGCCTACCTATAAAGCAGTGTCCCGTGATGACACCTATGGTATCGCAAATATGCGGTCTATCGACCGAAACCAGTCCCTTTGATCTTCTCAAATCTAGCTTTGGCTAAATTTGTTTGGTTGTTTGACACGTCGTGCCAAGACTCCATCTGAGGTTTGATTTGCTGTTAGCATGTTGCGCTAATAAGCTTTTGCATGTAGCGATAGGAATATCTAGTGTACCCGTGTCGGGTACAGTTGGTAATTTGGTTCCATTTCTGGCGAGTTGATCAGCCTTACAGTTCCCTGGAATGTCACTATGCCTAGGCACCCAGCATAGGTGAATGTTAAAATGCTTTGACATCTCCTGCAGGTTGTCTTTGAATTTGTTGAGACTGATTCCAGGGATTTGATTGCCGCTTGGCTGTCCGAGAAAATGCTAATATCCTTGGCAGGTATTACATTCTCTTTCAACCAGGATAAGGCTTCTTTGATCGCCATGAGTTCCGCCTGGAACACGCTGCAATGATCAGGAAGACGGAAAGATAGGCCGAGATTTAGCCTGTCGGAGAAGACACGGAAACTCTTATCAAAGTTTAATCTAGTGAGTGTGTAAACGATGCCAGCAGCAACTGATGTGCAAGGTTTTTCGCGGCCAGCAGCAAGCAACCCCTGGTTTGGCCAAGAACGAGGCCTACAAGGCTAAGCTGCAAGTGAAGACGAGAGCTGCCATTGAGCTCTATTGGCAGAGAAGAAGGGAAGAACACTGGCTATTCAGAAAGAAGAAAAAAGAGAAAGAAAAGCGCGCGATCGAGGATATAGAGAGGTGCCACTCCAGGAATGATGTTCGCAAGTTTTACCAAAGTGTAAAAGGTCAAAGCCAAGGACACAAGGCTCGAACAGAATCCTGTCGAGATGAACAAGGAAATATTGTAGTTGAGACACAGTCGGTGCTGAGGATATGGAAGAACCACTTCTGCAGGCTGTTAAACGGCGATGACGAACAACATTCTGCTGTCAGGCAAAACGAACCATTAAATATTGGCAACAACAGCGAAAACCGTCAACCACCCGACCTAAGTGAAGTGAGGATAGCAATATCGAAACTCAAGCTTAATAAGGCCGCCGGAAATGACGGCCTTCCCGCTTAGCTTTATAAAGCTGGCGGAGCTGATATGGTAAAAAACATCCACCAACTCATAATCCAAATCTGGTCGGATGAAGGTATGCCTTGCGAATGAAACCTCAGCATCGTTTGCCCGATCCACAAAAAAGGAGTCCCTCTGAACTGCGCCAACTACAGAGTATGCTCAACATCGCCTACAAGATCCTATCTGCCGTAATATGTGAACATCTGAAACCGTTTACCAACAACCTGATCGGCCCTTATCAGGATGATTTTAGGCCAGGAAAGTCCACAACCAATCAAATTTTCACACTTTGGCAGATCCTGGAAAAAACCCAATAAGTCCAAATCGATACCCACCACCTATCTATCGATTTCAAAGCTGCATACGACAGCATTTATAGAGACGAAGTATACAGAGCCATGTCTTGTTTTGGTATACCGCCCAAACTCGTCCGTTTGTGTAGGATGACGATGGAGAACTCTCGCTGCTCAATCAGGGTCGGAAACGACCTCACCGACACATTCGATAACAAAAAAGGATTTAAGCAAGGCGAAGCGCTGTCATGTGACTTCTTTACTTTGATTCTTAAGAGGATTGTGCAAAACTCCCGAGCCAACACCAGAGGCACAATTTTCCAAAAATCGGTGCAACTTCTGCAACCCCCATGCAACTACTAGCATGAGGGTAAGACTAAGTACATGCTGTCAACACGTAAGGATACACAACATCGACGAATTGGACAGAACATCACCATTGACTAATATAACTTTGAGGTAGTACAGGACTTTGTCTACCTCGGCTTCGCTATTAACTCGGACAACAACTTCTCTTCACAAATCAAACGAAGGATTACTCTTGCCACCCGCTGTTTAGTAGTAAAGCCCTCACTCGAACTACTAAGGAGATTTAATACAAGACCCTCATCATCTCAGTCTTGCTCAGACCGTGCCAAAAGCTGATTTTTTGGTCGATTCAAGAAGAAAATTCTTCAAAAAATCTTCGGTCCCGTTTGCGTTGACGGGCTATGGAGATGATGATTCAAAAAACTCCGCATTGGACACCAATACTCCAATACAGTAGACGAAGTCTCGCCTTAAGTGGCACGCACAAGTAGAATCCGACCTCAACCAACTTGGAGTGCGCAACTGGAGACAGTTAGCAAAGGACCGGGCTAATTGGAGAGGCATGTTGGTTGAAGCCCAGGTTCATCCCGGACTGTAGCGACACTTAAAAAAATGTCAGGGTCGACAACATATGAATCCGGAACCGAAGTCTTTGCATATTCCACTTCCACAGTTTTTCCCGACGAATCTTATAGTTGATGTAATTTGCCATATTAGCCTTTTTTTAGCAACACGAGAATCACTGTTTTAACAAAATTTATCCTTTTGAGTTGACCACAAACTAGGTTATTTAAATTAGGACTTTTTTTCTTTGTTAACAATATAAATGTCAACTATAAACTGTCACATTTCAATAAAGCCAAACGCACCGGTAAGTGGGACCAATATAAATCTCTACTTACCCAATACAACATAGAGTTGAGAAAATCAAAAAGAGCGTCCTGGCGCAAATACTGTGAGGAACTCGAAGAGCTTCCGGCGGTGGCGCGTCTCCAGAGGGCACTCTCGAAAGATAAAACAAACTGCATGGGATTACTAGTCAAATCTGACGGAAAAATCACATGCGACCGGGAAGAAACGTTGACCACACTTCTTCAGGTACACTTTCCCGGCTCTACAATCACAAGTGAGTTTCATGAACACATGATAGATGACTCACCCCCTATAAACCTGAAAAGGATTAAAAGTTTATCCGGCAAACTTTTCACTCCGGATAAGGTCAAATGGGCGATCAACTCATTTAAACCATACAAGGCACCAGGGACAGACGGAATCTTTCCTGCTCTTATACAAAAGGGCTAGGACTTTTTCTTACCCACTATGGTCGCCTTTTTTAGGTTTAGTTTCAATTCGGGCTACAAACCACAAACCTGGAGGGAGGTAAACGTGGTATTTATCCCCAAACCAGGCAAACCAATAGAACTACCTAAATCATACCGTCCAATAAGCTTAACATCGTTTTTCCTGAAAACAATGGAAAGAATACTTGACGTACACATTAGAGAGTTCTTAATTGAAAGTACTCCTCTGCAACCCTGTCAATTCGCCTACCAAAAAGGTAAATCAACGGAAGGAGCACTTCTAAGTTTAACATCACAAATAAAAAGTGCATACGAAAACAAAGAAGTAGCTTTATGTGCCTTCCTAGACATAGAGGGCGCTTTTGACAACACTGGATATGACTCCATATCAAATGCTTTGACTCATAGAAGAATAGATCACCCCACCATCAAATGGATCAAAGCGATGCTTGAAAGTCGGAAAATAACTGCTTCATCAGCACTGACCTTAGTATCAGTAACAGCCGTTTAAGGCTGCCCTCAGTGAGGAGTACTCTCACCCCTACTATGGTTTCTGGTTATCGATAACTTACTTCAAGACCTAAGTAATGCAGGTTTCAATATAATTGGATACGCCGATGACCTAGTCATCATAATAAAGGGCAAAGAACCAAACGAAGTTACAACACGTTTGCAAAACGCCCTTAAGATAGTCATAGACTGGTGTAATAAAGAAAGTCTCTAAGCTGGAACTCCCACATTAACAACAAAATTCAAAAATCAACCAAAGCTTTCTGGGCTTGCCGAAACTTGTATGGTAAAACCTGGGGAATCTCTCCAAAGACCACACATTGGATCTACAAGATCATGGTCAGGCCCATTATAAAAAGTCACCCAAAAAACAACCATAAATAAATTAAACAAGGTACAACGGCTTGCCTGTCTGGGCATTACCGGAGCTATGCGTACCTGTCCCACAGCGGCTATAGAAGCCTTAATAGGACTAACACCTCTCCACATTTATATAAAAAAAAGTGGCAATTCGCAGCTCAGCAAGTTTTACACAAGCGGAAGGGTTAAACATTAGTGAACATCTTAAACTAATTGAACTTCTATCCGAACTTCCAGAACTTGACATGATCTGTGCGGTCACAGACCTCCAAAGACACTATGCTTAGACAAAAGATTCTCAACGGAGACCACAACCAGAGAAGCATGGTGTAGCAACAACTCACCAAGCTGCCTAAACGGCCTAAAGTGGTATATGGATGGTTCTAAAATGGACTCAGGGGTAGGAGCTGGCATACATGGACCAAATAAAAACATCTCAATACCTATGGGAAAAAGCCCTAGTGTATTCCAAGCTGAGCTCCATGCCATAAAGAATGCGCAAACCTAATACACAACTCAGGTATTAAAGGCGCAAACATCCATATATTCACGGACAGTCAAGCAGCTATAAATGCCCTTAGCTCACACATTATTGACTCCAAATCAGTACTACACTGCTTCAACTCCCTCCAAACACTCAGTTCCAGGAACAAAACCAGACTATGGTGGGTCCCCGGACATAAGGGAATTGAAGGTAAGGAAAAAGCTGATGAACTAGCCAGAAAAGGTTCGGAAACCCCCTTCATTGAACCTGAACCCTTCTGTGCAATCCCCAAATCATCCATAAATCTGGTCATAAAAAACTGGGAACAAAACAAATGTTTTTAATACTGGGGAAACATCCCAGGCCTAAGACAGGCCAAAGGAGCTATTCAGCCCTTCAAATCAGATGCCAATGAGATACTAAATCTTCGTAGGCACGATATCAAAAACTTAGTAGGCTACCTAACTGGTCATCACGGTCTGCGATATCACCTAAATAAAATGCGTCTAGTCGACTCACCGGAGTGCAGACTATGTCTAGAAGAAGACGAAACAGCCGAGCATATTACGGTCCTTTACGGTATGAGAAGAGAATCTTTCTTCAGGGAATTTTTAAGTCCCGAAGAACTGAGGAAATCTTCGGCTGAAAGTACTATCAGCTACATTAGGAAAGTAGAAGCGCTACTAACCTAAAAAGCATCTGACGGCAAGCACAATAGATCTTTTAGGTCGATGTGTATATTACTGCTTAGGCAGGTCAGAATTTAAAAAAAAAAAATAAACTGTCACAGGATATTTGGAAACATAGCCAGTTGTCAAACGAAATTCGCAAACCTAGTGACAACACCTTTTTTTATTGAATTTGAAAATGTGCTCATTTGAACTCCAGTGGGAACGCAGTATTAGTCCCGGGTTTTATCCACGATGTAAACAAGCCATTAACTTAAAAACGTGTTTCTCGAGTTGACTTGTTAATCTCGAAACTAGTTTAATGGCACACTAAACCACTGACCCCTACTTAAAGTACGCCCGTAAACATCCACCAAAAATCGTTTTATATGCTTTGGTGAATTACACCCTTAACGTCAATAAAATCTGCAAACCATATACCATAATGGCCCACCTAACACGATCACATAACAATTATATTGAATTGAGATTACGTAGTTATTAGTACATTAGTCATAGCGAGTATTTTGTATAAATTTCCACTGACAGTTCTAAAACCATATTTGTTTCGACTTGGATCAGTTAAAAATGTATTCGCCAGCACTCTATAAACTTAGTAATAAACTTCAGCGATGTCATGCTGTGATTGACGAATTTATCGATGTCATTCAATTACGTACGGACGGTCGGGATTCCTTGCTGGATGTTGGTTGTGGTACGGGCGATGTCCTCATGGATTTCATTCAACCAATTCTACCGGAAACGTATACGAAAATAGTTGGAATCGACATTTCACCTGCAATGATTGAGCACTCGGAGAAAACCTATTCAGAGGATGAAAAAGTGAATTTTAAAGTGTTGGACATTGAGACAGAGGAAATGCCGTTGGAATATTATGAACAGTTTGACCATATAACTTCATTTTACTGCTGACATTGGGTTCAGAATCAAAGGTGAGCTATGTGATTATTGACGTTTTTCATTGGTAAAGGAAGATGTTAACGAAAGCATCTGAGAACTGTCAAAATGTTTATGCCGAGCTAATTTCAATATTGGATTTCATTTCAGAAGAGGTGAAACGCTTCCGATTTCATATTTCTTCAAGAATTCCATTGGCCACGTTTTGGAACTCAAATTTAGTCAGATGTCTTAGATGAAGGTTTTGTTTTCATATGTCAATCAACTATTTTGAAAAAAAAAAGGGAAGAGGGCTTACTCTAAGGCAGCGGTTCCCAATCTTTTTTGGTCGAGGAGCACTTTTTAGGTCAAACATTCCTCGCGGAGCACTTCGTTACACGTACGCTATTTTCGAAGTTATGTATGTGTAACAAATGCAATACTCAAATTTTTTTTTTGTTTTATTAAATTCAAGTAAAACAAGTAACATCAACGAAAAAAACAAGAACAATGTTAATTAAAGAACATAAGGAATTCAATATCTAGTGAGAATAATGTGCCTGTTTGGTTTTGCATAATGCTTGTAAATCTGGTTGAATTTGGGACAACTGCAACCGAATATCTGGCTCTGCATCGAGACGGGATCTATATTTTGTTTTGGTTCCAACGTAGGCGGAGAATCCTGATTCGCACATGTATGTTGTTGCAAACGGCAGAAGAATTATTTTGGCTCTGTCTGACAAAATTTTGAATTCGTCCTTCAACATACACCAGAATTCTTATAAAGACTTCTTAGTTTCAAAATGTGCCTTTAAAGAAGAATCAAATGTCAAATCAATTAAGCACTCAAACTGCAACGATGTCAGAGATGCTGGCTTTTCCAACGCGGCGGAGTACGGGTCTGCAACCCACACATTTTCTTTAATGTTTGAATGGTATTCTTCCGGAAAGTAGCTTTGGAAGTTTTCGAGCAAACTTAGCAGATGTAAATGAAACTCATTTAAAATGTCGTCAGGAATACCCAAATCTATTTCCTCTTTACATTCGCTGACCATGTTGGAACAAACCAATGTATAGTTAATAAACAACTCAGTGATGTTACCTTATAGTATTTATTAGAACGACTAAGAGAATAGTTATGGTTGAGTTTTGTCTTATATAGTTATAACTACGTCAATGTGTTAGTGTACTTTATGTACATGCACTAGTATTAGTTTATATGTATTCCAAATCCAACAAACCTTCCCTCAAAACTGACTTATAACAATGTTTAAATTCAATGCAAATTCATAATTCAAAAACTAACAAATTAACATAATTCAAAATTATCAAAATTATAACTAACAAACTTATTTATGTTTAAATAAACTCTATGGTTTTAATCCTAACATATTAGTAAACTCCTTGTTAGATCACCGGTCATCTTATCAGTTGGTATATACTTCAGGATAAGAAGCCCATTCTTGTAGACTTCACGGACGTAGTGCGCATGAATGTCGATGTGTTTCGTTCTGTTGTGAAACACGGGATTTTTAGCCAACTTCTGTGCGCTGATGTTGTCCCCAAAAAGTTCGGTAGGTTGATCAACTAGTTGGTTGAATCCTAGTTCCTCCAGAAAACGCCGAAGGTACACAACTTCCTTTGATGCTGTAGATAAAGCGACGTACTCGGCTTCTGTACTGCTCAGTGCTATGCTGATTTGCTTTTTACTTCCCCATGTGATGGCAGCTCCAGCAAGGAAGAAAGCAAACCCAGTGTATGATTTGCGGTCTACACTGTTGCCACCCCAGTCAGCATCTACGAAACCCTTTAATTTTTCACCAGCCTGAAAATATTTAAGTTTAAAATTAATGGTTGAGCTTAAATACCTCAGCACATGTTTTGCAGCATTCAAATGTTCCACATGAGGATCCGTATTAAATTGAGCAAGCTTGCAGACGGAATGCATTATGTCAGGCCGCGAGCATACACTCAGGTACGTCAAAGACCCTATCAATGACTGGTACTGCTTCTGATCCACCTTCTTACATTTAGAGCTGTCATCACATTTAAAAAAACTTGGTACCTGGCTCCAGTGGCGTTGCACAGCTTCTGCATTCCTTCATACCAAATTCATTGAGTAGATTTCGAATCAGCTGCTGTTGTGAGATTTGTATTCCATCTTTATTACTAATAATTTCCATCCCAAGGAAATGGTCTACTGGTCCTTTGTCGACAACCTCGAATCTATGACCGATATTGCCCTTTATGTCCTCAAGTCTCTCGAGATTGGAGCACGCAAGAAGAATGTCATCAACATAAACTGCAACTATGACTATCTCACCGATTTTTCTCAGCACATACACACATGCATCACCATGACATCTCTCGAATCCGAGACTTTTTAAGAAACAGTTTAACTCCTCGTTCCAATTGCTTCCCGATTGCTTCAATCCATAAATAGCCTTTCTCAATCTGCACACCTTCTTTTTATTTACCTTGCCTTCAAAACACTCTGGCTGGTACATGTAAACTTCTTCTTGAAGACATCCATTCAAGTATGCCGATGACACATCCATCTGGTGCACGATTAACTTGTACTCAGCCGCCAAAGCCAAAATCATTCGAATCGACGAGTATCTGACCACTGGGGAAAAAATTTCTGTGTAGTCAATCCCATATCTCTGGCTGCACCCTTTTGCCACTAAGCGAGCTTTGTGGCGTACTGCAACACCATTCTCACATTTCACATTGAAAATCCACTTGGATTTGATAGGAGTACGATTTTCTGGCAAATCAACTAAATCCCATGTCTGATTTTTAATCAGTGAGTTGTACTCTGACAACATTGCAGCCTTCCACTTGTCTGCATCTGGTCCTCGTAGTGCTTCGTCAACGGTAAGTGGATTTGTTGTCTTCTCTTTATGGTTACTCTGCATATAACTGGTAAAATTTAGACTCACCGGTTTTCGGGGACGCAACTTCATTCGAAATCTCAAATTGTCATCATCCGCAACAGTTATATCCTCAATAGCAGCTTGATTCTTCTCAGCAGGATGAGCAACATCAAGATCTTCTTCCACAACAGCATCTTGCCGCACCCCAGAAACCTTAGCAGAAACAATATCATTATCATCTTGTAGAAATGACGGCTTTGATTCGCTAGCTCATCCTTCAGCACCAAAAACAGATTCCTCGAATCCGACAGCATCATTAAAATCTTCATCGTCAGAAGAATATGGATTCTCTTTTGGTAAAACAGTTGCTACAGCATTGGTTTCCATTATCAAATTTGAACAATCATCCAAAAGTACTCTTGATGAACAAGGTATATTGTCGGAATGAAGGAACTTTACATCCCTCGCTATAATCACCGTTTTTCTACTCTTATCGTACAGGCGATATGCCTTTGACTCTTCTGCGTACCCAACCATAAAGCACTCTTTTCCTGTGCTTTTACACCTGATACATACTCCCACAGATCGCAATGTACTAGAACTGATTTCATGAGGATTTTCCATCCATCATAATTGCTATCGTCTAGTTTCTCTATTTGGTATTTATAGCCCGGAACTCATCCTTATGATTGAAAGTGACTTTTTTTGTTGTTGTATATGCAGTGAATTAAAAGAAACCTGGGCCCATAACCACTGTTGGAACAAACCAATGTATAGTTAATAAACAACTCAGTGATGTTACCTTATAGTATTTATTAGAACGACTAAGAGAATAGTTATGGTTGAGTTTTGTCTTATATAGTTATAACTACGTCAATGTGTTAGTGTACTTTATGTACATGCACTAGTATTAGTTTATATGTATTCCAAATCCAACAGACCATTGGGAAGCTGTCTAGGTTTCGATTTTTTAAAGATTTCGCCCAAAACTTGATTTTTTTTTTAAATGCTTCGACCTTATCACTGGCATCGAAAACAGTTATTGTCTTTCCTTGAAGTGATACACTCAAATCATTTATTTTTTTAAAAATATCGGCTAGATACGATAATTTCAAGAGCCAACGCTCATTACACAATCTGTCGCCCAAATCAAAGTTGTCGTTCATAAGGAAGGTTCTGACTTCAGCCCTCATTTCGAAAAGCCGCGTCAGTGTTTTGCCGCGAGAAAGCCACCTTACTTCTGCGTGAAGAAGTAAAGACGTATGTAGACTACCCATTTCATCGCAAAATACTTTGAATAGCCTTGAATTCTTAGGTCGAGATTTAATAAAGTTAATTATTTTCACGCTTTCGTCTAAGACCTCTTTTAAGGAGAGTGGCATTTTTTTCATTGCAAGGGCATGGCGGTGTAGAACGCAGTGACTACCGCTGCATTCCTTGGCATTTTGTTTTATTCTTGAGACGGCACCGGACGTTTTTCCAGTCATGGCCTTGGCACCGTCTGTGCACACATCCACGCAGTTAACCCATGGGATATCATTGACAATAAAGAAATTTTCTATTAATTTAAAAATTTCAGCACCAGTTGTTGTAGTTTCCAACGGCTTGCAGAAAAGCAGATCTTCTTGAAAGGACTGTTGGTATTGGTAGCGCACAAATACTATTAAAATAGCCAACCCTGCAACATTTGTTGATTCATCCATTTGCAGCGAAAATTTTGTGACTTTTATTCGCGAAAGTAAAGTAGTTTTGAAATTCTCTGCTAAGTCTCCGATTCTTCGTGATATTGTGTTATTTGACAAAGGAACGGTGTCAACTAATTTTTTGGCCTTTTCACCCAACATACACTCAACAATGTCCTTAACGCATGGCTTGATTAAGTTTTCATCGATTGTATGGGTTTCGCCAGTTTGCGCAACTCGGAAACTCACTAAGTAGGACGCCATCAAAGCATTTTCGTTCACTGTCTTTGAGTGGTTAGTAATAATTGTTTGAGATTTTGTAAGTTCACCATACTTCCTTTTAAAAAAATCAGTCGGTTTGCTTTTGCAATCTGGATGAATCCCCTCAAAATGACGTTTCATTTTTGCTGGAAACATCGCACTATTCGGCAACACTTTACCGCAAATTACGCATTGGGGTTTGTTGTCATTTGTCTCAGCAAATTCAAGATTTAAATATGAATCGTGGTACTTCCTTTTTACTGTTTTTTTTCTGCAGTACTGATCACCATAGAACTAGTACTAGCCACATTGTCTGCCTCAAATTCTTCAGAAAGTTCTGACGCCGCTGTCTCTATTGCGTCATTTTCATTGGCTCTAGAATAGAACAATAAATGGAAAACGAGCAAATTCACAAATCTGAATTGAGGATAACAACAGAAAAAAAATATTATAAATCCAACAAAATGCATCTTATACAAATGCGGTTCTAGCGATAGGAAACTTCCCATTATGAAATAAACAAATATGGTTTTGTATTATGTACCTGCCAGTTGCTGACTCTTTAGTAACTACTGGGGGTGCTGTTAAGGAGCTTTCAGCGGTTATTTTTAACGACCCAGACCTTAGCCATTTTTTTTTTGATCTCTCACGATCTTTTGATCTTATCACGTCGATAGATCCACAGAGTCACATCAATGTACAAAAAAACAAATAAAAAGTAAAATTCACGCACTAAAAGCAAAATATAGATTAAATACACCGCACTACGATTCGTTTTTAACCTGTATAAATAGATACCGACCCAACAAAAACCGTCTATTGGGCGCGTTTAAAACCAGAGAAACGTCGTCCCAGTACAAATTTCAGTTAGCGTCAGCGTATATGGTCGTCTCTGGTACGTCTCTTTAATAATTTTCATTTGTCGGGGATTCCCACATCTTTTTACACGAATTATTTTTTAGTTTGTTTGTATGTATTGATTTCTTTTAAATGAGCATTTCAAATTCGATTGCTGCGATTAAAATGACAAGTTCAGAAGCACAAAATGAAATAGTTGTGGCGACTAACAAATGAACACATCCGCTCGCCAACAAATAATAGTATTCCCATCCACAAAGCGAACTACTCGATGTACAAATAGAGACTCGACAATCCACAGATCGAACTATTACCATGTTTCCGCGTTCGTGGCATTCTTGTCTTTCTTTTTCAATTCATCTCGCGGACCAGAAGGGCACGTCCTGTAGTGTGGTGGTAATTTAATGTAATTAAGTAATCTTAAATAATATTAAAGTATATAGAATTAAGAAGAGTAATAATAAGGAAATACCTCAACCATTGTGTATGTGTTTTCCTAAATAGTCACTAGTGTAATGGAATTTTGCTATTTCGTTTTTTTTATTTTGCCGCGGAGCACCAGGATATCCTTCGCGGAGCACACTTTGGGAAACGCTGCTCTAAGGTATCTCAGTAAATATGAGTTTCGGAACGTGGCCATGGTTTAAACTCGAGAATACACTCATTCTGAATAATTTTAAAAAATAATTCTGAAAGTTTCATCCTTAGTAATGAAAAACACTTCATATTGACATATGACAGTTTGCTTTTCAAGTGACCATATGACAGTTTGCTTTTCAAATGACGATATGACAGTTTAATATCGTCACTTGAAAAGCAAACTGTCATATTTCAATATTCTTATATTTTCAGAGAAAAGCTATATGAACTGTTTTTCATTACTATAGGGATGTTTTCCTAAATGTCAAATTACACTTACGTCCTCACGCTGTTATTTTAAGAACTAAAATATGACTGTAGCAATTTTTGGGATGCCAAAGTCCGTGAACATTTCCATCCATTGCTTTTTAACTTTCTCTTACAAAGAGAAAGATATTGTTTTCGTGAAAATTTTCGACCTCGAGATTTTGATTGATTCTACCATTACGATGATAGCGGATCCTAAAAAAGTGGTTTTTGGAATTCCGTCCGTCGGTCCGTCGGTCCGTCGGTCCGTCTGTCCGTGACGGTCTCCCCAGCCTAAACGGCTTGACCGATTTTCTTCAAACTTCGTATCCAAGCTTGTTTTGGTCATAATTCTAGGCCATTTTTTTTGTTTGCTTTTAGCCATGTTAAAACTGGTACCTGCCATATAAAAATTACACATAACCTCAATTTTCTCGAAAACGGCTCTAACGATTTTGATTAAACTTTATATATACTATAACCATATTAGTTCCAACAAAACTGCATACCCAGTTTTTTCGAGAAAATCCATATAACGGATTTTGTCATTTAGGCCATATAAAGAAAATTGTTAATATCTCGCAAACTATTGTGTCAAATTGAATGAAATTTAATACATATACTACTATTATAGCTTGAAACAATTCCACATAATTAGTTTTAGCCCAACTATTACTAAACGGAATTTTCAGTTTTGGCCAAAAACGGAATATCATTATTTTTCACATTGACATCGATTCCTTCAAATTTTGGAGTAAAAATTCGTATAAATACATTTCGACATTATTTATATCATTTTAGCATCAATAATCAAAATGCTTATGATTAGATCTAACGCCCAACTTGCTGTGAAAGAGAAAGTTGCGTACGACCCAGTCGTGCACCCACCACTCGTTTATTTCGGAAGCAGTTTTAATTTTCAGCTTTGTGACTGTTCCAACAATACTTTTGTCCTCTTCTATTTGTCCAGATTTCTAAAAATTTCTAGACCGATAATCTGCAATGTGCATATACTTTCCTGGAACCCATTCAAATTCGATATCGTAGTTCCACAATTTCATAAGCATTCGCTGTAATTTACAAGAAGGCTTACTTACTGAATTACTTAAGTGGCGCTACAGTCCGGGATGAACCTGGGCCTCAACCAACATGCCAATTACCCCGGCCCTTGGCTAACTGCCTCCAGTTGCGCACTCCAAGTTGGTTGAGGTCGGTTTCTACTTGTGCGCGCCACTTAAGGCGAGGTCTTCCTCTACTGCGTCCGACGTCTGGCTGGGAATCGAAGACTCTGCGAGCCGAAGTATTGCGGTCCATTCGTTCTACATGTCCTAGCAATCGTAAACATTTTTGACCAGGGGTATGTCGCTGTACAGCTCGTATAGTTCGTGGTTGAATCTTCGTCTCCATACCACGTCAACGTAAACGGGATCGAAGAAGTTTCCTCTTTAATCTACCAAGGATTTCTTCATCCGCTTTTGATACGGTCCATGCTTGAGCGCCGTAGAGCAGGACTGGGATGATCAGGGTCTTATATAGGATCTCCTAAGTTGGTGGAATGAGGGCTTTACTACTAAATTACCTTCTTAGCCCGAAGAAACAGCGGATGGCAAGAGTAATTCTTCGTTTGATTTCTGACGAGATATTGTTATCAGAGTTAATAGCGGAGCTGAGGTAAACAAAGTCCCGTACTACCTGAAAGTTACATCTGTTAATGGTGACGTTTATGTCCAATTCGTCGATGTAGTGTGTCCTTTCGTGTCGACAGCATATACTTAATGCTTTCCTTCTGGGGTTTTTTTTTACAGGATCAGCCGAACAGAGGGTCTACTATTTTGTGAATCGGGCAAACGATGCTGAGCTTCCATTCTTCAGGCATGTTTTCATCCCACCAAATTTGGATTATGAGTTGGTGGATGTTGCTTACCAAGACGTCTCCGCCGGTTTTATAAAGCTCAGCGGGAAGGCCGTAATTTTCGGCAGTCTTATTAAGCCTGAATTTAGATATTGCTATCCTCACTTCACTAAGGTCGGATGGTTGACAGTTTTCGCTGCCGTTGTCAATATTAAATGGTTCGTTCTGCCTGGAATGTTGTTCTTCATCGCCGTTAAACAGTCTGCAGAAGTGGTGCTTCCATATCCTCAGCATCGACTGTGTCTCAACTCTCAACTACGATATTTCCTTGTTCATCTCGATAGGATTCTGTTCGAGCCTTGTATCCTTGGCTTTGACGTTTTACACTTTAGTAAAACTTGCGAACATCGTTCCTGGAGTGGCACCTCTCTATATCCTCGATCGCGCGCTTTTCTTGCTCTTTTTTCTTCTTGCTGAAAAGCCGATGTTCTTCGCTTCTTCTTTGTCTATAGAGCTCAATGGCAGCTCTCGTCTTCACCTGCAGCTTAGCCTTGTAGACCTCGTTCTTGGCTGAGAACGTCTATCGGCATTGCTCATCAAACCAGGGGTTTCTTGCTGGTGGCCGCGAGAAACCTAGCACATCAGTTGCGCCTGATCTAATGCCTTGTTGGCATCGTTGCAATTGTTCTTCGAGATTAGATGCTGGTGGTATGTTGTGAGTCGAGAGGTTAAGGGATACGCGTTGCGCGAAGGTCTTGGCGGTCTCTGGCGATTGCAGTCTTTCGACATTAAATGTTTTCACAGTATTTCGGTTTTTTTTTTTGTGGCGTGGTGGATATCCGCTTCCTTACTTTGGCTACAACAAGGTAGTGGTCCGAGTCGATGTTAGCCCCTCGGAATGTTCGGACATCCAAAAAACTGGATGCGTGCCTCTTGTCTATCGCAATGTGATCAATTTGGTTGACTGTTCGTTGATCTGGAGACCGCCATGTCCCCTGTGGATATCGTGGAAACCGTGTGCTGGCTATAGTGGCATTTCGTTCCGTAGCGAAGTCACGAAGTCACATGACGTGTTGTCATGTAGGCTATATTTGCCGACAATACTGCTAAAGATGTCTTCTCTTTTACTTTTGCGTTAAAATCTCCCAGCACGATTTTTACATCGTACTTTGGTAGTCGCTCATAGGTTTTGTCGAGGAGCTCGTAGAAGCAATACATAGTTATATCATCCTTTTCCTCCGTCGGAGCATGAGCGCATATAAGGCTTATGTTGGCGAATTTGGCCTTGATGCGGATTGTTACAATGCGTTCGCTAATGTCTTGAAAACACAAGACTTCTTGCCTAAGTCTGGCACTTATAACAAATCCGCATCCAAATAGTCGCTGTTTCTGCTCACTATAACACGGTCCATAGTAGATGTCATAGTTTATCATCCTCTTTTTGCCCGGCCCATCCCATCGTATTTCCTGGATGGCAGTAATGTCTGCATTGTAGCAGTTTAAGGCTTCCGCTAGTTGTTCACCTGCACCTCTCCTGTTTAATGTTCTCACATTCCAGGTGCAGATACGAACGTCGTTGTCCTTTTTTCGTTTAGCATGGTCCTCAACAATAATATCAGTCCTTTCTGAGGCTATTGGTTGCTTCGTAACAATTTTTTTTTCCGTGAATGGGTAGTTAACCCATAGCACAACCCCCAACCTGGAGGGCCAGGCCCTTGTTTTGACCCTAGGACAGCGGGCCGGAAAAAATACCGTTGTCAGTAGCCCATTTTGGGGTGTGGGTGCTGCCGTTGGCCCATTGAGGGCTCCTCCACCACCAACTCTTTTCCAACACTCTGGCTCAGTATTGGAAATCCCTATAGACCTGGTGTTCAAATATGTCGAAGCAGCTCATATAGGGATTTCACTACCAGTTCGATCAAATTGGAGCTGTAGGCGCCACCGTTGACTCCATCTAGGGAATTCCTCCGCTGCCGCCTGAGAGTGAGTGCCTTAGTGAGAGGACATTGACTCCTCAGTAGGTATACCAAATTTCAAAAATTAGCCACTGGATAAATTTTAGCGAGCTATTAAGCAGGTTAAAATTTTGAAGTCTCTATTCACCACGCTAATGTTAAAAAGTATCCACTGGCTAAAATTGGCACACGGCCTAAGAGCTATAAATATGACGGTTTGATAGAAAATTTCTATTTTTTTGTTTGCAAATAGGTCTGTAAACTTAACTCAAAATCGCCAAATTTTGACTTATGTCAGTTTGCTTTTCAAGCGACGATATATAAGAAGAAACATCCGGAATCCGTTATGAACATCATACGGATTCTAATGTTCTAAAAAAAATTGTGCCTTTGGTGTTGGATGGGATGTTTTGCAGAATCCTCTCAAGAATCAAAGTAAAGAAGTCACATGACAGCGACTCGCCTTTTTTTGTATCGAATGTGTCAGTGAGGTCATTTCCGACCCTGATTGAGCAGCGAGAATTCTCCATCGTCATCCTACACAAACGGACGAGCTTGGTATACCAAAACTAGACACGGCTCTGTATATTTCGTCTCTATAAATGCTGTCGTATGCGGCTTTGAAATCGATAAATAGCTGGTGGGTATTGATTTGGACTTCTTGGGATTTTTCCAGGATCTGCCGAAGTGTGAAGATTTGATCGGTTGTGAACTTTCCTGGCCTAAAACCACACTGATAAGGGCCGATCAGGTTGTTGGTAAATGGTTTCTGGCGTTCACGGCAGATAGGATCTTGTAGGCGAATTTGAGGAGAATTATGCCTCTGTAGTTGGCGCAGTTTAGAGGGTCTCCTTTTTTGTGAATCGGGCAAACGATGCTGAGGTTCCATTCTTCAGGCATACTTTCATCCGACCAGATTTGGATTATGAGTTGGTGGATGTTTTTTACCATATCAGCTCCGCCAGGTTTATAAAGCTCAGCGGGAAGGCCGTCATTTCCGGCGGCCTTATTAAGCTTGAGTCTAGATATTGCTATCTTTACTTCACTTAGGTCGGATGGTTGACAGTTTTCGCTGCCGTTGTCAATATTAAATGGTTCGTTCTGCCTGGAATGTTGTTCTTCATCGCCGTTTAACAGTCCGCAGAAGTGGTTCTTCCATATCCTCAGCATCGACTGTGTCTCAACTACGATATTTCCTTGTTTATCTCGACAGGATTCTGTTCGAGCCTTATTTCCTTGGCTTTGACGTTTTACACTTTGGTAAAACTTGCGAACATCGTTCCTGGAGTGGCACCTCTCTATATCCTCGATCGCGCGCTTTTCTTGCTCTTTTTTCTTCTTTCTGAATAGCTAGTGTTCTTCCCTTGTTCTCTGCCAATAGAGCTCAATGGCAGCTCTCGTCTTCACCTGCGGCTTAGCCTTGTAGGCCCCGTTCTTGGCTGCGAGCATCTGTCGGCATTCTTCATCAGACCACAGGGTTTCTTGCTAGTGGGCGAGAGAAACCTAGCACATCAGATGCTGCTGATCACATGGCTTTTTGGAATCGTTGCCATTGTTCTCCGACATTTGTTGCTGGTGGTATGGGGTGAATCGAGAGGTTAAGGGATACGCGTTGCGCGAAGGTCTTGGCGGTCTCTGGCGATTGCAGTCTTTCGAAATTAAATTTTTCACAGTATTTCTGGTTTGTTGTGGTGTGGTGGATATCCGTTTTCTTACCTTGGCTGCAACAAGATACTGGATGCGTGCCTCTTGTCTATCGCAAAGTGATAAATTTGGTTGGCCGTTCGTTGATCTGGAGACCGCCATGTCCCTTATGGATATCGAGGTGAGGAAACCGTGTGATGGCTAAAGTGGCATTTCGTTCTGTACTGAATTCAATTAGCCTAAGTCCGTTGCCAGACGTGTTGTCGTTTAGGCTGTCTTTTCCGACAACACTGCTTAAGATGTCTTCTCTTCCTGCCTTTGAGTTAAAATCGTCCTTCGGTAGTCGCTCATAGGTTTTTCCAATTAGCTCATAGAAGCAATCCTTAGTTTTATCATCGTTTTCCTCCATCGGAGCATGAGCGCATATAAGGCTTATGTTGGCGAATTTGGCCTTGATGCGTATTATTACAATGCGTTCGCTTATGTCTTAGAAACATAAGACTTCTTGCCTACGTCTGGCACTTAGAACAAATCCGCATCCGAATAGTCGCTGTTTTTGCTCACTTTAACACGGTCCGTAGTAGATGTCACAGTTTTTCAACCTCCTTTTTCTCAGCTCATCCCATCGTATTTTCTGGATGGCAGTAATGTCTGCTTTGTAGCAGTTTAGGGCTTCCGCTAGTTGTTCGCCTGCACGTCTCCTGTTCAATATTCTCACATTCCAGGTGCAGATACGAACGCCGGTGTCCTTTTTTCGTTTAGCAGGGTCGTCAACAATAATATCAGTCCTTTCCAAGGCTATTGGTCGCTTCGTAACAATAATTTTTTTTCCATGGGTAGGTATAGTTAACCCAAAGCACAACCCCCAACCTGGAGTACCAGCTCTAATTTATAAGATACCCAGAGGATACGGGTCATCAGTATCTACTACGGAATTGAGTGCTGCCGTTGACCTCTCATTCCCAAATTATGCACTTTTTGCAGGTTATATACAACTCTCACAGCCTTCATGTTAAAGAGTTTAGTCAACCGTTTTGAGAAATAGGGTTCAGTGGCCGACGGTCCTGGAATTGGTGTTTATAGAAATATTTGCACTGAAGACATGGTGAAAAGCTGTGCAACAGAGTGGTGCAAATGATCCATATGTCTCAAGTCGTCGTCGGGACAGAAGAACTTTGAAATTGTGCAACACTGCTGCCGCAAGACCACCGACAACGACTAAAATACGCTATTTGTTTACATTGGTAGGTCTTATTTGGTACACCCTGTATAGAGCAAAACTTTGCTCTATGATGCCGATCACAGCAAGGCGATCACGCTTCCCACATCGAATCACCATTCTTATATCCGCAATCTCCGGGGTGTATCTACATCGTGCGTCAATTCCAACTGCGAACTCGTAAGTCATTGTTGGAGGTCGTTCCGAGTCTCATTGGTGTTTTAGGGGGATGTTGTCTCTCTTGTAACTTAACAGGTTATGTACGCTGAGATCAATGTCCGAGTCTCAGAAGGGCCATTTAAATTGATCACACCCCAGACAGCTGCTCTTTCCGTCAAGTTATTTAGATTTCCAATGCCAAGTTCAAACGCTAGCTATGAGTTTTAGTTTCCTCAATTCCACAATTGGATAGTTGGTTGGTTAAACCAATAAACGCCAAGTATTTCAATTGAACAATAAATTCTATTTGCAGAACGTTTCAGATTGCTTTTATAAAGCATATAGCTGCCTGCGGACAAGGTCGATTTGAGAATGTTCATGACCTAGAGGTCTATTTCTATCGTCCCCCGAATCCACTTACTTTGTGGATTTTATTGATTTTTCAAATTAGCAGCCCTGTCTAGCGTTTCTATTAAAAAAAAAATTATTCAGAATGTAATATTCAACTCTAACCCCAACATTCCCACAATAGCTAAGCAAAACGTCCAGAAACTATTCATCCCGTGTTTATTCATAAAGAGGATCGCTGTGAATGAGCTTTTGTGAAAAAGTCGCAAATTTATAGAAATTTTTTCTTTCAATGACCAGGAAATACTGATACCGATCCTAGGCCTTAACCTATTCGCTAAAAATTGTCTAGCGTTAGAAAAACAGCCATCATGTGTCTAAAATCGCCAACTTCCTAAGAACGCCAAAGTAAGGAATATTTATTCGCGAATTCTCAACTGCGCACTTGAACTTTTTTTTCAGATCTAAGATAAGCTTAACTTCAGCTTGGCTTCTCATTACCATTCGTCGGGGCATTATTTTCCCTTTTTTTCAAATGGGAAAAAAAATATTCAAATCGTCATATTTCGGTTACACAATGGACAACTTACATGAGATGAGAGGTTCATCGACCTACCTTAAGTTTTGGAGACTTGTGTGCTTCCATTACAACTTGGAGCATCCAAAAACAGATTTTTTTTGTTGTTGTTCTCTGAAGATCCATGGGATGGGTCAATGTACTGTTGGGTGGGGAAGCTTCTATGTGTTTGTCGCACCTACAGCGGTTTTACTTGTGGAGATTCAAGATGCATTCTCGATAATTGAATGGGTGAGGAGGGGGGGGAATTAAAAATAGACTTGAAGTATAATCCAAAAAACGTGATTGGTTTTATGGTTTTTGGGATTTTTTTTGTTGATTCATTTTTGATCCATTTTCGTGAAGTTGAATAGAAATAGATGCGGGCTCTCTCCCCCAATATCAGGTGGTCTTGCGGGTATTTATGGAAAAAGGGGGAATAATACGATTTTAATGAAACTGAGATGAAAAAAAAAACGGTTTATTGAATTTTACTTATTTTTAGAATGCCATACAGAACCTGCTCACTATTGTTTCATTCTTTGAAACCGATGAAAGGTATACAATACACCCACCTACTCGTTGATTTACTTGGAATCCTTACTGTCTTTTGTTTTGTGTGGAAGCAATTATAATCCTTGGGATATTTATTTACACTCGCAAGGCATAATGAGCGAGTGGTATAAATCAGAAACAAAATTGGGGTGAAATTGACAAAGGGCTGGGAATTTAAATGACAAAGGTTTGGGATGGGAGGTCATTATTTCTTTTGCATTTGGATGGGTGTACTGGCGGTCAAATGGTAGGCAATGCGATTACATCAAACCTTGAGTTTTTACTTAGGTAATGCATTCCAACATCGACTCTTAACCTCTTCGTGGCGAACACTGAGTGCCTAGTACCTTGACCGTAGATGGCGTCTCAATTCCTGCGTAAAGACTTAGAGGCCGCAGATGACAACCGGGCCACAGCCACATATTCCCTTACAAAGGCGGTAGTGGAAGAACTCCCAAGATGGAGTCAACGGTGGCGTCTACAATCCCAGTTAAGATGGACAAAATCAAAGTGAACAACCAATTTGATCTGCCTCGACGTATTTGGACAACAGGTCATCTAGGAATCTCAAAAGTAAGTCATGCCCCTTGAACAGAATAATGGCTGATGAACCGAAGGGTCAACGGCAGTGCTCAATCCCGTGGTGAATACTGATTTCCTCGTGGCGTAGGGGTTTCTAATAAATTGAACTGGTTCTCCAGATTGGAGGTTGTGTCGTCATGGTAAAGTTTTGAGAGAAACAACAGCCTCGAATAACGGATCCCCTCAAATACCAACCAGAAACGAAACTACCACGGACAACGGCTTTATGCAGCTCAGTAAGACTCAAGGAGTCAGGATGATGGAATGCAAGGCCGTATGGCCACAGTAATATTCTTACTAATCGGAATGGTCAAGTTTTCAACAGACTACTTCACACCTACACTAAGCTTCAAGAAAGGCTTCCACGTAGGCTTTCCTACCAGAGCTCAGTGGGAGGGGAACGACACGTTCATCTACACCGACGAGTCTACTAGGAATCACCGAAAATATCAGTATCATACCGCCTACCGGATTTCGCCAGCGGATTCCAGGCGGAACTACTGGCTATCCGAGAGGCTTGCACGCTACTGGAGCGTGACACTACGAAAAAGCAAAATATTGCTATCCTCATAGATATAGTCAGCAGCAAGAAGCTCAAATTCGGAAACCGACTGGGATCTTTATAAGAATAATCAGCGCAAATTCAAAAGTGCGGTCAACAGTGCTAAACGAATCTCCTGGCGCAACTTCTGTTGCAGTGTAGAAAACACTACTGAATCAGCCAGCACTAGAAAAATAATCGCCAAAGAACCGGCTGTGCCAGGTTACCTCAAGCTCCCCCATTAGGACTAGACACAGTCCAACCATGAATCTTTAACACATCTACTGGAAACCCACTTCCCAGGATGTGATTCATACTCCGGTAGGACTCCAGACATAACCGTCTATAATTGCAACCCCATAACAGCAGCAATGTATATAAATCCCCAGGAGTCGAGGGTATTATCCCAATCATGCTACAAAAATCGAAACACCGTAACAGCATTCCTACACAAATTGTTTGTTGGTAGTCTAAAATGCGGTTACATCCCTAGGTGCTGGCGGGAAGTAAAGGTAGTCTTTATCCCAAAAGCCGGCAAGCTCAGCCACACGACCGCGAAGGACTTTAGACCAATAAGTCTTACATCCTTCATACTAAAAACCTATGAAAAACTAATGGATATCTACATTCGTGAGAACTCGACCCCCAATACATATCCTCGGCACAGCATGCCTACACGAAAGGTAAGGGAGTCGGAACTGCCCTACATGATATCGTTATTACAATAGAAAAACCTCTTTACGAGAAGGAATGTACACTCGCTGCATTTCTCGACATTGAAGGAGCCTTCAATAATGTGAACACAAACGCTGTCGAAAGAAACCTCGTGAAGAACAACGTGGAAGTATGGAAGTATGCTCAACCACAGAAATATAAATGCGAATCTGGGTGACACCCACCTCAAAGTAATAGCATCAAGAGGCACACCACAAGGAGGCGTCATCTCACCTCTGTTGTGGAACATAGTCATCAATGAGATACTCAGACGATGTAGCGATACTAGTTAAAGGGAAATTCCTACCCACTATTAGTTAACTACTCAAGCGGGCATTAAAAACTCTCAACGAGTGGACAAAACAATGTGGGCTTGGCATCAACCCCCAGAAAATGGAACTCGTTCTCTTTACGAATAAGAGGAAGATACCAATATTCAACCTACCGGCTATCGATGGGACTACCCTTAAACTAGCCGATAGTGCAAAATATCTGGGTGTCATTCTTGGAACCTAAATTCAACTGGAACCTAAATGTGCGCGAGCGCTTTAAAAAGGTCATAGTCGCTTTCCACCTTAGGAAAATACTTTTTTCATGTCCTCATGGATCTATCCGAAATTCCTCTCCCTAATCTTTTCAAGTTTGCAACAACATCTGGATGGCTGGAAAGAGGCTGACAACAATGGACAGTAACGGGACAATTAATGAACCAACCACACAAGTGGACCCCCAACGGTCATCACAATGGGTCTATATTGACCTGAGTGCGATGAGGGAAGACACACACCGTCTGCCTCATCAACCCACCAACCTAACCTAACCTATAGATATAGTCAAGTGGCCATTAAGGCCATCAACTCGGCTACCATATCCTCCACGCTGGTACAGGAGTGCCGGAACGAACTTACCCACCTGGGCGAACGCTTCAGGGTCACACATCTCTGGGTTCCAGGGCACAGTGACATTGAAGGAAACGAGAGTGCAGACACGGCTCACTTGCGGACCTCCCGCTAGGTGCGGTTAAGGGACAAATCCACTCATACTTCCTGAAGAAGGCTGACTACAAATGGACAAGGTTATCCAATTGAGGAAGATATGGCTTTCCTACGACAAGAACAGAAGCAACGACCTACTCGATAGAACCCTCCCAGATATCGTAAGAATTACGGCGAGCGATAGGAATCCCATACAACCCTCAATGCCGCAGTTGCGGGAACACATCTGCAAATGTCCGGCACTAACAACAGCCAGTTTGTTTGCGTTAGACCAACCATTCTTCGACAACCTAAGCGACATCTCGGATAAAAGGATACAAGATCTTATCAGTTTTCTTAACCTCACAGACTGGATCTAGAGACCGCCTTTATCACATCCACAACAATCATAATAGAGGTCACACGAGTCGTGGTAAATTAAAAGGCACAAAAGTGCTAATTGGGTTCATACTGAGCCCCCACCTCTGGGGGGGTCCAATCTGTCCTCGCTCTGCACATATTACGATGCGGATTCGTTGTCGGTAATCGTTGAGTATTCGACTTCTCATAGAGCAACATTTTGCAACATCAGCCATATATGTGCACACGCCCTACTGATAAGACGGAAGACGCTATCAAGGAGGAATTTCAAGACCTCCAGGACGATACCAACGGAGCCTATCTGGAATACGATGTGGAAATCGTACTTGGGGACTTCAATAAGAAAATCGGTAAGGAAAACATCAGTAAGTTGAAAAGCAGAGCCTTCACGAAACGACAACTGATAATGGCTTCCGACTATTAGACCTCGCAGAACAATGCAATAATGTGACCAACAGCACTAGGTTCCTCCACAGCTTTGAATCCATCAATCAACCTGGGAGTTTCCAGATGGTATAACTGCCAACCGAATCGACCATGTGCTTATAGATGGGGGGAACGTATCCAACATCCTAAATGTACACACAGTCAGAAGGGGCAGACTTCGACTCTAAACATTTTCGTGTTCAGAGCTCGACTGTCAAACGAGAAGGATCTACGAGTGGTGTAAAAAAGGGAGCCTTAGTGATTGTCAGAGTCTACAAGCAACAACTGACTGAGAAACTCCCTGATATGCACTCATTCTCCACCAACATCAACACACAGTGGATACACTATCGCAATATCATCAAAGAAGTAGCCGGAACCACCATAGGCTACCATCCCCACCCGAGAAGATCTCCGTGGTACGATCATATTTTCAAGTACCAAAAAGAGATTACAGAACAGGCGCATATCAAGGCGCTACAACGCTACGACCAAGGGAAGAATATCGAACTAGAAGAAGGGAAGATAAGAAAATCTGCGTGGTTCTCTCCCAGGTCAATAAAATTAAAGGGTCTTGCGACAAGAAGAACATCCGTCAAGTCTATCAAAAAGTCAAACAACTGGCAGCTGGTTTCAAAGTAGGAAACACGTCTACGAAATAACAATGACAACCTTGTCACTGATGCGCAGATCTATTCAGACAACATTCCCTGCTTAATGGGCATAATCTCGAGAAAGTGATAAAGCAGCGACGAGATAACGCTCCTCCCCAGTATTGAAGAAGTTAGTGCAGCCTAAAAGCCGGTGCGGATGTATAACTTGCAGAACTCTTGTAATACGAAGGTGTTGCCAAAGAAGTGTGCATGCATCAAATCATCAACAAAGTCTGGATGGATGAGAGCATGCACGATGTCTGGAATACCAGCTCCATATTCTCCAATCTACAAAAAATGTAATCCCATGTCTGGCACCAGCTTTCGAGTCATAGGTCAGTTTAGGTTGTAGTGACTGCGTATGTGATGTGCGTGCACACTTAGACCATAAAGGTCCGTTGGGGATCTGCCCACGTGGATCTGTCGACTTTCCCTTTATTCGGTCGTCTAGTTGAACCATTCCGAGCTGACTATATTGGAGGTTTCTTACATTAGCTCACATAGGTTATTAAAGAGTTTCCCAGGTGAGTTTCCTGGAATGTCTCTGTGGCCTGGCACCGAGAAGAGGTGAAACGCTATGCCATCTCATTAAGAGATAGTCGGATCGGGAAGGCGAAAGGATATGCTAAGGTTAAGCATTTCGGTGAAAACACCTCCACCCACTCCATATTCTGTTTTAGACCCATCCGTATAGATGTGAATCGAGTTATTGGTTCCGGTCGTATCCGAATGGTTGTCCTGAAGTTATGCTCAAACCTGAGTTGGGGAGTGGTGTGGTTGGTGTTTTCTGTAATGTTAAGGTGATTCAGAATCTTTGTGAGTTCACCCTGATTGGGTGTCCATTGTGATGAGGCTCTCTGTCTCACAAGCTGGACAAGCTGCGGCCAATTTGTCATAAATATCTAGGGGCACTATATGTAGGATAGCATCTAGAGCTACGAAGGGGGTTGCTCTTAGAGCTCTGCTAATAAATATGTAAGCTGATCTTAGTAGGTTGCGGTTGGAGGGTGTTTCTAAAGCCGTCCACCAGACTAAGACACCATACCATGGGTCTAATCATAGACACGTAAAGCCAGAAAGAGATATATGGTTGCATACCCAAGGGGTATGTCGCTGTACAGCTCGTACGGTCTTTATTGAATCTTCGTCTCCATTACTCGTTAACGATTTTTCGAAGAATTTTCCTCTCGAATCGACCAAGGATTTCTTCATCCGCTTTTAATACGTTCCATGCTTCAGCGCCTTAGAACAGGACTGCGATAATAAGGGTCTTATATAGGATCTCCTTAGTAGTTCGAGTGAGGGCTTAACTACTAAACTGCCTTCTTAGCCTGAAGAAACAGCGGTTAGCAAGAGTAATTCTTCGTTTAACTTCTGACGAGATGTTGTTGTCAGAGTTAATAGCGGAGCCTAGGTAGACAAAGTCCCGTACTACCTCAAGGTTATATCTGTCAATGGTGACGTTCTGTCCAATTCGTCGATGTTGTGTATCCTTACCCTCATTTACTGCTAAACCCATTTTTGCCGCTCCCTTCTCTGTACTACCAAACGTGGCTATGACATCACGTTGAGTCCTACCAATGATGTCAATATCGTCGGCGTATGATAGTAGTTGTCCCGATTAATGGAAGATTGTGTCTCTGATGTTGACTCGGAAGTTTTGCACAATCCTCTCAAGAATCAAATTGAAGAAGTCACATGACAGCGCATCGCCTTGCCTAAAACTTTTTTTGGTATCGAATGTGTCGGTGAGGTCGTTTCCGACCCTGATGGAGCAGCGAGAATTCTCCATAGTCATCCTGCTCAGAGGGATGAGTTTGGGCGGTATACAAAAACTAAACATGGCTCTGTATAGTTCGTCTCTGTAAATCCTGTCGTATGCAGCTTTGAAATCGATAAATAGGTTGGTGGGTATCGATTTGGACTTCTTGGGTTTTTTTTTCAGGATCTGCCGAAGTGTGAAGATTTGATCGATTGTGGACTTTCCTGGCCTAAAACCACACTGATAATGGCCGATCAGGTTGTTGGTAAACGATTTCAGGAGTTCACATATTACGGCAGATAGAATCTTGTAGGCGATGTTGAGGAGACTTATGCCTCTGTAGTTGGCGCAGTTCAGAGGGTATCCTTTTTTGTGGGTCCGGCAAACGATGCTGAGGTTCCATTCTTCAGGCATGCTTTCATCCGACCAGATTTGGCTCATGTGTTGGTGGATGTTACTTACCAAGTCATCTCCGCCGGCTTTATATAGCTCAGCATGAAGGCCTTCATTTCCGGTGGCCTTCTTAAGCCTGATATATTGCTATGATCACTTCACTTAGGTCGGGTGGTTGACGGTTTTCGCTGTCGTTGCCAACATTGAATGGTTCGTTCTGCCTGACGACAGCGGAATGTTGTTCGTCATCGCCGTTTAATAGTCTGCAGAAGTGGTTCTTCCATATCCTAACCATCGACTGTGTCTCAACTACGATATTTCCTTGTTCATCTCGACAGGATTCTGTTAGAGCCTTGTATCCTTGGCTTTGACGTTTTACACTTTGGTAAAACTTGCGAACATCGTTCCTGGAGTGACACCTCTCTATATCCTTGATCGCGCAATTTTCTTGCTCCGTTTTCTTCTTTCTGAAAAGCCAGTGTTCTTCCCTTCTTCTCTGACTATAGAGCTCAATGGCAGCTCTAGTCTCCACTTGCAGCTTAGCCTTGTAGGCCTCGTTCTTGGCTGCGAGCATCTGTCGGCATTCCTCATCAAACCACAGGGGTTTCTTGCTAGTTGCCGCGAGAAACCTAGCACAACAGTTGCGGCTGATCTAATGGTTTGTTGACATCGTTGCCATTGTTCTTCGACATTAGATGCTGGTGGTATGTTGTGAGTCGAGAGGTTAAGGGATACGCGTTGCGCGAAGGTCTTGGCGGTCTCTGCCGATTGCAGTCTTTCGACATTAAATTTTTTCACAGTATTTCTGGTTTGTTGTGGCATGGTGGATATCCGCATTCCGAGTCGATGTAAGCCCTTCGGACATCCAATATACTGGATGCGTGCCTATTGTCTATCGCAATGTGATCAATTTGGTGGACTGTTCGTTGATCTGGAGACCTCCATGTGCCCTTATGGATATCGAGGTGAGGAAACCGTGTGCTGGCTATAGTGGCATTTCGTTCCGTAGCGAAGTCAATTAGCCTAAGTCCGCTACCAGACGTGTTGTCGTGTAGGCTATATTTTCCGACAGTACTGCTAAAGATGTCTTCTCTTCCTACCTTTGCGTTAAAATCTCCCAGCACGATTTTAACATCGTACTTTGGTAGTCGCTCATAGGTTTTGTCGAGGAGCTCGTAGAAGCAATCCATAGTTATATGATCCTTTTCCTCCATCGGAGCATGAGCGCATATAAGGCTTATGTTGGAGAATTTGGCCTTGATGCGTATTATTACAATGCGTTCGCTAATGTCTTAGAAACATAAGACTTCTTGCCTTAGTCTGGCACTTAGAACAAATCCGCATCCGAATAGTCGCTGTTTTTGCTCACTTTAACACGGTCCGTAGTAGATGTCACAGTTTTTCATTTTGGGATATGAGCGCTGCCGTTGACCCATTGAGGGCTCCTCCACCTCCATCTCTGTTCCAATTAGTATTGGAAATCCCTATAGACCTTGTGTTCAAATATGTCGAAGCAGCTCATATAGGGATTTCACTACCAGTTCGATCAAACTGGAGCTGTAGGCGCCACCGTTGACTCCATCTAGGGAATTCCTCCGCTTCCGCCTGAGAGTGAGTGCCTTAGTGAGAGGACGCTCCTCCTCCTCTCTCGTTTGCTGCCACCAACGACCTTCCACAGGGGTTTAATACCCCATCTCCAGTCGAGGTACTAGGCACCCACCAGTCACCAGCGTGGAGGTGAGAGTAGGAGTTGATCGTGAGAGGCTAGAGTGAGAACGCTTGTGTCCTCATATAATCGCATCACTATCCTCAAGCCCACATGAATGTTTGTGAGAAATAACAAGCCTTTAGGTAATAACGAGCCTGCTGCGGCAAAGATTTGTATTTTTTTTTGGTTAAGATTAGAAAATTCCAGTGTATTCGTTATGCAGAGTCATGGAACTTGTTGAGTTTTCTCAAGTGTATGGTCTTCCTCTCCAGGATAGGACATGCAGTTAAGCTGGTTGTAATGATCGGTCTGACAACCGTTTACCATAGAAATAGATCCATTGCATAAATTTTGGCTGAAGGCCCCATCTGGGACCCACGGCCACAGCTTTGTTGCGAATTTGACGTTTCTAAAACGCACGTTTATGTGATTATTCGTCTAAAACTAACTGTCCAGGACTTGTACAGGATATTTGTTCAAGCTTTTCTCTCTTAAAATTTAGTGCCATTGATCTTAGGCGGAACGATTTTCGGAATTGTTTGATTCTTATTGAAAAGGACAAGACTCTTGGTCAAATTTTTGGTCAAAGAGATAGGGTTCTTCAAAGCCGAATTTCTAATAATGTCTGTCTTTGTGGGTGATAGAGATGTCACCTGGATATTCAACTGGATACTTCAACCCCTACATATAGACACAAGTAAGACATTTATTACTGATCTATTACAATTTACATCAAACGTCACTTTTAAAATTATTTACATCATGCCATGCTTATAAAAGCACCAAGGACCCATCCAAACTACACTATCAACTCACCAAATGAAAATAAAAAATAAAAAAACAATTGAAATGTAAATTTCCCCCAATAGAAAGTTATTATCAGTTCACTCACAAGGATCAAAAGGATATACAAAAACCACTTTGTATGATGATTAGAGAGGTATTACTTTTTCTGTGCTTCTCGTACAACCAGGGAATGGGGTTGAAAACTTGAACCAATCAATTCAGTACTACGGTGCAGAAGTAAACTTCGGTTCGACGAAAACCCTTTGACATTAAAATTTTGTTACAATATTGCTGAGGACTCTGAATATTTCAGAGTATGCATGCATATTGATAAAAAAAAGAAGAAAAACGGAGATAGAGAGAGAGATTGGGAAATACTCTGCCAATGTAACACGAACATAATTACAAAGTAATATCTGCGTATATCCTTGCATTTGCATATAAATTGGTTTTCGAATCGCTTTTCGGAACAACATTTCGAACACTAATTTCGATTAATAATAATTTTTGTTTAATTGCATAGATTTAGAGAAAGCAAAATCAAAAGGCTTGACGCATCACTGACTTGCAATTAAAAATTATTTTTTTTTTTTTTTTCGAAAATTCAATGCGTTTCACTCGAAAGGACTCTGGAGGAGGACACAAAATTATTTATGGAAAAGTTTTCCCATTCATTTGTATGGCTTCACGCGTTTTGTCAATGAGTTTTCGACATTTAGCTATTTAAGGCTCAACTGCATGAGGATAGATATGCAAAGGACGACGAAATGCAGGAAAAGTTTTATGATGCTTACGAGCATGAAAGAGGAACTTAGTTGGGAAACACTTTTTGCTGAGAATGCATAAAGTGCAGCATGGACGTTCGATCGTTGGTCGTTTAGTAATTATCCCTTAAGTTGTGCTATGCTAAGGCTATCAATCATTTATCCTGTGATTTATTTCTCACAATAATTTTGTATTTAGCAGTTGAGGGATTTTCGTTGTAAGGATGGCAGGATAAGAGTCTATATGTATAGAGATTCGGTGGTTGCAGAAGTATGCATTTGTTTTAACAATAGGCGTTCGAAATATAGGAAAGATTCCTTGCGACATCTAGTGGATAGCCATAGATATAAACAGTGATCCATCTATTATTTAAATAGATGTGCTCGTATGTTACATGATGGAAACTTCAGCCAATCCAAACCTTCCCTAGACCGGGGTGATTTAAATCTATGAAATATGTATAGCGTGCTTTTCTTAGAGGCATGGATTTTTTTTATTAAAAAATAAAACAGAACGAGGGTAGACTCTGATTGGCTTTAACTTGGCAATGCCCAGTGGTTGTAACTCTGACTACACATCAAATGTGCTTATTTTTTACCTCCAAGTAACGGCAGTGCTCCATCCCGTAGTGGATACTGATGGCCCCATGTCCTAGGGGTATCTAATAAAATGGAACTGGCCTTCCAGGTTGTGGGTAAACTTCCCACCCATGGAAAAAAAACATTGTTACGAAGCAACTAATAGCCTCGGAAAGGACTGATATTACTGTTGACGACCCTGCTAAACTAAAATAGGACAACCACGTTCGTATCTGCACCTGGAACGTGATAACATTAAACAGGAGAGGTGTAGGCGAACAACTAGCGGAAGCCCTAAATTGCTAAGAAACAGACATTACTACCATCCAGAATATACGATGAGATGAGCTTAGAAAGAGGAGGATGAAAAAATGTGAAATCTACTACGGATGCGGATTTGTTATAAGTGTCAGACTTAGGCAAGAAGTCTTATGTTTCCAAGGCATAAGCGAACGCATTGGAACAATCCGCATCAAGGCCAAACTAGCCAACATAGGCCATTTATGCGCTCACGCTCTGACGGATTGCTTCTACGAGCTCCTTGACAAAACCTATGAGCGACTACCGAAGTACGATGTTAAAATCGTGCTGGAAGATTTTAACGCAAAGGTAGGAAGAGAAGACATCTTTAGCAGCACTGTCGGAAAATATAGCCTACACGACAACACGTCTGGTAGCGGACTTATGCTAATTGTCTTCGCTACGGAACGAAATGCCACTATAGCCAGCACACGGTTTCCTCACCTCGATATCCACAAGGGGACATGGCGGTCTCCAGATCAACGAACAGTCAACCAAATTGATCATATTGCAATAGACAAGAGGCACCCTTCCAATATTTTGGATGTCTGAACATTCCGAGGGGCTAACATCGACTCGGACCACTACCTTGTTGCAGCCAAGGTAAGGATGCGGATATCTACCACGCCACAACAAACCAGAAATACTGTGAAAAAATTCGATGTCGAATAACTGCAATCGCAAGAGACCGACAAGACCTTCGCGCAACAGTATACCACCATCATCGAATGTCGAAGAACAATGGCAACGATGTCAACAAACCATTAGATCAGCCGCAACTGTTGTGCTAGGTTTCTCGCGGCAACCAGCAAGAAACCTCTGGTTTGATGAGGAATGCCGACAGATGCTCGCAGCCAAGAACGAGGCCTACAAGGCTAAGCTGCAGGTGAAGACGAGATCTGCCATTGAGCTCTATAGGCAAAGTAGAAGGGAAGAACATCGGCTTTTCAGAAAGAAGAAAAAAGAGCAAGAAAAGCGCGCGATCGAGGATATAGAGAGGTGCCACTCCAGGAACGATGTTCGCAAGTTTTACCAAAGTGTAAAACGTCAAAGCCAAGGATACAAGGCTCTAACAGAATCCTGTCGAGATGAACAAGGAAATATCGTAGTTGAGACACAGTCGATGCTAAGGATATGGAAGAACCACTTCTGCAGACTGTTTAACGGCGATGACGAACAACATTCCGCTGTCATTCAGAAC
Organism: Rhingia campestris; assembly: GCA_932526625.1. Taxonomy (NCBI): domain Eukaryota; kingdom Metazoa; phylum Arthropoda; class Insecta; order Diptera; family Syrphidae; genus Rhingia; species Rhingia campestris. The sequence continues at coordinate 192,566,956 of OW052182.1, forward strand.
GACCCATTTAATATTGGCAACGACAGCGAAAACTGCCAACCACCCGACCTAAGTGAAGTGAGGATAGCAATATCTAAACTCAAGCTTAATAAGGCCGCTGGAAATGACGGCCTTCCCGCTGAGCTTTATAATGCTGGCGGAGATGACTTGCTAAGTAACATCCACCAACTCATAAGCCAAATCTGGTCGGATGAAAGCATGCCTGAAGAATGGAACCTCAGCATCGTTTGCCCGATCCACAAAAAAGGAGACCTCTGAACTGCGCCAACTACAGAGGCATAATTCTGCTCAACATCGCCTACAAGATCCTATCTGCCGTAATATGTGAACGCCTGAAACCGTTTACCAACAACCTGATTGGCCCTTATCAGAAGGTTTTAGGCCTGAAAAGTCCACAACCGATCAAATCTTCACACTTCGGCAGATCCTGGAAAAAACCCAAGAAGTCCAAATCAATACCCACCACCTATTCATCGATTTCAAAGCCGCATACGACAGCTTTAATAGAGACGAGCTATACAGAGCCATGTCTACTTTTGATATACCACCCAAACTCGTCCGTTTGTGTGATGACGATTGAGAATTCACGCTGCTCCATCAAGGTCGGAAACGACCGCACCGACACATTCGATACCAAAAAAAGGATTTAGGCAAGGCGATGTGCTGTCATATCGATTCTTTAATCCCATTCTTGAGAGGATTTTGCAAAACTCCCGAGCCAACACCCTAGGCACAATTTTCCAAAAATCGGTGCAACTACTAGCATACGCCGACGATATTGACATCATTGGTAGGACTCAACGTGATGTCATACCCACGTTTGTTGTTTATAGAAAAGGAAGGGGCAAAAATGGGTTAAGCAGTAAATGAGGGTAAGACTAAGTATATGCTGGGAACACGAAAGGACACACAACATCGACGAATTGGACAAAACGTCACCATTGACAGAGATAACTTTGAGGTAGTACGGGACTTTGTCTACTCTGACAACAACATCTCGTCAGAAATCAAACGAAGAATTACTCTTGCCAATCGCTATTTTTTGGGCTAAGTATGCAATTTAGTAGTTAACCCCTCACTCTAACTACTAAGGAGATCCTATATAAGACCCTGATCATCGCAGTCCTGCTCTACGGCGCTGAAGCATGGACTGTATCAAAAGCGGATGAAGAAATCCTTGGTCGATTCGAGAGGAAACTTCTTCGATCCCGTTTACGTTGACGGGCTATGGAGAGGAAGATTAAACCACGAACTATACGAGCTGGACGTTAAATATGGCTAGGACATGTAGAACGAATGGACACCAACACCAATAATCCGGCTCGCAGAGTCTTCGATTCCCACCCAGACGTCGGACGCAGTAGAGTAAGACCTCGCCTTAAGTGGCGGGTACAAGTAGAAACCGACCTCAACCAAGTTGAGTGTGAGTAAGGACTCGAATTGTCCGTCTTCTGATTCGGAAGATGAAAAATACAACCAATACTCCATTTAAAATCAAAGAATTACAACTTATTTGCATAATTTTCACAGAAAATCAATAAATTTGACATTTGTCAGCCATCAAACAACAATGTAGCAGAATTTTTCTATTACAATTGGTACAATTTTAAATGTGCATTCGATACTCGACCATTCCTATGTGATTATCCCAATGCTGGTCTAAAAAAAACGGATGAAAAATCCTTGATCGTTTTGAGCGTTGGTCCCGGATGTGTCTATCATCTCCACGTGATCACAAACTTTAAGAGCTGTCTTTGCTTAAAGCGAGTTCCATTGAATTTCATAAGCAACAACATTTCTCACCAGAGCAAGTTTCAGGACGTATCCAATTAAAATAAAATCTGCTATAAAAAATTGTTTCATAAACAAACTTATACTATAATTTTAAATTTAATATAATTTTTCCAAAAAAACGACAATAATAGCAAGATAAAATAATATCAAGACAAAAAGGAAAAAAAAAACTCCATTGAACCCTACAGACTTTATATGGACGCTCCTATTGGCTGCTGCTATAACCCTCCATCTGGATGTGGCGGACAAAATTAATTAAAATTAAATGAGTAGGTAATGAGCCTTAAGCAGATTTTACTCAGCACAAGAAAAGAACCATAAACACAAAAGGATTTCAGACGTTTTATTTTTTTCCCTCTGTCGAAATTCAAAGAGGACGAACAAAACACACATTCAAAAGGGAACAGAAATGAATTGAAGCGAAGTAATTATTAATTTTCGCCATTTTTTTCTTGTTGTTTTGGTTTCTTGAAAGAAAAATACCCAAGGATCTTTCACCGAAGAGGAATATCCTTATTTTATATAGAATGTTACATTGGTGTTTGTATGCGGAATCTTTACTCCTCCTTGTTGGGCATCTTTTATTTTATATTACCACGATGAAAGAGATAAACTCCTGTCCGTAGAGGAGAACCTGGAGTGATAAATACAACGAAAGAAAGAAACAATTATTTTTATAAAATGGATTTATAAAAAAAATGATTTTTGTAATTTTTTGACAACATGAGACATTTAATTAAAAGTTTTTAACTAGCAAAGGAGCAGGAATGGGGTGGGACTTAGAAAAACGTATGTGGGGTTTGATTAACCGCAGAATGTAATTAACAGTAAAATATTTTGGAAACTAGAGGGATACATATGTATAAAGGATGTTGCATGTTGAAGGTGTAAAGTCCACGATTTATAAAAGAAAGAAATTCATCCTATTGACGACTGAGTGAGAACACCTGGTGGCGATTTTTTGCATCGGCGGAGTGCTATACATTTGACAGTTGGGGATTATTTCAATTGAAAAATATTAACTCCCTTATTTATAAACGCTGATTAGCTGATCAGTGACTGACTTTTGACATTTGCACGAGTTACAAACTGTCAAGTTAGCCATTGATAAGCTAAGCAGTAATCAGCGTTTATTAATACGGAGGGAAGTGGTTTGATGTTGTAGAACGAGGGTAGACGCTGATTGGCTTTAACTTGGCAATGAGCAGTGGTTGTTACGTGCTTATTTTTACCTCCAAGTGGTTATCATCGGGTGCTGATCTCATCCAACAGGATTTGACTCGCTAAACGATAAATGCGAGTATTGATAACAAGACGGCGGACGCATTGTAATAATTTACATCAGAGCCAAATTCTCAAATATAAGCCTTATATTCACTCACCTAGGAAAAAGATGACAACTAAGGATTGCTTCTATACGAGCTCCTCGACAAAACCTATGAGCTATGAGCTGGGAGATTTTAACGCAAAGGTAGGAAGAGAAGACATCTTCTACAGTACTGTGGGAAAATATAGCCTACACGACAACACGACTGGTAACGGACTTAGGCTAATTGACTTCGCAACGGAACGAAATACCACTATAGCCAGCACACGGTTTCCTCACCTCGATATCCAAAAGGGCACATGGCGGTCTCCAGATCAACGAAAAGTCAACCAAATTGATCACATTGCGATAGACAAGAGGCACGCATCCAGTATTTTGGATGTCCGAACATTCCGAGGGGCTAACATCGACTCGGACCACTACCACACCGCCACAACAAACCAGAAATACTGTGAAAAAATTCGATGTCGAATAATTGCAATCGCCAGTGACCGACAAGACCTTCGCGCAACAGTATCCCACCATCATCGAATGTCGAAGAGCAATGGCAACGATGTCAACAAACCATTAGATCAGCCGCAACTGATGTGCTAGGTTTCTCACGGCCACCAGCAAGAAACCCCTGTGGTTTGATGAGGAATGCCGACAGATGCTCGCAGCCAAGAACGAGGACTACAAGGCTAAGCTGCAGGTGAAAACGAGAGCTGCCATTGAGCTCTATAGGCAAAGAAGAAGCGAAGAACATCGGCTTTTCAGATATAAGAAAAAAGAGCAAGAAAAGCGCACGATCGAGGATATAGAGAGGTGCCATTCCAGGAACGATGTTCGCAAGTTTTATCAAAGTGTAAAATGTCAAAGCCAAGGCTACAAGGCTCGAACAGAATCCTGTCGAGATGAACAAGGAAATATCGTAGTTGAGACACAGTCGATGCTGAGGATATGGAAGAACCACTTCTGCAGACTGTTAAACGGCGATGAAGAACAACATTCCAGGCAGAACGAACCATTTAATATTGACAACGGCAGCGAAAACTGTCAACCATCCGACCTAAGTGAAGTGAGGATAGCAATATCTAAATTCAGGCTTAATAAGACTGCCGAAAATCTTGGTAAGCAACATCCACCAACTCATAATCCAAATTTGGTGGGATGAAAACATACCTGAAGAATGGAAGCTCAGCATCGTTTGCCCGATTCACAAAAAGGAAGACTCTCTGAACTGCGCCAACTACAGAGGTAAAAGTCTCCTCAACATTGCCTACAAGATCCTATCTGAACGACTGAAACCGTTTACCAACAACCTGATCGGCCCTTATCAGTGTGGTTTTAGGCCAGGAAAGTCCACAACCGATCAAATGTTCACACTTCGGCAGATCCTGGAAAAAACCAAGGAAGTCCAAATCGATACCCACCACCTATTTATCGATTTCAAAGCCGCATACGACAGCATTTATAGAGACGAACTATACAGAGCCATGTCTAGTTTTGGTATACCGGCCAAGAAGAATTCTCGCTGCTCCATGAGGGTCGGAAACAACCTCACCTACACATTCGACACCAAAAGAGGATTTAGGCAAGGCGATGCGCTGTCATGTGATTTCTTTAATTTGATTCTTGAGAGGATTGTGCAAAACTCCCGAGCCAATACCAGAGGCACAATTTCCCAAAAATCGGTGCAACAACTAGCATACGCCGACGATATTGACATCATTGGTAGGACTCAACGTGATGTCATAGCCACGTTTGCTAGTATAGAGAAGAAAGTGGCAAAAATGGGTATTGCGTCTAGCAGCAAGTATATGCTGTCAACACGAAAGGACAACATCGACGAATTGGACAGAACGTCACCATTGACAGATATAACTTTGAGGTAGTACGGGACTTTGTCTACCTCGGCTCCCCTATTTACTCTGACAACAACATCTCGTCAGAAAATAAAGAATTACTCTTGCCAACCGCTGTTTCTTCGGGCTAAGAAGGCAATTTAGTAGTAAAGCCCTCACTCCACCAACTTAGCAGATCCTTTATAAGACCCTGATCATCCCAGTCCTGATCTACGGCGCTGAAGCATGGACCGTATCAAAAGCGGATGAAGAAATCCTTGGTCGATTCGAGAGGAAAATTCTTCGATCCCATGGAGACGAAGATTCAACCACGAACTATACGAGCTGTACAGCGACATACCCCTGGTCAAAAAAACTCTGCATTGGACGTTAAATATGGCTAGGACATGTAGAATGAATGGACACCAATACTCTGGCTCGCAGAATCTTCGATTCCAAGCCAGACGTCGGACGCAGTAGAGGAAGACCTCGCCTTAAGTGGCGCGCACAAGTAGAAACCGACCTCAACCAACTGGAAGTGCGCAACTGGAGGCAGTTAGCTAAGAATCGGGCTAATTGGCATGTTGGTTGAGGCCCAGGTTCATCCCGGACTGTAGCGCCACTTAAAAAAAAATAAAAATGGAACCTCGACATTGTTTGCCCGATCCACAGAAAAATGACCCTCTGAATTGAGCGAACTACAGAGCTATAAGTCTCCCTACAAGATCCCATTTGCAGTAATATGTGAGCGCCTCAAAACGTTTACCAAGAACTTGATCGCTCCTAATCATTGTGGTTTTAGGCCAAGGAAATACACACCTGATAAAATCTTCACACTTTGACAGGACCTGGGAAAAACCCTTTCCAGCTTTGGTATTGTCAAACTCTTCCAACTTCAGTCGATGCCAATGGAGAGGTATAAGTGCTCCGTTAATGGTCGGCATTTCGGCAACGAGTCCACTGAAATATTCTAAACCAACAAAAAGCAAGAGGATCGGTTGAGTGTTCTTTAGTATTGTTCTTGGGATGATTGCAAAAAAACTCCTGAGCTAGATTCCCAGTCTCCCATAAATTTATGTCACTATTTGACATGAGATATCTGCTAATACAGAAAAAGTGACCGGTAAAAATGGGTTTTTAAATAAAGGCAAAACCAAGTGCTGTCAACATACACCTTGCTGTCAACATATACCTTGTACTTGTGATCTGTCATTAAGATTCGCCATAGTATCCAAAATCAAAGCAAAGTATCACATCAAATATTTTGGTATGATCTGCTCGAATCCACGATCTACTTATGACACTGCAATCGTAGTAACAAAAATAACTACCGCATTGATAAGATAAACTAACTAAATTGATAAAAATAAAAATACATAAATATTACCGTCATCTAATCAGTCATTAAGTAAATTCAATTCTACAACGTTGTGCAGACATTTCTAGTGCAATTCTTAGTTAAAAATATGAATAATCCTGAAGAATATAAACGGCTTAATGCTATGCAACGGTACGAAGCCAAGAATATGTTAAACGATTTTTTCCACCTCATTCAACTACGTCCGGATGGTCAGGATTCGTTCGTCGATATTGGTTCTGGATCTGGAGATGTCCTAATGGATTTGGTGTATCCCATTCTACCAAAGACGTGTAAAAAAGTCCTGGGAATAGATATTTCACCGATAATGTGTCAGTATTGCAAGACAAACTACACTGAGCACGATAACGTGGATTTTAAAGTTCTGGACATTGCAACAGAGGAATTGCCTTTGGAGTACCACCAACAGTTTGACCATGCTACATCATTCTACTGCCTTCATTGGGTGCCGAATCAGAGGTAAGTTGGTGCGATACATTTATTTATTTTCAAAGTGGAAGCATCGTCCTTCAAGTTTGATCGATGATAAAATTTTGCATGTTTACATACCGACCACGCCTACTTTATAAAAAAAAACGTGTCCATCATTTGTTTTTGACCTAAATATTGAAGAATGTTACGTTTCAGGCAGGCACTGGAAAACATCTTCAGCATGCTTACCAAAAACGGGGATTGCCTCTTCCTAATATCGCGGTCACATCCTCTTTTTGATATTTATGACATTTTAGCAACTGATCCCAAATGGGCAGATTTTATGAAGGATGTATCTCAGATTTTACCACCTTTAAGAAATTGCTCAGAACCGCAACGAACCTATACGGAGCTTTTACAGGATGTGGGTTTCGCAAAAACTATGGTTGAGGTGCGGCATGGATCTTATGTCTACACAAAGTTTAGAGGTACATTTTCAGAAGGTTCTTTATTCAGAATTCATTAGATTTAAATTTTTTAATTTCAGATTTGTTGAAGTCCGTGGATCCTTACGTTAATAGATTACCAGTGAATAAGCAAGATGAGTATATTGACGATATATGCGAACATTTCAGGAAATTTACTGTCCCTGATGGTATGACTGATCCGAACGATTGTAGCTATGAAATGCCATATGAAGATATAATAGTTTATGCGAGGAAAGAATGAATAAAGATAAAGATTTGCCTACAAGATCATTGATTTGTATCAGGGCCCTCATCCCGTAAAGTGATTATCGTTTGACGATAACATTTTGACGGTACGTCTTGGATCACGTAAGATCAATATTCGTTTTTGCTGTCGGTTTTATCACTTTATTTGCTTTACTTAAATCAATAATCGTCAAATCACAGACTATTATTGTGCGATTGCTCATGAGATCTCGTCTACCGTCTGAGTGATAATCGTTTTCAAAGTTACGGAATGATCCCCCAGGTTACAACAACTGAACGAGAAATAGATCGCGATCGTGATCGCTTACATACAAACGTACCTCTCCAATAAGCCCCGAACCTAACTGGTTCCATTTGCGCACTTTAAGTTGGTTGAGGTCGGTTTCCAGTTCTTCGCGTCACCTTAGGCGACTCGACGTCTTCCTCTACTACGTCCTACATCTGGTTGGGAATCGAAGACTCTGTGAGCCGGAGTATTGGTATCCATTCGCTCTACATGTCTTAGCCATCTTAAACATCCAAACGCGTATTTTTTTTTTACCAGGTCTATGTCGCTGTACATCTCGTATAGTTCCTGATTGAATTATTCGTCTCCATAGCCCATCAACGCAAACGGAACCGAAGATGTCTTGAAGAATTTTTCGCTCAAAACGACGAATGATTTCTTCATCCGCTTTTGATACAGTCCATGCTTCAGCGCCATAGAGCAGGACTGGGATGATCAGGGTCTTATATAGGATCTCCTTAGTAGCTCGAGTGAGGGCTTTACTACTAAATTGCCTTCTTAGCCCGAAGAAACAGCGGTTGGCAAGAGATTCTTCGTTTAATTTCTGACGAGAGGAGCCGAGGTAGACAAAGTCACTTACTACCTCAAAGTTATATCTGTCAATGGTGATGTTCTGTCCAATTCGTCGATGTTATGTGTCCCTTGAGAGCATATACTTGGACTTACGCTCCTAACACCAATTTTGCCACTTCTTTCTCTATTCTAGCAAACGTGGCTATGACATCACGTTGAGTCCAACCAATGATGTCAATATCGTCGGCGTATGCTAGAAGTTGCACCGGTTTTTGGAAAATTGTGCCTCAGGTATTGGCTCGGATGTTTGGCACAATCCTCTTAAGAATCAAATTAAAGAAATCACATGACAGCGCATCGCCATGCTCAAATCCTTTTCTGGTATCGAATGTGTGGGTGAGGTCATTTTCAACTCTGATGGAGTACCGTGAATTCTTCATCTTCACCCTGCACAGACAGGCGAGTTTGGGCGGTATACCAAAACTAGACATGGCTCTGTATAGTTCGTCTCTATAAATGCTGTCGTATGCGGCTTTGAAATCGATAAATAGGTGGTGGGTATCGATTTGGACTCCTTGGTTTTTTTTCAGGGTCTGCCGAAGTGTGAAAATTTGATCGATTGTGGACTTTCCTGGCCTAAAACCACACTGATCAGGTTGTTGGTAAACAGTTTCACGCGTTCACATATTACGGCAGATAGGATCTTGTAGGCAACTACTACCTCTGTAGTTGGCGCAGTTCAGAGGGTCTCCTTTTTTGTGAATCGGGCAAACGATGCTGAGGTTCCATTCTTCAGGCATACTTTCATCTGACCAGATTTGGATTATGAGTTGGTTGATGTTTTTTACCATATCAGCTCCGCCAGGTTTATAAAGCTCAGCGGGAAGGCTGTCATTTCCAGCGGCCTTATTATGCTTGAGTTTAGATATTGTTATCTTCACTTCACTTAGGTCTGATGGTTGGCAGTTTTCGCTAGCGTTGCCAATATTAAATGGTTCGTCCTGCCTGACAGCGGAATGTTGTTCGTCATCGCCGTTTAACAGTCTGCAGAAGTGGTTCTTCCATATCCTTAGCATCGACTGTGTCTCAACTACGATATTTCCTTGTTCATAACGACAGGATTCTGTTCGAGCCTTGTTTCCTTGGCCTTGACGTTTTACACTTTGGTAAAACTTGCGAACATCGTTCCTGGAGTGGCACCTCTCTATATCCTCGATCGCGCGCTTTTCTTGCTCTTTTTTCTTCTTTCTGAAAAGCCGATGTTATTCTCTTCTCCTTTGCCTATAGAGCTCAATGGCAGCTCTCGACATCACCTGCAGTTTAGCTTAGTAGGCCTCGTTCTTGGTTATGCGTGCATCTATCGGCATTCCTCATCAAACCAGGGGTTTCGTGCTGATGGGCTCGAGAAACCTAGCACATCAATTGCGGCTGATCTAATGGCTTGTTGGCATCGCATCGGTGCCATTATTCTTCGACATTTGATGCTGGTGGTATGATGTGAATCGAGAGGTTAAAGGATACGCGTTGCAGTCTTTCGACATTAAACGTTTTCACAGTATTTCTGGTTTGTTGTGGCGTGGTGGATATCCGTATTCTTACCTTGGCCCCCGGAATGTTCGGACATCCAAAATACTGGATGTGTGCCTCTTGTCTATCGCAATGTGATCAATTTGGTTGATCTGGAGACCGCCATGTCCCCTTATGGATATCGCGGTAAGGAAACCGTGTGCTGGTTATAGTGGCATTTCGTTCCGTAGCGAAGTCAATTAGCCTAAGTCCGTTACCAGACGTGTTGTCGTGTAGGCTATATTTTCCGACAATACTGCTAAAGATGTCTTCTCTTCCTACCTTTGCGTTAAAATCGCCCAGCACGATTTTAAAATCGTACTTCGGTAGCCACCCATAGGTTTTGTCAAGGAGCTCGTAGAAGCAATCCTTAGTTATATCATCTTTTTCCTCCGTCGGAGTATGAGCGCATATAAGGCTTATGTTGGAGAATTTAGCCTTGATGCGGATTGTTACAATGCGCTCGCTAATGTCTTGGAAACATAAGACTTCTTGCCTAAGTCTGGCACTTATAACAACTCCGCATCCGAATAGTCGCTGTTTATGCTCACTATAACACGGTCACAGTTTTTCATCCTCTTTTTGCCCGGCCAATCCCATCGTATTTCCTGGATGGCAGTAATGTCTGCTTTGTAGCAGTTTAGGGCTTCCGATAGTTGTTCGCCTGCACCTCTCCTGTTTAATGTTCTCACATTCCAGGTGCAGATACGAACGTCGTTGTGCTTTTTTCGTTTAGCAGGGTCGTTACCAATAATATCAGTCCTTTCCGAGGAGGCTATTGGTTGCTTCGTAACATATGGTTTTTTCCATGGGTGGAAAAACCCCCAACCTGGAGGGCCAGTTCCAATTTATTAGATACCCCTAGGACACGGGGCCATCAGTATCCACTACGGGATTGAGCGCTGCCGTTGACCTTTCGGTTCATCTGCCACCATCTCTGTTCAAGGGGCCTGACTTACCCTTGAGATTCCTAGATAACCTGTTGTCCGAATATGTCGAAGCAGCTTGTCTAGGTTCTTCTGGGAAGGCAGACCAGGTATTCATTCCGCGCCATTCTGACCAGGGTGATTATGCCTAGTGTTGCTGTTTGACGTCTTGTTATCAACACTCTTACTTATCGTTTAGCAAGTCAAATCCGGTTGGATGAGACCAGTACCCGATGGTTACCACTTGGAGGTAAAAAATAAGCACATTTGATGTGTAGACAGAGTTGACACCTCTGGGCATTGCCAAGTTAAACCCAATCATAGTCTACCTTCGTTCTACAACACCCAACCATCTCACGCAATACCAAAACCAAAAATCATCGACCAAAGCGATTCGATAATCGATCGACACTTGGAATATGGGGCTTTGATTTTGTTTCACGTGATAGATTTTAGCCTAATAAATTAAATCATAAGTTCTGTGAACTGTATAATTTAGTTTTGCATGACCTTTAACAAGATACAACGGTATTTTTAATTACAAGAAAGTTATTGAAAGAAATATCTAACAGGGATTTGAACGAAGAATCCCGCGTTTAAGAGCCCAAAGCAGTAGGTAACCAACCACTAGCCTCCACTGCATGCAACATAAAATTATTCAAAAGTTTATCAAAATGTCAGCGAAATATCGATTTTTTTATCAATAAAAGTTAAGTTATCGAAGCATCTAAGATCTGTCAAAATTAACATTCTGCCAATTCTAAGAAACGAATGTCTCTCCTGGATTTAATTTGAGATTTAAAAGTAATAACATCGGCAGTGGAAATTAATAATAAATGCGTTATATATAAAAATTCAAAATATAACCAAACCAATTTCCACCATCCTCTCCTATTCCTCAACAGATGTCGCCAGTCTCAACATAAAGGCCACGTCCACCAATCAGAATTGTCCACGAAAAATACACCTCCATACCTTCATCGCATCTCACTAGTTGAACAACTATTTATTGCAATTTGACATTCAATCACAGAACAATCGGCGCAAGTACTTCGTTTTATTTGGATAAATTTACTCAAAACCCATCGAAAACAATTGTGGAAAACCTTCCTTATCGGGTCTTTCATAGAATAGCGATAACCTCAGTGTATGGGCACACCCCTACGCGTGGAATTTCCTCGAAACATATCACAGATTGTGTAAAACTGTCAACGTAGACACATATACCGGCATTAGTGTGGATTTCTAGAACAAGCCAAACGCAAGATGCGGTTCCTTCTAAGTAAGTTTGGAGTATGCAACCTCTAAAAAGGTAAACAATTAACGTGCAATTCATTGTTTTCAGTTACTGTATTAGCGCTATGCGCTCAAGTATCGTGGGGTTTCTACTCCCCATCCGATGGTGTGGTTGAACTGACCGCAGCCAACTTTGACAAAATGGTGATCAACGATGACTCCGTGTGGATAGTTGAATTCTTCGCCCCTTGGTGTGGACATTGCCAGAGTTTGGTGCCAGAATATAAGAAACTCGCCAAGGCCGTAAAGGGAGTCATCAAAGTGGGTTCGGTGAACGCTGATGAACATGGTTCTCTTGGTGGTCAGTACGGTGTCAAGGGATTCCCAACAATTAAGATCTTTGGAGCCAACAAGCGTTCGCCAGTCGACTTCAATGGCCAGAGAACCGCCAAAGCTATGGCTGAGTCAGCATTGGCTGAAGCTAAGAAGAAAGTTCAAGCTGCATTTGGAGGCGGCAGCAGCAGCAGCGGTGGTGGTAGTGATTCTGACGGTGATGTCATCGAGTTGACTGACGACAACTTTAACAAATTGGTGTTGCAGAGCGATGATGTTTGGTTGGTTGAATTCTTTGCTCCATGGTGTGGTCATTGCAAGAATTTGGAACCACATTGGGCCAAGGCCGCTAAAGAACTGAAGGGCAAGGTGAAATTGGGTGCTCTAGATGCTACCGTGCACCAGGCAAAGGCTCAGGTAATTTATTTCATGACAATTGCTTTGCAACTTGTTAGAAACGCTTCTCCCTTATAGGAATATGGAGTACGTGGCTATCCGACAATTAAGTTCTTCCGTGGAGGCAAGAAATCATCCAGTGACGTCGAAGAGTACGATGGTGGGCGTACCGCCTCCGAGATTGTGACGTGGGCTTTGGAAAAACACAGCGACAGTGTACCCGCACCTGAACTCATTGAAATCCTCAACGAATCTACCTTTGAGAAGGCATGTGATGGTAAACCCTTGTGCATCGTCTCCATCCTCCCACACATTCTCGATTGCGACGCCAAATGCCGCAATGCTTTCATCAGCACACTCACTGAAATGGGCGAAAAGTACAAGAAGAAGCTCTGGGGATGGGCTTGGGCTGAGGGTGGTGCACAATCCGCTTTGGAGGATTCATTGGAACTCGGTGGATTTGGTTATCCCGCCATGGCTGTGGTTAACTTCAAGAAGATGAAGTTCTCCGTTCTGAAGGGCTCCTTCTCCAAGGACGGCATCGATGAGTTCCTTCGTGACATCTCATATGGCCGTGGACGTACAGCTCCAGTTCGTGGTGCCAAAAAGCCAGAAATCAACACTGTAGAAGCATGGGACGGCAAAGACGGACAATTGCCACAGGAAGAGGATTACGATCTCTCCGATGTGGACTTTGAAGACGAAAAGGAGGCCAAGGATGAACTGTAAGTGAGATGGGAAACGATGTGTGTATCAAAGACTGCCACCGCCGACTTTACTGGAACAAGTAAACCAAAACAACACACCAACGAACGCTGACGTGGATTTTATCATTGTAGCTTCTGGACTTTCCTCCTAACCTAGATCTATACCTAACTATTGTTTGTAAGTTAATTTTTGTATGTATAATAGAATAGCTAATCCTTGCATTTAATGGAGATAAACTGAATCATTACTTGATGTGTAAGTGTGCGAAACGAATTCGTGTGAAGATATCAACAAATAAATTGTGTGGAACTAATGTTTAAGTACGACGACACGATGTTTTCATTGAATGAGCTTGCAGCTCACTAGGGAAAGTGATGTGAAATGCTTAGGTGAAGGGTTCTAGAGATAGGGGTTGAGAGTGTCTGATAAGAGAAGGATGTGGTCATGGGTACATTGTTTCTAGTTAGTCAGTCCAACCGCTTTGCCATTCGCTAATGATTGTTCATGAGCAGGAGGTTAGTTGGGTCCGAAACCTGCTGCCTTTGAATCGACTGGAGCAATACTGTTCATCTGCTCAATGTGGCCGAGCCAATGCAGACACCGTGTTTTTTTGCATTTTATGAATATGTCGGTTGTATTTTCTCCATTCTCTCCCCTCGCATACGGAAGAAAATACTCGTGGAAGACATTTTTTTAATTTCAATTTGCCAGTTCCTGGCCAGCAGTCAGCGCCGTATAAGCAAGAACTTACTTTCTTAAGTGGCACTACAAACCGGAATAAACCCGGACCTTAGCTAACTAGGAATCAAGACTCTGTGAGCCGTAGTATCGGTGTCCATTCGTTATTCATGTCCTAGCCATCTTAAATGTCGCTGTACAACTTTTATAGTTCTTGGTTGAATCTTCGTCTCCATAGCCCGTCGACGCAAACGGAAACGAAGATTTTTCGAACAATTTTCCACTCAAATCGAGTGGAGCGCTTGAGCGCCGTAGAGCAGGACTGGGATGATCAGGTTCTTATATAGGATCGAGTGAGGGCTTCACTACTGAATTGCCTTCCTAACCCGAAGAAACAGCGGTTGGCAAGAGTAATTCTTCGTTTAATTTATGACGATATGTTCAGAGGGTCTCCTTTTTTGTGGATCGGGCAAACGATGCTAAGGTTCCATTCTTCAGGCATACTTTCAACCGACCAGATTTGGCTTATGAGTTGGTGGATGTTATTTACCAAGTCATCTCCGCAAGCTTTATAAAACTCAGCGGGAACGCCGTCATTTCCGGCGGCCTTATTAAGCTTGAGTTTAGATATTGCTATCCTCACTTCACGTAGGTCGGGTGGTTGGCAGTTTTCGCTATCGTTGCCATCATTGAATGGTTCGTTCTGCCTGACGACTGCGGAATGTTGTTCGTCATCGCCGTTTAACAGTCCGCAGAAGTGGTTCTTCCTTATCATCAGCATCGACTGTGTCTCAACTTCGATATTTCCTTGTTCAACTCGACAGGATTATGTTCAAGGCTTGTATCCTTAACTTTGACGTTTTACACTTTGGTAAAACTTGCGAACACCGTTCCACTGTTCCATCGATCAAGTGCCTTTCGTGCTGTCTGAAAAGCAGGTGTTCTTCCCCCCTTCTTGTCCTAACGAGTTCAATGGCAGGAGTTTCTTGCTGGTGGGCGCGAAAAACCTAGCACATCAGTTGCGGCGGATCTAATGGCTTGTTGGCTTCGTTGCCATTGTTCTTCTAAATTTGATGCTGGTGGTATGGTGCCAATCGAGAGGTTAAGGGATATGCGTTGCCCGAAGGCCTTGGCAGTCTCTTGCGATTGCAGTCTTTCGACATTAAATCCCTTCACTGTATTTCTGATTTGCTGTTGCGTGGTGGATATCCGCGTCCTAACCTTGGCTGCAACAAGGTAGTGGTCCGAGTCGATGTTAGCCCCTCGGAATGTCTATCGCAATGTGATGACGCCATGTCTCCACAACAAATTTTCGCATTTTGGCAGATCTTCATAACTCATAAGCCAAATCTGGTCGGAAGAAAGCATGCCTGATGAATGGAACCTCAGCATCGTTTGCCCGATCCACAAAATGGGAGACCCTCTGACTACAGAGGCATAAGTCTGCTCAACATCGCCTACAAGATCCTATCTGCCGTAATATGTGAACGCCTGAAACCAACAACAACCTGATCGGCCCTTATCAGGATGGTTTTAGGCCAGGAAAGTCCACAATCGATCAAATTTTCACACTTCGACAGATCCTGGAAAAAACCCATGAAGTCCAAATCGATACCCATCACCTATTTATCGATTTCAAAGCCGCATACGACAGCATTTATATAGACGAACTATACAGAGCCATGTCTGGTTCTGGTATACCGCCCAAACTCGCCTGTCTGTGCAGGATGACGATGGAGAATTCTCGCTGCACCATCAGGGTCGGAAACGACCCTACCGACACATTCGATACCAAACAAGGATTTAGGCAAGACGATGCGCTGTCATGTGACTTTTTTAATTTGATTCGTGAGAGGATTGTGCAAAACTCCAGAGCCAACACCAGAGGCACAATCTTCCATAAATCGGTGCAACTACTAGCATACGCCGACGATATTGACATCATTGGTAGGACTCAACGTGATGTCTTAGCCACGTTTGCTAGTATAGAGAAGGAAGCAGCAAAAATGGGTGGAGAAGTTAATGAGGGTAAGGACACACAACAACGACGACTTGGACAGAACGTCAACATTGACAGATATAACTTTGAGGTGGTACGGGATTTTTTCTACACCGGCTCCTCTAATAACTCTTACAACAACATCTCGTCAGAAATTAAACGAAGAATCTCTTGCCAACCGCTGTTTTTTCGGGCTACGAAGGCAATTTAGTAGTAAAGCCCTCACCCGAACTACTAGGAGATCCTATATAAGGCTCTGATCACCCCAGTCCTGCTCTACTGCGCTGGAGCATCGTACCAAAAGCGGATGAAGAAATCCTGGGTCGATTCGAGAGTAAAATTCTTTGAAAAATCCTCGGTCCTGTTTGCTTTGACGGGCTCTAGAGACGAAGTTTCAACCACGAACTTTACGAGCTGTACAGCGGAGTCAAAAAAAACTCCGCATTGGACGTTTAGGATGGCTAGGACATGTAGAACGAATGGACACCAATACTCCGGCTCGCAGAGTCTTCGATTCCCAGCCAGACGTCGGACGCAGTAGAGGAAGACCTCGCCTTAAGTGGCGTGCACAAGTAGAAACCGACCTCAACCAACTTGTAGTGCTCAACTGGAGGCAGTTAGCTAAGGACCGGGCTAATTGGAGAGGCATGTTGGTTGAGGCCCAGCTTCATCACGGACTGTAGCGCCTTTTAAGTAAGTAATCATATGCTTCGCCTTTTTCACGTAACCACCATAGTTAGCAATTATAGGTGAGAATTGGTCTGACACCAGGGGCCATATTTTCTAAAACGAATATCGTTGAAATCACTTCGTTCTCATTGAAATTCGATTACAAAAAACGATTATCGTTCTAGATTTTACGATACTCGTAATTTCTTACGACTGGCATTGGGTTTTCGTTGAGCTGTCACAAATATTTCTCGTTTTACACAATCGCACTTTGTCGTGACTATCGTTTACTTCTGTTTCGTTTACTTGCCGCTGGTTTCGTTTTATGTAATAGAGCCCCAGCTGTGTATAGCCATTTCGTGACCTTCGGGGAGGGGCCCCATTTCTTTACCGCAGATTATATTGCAGCTTTATAGTGCAATGTTTGCTTTCCTTACTGTTTCGTTGATGTTCAGGTTCCAGTTTGGCTTGCTATCAAGTTTCATCCCAATGTATTTGGCACTTGCTGACAGTGAATGGATTGACCCTCCTAGAGTCGGTGCCACAAAATCTGTGACTGCTCTCTTGTAAGTGAAGAGGACTAGTTTGGGTTTCTTCGGATTTACACCCAGACCGCATCGTTCTGATCATCTCCTGAGTATGTTTAAGCTTATTTGCATGATAGGGCTTAGAGTCGATGGGAATTTCTCACATGCCATGAGAACCACCATCGTCTGCATAAGCTATTGTTTTTATCGCAGTGATTTCTAGTCTCCTTAATGCTTCGTTTAGTACAAGGTGGTCTTTTAATTTTTTTTACATCAAGTCGAGAATATGATGTCATGTAAATGGCCGCCGCCACAGTTGATTGTCATTTGAGCCCTTTTTATGGCATTTTCCATCACTTTGGCCAAAACTTCCGGCGATAGGTCCTCACATTCTTGACGGATATTGTCTTTAAGAGCTGCAAGAGTCTGAGGCTTGTTGACATAAACCCGCGACTTCAAAAAGCCCCACAAAAAGAAGTCTGGAGCGGTCAAATCAGGCGATCTTGCTGGCCAGTGCAAATCGCCAAAACGGGAGATTAGGCGCCCGGGAAATGCATCCTTCAGCATATCGGTTGTGGCACGTGCAGTGTGTGCCGTTGCACCGTCCTGTTGGGACCACATGTTTTCCAATCCCAATTCATCAAGTTGCGGCAAAAAGAACTCGTTGATCATTGCTCTGTAGCACTCACCATTCACAGTAACCGTTTGGCCCGCGACGTCTTCGAAGAATAAAGGTCCGATGACTCCTCCAGCGAAAACAGCACACCATACAGTGACTTTGAGCGGGTGTAATGGCTCTTCGTGGGTTACACGCGGATTTTCAGTGCTCCAGAAGCGTAAATTTTGCTTATTTACGTACCCGCTAAGATGGAAATGGGCCTCATCACTCATGATTATTTTTGATGAAAAATCATCTTCCTCTTGGTGGTGATTAAGGATGGCTTGAGCGTATGATTGATTGATTGATTGATTACATATGTTGTACATTTTTTAATTTCTTATATTCTAAACATTAATCTATAATATATTTTGTTAAGAGAATGATTTACATTTTAAATTTAGTTAATGTATGTTTAATTTAATGTGTTCAGTAACCTTTCTTTTAAATTCGTTTATATTTGTTAAGTTTTTAATGTCATTAGGTAGATTATTAAATTCTTGTAATCCCATGTACGATATAGTATGTTGTCCTCTGGTTGTCCTCATTCTTCGTATGTTAAAATCTCCTATGTTTCTTAATAAATAATTTGTATTACTGCGATCATTTATATTATCACTTAAATAAGTTGGAAGCATATTGTTTTTTAATTTATATATAAATAACATTGTCATAATATGTATTATTTGGTTTACGTTTGTCCATCTTAAAGTATTTAACATAAAGTTTATTGATGTATATCTATTGCACTTAAGTATAATTCGCATTGCCTTATTTTGTAATTTTTGCAGTCTTTGTTTTTGATTGTCAGAACATAAATACAGAATACTTGCACAATAATCAAAATGGGGCTTAATCAATACATTATAAACATTAATAGCTGTACTCATGGACATGTTACATCTAGCTTTTCTTAACACCCATAGTTTTTTGGACACTTTTTTACAAATATAATTGGTATGATCGTTCAAATTTAGTTTTTCATTTATAATGACACCGAGATATTTTATTTGTTTAACAATTTCTATTTCTTCTGTGTCTATTTTTATATTGACATTTACTTGGACATTATTTGGTATGTTGAAAATAATACATTTAGTTTTACTCACATTTAACAAAAGCCTATTCATTTTTAACCACATATTTATACTTTTGAGGTCATTATTTATATTATTTACACATGTTTTTATATCACTTCCAGTACAATAAAGAAGGCCATCGTCAGCAAATAACATTAATTTTGACCATTGGACCACCTTTGTCATATCATTTATATAAAGTAGAAATAATATAACTCCCAAAATGGTGCCCTGCGGTATGCCCACATTAATTCCTATTTCATGTGATATTTTATTATTTATTAAGGTCCTTTGGGTTCGTCCCGCTATAAAGGATTTAAACCAATTCAGTTCTGTTGATTTAATACCATACTTATAAAGTTTTTTAATCAAAATATCATGGTTTACAGTTTCAAATGCTCTTTTTAAGTCTATAAATACTGCAACTATTACATTCTGTTTATCAATTTCACTTTTCCAATCATTTATAACATAGTTGATGCATGTTTCGCAAGAATGTTTTGTTCGAAATCCCGAACGACGATCAATTACATTTTGTTCATTTAAATGTTCTTGTAATTGTATCAAAACAAATTTTTCAAAAATTTTGTCATATATTGGCATCATATTTATAGGTCGGTAGTCACTGAATGTTTTAGCATTTTGAATCTTTTTTAATGGTATTATCAATGATTCTTTCCAAGAATCTGGATATATACCTGATGTTAATGATGTATTTATTATTCTTATTAATACTGGTCCGATTATATGTAATGAATCATTGATCATTTTTGTATTTAGAAAATTGTAGTCACTTTTAGTATTTAAGACTTTTATTGCACATTTTAGGGTATCTATATCAATGTTTCTAAACTTAAATTCTATATTGCACTCTTCAATTATATTTTCGTATTCACAAAATATCACAGATCGAGTAATGTCATTTATGCTTTGTACAAAGAAATTATTGAATTTATCACAGAGTGTATTATTATTTATTGCACGTTCATTACTATCATTAACTTTTATGTGTCAGTTCTTTGGTTTAGTACATACTTTTTTAATTTGTTCCACATATCTTTTTGATTCCTAGATGAATTTATTTTTCTTTTTATAAACATTGATTTAGCTGTACTGATACACTTTTTGAATTGATTTCTATACAGACGGTACGTTCTCCAATCATCAATATTGTTCGAAAGTATAGCTTTTTGGTAAACATTTATTTTTGTACGCTTTAATATTTCAAGTTCACTATTAAACCATTCCGCATTTTTGTATAAAACGTTTTTTTCTTTAACCATTGAGTTAACTGCCCTCTTAATATCAAATACAAATTGCTTGGATAAATTGTTTAAGTTATATGGCTGATTTTCGTCAAAAAGCATAAACACAGAATTTTCACATAGATTTGCTATAAAACAATTTTTATTATAAATACAATATTTTATATGTTTTGTATTATTGCACAATTTGGGTCTTTTTATAATTATTTCTATTGTTTCATGGTCACTAATTTTTAAATGGGTATTTATTTTAGCACTCAATATATCTTTGCAGTTTGATAGTGCATAGTCAATTAATGTTACAGATGTTGCAGTTATTCTTGTATGTTAGACGCGATTGGCGGTCAGCAGCTAACAGCTGATGCACCGTCTGGACTTTGTACGGAAACATCTTCAAATCTTGTACCAAAAATCGCTGTAAAGACCGTCGACTGATACCCATTTGCGTGGCACGTCGTCTGGTCGATGTCGACGGCGCTTCCATGACATCTTCGGCTACAGCAGCAATATTCTCTGCAGAACGGCTTCTCCGGGGTCTGTCACGCCTGGCAGCATCTCGTGTTGTGCCAGTCTCTTCGAGGCGAGCGGCTAAACGTCGCAGTGTTTCACCAGTAGGCGTTGGACGGCTAGGAAATCTGCGACGAAATTCACGTTGTGCCAAAGTCACCGACCGATTATTGCTCAAATAAATAGTCACCAATATTCCGCGTTCTGGAGCAGTGTAGCGTAACATAACGTGTATTTCGCATGTGTTTACTACACAAATGTCAAAACAGAACTGACATTAGGGGCCAATCGCAAAATTTATAGCAATTTCTGATAGGAGGATTACTTTTGCGCCACCTTGTACCAGTAGCCAAAGTAGAGAAGGAACACCTCCGCCACTTAAGAAAGTAAGTTGTCGAAACCAAATTGATATAAAATTCTACATTGACAGTAATCAATTTTTATTCACACAGGTCTGTTCCCGTACTTTTTCAGTAAAAATTAGTAAATTCTCAAATTTCTTGGAGTGGGGGTAAATTATCTCAGAAAGAGACAAAAGTACGGGAACGCGTTTAAGTAAAAAACAGTAAGAATCAGTAAATATTATTTTGTACGGGAACAGACCTACTAATTGGTACCTCTGTCGATTGCTTACACTAACCAAAATTAAAATCGACACGATCGACAACTACCGAAACGACTTTTGTTCGCCACTCACAATAGGTGCCCAAGTTAGGCCAACATAACTTTCCATGTAATTCGCTATAGCGGTAATTTCGAACCTTCACCGCAACAAATAAAACACAAAACATCTCCCTTCAGTAAAAAATAAAATTTTTGTATCTTTATTTTCGAGTTATCAAAAAGTGGTTCATATATAAAAAAAAATGTAAAAAATAATTCGTTTCATTCGATTTCTGTCTTAATATGCGTATGCTTATGTATATAAATATAAATTTCGTATTTTCTTAATAATTATAAACATTTGTAGAGTTTGATTATGAATACGTGTGTCTTCGTTTCATTACCTTTTATCGTCTTTTTTTGTTTTTATTTTTGAATAAATCACATTGCCGTTTATTATTACATAACATGTATCTTAAATCCTACATTCTACTTATTGGCAAACTACTATTCTTAAAAATTAATAATTGTAGCGTTTCTTTAGAAATATATAGGTATATGCTTACATTCTCTTAAAAACGGGGTTAGTTTGAACTCTGATATGAACTAAATAATAACTGTGAATTTGTTTGTATATATCTTTGAATGGAGAAAGATCTACGGAAAAGCCAACATCCCAGAGCTTCACCTGGGAAGCTGGAAGCACATTCCTTGCCCAGGTAAACGCTCAGCGGAAGTCTAACAACTTGGCAGTAACTTAGTTCCACATGCTCTGCGATAAATCTGCGGGATGCAGATATCTAAAAGGGCGGCAGTTAACACGATTAGCCATGCACTCGCCATATGAAAAGTGCCACACACGCATCCGCACTGCACTTTGACGAATCGGAACCTGCTCCTAAGGGTTTGAATCTGCGTGGGAACTGCAACGCAGCAATTTAGTCATGAGCATGATTATTGTAAACAAGAATTAAGGTGGGCAGTCTTGTTGGAACTGACTACAGTACGAGTACAGAAATATTTTGTGTTTTTGGGGAACCAGTTGAAAGGTTCCGACAGTTTAATCTTTTTAGTGGATTTGAGGAATCCTGTACGTTTTAAATAAGCTGTGCGTTTGGAAAACCAGTTGAATTACGGATTGAATAAAAGCCTGATGTCGACTTTGTCTTTTGTGAGTGGTTGCTGGTCATAAAGATGATTCCAACCTGAAGAAATGAGGGATTGGAAACATTTTGCGTTCTTCGTCGGTCTGTCCTCATTGTGATACAATAGGGACTGAGCTTCTGATGGACTCCAGAAGTCTTGTTTCAAGCTGCTCGTAGCAATTGGGAACTGGAATTAGAAGAAGAACCTCATCAATAGTGAATCAACAGAGATCGAGCTTCTGATGGGCTCAAGAAGTCTGGTTTCCAGCTGCTAGCATAAATTGGGGACTGGATTTAGAAGAGGAACCTAATCAATACAGAATCAACAGAGATCGAGCTTCTGATGGACTCAAGTCTGGTTTCCAGCTACTCGTATCGATTTGGGGACAGGAATTGGAAGACGAACCTCCTCAATAGTGAATCAACAGAGATCGAGCTTCTGATGGACTCAAGAAGTCTGGTTTCCAGCTGCTCGCATCAATTGAAAACTGGATTTAGAAGAGGAACCTCCTCAGCAGTGAATCAACAGAGATCGAGCTTCTGATGGGCTCAAGAAGTCTGGTTTCCAGCTGCTCGCATCAATTGGGGACTGGATTTAGAAGAGGAACCTCCTCAATAGTGAATCAAAAGAGATCGAGCTTCTGATGGGCTCAAGAAGTCTGGTTTCCAGCTGCCCTCATCCATTGGTTACTGGAATTAGAAGAGGAACCTCCTCAATAGTGAATCAACAGAGATCGAGCTTCTGATGGGCTCAAGAAGTCTGGTTTCCAGCTGGTCGCATCAATTGGGGACTGGAATTAGAAGAGGAACCTCCTCAATACAGAATCAACAGATATCGAGCATTAGAAGAGGAACCTCCTCAATAGTGAATCAACAGAGATCGAGCTTCTGATGGACTCAAGAAGTCTGGTTTCCAGCTGCTCGAATCAATTGCGGACTGGATTTAGAAGAGGAACCTCCTCAATAGTGAATCAACAGAGATCGAGCTTCTGATGGACTCAAGAAGTCTGGTTTCGAGCTGCTCGCATCAATTGGAGACTGGAATTAGAAGAGGAACCTCCTCAATACAGAATCAACAGATATCGAGCATTCAAAGAGGAACCTCCTCAATAGTGAATCAACAGAGATCGAGCTTCTGATGGGCTCAAGAAGTCTGGTTTCCAGCTGCCCTCATCAATTGGGGACTGGAATTAGAAGAGGAACCTCCTCAATAGTGAATCAACAGAGATCGAGCTTCTGATGGGCTCAATAAGTCTGGTTTCCAGCTGCTCGCATCAATTGGGGACTGGAATTAGAAGAGGAACCTCCTCAATACAGAATCAACAGATATCGAGCATTAGAAGAGGAACCTCCTCAATAGTGAATCAACAGAGATCGAGCTTTTGTTGGACTCAAGAAGTCTGGTTTCGAGCTGCTCGTATCAATTGGGGACTGGAATTAGAAGAGGAACCTCCTCAATAGTGAATCAACAGAGATCGAGCTTCTGATGGGCTCAAGAAGTCTGGTTTCCAGCTGCCCGCATCAATTGGGGGACTGGAATTGGAAGAGGAACCTCCTCAATAGTGAATCAACAGAGCTCGAGCTTCTGATGGGCTCAAGAAGTCTGGTTTCCAGCTGCTAGTATCAATTGGGGACTGGATTTAGAAGAGGAACCTCTCGCAGTAAGTGGTGGCATTGTACCTCTTTTTTGTGTTTTTCTTCGGTCTGTCATCAATTGTTATACACCAGAGATCGAGCTTTTAATGGACTCAAGAAGTCTGGTTTCAAGCTGCTCGCAGAAATTAGGGACTGGAATTAGAAGAGAAACCTCCCTAATAGTGACACGACAGTGATGTACTCAAGAAATTTCGTAACGTGATGCTCGAAGCAAGTAGAAACTGGAATAAGAAGGTGAACCTCCACATAATAATGAACAGTTATTGTAACAACAGGACCGCTTTAACAGAAAACATCTCCGACGACACCTCGTTATGGGTCAGAACCCGTTATTAGGTTGTTAAACTGCCATTCAATCATTCATTTGACAGAAGAATGCATTTCAACTGACCCACTGGACACGCCAGTCTTACACAATTCTACGTTAATTACATTTAATACGAACGATTATCTTAATTAGCATGGTGGTGCAGAAAATACTCGTTTTGAAGGCACGATTATACAAACAGCTCCACAGTCATACACGGCGGTTAGTTTGAAGTCTTTTGTTTAGCTTTCTTTTTAAAATTGTGATGCCAAATGTGGTCTAACAAGTGTACAAAGCGCGGTTCAGAAAATTAAAATAAAAATAAACTACAATTGTAAAATAAATCTATAAACGCATCCCTCACGTTTCATAGTCAAGAGAAAGAAATTCCAAAGCTGAAGCAACACAGATTCAACTGCAGAGAGACCTTAATTTATGAGATGCAGACTCACAGTGATTGTGATGCGTCGGTTCGGTCGGCAATGGGTTGTCTAGAAATTAACCTATTCGATGATTGTGTCACAGAATTGAATTGAATTGAGTATGTCATGGTTGCCACAAAGCAATTGAACTTAAATTAATGAACATGCATCGTGTAGTCGTCTCAAAAAGTCTTAGGGCTAAGAAATGAGTAGCATATTACACAGACACACACAAATGGCAGCAGGATTTCAGTCTTTTGAACACTGAATGTTACAGAATGCCCGTCCTATGACTAACTCGAAATTTTTCACGGAAATGCCAGAAGTCTTAAGATAAACAAACGGAAAATACCTTTTCTCCGAATCGGGCTGAGTGTTTCATGTTGTTTGGTATTGTGGCGATGGAATCTCATATTTTTTTTTATCAGTAAAACCTGTTCTTTCGTCATTTCTTTCTCTTCCTCCTTCTTCTCCTCCTCCATCGTCGTTTGTAGCTAGCTTTGACTTTTAATGCTTCTGATCGACGGGGAAATTTTCAATCGACTGTATCGACGTAGAGGTAGCCGCTGTGATTGTCGACGACACGTCCATGAATTGGTACTTCTTCTCCGGCGCACATAAAAACGGATAGCACATGATGCTGTAATAGAACACCAGAGCAATCACTATCACAGCAAAGATCAGGAAAATTATGCCGAATGTGGTGAATCCTGATTTTGCATCCAAGTACTCTTTGGGGGTTGGTGGTAATGTGGGTGGTGGCGGTGTCACTGGGGCGCTACCCAGGTAATTATTCCGTCGTCCTACATAACCGCTTCGACCACCATCGCGACCATATACTCCACATTCCGATGTGTGGAAGGCTAAATTTGATCCATTAGTATGGAGAATCAATTTCTTCCGAAATAAGATTACTTACCGACAAATAGAGTTATAAGGAGCACAGTAATTTTAAGCATTTTCAACTTTTTTTTAGAAAACCAGACCAAGGCTCTGAGTGGCTGACGCGCTTCAAGGCAAACAATAAAATAATTGTTGAATGCGAGTGGAAACAGAACAAATAGCGAGCAGCGAGGACGTAGTAAAGAGAACACAAAAAATAGATTTGGAACGTGAACGTGACTTGTGCTAGGCAAGTTGGTGAACGAGTGAGAGTGATGACAGGCTGAGCCGAGCTGGGTCAGTGGAAAAGGGTCTGTTGTTGATTTTTCTCTTTGTTGTGTCTTTTGTTGATTTTTCGTTTTGTTTGCTTTTGCTTTTATCCCGTGGTGAGATGTGTAGAGAAAGGTGAGTTTTAGGTTATTATAGCAAGTGGACAGTGAAGTTTGTTGCGGTTGGTTTCAATATTTTGTAATTTTTGTAAGGGATATCATTTTAATTTGAAACTAATTTTTAATAAATCTGGAAGATATAAAATAAACTAAATTCTAAAAAAGGGAAACTTACGCGTATTTGTTAACATCATTCATTTAACTATAGCCGACATTTTATTATATATATTTAAAAAAATCGACATAATATATACAATCGACTTCTTGACCAATCGACTTTTTTTTGGACTTAAGTATATGGAGAAAAATAGTTAAAGTTCTTCAACCGAGTTTGTGCGCTAGAAGGTTGAAAACCTATACAAACACATTTTTCACCATTTTAGGCACTGTTGCCACTTTAGCGATTTTTTCGCTATTTCTAGCGTATTTTTAAAGCTCTCGGCGATTTTAAATAAAATGTTGATTTCTAGCTACTTTTCATTAATACACCACCATGTACACGAATTTAAAAAGCATTTTGAGTGAAGTGCAAGTTGGACTGAAAATTTTTGAAGGCGAGGATTCTGATCCTGTAAAATTGTTAAACTCGTTAATGTCACTGCTTTATTCTATTTGTAATAGAATTTTGCTACCATCAGCTGTAAAATCTGGCAAAGACTATTTAACGGTGAAAATTGAAGATAATCTTACTCCAAATCCTTATTTGGGATATCTTTTCGAATCTCAAGTTGAAAAAAGTCAATTAGCCCCTGATGTGATAACCACTCTAAGAAACCGATGTATCAATTTTACTGTAAAGCTGGCAACAGAAATTCAACATAGATTACCCAGCAATTATTCAGTCCTGGAGAAAATGACAATTTTAAGTGAAGAGAATACTCTTAAACAGGGCAAAGACAATAATACTATCATTGAACTGGCCAAAGAACTTGGATTTGATGATGACCAAATTGATAAAATTGTACAGCAATGGCATAACATAAACTTTTTAAAATGGAATACCACAGGAGATACTACGAAGTTTTGGACCCAGGTTGTCAAGTACAAAAATGCTGCAGGTGTAAATAATTTGCAAGAACTGGCTGATTTGGCAATCACTGTACTATCTCTTCCCCACTCAAATGCTGAAGTTGAACGAATTTTTAGTGCAATGAACATTGTAAAAAACAAACTACGGAATCAACTTTCAACCCTGACGTTGAATTCCATAATATTGATTAGAAATCAATTAAAAGTGATGAACAGGAGTTGCTGTAACTACGATTTGCCAGACGAGGTTATTAAAAAAATAGGAAAAACAAAACAATCGAAAACTGAAAGAAATACAGCCGAAGCCTCTACTTCAAACTTGGAAGAAACGGACAGCCAAGAACTAGACGATTCCATTTTTGAGCTGGAATTTGATTTGTGAATTTCAATTTATTTATTTTTTTTAACGTTTTTTTCTTTCTTCAAATTATTATTTTTTGTTATCTTGAATTTATTGGTTGCTTTTTTTAATTCAGTATTTAATTTGATTAAAAAAAAAATTTAAAAACGTTTTTCTTTCTTACTTCAAGTTACTATTTTTTTTGCTACCTTGAATTTATTTATTATTTTGTAATTAACAATTTATTTTAAAAGTAAATACATATTTTTATGAACTTACATTCAAATTGATATTTTAGCGATTTCTAGCGGATTTTCGCAATTCAGAAACTAACATTTCTAGCGGATTTTAGGTTGTGGTCTAGCGACAATTTTTTTCCATCAGCGGCAACACTGATTTTAGGTCTGTCATTCGACTCTCATACGCGAGCAGTTATTATCAATGTAGTGGCATATACTCTCACACAATCCTAAGAGCTTGTGAATTGTCAAAAATGCTCAAGGCAAATATCAATTTCGATAGAAATACTAAACACGGTCAAGTGTTAATTAAAAAGTATAATTGACGCCTTTTGTTGTCATGTAATATTGATTGAAAATCACCACACACGTATCAATGAACATTGACAGCCTTATTCATAAACTCATTATAAGGAGTGTATAAAGTAAAAACGCAAAAACCTTATTCATAATACTTATACAACATTGAATAGAGGCTGCACATCCTAAACGCGTCTAATGGTTGAAGTTGAATAGTGCCTGTATAAGGGTATATAATATTTTTTATTTCTGTATACATAGACGGCTGAGCATCAGGGTTACCAAAGGTTTAATTGTAAGTTGAAAAAAATCAAAATTAGTTATCCGCTTTTTAATATTCGATACTTGAAATGATCATCGTTACCGAATATGTACTTGTCATTATGGGCCGTTATAGCTATCATTGAAAACCTTCATTGGAAATTTTCTTTTACTTCTTGAAGCTTTTTTATAAATTGAACCATTGGCGAGTTGGTGTCAAAACAAAGGTTATGATTTTTATAACATGATTATACAAATATATTTTAATTTTTGACTGTAGCTATCGCAGAAAATCACTTTTTATTTTTCACTGATCATGATTTATTTCTGTGAAGTAATGTTTGTCGTTCCACCGAAATGAAACGGAATTTGCCTACGATTCCTATAAGTAGCTATGGAGGTAAAATTTCCATTTCATCATGTTTTGTGTTCCAATGAAGTTGTTCAATGATAGCTATAACTGGACCCAAAGTATTCGTACTGATTACTCGTTTGAATGATCACAATTCACAACACAAGCACTAACTCCAAAGAGGCAATATATTTAAAATACACAGCTCTGTTCCTTCATTTTGCTCTACTCTACATTATGCTGTGTTTGTATACTATACACTGTTTCGTTTTTCTCTTCTGCTGCACTCTCATTACTCTCGTCAAGTCGTCATCGTCAACATACGTCTCACGATCACCTGTCCAATTTGATTACTTTTCTTTCTTCAATCTTCATCTACGCACACACTTTAAACTAAACCTTTGTTCTTTGTGTCAGAAACTCAGAATTCAGTGTTCAAGTTATCAAAGTAATCACTGAGTAGAGTATATGAGTGTCTGTGCAATGCTATTTAATACTCTAGTACTGGTTCCAGGAAATGAGTTTTGACTGCGAGAATAAGTACAAAGTACTGATTGCTGATTTTAAAGTAATCAATACTCATTCGTTACTCAAAAGTAATGAAATTGCACACCACACCACTAGTGATGGGTACATCACACATTAGGCAATAGATATGTCACATACACAGCTCTGAAATGTCCCATCACCATACAAAGCTATGATATGTATTGCTTCACACCCATCAAAAGTAACACACACAATAACACAAAACACATCTTTCGTGTTTCGTCTCCAGTCTCCACTACACTAAACTAACTAAGAACATTCACTACAGAGCGCTATCTTATGCTTACGCTCTTTGCTTGTTGTTTTTGTGTCGTTACATGTCGGTTCATATGAGTTTGGATTTACCCCGACGAGCCCAAAGAATTTTCACTTCAAAAATCTTTACAGGTGTTAGGTATTATCTTGCCCAAGGCCTGTGGTGAAATAGCTGCAGAGAATTTCATTTCTTCAAAGGTACATCCACTTGCTAAATACCGAAATGGAGTAATCAATCTCTCGCGACTCGTGAGCGATAAAAACTTGTCGCATACTCGTGTCTTTTTTCCATGCTTAAGTAATTTCGCAAATCATTCGGATCAGGCGAAAGTTGCTGAATCAAATTTAAACAAATGAATTGCTTTCTAGCTAAGAGCCATTCATTTTGGCATTTAGTTTCTAGTTTTCTCTAATTAAGCTTAATACAAACTGCAGCGGCACGTGAATTAACTTATCCTTCCCTATTCTAGTTTGAGATTTAATACAAACGTAATATCACGTTTATATTCCACACACAAATTAACATTTCATCACTTGATTGTGACAAGGAGTAAACTGTCAAAAAATGGAATCCAGTCAAATAATGACTCTCTCGTGTTGCCCAGCTTATTAATTACCATACTTATTCTCAGACAAATAAGACAACAGATAACCCATAGAATAGCTGCTGTGTTTTTTTTTTATCTGGATCACTATTTTTAATTTTTTTTGTTTTCGATTGGAAAAATTGTGCTCTAATAAAATTTTTAAAAATCTCTTTTACCGCCTCCAACATATTTGAGAACTTCTTTACGTCAGTTTGCTATTTTCATTCCCACTCTGAAAACGATTTAATTAAATTTTAAAGATGATCACTTATAAAGAAATAAAAAGTTGTCGAATAATGCCGGAAACACACGTGCAGTGGTTCTGCATGCAGTGCGGCAAGCAGTGCAGCAAGCAAAACACACGTGCATTATTTTTTGTTTGACAAACATGCAGTGCAGTGGCTCCTGTCATAACATTTAGCTTTCAAATTTGTTTTACTGTGGTGTTTGGTGTATTCGTTGAATATTTAACAATGAATACAATTAAAAGAAGTCAAAGTGTTAAACCTATTTTATTATTTTCTGCTTCCCAATCGTGTTGTATTTTTTTGCATTTAAACCTACGAAACACGAAGAAAGATTTTATTCGCGAATCCATTAGCTTAAAATGTCGACTCGCTATTATTTTGGTGTAAGTGTCTGAAAATTTAATATTATTGAATTGTCAATTGAAAATAATAACTTCGTCTTTTAGGTATTTGGCACACAGTGCTTGTTACCAAATGTTGGCGTGGTCCTTTCGAGTTGTAGTTTCGACAATCCGGAGACGGAAATTCAACCAAGACCTTTTTCTCCGTCTTGGACTCCGCATTGGACGTTTAAGATGGCAAGGATATAAAGTGGAAACCAATACTCCCGAACGCATAGTCTATAATTCCCAGTCTCAGTAGAGGAAGATTTTGGTTTATGTGGCGCGCACAAGTAGAAACTATTAGTCGCCATCATTTAAATACAAAGTCAACATCAAAACTTTTACTTTGCGGCGAAATTACTCACAAATGGTCCCACTACGAACTGCAAGAAGTTAGCATTTAATAACATAAAGTAAATACCTATAGATAGCCAATGTTTTTTATAACATTCACACCCAAAAATAGGTATGAGCTCTTAAACTAAAATATGAATGTATATTTTATTGTTTTGTCTTTTGTTTATTGATTATTGATTAATAAAAAAAGGTTTAGACATTCGTATACAAATAATGTTTTAAATAGTCTCGCAGTACAAATGCGTTTCGTGGGCACTAAATCAGGTAAACAGCCTGTTTTGATAGAATTCCAAAAGTGTTCACTATCCTCACATGGACTTTTGATAATGTTTTGTTGAAAATCTCCTTGTCCGGTGAAATATTTCTTGCAGGGTATGAGCTCATTGTGTTTCTTTTTAGTTGAAAGGCTGCATTTCCAACAAAGTAAAACGGAAACTCTTCGTTTGAATTCGGCAACGGCTTTGCTTTGGGGGTGTTGATGGATTCTGCTAAAATTCTGCTTCCAAATCCACTTTGGCTATGCTTTTCATCGATTGCTTCTACAACATGCGACATCCCCGAATTTCTATAAAATTCTTGTCCAATTTGTTTCCATTCAACTTCAGTACGTGGTGATCCCAAATCATCTCACACTATTTTGCGGATTGTCGAAACTCCAATTCGAAAGGACCACGCCAATATTTGGTAACAAACACCGTGTGCATAAATACCTAAATGAGATAGTTATTATTTTCAGTGAATTATTCAATAATATTAAATTTTCAGACACTTACACCAAAGTAATAATAGCAAGTCGGCATTCTGAGCTAATGGATTTGCGAATAAAATCTTCCTTCGTGATTCGTGAAAATACGAAAAATTATTACCACGATTGGAAAGCCGATTGCAATAAAATAGATTTACCACTTGAATTCTTTTAACTGTATTCATTTCTAAATGTTCAACGATTACACCAAACACCATAGTTACAACAAGTTTGAAAATGAAAACTGAATGTTATGCCTGAAACACATGTGCAGAATTCTCACACAGTTTTCAATGGGAGCGAACACATGTAAAATCTGCAAGCGTTGCAGTACTGCAAGTTGTATCTATTTCTAAATCCACTGCAAAAATTCAATGGCACCACAACACAAAAGAAAAAAAAAGGAATATTAAGATATTTGGCATCATTGAATTATGACGTTTAATCCGCATAACAAAAAAACAAATAAATGCCATAACAAAACAAATGCATACACATGAAAATGTTTTCCAATTTGAATGGATGAAGGAAGCAATTACTGAACGAATACCTATTCAATCTTATTATGACCTAAGAGCATAAAGTAAATCCAGTAAAGTATCAAAGATGAGATTGCTTTTTTCAATGTGTATTTGGAATGAATGCTTCAACCAACCGAAACCCATGTTCCTACCATATGCATATTTTTTTTATTTATTTCATATAATAAAACACTATGAGGCAATTATATATCACCAAACACAACAACAGTAAGCTGAATGTGGATGAATGTGAATGACAGGAGCCACTGCACTGCATGTATGTCAAACAAAAAAATAATGCTCCTATTGAAAACTGTGTGTTCTATCTTTTCAGCAAGGAGAAGTCTACACATGTGTTTCAGGCATAACTCGCTTAACACAGACATAAGAACAGGCACGTTAAAATCTCAAATCTAATACCAAAATCGGAAAACTACAATTGAAAACGCAATCTGCAAAATGAAGACGTTTTGCCCTTTAGGATTTTCCAGATATCAAATAAATGCCGGACATTACCTACCTATTATCAAGGCCTCTAAAAGAACAGGCCGTCAGGCTAAAAAATGACAGCTATTCGCACGGGCTTCAGTCAAATCAAATTATAAAGGAAAGTGCCGCGAAATATAAGATTCGTTCTTCAATTTGTTTAAAAAGTATTGTTTTAAAAGTGAAATAAAGGTAAGAAAGTGAAAAAACTTAGAAACAAATGATATTAACACAAAATAGAATTAAAATCAATTAAAAAAAAACAAGTCTGTGCTATATTTTTTGCGATATTTTTGATTCTTGTATTCCGCCTATGTAGTGTGTGAAAGTGTTTTGGTTTTGTTCATAAATATAATAAACATAAACAAAGTAATATACCTACTTGATAAATAAAATGGTTGTGTAAATTTTTTGTGCGATTTTCAATGGGGGTTGTTTGTAACTTTGTATATAGTGTGTGTGTTGCAAAAACATTGTCGCGGTTTTTTTATTGTTTACATTTTGTGTTTATTGCAAAAAAAAATTGTTTAAACTCTATTAATTGTGTGATGTCTTATTTATAGATGCCTTCAATGTGCTGTGCTGTAACGAATGCATAAATAATTTCAAAATGTAAAAAGTTAAAATACCTATACTTGACAAAAATGGTTGTGTGAATTTTTTGTGCGATTTTCAATGGGGGTTGTTTGTAAATTTGTATGTAGTGTGTGTGTGTTGCAAAAACATTGTCGCGTTTTTTTTTAATTGTTTACATTATGTGTTTATTGCAAAAAAAAGTTTGTTTAAACCCTTTTAATTGTGTGATCTTTTATTTATAGATGCCTTCAATGTGCTGTGCTCCAGGGTGCGTTTCAAATTCGTCACGAGCAACATACACGCGGAAATTTTTGTTTCCAAAGGATGAGGAACTCAGAGCAAAATGGCTTAGAGTAATACCACGTGATGACATAGTCGTCCACGACTACACAAATCTTTGTGTTCACCATTTCGCCGACCAGGATATTGTCAAAACATATCCTAATGGAGGAGAGCGAAAGAAATGGACGTTACGGCCTACAGCAGTTCCATCGAAATTTCCGAACCTCCCATCGTATATGTCGAAGGAACCAGCAAAGCCCAGAATGGATCCCAATAAAAGGAGAGAAGAGGTTGTCAAGCGGTCACGGTATGATTGCATCTACTAGGCGTATTCAGCATTCATGCCAGTTTCGGTGGTGGGCACGCAGCGATTGGCTCGGCGAGATTTGGTTCAACAGATTTGGTCACCAATAAAATAACACTCCTTAACATACATTTTGATGATTTCAGCATCAAGCCACTTTTTGATAATTTCGCAAATAGCAAAAGACCAGTGCCTTGGAATTAGCATCCCGAGACATCGTAGTTTTTTTGTTTTGTTTACCCGTAAGGGTTTCTGTATCAGAGTTCTCCCTTTGCGAGTACCTGAAATAGAAAAGTTCTTATGAGAAATCATCCAATGGCAGTCAACCATTATGTACCTGTGCGCATAGTAAAGATCGTCTTCTTTGGTCGCTTCCAAGCATAATGGAGCTACAGCTCCAGTTGATACGTCGATTTTTGTACCTTTATTTTTGCAGGTTTGGCTGACTTGCATGAAGTTTTCTTATGCACTTGGAAATTTATGTAATTATCCACTTGTGGTAGTTAAAAATCCGTATTTTGATTTCGTATGATTATAAATGAATTGTTATCAGCAACATCAAATTAATCACGAATATTTAATAAACTATAAAACACAATTCACTTTGTTTACAGCAATTGGAAAAAATGAGAAGCCCTTTGAGAATAATGACATTTGACATTTCGCGGAAGCCTGACGGCCTGTTCTTTTAGAGGGCCTTGCTATTATACACAAATAACACAAAACGACTCTCCACTTAAAAAAAAACATATTCTGCCCTAGCGAGATCCGTCGGAGCGGAACATTTTCCGCAACGGATACTTCGTCGTAGATTAAAATTTCATTCGACGTATGTGTCATCGGAAAGAAATACTACGCAAATGCGACGACGAAGCTCTTACTGTTGAGGGGTGTTTTTTTCCTTTGAACTCGCCCTGGAAACACAAATTCAAACGATTGGTACGAAAATTACTTAAGTATATAGTTTTATATAATTACTTACATTTTTTCTATTACTCCACTTCACTTCGTAAACAAATTCCACGAAGAATTTGTGTCGGAGGAAATCAGAAAAAGAATTGCACTTAGCTGTCAAAAATAGAACGAAAAATGCACCTGAACGCCCTTCAACGCAATTCGCTGGGATGCGTTACAAAATGTCGGAGAAATATTATGAACAGCTTTTCGGAAGAATACCTCGAAGCAAAAATCATCGGAATCGTACAAAATCGGAGAATTTTCCGCTCCGACAGATACCTCGCTAGGGCCGATTGTCCCATAAAAAGTTACCAAATCATTTCCAACTATGAACAAATTTAACGAACAC
This sequence comes from Rhingia campestris, assembly GCA_932526625.1. NCBI lineage: Eukaryota > Metazoa > Arthropoda > Insecta > Diptera > Syrphidae > Rhingia > Rhingia campestris. The sequence goes on from OW052182.1 coordinate 192,602,293, forward strand.
CACCCTCATAACCATGCGAACAAACCCCACGTGTATCGAACACACTCGCCATAACGTTTTCGTTTTCTCCTTCCCACACACCATCGTTGTTCGGCCATTTTCATTTCCTACCATTTTACCACCATACTCCATTCTACACCGTTTTTTCCATCTCACTTCTACATTTTTCCAATAAATCAAAGCTGTCATTGCACCACACACAAAACACAACTGTCAAAACGCAGAAAATAGCAAAGAAGAGATAGAAGAAAACCCCTGTTCAGAGCGTGAAGCCGTGATATACTGTGGAAAAAATGGTGTTTAAATTTTACCCATTGCGTCAAATAATCAAATAATCAGCCGCAATCAATCGCTAATATCAACGAATCCAGAATATCATCCAGCAATACAGAAAAATCAAATTCATCCGCGGCCCAGGACGCCCCGAAAAATGTCTCACCTGCCATTGGACGCCCGAGCAATTTTGGAATATCTAAATGAATTGGGTTATCGGAATATTACCGCTGCACAACTAAAGGAATTTCTAAAAGGTAAATTCATCTCTCCAATACGTGTGCTATTTTATTCATAATAAATTTTGTTTCGTTTGCGAAAAATCATCGAAGAAAAAATGATGGAATCGAATTTTTCTCCCCACATCGCTGCCGACTGCTGCGCTCCGTCCCATTATCTAATGGGAGGTTGTGCCTGCTTAGCTGGCTGGCGTTGAAAAAAAATTCAATTTTCCACTTGGATCGCCATTTCGTGGAAAGTTTTTTTTTTCTTTTCTGTATTTATGTGCCACATGCAGTGGGATGGTTTATTCATTCGGTACGCGTTTCCTCTAAAATAAAAAAAAAACCTACATCGACGACGAGTAGCAAAATTCTATTCTGTTGAGATGATGGTGCTGCTGCTGTTGCGATGTTCGCTTTTTGTATCTATTTCGATTTTTATTTCCCCCTCGTTGTTGTGGTGGGCCTTCCTTCGCCATCGAAATGAATATGGTATAACACTAAAAAAAAAAATATGTTTAGTTCGCGTTGTCGTTGGGGGTTTTTTGAGAACAAAGTGCAAAAATGTGCAAGCAAAACAATGGGCCTGCTGAAACGCAAAGAACCCAGACCTCTCGTCGAGTGTTGTGGCAATTTTTCGAGTTTTTCCATTCCAATCGCCTTCGTCTGGTGGTGGCGGTGGTGGGCTTTCATTTATTTTTACTCGACACGGACGATCGTTCTCTGCTCGAGTTTATTTAATTATTTTCCATTTTTTTTCGTTCGTTTATCTTCTGCGCTATGTGTACAGTTGGCAGTAACATAAAAAAAACAAATGCGCGAAAAAAATAACAGAAACGAGAAATGATTTTCTGTTGGAAAAAATATACCCCAAGTGTGCAACAGAATGAACGAAGAACAACGGACAGGGGGGATATTTTGCCGAATCGAGTTTTGTTATTATTATTTGTGTGTACTGTGCGCGCGCTATTCTTTTTCTTCTTCTTCTTCGTTTGTACCTACACATCTTCTTTTCTCTTCTGTCTTCTGTGTCGACTGTCGTTGTCGTTTGTTTTGCGCTGTTCATTCATTTCGTTTGTCATGTTGTTGGTGTAAACAAAACAACCATGGCCACGCTTGTGGGTTACACACGGGGATGGAGTGTTGAGGGTTTGCAGGCAATGACGACGACGTCGATTTCGATAGCGTTGTCAGCGACAGGGGCCAATAGGAATATATATGCTGCTCTGTGTGCGAGGCATATGGCCGTCGAATTGGTTGTAAACAACTTTAACAAATCATTGTGAAGGGAAGCGATAGGTATTCTTTGCCCTTGGTTTATAAAACGACCAACTGCCGTTTACCTTCATTGCCTAATACAAAAGATTTGGAAATTATGTTAGGTATGCTGGGTTTTTCGAAAAGAAATGGTTCAGCAATATTTGGCGCCAAAATTTCTTCATTTTCGTGGTTAGAAAGAAAACACAATTTTTTTTTCTTTAGGACAAGAACACAAAGGCTGTGATACCTGCGAAATGTGTATCAGGATGCACAGAAATATTTTACAATAGAGATTCATAAAAATCGGGGTATAGCACATTTTAGTAAACAGTTCACGTTAAGATTCGCAGATATTCAGTTCGGGGAATAAAATGTATCTATCCGCGAGAAAAGCGAGTGGAAATTTTAGAGTAAATACAGTCGATACAGTGTACATAGAGCACAGCGAACGAAAACACATTTGCGTTACATTATCCTTATCTATTTCGAGTTTTGTGCTGTGCTGTGGAGTAGACGAAATTCGGTTCATTAACCCGTTCATGGCGTGAGCTATTTCTAGTCGTAGGTTCTAATTGGAATCTTGGTGGTTGTTTTACAAATTCGTACCGCAAATAAGTCCCAAGAGCGATACCCTATTCGACAATACGTACCAAAGGTAAGAAAACACGTAAAGTATTCGGCAATGGTAGTATTTTCTAAAAAATATTCGGTCTATGAAATTCAAGTGATAACAGGTATTTTCTTTAAATTGAAGTTATTCAATGTATGGTCGCATATTTGTTGCTGTAAAGTCCCTCGCAATGTAACCAAAATAAATATAAGGCAATGCCCAAGGTCCATGTTTGGGGTTTGTTAAGATATTTTAGATGAAGCTCTGTTCTCCTCATTAGTCAATCTCCCATTTTGACCAATGAGAACAGAGCTTCATTTCAGATATCTTACTAAATCTGAAATCCGGAATACGGCAATTAACAGCACGTACATATCATCACACCTAGCTCCTCTAATCATAGTGGTGTACGAATGGAACATACAGTTCAACACCGACCCCGAATGACACGTTTCCCATGACAGTTGTGTACTCTTAGACGTTCGTCAGACGTCCAGTGAAAAAAACATTCGAGTGTTGTTACCGTAACCACTATTCCACTAAACAAACCGACATGTCATGGTTTAAACTATTTAAACACAACTTACCACACATCAAACGTCTGAGTACCCAAAGGCTCAGTCCCCTTACCGACACTCTTATTATTTTTTTTATTAAAGCTACTCTCTCTCAGACTTGTAAGTTGTAACCGTATCCATTCTCACTCACGGATAACTTCTGACTTCGTTTACTCTCTAGCGAACCCGCTACTAGGCCCCAATGGTGTGGATTTGAAACTCAACGAATGTCAACAGCACTCAATTCCATTCGTAATTTGTTTGGAACGACCCTCGTTGCAGCAACTACATATTCGAAGTTGTTAATAGCGAGCAAGATCTCAATCTTGGTTTTCGGTTTACATGGCGCTATAGTCATGAATGACCTCAACCAACATGCCTCTCCAATTGGCCCAGTCCTTAGTTAACTGCCTCAGGTTACTCACTTCAAGTTGGTGGAGGTGGTTTTCCACTTGGAATCGAAGAAGCCGGAGTATTGGTGTCCACCCGCTCTACATATCCTAGCCATCATAAACGTCCAATGGGGAGTTTTTCTGACCAGGTCTGTTTTGATTGACTTAATTACTTAAGTGGCGCTACAGTCCGGGATGAACCTGGGCCTCAACCAACATGCCTCTCCAATTAGCCCGGTCCTTAGCTAACTGCCTCCAGTTGCGCACTACAAGTTGGTTGAGGTCGGTTTCTACTTGTGCACGCCACTTAAGGCGAGGTCTTCCTCTACTGCGTCCGATGTCTGGCTGGGAATCGAATACTGCGAGCCGGAGTATTGGTGTCCATTCTTTCTACATGTCCTAGCCATCTTAAACGTCCAATGCGGAGTTTTTTTTTGACTTGGGGTATGTCGCTGTACAGCTCGTTTAGTTCGTGGTTGAATCTTCGTCTCCATAGCCCGTCAACTCAAACAGGACCGAAGATTTTCCGAAGAATTTTTCTCTCGAATCGACCAAGGATTTCTTCATCCGCTTTTGATACGGTCCATGCTTCAGCGCCGTAGAGCAGGACTGGGATGATCAGGGTCTTATATAGGATCTCCTTAGTAGTTCGAGTGAGGGCTTTACTACTAAATTGCCTTCTTAGCCCGAAGAAACAGCGATTTGCAAGAGTAATTCTTCGTTTGATTTCTGACGAGATGTTGTTGTCAGCGGAGCCGAGGTAGACAAAGTCCCGTACTACCTCAAAGTTATATCTATCAGTGGTGACGTTCTGTCCAATTCGTCGATGTTGTGTGTCCTTTCGTGTTGACAGCATATACTTAGTCTAACCCTCATTTACTGCTAAACCCATTTTTGCCGCTTCCGTCTCTATACTAGCAAACGTGGCTATGACATCACGTTGAGTCCTACCAATGATGTCAATATTGTCGGCGTATGCTAGTAGTTGCACCGATTTTTGGAAAATTGTGCCTCTGGTGTTGGCTCGGGAGTTTTGCACAGTCCTCTCAAGAATCAAGTTGAAGAAGTCACATGACAGCGCATCGCCTTGCCTAAATCCTTTTTTGGTATCGAATGTGTGGGTGAGGTCATTTTCAACCCTGACGGAGTACCGTGAATTCTCCATCGTCATCCGGCACAGACAGGCGAGTTTGGGCCAAAACTAGACATGGCTCTGTATAGTTCGTCTCTATAAATGCTGTCGTATGCGGCTTTGAAATCGATAAATAGGTGGTGGGTATCGATTTGGACTTTATGGGTTTTTTCCAGGATCTGCCGAAGTGTGAAAATTTGATCAATTGTGGACTTTCCTGGCCTAAAACCACACTGATCAGGTTGTTGGTAAACAGTTTCACGCGTTCACATATTACGGCAGATAGGATCTTGAAGTCAATGTTGAGGAGACTTATACCTCTGTAGTTGGCGCAGTTCAGAGGGTCTCCTTTTTTGTGGATCGGGTAAACGATGCTGAGGTTCCATTCTTCAGGCATGCTCTCAACCGACCAGATTTGGCTTATGAGTTGGTGGATGTTGCTTACCAAGTCAACTCCGCCAGCTTTATAAAGTTCAGCGGGAAGGCCGTAATTTCCGGCGGCCTTATTAAGCTTGAGTTTAGATATAGCTATCCTCACTTCAATTAGGTCGGGAGGTTGGCAGTTTTCGCTAGCGTTGCCAATATTAAATGGTTCGTTCTGCCTGACAGCGGCATGTTGTTCGTCATCGCCGTTTAACAGTCTGCAGAAGTGGTTCTTCCATATCCTCACCATCGACTATCTCTTAACTACGATATTTCCTCGTTCATATCGACAGGATTCTGTTCGAGCCTTGTATCCTTGGCTTTGACGTTTTACACTTTGGTAAAACTTGTGAACATCGTTCCTGGAGTGGCACCTCTCTATATCCTCGATCGCGCGCTTTTCTTGCTCTTTTTTCTTCTTTCTGAAAAGCCGATGTTCTTCCCTTCTTCTTTGCCTATAGAGCTCAATGGCAGCTCTCGTCTTCACAGCTTAGCCTTGTAGGCCTCGTTCTTGGCTGCGAGCATCTGTCGGCATTCCTCATCAAACCAGGGGTTTCTTTCTGGTGGCCACGAGAAACCTAGCACATCAGTTGCGGCTGATCTAACGGCTTGTTGGCATCGTTGCCATTGTTCTTCGACATTAGATGCTGGTGGTGAGTTGTTAGTCGAGAGGTTAAGGGATACGCGTTGTCTCTGGCGATTGTATTAATTTTTTCTTTCAGCAGAAGTGGTTCTTACATATCCCCAGCATCGACTGTGTATTAACTACGATCTGTCCTTGTTCATCTCGACAGGATTATGTTTCCACCATGTATCCCTGCCTTTGACGTTTTACACTTTGGTAAAACTTACGAACATCCTGGAGTGGAACATCTCTAAGGGCAGCCGCACATTGGATACGAATTTGTATCGCAAGTAAACGTATGAATACTGGTCGTACGAATTGAGTGCGTACACTGAATACGTTTTTCTTCGTCAACGCACGAAACTATTGAAAAATCTCAACAAATCTCGGATTGTTTTTAGACTGAACTACACGCACGTATTTGAACGACTGACTTGCATACAGTGTGCGCGCTCCCATAGTACTTGGAAGGTCGGGGTTGTTTGTGCGTGTCAGTACGTGTTCCCACGAGTCAAATTCGTACGAAAAGGCGTCCATTTACGGCTGGGTTATGTCTTCGATTGCGCGCTCTCGTTACTGTTTTTTTTATTTTTCTTGAATGCCGGTGTTCTTCCCTTCTTCTTTGCCCCCATAAAACTTAATGGCAGCTTTCGTCTTCCCATGCAGCTTGTAGTCATCGTTTTTGGCTGCATCGTAGACATTTCTCTTCAAAATTAGATGCTGGTGGTCTGGTGTTAATCGAGAGGTTAAAGGATACCGGTTCAGGAAAGGACTGTTCTCGTGGATTGCAGTCTTGCGACATTACATTTTTTCTCAGTATTTGGCATTTCTTGTCGCGTGCTTGATATCCGCCTTCTTACCTTGGCTGCAACAAGGTGGTGATCCGGATCGAATACAGAATGCGTGCCTCTTGTCGCAATGTGATCAATTTATCTGAAGACCGCCATGTCCCCTTATGAATATCGAGGTGAGTAAACCGTTTGCTGGCTATTGTGGCATATCGCTGCACACCGAAGTCAATTAGCTAAGTCCGTTTCCTGAATAATACTGCCAAAGATATCTTCTCCCCCAGTCAATGCGTTATAATCTCCCAGCACAATTTTAACATCGTAATTCGGTAGTCGCTTCTAAGTTTTGTCCATGAGCTCGTAGAAACAATCCTTCGCAATGTAACCTTTTTCCTCCGTCGGAGTGTGAGCGCATATAAGGCTTATCTTGACGAAATTGGCTTTGATGCTGATGGTTACAATGAGTATGGTATTGTTTTCAAAGCATAAGGCGTCTTGCATAAGCCCGTTCCTTATAACAAATCCACATCCGAATACTCGATGTCACAGTTTTTCATCCTCGTTTTGCCCGGCCCATCGTATTTCCTGGATGGCAGTATGTCTGCTTTGTAACAGATTAGGGATTTCGCTAGTTCGGCTGCACCATAGTTGCTTAATGTTCTCACATTCCAGGTGAATATACGGACGATGTTGTCCTTTTTCCATTTAGTTGGTTTACGACAGTTTTTTTCACATAATTGGGTAGACAACCGAAAGCGAATGATCCAAACTGGAATGTGAGTTATAATTTAGGCCATAAGTAGGCCATCAGTATCAGTACAGGATTGGAGCTTATCCGACACGATCTCAGTTCAAGGGGCCTGACTGTTCCTTTAAATTTTAGGATGACCTGTTGTCCGAATATGTGGCAAATGACTGTTAAATTTGCTGTGAGATCAACTTTTTGTGACGGGATACGCCGAGGGCATACCGTTAGGACTTAATGTTCGATAAGCAATTGTAGTCATTTATAAAAAAAAAGCTAAGTATGGGCTCATGAAGTTGGAAAGTTTCTTGGTGCTGTTGCTGATCACTTGCCCCGGTTAGTAGTGGTGCTGAGTAATTTTGAGAATCTAGACTGGGTTGTAACAGACTCATAAAAATGATCGAGCAGTGATTGACCAGTGGCTATAGTCTGGTACTACGAGAATCAGGAGGCCCTAAGTCATGTAGTCCTCGGATTGCATGCGTGTGGTATTCTGAGGTTTATGGAATGACTTTGGAATACAAAAGGTGTTAGATGGACCTCGGTTCTTAGCAAGGATGAAGTTCGTGACTTACACATGACTTTCAACACTGTACCAATGCGATGTGTCCTGCATTGGGTGTAAACCAACACTTCTCTATGGGTCTGATATTGTGGGTAGGCCCACCGTGAAATAAGAGCTGTAATGGCTAGGTGTTCATGTTAAGTATGCTTTACATTATGTAAGAGTAGCTCATTGAGGTTGTTTACTTTGCACAGCCGAACATTTAACGCCACTGATGACTGTCATCGCAATATTTCCGCTGCCATCTGCGAAAACGAATAGATGCCCCAGTAAATGCACACATTCGCCCCTGCTTTCAATTTCAGTCGACTTTTTACAGAACTCTTCGTCACTTATCTGTGACGGCTGATAATCTCCCAACGGTTTACCTCCTTGTCCACTCACAATCTTATCAATGACCGAGATGTGATCAACCGCTGTAAGATAAGTCATAAGCCCCCTTAACGAGTGCAAATCACAAACAAGAAAATATTGAGGGCTCGACAAAGGAACTGTCAAGAGCAAACAGACCTAGTTTTGGAACAGGTTTCAATGAAAAATGATGTAAATCCAGACATGCACACGTGCCATATTGTTCCATATCTCCACAGCTTACTTAGACATTGAGGTAGGGCACTTTAATTTACATTTACTTGCATGCAACATTATTTTTATTTAACGCATTTGTTTGTTTAACTGTATCCTTGTAACATTAAACTTTTCTTTTTACCAAACAGGTCATAACCTTTTTTTTTTTTTACAAAAGTTCACACTCGTAATCATATTACAAACAAAAAAAAACCTCAGAAAACCCAAAGAAAATATCTCACTCTCCGTTTTCTCTTTTTTTATTCTCTCTCTCTTTTGTTTTCTTTTGCCGCGTGCAGCTATTTTGCTCTTAAAGGTATGCAACCACACTCGGAAGTTCCATCAACAACAAAAACATCAGCAGCAGCCTCAGCCTCAGCAAGAAACTGTGTCACTCCAAATCCAAAGACCGCAGCCAACAATAAAAATCTAAACCTCAAGTCGCCAAGTCTCAGCAAGTTAGTCAAAGGCAAGAAGCCGTTAATAAATTTTAATTTCTATCTTGACATCAAAGATCATCAGATCTCGAAGAAGGTCGAAGAACGCATCACCGAACTCGGTGGCAATCTAGAGTTCTTCTTAACCAAAAGCGTAACACATTTTGTAACAGATAGATCGCCTCCAGATCGATCAGTTGCCGGACGTTCGGGACAACAACAGTCGAACAACAGCAATCGAAACGGATATTACGTCAATAGTCCAGCAGGTGGAGGCGGAGTAAGCGGTGGCGGAGTGGGAGGCGGTAGCGTTGGCGTTGGCATAGGATATCCCGTGACACCATCACCATACATACAGTCCCCACAGACCCCGGCCACACCACAAACTCCATACACCAATCAGACACATTCGGGTGGTGATTCAGCAACAGATGGCGCTGTTAGCAATCATTCGAGATTAGGGGGCATCGGCGGCATCGCAACAACCCCAAATAATAAGAAAAAAATTTCTCGTGCTGATGCAATGCTCCATAGAGCGCTACAAAGCCAACAACAGACACATTCAGTCAATGTAAACTTTGTCCGACCCGAAGAGGAAGAGAAACGACCCCATTTAGAGCCAGGCGCCTATGCTATCTGGGATCTGGACTATACGATAAGATTTTTGAAAAAGGTCACAGCCGACCTCAAGCAATACATTAAGAAATCCCAACAACCCATTAAGGGGGCGTGTGAGCCCATTCTGTTGAAGGGACACTTTATAAAAATTGAATCGATCAAGCGGCATTCGCGACCGTATTACTCGCTGTTTCGGAAAATCGAGTGGCCCAAGGTGCACTTTAAGGAGGACGGAGCATTTCGCCTCACACCAAAGGAAGACGAATTGAAATCTGCCAAAGAAAAGCCATCAAAAACGAATGCCATGACGCGCAAGAGTCGTTCATCATCAAAACACAATCACAACCATATGCGGCTTAAGGCGAAGCAAGCCCCCAAGCAGGCGGTGGAAAAGCCAGCGGTTGTCATTGACAATTCATCCGAGAAACAGTGTGGCGTCTGCGAGATCTGCAAAATTGAGTATGACACACTGACGATCCATCTGAAGACAAAGGATCACGAGTTCTTTGCTCGCAATCAAAGCAATTACCTAGCCCTAGACTCATTGATCAAGTCCAGTGCGAATGTTGATAAATTTCTTCATGAGAACACGAAAGCCGAATCTAAGACGGAGTCAATAATCGAGCCGATGGAGGTAGATGAAGAGATGACGCGACAGACGCGCCAATCCTCAAGAATACAAACCCCTCCACCGCCACTGAAGATCAAAACCAAGTTCAAGGAGATTGATTGTCAGTATTCGGTGCCCGACAAGAAGCCAGTACAGAACAATGGAAGGAAGCCGACAAAATCATCGGCGCAACTAGATTCACCTCCCATCCGCCATCCACTCCCAGCTTCGGCACTCTACAAAGTGGTCGAGGACCACGGTCCACGTACAGAGCCGGCAACGCCTCAGACGCCATCGATTATCGTCAAGTTTCGTAAGATTCGTCAGACCGAGCTGTCGATACTCAACGGCGAGGCGGAGAATTTCATGTTCCCCAAACGACCAGCATCGAGTGAATGTGCCACGGATTCTGATCGGCAAACTAGCACAGATAGCAACCGCATTTCGAGCAGTAGCATATCAAGCGAGTCGCATTTGGATGACGTTGCGTTAGTAATGGCAATGGAAGAGCAACCGGACTCAGCGGCAGCGAAACGGCGCCGAATTGTAGCGGACAGTAGTCAAAAATCCACCACAACAACAACGGTGACTTCTGTCTGCTACCAGAGCTTTCCAAACACCCCCATCCAGCCGGATCGGACATCGCGGATCACGAGAGAACTGCGTGACAGCACCAGGAACAGCGTTACACCGAAGCCAACGACGCAGCGCAGACAGCGCAGCACCGCAGGCGGACGTAAACGATGTGGAAATAGTCGCAATCGGAGGCAACAACAACGGCAGCGACGACGGCAACGATGTGCATCGGAGGATGGGATGGGGGATGAAAAATCAGACGGAGATGAAGAAGACGACGATATGGAAGAAGAAATAAAACTATGCGAGGACCTCATGATGGACACTAGCAAGGAGAGCATAGAAAGTCCGAAAAAGCCCCCTCAAAAGAAAAAGCTGGGCTTGGGTGCTCTTGACTTTATTAACGGCCGGCTGGGGCAGCAAAAGTACGCCTTCGAGCGGCTACCAATGAAGGAGTTATGGTTCGAGGTATTTAACAGGCAGGATGCGTGTCAGGAGCGAATGTTCGAATACTGGGGCAGTACATCGTACCGGAAACTGCCGTACGAAATGGGTCCGATGCCAGCACGAACATTAACAAGCTGTAAGGTGTGCACACCGACCCCGGTTGAGGTGAAGCAGGAGATGAAAAGTGCAACTGCTACTGCAGCCCCAACTAAGAGTGGGGGTAAGTTGAGAAAAATTAAAAAAGAACCCAGGTCCGAGAGGAAGAATAGCACTCCCGACCCTGAAAAGGCGAAGCTCAAGAGTGAACCTCGCATTCGCAACAAGCACCTGAACAAAGCCACATTCCTAAGCTACGATCTAATGCCAAGAAAATCGCCGCGCGAACACGCCTCGACACTGGCCATCCTTAGCTGCTTAATCAAGCAGCGGCAGGACTCCGAGGTTGACGAAACGCCACCACCTCGATCACCACCAACGCCACCGCCAAAGGAGAAAACTCCTGAGAAGGTCGCGTCACCCAGAAGAAAGACCCCCTCGCCGGTTGTGTCAGCTCCTCGAATTGTTACACCTATACAGTTTGTTTCAGAAATTAGTGAAAACGTGAAGAGACTGCGACGCGGACAGAGAAAGTACGAAGACTTTGTGCCCTCACCCGGAGGAATGGGTCCCGTGAGCAACAAAAAGCCGCGCAAACCAAAATCAGGCCTTGAGTTTGAGTTAGACGAGAAGTGTCTAAAGAGCTTCGACGTGAAGCAGAAAAGCTCTGTTCAGTTGGAGCACGAGATCGACACCTATCTCAATCGAATAGCAGTAAAATCTCTCCGACTGTCACCCACTCCTCCGCCTACAGACTCATCGGGCTTTGTCGACGAGTTTTCCAGCGACATCAACCTGATAGACCTCATCGATTGCTATGACGGTGGGGGAGGGGAAGGCGAAGAGGAGAACGCATTTGATCAATCTGTAAATAGACCCGCCAGCTGCAACGTATTCAACTTCTTCTCAACGCATAACCCGCGTCGAAAGATCAGCAAAACCAACAAGACCGGTTGGCCGAAGAAGCGCCGTGCAGCATCAACCCGCCAGAATCATCTGCTGCAGAAGCCCGAGCGTTTCCGCTTCTTCTGTGAACACCAGACGCGGCGCAAGAATCGAATATTCGACAGTAGCGGTCTGGTGTCGGCCTCAATGACCCCGCCCGACACCGATTTGGATGAGAAGGACGACTGTGCGAGGAGTCCGGCTCCCGTCGTTGGAAATACACCAATACCCGGCGACAATCTTATAATCTGCAAGGAAGAGCTGCTCAACAACGGCTACATGAGTCCCAGCGAAAAGGCTGACAATTCCGACATATTCACCGTCTCCTCAGACGGCTTGGATACAGACCTAGACGTAAGCAGTTGTCAAATAAAAACCGAGGACATCGATGACGAGTGTACAACATCATCGACCCTCGCAGCAACACCCGCCACACCAGATCCGCCGCCGCCGCCGACCCCGCAGCCCCAGCCAGTGAAGATATTGATCTCTTCCAGCTCGCGGACGACGACGACGACGACGCCGCTAGCAAATAACAAACAAATGCGACTTTCCCCGGCCATAACAAACCTCATTATGAAGAAGGAGGTCAAAGTGTCCTGCAAACGATTGCGCACTCCATTCAGGCGATTCCGCCAGCGAAGATAGTTAATAAGCGACGAGTAGCGAGTATACCATAAAATATTATCTAACAAGAAAAAATCGTGTAACTGTAACTGTAATCTGCCTACTTCGAGTTGTAATGTAAGTTTAATTTAAAAAAAACACAAAATATTGACAAAAAAAAAAATTGTAGTCCTGAGAGATGAATGAAAGAAAGAGGAAGCGAACAAGAGAGTTAGGTATTTGTCTACGGTTTTCTGCACAACCAGAGGACGTGTGTGTATGTTTGTGGGAGGGGATGTGTACATAAAAGGAGCTGCAGTAGACCGAAATACTTAACATCAATATTTTGCAGATCTGCGCAAACTGATCAAATACGAGGAATCACTCGGCGTCGATGTACACCAGAAGGACTACTTCGACACGCTGTATCGCAGGACCACGGCTAGTTTTCGAGCAAAAATTGATTCAGGCGGGAGTGATTCAAAGCGGGATGTAGTTCAAGTTGGGTCAACATCATCAGCAGCAGTGGGATCAGCAATAAAAGGAGCTAATCGGATGATGAACATAGATAGAGAGAATTTAGAGAATGGAGGTTTAAAAAGGAATGAGAAGATGGCAAGCAATGGAGGTGGTGGTGGTTTGCAACAGCGTAATCGTCGTCTTGGGGATGGAGGAGTTTTAACAGAGAACAACGCTCAAGAGAACCGCCAGCAGCAACAGAAGCCAACAACAGCTGGAAGTTCGAGGACAATTGCTACAAAGGGGAGGGATAGTACCGCCCCAATTCCGGCAGTAGCAGCAGCAACAACACATACGGCACGCTCAAGTCGCGCGACCGAGAAGTCATCCAGCGTAATGTGTGAGTATGGCTTTGTTTTTATTTTAAAAAAAATTTTTTGCATGAAATTTTGATTGAAGTGGTGTTGGTTGGTGGTCACCTTCTGTTATTTGCATTCAAAATATTTAAAAAGGCTCTTTAGATAGGTGTCCTTGGAATAATTCTTTAAGGTACTTCCGGTATACAAGATACCGAGAAGTATCCTGACGATAAATACGAAATGATGGGGTACACTGCCCATACAGACCCTCAAAGCTAGCTTCTCCATTCATTTGTGTGGGGCGATGATACATTTTTTTGTGGCAATAAACGGAAGAGCTTCTCATGACAGTTTAATGCTCTTATATGCTTGTCAAACTTGCAAGAAGTACTTCTACTTATCGGACTATAAACCCGTTTAGGGCATCTGGCTGAGACAAGACAGACTTCCATCTTTTTCGTTGCTTGGAGTTATTCAGTCCAAGCGCTCTGGCATCCGCAATCATATGATCCTTGAACCGACAGTTTCATTCTGAAGGCTGGGATTTGATGGTTCTCTGGAGCATTATTGCCACTGTAGTCGATGTGTACAACTCATCGCTTTACTCGCATACAGGACCAACAATTCGACGAATATTTTTCTCTTCTTTTCTTTTATTTACACCGCTTGCTTTCCTGTGTATTATCCTGCACTTTGCGCAGTAAAGTAGGACTGGTAGGATTAGTATCCGGTAGAGCAATCAGTTTGCCTGCACATCAATTGTCGTAAATGCTTCTAAAACGACATGATGGGAGGGACCAATGATCTCAATATCATCTGCGTTTCTCAGTAGCTGGATGAATTTGTTGAAGATATTGTCTTTCGTATTCACACATGCCCTACTATCTATCCTTCCCAGCACGAGATTGAAGAAATCGCTTGATAGCGCTGTTCTTACCGTATCCGGTACATATTTGGAAAAGTTTTAATGAGCTGAACGTTGCATCGCGTGTCCTCCAGTGCTAAGCAACACAGCTGTATCCGTTTCGATGGTATCCCGAATTCCACCGTCGCTCATTAGAGCTCGACGAGATGGATGTTATGCTATCGATGAAAATATTATGTGTCTCTACTGACGGAACGGAAGCCACACTGGTACGTACCGTTAAGTGTGCTGCAGAAAGGCCTTGGACATACATTACGCTGGACAGGATCCTATATGTCACGTTTAGCAGGAATATGCCTCGGAAGTTGGGAAAAGGACTCTGGCCTCTCTTGTAGATGGTCATCTTTACTTATTTTAGTGGCGCTACAGTACGGAATGAACCTGATCCTCAAGCAACAAATTGGCCAGGTCCTTAGCTAACGGCCTCAAGTTGCGCACTTAAAGTTGGTTAAAGTCGGTTTCTACTTGTGCTCTACTGCCTCTGTCGTCTGCGAGCCGGTATATTGGTTTCTATTCGCTCTACATGTCCTAGCCATCTTAAACGTTCAATGTGGACTATTTTGTACTAGGGGTATGTCGTTGTAAAGCTCTCAATAGTTTGTGGTTGAATCTTGGTCTCTATAACCCATAAACCGAAGATTTTTCGTATATTTTGTCTCTCAAAAGGATTTCTTCATCCGCTTTTGATATGGTCCATGCTTCAGCGCCGTTTAGCAGGACTGGGATAATCAGGGTCTCATATAGGATCTCCTTAGTAGTTCGAGTGATGGCTTTACTACAAATTGCCTTCTTAGGCCAAAGAAATAGCTGTTAGCAAGAGTCGGAGTTAATAGCGGAGCCGAGGTAAAAACAACTCCCGCACTACCTCAAAGTTATTCTTTCAATGGTGACGTTCTGTCCAATACGTCGATGTTGTGTGTCCTTTCGTGTTGACAGCATATACTTAGGCTTACCCTAAAAAAAAACATTTTTGCCGCTTCCTTCTCTGTACTAGCAAACGTGACTCCTACCATTGATGTCAACATCGTCGGCGTAAGACAGTAGTTGCACCGATTTATGGAAGATTGGCTCTGGTGTTGGCTCGGTATTTTTGAACAATCTTCTCAAGAATTGTGCTAAAGAAGACAGATCACTGAGCGTCGCCTTGCCTAAATCCTTTCTTTGGTATGAAACGTGTCGGTGAGGTCGCCGTTCAACAGTCTGCAGAATTGGTTCATCCATATCCTCAGAATCGACTGTTCCTCAACTACGATATTTCCTCGAGAGGATGCCGTTTGAGCGTAGTATCCCTGGCTTTGACCCTTTACACCTTGGTTAATCTTGCGAACATTTTAGCGCGTTTTCTTCTTCTTTTTCCTCGTTCTGAAAAGCCCCGAGGTTATTCCCTCCTTCTTTGCCTATAGAGCTTAATGGCAGCTATCGTCTTTACCTGCAGCATATCCTTGTAGGCCTCGTTCTTGGCTGCGAGTATCTATCGGAATTCTTCACCAAACCAAGGCTTGCAAGGCGAGAACCCAGCACATCAGTTGCCGCTGATCTAATGGCTTGTTGACATCGTTGCCATTTTTCTTCGACATTAGATGCTGATTGGTGGTATTTTGTGTTGGCTGTAACAAGGTAGTGGTCCCAGTTGATGTTACATCCAAAATAATGGATGCGTGCCACTTGTTTGTTGCAAATTTCATTGACCATTCGTTGTGGATTTCGAGGTGAGAAAACCGAGTGCGGGCTATAGTGGCATTTCGTTTCTCAGCGAAGTCGATTGTCTTAGTCCGTTGCCAGAGGTGGTATCGTGTAGGCTGTATTTTCTCGCCAATATTGCTTAAGATGTCTTCTGTTCCTAACTTTTTCTTAAAATCTCCCAGCACGATGTAAGTTTTGTCAAGGAGCTCCTTCGCCATATAATCTTTGTCTCTGTTGGAGCGTGAGCGCATTTAAGGCTTATGTTGGCGAATTTGGCCTTGATGCGGACTGTTGCAATGCGTTCGCTAATGTCTTCAAAGCATACGATGTCTTGACAAGTCTGGTAGTTCCTTCATAACATATCCTCATCCGAATAGTCGTGGTTTCTCCTCACTCAGTAGCAGTTGTTATAGCTTTTCATTCTCGGGCCATCCCATCGTATTTCCTGGAAGGCAGTAATATCTCCTTTGTAGCAGCTTAGGGCTACTGCTAGTTGTTCGGTTGCACCTGCCCTGTTTAATGTTCTCACATTCCAGGTGCACATACGAACGTCGTTGGAGCAACAGGCTCGTTAATACCCAGGGCCTAGCTTTTTCTCACAACCATTTATGTGTGCGTGTGTACCTCTTGCACGATGGTGGGACCTACGGTTTTATGCCGACTCCGAGCGGCTAAGTTGAGGTAAGCTTTTCTTGACAATGATACAACTCGTATGTTTTGTCAGATCATCATGAGGAGGGCTGGTGAAAAATCATTTAGGTGTTGCTACGGCTGGGAATCGAACCCAGATCTTCTGCGCGGCATTTCATAGAAATGCCACTGAGCCTGTCAACAATAAAATCAGTCCTTTGCGAGGCTCTTGGTTGCTTCGTAACAATAATTATTTTCCGTGAGTGGGTAGTTAACCCAAAGCACAACCTTCAACGTGGGGGCCACTTCCAAATCATTAGATACCCCTAGGAAATGTGGACATCAGTATCCACAACGGGATTGAGCTCTGTCGTTGGCCTTTCTCTGTTCAATGGGCCTGCTTAGCCCTTGAATTTCCCAGCAGCTTTTGTAGATTGTTCACTTCATCCAGCCAAACTGCGACTGTCAACGTCATTACAGCCTCTATCTTAGGAACACCCCCTTTGCATTAATAACCTGCGCAGTGATAATGCTTTGGTACAGCATTCGTGTCCCATCGTCCACGGGGTATTTGTTTTTCTACACCTCCACGCAAATAGCATTCGACAGACAGTTCATGTTCTTAGTAATAAAATGTATCTAGTAGCTCCTTAACTTCTGTCTCTTACCCCATCATTATATTAATCAATTATTTTACCATTCAACAGGGATTCGTCCACGTTCAAAAACTCCACACTCCACCGCCGGCGGCCGAAATAGCGCCCACCTACATCACACCAAAATGGACCCAGTACAACTCTATCAGTACTATTCACACGAATGGGAGAGATTCAAGACAAACCTTCCAGGCGAGAGCAATCGCTCTGAACTGCGTTGGCAAATTCGGCACAAGCTTCTTGGAGACTAGGGATCCACCATGTTGAAAATTCCAACCAAAATTTACCACACGAAACAACCTAAAACAAAACTCAACTATATTACGGACGAACGAAGACAGAGAGTACTCTCTCTCTCTCCCTTCCATCTCCTCTCCTTTTTTTTATTATGCTAGTAGTAATAGTTAAAGTAATGTTTATGTAATAACAGATGAAAAACAAAAACAAAACACAATCGATAATTATGTTTCAATTTGAATAAATGTGTATACATGTTTCTTTATTGATCGAGTTTGAATTTGGCTTCCAGGCTAGCGGCATCGGTGCGATTCAGCTGGTAGAGGATGCGGTCGACGATTTGTTTTACAGCGCCAACAGTTAGAACCAGTGTATCGTGCTTTAGCATCGAGTATGTATTTAGGCCGTACACTGGCATTAGGTTTACATATCCCAGGGAATCAGTGGCGTAGCAGATGTTCTCGGGGAAGATGTCGTTACTGGAATAACAAAACAAGATTTAAGTTGCGCACATCGCAGGCAATCGTTTTTACTCACTTGTCAATGATCAATACTGACGGTCCCCAGTTCCGTTCCTTAATCAGATCCTTGATGAAGGTTGGTTCACGGCTGGGAATTTCCAAATCTCTTACTACATGCAGATCATCTTGAGCGAGTTTCACCGATAAAGTGGAGGTCAATCCCATTACTCGCTTGTAGAATGGCAACATGTAGAAATGCGTTGTGGGCGAACGTGGACCATGTGCAATGCCACCACCTTTGAAGAGCGGCGAACGGATGGAACCATGCCGAGCACGTCCACCACCCTTCTGTGGAAATGGTTTCCGACCACCGCCATGTGCCTCCGCGCGGGACTTGGTATGAGCAAAACTTACATAACGATACTTGCGTTGCCACTCAATGTTCTCCTGGATGACATCGACTCTTGGATTAGTGGCAAACACTTCCGCATGCAGTTCGATAAGACCAAGTTTCTTCTCCTCTACTGTATCGGTGTTCTCGATCCATGCCTGTCGGTTTGCACGAATATTTGTGGGAGTGTTGGATTTTTCCGTTATTGGAAGAATTAGTGCCGGAGGTGGAACGACTTCAGCGGTTGCTATATGTCGCACCGAATTCAGGAGGCACTTTGTTTTATTCAATAAATTTAACATTTTCCCGTGGCCGAATGAAAAATTTATGTTACGAAAAAGTCGACCAGACTGGGTTGACAAGTGACAGCAGCACGCAGACTGACAGTCGTGGGGAGAATTCCAAGTACTGAGAGGTATTGCCAGAAGAAATGTAATTTTTTAATAGGTTTTCACCTTGCGTCTGGTTTTGGTGAATTGTAAATCATTTTCGTTTGTTAAAATACGGGTATTCATGCAACGTCGTAATTTTTTTACATGCGAAAGATTATAATTTTAGGACGACGTTTCATGAAGGACCCTAAAACAGCAACACTAAATAATGCGGTAACCCAATGAATTCAATCTCATTTTAGTAATTTATTTATTGATAGAATTTTGTTCTTATTGTTCTCTTTCCGTTCTTGATAATTTGTTTCAGTTAAGCGCATGTGTTTGATGTGTGAAAGTAACTAATTAAATATCAAAATAGCATTTCATAAGTTTACCACACCAGTTTACGCACCCAATTCCTGTGAGAAAATTCCGATATTGTTAGAAAATATTTCCCATACAAATTTTGACAGTTCATTTATCACGTCGTAATTTTATCACGTTTACGACGACTTTCCGACGTTGCATGAATACCTCTAATGTGTATTTTTGTCAAAATGAAATGTTTCGGAAGTAAAACGTTCATGCTCACACCGAGAATTCAGTTTGAAATGGATTCTCGGTGGATTTTCGATGCAATCGTAATTTCCCTTTCTGGCTTATATAAAATCTACCGGACTTTCATCCCAATGGGCCAGCGCACACGAGTATGCTTCAACCGGTTGAACGTCATGTTTGTTGGTGGGACGGGTGAGGAGGGAGCACAGTTTGAGAGGCATTGGAGAGAAATTTTTTACCCAAAATTAAGTGGTTGAAGAGGTTGAATCTACCAACACATGCATGCGTTTCTGACAGTTGTGGTATTAAAAAAAAAATACGGCGGCTAGTTCGGTGTTAATCGAATTACACATACATATAAAGTTTGGTATATAACACAAAATTCAACCGGTTGAACATGTTCCCGTGTGTTTGGAAAGTAACCATAATGACTACGGTTGAAGCAACCGGTTGAACGTCATGTTTGTTGGTTGGACGGGTGAGGAGGGATCACAGTTTGAGAGCCACTGGAGAGCATTTTTTCACCCAACATTAAGTGGTTGAAGGGTTGAATCTACCAACACATGCATGCGTTTCTGACAGTTGTGGTATTCAAAAAAAAAGACGGCGGCTAGTTCGGTGTCAATCGAATTAAATAAAAAAAATCAACAAACAAGAACTTCAACAAAAAATATATATACGCAAAACAAATCGGTGTCACTCAATTTTAATGGTTTGTGTTGTACATTATCGCGGAAAATAAAAGTTAAAACAAACCTTGGAAGTACACATACATATAAAGTTTGTTACACAAAATTCAACCGGCTGAACATTATTCCCGTGTGTTTGGAAAGTAACCATAATGACTACGGTTGAAGCAGACTCGTGTGCGCAGTCCCAATGCCCATATTTGAAAGTTTGATTTGAAGGTTTCAGAGTTTAAGAGACACTGGAGAGCAATTTTTCATCCAAAATTAAGTGGTTGAAGAGGTTTAATCAACCAACACATGCATGTGTTTCTGACTCGTGTGCGTAGGCCCATCGAACGAGTGGCCAGGCACAAAGAACTCTTCTTATAATTCTGAGAATGAGAAGAGAACGCAACATTTGGGTTAATTCAATTTACAGTTAACTACAAAATTACTTTTTTACGTGCTATAAGAAGTCTGCTCTTAACGCCAGGCCACACGTTCATTCCAACGACTTTCATTCCCATGAACGCCATGGCCACATACAAAAAAGCGTGGTTGGAATAAAGTTAGCTTTTACACATGAAACACTACCCCCTCATATTTTCGTCGAGGTCTGAACTCGGCGAAGGCACATTTCAAATGAGTATTTTGGTCTAAATTAAATGGTTTGGAAGTAAAACGTTTATGCCCATACCGAGAATTCAGTTTGAAATGGATTCTCGGTAGATTTTCGGTGCAATCTTCCCTTCTCTTTTGGGCTCCCGTAAAATTGACCTGTCTCGTTGGAGAGGACTCTCATTCCAATGAACGTGTGGCCAGAACATAGGCCGTTAAAATAGGAGTTAAATTTTACCCACAGTCTAAATGTTTACATTTCTGCCGGGGTAAACAAATGTTGAATTTTAGATGGGTCAGTTGGGTTCTATGGGATATTTGGGATATTATATTAATACCATCTTCAATAATTCCCTAAAAGAATTAAAACAAAATTCCTTTCATTAGTGAGTTTGTTGTAAGGGCCCAGTTATAGCTATCATTGTTCATTGGAACACAAAACATGATAGAATTGAAATTTTACCTCCATAGCTGCTTATAGGAATCGTAGGCAAATTCCGTTTCATCAAGGTGAAACGACAAACATTACTTCACAAAAATAAATCATGATCAGTGAAAAATAAAAAGTGATTTTCTGCGAAAACTACATTTAAAAATTAAAATATGTTTGGATAATCATTTTCTAAAATTCATAAGCTTTGTTTTGACACCGGCGAGTTGGTGACAAAACCAAACTGATTGAATTGAAAAAAGAACCGCAAGAAGTAAAAGAAGATTTCCAATGATGATTTTCAATGATAGCTATAACTGGGCCCTAATAAAACAATTTTGGAGAGATTATGAAAAAAACTTTTTAAAATATTTATTAAGGTCAGTAAGAAAAATGTACCATTTTGGGATAATGATCAAGGACATTATCGATACTACTTTGTTCATGTTATGGAAAATTTAGCGAAACAAATGTAATCATCACATTTTTGAAACCACTCTTTTTCAAAAACCCAATTTTAGTTCATTTTACAACTTTCATTACATTTTCTAATAGAAAATAGTTGTTCCTTGCTATTTGTTTAACAATGTGTGCCGTTTTCCAGCCACATTTCAACACTATGTTACTGAAGTATAAGTATAACCCAGGAGTGTGTTTTTTATCTCTTTCACTCAGAAGGTATACAAAATGTCAAAAATTTTCCCCTGGATAAATTTAAGCGAGCCGTTGAGCAGGTTACAATGAAGTCTACACTCAACATACTAATATCGAAATTATACATTGCATCGGCTAAAATGTTGGTACACGACCTTATTTAAAAAAAAGAACACGTCCGTACAAAGAGTTAACAGAAAAGGCATCCTCCAGTTATGGACCCCTCAGAGATTTACCTGCTCTGCTTCAGTAAGGTCAAAAAACATACTGTCATTACAATAGACTATTTTGTAACAACGTCAATCTGACAGCCAATATAATTTGTATGAAGGCAAATTCATAAAAAATACTTCCCCGATTCCCTTGCCATGGCATACAAATGATATACAGATTGTCGTTGTCGCGAAGTACTCTATTCAAATGTCATACCCGGCGGTAATTCACTGAAACGTGGCAGATAGATATACGATAATGACAGAACGCACTAGTGTAAAAAGAAAACTTACCTAAAATTAAATTTACTTTCATAGCTGTTGTCGCCCTAACGTTTATAGAAACGTTAACAGCAATAAAAATGCTCATAAAAAAATACAAATTTTTGGCGCAACAGGCTCGTTAGTACCCAGGGCCTAGCTTTCTCACAACCATTCATGTGTGCGTGTGTACTTCTTGCACGATGGCGGGACCTCCTGTTTTATGCCGACTCCGAACGGCTAAGTTGAGATAAGCTATTCTTGACAATTGGTACTACTCGGACGATTTGTCAGATCATAGTCCCCAATATAAACTCCGGGCGAAGGACGATTTAGTTTCAGAGTGTTGCAAAGAATCTTCGCTTTGCCAAGTGGGGAATCGAGTTCGAATTACCTAGAAATCGGAAATTCCCGCAAGTAAAACACCCCTAATAGCAAAAAGAAATAGAGAAACTCAAATGGTTACGCAAATTGAAAAAAAAACATGGAATGTGTTTATGGCGTGTCTGTGGCTGGAACCGCTCTGTTGAAAATATAAAAGGGTTTCGTAAAATTATGACTTTTGGCACTATGGGAATGTACTACAATATCCCTCTATTGTATCTTGATGATTGTTGTTGTTTCATCGTACATTTGTTTGACAGTTCACAACTACACTTTTAGAATTATTCAGAAGCGATGTTGTTGTTCCATCGGAGTTCAGAATGAGTAGATTTAATCCCAGTATACTGATCGCGTCAACTTTTAGCGTCACTACCATCCACATGCTTTCTTTAAGGCCTGCTCAGAATGCATATCTGTAGCTGGTATCTGTAGCTGAGTGAAAAGTTAAAAACAAAGCAAGCCATAAGCGCATACAAAATGTGTATCTTCGAGAATCTGTAGCTTGAAGTTGAATAGAGGGCAACTTCATGCAAGAAATGTATCTCCCTTTTGACAGCGATGCAAGATACCAGCTACAGATATGCATTCTGAGCAGGCCTTTAAGTCGAAGATATAACCCCGCTTCATCATGGTTATATCGGATCAAGATAAAGTCGAATTTTGGTGGATTAATAATGATGAAAGCGATAATTCAGCTCTTTCTTAGTTCTAAGTTGTACTAGGTAGATATAGTTTAGTTATGACGTCTTTGGGAGTGTCTATCATTGAACACATTGAACGAGGCGACGCGATGGCGCGAGGGCCAGTGAAAAATCATTTAGGTGTTGCAACGGCTGGGAATCGAACCCAGACCTCCTGCGCGGCAGTTCATCGCACTAACCATCGCGCCACTGAGCCCTGTGTAAAGTTGTACGGCTAAAATCCGAGTTTGTCTTAAATGACGCGTAGTTTGATTCGGTTTTGAAAAATTTCCTCATTTTTGACATCGATTATAGCGACCATTCCAATTTGAAGAAAAAATGTGGATATATGAAATTTGGAAAGAGTATGTTATGTAATTTTACTGATGAATTGGCCAGGGAACATTTTTTCATACCGTAGAAATATAAAGCATCAGTGTGAACTGGCTGTTATTCATACGAAAACTAGGCAGTCTCTCAATAGAAATTAGGACTGACTTAGATCTTTGTGCAAAATATTAGGTATACCGACCGGATTTCGGTTTTTCAAAAACTTTAAACCTTTTGAACTATAAAAGAATGAGATGTAAGTAGTTCCTTTGTGCAGCCAAGTTGGGAGAGGGACTGTAGATGCCACCGTTCATTGAAGGAGGTGTCTAAATGAAAGGATTCCACCACGATTCCTCAGTGTGGTGTTTTTTTAAAACAGAATTTTTTAATCATTACGAATCCCTCAGCATTTATTTATTTTACTACATAAGTGATCCTCTGTTGCGGCAACCCATGGATATCACGGAAAATTGTGGGACAACATTGTACCTACTACAACAAATGCTATTTGTTGGGCTGACGTAGTGATCTTTAACTCTGATACTAAATGGAAATATGACACCTGATTACTAGTGCATAAGTACATTATATCAGCAATGATTAATGTTCAGAGGACTTCAGGTTTTTAAAAAGTCAATTTTATATATAATACGAAAATTGTATATAATAAACAATGACATAATGTAATTAAAAGTCATACTACAATTAATAGAGATATTCATTATAACTAACATTAAATGGTCCATCAGAAAAATGCGCCATATTTTTTTATTGGTTGTGTACTAAAAAAAAACTCTGATTCGCTTTTTCCATTCTTATATGATAATGGTTTTGAAAATACATTTTTTGCTATCAACGACTTTCAGGGGTTTTCCACAAACCGTTGTGTGATAAGAAACGCACTTTATATTTAAATATAGCCAAACCAAATTTAAGTGAATTTTGTGACAAATTGTTAATTGGCTTTAATATTCTAAACAACATTTAAAAATATAAACACACATTTTTGTGTGTCATTATTTCCAATAGATCCGACGAATACTCCATTGTGTCCTTAAGTGTTTCCACAATGTTTTGTAAATTGCCTCATAAACTCTGAAGTGCTGGATTTACCACTTCAGATTTACCATCGGGGTTTTATACTCTTAAAACTAACTCAGGGTTTCCACTTTCAATTGGAATTTTCTGCTTCCTTGTGTGAACATCATTAGGACACATATTGCACACACCCTGATCATATGTAAAATGTTTTGATGACCCATTCAACTTTTTAATATTTCCCCTACTCATACATCACCGATGTCTCTCATGTTTGGGTGAAATACAATCTCGTCGGCAGTCTTCATTGAGTTTTGGGATTTTCCACAATTTTTACTTCAATTACAAAATAAAGCCATGTGTTCTGACTCGATATTGTTTATTACTTTCATGATGAATGCTGTGTTGAAAGTGATGATCAATTTATTTATGTTTGATATCGGTTTATACGCGTAGATACACAAGTTGTTTGTGTTAGGGGCTGTTCCACAATATAATAATAAACCTCCGTAATAATAAACGCTGATTAGCTAATCAGTGACTAATTTTTGACATTTGCACGAGGTGTATCGCTAAGAACCCCATTGGAACTCGAAGTCGCTGTTGACTCATTTATCAATACCACCCAAAAAGCAGCATGGAATAATACTCCTCAACAGAACAAAATTGTGGGCTATAGTAAAATTAAGTACCCCCGAGAAATACAAGATTAAGTAAGACAAAAAAGAAAAGCTCGTAAAAGATGGCACCAAACTCGTGCCCCGCAAGATAAAATTATTCAATCGGTGGAATAATTTGCTATCAAATTCGATTAAAAATTTTAAAAACCATGCAGTAGAAACTTATCTGCGAAGCCTAACCGCTGGAAAGGAATCGAATTATTCGCTCTGGAAAGCAATTAGAGTCATAAAACGGCCAAAAATCGCTGTGCCGCCAATTAGGGTAACTCAAGACGTTTGGGCAAAAAGTGATAAGGAAAAAGCTGACGTTTTTGCCTCACATCTTGAGGAAACATTTAATCCATTTGATGGTACAGCGCAAAATGAAAACATTAATATATTCGAGAGTACAACCGATGGCGGTCTCCAGATCAACGAACGGTCAACCAAATTGATCACATTGCGATAGATAAGAGGCACGCATCCAGTATTTTGGATGTCCGAACATTCCGAGGAGCTAACATCGACTCGGATCACTACCTTGTAGCAGCCAAGGTAAGAATGCGGATATCCACCACGCCACAACAATCCAGAAATACTGTGAAAAAATTTAATGTCGGAAGACTGCAATCGCAAGAGACCGCCAAGACCTTCGCACAACGCGTATCCCTTAACCTCTCGATTAACACCATACCACCAGCATCGAATGACGAAGAGCAATGGCAACGATGCCAACAGGCCATTAGATCAGCCGCAACTGATCTAACTGATCTGGTTTGATGAGGAATGCCGACAGATGCTCGCAGCCAAGAACGAGGCCTACAAGGCTAAGCTGCAGGTGAAGACGAGAGCTGCCATTGAGCTCTATAGGCAAAGAAGAAGGGAAGAACATCGGCTTTTCAGCAAGAAGAAAAAAGAGCAAGAAAAGCGCGCGATCGAGGATATAGAGAGGTGCCACTCCAGGAACGCTGTTCGCAAGTTTTACCAAAGTGTAAAACGTCAAAGCCAAGGATACAAGGCTCGAACAGAATCCTGTCGAGATGAACAAGGAAATACCGTAGTTGAGACACAGTCTATGCTGAGGATATGGAAGAACCACTTCTGCAGACTGTTTAACGGCGATGACGAACAACATTCCGCTGGCAGGCAGAACGAACCATTTAATATTGGCAACGACAGCGAAAATTGCCAACCACCCGACCTGAGTGAAGTGAGGATAGCAATATCTAAACTCAAGCTTAATAAGGCTGCCGGAAATGACGGCCTTCCTGCTGAGTTTTATAAGGCCGGCGGAGATGACTTGGTAAGTAACATTCACCAACTCATAAGCCAAATCTGGTCGGATGAAAATATGCCTGAAGAATGGAACCTCAGCATCGTTTGCCCGATTCACAAAAAAGGAGACCCTCTGAACTGCGCCAACTACAGAGGCATAAGTCTCCTCAACATCGCCTACAAGATCCTATCTGCCGTAATATGTGAACGCCTGAAACCGTTTACCAACAACCTGATTGGCCCTTATCAGTGTGGTTTTAGGCCAGGAAAGTCCACAATCGATCAAATCTTCACACTTCGGTAGATCCTGGAAAAAACCCAAGAAGTCCAAATCGATACCCACCACCTATTTATCGATTTCAAAGCCGCATACAACAGTATTTATAGAGAAGAACTATACAGAGCCATGTCTAGTTTTCGTATACCGCCCAAACTCGTCCGTTTGTGTAGGATGACGATGGAGAATTCTCGCTGCATCATCAGGGTCGGAAACGACCTCGCCGACACATTCGATACCAAAAAAGGAGTTAGGCAAGGCGATGCGCTGTCATGTGACTTCTTCAATTTGATTCTTGAGAGGATTGTGCAAAACTCCCGCGCCAACACCAGAGGCACAATTTTCCAAAAAACAGTGCAACTACTAGCATACGCCGACGATATTGACATCATTGGTAGGACTCAACGTGATGTCATAGCCACGTTTGCATGTTTAGAGAAGGAAGCGGCAAAAATGGGTTTAGCAGTAAATGAGGCTAAGACAAAGTATATGCTGTCAACACGAAAGGACACACAACATCGACGAATTGGACAGAACGTAACCATCGACAGATATAACTTTGAGGTAGTACGGGACTTTGTCTACCTCGGCTCCGCTATTAACTCTGACAACAACATCTCGTCAGAAATCAAACGAAGAATTACTCTTGCCAATCGCTGTTTCTTCGGGCTAAGAAGGTAATTTAGTAGTAAAGCCCTCACTCGAACTACTAAGGAGATCCTATATAAGACCCTGATCATCCCAGTCCTGCTATACGGCGCTGAAGCATGGACCGTATCAAAAGCGGATGAAGAAATCCTTGGTCGATTCGAGAGAAAAATTCTTCGGAAAATCTTCGGTCCCGTTTGCGTTGACGGGCTATGGAGACGAAGATTCAACCACGAACTATACGAGCTGTACAGCGACATACCCCAAGTCAAAAAACTCCTCATTGGACGTTTAAGATTGCTAGGACATGTAGAAAGAATGGACACCAATACTCCGGCTCGCAGAGTCTTCGATTCCCAGCCAGACATCGGACGCAGTAGAGGAAGACCTCGCCTTAAGTGGCGCGCACAAGTAGAAACCGACCTCAACCAACTTGGAGTTCGCAACTGGAGGCAGTTAGCTAAGGACCGGGCTAATTGGAGAGGCACAGTGCTGCCACTAGGAAAAAACATGATTTGAAAGCATGATTTGAGTTAAATAAGCATGATTCATTTCATAGTTGGATAATGGTAAAATTAACACATATGAGAAGGCTACAATCCTGTGCGGATCGTTTAATACCCTATCCCATCCCATCCTTAAAATTAATATCCCCAAAATGTGGTCTTTATGGGCATAAAGTATTGAAAATGGCGTTGTCACAACATATTGTTCAGAAGGTTTATCAAATTCTTTTATGGTTCGACGAATAACAACGTTTTTCGATTGCATATGCCTTGGGGTAGGGTATACAAATGTTTTTTTTGTAAGAAAACGCCCCCAAAAAGTGGGCGTGGGTTAAAATGGTCTATGGACGAAATGTTCATATTAATACTACCAATGATTGTACATCAAATTTTTTTTTCGAAAATTTTAAAATTTGACCAGAAAAGGTTTTTTATAAAAAAAACGCCCCCAAAAAGTGGGCGTGGCAAAAAACTTTATATTGACGAAATATAGATATTACGATTCTCTAAATATGCTGCTGAGACAATTTTTTAAAATTCCTTACGGTTTGGCCAAAAAATACGTTTTCCTAAAAAGGGGGCGTGGCAGTGGGCGGATTTCGAAAATGTTGACACTTGTTCTGGTGACATTGACAAGGATTCTATATACCAAATTTCAACATCCTAGCTCAAAATTTAAGGCCCAAAAATCGGTGACGAACAGACAGACGGACAGACAGACATGGCTAATTTTACTCAGCTAGCGATTTATTTCTCTATGTTTCAAACTAAGTATCAAAACTAATGCACCCCCCTATGGGATAGGGTATAAAAAGTGAGAGAACTTAAAATAGACACTTTTAAAGCAAATTGTGACTTGTAACGAGTAAAGCAAGTACATTGACAGGGAAGGAATGAGTGAAATGGAAGTACAGAAACAACAAGTAAGCATACAAATAAAGTGTTACTGTTCATCCTCTCTGCTTTTCAGTTGAAGCCCGATATATGTATGTTTGTTTTAAAATAATGTAGTCGAGTCGTGTTCGTGTCGGGTTGGGCATGTAAGTGGTAATGTTGCTTTAAAAAGTGATTGTGAAAATACAAAGCGATTATAGATCTTTAAATACAAAAAGCATGATTTTTGACTCAAAAACATTAAAACATGATTTGAGTCCAAAAAACATGATAATCATGTTAAATTATGATTTCTGGCAGCACTGGAGAGGCATGTTGGTTGAGGCCCAGGTTCATCCCGGACTGTAGCGCCACTTAAGAAGAAGAAGTTGAGCAGGTTAAAATTTTGTCTCTATTCACCACACTAATGTCAAAAATTATCAACTGGCTAAAATTTTAACGCAATTGGCACACGGCCTAACTACATTTAACTACATTAACTACCTCAGTGAAGTCAGCAGACGTAACAAATGTAGTTGTTCAAAAAAAGTTTCATTTCTGCCATCTCTTGCGTGTAATGTACAAACACATACATGTGTTCTGACTTCTGACGATTCTGATATTTTATGTAAAAAAAAAAGACAGTGACTAATTCTGTGTGAAACGCATTAAATACAGGAATTTCAAAAATGACATATATTACACATAAAATAAAACTGTACCACTTAATTTTAGTTATTTGTGCGGATATTAAAAAGACATAAAAGATGTCAGAAAACACACAAATAAAGCTTATTACTATTACACAAAATTGAATCGGTTGAACATATTCCCGTGCATTTGAAATGTAACCATAATGACCACGGTTCAAGAGGAGGCCAATTATTATTTAACAGGTAAATATTTTGACGTTTGTCCATGGTGGTAGTGTAAAATCCAATAGGTATGATCTCATTTGTTTGCTCTTTTTCTGTATGTATTTTGTTAAACTTTTTTTTTATTAGTCATGGCATGCATTATATAAAGTAAAGTTTACATGACCCAATAACAATTTGTCATCCAATTTGTAGAGTCATTCACCATCGTGTTATTTCATCCAATTCCATATGCGATTGCAAATTAACAATACTGCACTCACACCGACTGAAATTTCTGTGTTAAATTTATATGCCATTCATTGAAAATGGAGAAGAATAGGCAAATAATTTAACTTATCAAGATTAATATTTTATTACCAT
Source organism: Rhingia campestris (assembly GCA_932526625.1). NCBI lineage: Eukaryota > Metazoa > Arthropoda > Insecta > Diptera > Syrphidae > Rhingia > Rhingia campestris. The sequence continues at coordinate 192,632,267 of OW052182.1, forward strand.
AAAAACAAAAAACACTGCATAAAAATATTTCCATTCAGAATCAGAGAGAATACAAATATCGTAACTTACTCTTAAAAATCGAAAGCGAACAGTCCTCAGTTACCCATGTCACAATTTCAATACGAACAAAGCCAACCACCTCATGACGTCACAACAAGATTTCACACCACTCGCCATTTCGCCAATCAAAATCCATTACACACACACACAACCTCATCTACCCAAGCAAACAACTTGTTCGCTTCGCTTCGCTCGTTCGTCTATCTTTTTCCACAAAACCGATTTCCACCTCGGCCAGAGCAAATCAGTTTTTACGAGACAGCGAACGATTTGAGACGTGTAAACTTAGCGCTCGTCGCCAATTTATTTACAAAAAAAAAAACTAATAAATTATACATACGGAGAAAAAACATAAAATTATATAATTTCCATAAATCCCAGTCTAAACAAGACATACAAAGTATTTCTCATTTTATTGTTTAACACAACTCACTTCCGGACTAAATACAAGTGTCAAACTAGTAAATTTAACTAAAAAAAAAAAAAACAAAACAAAAATAAATAACACCCGTAGCCATATTGGAAATTGGTGCATTTATAATCAATTCCAAAATAAACCCGACAATCTCTGTTTCTCTAGCGTAAATTGCAAGTATTTTATTTTTTAATAAAATAAAAATCAACTCAGCACATAAGAAAAAAAAAAGCCCCAACTTTCGTGTGGTAAAACGTGATTACGTGTGGTGAATAAGTGATTTTGTTTGTCGTCGTGTTTTTATTCGCACTGTGGATCGCAAGATCGTAGATTTTTACAAAAAAAAAAAAAAAAAAGAAATTAACAAAAATTATCTAACGTGTAGCAAATGCAATTGATGTTGACTAACGTAGATTTCCGTGAAATCGTTTACCAATTACCATCGCTGTAGTCTGCAAATTTCCTCCCGTCAAAAAACCCCCAAATCCCAGTCAAAAAAAAAGAGAATCCACCGAAAAAACCCACACTATCCTTATCGTTGAAAACAACACGAAAAATACAAATAAAAATCGAATAAAAATTTTATATAATGTGGAATCCAAACAGTGATAACAACAAAACGGAGGATGTTTCTATTCCAGAAACAACAAACGATCAACAATTGAACTTAAATATTGTTGATACCAAGAGTCCAGCGAGTCATCATCCGCTGAGCAACATTGCTGGCAACGGGAATACAACAGCAACAACAACAATAATAAAAAATCTTGAAGGTGAAAGTAGCAGTAGCTGCAATTACGGTAGTGGTGGTGGTGGTGGCGCTGGTGATTACGCCGCATACACCAGTACTATCAGCTGTGGTAGTGGAGGAGTTGATTCTGGATTTTTATCGGGTCCACAATTGACCGAAGATTACGACGACCTAGAAGAGGGTCGTGGTGCAACAGCACCAAACATACCATCAGTGCAATTGAATATTGTTTCACACAAACAGGCACAAATCGCTGAGGATTATCTAGATTCTGGTGTCATTGACGAAGAACTAGAAGAAGATCAGCAGCTGGAATTCAAACAACAAAAACCATCGATCACAACAACAGCTGCAACACCACAAATCCAACAACGTGAATTGCTCGACGAAGAAGACGACCAAATGATTCTGGATAGTGGGGTTGATGCCAGCGTTACAGAGTGGTTCTGTAAGCTAACACTAAAGGATCCCAGTCAGACGGTGAATAATTTGGGTGCGCCCAGTCAAAGTAGATCTCAAAATGCCAACGCCACGAATAATAGGGATAATGCGGATACGCTGCCATGGGAGATTTACTATCAGCAAAACAATGAGGGAGATACGTAAGTTGAGATTTTTTTTTTTAATTTTTTTTTTTTAACTGTATGTGGTGGTGTATCAATGGATTTTAATCTATGGATTGGGTTGACCTTGAAGCAGTGAAATGATATTTTAGTTGATGAAATTGTTTACCACTCGATCGTGCGTAATACTGGCTTGCAGTGGACTGAGTTTGTTTTTGGTGATTCAATAGGACCTTGCGGTAAAATTGAACAGCCATTTTCGAAGGCGGCGTCTGTTGTTGAGATTATTTGCTGTCGCGAGATGTAGTCTCAGGATCTTGTGAACATAGTGTCATTTGTTACTGCTTGGGAATGCAATGGTATCGTGCCTAAATGAGTGGCCTTCCAATGGACAGACTTTTGATTCGTTGTTAAGCACAACACATCCCATCGATTCTTATTCTGCAGTCTAGCTAGTTGTCTGCTCTTGTTTTAGGAGCTCTATCGAGCACCATCTAGAGCCACTTGCACCATTTAAATTACCCTTGGTTCGCTGAATGAAGTTGAATGCCTGAATAGTTGAACATACCAGTTGTTGCAAGTTACTTAACTGCTCTGGTACTTCACCAATGACATGGCTCTCCATTGAGATGAATACGCAGCAAAAGATGAGTGTCCACCAATGCCGTCGCTCTAGCAAATTCAAGAGCATAGCTAACAAACACCTATAAGCATCTGGGAAGCGCTGTTCCAATGTAATCCTTTAACCCATCTCCTCGGGGAAATCGTTGAATCACAAACAAGACGGTTTTGTAGTCATACATCCAATTTAGTAGAAATGTTCATGTGTACATACCCAATGGTTCGTTTGCAAATAGAAAAATAACCCGAAATACCCCGAGCAGAGGTTTACTTTGCCGCTGGGTTATTCTGTGTCGTCTTGCAATATCAACGCGTTATTTCCAATCGATTTCATTGTAACGCTGTGAATTACCTGTTGAACTGATGAAGTTTTCTATGGATATGGTGTTTCTCAAGGCGTCTTAAGTTGATGCAAGGAATCATAGCTCTCAGGGAGTGCAACAGTGAGATCTTATCAGCTTAGGTCTGCGATGATTGATAGATTGCAGGTATTTTAATGAAATTCTTGAAGAATTCTAAACTCGAAACATCAAACGTATTGGGCTGGAGCTTCTAGTATTTCAGTATTTCACCAACAAATGGTGAAACCTCACCGCATGATCTGGCAAGATTGTATATGTTTTCTCAACTGATCCATGGTTCACTATGCTTGGACCTGGCTTGCAATGGCATAAGAGAGCAATAAGAACATTGCATTCGCCCCTACTCATACATATGGCCAAGTTTGAACACTGCCATATTGTTTTAGGAATCCATCCCACCTGGCACTGTTTTCTTTTCATGAGGTGTGCTTCCAATGGTTTCTGTCCAGTTTAAACCTGTTCTTTGGCCAAGGGACGTCTTGCGCTTTAAAATTCAATTCAAAGGATTAACTTGATTTGTTGTCGTCTGATTTTCTGAGTGTAGGGGTGATCCAACGCTATTTTCATTGCATGATGCATGATTTGAAATGATTCTGTTCTGTCCTACTCCCAAACCTGGAAGCTGAATTTGGCTTGTTGCCAGGTGTCTCTTGAACTCTATGGATTCCATTCGAGGGACTGCTTTTCTTTGATGAACAATACAAAGCTTATTTTTGAATGGATGATGTGTGATTTCTGTCAGGTGCACAGACAGTTCAACGTTGGATATGATTTATGGTCAAGGGACGGCATGCCATATGCGAATTCGAAGGATTTCTTTCAATCTATGGCCGATGGAACGTTATTTTCGTATCATAATGCGTCATTCCAAATGTTTTTGTCCGGCCTTACCCCCCAAAGCTTAACCGTGAATTTGGTTTGTGGCCGTAAGACTTCTTACACTCTGAGAATCCCTGTCGAAAGATTGCTCTCTTATGTTGTCATCTGATTTTGTCTGACTTTCATTGCGTGATATGTGGCTCCAATTGTGTCTGTTGGGTCCTACCCACAGCGCAAAGTATGTTATGATCAATGGTCCAGGAGTATTTCTTTGTACCCCTCAGACACCGGTAAACGCAAGGCATTTGCTAATCAATTCCATGTTTTATAAGCATGTAACAGCATCTATTTTATCATGGGTCCGAAGGTGTTTGTCTATATTTTCCAAGAGTTCCACATTGGAGAAGAATTTTGTTTATTCTGTTGCCCTGTTCTGACCTATTCTGCCACAAAAGGATCCATATCTCATTTTTTTTCACAACCATTCATGCACGATGACGAGACCTATAGCTTTATGTCGAATTAGCTTTTCGTCAGCTTGTCGTGACATCTGTTTTATGATAATTGATACTACTCTGATGATTTATGAGACCAAAGTGAGCGTTGGGAAAACAACTTTCGTGTTGCACTGGGAGTCAAACCAGAGCTGGTTTCTTTGTCCCAGTACATGTCTAAATACGCAATTTCCAGATACGAATCACTCGACGCTAGGAGTCGTATCCACACAGAGCACTGTAGAAAACAACTTTTGTGTTGCATTGGGAGTCAAACCAGAGCTGGTTTCTTTGTCCCAATAGAAGTCTTAATGCGCAATTTCCAGACACGAATCACTCGATGCTAGGAATCTGATCCACACAAAGCACACTTCTATTGCTCTCCATGCTGGACCGCAGTTAGGTTGGTTAGAATTTTTTTGATTCTTACTCTGGGTGCATGTCCATTATAGCCCTACGTACCGATCCACATACAGTACTCTTCTATTACACTCTAGCACACTCCAGCTAGACTGCTGTTAGGCATTACTTATCGTATTTGGCTTGCGTTTTGTACAACGCTCTGGGTTTACACTCGATTCACTCCATAAACGAACGTGAAATGTTCGGTCCAGTACTTCTCTGAACCCAATCTTTGCTCTTAAAGAAAGTATGCGCTTGCAAAATGTATTTTCCATTCTCTAAAGCATCTCTTGTAGAAAACAGCGTGCTTCGTATCTTTCTCCAGATCTGGGCAGCTTGGGAAAACGTGAGTTACCTTTTCCAATGGGAGTAGACACATGCTATAGTAGGCGTGGAGATCTGTCCACAATTCATTATCAGCCATCGGTCACCATGATCGGACAAGAATTGCGTGAGAGAGTCACCGTGGAGTCGTTTTATTAAGGTTTCGATAGTCATGACCAACTTGTAGGCCCAACAGCTTTTCGTAGAATATTGTTCTACCACTGATCTTGCGCACGTTGTCATGATTTTTCTTCCTCCTTTGATTTTCTTCGAGAGTCATGATGTACTTGTAGGCCTATCAGCTTTTCGTAGAATATTGCTCTCCCACTGATCTTGTCATGATTTTTCTTCCTCTGATCCTCTTTATTTGTGCCCAGTTGCCCATAAGTTTTTCTGTTATAAATCCGTAAAATCTCGTCCACGAAGATGTAAATTAGTGAAATGACGACTACGACAAATTAAGTTTCTTAATCTGCTGGTATATGCAATCGTTGGATTCCTTGGGTTCTTCCTAAAGGCGGATCAACTGCAGACGATCGTCAACAATATGGAAGTTTAGTATGTCAGACTACCACAAAAAGGCCGAAACATGTATCATCGTTTTCCAAGGTACAAAGAACGGCACGTTTACTGATTACATGAGCCATGCTTACCAGTCCAAATACAGGTTTAGAAGCAATCCTCAAACTTACGCTGACTGATCTTTATATCGATGATACGACTCAGAAATGCTGGGAACCAGTGCATTAAATCGTTTAGCCACAGCAAAATGGCAAGAATGTCTGCCCACGATTTTGATATCAAATATTCAATCAGAATACAAAGCAGGAGCCAAAAGTCGTCAAACAGCTTGGAAACAGCGATCTACATTGATCTACACGATCTACAAAAATGCAAATCAAAGTAAGCTCTGGAGTTTCTCTGAAAATATCGCGCTAGAGACCATTTAAGCAAAGATCCTAGCCATACGCGAAGCTGGCGATTGGGCTAGGGTACTGGACATATCACTAGAGGTAATCTCCATCTACATAAGGTAGTTGAGCGGCTTTAAAAGCTCTGGCATGAAATGTAGTTAATGTGGTTGAATACTGCTATACAGAGCCAATGGTTCCATGCAATGAGAAAAAGGTCCAAATAATTCGAGGGCCAGGACATAATGACATATTAGGAAGTAGAAAAGCCTATGAAATACGACTATGATCGGCACGCTACGCTTCTGCATTCAACATTAGTTCTTTTCAGTAACTGATACTCGCTAAGGTCCCACGCAGGGCTTTAGGTTTGACGCCTTATCCGAGAGGCAACAGCGAATAAATCATAACCTAAGCTTGGTGATGCCAACATATTTGAAGATAGCAGGCTACTCGATTGTTGTATGTTGTCGATCGTTAATATGAATGGTGAGACCGTCGAATCAAAGGCTTATGTATGTTGTTACACATTTTTCTGGAAAACTCCAAAGAAGGAGCCAAGAATTTATGTAATGAAATGGCTCCTTCTTTGGTATTTTCTAAGAACCTGTGTAATACCATACATAAGCCTTTGATTCGATGGGGTCACCATTCACGAATGTTATTGAGTCCCCAAGGAGGTGTCAAAAAATACTCCTATCGACCGTGGTTGTATCTATGTCTACAATATGACTCCAGCTGGGGCATATCAACACAGCCATTCTAGCTATACCTACAAGAAAAAGCGAATCAATTTCTTAACTTGGACATGGTTGTTAAGGGAACTTTAAAACGTCGTCCTAAAAATAGCGTACCCTTCCAATTAAATATACGAAAGCATGACTCGAGACACTTTCTCTATCATTTGGCAAGCAAATCTGTAACCAAGGACTACAATCATAATCTCATGACATAAAAATGCTTCCCAGCACGGTTATTCGTATATCAATCGCAATTGGTCTCTCCTTGGCAACAAAATTTCCTTGAAATACCAATGCCATAGGTGTGACGCCATCACAATAAAGGAAACACGCGTTGCCTTAATTCACCAATCGATAGAAGTTATCCAACTTACGTCAGAAATAAACGTGCACACGATAGAGTTTATGTAAAGCTTCGCTGTGATGTATTGCTTTTGTTGCCCAATCGATTAGGAATTACGTCGGTAGTTAGGACTAAGTTTGAAACAATATTGGCGTTGAAATCGTCCACCTTTTATTAAACCTCCTAAACTTTGCTTGACCACTATAGACCTCAAGCTCACATTTCTTTAAATAAAATTTTCATCAAAACCAAGCAAACACGCGGTTTTTATGAAGCGCCTTTATACTAAACCTAGCCTGTTGAAACGAAATCAATTTTCTAAAATTGGTATTCCTAACGACTGTTGACCTCTACAAGAGCTCAGGCGATTGCCCGTATACTTGCGTGACAAAGGCGAAACACTAGAACGTTTGAAGGGCATTTCCCAAAGTTACCTCATTCATCCTTGATAGCCGTAAATTATTTCGCTACAACCTGAGTGGGATTTCTAAGAAATGGGCAAGTGGCTGCTTTTTTAAGGCAACAATCACCACATCGCCATCCACCATCACTCATTTTGATTGCAACACTTGATGAACCGCAGCGCATGTTTATAAGCAGATAGCTCATAGTTTATGTGGATTTATCTACCAGCTAACTGGTTCTATATTTGCATCCATTTTTGCACAATGCTCACTGTGCTCAGATAAGCGAAGCCAGTTGGCCTTATCAGCCATGCAGTGTAACACTTCAAAATAGCAATTTCTGTTAAGGGCCACTTTCACCAACGCATTTATTTACCTAAACATTGGTTAGCTCAACTATCCATGAATTTTATTGTGGATTTCAGGCAGATAACCAATGAATACCCCCTGAGAGCACCTGCTCTTTCCAAACGTGATCTCAACAAATCCATTTCACAACATCAACATCTCCACATCAAACGAAGAAACACCTGCAAAACGTGTTTCTTTCTTATTCGGAAACCTTAATTCATTTACCCAGAAAGGGCGCAAAAACCTCCTTTCATTTAACAACACTGTGCCGTCCTAAATGGAACAATAACAACCAACACAAAAGGTGCAAATTTTATTGCCTGCTTTAGCTAATTGACTGCGCTTCCACGGTAACAGTAGAACTACATCTACCTGTTGGGTACACGCCCTGCGGTTATCCTCATCATCCAACGTGACAAGTGTATCGGCCATGCACCTGTTGGGTACCGAATTGTTGGATTTTATATATACCTGCGCTTTTTTTTTGCGCTTTTTTCCAAGAAACCTATATCCTTTTGCGAATGTTTTCCTTTTGTTTTATGTCCCTTCGTTCCTGTGGATTGTATTGATTTTTTTTTCTTAATTTATCTTTTCAGACAATTGCACCTGGCTTGTCTAACAGGTTATGTTGATGTTGTAGCTGCCCTAATTCGTATGGCACCACATCCATGTCTTTTCAATATACAGAATGATGAAGCACAGACAGGACTTCATTTGGCGGTACTTTATGGACAACCGAAGATTCTAAGAATGCTGTTAATTGGAGGCGCTGAGGTGAGTTATATATTTTTTTTCTAAATATGTTCACCGACTGTAGATAATATGTTGGTGATTACTGAACTTGGGATAGGTGATTAAGAATTGATGATCAACAGGATCATATAATTTAAGGAAATTGGAATGTCGTAGGGATGAAGTTGAATGTTATGTTCCACCGATCGTAATCCTAACCCCATCGATGTGGATAGAACAGAAAACTCTATTGTTTGTCACAAACATTCAATGAAATCTCCAAGAAATACTTAAACTACATCCCATACAGGGCCTCAAACCTAGCTTCTACCTCCGTTTATGTGTGCGAGGATATTATTTTTCCCACAAAGAAGAGGGCGTCCTGTTTTACACCGACTCCAAATGAGAAGCTTCTCATGACACTGTTATTCTTGGATGTATATCAACTTTTCGCAAGAGGTGGAGCAGTGAAAAAACGTACTTCCGAGACTTGAACCAGGAACCCCACTCTTAGCATAGTCCAACGGACTAACCAATAGGTCAACTACATAGTCAGCTGGAATCCGTTTTTTCAACATTCCATCTTCAATGCTTGCGATACTAAGAACGCACATCAGTTAACCCTGTCATGCCTGTCTTGTCACGTAGTATGATTTGAATGTTTAACGAGACTTGGAATAAAGAAATAAAAGAACATTTCAAGCCTCTAATCCTCAAAATCCTTAATTTCCTCGATTAATCCGAATGTTACAAACATATCCATGAGCTTCTTAGTACATAAGTACATAAGTATGTTTGTCCTTTATGGAAGGCCCTTCAACACACCAACGCCCAGAGTTGACGATTGTTGAAAATGTGGTTCAGTGCCCTCTATTGGCCCTCGACTGATCTGCACCAGAGCATGTGATTACAATCCACTGTCACGTATGTCTGTTGTGAATCATAAGCCCTGACATGTGTTCTTAACACCAGTTTAGGAACTGCGCAACTGTTTGTACATTTAATAGGTGCTTGACCATTAAGGGTGACTTGACCGACTTATTCTTTCAACTATTCAGGCATCGTTTTTTGAGAATTTCAGAAGACTCCGTGTTTCTGTGATAAGTGCAATAAACTGCCGCTTTGAACATCTGGGTTTGTTACCCAATGCAATGCCGATACTAGCCACAGTTTGCACTGCGTGCATTGTTGTGAGTCAGAATCGAGTCACAGAGGTATCTTTGATGTAGGTGAGGAGAGCATGAAACGCTTTTGGCTGCTCAGATAACCTCTTTCCCCACAAAAGGGGAGGAAGACTTCTTTAAATTGACTGCGGGTTGACTTAAAATGATAGTAAGGAAGAGACCTGTGCCACTACCACTGAGAACTCTGGAAACACATTGTTAAAATTCAAGCCTCATGAATTTTATCCACATACTGTCGTTGCCAATATCTCCCACCAAGACAAATTTCACTATGAGACATGCCTGTTGTTGTCGTCAAGAGATGGCCGTCAGTAGCCCACTAACCACTTGCATAATGTGCACAAACAAAGTCCACTTTTCGATATCTTAGTTAGCCAGCTATGACCTTCGAGGCATGCCCTTGTTGTTGGCAAGAGATGGCCATCTAGCAGTCCAACTAACCACAACTAGCCACTTGTATATGTGACCAAAGTCCACTTTCCAATGACTTTGTTAGCCAGGTAGGGTGCCCTTGTTGTTGGCAAGAGATGGCCATCTAGCAGTCCAACTAACCACAACTAGCCACTTGTATATGTGACCAAAGTCCACTTTCCAATGACTTTGTTAGCCAGGTAGGGTCTTTTTTTTTGTAATGAGTTGGATAGGAACAGAGATTCGTCCATATAGCTTCTGAATAAAAGAGGTAAATGTCAAGGGTTCAATCTAGTAAGTTCCTCAGCCTTATAGTTATCTGAAATATCTCTATGTCTTGACTCCAACAAAGGGGTGAAAGTTAATCTTAGAAGATGGTCAGCTTTCTTACCTAAGTAAGGATTTCACGTTGGATGGAGCTATAGAAAATGAAATGATCGTCTTTGATCCTGCCATTCGTAGAGAAAATGTCTTGACATGGAAATAGATCGACCTTTTCTATACCATCGCCTTGCATGCTCATTTATTCAGCTCTCTCTTCACGTCAGGTGGAACTTGGTTATAGGTCCGTTGTTCTTTAATTGTAAGCAGACATCGTTATTTAAGCACATCAAGGCCTCCATTTTACTTAGTTAATAACTAATCAGAAGTAGGTATGTGGCTCATAACCCATAGCCTTGTCGCACTTTGACAATTCCATGCGTCCAATTCGTTGCAACAATGCGTTTCAATAATACCAGTTATGTGTTTATCTTATATGTCTCTAAAAACAATGAGATTAACCAAAGGATATTGCAACTTTTAAACACAAGCTTTTCAAATAAGCGCAGAAATATCATAACCAGCTCCTTAAAAATGGTGAATACTTTGAATATGAGTTCCAAGATATTACAAAGCGTCTTTCTTTCAATTGGAAAAAGTGATGTGGAACCTAAGCAAATATTAACTCCACAGGAGGACCATAAGGGATGTAGTAGAATATGACATCTTGATAGAGTGATCACAACCAACCAACAACTGCATCCCTATTGATCCGGTGATCGATATGGATAGAAGAAACGTTGTGGAACATTTGTTCGATGAACTCACACCTTATAAACTCTCAAATTACAACTGATTCACCTGACGAAGTTATTTTCCTGATTCCTAATTCTACATTACTGATCCGCTGATCGATGTGGAAGAAAACGTTGTGGAACATTTGTTCGATGAACTCACACCTTACAAACTCCCAAATTAAAACTGATCCACCTGACGATCTGGAAGTTATTTTCCTGATTCCTAATTCTACATTACTGATCCGCTGATAGATGTGGAAGAAAACGTTGTGGAACATTTATTCGATGAACTCCCAACTTACAAACTCCCAAATTAAAACTGATCCACCTGACGATCTGGAAGTTATTTTCCTGATTCCTAATTCTACATTACTGATCCGCTGATCGATGTGGAAGAAAACGTTGTGGAACATTTGTTCGATGAACTCACACCTTACAAACTCCCAAATCAGTAATCACAACTGATCCGCCTATCGATGTGGAAGGTACCAATTTTCTTGATGCTAATTCTACATTACTGATCCACTTGTCAACGTGGATACAGGATAGCATTGTGGAACATATTTTTTTTAATAAACTCCAAACCTAGATCCCAACTAATCTGCTGTCGATGTGGAATGTAATTTTTAGGGGAATTCTACAAAATTCGAATGTGAACAGAAAAGGGCAAACTTGAACCCATCATTTTGTATGGGAATTCTTCAAAACCAAAGCATAATCTCAAGTTACAATCTTGCAAATTCCTTATCATCGATATAATTTTCTTTTGAAATCTTTCGAAATTCCTCTTAACAAAAATACATCTTCGTTACTAAGATTTCTTCCGTTTCAGTGACTTAAGATTAAACATATGACCTGTTTCATTTAAAATATCATGAAGATACGTATATTTATAGAATTATAAAACAAGTATACTATTTAATTGCTTTCACAACACACCAAGTGTTAATAACCAAGTTCTTGGAATTCTCTCCGGATTTATAGATGAAACATTCAAGTAATTTGTGTTATTTTGTTGTCATTTCGAAAAAATAGTGATAATCATGCAAAATAATTACGATGACATGGTTTTTATTTCCGGAATTTTGAAATCAAGACGCAAAGTGCAACTGAAGTGGATTTTCTTCTGTTTGGGTAGAGCGCCCAGATTGTCGAATCTTTGGAACCGAAATTGATATATGTATCGGCGAAGCCTAATTTCCACAATCAAAAAAATGGCACAATCCTCCCCTTTTTTCGGCTCACATAAAACCGATCTATCTTGTCAGAGATGACTTTCATTCCAATGAATGTTTCACCAGAGACTAATGATGTGACATACTTTTTGCAAATGACTTCAAATATCATTGTTTTTTGACATTTATGTTGAAGACAGATGGGGTATTTAGTTGACAACAAGCAATGGAGCAATACACATATAAAGGATACTTTTTTGACCAATTCCCGGTCTATTGTTTTAAAGGAGTTTTTTTCATTTGGATTTTTTGAAATCTCGCGTTTACAACAAACCATAAACCTTGCAAGTTTTGAAAGCCAATATTAAAGAAGCAAACACCAATTTGTATACATTTTGACTTGACTTGCACTTTGTTAGAAATGAACAAAATTGGGCTCTATTTTCACGGAAAGATAAAATTGTTGATGAAATTCGGTCCTAGCGAGGTATCCGTCGGAGCGGAAAATTCTCCGATTTTGTACGATTCCGATGATTTTTGCTTCGAGGTATTCTCCCGAAAAGCTGTTCGGAATATTTCTCCGATATTTTGTAATGCATCCCAGCGAATTGCGTTGAAGTGCGTTCAGGTGCATTTTCGTTCAATTTTTGACAGCTAAGTGCAATTCTTTTTCCGATTTCCTCCGACACAAATTCTTCGCGGAATTCGTAATTATATAAAACTATATATTTAAGTAATTTTGGTACTAATCGTTTGAATTTGTGTTTCAAAGGAAAAAAACACCCCTCAACAGTACGAAGTTCGTCGTCGCATTTGTGTAGTATTTCTTTCCGATGACACATTCCTCGAATGGAATTTGAATCTCCGACGAAGTATGCGTTGCGGAAAATTTTCCGCTCCGACGGATACCTCGCTAGGGCAGATTATCTGACTTGAGGCACATTTAATCGGCCTTATGCAAGCAATTCAAAAAAATTCAAATCAACTTAATGTCATCAATTTCAGTTTTCCTGGAAAACAGAGTCTATGTGTTTGATTTCTAACAAAATGGCAGCTTTTTCACATTATGACATGACATTACATTTTGCTTGTAAACTTGTTAATGGTGATCACTGATCAATCAATTTTTTTTTTAAATGCGAACTAACACAACATATTCAAAAAATCGTGAAATCTAAAGATAATCCCTGTCAAATGTTGGCCGTAACTACGCCATAGCGCGTCCATGCGAACTTTCCAATTTCGATGACGAGTTCGAGCATGTTCTTCGGTATCTCGAGAATAACACGGGTAATGTCTCGTTTCAATCGTAGCTGGCTTATGCACAAACATCATAGACTTTGCGTCTAAAGGTGTAATATCGAATGGTCTTGCTGGCCAATTCAGTGGTCCGAAGTCACAATTAATTGGTTGTTCACCGAAGCGGTCTCTCAACATGTCCATTGTCTCACAAGCTGTGTGGCAACTAACGCCGTCTTGTTGGAACCAAATGTTGTCGGGATGGCGCGATAACGAGCCCCATTTATAGTAACGTTGGCGCCAATCTCATTTTTGAAGAAATACGGACCGATGATTCCACCGGCCCATAAACCAAATCACACGGTTGTTTTGAGTCACTGGCTTACCACCAAAGCGGTTCTGGTTATTGACTTAAAAGCTAACTTGCCATTCAAAAGCGCTGGTGTTTTTTTCCCTAGCATATTATCCTAGTGTTATCTACTTTGCAAAAGACAATGACTCTTTACAAATCTACTTTGACATAACAATTTTGGTATAAGTCTCACATTATGCTAAAAAATGGCGCCCAACGTGAGCCCTACACCCACTACTACTTTTAATCTCTCCCCCGTCACAATTGAATAAAATTTTCCCTTTCTTCAATTTCAGTCAACAGTACGCGACCGTAATGGAAACACAGCCCTCCATTTAGCCTGTATATCTGGAGACTTACAATGCGTGAAAGCCCTCACAATGCCCATCAGTGCATCTGAAATAAATGAAGCGCATCGTTCATCATATGGTCACCTGAGTATTGACAAAACCACCTCATACCTCGATTGTGCACATTTACCAGCTGACTTGGAGATTCGCAACTATGATGGTAAGTTTTGTGTGCAATTTTGCAAACCCCCCTCCCCCATCCTATTTTTACCTAAAACTGCATTCGATAATCCTGAAATTCCATTCAAAAACCTATTTTCGTAACTCAGCCAGACGTGCGTGGAATTTCTACCGTTAAAAATGAAATGTCTATTTTTTGCGTGACATACGAAAATATCCCTTCTGACGAGAGAGAGAGAGCGCGAGAGTGCTTTGTTGTGGATTTTATTTTCGAGTTTTAATGATGCAAAAGAGCGAACCGAAATACCAGTCGAACACAGTCAGAATGAGAATGAACTAGAATGGCTCTGGCTGGCCAGAAACAGACGACATCAACGTCGTCGACGACGACGACGACGAAAACGACTATTTTGAGGATTGCCGCGCGCATGTTCACATTCTCTAGAACTGGTCTAAAAATACCACCGGGTCACATGAAATATTCCCGTCTCTCTATATCACCGTCTCGTTTGTTCATTGCAATTCCGTTTATTTTGTTCGTCTAATTAAGGCAGACATTGGGCGGCGGTAATATAGTACTGCCGGGTGTGTATATTCACACACCATTTATATTTACAACGGCTGGTGTCTATACAAGGATAAGTTTTCCTGGGTTTTTCCAGTCCAGGCTAAGTGCGATTTCATTGAACCATATGGGAAATGTGTGTTCACGCGCGCATGTTGTTTTGTTTACCCCTCAGCTCGGGGTTTAAATTTAGAACATGCTAATAGCTGGTCGGTCTGGTGGTGGGTGCTATTGATGGAAATGGAAATTCCTCCCTTCGATGGAGATGGTTAACCCGCACGAAATGTAATTAAACCCCAACAAGGTCATAGCAATGGTTATCACTAGTTTTGCAATTTCATTGCCAAAGGCTGACGTTAAACGTTGATTAGTTACCAACGGGCACGATTGTAATCTCTACCTCCCCCTTGAACTGTCAATGTATGTCACTATCGATCAATGTAATTATAAAATGCCTACTTGGTACATAGGTACGTGGTTAGGCATTGACGCAAGTTGTCAATTAATTAATTGAGATATGAGAATGTTTAATTGTTGTCGATGGTTATCGTATTAGAATGGAATGTCTTTAGATGGCAGGGTTTCCTCAAGGTAATACGTAATACTGGTACAAAGTGCAAATTTGTTTTGAAATATAACACTTAAATCGACTTAATACATGTGCATGACATGTTTCAGAATATTTCACCAAACTTTTTGAACATTTATGACATCTGACAGTTGTCGATATTGAATTATTGACGTTTTACATCGGAGATGTTTCGCTGCCAATGGAATAGCTTCAGAAAAGTTTTATATTTTCGACACACGGTTTCAAATCTTATACAAGCTGGGTTTTATAAGCTGTTTAGCCAAGATCTTTCGGTAAAATCTTCCACACAGTGGAGCGGCATAGCTCCAATTCCTGTGCACCATGCCGAATCGACTTATTCGGATTGTACCCACTACCCACTACGCTCTACAACGGCAATAACTTCTTCAGGTCATACTGTTCTTTCGTCTTTGGGGACTTGTATTATCCACTAGAATGTACGTGCTGCCAAAACGATTCATCGTGTTCCGAATAACTTGCTCAGATGGGAGATTATGCCGACCGTGAAATGGACGCGTGCAAATTGTGCAAAATTATTTGGAAAACCATTATTGGGTTCGCCAAACTTATCGTGTACAAGTTTGGCGAACCCAATAATGGTTTTCCAAGTAATTTTGCACAGTTTGCACGCGTGGTTCTGGTGTTAATTCGATATTCATTGTAATATGTCAAATTTTACTAACCACTATTCAACTTTCAAACTGTCAAATTAGAAGAAACAGTGCTGCCAGTTTAAAAACCGAACCCCTAAAAAACGCACCCTTTTTTAAATAAACTCAAGTACCACAGGTTGCACTACAAAGCATTTTGCTTCAAAAACTATTATTTACAAGGATTTCTTTGTTGAAAATTAATAAAAAAGCACGAGTTGATATTTTTTTTTAAATTCTGACTTGCCTAAGCGGTAATATACACATCGACCTAAAAGATCTATTGTGCTTGCCGTCAGATGTTTTTTTAGGTTAGTAGGGCTTCTACTTTCCTAATGTAGCTAATAATACTTTCAGCCGAAGATTTCCTCAGTTCTTCGGGACTTAAAAATTCCCTGAAGAAAGATTCCCTTCTCATACCGTAAAGGGCCGAGCATTCACATAGGATATGCTCGGCTGTTTCGTCTTCTTCTAGACATAGTCTGCACTCCGGTGAGTCGACTAGATGCATTTTATTTAGGTGATATCGCAGACCGTGATGACCAGTTAGGTAGCCTACTAAGTTTTTGATATCGTGCCTGCGAAGATTTAGTATCTTATTGGCATCTGATTTGAAGGGCTGAATAGCTCTTTTGGCCTGTCTTAGGCCTGGGATGTTTCCCCAGTATGAAAGACATTTGTTTTGTTCCCAGTTTTTTATGACCAGATTTATGGCTGATTTGGGGATTGCACAGAAGGGTTCAGGTCCAATGAAGGGGGTTTCCGAACCTTTTCTGGCCAGTTTATCAGCTTTTTCGTTACCTTCAATTCCCTTATGTCCGGGGACCCACCATAGTCTGGTTTTGTTCCTGGAACTGAGTGTTTGGAGGGAGTTGAAGCAGTGTAGTACTGATTTGGAGTTAATATAGTTAAAGAATATTTTTGCAAAAACATGGTTTAAAACGTTAAAATCAGATTTTCTTGAATTTTCTTCCTGTAATGACAAGTATACACTTACCCCGGTATTAACAAACGCTTATTAACTAATCAATGGCTAACTTGACAGTTTTCGCCATAAAGAATACTCGTGCAAATGTCAAAAGTTAATCATTGGTAAGCTAATCAGCGTTTATTAATAAGGGGGTTGTACATCAGGTCAGCTAATCAACTTGCTAAATGTTTTAAGGTATTATATGACGAATACCAACAGTTAACAACATAAAAGTGATGATCTTATGTCCTAACCGAGACTTTATTGGGAGCTTTTTAATTAACCCCATCTGCAATATGCATAGGGGGGCTCAGTGGCGCAATGGTTAGTGCGATGAACTGCCGCGCAGGAGGTCTGGGTTCGATTCCTAGCCGTAGCAACACCTAAATGATTTTTCACTGCCCCTCCTCTCGTGATGATCTGACAAATCATCCGAGTAGTATCAATTGTCAAGAATAGCTTATCTCAACTTAGCCGTTCGGAGTCGGCATAAAACAGGAGGTCCCGCCATCGTGCAAGAAGTACACACGCACACATGAATGGTTGTGAGAAAGCTAGGCCCTGGGTACTAACGAGCCTGTTGCGCCAAAAATTTGTATTTTTTGTATTTTGCAATATGCATAGATAACCGAGTGAAATTAAACAACGCTGACGTGCAATACATTTTAGTTCATGATCCAGACATAAACCCCTGTATTAATAAACGCTGATTAACTAATCAGTGATTAACTTTTAAGTGGCCTTAAGTGGCGCGCACAAGTAGAAACCGACCTCAACCAACTTGGAGTGCGCAACTGGAGGCAGTTAGCTAGGGACCGGGCTAAGTGGAGAGGCATGTTGGTTGAGGCCCAGGTTCATCCCGGACTGTAGCGCCACTTAAGAAAGTAAGTAAGATTAACTTTTGACATTTGCGCGACATTCTTATGCGGAAAAGTGTCAAGTTAGCCATTGATTAGCTAATCAGCGTTTTTTATGACGGTGGAAAAAGATTATGTAAAGCAGTTGTTATCTCATAAAAACCCATACTCCTAACCAAAAACAAAACTTAAAAAAGGACACTATTGCGAACCAAAAAGTTCCTATTACACACATTCGTAATTCCTTCGTCGTTGATTGTATTTTTTTTGTTGATTGTAATGTATACAGAATTGGGTCAAGCTCTTTCGAAACAACCATTGATAAAGCTGTTGTATTTCGCACTGCGAATTTCCCACAAAGTGTCAAATGTATTAAACGTCAATAACAATGTGTCACACAACATTGAACAAACATTTCAACCGAATCATTTCATTCTCATCGTAAGGCCGCCTAAACTACAAAATTTGCCTCCAATTGTCTAAAAATATGTCTCGCCAATAAAATTTCCTTCAGACACAACCGCAGGAAAAGTCAAGATAGCCAAAAAAAATACCATTCAGCACCTTATAGCATATTGAAACTCAAATATAAACAAAAAAGAAAAAAAAAAACACATCACCTCCTTTCATCTTTAGGAATATTCTTGTAAAAATAAACCTCGCCCGACACGTATTATATGTGTTCATAGATATTTGCTAATGTTTTGGCATAAAATCAAATTTTCAAAAAAATTTTCCGTTTTTATATACATACGTCAGTTTTTTTTTTTTTTTTGGTTAGAGGGCAGTACTAACGTCAGAGTTCGCGTGCAAATTTATTCTCGACAAATAAATTGCGCACACAACTCTCGGTCTCTCGACATAAAAATAAGAAAATTATGGAAAACCAATTTTTTGCCAGTTCCCCCTCATACAACTCGTGCTCCCAAAATACCGTTTTTCATCCAATACACCGTCGATATGATGGTGGGCTTCTACCCCGCGCACATTGCTCCCAAAGGGAGGGCAAGTGTAATGGTAGACTTAACATTTATAAACAGTGCTTGGCGGTGCGATGGTTTTTATTTATTGTATCTATGTGGAATGTGTTTTGATTATAGATACATTCACATCGCATTCATATGTATAGCTCTCTTTCTGTCACTATAGCACTTTTGCTTGCGTATTCTCTGCTCTCTTTTGTTGGCTTTTGGCTTTGAAATTGTGGAAAAACCCAAAAAAAAATATATAGGTATGTTTTTTTCTTCTCGTATTTAAATTTTGTTGTACCCCCTCACGCCCCTTCAGATGGTGGCAACAGCCGTCATCATCGTCATCATCATCATCATGCTTGTTGGATGAGAATATGCGATTACGATGAGCGGTTAACATGTTTATTTGTACTGAAAAAAAAAATTAAACAAAGATTGTAGAATGGTGCTGTTTCGAAAACGAAAAATACATAAGTATGCCATAAAGAGGCGATTACACATGTTTGCCATTAGAACTTAATGAATTTTTACGTGAGCTGAAAGATTCATTAATTAATTTGTCTGGTTTAGCTATTTTGTTGTTGATGTATATGCTTCTTGTTGCAGAACTACGCAAATGCGTTGGAAATCTATTTCTATATATATTCGGGGTATAACGTCTAATGCGGAATGGTTTTGTTTTTATTTGGAAACAAGGTTATCGATAAAAGACATTGAAATATCGACACATTTTTGGGTATAATACTTATTGAGATCCCAATTGGATAATTATATTCACTATTGTGAACCTACCATTTCAGTAAAGCTAGCTTGTTATGACATTTTACTATTACCTAAGAACTTCACAACCATTTGCTATTGTGATCTAAAATAAATTCATTTGTGTTGGTGCAGTATAGAATGCGTTTTGAAAATATGCTATTGTGACCTACATTATATTGCGAAATGCAATCTATTGCGATCAATTAAGAGTATCGGTAAAATATGTAACGCAACAAACAAATGAAATGATTGGAATGAACCTGGATCTCAACCAACATACCTCTCCAATTAGCTCGGTTTCTTGCTAACAGCCTCCAGTTGGCCACTTTAAGTTGGTTGATGTCGGCTTCTACTCATGCTTTTCAAAATATGCCTCAAAATAAACTTGAACTATCATTAAATACTTTAAGCTTTACTAAAATAGACTTTTAATTTTAATCTCAATCGACCACAGTTCACAATAGTTTGTTTTATAAAAAAAGGTTCTCCATTGTAAATTTGTAAACATGCAGATAAATAGTAAATTTGATTAGGCCCGCGCTGTAGACCTTGCCATAAAAAAGTGAGTAGTGTTTGTATGGAATTGTAGTAACAATATTTTTCAAATGAATTTAATTCATTATTGTGAACTAAAATCCATTTAACCGCCCCACTACAAATAATCATCCCCACTAAAAGTATTCAAAGTGACATTTTCTTTCTTAAATGGCTCTCAGCCCCAACCATTGCATTTGCATAAGTGATCCATTGAGATGCTCCATCACTTTATTGCACTGAGATCTTGTTAACATTTTAGATCACGTCTAGTTCGCATATGTTTCCACTTTTCTGGTGGTCATTCTACTTAAAAATCTACAATAATCCAGATTCTTGCTGGGTATTTCCAAACCATGCAGTGCATGTCTAATTAGTTTATATATTTTTCTTTGGCACGTCTCTTTATAATTGTTCGATTGTTCTTTCTGAAACCATGTGTTCTTGACTCTTGAAAACTAGTTTTATTTGATATTGGTATCGAATGAAAGAATTCAGCATGAACAGTTGACGTTTAATGTCAAAGGTAAATGAACACACGACAATTATTTGCATATGCATAGAGAGTACTCGCGTGAGGCAGGATAATAAGGCACAGAGTATTTAGTTGTTGCTGTTGATAGAATGACGTAACCTTGTTAAAATTCGAATATTAATGAAAGTTGGTGATATATTAATTAGATGTCATCTAAACGTACATTTACATGGAACAAATTTGTGTAAGTGAGTTACAATTTTTTTTTTCAAGACCATGTGACATGACCTTAAGTTTAAGTTGATATGACATATGACATTCGACAATGACAGAATAATTTTGAGTTCAATGGAGTTTTGAAATTTTGAACTGATGCGATACACGTTAGTTGTTTGGTTTGAAGGATCAGCATTGATAAATCTGATTTTATTGAGGGAAATATTCGGAGGTCTGGCATTCTTCTGTCAAATAGGACGAGTTTATTTAGAATCGGTGTACATTGTAGATTATTTCGGATATGTAACAAAATGCAACATGCGTATGAATGCAAAGTCACACATTTTTAGAGTTTTAAACATGTTTAGTCATTGTTCCTCGTGAGGTATATGTTTGCATGAGTGGTTGAACGATAAGAAGTCCCCTCAAAAGTTAATGAAACACTTCTGGGTTTTAAAAAGGGAACTTTAGCTTTTTGCAATCTTTCTAAAAATAGGTAGAAATCATTTAAAAAGTTGTAGAATTCATTCGAATACCATGTTTTTACAAATAGACAGCTCTATAAAATGAAATCCACGCGTAAAAGTTTCTTTTGTTAACAGGCTTGACGTTTTGACAGTTCTTATATAAAGCGTCCGCGAAATAACCTTTTATAAAAAAACTACTGAAGATTTTCTCAAATTTCTTTTTTTATTTGAAAGTACAACCCTTCCGGTTAATAATGGAAAATAATTTCATTCAAATGGCTGCCAGCTGCCTCGGCTGGCCATGCAGTAGCCTACACGATCGGTCCAATGTTTAAGCACATTATCGATTGTGTGCAGCTGTATTTCACCAATGGCTTCACGAATATTCTCCTTTAAAGCGTCAATTGTCTGTGGCTTGTCGGCGTAACACTTATCTTTTACGGCACCCCACAAATAATTGTCCAACGGTGTCAAATCGCAGCTCCGAGGTGGCCAAACGACATCAGCTCTGCGGCTGATAATGCGATCTACATAAACCGCAAAACATCGAGTGTAGCTTCGGCTGTGTGGCACGTAGCGCCGTCCTGTTGAAACCAAATGTTGCCAATATCCTCCTCTTCAATTTTTGTGAACAAAAATTCGTTCAACATGGCCCGATAACGATCGCCATTGACTGTAACGGCCACTCCTTGCTCATTTTCGAAGAAAAATGGCCAAATTATGCCTCGGGACCAAAATCCGCACCAAACAGTGACTCGTTTTGGGTGTATCGGCTTTTCAATGTATGCGTGCAGGTTTTCTGTGCCCCAAATGCGACAATTTTGCTTGTTTACATACCCGCCAAGATCAAAATGAGCTTCATCTGAAAAGATGATTTTTTTTTGGCAAAATCGGGATCTTCTCTAAGTCGATCGCAGGCCCACTTAGCGAAGCGAAAACGCATTGGATGGTCAGTTGGCTTCAACTCCTGAACCAATTGGACTTTGTATGGCGTCATACCAAGGTCTTTGTGCAAAATTCGTCTCAATGATGTCTCCGAAATGTTCAATTGTTGAGAACGACGGTGAAGTACGCAATTTTCGCACACATTCTGCAACATTACCATGACTTTCAAAGTAATGTCGCAATATTTCCCAGCGTTGTTCGAGCGTATACACAACCATATTCGTTCAGCGGAAGGATAAAACTAATTATCTGTCAATTCAGACATGAGCTAAGTGTTACCATTCACGAAATAAGCACTAGTTGAAAATAAAACGTCAGATGGCGGTCCCGTTAATTGCAATAATTTTGCAGGGCTCGTCCAATAAATTATTTGTTTTTAGCGAGTTAATTAGTTGATAATTCTAAATAACTTCTGTTCCCTCTCAATAGTCCCGACAAAATTTACCACATCATGGTGAATTTCTAACTTTGAGAGATGGCTGATATTGTGAAGTTTGTAGGCTGGAAAATTGATATGATAGGGTGCTTCGCGACAAATTAAGTGTGTTAAGTGATATGTGTACATCCGTTTTGGCCAATATGATAACAACATTGTTTCAAAAATTAAAATGTGAGCTTGTTAAATTTTACTGTAGTTCACAATAGGTGCTTAAAAATTTGATATTGTGAGAAACTTTAAAATAATGAATAAAAAAGTACCATGACAGAAAATCAAACTAAATTGAGTTCCCGAAAACTCCAACACTATCCAAAAACAGACTAAAACCTTAGAGTTCTCAGTCTTCGGTTACATCTGAATATAAACCAATCAGCACTCTTACTTTTTCTCTAAATTTATTTCATTTTTATGTCATTGCGAATTGTTTAACAGTTTAACAACCTTACAAAAAAAAACATCAACAATTGACTTTTACTTTTTCATTTTCTCTGTTTATCGTTTTGTGCACCTAATCGTATCTTAATCCATTGGGTTCATTGTAATTGTGTCCGCACATTGAAATGAGTTATTGCTCCTATTTGTAGATGCCAATGCGTAGGGTGTGTTTCTTAATTGTTTCCTCAAATTCAAGTGGATTAACCTACTCCTACGAATCGTAAATACATAATTTGTGTGTAAGATTACAATCTAGTTTGTTGAACCTTTTTAAATTGGAGTATCCAAGAATGGTGATTGGGATAGTATTTTATGTTTCTAACTCAATTATACATACAATACGTTGTATGTATTAACTTACAAAACTACTTTTGAATAAATTGAAATATTTCCTTTTATTTTATTAAGCAATCAATTGCACGACGTGTGACTATGCGCATCTACTTGTTTTTTGATTTCAATTCTCTTATTGTCAGGGTAGGATAGTTAGCAATCTTTGACATCATTTTAACATAAAGTCGCAATATATTTATTTCAGCTACTATAGTCTGTAGTTGATAAACTAATTCACGTCTGATCGTGCTGTGGAACGTATGTTTTTCTGTAAACATTAACACATGATTTTGCTTTCTCATTCAAGGAGAACAATCGTTGATAAGAATAAATCGTTCGCAGAATAGTTCAAGGCTATACGAATATCATTAATTTGTTTGTTTTATACTCGTATAGTATTATTAATTGAACGGATATTCTCGAGGGTAGTTTTGTAAACAGTGAATCACATTGTATGTCATAGAATTCAGATTAAATTATCGTAAACAAGTCTCATTCATATTTATCACAACAAGCCCTCAGAAGTCATGAGTAACGTGAGTCTTTCTTGTGACAGTCTAGACAACGCTCCGATTTTTATTATTTTTTTAAGATAAAATGGTGATTTGAACTCGGTGGGGTGTTCTAAACATTGTATTTTGTGCATTTATTGTGTATTTATTTTTACAAGGATACGTTCCACATGACTTAAATCGACTTGGAAGTTTTTAAACATCACCATGACTTGTGTAACTTTATTATTTGTACCTCCCAAATATACGTTCCACATGAGTAGGGGTTTTTAACATCCCCATTTGTTGTTACTTCATTTTATGCATCTTGCAAAGGATACCTTCCACATGACTTCAAATAGGGTAGGGTTTTTCATACATCATTATATTAAAACACATACCTTCCACATGACTTAAAACAATGTGTTTCGTTTCAAACATCTCAATGTTTTACTTCATTTTATGAACCTTTGCTAAGGTTACGTTCCACATATTTTAAAACAATCAAACAACCTCATCCACATGACTTAAAACAATGTGTTCAGTTTCAAACATCTCAATGTTTTACTTCATTTTATGTACCTTTGCTAAGGTTACGCTCCACATATTTTAAAACAATCAAACAACCTAATCTCTAGCCCTAGTTGAAAGAATTTCATTGATCCGCTCTTTTCACCTGTTTTCCATTACATCTTTATACAGATGACCTCAAAATCTGCTAGTAAATCGAGTAATCAGCCACCAAAAATCAGACACCATCGATAGTATAGACTTGTCACAAATGTACCTACCAAACAGCCACAACACATCACATCAGATAAGGGTACCACCACTCTTGTCAGGTGTTTCCAACTACTTTTAAAATCTGTATATCCAACTTAAGAACTCAAGTGGATTTTGTCACTGATTCTAAATATGATAAAAACAAATCAAAGTCCTCCATAGTCTTGGGTTGTTGATTTTTTTTTTTCGTATGTCCAGTTGTCAAGCACCGTCCGATAATTAATTGAACATACAATTGAACTCACAAAAACATGTGACAAACCACACATTTGTTCTCCATTTCTATTAATAATTTTCAAACAAATCATTTGCAGGAAAAATGTCGACACCCCAATGCATCAGTGATTTATTAAAAGTTTTATTATAGCCGCGATGTTAATCCTTTTTCCTTTTAAAAATTTTATAAGATTCCTTTGTTTTTTTTTTTTTTTTACTCAAAATAAGTCTTGTGATCTGCTTCTGAAATGTGTGATCTTCGTCACTAGTGGGTCTCCCCCATGATCGGTGCGAATTTCTCTTTTATTCCCCACTTTGATGACTAAATTTTGTTTATTGTGTACGAATTAGATGAAAAGAAAATTTAAAAATATATTTTCAAATACTACACGTCTGTTGTGTCCATTTATAGGTGCGCAGAAAATTAGAAATTCTTGTAGACATCATTTAGACGAAATATTATTTACGAGTGTTAGGGCATTTGCCAAAAATTTTGTTTTATATTTTTAGAAAAAGAAAACATTAATTATACTTAATTTTCAAAATGTTAATGTTCATTAATTTAAAAAAAAAAATATGAAAGCAAATGGTTTTGAAATAAATTTGAGTACTACTGGGAGGTATTTCCTTCTTAAATGTGCAGACAAAAAAAAATAGAGAATATGGCTTAAATGGGTTCTTAAATTAGTATACCACAGTGACCTGGGGTAAAATTTTTTCGAAGGGGATCCGATGCCAACACTTCAATATCGCTTAAGTTTTTTTTTTCAGTGGTGAATATGGAGCATGTCCAAGTTTTAGGTAGTTCAAGAGTGTATACGCTGCAACATGACCGGGATACTTGTGTGTTCTCCCTAAAAGGTTGTAGCAATATAAAATGGTGTTGTTTTGTACTCCTAGCTATTCACATAAATATATTGAATCACTTAGCTGAACTTAAAAATAATTCCTTTGCCGAATTGACTATCAAGTACATTTGAAACCGTGCACTTCGGTTGATCAGTCGGTGGGAATCAATTTATCTTGACGCCACGCCACTGGTATACCAAACCTACAAATGTACTGCAACTTTATTTACTATCAACAACTGCGCAATTCGAAATAGAGAATACACTCGTAAAATGGTAAGAATCCATGCATCTTCTTTGGATCACAATTAGGTCATGTATCATGGCAACAACATGTGAGCTCTATTGAAAAAGCAGTGGCGCGCGTCATAATTGAGTTACCTGTTTAGAGCTAAGAGATATTTAACACCAGGCCAGCTTCAAATTCTCTATACGATGGTCAACTTTGAAATATCACATTAAAATATGTCTTCGGATATAATTGAGAACTGTCAATGCATAGAATCAGACAATTCGTAGTTGGGAATTTCGCTTCTGGATTTAATTTCAGAAAAGGAAAAACGCTTCCGGTTACATGTTTTTTGACCAATCGAAAACGCCATTAAAGAACCTTGATTGGTGCACGCTAGTTATGTTCTTTCCAAGAAAAAAATTATCGATCACACAAAGAATATCATTTAATTGTCGACCGAAGGATCGCCTTTTTGCAGCCAAGATGAGAAGACAGTTGACAGTCGATCGCCTGCGCCCATTTAAGGTTTCTATCTTCTGATTAAAGATCAATTTGAAATGATTTTGTAAACTGAGGGCCGGAATCGGATGAAACTCCCATTACATAAAAATCAGTAAAATTCGTACGCAGCAATTTTTGTTTGGCAGAAGCTGTCAACTGTTTTATCTGACAAGTGACACTCGACTTCGATATCGTTTGTTTTGATATTTGTTTTTTTTTTTTGTCAATAGTTCTGTCAAAGATAATCGAACTGTTTATTTGCTGTCATTTATATAATCTTGCTCCCGTAGCTTTTGTAAATTTGTCCTTACACTCACTTTAAGAAATTAAAGGGTTTTCTAATGTTATAGTGTGGGAACAGACCTACTTTGATGTTTCTTGTTTGACATTTGATAGTTCGTACAATACATCAATTTTGCTGTAACATTCTTCGTATGCAAGGAGATGTTTGTTTGTTAAGTGGCGCTACAGTCCGGAATGAACCTGGGCCTCAACCAACATGCCTCTCTAATTAGCCCGGTCCTTAGCTAACTGCCTCCAGTTGCGCACTCCAAGTTGGTTGAGGTCGGTTTCCACTTGTGCGCGCCACTTAAGGCGAGGTCTTCCTCTACTGCGTCCGACGTCTGGCTGGGAATCGAAGACGGAGATAATTATAGAATTATAGAAAAATATGAATTCATGCACTACATTGTCTTATTCATAATTTCTGCTGAAACTTGTCACATACATTTAATATCACAATTTTTAGCAGAAAAAAACGTAAGCTGTCAAAAAGTTATTGATTTGTTTCCTAAGTACACCTGGCAAATATTTGGCTACAATATCACCCCATCCCATATAACAATATTTTGACATTTCTATGACACTAATGTTTAATCAAACTTCTTTCATAAAACCAAATGATCTCAACCGTTTTTTTTAATTACCTCGATAAACTTATTCAACAATCACCCGTGATCCTGATATGATTGTCAATTAGTTTTAACAACATCCTCCCCTCACAACAACTTTCCAACATTATTACCGAAATGAAATCACTGCCACAACAATGCCATCCAACATGGTAACCCCAATGAAATCCCAATTTCTGGAGACCTCTCGTTATAATCTTATCATTGGCTATCTATTTGGAAAATCACAAAATATTGTTAAATATCCCCATGTTCAACGTTCGTTTAATTTATTTGTACAAGCCTATGTCAGACTTGAAACGGAATTCCCCCCAGTAATATATTTATCTGCTTTTTGTTTTATCAAATTATTGCTGTTTAACGGTGTTTCGATGGCCAATCGGTACACTATCGCATCATCGTATGATAAGGTTAAGAACTCTTGGCCTACTCATATATGAAGTAGTAAATCGGTCTGTTATCGAGGAAGAAAAAAACCCGCTTTACGTTATCAAAGGTAAATGTGTCGTCTAAAAGGGGGCAACACGTCATTGCCATCTATAACGCTTGTATTTTGTTTATGATAAGAACACCTTAGACGGTTTTTGACGTTTGTATATGACGCAATGGTTTTTCTTTTGACAATCATATTTTTAGGGGAGTAGTAGAATTCATGTTTGATCCGTTTGATTACTTATGAAAACTTGTTATACTGGTAGGCATTGTAATGGAATTAGTTAAAAGAATTGCTCAACAAAACATTATTGTTTTGTGACGTTTAAGTAACAACAGCATCGAGTGCAAATAACTGTCAGCAAATCCTACAAATTTACACCAGACGTCAATTGAGTGTGGTGAGTTGTGATTGTGGTAAACAAAATGTTATGAGAGTGGAAATTTTGCAATGAAAAGGAAGATGCAAAGTGGAAAGGAACAGTAAATTGCATCTAAAGTGATAAGCAAATGATGATACTTTGGAATTCCTATTTTGCAATAAATGCTATCACTGACTATTTCGTAAGGGCTGAGCTGAGAGTAATGGGTTAGTTTGTTTTCATTCATTAAGTGGGGGTTTCGAACAGAATTAAAAATCAAAACAAGGGGGGTTTTTCATGTGCATTGTGTTGTTAGCAAGCTCATGTTGTTTGCCTCCGTCTTATGGGTTTCCAATGTGTTATGTGCATTTTTAGTGCACAAATGTGGTTCTTTCGAACCAAAGTTCTTAGAAAAAATTAGACGGAGTTTTGTAGTTGTTTATGATGATTTGAATATCATCGTACAATTGGTTCTGAAATTATTTTAATGTTTTCGTTTGCAATTAATCATGGTTCACAGGAAGTCAAGGCTTGACCAGGTCTATATGACACACAACTCACTTAGACAAAAGTCTAAAGCTCAAAAAACAAATTCAACAGGGACGCATATATTTAAAGCAGATCCTCGAGCTCAATTATATTTTCTGACTACAAGCTGCCCCAGATTGCCTTTTAAAGATTACACACTGCTTGATCTCAAAGTCAACCCGTCCTGTCATCGCATATGAACGACGTGAAATATCAAATTTATTGGACGAATAACCATGTATTTGGAACCAACTTAAATTTTGGTTTAAACGTTCCTCTAAAGAGGTTCCTAAACTATGATCCCTTCCTCTGGTTACAGAGACTTGGACAGAAGTGGATGTGTAGTTTCGCATGCCTCCTTGTCACCACAGCCGCTATAGATGCCTTCAACCTTGAGATTTTGCTATTTTGTATGATTTGTTCAGATTCAGATCTTGAACTTCATTCGGATCTTGTGCTTTATTCGGATCTTGTACTTCATTACGATCTTGTACTTTATTCGGTTATTGTACTTCATTCAGATCTTGTACTTCATTCGGTTCTTGTACTTCATTCAGATCTTGTACTTCATTCGGATCTTGTCGGATCTTGTACTTTATTCGGATCTTGTACTTCATTTGGATCTTGTACTTTATTCGGTTATTGTACTTCATTCAGATCTTGTACTTCATTCGGTTCTTGTACTTCATTCAGATCTTGTACTTCATTCGGATCTTGTCGGATCTTGTACTTTATTCGGATCTTGTACTTCATTTGGATCTTGTACTTCATTTGGATCTTGTACTTCATTTGGATCTTGTACTTCATTTGGATCTTGTGCTTCATTCGGACCTTGTACTTCATTCAGATCTTGTACTTCATTCTGATCTTGCACTTCATTCAGATCTTGTACATCATTCAGATCTTGTACTTCATTCAGATCTTGTACTTCATTCAGATCTTGTACTTCATTCAGATCTTGTACTTCATTCAGATCTTGTACTTCATTCAGATCTTGTACTTTATTTGGATCTTGTACTTTATTCGGATCTTGTACTTTATTCGGATCTTGTACTTCATTTGGATCTTGTACTTCATTTGGATCTTGTACTTCATTTGGATCTTGTACTTCATTTGGATCTTGTACTTCATTTGGATCTTGTGCTTCATTCTGATCTTATACTTCATTCGGATGTTGTACTTCATTCAGATCTTGTACTTCATTTAGATCTTGTACTTCATTTAGATCTTGTTCTTCATTCAGATCTTGTACTTCTTTCATATCTTGTACTTCATTCAGATCCTGTACTTCATTCAGATCTTATACTTCATTCGGATCTTGTACTTTATTCCGATCTTGTACTTCATTCGGATCTTGTACTTCATTCGGATCTTGTACTTCATTCGGATCTTGTACTTCATTTGGATCTTGTACTTCATTCGGATCTTGTACTTCATTCGGATCTTGTTCTTCACTCGCTATTTGAGATCCCCTTCTGTAGATAATTTGACCTCTTTGCAAATTCGACGTACCTACTAGCCTCAATTTTATATCATTCATCAATCATCGTGGGTTATTGACATCACTGACAACTTTAAGGCGGCATTCGGGATTGCCAGTACCTCAAATTTGAACAAATTGCAATGATAAGGAGCCCTGAAAAAGAATACTGGAATTGTGTTGTTCGTGTCATTGTTAGTTAGACTCTTGCATATATGCTGCAACTGACTATCCTGTGGGTCGTTCAAGCCCGTCATGCTCTTTTAAGTATCACATCACATGCCATGAGTATTAAAAGCCTGGTTTCACTTGTCACACGTGAGCCGGTTAATAATTTGAAGCCTTTATTCACCACACTAGTGTCAAAAAATATCCACTGGCTAAAATGTTAACGCAATTGGCATACGGTCTTATTATCCAAAACAAAAATAATATTTCCATTGCTTCCCAGCTTTGCCATTCTGTTTTTCGAATCTTCCAACTATTTTCCCCAACAAATTCACATTTAGACCGATTTATTTCTTTTCTTTGGTAATTTTCTTGTGTAAATTTGGCAGATTCAGGAATTCGTTACCTATACACTACATACCAATCCATTTCAGCGAGCTTCTCAAGATGCTTCTAAATAATCAATTCTAGTCTATTTCACATGCGCATATTCATAGAAACCTTGTAAATACATCGATTATACAAATGACGTCAAATGTCAATTCCGTTTTCACATTTGTGAATCAAGCTGATCTAGAATTTATTTGACAATCAACGGCACGCTAAATTACGTAAAGCTTTGGAAATGTTACAAATGAGCTTATAACACCAAGTCGTAAACATCCGTTCCGATCATGTCGGAATACTTCCGCCCAAAAATTACTAAGGATTACCCCACCCAAAGTCAACCACCTTTTCACAGAACCTAACTACAAACAGTCAGGCAATTCCATCCTCAACTTGATGCACCAAATTCACTTCCAAAGTCCAAAGCCCCAACTCAGAACTTAGAGTCTTGTTACTTTGTCACGTCTCCACCCGTCCACATCTGTCACGAGTGCACTTAAAAAAAAAATCGGGATTTCAAAGCCACAAAAGCACAATGAAATTGCGCGCACAATTTAATTGCATTCAACTTTTGCGTGCTATAACTTTATACAACCCAACGGCGCGGCGAGTGTAAAGTAAAACTCTGGGGAATCCCGCCTTTCAAATGTGTAACCGCACAGTAAAACTCTGTGGCTTGCTCATCATTTCTTTTTTTTTTTTTCATGTGTGAGTGTATGTCTGCCTTCATAATTTTAATTATGTTTGGGTTTTTGCTGTATCGCCCCGAAGGCATGAATAAGGTCAGTAGAATTCCCTTATCCCCGGTCGAAACGAAAGAAGGAAGCTCCCTCCTCGACGAAGTGCAATAACACATTCGTTTCATGACCCCAGATGTTTTTTGATTGAAATTTCTCTAAAGAGTCGGCTTGTCATAACTTGAAGTGCTCTCAAAGTCGAATCAGTTCACAATGACATAATCCAGGTAGGTAGTCCCTCAAGGTTTTTTTTTCTCCATTTTCTATTTTGGATCGACGTGAAAAACCCCAGTGACAGGTCGTCGTGCGCGTCTCGCGCTTTTAGCCGCACTTGCGCATTGCAATGCGTGTAAAGTGTGATGTATTACACAGTATGACTTTGGAAATTGACTTTTAACACCGCAACCGATCGGCATTGCTAATTGGGAATTTTCAAGTGGTTTGTGACAAGCCTTTTGGGTGCTGCTTTCCAAATGTCTGAGCCTCTGTTATGCTGGTGTGATTGCTTACATCCACTTTTCTGTGTTTCCATTTCTTTCTTTTGGGTTTCTAAAAAAAAAAATGTTTCTCTGTCTGTGTTTGCCATTTTTTTATGGAAAAACCAATATTTTAAGAAATGGTGGCAAAGGCGATATCATCTACCAAAAACTTGTTGGCAAACTTGTGTGTCTTTGCCTCTTTGTCTCTTGATTATCACATCTTTGAGACACCCAATCAATAAAAAAAAAAACAACCAAATCCAATCAACGACAGTAGATACTAAAATTTGCATATCGCGCATGAATAATAATATAACGACTTTTTTTTTTTGATCATTCTGTCTACGAGGAGAGTTTTGCTTGCTATCACTAAATGATGTGAAAGTCGGCTCTTCGAGAAATGTCTTTTTAAAATTTTATCGCCTCCAAAACAAGTACAAGATACGACTTTTCATGGTCAGATACAATTCTAAAATTTCTCACGTGGAGCTATTTGCCATATGTACGTTTCGATTGTCAAGAATTAAACTGCAATCGATCACTTTGCCAATTCCCCTATCTCTGTTTTTGCCGTCTCTTATTTTTTTATTAATTAAAAAAAAAAAAAAAAAAAACAGGAAAGGAGGAGAAGAATGAAAAAAAAAAAAAATCAATAAATAATACATCACTGGAAATCCCAGATGACGGATGAATTCTTGATCCACACACATATTCGAGTTATTCGAGTCGTGTGTCGAGTATTAGTTCTCAATTCGTTATGAGTTAGGTTCTTGTGACCGGCTATCATGGGATGTCGGAGATGCTGGTATGAACCGGTATGATATACTCACTGAACCATGAGATTTAAATAGACCGGAAGACTTGAAACAAAACGATCTAATGTGATAATGTCATTGGGTGAGAGATCGCCTAGAAAATGCCAACAATGGAAAATCTAGTACTGCGTTTGTAATGGGAGGAGTTTCCGTGGGAACATTGCAAGTATGCAAAATGTGGCGTCATGGCCCATGAGTAAGCTCATGATCGCATACTGGATTTATGTTGATCTAAGTGTTTTTTTTTCATCGAGATGTATGTTTCTGTTGTGAAAAGTGATTCATTGAATGCATTGTCAGCGTCATGGGAGATGTATACCTTACAGCAGGAGCCCTTTACAAACGTTTAAGTGGAATGTGTGATTCAAATGAGTGTTTTACATTATTTCATTCGAAATTGCATCCCTAAGAAATGGGAATTGGATTTCAAATTGGTCGCTTTACTTGGAAAATTGTGCGTTGCTATGATTTTTATCAACAAGAGATTCAATTTGAAATCATCAGCGGCACGATCGCTAGCCAGCTACGAGTTGAAGTTTCCTCTTAAACTGCAGCTGACAAGATCATTAGTTAGTGAACCAAACAGATACTCAAACTACAAGCCTCTCCTAGTAACACTATACATAATAGGTACCTTTCATTGCCATTGACTAGTTGGTTGAGGTTGCTCCTTAATCTGCAGCTCACTCGATCATTGAATCAAAAAGATCCTTAAGCATTGCCTGTTCAAGTGACGCAGTACTTAATTGCTACTTTAGCTGACACGATCCTTAAACAGTAAATCTGATCGTGCCGGATAAAGGTTAGAGAATATTCTTTCTCTTTTTAACTGTATCAGGTAGCAGCCTTAAATTTAATACAGTTAAAAACCTTTAGCCGACACGATCCCTATTCAGCTTCCGGTGCAGTTCATTACAGCCGATCACAACCGTATGCTGATCTTGTTAGTGTTACCCTTTTGTTTGAAGGACGCGGCTGCTATTTTCAGCGGAGTCTATCATTGTTAGACTTAACTTTTTGGGAAGCTGCTGGTAATTAGCTCAAAGTGCCCCAGCCATCTTTATAACCGTTCGTACAAGATCTGCGTGCAAAATAAAGACTCGGTAAAACCATGACAAGACAGTTAAAAACCTTTAGCCGAAACGATCCCTATTCAGCTTCCGGTGCATTTCATTACAGCCGATCACAACCGTATGCTGATCTTGTTAGGGTTACCCTTTTGTTTAAAGGACGCGGCTGCCATTTTCAGCTTAGTCTTTCATTGTTAGACTTAACTTTTTGGGAAGCTGCTGGTAATTAGCTCAATGTGCCCCAGCCATCTTTATACCCGTTCATACAAGATCAGCGTGCAAACAAAAAATAAAGACCCGGTAAAACCATGACAAGGCGATGCCTACAAGATGTTATGCCACCAACCTTAACGTAGAGAATAGAAAATTGATGAGATCCTTAAAAATAGGCTTACAAATAATTTTTTAATTGTTTTGAATTAGTCGATGAAACAGCGCTATAGTCCGGACCAAGGCCTCAGACAACATGGCTTTCCAATTAGCTTCATCTGTAGCTAACTGTCATCCACTTCAACTTGGTTAAGGTGAACTTTTGCTTGTTCGTGCCACTTTAGGCAAGCTCTTTCAAGATCTATATAAGATCAGGATTTTATATAGGATCTCCATAGTAGTTCGTCTAAGGGCTTTATTATAATTAATTCTGCGCTTTATTTTCAATAATGTGTCGTTATCAGAGATAAGCGTTTGCATAACAAAAACCCAATCTAGCACAGATAACAAGAATCTCCAATGGGGCTAAAAAAAAACTACAAATACCACAGGCTCGGTACCACACAGGGCGTATATTATTTCTCACACAACCATTCATGTATTCAGAATTGAATAACTATTGCGAATATCGTCATCAAAAAAGTGTGGTTTAGCTAAGCCAAGTATAACAAGTCATTGTGAATGGTTCGTAGGTAATTCATTAGTTACGCGCCTAAAACTATGCACCAAACGGGAATATTCTGCGATTTTTTCGAAATCGGAGAATTTTCTAACGAGGTATCCGTTCCGACAAGCATTTTGAAGAGAACTTCCGGCAAAATGTAACGACATGCGCATCGGCGATATGCGCGTTAAGTCAACAATTTTTGACAGGTAGGCGTTGAATTTCCTCCGAAGTTGTCCTACTAAGATCAGCGATTTTATGTTTCGTTTAGTTTGTTCTGCAACGGATATTTCGAAAGCAAACTGAGTTCCGATTAGAACTGGCTTAAGTTTCGAAAATTCCTCGGAACGGATACCTCGGTAGGGCTGATTATTAGATAAGAAGAAAATAAGAAGGCAGGTTAACAATAAACACAATAGAACACAAATTCTGCTATTTAAGCATTCAAACGTCGGGAATACCATCCCCCTAATAAGTTCACTCCAAATATATCGTTTAGTGGAGACACTTCTACTTATCTAATTTCACAACCAATAATTGTAATAGTCTACCCTCTATTACAATTATTGGTTGTGAAATTAGTAATGTTGAATAAGGGTGGTATTCCTGAACGAATAATAAACGGAAGTCGTATAGAAAAGCAAACTTAGCTTCTTCATTTTATTGTGTGTGTGTGAAGTTACATTTTTACCATCCATGAAGAATGGGAGCTTCTGTTTAAAGCCGACTCCGAGAGGCAATTTGAGAATTGCTAAGGCGCCATTCATGACAGTTTTTTCACTCTTGGATGTTTGTCACACTTTCGCAAAGGGGGACAGTTAAAAAAAAAACGTAGATGTTTCGGATTTTATCCATGAACCCTGCGTTTAGTAGTCCAATGCACTAGACCACTTCACCCACTATTAAGAATGAAAAGAAAAAAAAAATTCCTTTAAGAATTTTTCGAACTTGTGGGCTCCGTCAAACTTTAAATGTTTATATGCTGATCAACATGTTTTACATCTAGTAGAAGTATAACTGATCATTACATATGTAGATCAGTCAGTTTCAAGTAGATCTTGGTAATATATTGTCATATGCAGCTCAAAATGTCAGTGTCATCAACATGAAACAAAAAATAGACGTTCAGTATGGTCAGGACGAAGAGAGGATGCCTATAACAAAGTTTGAAGTAGATGTCATCAACGCATTATGCCACATGTTCATGGGCTAAATAATTACTAAGATATTGGTGACAAACCGAACAGGACTTGACATATAATGAAACTAAACTCGTCGCCAGTCACAAAAGCAGACAAAGCACAAGTCTGTCAATAATGACCCAAACATTTAACCTCTTTATACTTTTTTTTATTACTAATCCCCTCACTGTATGTCATTCTTCTAAATATTTTCGATTTGCTAATGAGAGAACATATTACAAAAAACTTGCTACACAAGTTCTATCAGCGCATTGCAATGTCTGAAATATATTCTAAAACAGCTGTTTAAAAAAAATGTTTTAAAAATAACCTCTGATTGAATTTTAGCCAGAGAAACGAGTTTCTTTAAAATTTTATTACACAGAAAAAAATAAGTAAATCCCTTGGCAGGCACTTTTCCCCCTATCGACAGTGATGAATACAAATTTCTTTAAACAAATCTCATGTCGAATAGTTTTGTTGTCTATCGAAATAGTGTTTTGAAGCATTCCTCTGGACTTTAGATTCATGACGAAATACAAATTTATGTAAAAAAAAAAAACACTCCAAAATGTTGGTATCTGATTTTTTTGTTTGCTATACCTAATAGATGAATGAAACCAAAAATGTGGAACGTATCTGAGAAGGACGTAAAACAAAAAATAACTCATACGCCACCTACTCGTTATTTGTTTTCTTCTTTATTTTTTTTGTTTTTCTGCATAAATATGCATAAATCAAATGTATTTAGACACAATGCCGTCGTCTACTAGCTATTTATAAATACCACGAGTTTGCAAAGACATG
This sequence comes from Rhingia campestris, assembly GCA_932526625.1. Taxonomy (NCBI): domain Eukaryota; kingdom Metazoa; phylum Arthropoda; class Insecta; order Diptera; family Syrphidae; genus Rhingia; species Rhingia campestris. The sequence goes on from OW052182.1 coordinate 192,668,961, forward strand.
AAAACAAATCGATCCACATTATTAAAATGCCAACCACAAATTGATTGAGATTTACACAAAGCAGAACCCCATTTTGTGATGCGAATTTATGATCCACAAGACACATTCCATAGATTTGGATGCAATTTGAATAAAATTCCCACAGAACCGATAATGGATTTTTTTTTTCAAAGCACATCCAGTTGTGTTCATTTGAAGTACATCAAGCTCTAGTTGATTCATGATGTTGAGGTAATCATGTGTGTGGACCTTGCTTGTTTCCATAATAATTAAAGCGTAGATAAGATGGCGTATTTCCGCATCATTAAACACCATTTTATTGACATTGCTTCCACATGTGTGTGATGATGATGATGATGCATAAAGAGTAAATGGGAAATTCTCGATTTCTGTTTGGAATCATCAGTTCAATGGTTGGGAGAAGCCTACGGAAATTGCTAAGGCGCCACTCGATCAGGAAACTCCCAAATCGAAAACAAATTGCGACACTTGATCAAACAACAACGGTGATACTGATAAACAGGGAATACGGCTGAAGAGTGACTTATGTGGCGTTCTTTTAGGTTGTTTTTGAGTGAGACACAACCAAAGTGCACGTACGAAAAGAGTGTATGACTAAAAAAGTGTGCAAACCAATGATGATGAGGAGTTTTGCTTGCGGTCTGAGATGGATTTTCCAAATGTTTTTTTTTTTTTTTTTTGGGGCTTCATTTGGCGGTCTGATTCCAAGGAAAAGTTGACTCTTTCTTATGAAGTAGCACCACCAAGTGGGTTGAGTTGGATGGATGAGTCGGGGGGAATCCACAGACAATGGATTTATTTTGTGGGTCGATGTGCTTTGGTGTTTTTTTTTTTAATTGATCGCCAAATTTGGGGTTAGTTTTAATTTATTTGTTGAAAAAAAAAAAAAAAAAAAAAATCAATTACGTATGGCAGTAACCGACAGATAGCGTTTTAATGTCAAATGTCGCCGCCTTGAAAAAAGTGAATTTTTTTTTTCTTAAATATTGGAATAACCTATCGAGTCCAGTGATTGGGATTTTTTTTTTTACAAACAATTTATTTACGATAGGTGTAGACATGGCAATTACTGAATGCGGTTGGTTTTACCCGCCGGGGCTTGATACGTTAAGTGGATTTATGTTAATAAAGGCTTAGGGTAATTGAATTCGTTTTAAAAATAAATAAGACAAGGGGACGAATATTTTGAAAATAAGTCAGTATGGTGGGAAGCGGATGCGATCCATCACAAGTAGCGGGGTAACTTACAGGAGCCATACAGCCTACTCAAGCCTCAAGCCTACCTTCTCTATTCTATTTGTGTGTGCAAAGTTATATATGTGCTCACAAAGAAAGGTACTTCTAGTTTAACGCCGATTCTGAACGCCAAATTTGAAAAGCTTATATATGATAGCTGTATACTCTTGGATGTTTACGTTCTGATAAAAGAATAAGCCTGTTAAGGTCTCTGCATGAAACAAGATAGGCTTTCATTCTATTTAATTCTCCTTTCAGACATTTAGTCCAAGTCGCCTGTCTGCAATTCCTTGATTATTATACCGGAGGCTAAATCTTTCTCGTCTCTAACCTGGGGATTTTGACTCGAAGGTTGTTTTGGATGAAGCTCTATAGTCTATTTAGCCGAGCAAATGCAGTTCACGTCTTCTTACTGCGTTGGGGATAGGTTAGGTTAGGTTGGTGGGTTGGGTTGGTTGAGGCAGACGGTGTGTGTCTTCCCTCATCGCACTCAGGTCAATATAGACCCATTGTGATGCCCGTTGGGGGTCCACTTGTGTGGTTGGTTCATTCATTGCCCCGTTACTGTCCATTGTTGTTAGCCTCTTTCCAGCCATCCAGATGTTGTTGCAAACCTGAAAAGATTAGGGAGAGGGATTTCGGATAGATCCGTGAGGTCATGGAAAAAGTATTTTCCTAAGGTTCTCATTCTTAATTGGCTGAGGCATGGGCAGTGGCACAGAAAGTGGAGGGTATCCTCGTGTATTTCTTCATCACCGCAGCCTCTACAGAGGTCATCATCTATGAGATGCATTTTCAGTTTGTGGCTTGGGATTCAAATATTTTTGTGGATGGAGCATTAAGCTTATTCAGCCGAGTCGCTGCTATTGACGTATTTTTACATTTCGTACTTCATCTTCGTACAGTTGATACAGATCATAAAGTTCGCTGTTCAATGTTCAGCCCTATCGAGGTATCCGTCGGAGCGGACAATTTTCCGCAACGCATACTTCGTCGGAGTTTTAAATTCCATTCGAGGTATGTGTCATCGAAAAAAAATGCTACACAGACGCGACGGCTTCACTTCACTACAATTCGTAAATACATTCCACAAAGAATTTGTGTCGGAGGAAATCGGAAAAAGAATGGCACTTAGCTGTCAAAAATTGCACGAAAAAAGCACCTAAACGCACTTCAACCTAATTCTTCGGGATACGTTACAAAATGTCGAAGAAATATTCCGAACAGAAGAATACCTCGAAGCAAAAATCCTCCGAATCGTACAAAATCGGAGAATTTTCCGCTCCGACGGATACCTCGATAGGGCCGATTCTTTTGCATTCGCCTTGATTGAATACAAAACCAAAAATTGGAGGAAGCATTTTCAATCAGACGTTCCGAGTTCGTTTAAAAAAACTGGGAAAAATGTTTCGCACTTTTTAAGAAGCCTTTTCGATGTCACCATTTATACAAATTAATAAAACTATCTGTGAATGGATGATTTTTTTAAGGTCACTCGTACCTTCAGCACAACATGTGGGTTTCTCGGATCCCAGGTAGGACAATTTTTATTTAAATTCATTCACTCCCATCCCAGCCAAAAATGTGATTCATAATGAATACCTATTTCGATGTCCAAAATGGTCCACACATTCCATGAATTGAGCATAATTATGACCTCGCGTAAATCCAGATCAACTGTCAAAGTCCTGCGAATAGTGGTGTAAGGAAGCCATGCTCCATTGTTGATATTCATTAAGGTGCGTGTCTCATTTCGAACACATGACTTACGGTGGCGATGTTTTGGTGTTTACGTTTTAAACACGCAATTGCGTTGGTTCCTAAGTCAGAAAAACAATTATGTTGACCGAAAAAATCGCGAATCTTGTTAAATGCAACTTTAACAGTAAACACCAATTTTGAATAAGACTAACAAGTTACAGTGGATCAATAGACGTGCAAACAAGATATTTTACAGCAGAATACTTTGTATGGAGGAAAATCATTAGGGGTATTCATGCAACGTCGGAAAGTCGTCGTAAACGTTGTAAACGTGATAAAATTACGACGTGATAAATGAATTGTCAAAATTTGTATGGAAATCTTTTCCAACAATATCGGAATTTTCACACAGGAATTGGGTGCGTAAACTGAGATGGTAAACGTTGTAAACTTTTGAAATGCTATTTTGACATTTCATCAGTCAGTTTTACACATCAAACATATGCGCTAAACTAAAAAAAAAAATTATCGAGAACGGAAAGAGAACATAAGGAACAAAATGAAATTGAATTCAGTGGGTTACCGCATTATTTAGTTGTGCAGTTTTAGGGTCGTTCATGAAACGTCATCGTAAAATTACATTCTTTCGCACGTAATAAAATTACAACATTGCATGAATACCCTTATTATTATTATAAGCTGCAAAGTAAGAAAACCGTTGTTTTGACAGAAAACGTTCCTTTCTGCTAAAAATGTTGTTCCACTTAATAAAGAAAAAACTTTCTGAGGGATCCGTAAGAGTAACACGCCTGATGACTCCATTACAAAATGGCCTCAGTTTGTACTTGTCATCTGTCATATAGAAAAGCCGTGATAAATTTGGTAATTGACTTTTAAGGCGACTTGCATTAACCAGTAGTAATCTCAACTACTTAGACATTTTGTTCTGAATGTCCGGCAACTAACCATTCGTTGGTTGCATAAACGCGCACAAACGCGTCCAGGATACCCAATAATTGTTCTGCTTTACTGCTTTTATCCAGTAAACGTCCAGCAAAGCAATTATTTCTGATTAAGGATTCGGTTAAGGATTTTGTCTGTGGCTGATATTTTCTATCAGATGTGTACATATCGTTTCAGTTATTTTCTTTCAAATGTGTACCAACATGGTCATGTCCCAATCAAAATGAAGGAAGGTATACAAAAAAATTGTTTAGCCCTACATCAGTAATTCTAGGAAAAATAATAAACCAGAATTTGGGTTGCTTTTTCTTAAGTTTTAACCTAATGCGCTTCGCCAAAGTATCGCTTTCCCAGAGTTACTCTCTGTAGGAGATGACTCCGAGGTGGATAAACTTCTTAAATTTCTTAATGTTGTATTATCCATGTGTCTGGATCTTGGCAGATCTGCTTCCTACTCCTACCTACAATTACCAGCACCACATCAATTTTCCATCTGTCAAAAAATTCGAAACCACAGTTTCGGGCATGCAAATTATTGCTTCAGTGTTTTGGGACCGAAAAGGCATCAATATGGTCGAATTTCTTAGAGCGACCATCAATCCACAACGATATGGTGACTATGAGACCTCAATTAAACTTTTTCAACACAATTTTGTACCTCAGCATGCAGGGTTGATTGCAGTGTACCTCGTACTAGAATTGTTGAAAACTCACCTCGTTTTTGGCGGCGGCAAACAAAGAAAATCAGAAACGGCCGTATGCCATTTGGAGTGTGTTTATTTTTGTTTTTTTTTTTTGCAATAAAACCGTAAAACCATATAAACCTCATCGATAAAAGGTTCGCTAAACCTCCGACACATGCCTGTCGTTATTGGCAAGGATGACCATCCCGTACACAGTAAATGCAACCACGCCGGCCGAAACTAAATATATTCGGCCCCATCGAGGTATCCGTCGGAGCGGAAAATTCTCCGATTTTGTACGATTCAGACGATTTTTGCTTTGAGGTATTCTTCCGAAAAGCTGTTCGGAATATTTCTCCGACATTTTGTAACGCTTCCCGGCTAATCGCGTTGAAGTGCGTTCAGGTGCATTTTTCGTGCAATTTTTGACAGCTAAGTGGCACTCTTTTTCCGATTTCCTCCGACACAAATTCTTCGCGGAATTTATTTACGAATTGTAGTGAAGTGAAGCTGTCGCGTCTGTTTAGTATTTTTTCGATCACACATACCTCGAATGGAATTTGAACCTCCGACGAAATATGCGTTGCGGAAAATTGTCCGCTCCGACGGATACCTCGATAGGGCCGATTAATTAGTCGCCATGATACATACCGCTTTGATTTCTGGGCTCCATTAAGCGAATAGATTTCAGTTAAAATCAGTGACACTTCCATTTTGTACATTGTACTCGTGACATTTTACGTTTGACATTAATATGTCACAAAGCCTTTGCCCTCGGTTTGCATGTCGCAATATTTTTCAATATTTCAAATATTTCTGAATTACCGGTGACCAGCCGTATGACCTGTTTTTATGATCTGAAACGTCAATTCCCGTTAACTAAACGATAAACGTTGTCTCTTGAAAATTAGCCTCGAATTGGAAGATAAAATCTTCGAACCGAGAAAATCCTATCGATGCGAAGTTTAAACACAAGCTTCATAGTTTATCATTTGTAAATACGATCCATTACCGCATCTCAACAGATTTGTAAATTTACACGTGTGCCATCACCTGTATCCAAAGCGGAAGCTAAATGCAGTCATGAAAACAGCATTCCTGTTTACAAATGCCATCGACGTAGTTTTAAAACGTGTGAGATTCAACCAAAAACAATTAAATTGTTCAAATCAATGTCATGTGTCATTCACACTTGCATCTATCGAACGTGTGATTAGTATTGCAAAAACAAAAAAAAAAAACCCAACCAATATTCGACATCCAATCGTATCTAATTGTGGGCATACTGTCATTACTCAACTGATGCATCTGTATGCGAGTATATCTGTATGTTGACCCTTTCAATTTTCTCCAGTGCAACGCAATTAAAGATTGAGTTGTTTTTTTTTCGCAACTGACAGCTAAAGTAAATAAATTGTTGCTTTCTCTGTTTAGCGTGCACATATCTTCCTATCACCATTTACAGTTTGTCAAACAACAGGCCGTAGTCATGTGTTAATATACATATATATGTACGTGTATGGATGTATACAACAAACCACAACCAGTCCCACGTTTTTATTGTGGGAATTTCTTGGGTTTTTCTGAATTTAACACATGCCGCTTGCTTTGGTCGCCGCACTGCCAGTTAATCAGCGTGAGAGACCTTTCATTGGGATGACAAAAAAAAGAAGCCAAAAGCTTAACCATTTTGTTTGTTAATATAAATGTGGAATGTATTTATTGTTTGACTGCTACGCGCGTTGATCTCAACCAGTAGTGAGAGTTTTTTTTTTATTTGTTTGCATGTTTTTGCTGTTTTGCTGGCTTAAACTAGTCGGAGAGCTTTTCTCAATGAAATGTAGAAACGTAATCCGAAACGGAGTGTTTAAATGTGTCGAGTAATTATCAGTATTATTGACACGAAAGTTCTCCTTGGAATATAAGCGGTTATGCAGGTGTATTTATGTGGTTGTATGGGGTTGATTTACAAAATCTTATCAAAATACACATAAAATACATCCTAATACAACGTGTGGATCATGTGTGGAACGTGTATTAGAAAATCGCTGTTGGTAATTCATAAAACTGGTAGTATAACAAACAATTGGAGATGTTTTTCTCTTTCGTTTGCATGAATGTTTTTTATGAACTATGAACATGTGTGTAATTGAATTATTTTACAGTAAGATGTCAAATATTTATTCAATTATCTCTAATACTACTTTCACACCGAACCAAAAACTGAGTTTTCGTCAAAAGGTTACGAAAACTACTCGGCACTTTCACACCAAACATCAACAGGGATTCGTTGACATTTTAAAAAAATAATGCACTCCATTTATGTAATTTTATGAACCCATTTAATTTGTAAACCACATTTAAACCTTAATGACATTCAAAAGAAAATATTTTGAAATTAATTTTGTTGCAAATATGAATACAAAACTGACATCAAAATGTTCCCGAAAAAATAAAAAAACAATTCATTTGTTTTGATAGCTAGACGTCAGATATTCTGTGGGAAGTGTGGAACCCACGAGTGGAATGTATGAAAGGGTGTGTTCGCTTCAACAAACTCCAACGAAATAACGTCTGCGAAGCGGTTTCGAACTACTAGTTTTCGAAACTGAAAATTTATTTGAAAACTTCAAGTTTCTATGAAGGTTTTGGGTATTTTTGCGAAAACTCATTTTCGGTTCGGTGTGAAAGCTATCCGTGGATTTCGACGAACATACCACTGGAGAGTTTGATAAACAGATTCGTAAAAGTTATGGGTGACTTACAGCAACTTATTTATTCTGCTACCCACGGGTATTCTGTTGAATGGTTCTTATACAGAATCTCCTTACACGTTCGAGTGAGGGCTTTATTACTAAATTTCCTTCTTTTCCCGAAGAAACATCGTCATTCTGCACTGACGGACGATTTTGGGTGGCATACCAAAACTGGGCATGGCTCTGTATATGTAGTGTGTTTTTAAAAATATTGTCGAATACGTCTTTGAAATCGATGAATAGGTGGTGAATATCGATTTGGACTTCTTGGGTTTTATTTAAGAATCTGCTGAACTGTGATTAGCTACCTAAAACCCACCAAAAAATGCAAGTCACCCCTAGTTTTATTAATGAAATAAGCCTAACAAACATAAATCATCCAAATCCATGCATCCCAAGCGCTCACAATCGCGTGTGGGTCACATGTGGAATGTATATTTTCAGAAATACCTTTGGTATTTCCCAAAGCACTTGAGATAAGAGTTGCCCCTTGGAGTTCGATACGACTACACTTTAAAGTTGTTATCGGATTTGGTTGTCTTGTGAACAAAATAACTGCCAGCCAATGTTGTTTTTGGAAAAAAACAGTTTTTCGGTAAAATTTGTTTTTTTTTTGTCTTACACGATCAACTTTGAAATAACCTAGATGAGTTCGGTGTTGAGTTTGGCAGATTACCGTCCTAGATCTACTCAGAAAATGCTGGGCAAATGCGACCAAAATAAAAGGTAAAAGTAGATGCTCTGCAAGTTACTCCAGAAATACATCCCAGTACAAAGTGGGTGCATTATGAACGAAAGAATTATTGTCATCTTTGCAAAGGACTTGATTGACTTAGGACCATTTCTTCAGTTTGAGCTGGTACATAAATAAATCGCACTGGATCACTTGAAGTAGAGCTTGAAAATAATTCAGCTGGGATATTCTCGAAGTGACTCTGCATTGAAGCCAAATAAGTTCTGTTTTTTCACTGTGAAATTCCTTTTCGGAATCGATCACAACATTGATTGCAACAAAAATTGCTTACTGCGATTGGCGCTTTAGGACACTGTAGCTAAAATATCTGGCATATCTCCATGTAAAGAGCCTTTCATTAGGGACTTGACAACATCTTTTGTAAATAAAATGCAAACCACTTGAGATGTGTCACAAAAAAAATGCATTGGCTTGAATTCCTATAAAACATTTATGTATGGAAATTGACTTCGTTCATATATCCACCACGGGAAAGTATGCAGCGGTCGATACATTGAACCAAATTTTTGATAACTCGGCGGCACATTTCGACCGATACGGCCGCTATTTCTCGTTCAATATTGGCTTTAGGACTGTACGTCGTCGGCTTGTTGGCATAGACCAATGATTTAATGTAGCCCCATAAAAAAAAGTCTATAGGCGTTAAATCATACGATCTCGTCGGCCAATCAAAGGATTCGTTTCTCGAGATAACACGTTCACCGAACTGAGACTTCAATAACTCGATTGTTGCTCCCGCTGTGTGGCTTGTGGCAACGTCTTGTTGGAACCACATATCATTGATGTTCAAGTCATGCAATTGCTCTAAAAAATAACGTTTTCCAAAATGTGTCTGTAACGTGACGATCATTTTTATCGACGAAAAAAAAAAAAAAAACGGCCCAATGACACGTTCACCGAACTTAGACTTCAATAACTCGATTGTTGCTCCCGCTGTGTGGCTTGTGGCAACGTCTTGTTGGAACCACATATCACTGATGTTGAATTCATGCAATTGCGCTAAGAAATAACTTTTTCCAAAATTTGTCTGTAACGTGACGATCATTTTAAAAGGGCCCAATGACGCCACCGGCATGAAACCCGCTCCAAAAAGGAACTTTTTGCGGATGAAGTGCTCTTTAATGCACGCGAGAGTTTCTCACCTGCCTAGTAACGAATATTTTGCTTATTGACGATGCCGGTAAACCGGAAATGCGCTTCATCACTGAAAAATATTTTGCGATGAAATTCTTCATTTTCTTACATCATGTTCAGAAACCAGTTCGAGAACGTAAGTCGCTTTTTTTATGATCAAGTGGCTTTAGTTCATGAGTCAGCTTGATCTTGTAAGGGTGAAAGATCCTTACGAAAAATTCGCCATTATGTGGTCTGGGAGAAGCCCAATTCTTGAGAACGCCTTGAAATCGACTAATTTGGCTCGTTTGCGACGGATGCCTCTACAGCAGCAATATTCTCCACATTTCGGGCAAAACGTAGTCTCAATGGCACGGCAACATCAAACAGCGAATATTCTGACTCAAATTTTTTCACTAGACTATGAATTGCTTGTCTACTGGACGGGAATTACGGCCGAAAATTGGCGTTTCTTACTTACTTAAGTGGCGCTACAGTCCGGGATGAACCTGGGCCTCAACCAACATTCCTCTCAATTAGCCCGGTCCTTAGCTAACTGCCTCCAGTTGCGCACTCCAAGTTGGTTAAGGTCGGTTTCTACTTGTGAGCGCCACTTAAGGCGAGGTCTTCCTCTACTGCGTCCGACGTCTAGCTGGAAATCGAAGACTCTGCGAGCCGGAGTATTGGCGTTAACGCTCTTAAAGTTGCGACCACCGACTCGGAATTTCGGCAGTAAATTTTAATTATTTGTAAACTTCATGATCAAAATGTTGAATTTACTGAGTATTTTGACATTGACAGTTCGGTAGTCGGTTTAAGGTTGCGTTCACACTGAAAGTTTGAAGTTGTCAAGTCGCTAACGAAAGACCCATTATTTATGTGTGCTTAGTTTTATTGTTACCACAAATAAATGGGACCTCCTGTTAAACACCTATTTGAAGCTGCAAATTTAAGAAGCTTCTCATGATGTTCGTCAGACTTTCGCAATAGGTGTTGCAGCGAAAAAAACTCAAGTCTTGTCACTTCGGGATTTAAACTAAGCCACTGAACCCACTGTTAATTGATACTCCCTGTACGAATAATTTGTAAGTTCACCACAAAATGAGCACCGGTGAAAAACAATCATTAGCGTTGCTATTGTTTTGAGTCAAACTCAGCCACTCAGAAGTTCAATGCTCTAACTACTGCAATACTGAACCCATTAATCACCTTGATTACCTTTAAAAAAAAACGTCGCTTATCATTCGTAAGCAAAATAAAATGTTTTACGCGCTGTCATTATTGATTTCTTATCCTCTTATCTACGCAAAATGCTTTCAAAAACACATTCCCATTATACGATCCACAATGTTGATAATCATTACCATTCAAACGATTACTCATTCATTCAATTTTTTTCTATTTTTAGGTGAAAGATGCGTCCATCTAGCAGCACAAGGCGGCCACATAGATATCCTCAGGCATTTGGTCTGGTTTGGTGCCGATATCAATGCTAGAGTAAGTTTATCAACTCAAAACCAACTTACGTTCCACAAATCTAACCCACATCTATTTGTTTTCTCTTCTTTCGTTCTAATAGGAAGGCAAATCAGGACGTACTCCCCTACATATCGCCATCGAATGCTGTAATGAGATCTTAGCCAATTTCCTTCTAGAAGAATGTTCAAAATTAAATTTAGAAACAGCAACATATGCCGGCCTTACAGCCTACCAAGTCGCATGTGCCCTCAACAATTCCACAATGCAAAACAATTTAGAGAAACGCGGCGCCGAGCCGCTAACCCCTCCGGATAGTGATTACGATAGTAGCGACATTGAAACAGATCTAGATGAATCGCAGGTGAGCTTACCAGTTAATTAGAATTTCTTTATTTCGTTCGTTTTGTTTTCATTAACTTCAAAAAAAAAAAAAGACAGTCCAAATGAAATTAGAAAAACAAAAATGAAATAAGAAATCTATAGAGCAGAAACCGTTAAATTTTCAATATAAAAACCAATCGAACAAAACAAACAAATTAGATGTTAGTGTTATTGTGTGTCTTTACTTAAAAAAAAAAAAAAAAACAAAACTATAGTAAAAAATGCTCAATATAATATTAAATTTTTCAATTCTATGTTTTAGTAGAATTTGTTTTAGTTTTCCTGTTTAATTTTTTTTATTTAAGTAATCAATAGAAAAAATTAATTCATTTAGTAAAAATAAGTTTCTGTCGCTGTTTATTTTTTTTTGTATGTCACATCACATGTCAAGCCAACCAAAATTGTCGTCTGTTCAATGTCGTCTACTGGTAAAATTAAATATTAAAATAAAAATAAAAAAAAACTTCCGTAAACGTTATAGAAAAACAAAAAAAAAAAACAAAATAATATTCCTATATATAAGTGTAGTTTGTATTTGCTGTATCTCTTTTAATTCTCCTTATCGTAGTGTAGTTATATAATTAAATGTATTGTACATGTATAGTTAAATTAGTGAGAAGAAACATTTATCGTAAACTTAATGTTATAATAATTATAAATGTTATTTAATCCGACTGACAAATTTACAAATTAAATAAAAATTACAAAAATATGTTTAAAAAAAAAATGAAGACAATGTTTTGTATTTATTTTTACCTACTAACGTCGTTGTTCGTCTATTGTGTCGTGGTATTCCTGGAGTTTATTTTTTTTTCCTGATTTTCATCTCGGATGTGCCTCTGCCGATAGTTTTGGTTGGATTTGGTTGATGTTGGTGATGGTGGCGGGGGCGCAGAGCAGCGTGGGTATGTTACATAAACAAATTAAACATTAAATTAGAGATAAAAAAAAACAATCAAACAAACAAAAGCACAATAATACTATTACATTTAATTGTTTATTTTTGCTCGTTAACTTGAGTCTAATTTAATTGGAGGTAGCTCAGAAGATAAGGTCATGTTTAAAGGTTTTTTTTAATGGTAATCGAATGATAAGATTGTGAGATTAAGAGGAAGTGCTAGGGGCCTATTGGAAATCGGCCATATGGTTTTCTTACAATCGGTTTTTTGCCAGCATGACTTTGGTTTTTTTTTCTAAAAAAAGGACAACGACGTTCGTATCGTTTGACAACATTAAACAGGAGAGGTGCAGGCGAACAACCAGCAGAAGCTCTAAACTGCCACAAAGCAGACATTACTGCCACCCAGGAAATACGATGGGATGGGCCGGGCAAAAAGAGAATGAAAAACTGTGACATCTACTACGGACCGTGTTATAGTGAGCAGAAACAGCGACTATTTGGATGCGGATGTGTTATAAGTGCCAGACTTAGGCAAGAAGTCTTATGTTTCCAAGACATTAGCGAACGCATTGTAACAATCCGCATCAAGTCCAAATTCGCCAACATAAGCCTTATATGCGCTCATGCTCCGACGGAGGAAAAAAATGATATAACTAAGGATTGCTTCTACGAGCTCCTTGACAAAACCTATGAGCGACTACCAAGGTACGATGTTAAAATTGTGCTGAGAGATTTTAACGCAAAGGTAGGAAGAGAAGACATCTTTAGCAGTACTGTCGGAAAATAAAGCCTACAAGACAACACGTCTGGTAACGACCTAAGGCTAATTGACCTCTCTACGGAACGAAATGCCACTATAGCCAGCACACGGTTTCCTCACCTCGATTTCCATAAGGGGACATGGCGGTCTCCAGATCAACGAACAGTCAACCAAATTGATCACATTGCGATAGACAAGAGGCACGCATCCAGTATTTTGGATGTCCGAACATTCCGAAGGACTAACATCGACTCAAAAGACTGCAATCGCCAAATACCGCCAAGACCTTCGCAACGCGTATCCCTTAACCTGTCGATTCACACCATACCGTTTACCAACAATCTGATCGGCCCTTATCAGTGTGGTTTTAGGCCAGGAAAGTCCACAACCGATCAAATTTTCACACTTCGGCAGATCCTGGAAAAAACCCAAGAAGTCCAAATCGATACCGACCCCCTATTTATCGATTTCGAAGCCGCATAAGACAGCATTAATAGAGAGGAACTATACGGAACCATGTCTAGTTTTGGTATACCGCCCAAACTCGTCCGTTTGTGTACGATGACGATGAAGAATTCTCGCTGCTCCATTAAGGTCGGAAACGACCTCACCGACATTCGATACCAAAAAAGGATTTAGGCAAGGTGATGCGCTCTCATGTAACTTCTTTAATTGGATTCTTGAGAGGATTGTGCAAAACTCCCGAGCCAACACCAGAGGCACAATTTTCCAAAAATGGGTGCAACTACTAGCATACGCCGACGATATTGACATCATTGGTAGGACTCAACGTGATGTCATAGCCACGTTTTCTAGTATAGAGAAGGAAGCGGCAAAAATGGATTTAGTATTACATGAGGGTAAGACTAAGTATATGCTGTCAACAGGAAAGGACACACACAACAGAACGTCACCATTGACAGATATAACTTCGAGGTAGTACGAGACTTTGTCTTCCTCGACTCCGTTATTAACTCTGACAACAACATCCCGTCAGAAATCAAACGAAGAATTACTCTTGCCAATCGCTGTTTCTTCGAGTTGAGAAGGCAATATTAGTAAAGCCCTCACTCGAACTACTAAGGAGATCCTATACAAGACCCTGATCATCTTCGATACACGAGAATTCCAGCAAAACATAGTACCGGCTTTCTGTAGGTATGTGACGAAAATAGAGCAGTCATCGCGCATCATTTTGGACCCTGATGGAGCAGCGATAATTCTCTATCGTCATCCTGCACAAACGGACGAGTTATGGCTGTATAGTTCGTTTCTATAAATGTTGTCCTATGTGACTTTGAAATCGATGAATAAGGGTTTTTCCAGGATCTGCCAAAGTGTAATGATTTGATCAGTTGTTGACTCCGATCTTTAAGTTAAAGTTCTCCAGCACGATTTTAACATCGTTCTTCGGTAGTCGTTCATATGTTTTCTCAATTTTTTCTCAATGTTTGCCAATATCCCTCCTTTTCCTCCTTTGAAGAATAAGGGCATATAAAGCTAACGTTGTCGAATTTCTTTAAAGCATACGACTCTTCCTTATGTATGGAACTTATAAAAAACCCGCATCCGAATAGTCGCTGTTTCTGCTCACTATACCATGTTTCATAGTAGATGTCTCAGTTTTTCTCTTTTTCTCTTTCTGCCCAGCTCATCCCACCGTATTTCCTAGATGGCAGTAATGTCTGCTTTGTAGCAACTTAGAGCTTCCGCTAGTTGTTCGTCTTACAGGTACAGACAACGTCGTTGTCCGTTTTTCGTTTAACATTGTCTTCAACAATAAAATCAGACCTTTCCGAGGCTCTTGGTTGCTTCGTAATAACATGTTTTTCCGTGAGTTGGTGGGTAACACAAATCATAACCCCCAACCTGGAGAGCCATCCCAATTTATTAGATACCTCTAGGACACGGGCCACCAGCATCCACTACGGGATTAAGAGTTGCACTTTGCCTCTCAACTCTTTCGTCACTATATCTGTTCAAGGAACCTGACTTACCCTTGAGATTCCTAGATGACCTGTTGTCCGAATATGTCGTAGGAGCTCAAATAGGTTATTTACTTTGTCCATCCGAAGTGGGACTGTAGATTCCATCTTGGAAATTCTTCCTCTGCAGTCTGGTAGGTTTTTTGATAGGGGACCTTACTCATATCTAGTTTTGGTCCACCAATGGTATTTTATTTCCCACCTACCGCGCATATCTGTCGAGAATTCCTCTTTCTACCACCAGAAGACGCGTTCGATGCGAGAATACCAACTCCACACGGACAAAAATGTTTACTCTGTTATAATGACATTGTGAAGCCAGTGCAATAGTTCCAAACGATTTAAACACATCAGGTAAGTTCAGAAACGTCAAACATTTGTGCAGTAATACGACATCACTGTTTGTTGGCGATATACACATGATGCTGATCCAACGAATCAGACTTTTTTGTGGTGCTTTTTCCGTTATGTTTGCACATCAGATTGGTATCTATAAATGATCACTTGACGTTTTTGCAGTATGGAACACTTTACAAATCATAACTAGCACCATGATGCCATTGAGGCGCTACTTCATTTACCTATTCCGTCTAACATTTATACTGTCTAAGGCTTATCCGTTACCATCAAATTCTAAAAAAAAAATGGCCACTTGAAGCGCTTAAAATTCTTGTCACCATTGGGCGCTTGTCGAAGTTCTTAATAAATTTAAATTATTGCCACACGTTATATGTTTTATATTTTTCTACTTTAACTATGTTCAATGGATTTTGTCTTAATAACATCATTTTGACAGCTCATAGTTATCGATTTTGTTAAACAAAAATCGACCACCAGCTAACAAAAAAATAAAACTAATAATAAATGTTTAGCACGCGATTTCCACTTGAATATGTTTTATTTTATTTATCGTTCTTTTTTACGATATAGACTTCAATTGCCTTTTCGTTATTGGATAACGACAATTTTTTTTGTACCTACGTAGTTCGACGAAATCAGAATTACCTATGTTCTACTAAAATTATGGGAAAATACGAAATTACCTTATCAGCCTATTTTTACACACGTGCATCACATGTTCGTGATTGATTTGCGAAAATGTCACTCAGTACATTTGAACAACGTAGATACTAATTTTGTATTTTTTTTTGTTATTTTTTTATTTTCCATTTCAATCAGGAATTGACTGTCGTAACATCGATAGTGTTTATGTTTTTGTAGAAGCAGTATCAGATTTTTATATCTCTTAGAGCCAGTTTTCGTGATCATCCGTGTTTCCCTATTAAATGGAAGTTTACTCGAGAAACATTTTTTTCTGTCAGTTTAGAACCAGAGTTAACCGCCAGTTGACCTAACAAGTTTGGTGAATTAACTCTGTATAAAGCGTCAGATCATTTTCATAATTTTGGAGATGAGAGGCTTACGACACCTTCATAAAGTAAAATCCGCGCTTTTGTTAATTTGTTTTTATTACGATAAAAACACGTCAACAATGCGATGTTCATATTGACATTAAAATAAATATTTATTTTAGGAATTGCTCTTAATTTACGGCTGATGTTGGTGTTGTTAATGTGCCATTAATAAAAACACCGTTGCATATATAGAAATTGAGCTGTAATTCAATGAGTATGTGGATGTTGCTGCGTCAGTATTATGCTGGCATTATGAAACAAAACAATGTTGACAACTGCGCTGTCAGAACAAAATCGATTGATTTCGATATCTCTTTGACAGTTCAATCGATATATCATGATTTATTACCGGTGCTATCAAACTAAGTTATATAATATATTATGGAGTCAAACAAATGAATACTAAACAGAAAATTATGTTCATGAATAAAATGCAGATCAATTTTAATCCAGGGATGGAATCGGCTAAATTGATTTGTGACAGTCACAAGAAATAAACTCATAGCGTTTTCGATTGGGATTTTTAGATTTGCTCTCAGATTTCAGATTTTACCCGACCCAATCAATCATAAAAGAGGTTGATGTGCCATTTGACAACTTGTTGTTTATGTTTAGGCCGAAGTTATAGATATAATTTGAAATTTTCTTTTACTTATTGCGGCTTTTATAATAAATTCAACCATTGGCGAGTTAGTGTCAAAACAAAGCTTATGAATTTTAGAACATGACTATCCAAAAATTTAATTTCTAATTATAATTTTCGCAGAAAATCACTTTTTAGTTTTCACTGATCACCAAACATAAATCTTGTTCTTGCGAAATGCAAACTTCAAACTGACATAAGTCAGATGTCAAATGTTTTTGTGTTTGGTAGGTGTAAATCTCATTAGGAATCGAGATTCATCAAAAGTGCTCTAACTCAAAAAAGAGTGCTTTTTGTTTTCCAATCGAAAACGCTATCAATTTGGCAAAGAATATTTGTGACGTTTTTATTGGGATATTGCCTGGGTCTGGCTACATTTTCATTCGAATGAAAGTCATCTCCGATGAAACAGGTAGATTGTCACTCCGTTTATGAATATTCCCTGGAAATTTCTTCTCACGGATTTTATTTTCTGGACAGCTAATTTCTCCTTATCTGAATCAACGGGAAATCTTTTTCACTTCGAATCCGGTTAGAAGAATTAGGCTACGCGTATTCGCGTCGCGCGACGCGATTCGATTCGCTACTAGCGATCAATTACATGTGTACATATGGCACACTTTGATAAAACTTGTGAACATCGTTCCTGGAGTGGCACCTCTCTATATCCTCGATCGCTCGCTTTTCTTGCACTTTTTTCTTCTTTCTGAAAAGCCGATGTTCTTCCCTTCTTCTGTGCCTATAGAGCTCAATGGCAGCTCTCGTCTTCACCTGCAGCTTAGCCTTGTAGGCCTCGTTCTTGGCTGCGAGCATCTGTCGGCATTCCTCATCAAACCAAGGGTTTCTTGCTGGTGGCCGCGAGAAACCTAGCACATCAGTTGCGGCTGATCTAATGGCTTGTTGGCATCGTTGCCATTGTTCTTCGACATTAGATGCTGGTGGTATGTTGCCAGTCGAGAGGTTAAGGGATACGTGTTGCGCGAAGGTCTTGGCGGTCTCTGGCGATTGCAGTCTTTCGACATTAAATTTGTTCACAGTATTTCTATTTTTTTGTGGCGTGGTGGATATCCGCATCCTTACTTTGGCTACAACAAGGTAGTGGTCCGAGTCGATTTTGGCCCCTCGGAATGTTCGGACACCCAAAATACTGGATGCGTGCCTCTTGTCTATCGCAATGTGATCAATTTGGTTGACTGTTCGTTGATCTGGAGACCGCCATGTCCCTTTGTGTATATCGAGGTGTGGAAACCGTGTACTGGCTATAGTGGCATTTCGTTCCGTAGCGAAGTCGATTAGCCTAAGTCCGTTACCAGACGTGTTGTCGTGTAGGCTATGTTTTCCGACAGTACTGCTAACGATGTCTTCTCTTCCTACCATTGCGTTAAAATCTCCCAGCACGATTTTAACATCGTACCTTGGTAGTCGCTCATAGGTTTTGTCAAGGAGCTCGTAGAAGCAATCCTTAGTTATATCATCTTTTTCCTCCGTCGGAGCATGAGCGCATATAAGGCTTATGTTGGCGAATTTGGCCTTGATGCGGATTGTTACAATGCGTTCGCTAATGTCTTGGAAACATAAGACTTCTTGCCTAAGTCTGGCACCTATAACAAATCCGCATCCAAATAGTCGCTGTTTCTGCTCACTATTACACGGTCCATAGTAGATGTCACAGTTTTTCATCCTCTTTTGGCCCGGCCCATCCCATCGTATTTCCTGGGTGGCAGTAATGTCTGCTTTGTAGCAGTTAAGGGCTTCCGCTAGTTGTTCGCCTGCACCTCTCCTGTTTCTGTTTAATGTTCTCACATTCCAGGTGCAGATACGAACGTCGTTGTCCTTTTTTCGTTTAGCATGGTCGTCAACAATAATATCAGTCCTTTCCGAGGCTATTGGTTGCTTCGTAACAATAGGTTTTTCCGTGGATGTGTAGTTAACCCAAAGCACAACCCCCAACCTGGAGGGCCAGTTCCAATTTATTAGATACCTCTAGGACACGGGGCCATCAGTATTCACTACGGGATTGAGCGCTGCCGTTGACCTTTCGGTTCATCCGCCACCATCTCTGTTCAAGGGGCCTGACTTACCCTTGAGATTCCTACATAACCTGTTGTCCGATTATGTCGAAGCAGCTCATATAGGTTCGCCAGGGACGGCAGATCGGGTATTCATTCCTCGCCATTCTGACCAGGGTGATTATAGTGTTGCTGTTTTACGTCTTGCTATCAACACTCGCACTTATCGTTAGCAAGTCAAAACCGGTTGGTTGAGGCCAGTACCCGATGGTTACCACTTGGAGGTAAAAAATAAGCACATTTGCTGTGTAGTCATAGTTGCGAGCACTAGACATTGCTTAGTTAAAGCCAACCAGAGTCTACCACGGTTCGTCAACACCCAACCATCTTAACAGGTGATTATAAATCTTATTTAAATGCTTTATAAAACTGCGATCTACTTACCATTTTAAATATAAAAACAAAATTGTTATATCAAAAATATAAACATCACAACCTCTACTATAAACACATGAAAAAAATCTTCTGGGACATTTTCAATTCTCAAAACTGTTTCAATTAAAATACCAGTTCTAAAAATTTGCTCACCGATTAATTTTTTTTTTATTTTTTCAGATGTATGATCGATTTGGAGATCCTCGTTATTTCGCCAACTACAATGGAGGCAATCCAATCAATGTCGCATAATTTCGATCACATAAAATCTCTGTTCTCTCTCTTTTCAAAATTAAGAAAAAAAAATAAATAAATTTCTGACACAAATGTACTATACACGCTCAAAAAATCTGAATATATAATTTCGAAAATTTTATATTCCAACGAATTTTCTCAAAACAACGTTTAACGAGAAATAAAAAAATAAATAAATAAAGCACATCAGTATTTTCTAAAAAAAAAAAAAAAATCCCCAGACAATTTCCAAAACGAATGATGACACCCAAGATACAAACACACATAACCAGTCTAAACGAAAATATTTAGCACAATGTGCCTTATGAACGATAATGTCTATGTTTAATATAATTATACTTTTGTTTTCCTAAAACGATGTAATCTGTTAAAATTTTGCTTATAAAAAAAATAAAATTAAATGAATGGTGTAACAATGATGTGTTCAATTAAAAAAAAAAAACAAAGAAAAAATATATGTATTTGTAAGCTAATTAAATAAACAAAATAAATGTCAAATCAATTGCCAATAATTGTTGTTGAATTAACAATTGTTTTTATTTTGTTAAAAAATTAAAAAGTAATAAGAAAATAAAGGCTAAACAAAAAAAAAAGAATACCTAAAGTTAATTATTATTTATTTTATATGAATGGATGTTTTTGTTTTAAATAATCTCGAAACACTATACAATTTATTTATATTTATGTTGCATTTTATTTTATATTATGTATGTGAGAAGAAAGCTCTTTAAATGTTTTGTAAAAGAAATTTAATAAAACGAAATATAGATTTTATTTGCAAGATGAACGTAGCTATACTTGGATAGTGAATGGAAGTAATATTTTGCCAGATTAAAGGACTGTTTTCTAGCCTAGGGGAAGCGTTACCAATGTTAGAAAATTGAGAAAGAGATTTTTGTTTTGAATCTTGACAACATTTGTTGATAGTTGAGATATTTCATGGACATTTTTGTGATAGATAATAACGTTTTTTTTTTTTAGAGGTATAGAACTTTAAGTTGGCAACACTATTTTAACTGGCGGCCATTTTGTCAGCTGTCAAGTGATTTATTTTTAGTTTGGTTTGGAATTTCAACATAATAGACTGCCGTCTGAACAACGCTTCCAAATTGTGCGAATTTATTTTGAAAATCATGGTTCTGTTCGAAATACGTATCGCGCACTACGTCCATTTTACGGTCCACATAATCGTCCATCAGAGCAATGAATTCTATTAAGTATGGAACGTTTTCGCACCACGTTTACTCTAAATGATAATAGGCATTCACAGTGACGTCGTACAGGGCGTACAGAAGAAGTCATTGCTGCTATAGAGCGTAGCGTAGAGACTAGAGGAAGACGCGAATCAGTCTATCTATTGTATTACACTTTATGGAAGATTTTGCGGAAAGATTTAAAGTTTGCATGCTTACAAAATCCAACTCGTGCAATAATTGTAGCCATAGGATCACCCAGCAAGGCGTAGATTCGGTAAATGTGTCCAAAACTAGATTACCGTTGATCCGAATTTTCATAAGCGTATTTTTTTATATTTTTTAGCGATGAAGCTCACTTTTGGTTGAATGATCCTAAAACTAAAACAAAAAAATACGGAACGCCTGAAACCGTTTACGAACAACCTGATCGGCCCTTATCAGTATGGTTTTAGTCCAGGAAAGTCCACAGTCGATCAAATCTTCACACTTCGGCAGATCCTGGAAAAAACCCAAGAAGTCCAAATCGATACCCACCACCTATTTATCGATTTCAAAGCCGTATACGACAGTATTTATAGAGACGAACTACACAGAGCCATTTCTAGTTTTGGTATACATCCCAAGCTCGTCCGTTTGTGTAGGATGACGATGGAGAATTCTCGGTGCTCCATCTGGGTCGGAAACGACCCAGGCACCGACCGATTTAGGCAAGGCGATGCGCTGTCATGTGACTTTTCCAATTTGATTCTTGAGAGGATTGTGCAAAACTCCCGAGCCAACACCAGAGGCACAATTCTCCAAAAATCGGTGCAATTACTAGCATACGCCGACGATATTGACATCATTGCTAGGACTCAACGTGATGTCATAGCCGCGTTTGCTAGTATAGAGAAGGAAGCGGCAAAAATGGGTTTAGCAGCAAATGAGTGTAAGACTGAGTATATGCTGTCAACACGAAAGGATACACAACATCGACGTATTGGACAGAACGTCACCATTGACAGATATAACTTTGAGGTAGTACGGAACTTTGTCTACCTCGGCTCCGCTATTAACTCGGACAACAACATCTCGTCAGAAGTCAAACGAAGAATTACTCTTGCCAATCGCTGTTTCTTCGGGCTAAGAAGGCAATTTAGTAGTAAAGCCCTCACTCGAACTACTAAGGAGATCCTATATAAGACCCTGATCATCCCAATCCTGCTCTACGGCGCTGAAGCATGGACCATATCAAAAGCGGATGAAGAAATCCTTGGTCGATTCGAGAGAAAAATTCTTCGGAAAATCTTCGGTCCCGTTTGCGTTGACTGGCTATGGAGACGAAGATTCAACCACGAACTATACGAGCTGTACAGCGACATACCCCTAGTCAAAAAACTTCGAATTGGACGTTTAAGATGGCTAGGACATGTAGAAAAATATTCCGGCTCGCAGAGTCTTCGATTCCCAGCCAGACGTCGGACGCAGTAGAGGAAGACCTCGCCTTAAGTGGCGCGCACAAGTAGAAATCGACCTCAACCAACTTGAAGTGCGCAACTGGAGGCAGTTAGCTAAGGACCGGGCTAATTGGAGAGGCATGTTGGTTGAGGCCCAGGTTCATCCCGGACTGTAGCGCCACTTAAGTAAGTAAGATCCAAAAACTGGCGTGCAGGAGCTATGGTTTCAACAAGACGGCGCAACATGTCACACAGCTCGTGCCATAATTGATTTGTTGAAGGAAACGTTCGTTGAGCGCATAATTTCTCGTGAATTATCCTCCAATATCGTGCGATTTAACGCTGCTTGACTATTTTCTGTGGAAATATGTGAAGTCGTTAGTCTAAGCCGATAAGCCCGAAACTATTAACCACTTGGAGGACAACATTTGCAGCATTATTGCCGATATACAACCATAAATGTTGGAAAAAGTGGCGGTCATATGCCAGGAATCATATTTAAATTATAATGTCAGCAGATTATCTTTCGAATAAAGTAAATTTCATGTCAATTTAAAAAAAAATCGTCTTTGTTTTATTTCATTTCGAGTTTGTATACCTCTACAAAAAACATTCTTTATAAGTTCATGATTGGTAGTTTTTGTTTTTTTTACCCAACTGACATACTCGTATGTGATCGCAATGTTGATCAATTCGATTATTCAATCTTAAGCAAAACCTCAGTTGGCATTGTCACTTATATACATTTTTTTAAGTGATAATTTTACTGTTCACATATTTTTGTAGTAAAAATAAGTTTATTCTCAAATTTCTTGGAGTGGGCGTAATTTCTATAAAGTTACTGAAAAGTATGAGAACGCGTTTAAGTAAATTACAGTAAAATCATTCGTTTCCTGTGTCTCTTAAAAAACAAATGATATAAAACACATGTCAAAACAAACTACTTGTCACTTTCTGACAGTTTACTAATTTTTACCAGCAGACATTTCTGTAGTAAATTATTTTACAATTTTTTTATGTAGGGGTATTTTTTTCTTCTCTTTTACTAATTTTTGCACACGGGAATGGCAATATTAAAATTCAGTAAGAATTAGTAAAAATAACATTGTACGGGAACATTCAATGCTGATGTTTTTAACTGACATGTTTGAAGGCTAAGCACGACATGCACATCGTTAGTTTTAGGTTGGTTGTAAGTCATAAGAAGTTGTTATATCGATGCTTTTGAATACCAGCCGTTAACTCACTCATAACTTTAACTGACGCTGTAGCAGCGTGTAAGACTTTGATTAGCAAATGACTGCGAAATGCCAGTCGTAACAAATTACGAGTATCGTAAAACCTAGAACGATACCAGTTTTACGTAATCGAATTTCAACGACAGCGAAGTGATTTCGACGATATTCGTTTTATAAAGTATGGCCCCTGAGTTTGGTAAACCATTCCAAATTCGTGTTGTTCGGTTTAGGAATGAATCTATATATTTCATAATACGTCCGAAAATAGGCTTGATGGTGCATTGATTAACAGGCGGATTGCATCTGGCTATTTCGTTTGAGCATTTGCTGATATAGTAGTTGTAAAAGATTGTTAGGCTGGAGACTTTCCTATGGTGTTCGGGCGAGACTATGGAGTTCGCTATGATTGAGTCTCCTGTCTCCCGTAACTCTATAGGACGTACCCCATTTGATTATGCTGTCGAGGTCTGGGGTGGGATTCTGTAAGATGAAAACGTTCAATCGTTTTCGTTTGCACGAACGGTTTGCTTCATGTAACTACAAAAACGAAAGGAATTTTCGTTTACACGAAAGCAAAAAAACGAAAGCCATTTCGTTTACGTTTTCGTTTATTTTGCTTCATGTAACTCTAAAAACGAATGACATTTTCGTTTCGTGCGAAAACAAATCAACGACAGCTTATTCATTGACGTTTCTCATTTTTTTTGGTTGCTAAATTGGTGGTTGTGTTATTTATTCCATACATAATATGCTGGTAAATTCTTTTTTAATAGCAAGTGATAGTGATGATAGCGGTGTAGAAGATCATAATCTAAGAAAAATCCGAAAAAATCTTCGGGATTATTCCAATCCTCTTACGCTGCCCGATGAAAGGTGTGTGTTATTGATGTGTATTGAATTGTAAATTTACATGTTCTTAGTTTTTTATTTAGTTTTCTTCAACGTTTTCGGTTGAATAAAAGCGCTTTTAGGTATGTGCTGGACAACATTTGTCTTCGTACAGGAACACGAAACACATATGTTCCTCGTATTTTAAGGCTATGTTCTACGCTTGAGGTACTGGCTGGAGGTGGTTACCAGTGGATTGTTGGTAACGATTTTGCTTGTCCTGCGAATTTTTTGCTAGGAAAGGATACTTCTCCATCCACTCAATTAATATTTTTTGCTGTGTTTGTGTTGTTGTTGTCGTCCTGTAAGTATGTAATTAATTCAAATAAAGAGTATGTGGGGTGGTAATTATTTATTGTACTTACATTATTATTTAGAATTTTGACCTAATTATTTGGAAACAAAACATCAACAAATAAAATATTTTGAAGCTGTCAGCTGTTGGCATATGACAGCAAACTCATTATGATACACTCAGCTTCTCAAACTTTAACTTTTTAACTTTAACTATGCGAAAGAGAAAAAGGAAACGAAGGAGTTACATGAAGCAAACTTTCGCTTTCGCGTGATTTCTGTCGTTTTTTGAAAAACGAAAGCGTTTTTCGTTTCGTTTTTTACAGAATCCCACCCCAGAATTTAATGAGCGTAACATATTTTGTCATTTTTGTTATTCGTCCGAAGATGAAGGGTATGGATTTTAAAACGAATTTGAGAAGCTGAGGGTGCTGTCATCAGCAAAACAGTATGTCTGTTCCCGTACAAAATAATATTTACTGATTCTTACTGATTCTTATTGATTTTTACTTATTGCCGTTCCCGTACGCAAAAATAAGTAAAAGAGACAGCTCACGAGAGAGCAAAAAACTACCCCTCCATAAAAATCTGTAAAAAAATGTACTGCAGAAATTTCTGTTGTCAAAAATCAGTAAACTGTCAGTTGGTATCTAAAAGTGACAACTCGCTTGTTTTGACAGGTGTTTTGTGTCATTTGTTCTTTCAACTTAAACGCGTTCGCGTACTTTTTGGTAATTTTGTCTCTTTCTGAGATAATTTACCCCCACTCCAAGGAATTTGAGAATTAACTAATTTTTACTGAAAAAGTACGGGAACAGACCTAATGTTGCAGACAAGGGGTTGTTAATAAAAATGTGAAAGAGTGTCGGGGAAAAAACGGAGACTTGTGAGCACGGAGCACCAGCATTTATTTAGTGAGTATCGGTCTTAGAACCGCCCAAAATATCTCCGATTGAACTTTTCGAGAGGTAGTTTCTAATCCATAGACGAAGAGTATTATCGATACCAAAAAAACGTATTTTCAACAAAATGGCATTATGCCAAATCCTGTCAAAAGCCTTCGAAATATCAAGTTCAACGATCTTCGCTACCAAGTTGGATTGATTGGTTACACTTTTCGGTGATATATGACATCAAAATCACCAAATCACATGCTACGAAACTGTATTTTCTATTGATAAGTCATTGAGATGTTTTTGAGATTCAAGACATTTCAAAAGCTGACGATTTATCAGCGTTTCCATGACCTTAGAAAGAAGGAACATAAGTGTAATTGGTCGGTATTAGAGAGAGAAGATGATTCGCCTTTTTTGGGGATGTTTTCCATCCACTCGGAAAGAGGGCAGAAAAAAAGACAGTTAAACATTGGTCGCTCACTTCGTGAGAAGCGCTTATTGCAAAATGCATTGCATTGAGGTATTTAAAGAGTTCATCTGCCTCGAAGTCAACGTTATGAATGACACCTCAGTTGAAATACGAAGAAGGCGGACATTAGAAAAGCGATGCTACCTTAATTTAACGAAAAAATAGTCAGCCCTATCGAGGTATCCGTCGGAGCGGACAATTTTCCGCAACGCATACTTCGTCGGAGGTTAAAATTCCATTCGAGGTATGTGTCATCGGAAAAAAAATCTTCCCAAATACAACGGGTTCACTTCACTACAATTCGTAAATAAATCCAAATGTTTGCTCTACCTGACCCTAATCCTACTAGCCCTACTTTACTTCACCAAGTGCTGGCCAATAAGCAGGAAAGCGGAGAAAATATTAAGCACATGCGCAAAAAAAATCTTGTTGGTCCTGTGCGAAGAAGGCCATTCGTTCAGTCTACATAAGGTCTGTTCCCGTACTTTTGCAGTCAAAACTAGTAAATTCTCAAATTTCTTGGAGTGGGGGTAAATTATCTCAGAAAGAGACAAAATTATCAAAAAGTACGGGAACGCGTTTAAGTAAAAACAGTGAAATTATATAATTTTTATGTTTTTGAAAGAACAAATGACACAAAACACCTGTCAAAACAAGCGAGTTGTCACTTTTAGATACCAACTGACAGTTTACTGATTTTTACCAACAGAAATTACTGCAGTAAATTTTTTTACAGATTTTTATGGAGGAGTAGTTTTTTGCTCTCTCGTGAGCTCTCTCTTTTACTTATTTTTGAGTACGGGAACGGCAATAAAAATCAGTAAGAATCAGTAAATATTATTTTGTACGGGAACAGACCTATTATGCGGTGTAACAAGATGTGGATATAGTGCAAAAGGTAACAACGCGTCGACTACATTGGCTCGGCGAAATCGATTGGTAGTAAGGATTCATATCATAGTTAATTATTATTAATTTGAAATTTCGCCTGTCGAAGGATGTTTTTTTTGTATGATGTTTGCATCACATCAGCGGTTTTATTTGTCCTTGCGGTGCTGCTAAAAATATTTCTCTCAGACACTTTTTTTCGAAATTCCATATGGTTTTACCAAAAACAAAGTTTTTCTAAAAAAAGTTGGAGTGGCAGTGGGGATTTTAAGATGTCTACACTTGTTCTGTTTCGTCGAGCAGAGTCGACTTTTGCAAGAGGTGGACCAGTGAAATAAACTTAGATGTTGTTATTTTCGAGACTTAAGGCGCTTATTAGTCCGACGCTAAGTTTTAACCCTAGGCCACTACACCCACTCATTGATATTGGCATCTTTCGTCGAATTAAATGAGACTCTACAGATGTTAATTCCGACAGCGACATCTTGTGAGGAATTAAATAATATTAACCCGTCCCTGCACAATACAAAAAAAAAAAAAAATAAACCATCAGATCCAGTGAACGTTTATTTAGCTTAAAATTTAAATTTCCCATCAGATGCCAATCGCAGTCCGACGAAGGCTGCATTTTCACAAGCCAAATAGTAATAGTCATCAAATTGAGAAACGAACTTAGGATAGTCGTCCAACGTGTCCAAATCCGTGAAATTCCAGGAAGGGATATTCATATTCATTTGCTGTGACAAGTCCTTGACGAATTTCATTAAATCATTGCAATTTATGGCGGGTATCTCACTTGGATTGGTTTCAGGCTTTTTTGGATTTTCCTGATTTGAATGAGTGTTGCCATTGGTTGATCTGATCCAATAGGTTTTGAACTTAAATTAGGAACACCCTCTACCAAAGTTAATTACTAACTTACCCTAAACGTGGTTTCAAACATTTTGCCTGACAACTCTTCTGTCGAGGAGTTAACTTCGTGATCTTTATCTGAGACCTTGGATGATCTCCATTAAACAGAATGTCCGAGTAAAGGATGCCAGTATGTGTTTTAGATGACGTGGATGGCGATTGCACTAGTTCGTGATCTGCTGTCATCTGTTGTAACATAGACACACGTTTCCAGGATCTAGACTTGGTTGTGTCCTGCGGCTTTTTATATGTAATTTCGTTTGTTGCAACTAAATCAGACGATTTCTACAAGACAAAACAAAGTTGTAAAAGTAAAATTTTCTTGGATCATTATTCACCTTTGGGTTTTTCTTGTGCTGATCTATGGAGTTATAGCGGATTCTTGTAAACGTGCTTTTTGATTTTGATGACTTCATCTTACTATTGGAAAATACAAAATTCAAATAAACAGGACACTAGATGGTCGTGTTCTACTTACTTCGCAGTTTTATTCAATCCCTTACCCATTTCGGAATGAAATAAATATTAATTTAGACTCAGAGATTCTGATTAATTTAAAACAAATTATTTAAAACAATAAGAGCTGTGTGATATTAAACCATCGGAAGCATTGATAGTTTTAGGCAAGGAAGTTGTACAGTAATGTTATTTTTCAAGATCCACTTTGCAAGCGACGACAAGGAGGAATGCTCAAGATGTAATCGGTGGTCCCATTTAGTATGGACAAAGTGAAATACCTACATGAGTTGCTCTGACAATTGAAAAGGGTTGTCAGGCCCCTTTAACAGAGTGGTGGTGGTTAAGCCAATTCCTGTGCGATATCTTCTATATATATAAAAATGGATCTTGGTTTGTTCGGATGCTTAAAACTCGAAAACGACTGGACCAAATTGGATACTTCCTTCCGCGGATTTGTTCGTAATTGCTCCGCGAAGGTTTAGGAAAAAAGAAAAATTGAAAAATTTCAAATAGTCAATTATTAATTAAAAAATTAAAGAAGTTGTACCCTTTTGTAAATCAAGAAAGAAAAATAAAACAACATTTGAAAGAAAGTCAAATTAATAAAATTAAAATTTTCAAATTTACTATTATTATTATTGATGATTTGTTAGATCGTTAAGCGTTTTGTTCTGTTTTCAAAATTTCAATTGCATCCTTTTCGTTCGTTTGCTTTCTGTATTTTGGCTAATTCAAAGGTAAGTTAGTGATTTGTGAAAACTGCGTGCGATTTATAAAAAGTTATGATCATTTACAGTTCGATATTTGTTACGATGCCAAAAAGAGGTCATAGTAACATTGGTCGGCGTTCACAGAATCCATCACGACACCGAAATGTCATAGCACGTCGAACGGAAGAGGAACGTGCTATTGAAAGGGAATCAGCACGAATCAGAATGATTCAAAATCGTGCGCGACAGTCAGAAGAGATCAACGAAGCTTACAATGAGCAACAACGATTGAGAAGAAGAGAAGTTCGTGCTCGGCAAAGTGATGAAGCAAGGTCACAACGTGCGACTATTGAACGACAACGTTGGCAGCAACAATTTATTGAACGTGCAGCCTTTCGATATGACCCAAACATTCAATACAGTGCGCACGCATCACTTCAATTTGGTCAAATGTATGTTGTTTGTCAGCATTGCAATGCACTTCAATTTGAGAAAGAACCGCCTGGATTGTGTTGCGCGGGTGGAAAGGTGAAATTGCCAGAGTTGCTTCCACCACCAGAGCCATTGCGCACGCTGCTTTATGGTGAATCTCCAAATTCGAACCATTTCTTGCAACACATCAAGATGTACAACGATTGTTTTCAAATGACGTCTTTTGGTGGTGAAATTTTAAATGAAGGAAATTACAATCCAACATTCAAGGTAATTTAACAAACATCAGCAATGAATGCTGATACACCAACATTAATACCACAAAATACACTGACGTACCACACCCAAACCACGATACATCACTTATCTTGCCAACAAAAGACAAAAACTTAATTATTTGCCTCCAACTATACAGATTCATTGGCAAATTTTTCATCTTTCTGGATCACTGTTGCCGCATCCAGATCAAGAACACAAATATCTACAAATATACTTTCTTGGAGATTCACTGAAACAAGTAAAAAAATATATTTTGGGCAAAACAAAGTTTGCAGTGTTAGATTGTTTCTAATATTTTTGAGAGATTTGCCATACAAATTTTGACAGTTCATTTACCACGTCGTAATTTAACCTTGTTTACAACGTTTACAACGACTTTTCGACGTTGAATGAATCCCCTAATATAAATACATACAGCCATGTTTATAAAAGCATTTAAGAGGTTGCCTAACTTTAAGAAACTTCCTAGGTGCAAAATCGGTATCCATGCCTCTCCAATTAGCACGGTTCTAAGCTAACTGCCCCCAGTTGCGCACTCTAATTTGGTTAAGGTCGGTTTCTAATTGTGCGTGCCACTTAAGGCGAGGTCTTTCTCTACTGCGTCGGACGTCTGGCTGGGAATCGAAGACTCTGCGAGCCGGAGTATTGGTGTCCATTCGTTCTACTCATCCTAGCCATCTTAAACGTCCAATGCGGAGTTTTTTTGACCAGAGCTATGTCGCTGTATAGCTCGTATAGTTCATGGTTGAATCTTCATCTCCATAGCCCGTCAACGCAAACGGGACCGAAGATTTTTCGAAGAATTTTTCTCTCGAATCGACCAAGGATTTCTTAATCCGCTTTTGATACGGTACATGCTTCAGCGCCGTAGAGCAGAACTGTGATAATCAGGGTCTTATAAAGGATCTCCTTAGTAGTTCAAGTGAGGGCTTTACTACTAAATTGCCCTCTTAGCCCGAAGAAACTGCGATTGGCAAGAGTAATTCTTCATTTTTGCCGCTTCCTTTTCTATACTAGCAAACGTGGGTATGACATCACGTTGAGTCCTAGCAATGATGTCAATATCGTCGGCGTAGGCTAGTAGCTGCACCGATTTTTGGAAAGGTCGTTTCCGACCCTGATGGTGTAGCGAGAATTTTCCATCGTCATCCTACACAAACGGACGAGTTTGGACGGTATACCAAAACAAGACATGGCTCTGTATAGTTCGTCTCTATAAATGCTGTCCTATGCGGCTTTGAAATCGATAAATAGGTGGTCGGTATCGATTTGGACTTCTTGGGTTTTATCCAGGATCTGCCGAAGTGTGGATATCCACCAAGCCACAAAAAACAGAAATACTGTGAAAAGATTTAATGTCGAAAGTCTGCAATCGCCAGACACCGCCAAGACCTTCGCGCAACGCGTATCCCTTAACCTCTCGACTGACAACACACCAACAGCATCTAATGTCGAAGAACAATGGCAACGATGCCAACAAGCCATTAGATCAGCCGCAACTGATGTGCTAGGTTTCTCGCGGCCACCAGCAAGAAACCCCTGGTTTGATGAGGAATGCCGACAGATGCTCGCAGCCAAGAACGAGGCCTACAAGGCTAAGCTGCAGGTGAAGACGAGAGCTGCCATTGAGCTCTAAAGGCAAAGAAGAGGGGAAGAACATCGGCTTTTCAGCAAGAAGAAAAAAGAGCAAGAAAAGCGCGTGATCGAGGATATAGAGAGGTGCCACTCCAGGAACGATGTTCACAAGTTTTACCACAGTGTAAAACGTCAAAGCCAAGGATACAAGGCTCGAACAGAATCCTGTCGAGATGAACAAGGAAATATTGTAGTTGAGACACAGTCGATGCTGAGGATATGGAAGAACCACTTCTGCAGACTGTTAAACGGCGATGACGAACAACATTCCGCTGTCAGGCAGAACGAACCATTTAATATTGGCAACGACAGCGAAAACTGCCAACCACCCGACCTAAGTGATGTGAGGATAGCAATATCTAAACCCAAGCTTAATAAGGCCGCCGGAAATGACGGCCTTCCCGCTGAGCTTTATAAAGCTGGCGGAGATGATTTGGTAAGCAACATCCACCTACTCATAAGCCAAATCTGGTCGGTTGAAAGCATGCCTGAAGAATGGAACCTCAGGATCGTTTTCCCGATCCACAAAAAAGGAGACCCTCTGAACTGCGCCAACGACAGAGGCATAAGTCTACTCAACATCGCCTACAAGATCCTATCTGCCGTAATATGTGAACGCCTGAAGCCGTTTACCAACAACCTGATCGGCCCTGGTTTTAGGCCAGGAAAGTCCACAATCGATCAAATCTTCACACTTCGGCAGATCCTGGATAAAACCCAAGAAGTCCAAATCGTTACCGACCACCTATTCATCGATATCAAAGCCGCAAACGATAGCATTTATAGTGACGAACTATACAGAGCCATGTCTAGTTTTGGTATACCGCCCAAACTCATCTGTTTGTGTAGGATGACGATGGAGAATTCTCGCTGCTCCATCAGGGTCGGAAACGACCTCAACGACACATTCGATACCAAAAAGGTTTTAAGAAAGGCGCTATCATGTGACTTCTTTGATTCTTGAGAGGATTGTGCAAAACTCCCGAGCCAACACCAGAGGCACAATTCTTCAAAAATCGGTTCAACTACTAGCATACGCCGACGATATTGACATCATTGGTAGGACTCAACGTGATGTCTGCTAGTATAGAGAAAAAAGCGGCAAAAATGGGTTTAGCAGTAAATGAGGGCAAGACGAAGTATATGCTGTCAACACGAAAGGACACACAACATCGACGAATTGGACAGAACGTCACCATTGGCAGATATAACTTTGGGGTAGTACGGTACTCTGTCTACATCTCGTCAGGAATCAAACGAAGAATTACTCTTGCCAATCGCTGTTTCTTCTGGCTAAGAAGGCAATTTAGTAGTAAAGCCCTCACTCGAACTTCTAAGGAGAACCTGATCATCCCAATCCTGCTCTACGGCGCTGAAGCATGGTCCGTATCAAAAGCGGATGATGAAATCCTTGGTCGATTCGAGAGAAAAATTCTTCGGAAAATCTTCGGTCTCGTTTGCGTTGACGGGCTATGGAGACGAAGATTCAACCACGAACTATACGAGCTGTACAGCGACTCCGCATTGGACGTTTAAGATGGCTAAGACATGTTAAACGAATACTCCGGCTCGCAGATTCTTCGATTCCCAGCCAGACGTCGGACGCAGTAGAGGAAGACCTCGCCTTAAGTGGCGCGCACAAGTAGAAACCGACCTCAACCAACTTGGAGTGCGCAACTGGAGGCAGTTAGCTAAGGACCGGGCTAATTGGAGAGGCATATTGGTTGAGGCCCAGGTTCATCCCGGACTGTAGCGCCACTTAAGTAAGTAAGTATTGCATGGTCTCGCGGCTTTAATTCTTGCGCAAGCTGGATCTTGTAAGGTTGTAAGCCAAGATCTTTGCGCTAAATCTTCCATAAAGTTGATGGACAAAGCACCAATTGCTCTTCACTTTGCTCTACAACGGCAATTGTTTCTTCGTGTTCGACGTCTCTGCGGATGCGTATTATCACATAGAGTAAACGCAGTGCGAAAACGATCCATGGTTAACCAAATTAATTGCTCTGATGGACGATTATGTCGACCTCTACAAAACACCCTTTAGCTGTACAGATTTTTACAAGATTGTGACTCTGGTTTTGGCTCTGGAGTTTTGTGCAATCCTCTCAAGAATGAGATTTAAGAAGTCACATGACAGTGCATCGCCTTGCCTAAATCCTTTTTTGGTATCGAATGTGTCGGTGAGGTCGTTTCTTAACCCGATGGAGCAGCGAGAATTCTCCAACGTCATCCTGCACATGGTTCTGTATATAGTTCGTCTCTACAAATTCTGTCGTATGCGGCTTTAAAATCGATGTATAGGTGGTTGGTATCGATTTGGACTTTTTGGATTTTTTTTCCAGGATCTGCTGAAGTGTGAAGATTTGGTTAGTTGTGGACTTTCCTGGCCTAAAACTTCGCTGGTTAAGCCCGATCAGATGGGGTCTTGTAGGCGATTTTGAAAAGACTTGTGCCTCTGTAGTTGCATTGAATCTGATCCAACTAAAAAGGCATCTCTAGTTGTTTTTATTTTTTTTTTACTTTATTTTCCTTAAATCGGATTAAAATAACAACTAGATTTTTAATTAATAGGTTTTAAAAGTAAACATACCTATATTGATTTTATCGAAATCTATCTCTCTTCTTATTTTCAAACAACAAGTTGAGTTTTTAATTTTTTTTATAAAAAACGAGAAATAAATTTATTCATATAAAAAACAAAAAAATTGGAAATATATACGTCTTATACCATTTGAAACATTAATCTATTTAGTGCTTAAAATTTCTTGTTTTCTGTGCTAAAAGACAATAAAAAAAATTGTTTTATTTTAGATTTAAATTTATTTATTTATTTAACTTTAACATTTAAGCATTTAATTTTTTTTTGAATTTTGTTTCGCTTAAAACATCTAATCTAGAATCAGTTTTGGTTTTCCTATGTAAATATTATTTTATTTAAAATTTGAATTAATTTTTCATTTTATAAAAATAGGGACTATTTTGTTGCCTGAGGTCATGTTCTGTTTCGAGAGGTGGTGGTGGATGAGAAACGTCCGGTTCTATGAATTTCTTTGAAAAATAGTACCTAAAACAAAGTATTCCCGTTTTGTTTGAGGTTGATAGGTGTTAGCGCAAGCGCTGAATTGCTGAAACCTGCTGAATTGATGGCAGTGGTGCAATATTTAGTTTTTGTCTCCTCCTTCACTTAATAATCTGTTGTGGACGTTTATTTTATTTTTTTGTATAATAATTGTTAGTAAATGAGTTGAAATTTGTTTTTATAAAATTTAGACATCTGCTGGAGCTGGCAACTTCTCCCATGATGGTTCGACACCCCAGATTTCGCGAGCGTATTCAGCAATGGTACGATCTGATGAGAATTTACCACTGGATGCGATGTTGTTAATTGACATTTCTAACCATTTGCTTTGATCCTGAAAAAAAAAATAAAAAAAAGTTGTTTTTTTCCAATACGTTCCACATGGATTCCACAAGGTTTGAGCTTACCTGGTAGGTCTTTGAGACCAAATCTTGCGCCTTCAAGTAAGCTGCATAATCAGCTAATAAGAAGTAGGAATCGTATTTCAAGAGGACATCGGCAATGTTCTTGAATTCATTGGGGTTGCCGGGACTGAAGAAACCTCCCTGGATTTGATCTACGCACTGCTTAATCTCTGGGTTGCTGTTGTAGTAGTCGTAGGCATTGTAGCCCTTCTTCTTGAGCGCTTCTACTTCATCCACAGTCATGCCAAAGATGAAGATGTTCTCGTTACCCATTTCCTCGGCCATCTCAACGTTGGCACCGTCGAGGGTACCAATAGTGAGGGCACCGTTCAACTGGAACTTCATGTTACCAGTTCCTGAGGCTTCGGTACCGGCGGTAGAGATCTGTTCGGACAAATCGGCTGCAGGCATGATACGCTCAGCCAGAGTGACGCGGTAGTTCTCCAAGTAGATGACCTTCAATTTCTCTCCGACAATTGGATCGTTGTTGACCACATTGCCGACGGCACAAATCAACTTGATAATCTGTTTGGCCATGTAGTAGCCTGGGGCTGCCTTACCACCGATCATGACGGTACGTGGGGTAAACTTGGCGGTGGGATCCTTCTTAATACGGTTGTACATGGTGATAATGTGCAAGCAGTTGAGCAGCTGACGCTTGTACTCGTGGATACGCTTGACTTGGATGTCGAACATGGATGCAGGGTTCACCTTGACTCCGTAATCAGTCTCGAGGTGTTCGGCCAAACGAAGCTTGTTCTCTTGCTTGACGCGGGCAACATCTCTCTGGAAGTTTGGATCCTTGGCCCATTTTTTTAGGGCAGCCAGCTGCTCCAAATGGACTGGCCATTCGTCGCCGATCTTCTCGCAGATAAGATCTGAAAGACCTGGATTGCAGAGCAACAACCAACGACGGGGGGTGATACCGTTGGTCTTGTTTTGGAATTTCTCGGGATTCATTTCGTAGAAATCGTGGAAGAGTACATCCTTGAGAATCTGGGAGTGAATAGCGGCGACACCGTTAACTGCGTGTGAGCCAATGATGGACAAGTGAGCCATGTTGATGCGCTTGTCACCGTCTTCCTCAACACAAGACATGCGACGCATGCGATCCATATCATTGTTGAAATGCTTCTTGACATTCTCCATGTGTAGGAAGTTAATGTGGTAGATGATCTCCAAGTGGCGTGGTAGAATCGACTCCAATAGGGATACTGGCCAACGTTCCAAAGCTTCGGGCAAGACGGTGTGATTGGTGTATGCACAGGTCTTAACTGTAATCTCCCATGCCTTTTCCCAAGTGAGTTTCTCCTCATCGATGAGGATACGCATCAACTCAGGGATGGCCATCGATGGATGGGTATCGTTCAACTGAATTGCAACCTTTTCGGGGAAGTGATCGAAATTGTTACGGACGGCCTCGCGGCTACCGAACTTAGATGACTTGTACCGACGAATGATATCCTGAAGGGTGGCGGCGCACATGAAGTATTCTTGCTTCAATCGGAGTTCCTTGCCCTCGAAGAAGTTATCGTTGGGGTAGAGTACACGAGTGATGTTCTCAGCCAAGTTACGATCCAACACAGCCTGGATGTAGTCACCATCGTTAACTGAAAGTAGATAAGTATTGTCAATACAAGCCTCAGTATATGGATGTGGGTGTAATACTTACAGAATTTCAAGTTGAAATCGATCGGACTCTTGGCGGACCACAGACGCAATGTGTTCACAACATTGTTGGCGTATCCAGGAATTGGATTGTCGTATGGCATAGCATAGACAACCTGAGTGTCGACCCACTTCCTGCCTCCCTCGTTTCCATCAATCACGCGACCATAGAAGTGAACTGGCAACATAAATTCTGGACGTGCCTTCTCCCATGGGTTGCCATAACGCAACCAATCATCAGGCTCCTCCACTTGCTCACCGTTGCGAATCTTCTGGGCGAAGATACCGTATTCATAACGAAGACCATAACCATAGGCAGCCAGGCCAAGGGTGGCCATTGAGTCGAGGAAGCATGCAGCCAAACGGCCCAAACCTCCATTGCCCAAACCGGCATCTTCTTCCATTTCCTCTAGACCCTCAATATCAAGACCCAATTGGTACATGGCCTCTTCGCATTCGCTTTGGATGCCCAAGTTGATCATGGTGTTCTGTAGGGAACGACCCATGTAGTACTCCAGAGAGAGATAGTATACACGCTGAAATAAGAAAGAGGAAGAAATTTATTAATTATGTGGTACAGGGTGGTTAATTGTTAGAAGGAATCTTAGACGATGTCGTTTACCTAATTGAAGGACTATTTGGAAGATAGTCGGTTCCAAAAAAAGAAACAGAATAAACCAGAGATAATGGTCGGTTTTGGAACGAAGGAAGATGTTGTTGCTGACAATAAAGGCGCTCCCAACATTTACTAAATTAATCTAAACGGCCAATGTATCCTTACAATAGACCGATAGGGAGAAGGAAAAAAGCTACAAAAACGTATGTTTGTGAAACGAAATCCGTGTTCATTAAGGTTTTATTATTTTATCCTTTTTCTCAGCATGTAGTTTAATTATACAAACATCCTTCCATTTTCCTGGCCAACGTAATAAAAATTACGTATACGCCACAGTGTTCATGGCAGGGATAAAACATATAAAAACCATTTGTTTCCGAATGTGGCCCCTTTTCTCTTTCGAGTGGAAAAGGGGGTGACCTACAAGTAACCTCTGAACATAGATAGACACACAAGAAGCAACAGAAACAAGTGTTCTAGGCGCAATATTCGGATATCAATTCGTTTGACCTGCATTAATGAAATAATTGTTTATCAAATCAAGTGTCATCAAAGGTCACTTTATTTCATTAATTCAGTGTCTTCATGCCTCAATAAAAGATTCAAAATTTGATTGGCATTAATTTCCAAATTGGCACCATTGTAGACCAATGGTCATGAACTAAAACGTAATGACGTAGTGTCAGAATCTAGTGCTATAAGTGTCACACAATTCTGGACATCACCCTGGACACCAGCATCAGCCGAAAAAGTCAGAGCTGATCGAAGATAAGATGTCCGTTTGGGCACAAAGTAAATGTGTCGTCTTTCAGCTTAATTAGACATTTTGTTCGACAAGATCCAAAAGCCAGTGTTCCGGTAAAACAAAAAAAAGATTTCCGCATGATTTTATAAATAAGATAACAAATATCACTTTGCACTCTTGTTACGGCTTACTATCCTATGACAGTTATTTTCATTTTCTAACTAATGAAAGTGGAGCTACTGAATTTTTTTAAGCACCTCTTTCATTACAGCATTTCTTCACATAGGTTTCGCGCATAAAGCGGAAATATCTACAGTCGGAAGGAATCGGAAGCATATGCCGTAGGTGTATGTTGAATACCTTTCAGTTCTCCTATTTTGAATTACAAAAGTTGGCCATAATAGGTGTATGTGAACGGAGCCATTTGCAATCTTTAAACTCATTCTACACTCTAGCTGTCAATTTTTGTATGAAAATGCATATGGAAACGCTTTTTTCAGAAGCGAGTAGAAGTGAACGAAACTTGACGAAATTAAGAGATAAGGCTGAACTATAATAGACGGAAGCAATCGGAAGCTAATGTCAAAATTCTAAGTTAAGTTTTCTTCAGTACTCTCAATTACTCAAGTTGCCCATAATAGACTTTTGAGAATGGAATTGCAAACAATAAAAACAAAATTTCGTTGCTTAGGAACTTACAAATTTAAATGTACACAGCTGTTGAAATGAAATGTAAAACTTGTGTATGAAAGAACAAAAGAAAGAGAAAGAGCGAATCAATTCGCTTTTTCGTAAGTGAGCAAAAGTGAACGAAAACTGAACGAATCGAAGCGAAAAGCTATTATGGTCGTACAATACAAATTGCATGTGTTCGCACAGTTACGGAAGTGGTCGTCCGCAACCAGCTTCTATTATAGTTCAGCCTATAAGCTAAAGGCTGAACTATAATAGTCGGAAGCAATCGGAAGCTAATGTCAAAATTCTACGTTAAGTTTTCTTCAATACTGTCAATTACTCACGTTGCCCATAATAGACTTTTAAGAATGGAATTGCAAACAATAAAAACAAAATTTCGTTGCTTAGGAACTTACAACAGCTGTTGAAATGAAATGTAAAGTTTGTGTATGAAAGAACAAAAGAAAGAGAAAGAGCGAATCAATTTGCTTTTTCGCGGCCACCAGCAAGAAACCCCTGGTTTGATGAGGAATGCCGACAGATGCTCGCAGCCAAGAACGAGGCCTACAAGGCTAAGCTGCAGGTGAAGACGAGAGCTGCCATTGAGTTCTAATGGAAAAGATGATGGAAAGAACATCGGCTTTTCAAAAAGAAGAGAAAAGAGCAAGAAAAGCGCGCGATCGAGGATATAGAGAGATGCCACTCCAGGAACGATGTTCGCAAGTTTTACCAAAGTGTAAAACGTCAAAGCCAAGGAAACAAGGCTCGAACAGAATCCTGTCGAGATGAACAAGGAAATATCGTAGTTGAGACACAGTCGATGCTGAGGATATGGAAGAACCACTTCTGCAGACTGTTAAACGGCGATGACGAACAACATTCCGCTGTCAGGCAGAACGAACCATTTAATATTGGCAACGACAGCGAAAACTGCCAACCACCCGACCTAAGTGAAGTGAGGATAGCTATATCTAAACTCAAGCTTAATAAGGCCGCCGGAAATGGCGGTATTTCCGCTGAGCTTTATAAAGCTGGCGGAGATGATTTGGTAAGCAACATCCACCAACTCATAAGCCAAATCTGGTCGGTTGAAAGCATGCCTGAAGAATGGAACCTCAGCATCGTTTGCCCGATCCACAAAAAAGGAGACCCTTTGAACTGCGCCAACTACAGAGGCATAAGTCTACTCAACATCGCATCGCCTACAAGATCCTATCTGCCGTAATATGTGAACGCCTGAAACCGTTTACCAACAATCTGATCGGCCCTTATCAGTGTGTTTTTAGGCCAGGAAAGGTCACTACCGATCAAACTTTCACACTTCGGCAGATCCTGGAAAAAACCCAAAAAGTATAAATCGATACCCACCACCTATTTATCGATTTCAAAGCCGCATACGACAGCATTTATAGAGACGAACTATACAGAGCCATGTCTTGTTTCGGTATACCGTCCAAACTCGTCCGTTTGTGTAGGATGACGATGGAGAATTCCCGCTGCACCATAAGGGTCGGAAACGACCTCACCGACACATTCGATACCAAAAACGGATTTAGGCAAGGTGATGCGCTGTCATGTGACTTCTTCAATTTGATTCTTGAGAGGATTGTGCAAACACCAGAGGCGCAATTCTCCAAAAATCGGTGCAACTATTAGCATACGCCGACGATATTGACATCATTGGTAGGACTCAACGTGATGTCATAGCCACGTTTGCTAGTATAGAGAAGGAAGCGGCAAAAATGGGTTTAGCAGTAAATGAGGGTAAGACTAAGTATATGCTGTCAACACGAAAGGACACACAACATCGATGAATTGGACAGAACGTCACCATTGACAGATATAACTTTGAGGTAGTACGGGACTTTGTCTTCCTCGGCTCCGCTATTAACTCTGACAACAACATCTCGGCAGAAATCAAACGAAGAATTACTCTTGCCAATCGCTGTTTCTTCGGGCTAAAAGGCAATTTAGTAGTAAAGCCCCCACTCGAACTACTCAGGAGATCCTATATAAGACCCAGATCATCCCAGTCCTGCTTTACGGCGCTGAAGCATGGACCGTAGCAAAAGCGGATGAAGAAATCCTTGGTCGATTCCAGAGAAAAATTCTTTGGAAAATCTTCGGTCCCGTTTGCGTTGACGGGCTATGGAGACGAAGATTCAACCACGAACTATACGAGCTGTACAGCGACATACCCCTAGTCAAAAAACTTAGCACTGGACGTTTAAGATGGCTAGGACATGTAGAAAGAATGGACACCAATACTCCGGCTCGCAGAGTCTTCGATTCCCAGCCAGACGTCGGACGCAGTAGAGGAAGACCTCGCCTTAAGTGGCGCGCACAAGTAGAAACCCACCTCAACAAACTTGGAGTGCGCAACTGGAGGCAGTTAGCTAAGGACCGGGTTAATTGGAGAGGCATGTTGGTTGAGGCCCAGGTTCATCCCGGACTATAGCGCCACTTAAGTATGTAAGTAAGTTCGCTTGCTATTTTATCATCTGTCAAACACATCTGATCATTATATCCAGGGTTTACTCACCAAACTTGCTGGGTAGGTAAACTCAAAGTTAACTATGGATTAAAATTGACTAAAAAACTACTTTCTCGAGTTAACTCGAGTTAAATCCCGAAACTAGAATGTTCTATGAAAAACCTGGGCCCTCATTCCGTAAAATGATTATCGTTTGACGATAACATTTTGATAGTCCATCTTGCATCATGTAAGATTAATAGTAGATTTTGCTCTAGGCGACATTACTTTATTTGCTTCACTTAAAACAATAATCGCCAAGTCACAGACGATTATGGAGCGATTGCCTATGAGGTCTTGACTATCCTCTGAGTGATAGTCGTTTTCAAAGTTACGGAATGACCCACCTGGCCTTATTCTTAAGGATTCACTAAAAGCCTTCTACAGTGCGTAAATATTTAGGCAGCATCTATTCAGGGTCTAACATATCCTTATTCATTTAAGTTTCACAGACCCAAATACAGGGTTGGTGTCAAAAAAGTACAAAGGAGAGAGAAATTAATTTCAATTAGCTGTATCAGCAGATATGTTTGATTGTGAATCTAACAGCGACTACTTTGATTTTTTGTTCACTTTTTTAGCATTTTAATTTGAATAAATTTATCAAAACAAATACAGATTCACAATAAGACTATTTTTTTATCTCCGTGTGATTTTTATACCCTATCCCATAGGGGTATATTAGTGTTGATACATAGTTTGTAACATAGAGAAATAATTTAGCTATATATACCTCAAAGTATATGCATCGACTCAGAATCGCTAGCTGAGTCGATCTAGCCATGTCTGTCCGTCCGGCCGTACGTCACCAGTTTTTGTGCCTTAAATTTTGAGCTAGATGGATGAAATTTGGTACACGTGCTCTTTGTTGCTCTCAGCAGAACAAGTGTAAACATTTTTGAAATCCGCCCACTGCCACGCCCCCTTTTTTAGAAAAACGTATTTTTTGGTCAAACCGTAAAGAATTTAAAAAAAAGTGTCTGAGCAGCATATTTAGAGAATCGTAATATCTATATTTCGTTCATATAAAGTTTTTTGCCACGCCCACTTTTTGTGGGCGTTTTTAATAAAAAAAAACGTTTTTCGGTCCAATTTTTAAATATTTCGAAAAAAATGTTTGATGCAGAATCATTAGTAGTATTAATATGAACATTTCGTCTATAGACCATTTTAACCCACGCCCACGGTCTAACAAAAACCGTTTGTATACCCTACCCCATAGCATATGCTGGAGAAAAACGATGTTTTTTGTCAAACAACAAAAGTTTCTGATAAACTGTTTGAACAATATGCTGTGACAATGTCATTTTCTATATTATAGACCCATAAAGCCCACTTTTTGGAGATATTAATTTTAAGGATGGGATGGGATAGATTATTCACCGATCCGCACAGCGGATTGTAGCCTTCTCATATGTTTTTTTGTGACTCAGTCAGTCATTTGTGACAAACAGAGACATAATACAATTTCATACTCAAACATTATTCAACCATCAGATGCGTTTAGCTTATGCAGTCACCCCCTTATTCATTAGATTTCACTAAAACACATCTCAACGGTTGTATAGTTATACAGTGCATAAGTACATATACAGCCTCTATTCAGGGTCGAACGATTTCTTATTCATAACATATTTCCCCATCCATAATAAGTATACAGGGTTTGTGTCAAAACAATTACCAAAAAGCTCGGCAGAGTTACCAAGGGATCATTTTTATGGTTGCGAAACTCATGGTGACAATTTTATTTTCTTCGTTTTTATAACATATTGATGATTATGTTGACTCAATAACATCGTTTACAATGTTGAGTCTGTAGGTAAAGAAAAATTACCATTTGAACAAATTAAACAGTGAAACGCAACTCCTAAAATACAGAAATACCCTCGATGACTTTTTTCAACTTACAATTGAACCTTTGGTAACCCTGATGCTCAGCCGTCTGTGTATACAGAAATAAAAAAAAATATATACCCTTATACAGGCACTATTCAACCATCAGACGCGTTAAAGATGTGCAGCCTTCATTCAACGTTGTTTAAGTTTTATGAATAAGGTTTTTGCGTTTAGACGCATTTTAAGGAGTGCATAACTTTATACACTGCTAATAATGAATTTATGAATAAGGCTGTCAGTATTTATCGTTGTACATACGTTTTATGAATAAGGCTTTTGATTTAACAGGCATATTAAGGAGTTCATAACTTTATAAACTCCTTATAGTGCGCTTTAATATAAGCGAAATAAGAATATATAAAATTGCTGATAAATTGGTCAACAACAAGAAGGAAAAATATAATTTAATATAACAAACAAAATTCTTCTACGAATGCACCCTGTAACCTATTTCGGTTGAAATCATTTTGAGTTAATAATTTGCATACTTTTAGATGTCCAAATAAATATTTTATTCATCATAAATTTGTATATAGGTGAACAAATAAAAATGAACTTTAACGAATCCGCCGAAATGATGCTAATAGGTGTGTTCGGGTATTCAAGAACATGACCCAAAACAAAACAAAATCAACCAAATAAAACACCAATACATACGAACAAGAAAGTCACTTGACTGAATCGAACTAGAACAAGGTCAACAACTATTACCCGATATAGAGTACGAGTGCATTGAGTTTTGCATTCTCTTACAAAATCCTCTCTTTAATCATATGATTGCATTTTTTTTTTATTGAATTGATACTCATTTTAAACTAGATACAAAGAGTTTTACTATCTCGAAACATATCCAAACAATCAGTTTTGTTTATATAAAAATTGGAGTAAACACTAGCAGCCATATTGGTGTTTCTTTACTTTTTTTCTTTTACCTTTTTGTTGACCGTGGCACCGAGCCAGTACAATGCATCTCATAAGAACTATGCCAATTGCAAAGTTTTTGTTTTTTTTTTACTTTGATCATGAGACTTAAATTTAGAACTGCAATTGGAGTGCATCAGTAGCGACAACAAAATCGTAAAAATACACTTCACCTAGAAACGAATGCGACGTCAGTTGATGGCAATCATAGCCGGTGGATGCACTTGGTCTATGCGGTTGTGTTCCTTGTACGAGTAGGTAGTTGTTATGGGCTTCAACAAGTGATAGTGGATGTAATGACAACAATTAATTATGTCAATGATACGATTATGGCATGAATTGGGTTTGGAGTGTTTGGTTAGGCAGGAGAAATTGCTTGAAAGAGCGTGAAAGTCTTTATTGTATACATTGGATTTAAT
Source organism: Rhingia campestris (assembly GCA_932526625.1). Lineage (NCBI taxonomy): Eukaryota > Metazoa > Arthropoda > Insecta > Diptera > Syrphidae > Rhingia > Rhingia campestris. Next base: position 192,713,139 of record OW052182.1, read on the forward strand.
TTTCGTACAGAGAAAGACTAAATTCGGCTCTATTTAATCAAATGTCACTATGCTGTTTAGTATTTAGCTATTCAGGGACGAGGTAGGCTGCTACGCTCTCAGCCAATTTGTACATCCCAATTACCCTAGTGGCGACACACTCCAACTTTCGGGCAAGTTTGAATCCGATTGAATGATTCTTGTCATTGTAAATATTTCAGAATTGGTTTACAGTAAGTACATGTTGCACAATCTTGATGTACTGAATATTTAGTATTAAAAAAAAAAGTATGACTAACCGCCCAATTACATGCATTTTCTGTCGCACGATTATTTAGTCGCAAAAATTAGAAGTCATATCTTCCAATCTGAACTAGCGCAGATGACACCTAGTAATCACAATCGTCTGCGATTGGGCCTCCGCACATGAGATGAATATTTTGGTGTGAAACCGGTTTTATTTGCGAGGGGACTGAGGTATACGGAGAGAAAATGGTTGAAAATCTTCAACCGAGTTTTTGCGGTGGAACAAGGTTGAAAACCAATACAAACACATTTTTCAACATTTTAGGTCTGACGTTTTTTATGTCATTCGGATCTCATACGCGTTTTGTGAGTCGAGCAGTCAACATCAATGTAATTGCATATACTCTCACACAAACCTAAGAGCTTGGACGGCTATTACACGGCGCGTGTTTAGAGAGACTCAAATGAGTGCAAAAGAGAGGGATAATGAAACAAAAAATACGCCTGCCCGGTGTCTGCGGACTCAATTTTCCAAGGTGTTCCGTGATGTGGAAAAATCCAAAAAAAAGTGGAGCTGTCTTCTTGTTTTAATTGTTTAGTGTAGCTTAGTATAAGCACCAAAGATAAAATGAAAGATAGCTGTCAAAAAACATGCAAGACTGAGAGTGAGAAAAAGGCTTCGTGTAATAATGCGCGCATTATGGAATGACAGTTCAAAAGAAAATAACCAAACATGCGCGTCAAATACATGCGCCGTGTAATAGAGCTCCGCGAATTATCGAAAGTACTCAAGGCAAATGTCAATTTCTATAGAATTACTAACACAACGAAAAGGGGTTCATGTATACAATTTGTTCTGCCGGCATATTCATTTCGTGTGCGCTTGGAGTATGGTGTGAGACCAGTTTCACACCAGAGTTAAACTCATCTCATGTGCGAAGGCCCATTTGCCCTATTTTTTGCAGACGAAAGTTAAAATGAGTCATATGTATTACCAAGTCTATCCACAAACTTGCGATTTAAATTGTTGTCGCCATAGTATGTGGATTTTCTTGGATTTTCTATCGCATCAAAATTTAAGCTTACAAAATTAGACCCATTATATATGAATGCACATATGCGACTTAATAATCGCATCGAATAAAAAAATGCAGCAAGCTAAACTGTCGCAAACTAAAATGGCATATGGATTAGCATATATGAGCATACTTGCGACTTTGAAGAGAAACCTTGTGATTATAAAATAGATTTCACGGGGTAGTATTAACTTGCGGATCCTTTGTTGAGCATAAAATCATAAAAAAGGCGTACACTCGTTATCAGACATTACTTAATCTGCATAAACAAGGGACTGATAGGCCCTTATCCGTGTGATTTTAGGCCAGGAAAGTACACAACCGATTAAATTTTCGAAACCCAAGAAGTCAAAATCGATACCCATCACCTTTTTATCGATTTCAAAGCCGCATACGACAGCATTTATAGAGACGAACTATACAGAGCCATGTCTAGTTTTGGTATGCCGCCTAAGCTCGTCCGTTTGTGTAGGATGACGATGGAGAATTCTCGGTGCTCCATCAGGGTCGGAAACGACCTCACCAACACATTCGATACCAAAAAACGGATTTAGGCAAGGCGATGCGCTGCCATGTGACTTCTTCAATTTGATTGTTGAGAGGAGTCCCGAGCCAACACCAGAGGCACAATTTTCCAACCATATATTGAGTACATACATGGAGTATTCCAATGAAGTAAAATATCTTGGAGTGATCCTCGACAAAAACTAAGCTGGAACTCCCACATTTACAACAAAATTCAAAAAGCAACCAAAGCTTTCTGGGCTTGCCGAAACATGTATGGTAAAACCTGGGGAATCTCTCCAAAGACCACACACTGGATCTACACGATCATGGTCAGGCCCATTATAACAACGCTTCAATAGTATGGTGGAACAAAGTCACCCAAAAAACAACTATAAATAAATTAAAAAAGGTACAACGGCTTGCATGTCTGGGCATTACCGGAGCTATGCGTACCTGTCCCACAGCGGCTGTAAAAGCCTTAATAGAACTAACGCCGCTCCAAATTTATATAAAAAAAGTGGCAATTCGCAGCTCAGCAAGTTTGACACAAGCGGAAGAGTTAAACATTAGCGAACACCTAAAACTAATTGAACTTCTATCCGAACTTACAGAACTTGACATGATCTGTGCGGTTACAGACCGCTTACCAAAGACACTATGCTTCGACAAAAGATTCTCAATGGAGATCACAACCAGAGAAGCATGGTGTAGCAATAACCCACGAAACTGTCGGCCTAAAGTGGTATACGGATGGTTCTAAAATGGACTCAGGGGTAGGAGCTGGCATACATAGACCAAATAGAAACACCCAATACCTTTGGGAAAAAACCCTAGAGTTTGCCAAGCTCCATGCCATAAAAGAATGCGCAAACCTAATACACAACTCGGGTATTAAAGGCGCAAACATCCATATATTCACGGACAGTCAAGCAGCTATAAAAGCCCTTAGCTCACACATCATTGACTCCGAATCAGTACCACACTGCTTCAATTCCCTCGAAACACTCAGTTCCAGGAACAAAACCAGACTATGGTGGGTCCCCGGACATAAGGGGATTGAAGGTTACGAAAAAGCTGATGAACTAGCCAGAAAAGGTTCGGAAACCCTTCATTGGACCTGAACCCTTCTGTGCAATCCCCAAATCAGCCATAAATCTGGTTATAAAAAACTGGGAACAAAACAAATGTTTTTCATACTGGGAAAACATCCCAGGCCTAAGACAGGCCAAAAGAGCTATTCAGCCCTTCAAAGCAGATGCCAATAAGATACTAAATCTTCGCAGGCACGATATCAAAAACTTAGTAAGCTTTAGGCTACCTAACTTGTCATCACGGTCTGCGATATCACCTAAATAAAATACATCTAGTCAACTCACTTGAATGCAGACTATGTCTAGAAGAAGACAAAACAGCCGAGCATATCATATGTGAATGCCCGGCCCTTTACGGTATGAGAAGGAAATCTTTCTTCAGGGAATTTTTAAGTCCCGAAGAAATGAGAAAATCTTCAGCTGAAAGTATTATAAGCTACATTAGGAAAGTAGAAGCGCTACGAACCTAAAAAACATCACAATCAATAGCACAATAGATCTTTTAGGTCGATGTGTATCTTACTGCTTAGGCAAGTCAGAATTAAAAAAAAAAGCTGTTCGTTCCATTTTTTTTTTTGTTTGCGTCAGAATTTTCCTGTAACAGAAAACCACAAGCGTGTGCATGGCCGACATGAAGAAGTGCCATACTAGTTTGGTAGACTTTTTAAATTCTTTTCCTGATTCTCGATAGGTGGAATGGCATTGTGGTTGGCACGGGTCCCTGGATAAAGTGAAAGTCGAAAAGATAGTTTTTTTCCATGCCTCAGCTCTTGAAAAAGTAAGACAAACATACAAGAATACAAAACTGTCGTGAAAAGCTTGCTGTTCTCAATCGGTGTTAAACACGAGGTCCTATTCATGTCAAAAATATAGCTTAGCACACACAAATTAATGGAGAAGCTTGGTTTTATAGTGGGCGCACTGGACCTAATTGCCTCAATCATTCTTAAGAACAATTTACCAGAGTCTGCACCTATTTTCTGGTTATAACCAATTTCGAGTATAACCAATTTAAAAATAAAATTTAGTGTGAGTTCACACGTAGTGGAAGTGAAACTGAATTCTGGTAAATTTCTCTATCTCTCTCGTTTTTTTTTTCTTTCTCTGTATACCACTTCAATACTGTATTCATCTCATTAGGCATCTACACAAAAGATGAATTTAACTGGCATAAAACCGTTTTCATTACATATTTCTAGTGCACACGAGATGCATTTTGCCATTGTATACATGGACTCCTTTTCATTCAGCCCTATCGAGGTATCCGTCGAAGGGGAAAATTCCCCGATTTTGCATAATTCGGAGGATTTTTGCTTCAAGGTATTCTTTCGAAAAGCTGTTCGGCATATTCGGCCCTAGCGAAGTATCCGTCGGAGCGAAAAATTCTCCGATTTCGTACGATTCGGAGGAGGATTTTTGCTTCGAGGTATTCCTCCGAAAAGCTGTTCGGAATATTTCTCCGACATTTTGTAACGCACCCCGGGGAATTGCGTTGAGGTGCATTTTTCATGCGATTTTTGACAGCTAAGTGCCATTCTTTCTCCGATTTCCTCCGACTCCGACCCAAATTCTTCGCGGAATTTATTTACGAATTGTAGTGAAGTGAACCCGTCGCATTTGGGAAGATTTTTTTTCCGATGACACATACCTCGAATGGAATTTTAACCTCCGACGAAGTATGCGTTGCGGAAAATTGTCCGCTCCGATGGATACCTCGATAGGGCTGATTTCTCCGACATTTTTTAACGCATCCCGGCGAATTGCGTTGAAGTGCGTTCAGGAGCATTTTTCGTTCAATTTTTGACAGCTAAGTGGAATTCTTTTTCCGATTTCCTCCGACACAAATTCTTCGCGAAATTTATTTATTAATCGTAGAGAAGTGAAGCTGTCGCATTTGTGTTGTATTTTTTTCCGATGACACATACCTTGAATAGAATGTGGACCTCCGACGAAGTATGCGTTGTGGAAAATTGTCCGCTCCACGGATACCTCAATATTGTCTGATTGTCTTAGTATTTCTATCGAAATTACGTATTACCTTGAGTCCTTTTTGAAGATACGGTCAATGGGCAGAAATGTAGGATGATTTGACTTGTATGGTTCCAGCACAAAACCCCTTCAACGATAGATTTATTGCTCATTAAGTTTGATAATCGTTTAATCTGTCGTTTGAAACCCATGAAATTCTTTTTGTGGAGTGTCATTTAAAAATCGACCCTTCGTGAGTAATCCGAAGACGATTTAGGCGCTTAAGAACAATTTAAGCCAAACATTCATAAAATATTCTTATCTTACTATCAGCGAAAAGATGAAGAACACAGTTCAATTAACAAATACATTGCCAAACATTTTTATTAAAAAATGTAAAGCAAGCAAACAATATACGTGTTCCACTTATGGACCCCTCGGAATTTTTTCTCCGATGCCTCAGCCTCAAACATTCAGTGGAACAACATTCACAGCAGAAAGGATTTTTTTGCTACCAAACAACAATTTCCTTACTTCGAAACTTACGGAAAGGGCGATTCCTTTCAGATGCATATAGCATAACCAGCTGTGCTCTTTAAGCAGAAAGTGTTCAAACATATCGTGTTCCACTTACGGGATTTTTGACACATCTCCATCCGAAAGCGGAACTCGCCTAATATGAAGAACTGAATAATTATTCCCACCAAAACAAATTAAAGAGCATAGTTAACTATCTCTGGTTGCTAAAGCATCGTAATTTTTACTCAATTGACAGAAGTTTATAAACAAAAATATTAAAATGTGCTTCAAAAACGCTGTCCACAAAATAACACTCCGTGCTATATCAGCGCGGACGGCGTTGCATGAATGCTTCTAGAATTATATCTTATTGTCATCGTATATTTCGCCTTTAACATCTAATAGACAGAATGGGGTGACAGAAGATGATTCGTTTTTATTAATGTCAACGAACACTTAAGGCAATCTTAGACTGCCTCGAGATGTCTGCTGTTGTGTAATCACAACGGAAAAATATTTAGTGAGGTCTGGTGAAATAAAATAAATAAATCTTTGCAACGAGAATGTGTCGAAATTTGTTTTGTTTAGTCAAATTTTGTTCACAAGTTTTGTTCATTCAACTGTCAACAAGGCGGTAGTCCTTCACAAAGGTCGCATTGTAACCACACCTTAAATATTTAAAAAGAGTTGTGCAATTCGTTACCGCTAATATTAAGTAATAATTAATATTCCAATAAGCCTTAGTCAATAAAAAAATACCAACGCATTCACTATACGCCATCATGACCCACTGGAACCCTTGAAAAAGTGCAATTGGTTATCGATGATGCTAGTCACTTGGAACCTAAATTGCATGCAAAGCAGTTTCGAATTTCACGGTTACGTTTGTAACACTGTCTGTGCTTCGTTGCTAAGCTGACATTTAGATTTGCTGGAGATACTATTTTAGTACCAGATAGTTGCTTTACACAATGCATCCTATAGAGATTAAAATTATGTTGACCTAGTTATTGCAATTGCGGAAAATTTGTTGCCATCAAATCGACGAAGATAAGACGAATGTTATATTTATGAGCTTGATTAACCTTGAACTTGAACTTAAACGCGAACAACAACTTGTTGTCTGTTGGAAGTTCACTGAAATGAACACGCTGAAAGCAGATGGTAATGTTATCGCGTGTTACATTAATAAACAAAAAGTTATCGGAAGGATTTGAAATAAATCAAAATTTTGAATTTGGCTATTTAGAGAAGGGAATTTTTCTTCTACACAGGAGAGACAGAATACCAATACCAATATATATTTTTTTTATCAAAGAAAAATGTCATTATGTGACGTTTAAGTGTTATTGATTTTTAATTTATACAAGGTGGCGCAAAAGTAATCCTCCTATCAGAAAATGCTATAAATTTTGCGATTGGCCCCTAATGTCAGTTCTGTTTTGACATTTGTGTAGTAACTTACTTACTTACTTAAGTGGCGCTACAGTCCGGAATGAACCTTGGCCTCAACCAACATGCCTCTCCAATTAGCCCGGTCCTTAGCTAACTGCCTCCAGTTGCGCACTCCAAGTTGGTTGAGGTCGGTTTCCACTTGTGCGCGCCACTTAAGGCGAGGTCTTCCTCTACTGCGTCCGACGTCTGGCTGGGAATCGAAGACTCTGCGAGCCGGAGTATTGGTGTCCATTCGTTCTACATGTCCTAGCCATCTTAAACGTCCAATGCGGAGTTTTTTGACCAGGGGAATGTCGCTGTACAGCTCGTATAGTTCTTGGTTGAATCTTCGTCTCCATAGCCCGTCAACGCAAACGGGACCGAAGATTTTTCGAAGAATTTTCCTCTCGAATCTACCAAGGATTTCTTCATCCGCTTTTGATACGGTCCATGCTTCAGCGCCGTAGAGCAGGACTGGGATGATCAGGGTCTTATATAGGGTTTCCTTAGTAGTTCGAGTGAGGGCTTTACTACTAAATTGCCTTCTTAGCCCGAAGAAACAGCGGTTGGCAAGAGTAATTCTTCGTTTAATTTCTGACGAGATGTTGTTGTCAGAGCTAATAGCGGAGCCGAGGTAGACAAAGTCCCGTACTACCTCAAAGTTATATCTGTCAATGGTGACGTTCTGTCCAATTCGTCGATGTTGTGAGTCCTTTCGTGATGACAGCATATACTTAGTCTTACCCTCATTTACTGCTAAACCCATTTTCGCCGCTTCCTTCTCTATACTAGCAAACGTGGCTATGACATCACGTTGAGTAGTAAACACATGCGAAATACACGTTAATAAACAATGTTACGCTACACTGCTCCAGAACGCGGAATATTGGTGACTATTTATTTGAGCAATAATCGGTCGGTGACTTTGGCACAACGTGAATTTCGTCGCAGATTTCCTAGCCGTCCAACGCCTACTGGTGAAACACTGCGACGTTTAGCCGCTCGCCTCGAAGAGACTGGCACAACACGAGATGCTGCTTGGCGTGGCAGACCCCGGAGTAGCCGTTCTGCAGAGAATATTGCTGCTGTAGCCGAAGATGTCATGGAAGCGCCGTCGACATCGACCAGACGACGTGCCACGCAAATGGGTATCAGTCGACGGTCTTTACAGCGAATTTTGGTACCAGATTTGAAGATGTTTCCGTACAAAGTCCAGACGGTGCATCAGCTGTTAGCTGCTGACCGCCAATCGCGTCTAACATACGCTCAAGCCATCCTTAATCACCACCAAGAGGAAGATGATTTTTCATCAAAAATAATCATGAGTGATGAGGCCCATTTCCATCTTAGCGGGTACGTAAATAAGCAAAATTTACGCTTCTGGGGCACTGAAAATCCGCGTGTAACCCACGAAGAGCCATTACACCCGCTCAAAGTCACTGTATGGTGTGCTGTTTTCGCTGGAGGAGTCATCGGACCTTTTTTCTTCGAAGACGTCGCGGGCCAAACGGTTACTGTGAATGGTGAGCGCTACAGAGCAATGATCAACGAGTTCTTTTTGCCGCAACTTGATGAATTGGGATTGGAAAACATGTGGTTCCAACAGGACGGTGCAACGGCACACACTGCACGTGCCGCAACCGATATGCTGAAGGATGCATTTCCTGGGCGCCTAATCTCCCGTTTTGGCGATTTGCACTGGCCAGCAAGATCGCCTGATTTGACCGCTCCAGACTTCTTTTTGTGGGGCTTTTTGATGTCGCGGGTTTATGTCAACAAGCCTCAGACTCTTGCAGCTCTTAAAGACAATATCCGTCATGAATGTGAGGACCTATCGCCGGAAGTTTTGGCCAAAGTGATGGAAAATGCCATGACATCATATTCTCGACTTGATGTAAAAAAAACTAAAAGACCAAATAAAAATAATCCACAAGAAGAATCAAAGTTTTTCATTTTTTTTAAATTACAGCCAAAAAACATCGGAAGGTTATTTTTGCGCCACCTTGTAGATACAAAATCATTGTTATCGGTTCCTAAAAATCCATCGATTGTTGGTAATCTATCTACACTTTTCGCAGACCTGTCCTTTAACGTTGATTCCATACGGAAGATTTGAGAAGCTTTCGTGACAGAATTTAATATTCTTAGATGTATGTCAAAATTTTATGATGTTTTACGCAAAGTACCTACTTCACGACAACGTCATTATCAAATGAATAAAAAAAACAATGTGCCAGCTGGCAAACTTGAAGGACAACAAATAAAATTTGATACATTTGATACATGGCCCTGGGTACTAACGAGCCTGTTGCGCCAAAAAAATTGTAAAAAATGACCAGACGTGGGCGTTGAATTCAAGTTAAGGGCGTATAAACGCTTTATATAATAGTGGCCAGATCAGAGGGGGTGAAATATTTCTGACATCGATTAAGGAAACCTAGACATTTCGCTGCGTTTTTAGCGATATCGAATATGTGGTCGTTCCAACGTAAGTCATTACTAACACACATACCTAGCATGGAAAGCTTTTCGGTTTCTTCGACGTAAGTGCCATTCATGGATAATGGCTTAAGATTTTGGTTTCGCTTTAATGACAGAAGACAGCATTGTGTTTTGGAAGCATTGAAGTCCACTCTGTTGGATTTACCCCCTTTGAAAATGCTGTCAAGGTCGGAATTCAATGAGCTTAACATATTTTGACGTTTTGAGTCCACGTTTTGAGTCGAAGAAGGGGGACCTAAACGAATTTGAGAAGCTGAAAGTATCCACTGTCATCAGCGAAGGAATGAATTGGATTCGAAGTTGCAGACAGGAGATGTTTTAAAAATGAAAGAGAGTCGGAGACAAAACTGAGCCTTGAGCATTTGAAACCGTCCAAAACTGCAACCGTGAGTTGCAGACTTGAAACCGTCCAAAACAACTTGAATTGAACGTTTCGAAAGATAATTTCTAATCCATAGAAGAAGTTTTTCATCGATTCCAAATGCACGCATTTTCGACAAAAGGGCTTGATGCCAAACCCTGTCAAATGCCTTTGAAATATCAAGTGCAACAATTTTGGTTTCACCACCATGGTGGATTGATTGGTTCCAATTTTCGGTGAGATATGTCATCAAATCACCAGTCGACCTGTTGCTGCGAAAACCATCCTGCCGGTCATTGAGAAGTTTTTGTGTTTCGAGATATTTCAAAAGCTGACGATTTATCAGCGTTTCCATGACCTTGGAACGAAGGGACGTAAGTGCAATTGGTCGGTAGTTGGAGAGAGAAGATTCGCCTTTTTTGGTACAGGCTGGACAAATGCTGTCTTCCATTTACACGGAAAGAGTTCTGATGAGTAGGATAGATAGAAAAGCTTACTTTCTAGCGTAGAAGAACACCTCTTCAGAATAATGGGGGATATACCATCTGGACCAGCGGATTTGTGAATGTCAAGATCAAATAAAACTCTTGCAACTGTACGAGTACGAAAGTGAATTTGTCCCATAGAATGATCTACGTTCTCAAGTACAGGAGGAGACTGGGTCTAAAGAGCTGACAGCTAGAATGTCATTGTGAATGAGCGTCGGAACTGATGATGAGGCCGATTTTTTTATATTTTTAACAAATGACCAAAAGTTTTTACTACCCCTGGGACATTGTAGAATTTGTTGCCAAACAATCTGGCGATGTTGAATGTAGATTAGCTTTGTCCAAAGAGCTGACAACTGGAATGTCATTGTGAATGAGCGTCGGAACTGATGATGAGGCCGAATTTTTTATATTTTTAACAGATGACCAAAAGTTTTTACTACCTCTGGGGCATTGTAGAATTTGTTGCCAAACAATCTGGCAATGTTGAATGTAGATTGGCTTTGTCCAAAGAGCTGACAGCTGGAATGTCATTGTGAATGAGCGTCGGAACTGATGATGAGGCCGAATTTTTTATATTTTTAACAAATGACCAAAAGTTTTTACTACCTCTGGGACATTGTAGAATTTTTCGCCTGAACTTTTGGTCATGGAGGAATTTGTCACTTTTTAAATGGGCATTACAGTCATTTCTGGCTTGTTTGGCATGGTTCTAAAACTAACATTTTGAGGAACGGAATAGCACATTTGTGGAACAGACAGCTTCGCGAAGTACGCTTTTGGTATTGAAAAATATGTTATCGGAAGATTTTTTCTCTTCTGAAATGAAATGCAGAAGCGAGATTCCCTTCTGGGAATCGTCAGAATGTGTTTTTGACAGTTGTCAGATGATTCCGATAGGATATTTTTATTACTAATCGAAAATCCCACTGGACAAGGTATTTTGGTGTTGCTACTTTAGAGATTTAAACCAGGGACAAGGATAAAACGCTTTGTAGGCTAATTTCATAACCACTGTATCCATGGTTATCTGTTATCGATCCTTGACTTTGGGTAATACGTTTTTAGATCCCCTATAATGAAAGAATCTCCTTATGACATAACAAATACATTAAGTAGAAAATGTCCACAACAGCGTGATTGGTCAAGACTTTTATTGATCAATCTTAAGTTATCGAAAACATACCTTAGCCCTTTGCTTCCTAGTGGTTTCATGGTAAAACCAAGAATATTTCTACGAGCTGTTAGTCATTTTAGCCAGTAAGTAAAGTGCGAAAATGCAAGAATTTGTTATTTTGTTGTCATAAAATAATAAAGTTAGTAGCAATTTATGAAATGCGACCCATTCATCAAGGTTTTTGGATGTGGTTTTGCTGTGAAACCAGTAGGGAATAAACATTTTTTTTTTTAATTTTAGACAATGATCGTTTTCGTAGATTGAACCTAGAGACGATGGGTTCGGAAGAATTTCAGATTTTTTTTGACGAAATTCCATCGGATATCGAATTTGAAAGTGGTGGCGAAGAACCAGAAGATCCTGAAGCAAATTTTGAACATTTATTCGACATAAATGCGATGCAAATAGTTTTTGTTGACGAGCTTCAAGAAGAACATGACGAGGGATGGATTAGCGAAGATGATCTTCCTTTTTCTGTTCTTCAACAAAAAGAGAGGGCTAAGCGAACCATCTGGAAGAAGTCAAGAAATTATTTGCAAAGAACGAAAAAAGAGTTTGAAGAAGAAACAGGTCCCGCTATTCCTGAAGACTTAGAAACACCTACCGATGTATTTCTTCATTTATTTCCAATGGAATTAATTGAACATATTGCGTTCCAAACAAATTTGTATGCCGTGCAAAAAGCTGGAGGAAATAGTGGTAGCTACATTCCAACCAATCAAGAAGAAATCAAAGTGTTTCTGGCAATAAATTTATTGATTGGCGTCAAAAAGCTTCCAAGTTATTGCGATTATTGTTCATCTATGCCTCAACTCAGAGATAATTATATTTGTTCACTCATGTCAAGGGATCGTTTTGCCTGGCTTCTTGGGAATATTCATTTGAATGATAGTTTGCGACAACCAGAAAGAAAATCTAATGGTTTTGATAAGCTTTATAAGTTGCGTCCCCTCATTACGAAGCGATCGGAAACATTTTTATCGTCACTGAAAATTCAAGGGAAGGAGCTGTTTTCGACAATATATGCCCATGAAACCTGTAAAACGGGGATACAAGGTTTGGATCAGAGCTGACGAAAAAGGATATGTGTGCCAGTTTCAGATATACACCGGTAAAACTACGACAGGTACCGAAGAAGGTCTTGGTTCACGTGTAGTGAAGGACCTTTCCATGACGTTAGTAGGAAAAGACATTGTATCTTCTTCGATAATTTCGATACAACTTCAAAAATATTTACAAGCAGATATGCTTTACTCCTGTGGAACTTTTCGGAAAGGGAGAAATAAATGCACCCACTGATCTGCTAGATGACAAAAAATTACAGCAAGGGCAATTCGACTGGCGCGTAAGTAAGGACGGTCTAGCATTTTTAAAATGGAAGGACAAGAAATCAGTGCATTTTCTGAGTAACTTTCATGACCCATCAGTTTCGGGAACAGCAATGCGCATGCAAAACGATGGCCGTAAGAAGGAAGTTGTATGTCCACAACTTGTAAATGATTATAATAAACACATGGGCTATGTTGATAAGGTGGACATGCTAAAATCAATTTATGAAATAGACCGCAAATCGAAAAAATGGTGGCATCGGATACATATTATTCAATGGAAAAACTAATTCGACAACATTATCGCTCAAAGCGTTCAGATTAGCTGTTTGCTTAGGACTTGTTGGGAGCAAGACAGTTAAAATAACAAAAAAGAAAATCAGGTCCAAGTTCTCCAAGCCCAAGTTCTTCCGTTAGTCATTTCAAGACCAAATTGCCGCTTGAAAAAAGGTTTGGCAAATGTGATCATTTGCCGCAACATAGCTCATCGCGGCGATGTGCACATTGCAGTAGGTACAGCATCTGTGCCTCATCGTACAAGGTGGTTCTGTTCTTGCTGCGAGGTTGGACTTTGCTTGAATGATAAAAAAATTGTTTTGCACAATATCATAATGTTTGATGGAAATTATTAAAAAAAATATTATAACGTCTTTTTAACTTCTCTTACAAAGAGAAAGATATTGTTTTCGTGAAAATTTTCGACCTCGAGATTTTGATTGATTCTAACATTACGATGATAGCGGAGCCTAAAAAAGTGGTTTTCGGAATTCCGTCCGTCTGTCCGTGATGGTCTCCCCAGCCTAAACGGCTAGACCGATTTTCTTCAAACTTCGTATCCAAGCTTATTTTAGTCATAATTCTAGGCCATTTTTTTTGTTTGCTTTTAGCCATGTTAATAAGGGTACCTGCCATATAAAAATTACACATAACCTCAATTTTCTCGAAAACGGCTCTAACGATTTTGATTAAACTTTATATATACTATAACCATATTAGTTCCAACAAAACTGCATACCCAGTTTTTCGAGAAAATCCATATAACGGATTTTGTCATTTAGGCCATATAAGGAAAATTGATAATTTCTCGCAAACTATTATGTCAAATTGAATGAAATTTAAGATATATACTACTATTACAGCTTGAAGCAATTCCACATAATTAGTTTTAGCCCAACTATCACTAAACGGAATTTTCAGTTTTGGCCAATAACAAAAAATCATTATTATTCCCATAGACACCGATTCCTTCAAATTTCGTAGTAAACGTTCGTATTATCACATTTCAACATTATTCATATCATTTTAAGCATTAATAATCAAAATGCGTACTATTTGATCTAACACCCAACTCGCTGTGAAAGAGAAAGTTGCGTACGACCCAGTCGTGCACCCACCACTCGTTTTTCCTAGTTTCCTACTGGTTACGTGGCGAAACCACTTCTAAAAACATTAATAAAAGATTTAAAAAAGTTAAAAACAATTTTTTTTGTTTAAATTCAATATTAATAAAACAGATTTTATCTAAATTTCAAAGTTTTATACAAATACAAGCTGGCCCGTCAAACCTTGTTTTGCCATTATCAAATAGAATGACCGCCTACAGCGCCACCTGTTGAGCATTTTTCAATTTTACTTTTTTCCTAAACCTTCGCGGAGCAATTACGAACAAATCCGCAGAAGGAAGTATCCAATTTGGTCCAGTCGTTTTCGAGTTTTATAGATTTTAAAAAATTGAACCTCCCGGAACAACGGGTTAGGAGAGTTATTCTTTGTGCTTCCAGGTTTCAATTCAGAAAAGAAAAAGAACGCTTCCGATAAATTCTCAAAACTCTGTCAATAACTTCTTCTTTCCCAATGAATGCATTTCCTGTCTAATTGGATTAAAAGCAACCTTATCTATTTAATTTTTTTTTGCGAATTTCTTAAATGACTCCAATGTCCCAAAAAGGTGTGGGTTAATTAAAATGTTTAGATAAGATTTGAGTACCACTTAATTTTAAATTATTAAAATCAAAACATTGTGGGTTATTGATCCATAAATTGAATAATATAGAATTTTGAAAAAAAAGAAAAGAATTTTATATTTTCGAATACAAACAGATTTCGTCTTTCTATTCTAAAATATTGCACAATATTCATAATCGCAAAATGTTGGCTAATGCTCAACTCGTTGACATCTTTCTGATACCGAATGCTAGCTGCACTTCTTCCTGTTGTTTGATTCAATCGTCTATTTTAAATTTGAAGTTGTTTTGACTTGTGTGCATGTGTCTGCATCTATATGTACACAAAAAAACATGGATTACATCAAAACAACGTGATAATAGAGTTCAAAAGGGTTTTTATTTTTCTAATTGCTGGCTGTTATCTTGGGGGCATTTTTGTGTTGCCTGTTGTAAAAATAGACATGTACCTGATTATTTTTATTGGAATTGTATATATTTTTTGCACTGAGGTCTTATGTAGTTGATTTGTTTTGCCGGTGAAAATGTTGCTTACATCTACTTTAAGTAGTGTGCATTTTTAAAAATAAAAAAAATAATCCTCTTCTATCTCTGACGTATAATATATGAGTTTATAATTTAATGAAAAAATTATTAGGGGAAACTGTTCTCACTATTAATAGATCAATACACCTACATACAGTTATACTAGCATTGTAAGTGAATAATAAAAAAAAAACACAAAACCGCATTAAAATTAACTAGAAAATAAGTTGGTGAATGTCACCCTTAGTATTATTTTAAGGATCCCTTTCAAAAATCCGAAATTGGAGAATTTTTCCTCATTGAAATAGCGAAGATTTTCTTATGCTGAGAATGTAGAATTAATCTACTCATCCATTTTGCTTTACGAATGCAAATAAAGCGTAGAGCGACAGGGACAGCAAACGACGCCATTTTTCTTGCCGCTCTTTTGAAATTTCTCTTCAGTAAGGTTTGCCATTTCATGATGGAAAGATTCGTTGAGATGATACAACCAAGGACTGCTTCTACGAGCTCCTCGACAAAACCTATGAGCGACTACCAAAGTAAGATTCGTTGAGATGATACAACCAAGGACTGCTTCTACGAGCTCCTCGACAAAACCTATGAGCGACTACCAAAGTACGATGTTAAAATCGTGCTGGGAGATTTTAACGCAAAGGTAGGAAGAGAAGACATCTTTAGCAGTACTGTCGGAAAATATAGCCTACACGACAACACGTCTGGTAACGGACTTAGGCTAATTAGGCTTCGCTACGGAACGAAATGCCACTATAGCCAGCACACAGTTTCCTCACCTCGATATCCATAAGGGGACATGGCGGTCTCCAGATCAACGAACAATCAACCAAATTGATCACATTGCGATAGACAAGAGGCACGCATCCAGTATTTTGGATGTCCGAACATTCCGAGGGACTAACATCGACTCAAAAGACTGCAATCGCCAAAGACCGCCAAGACCTTCGCGCAACGCGTATCCCTTAACCTCTCGATTCACAGCATACCGTATACCAACAACCTGATCGGCCCTTATCAGTGTGGTTTTATGCCAGGAAAGTCCACAATCGATCAAATCTTCACACTTCGGCGGATCCTGGAAAAAACCCAAGAAGTCCAAATCGATACCCACCACCTATTTATCGATTTCAGCTTTTATAGAGACGAACTACACAGAGCCATGTCTAGTTTTGGTATACCGCCCAAACTCGTCCGTTTGTGTAGGATGACGATGGAGAATTCTCGCTGCACCATCAGGGTCGAAAACGACCTCACCGACACATTCGATACCAAAAATGGATTTAGGCAAGGTGATGCGCTGTCATGTGACTTTTTCAATTTGATTCTTGAGAGGATTGTGCAAAACTCCCGAGCCAACACCAGAGGCACAATTCTCCAAAAATCGGTGCAACTACTAGCATACGCCGACGATATTGACATCATTGGTAGGACTCAACGTGATGTCATAGCCACGTTTGCTAGCATAGAGAAGGAAGCTGTAAAAACGGGTTTAGCAGTAAATGAGGGTAAGACTAAGTATATGCTGTCAATACGAAAGGACACACAACATCGACGAATTGGACAGAACGTCACTATTGACAGATATAACTTTGAGGTAGTACGGCATTTTGTCTACCTCGGCTTCGCTATTAAATTTGACAACAACATCTCGTCAGAAGTCTTCGATTCCCAGCCAGACGTCGGACGCAGTAGAGGAAGACCTCGCCTTAAGTGGCGCGCACAAGTGGAAACCGACCTCAACCAACTTGGAGTGCGCAACTGGAGGCAGTTAGCTAAGGACCGGGCTAATTGGAGAGGCATGTTGGTTGAGGCCCAGGTTCATTCCGGACTGTAGCGCCACTTAAGTAAGTAAGTAAGTATCTCGTCAGAAATCAAACGAAGAATTAATCTTGCCAATCGCTGTTTCTTCGGGCTAAGAAGGCAATTTAGTAGTAAAGCCCACACTAGAACTACTAAGGAAATCCTAAATAAGACCCTGATCATCCCAGTCCTGCTCTACGGCGCTGAAGCATGGACCGTATCAAAAGCGGATGAAGAAATCCTTGGTCGATTCGAGACTATAATTCTTCGGAAAATCTTCGGTCCCGTTTGCGTTGACGGGATATGGAGACGAAGATATAATCAAGATTTATACATGCTGTACAGCGACTCCGCATTGGACGTTTAAGATGGCTAGAACATGTAGAGCGAATGGTCATCAATACTCCGGCTCGCAGAGTCTTCGATTCCCAGCCAGACGTCGGACGCAGTAGAGGAAGACCTCGCCTTAAGTGGCGCGCACTAGAAGTGCGCAACTGCAGGCAGTTAGTTAAAGACCGGGCTAATTGGAGAGCCATGTTGGTTGAGGCCCAGGTTCATCCCGGACTGTAGCGCCACTTAAGTAAGTACTTAAGTATAATCGTCCTAGCAGATCAACAATTGAGCGTCTAGTGAAAATATTTGAATCCACAGGCACAGTACAAAATGTTCCCGTGCCAGTGAGACAAAGAAGTGCCCGCAGTGTCGAGAATATTGCTGCCGCTGAGGCTTCAATTGAAGAAAGCGAAAAGATCTTGGCCTACATCCTTACAAGATTAAATTGACTCAAGAACTGAAGCCGCTTGACCACCAGAAGCGTTGTATGTTCGTGAATTGGGCTGAGCAACAACTTGAAAATGATTCGGATTTTCATCGAAAAATCTTCTTCAGCGATGAGGCTCATTTCTGGCTGAATGGCTTCGTCAATAAACAAAATATGCGGTATTTGTCATTCAGCAATCCACACGTACTTCATGAGTCATCATTGCATCCCGAAAAAATTACGATTTGGTGTGGTTTATGGGCCGGCGGCGTCATTGGGCCGTATTCTTCCGTGATGATCAAGACCGGCACGTTACTGTGAATGGGCATCGCTACCGTTCAATGATAACCGAATATTTTTGGCTGCAATTGGATGATATGGACATGGAGGACATGTGGTTCCAACAGGACGGCGCCACAAGCCACACAGCGAATGTCACAATCAATTTATTGGAAACCAAGTTTGTAGAGCGCCTCGGTCGTGCGATTTAACGCCGTTAGACTATTTCCTGTGGGGCTACGTCAAGTCTATGGTCTATGCCAACAAGCCAGCGACGATTGATGAACTTCGTACGAATATCGAACGTGAAATTGCAGCAGTATCGGCCGATTTATGCTTGAAAACCGTAGAAAATTGGGTTCAGCGTCTGGACTTCTGCAAGCGTGCCCGTGGTGGCCATGCAAAGGAAATCGAGTTCCATACATAATGGCAACGTACTTTCACTGGAAGAAAGAATTTCATTGATATCCAAAACCGTTTTTGTTTTATTTAAAAAAAACTTTTGTAGCGCTCTTATTGAAACTCTTATTGAACAAGCTACCCTCAATTTACAGAAAAGGAAAGGAGGCAAATTCAACAAATTTAAGTCTCAGCATATTTCTGAAGATCTGCACTTTGACATTTGAGGAATTGGCCTTGTCCTGCTGCTTTCTCAGGGATCTTGGAGGGATCCATAAGTAAATACGGCTAATGAGTTAAATGTGTACCTATACCAAAATTTGCCTTTGTATTTTGAAATAATACGCTTCATAAAAGAAGAATTTGTGATGATAAAAATATTTTAATAGTCTTATACTTGGATCAGCTCCAATTGGCAAAGTTTAGTTTTGACATTCTAAAAAAAAAAAAAACAATTGTTGTCTACGTTATTTATCTACATGGCATATGAGAGCCACTAATTTTGTGGATATTAGTACAAGGTGGGCCAAAAGAAGTCATCCGATGTTGTTTGGTCCTTCAGAATATTGGTTGTGGCTCGCGCAGTGTGCGCTGTTGATCCGTCCTGTTGGAACCACATATCCTCCAGTCCTAATTCGTCCAATTGCGGCAGAAAAAACTCGGTTAACATGGCCATAAAGCGATCACCGTCCACTGTTGTCTTTTGACCAGCGGAGTTCTCGAAAAAATGACCCGATGACCAGCATGAACAGCGCACCATGCAGTAACTTTGAGCGGGTGTATTGGCTCCTCTAGCATTACTCGTGGATTTTCGGTACCACAGAAGTGATAGTTTTGCTTGTTCATGTACCCGCTGAGGTGGAAATGAGCCTCATCGCTCATTATGATTTTGGTCGAAAAATCGTCCACTTCGTCATCGAGATTGAGGATGGCACGCGTTTGGGGGTCGACATGCAGCAGCTGATGTACGGACTGGACTTTGTACGGGAAAATGCGCAAGTCTTTGACCAAAATTCGGCCCATCGCACATTATGATTTTGGTCGAAAAATCGTCCTCGAGATTGAGGATGGCTTGGGCGTAGGTTCCACGCGTTTGGCGGTCGACAGGCAGCAGCTGATGCACGCACTGAACTTTGTACGGGAACATGCGCAAGTCTTTGACCAAAATTCGCATTTGGGACGACGATGGCTAATTGCGAGGCACGGCGTCTGGTCGATGTTTTCGACAGTTAGACATCCTCGGCAACAGCGGCGATATTCTCGGCACAACGGGCGCTCCGGGCTGGTCACTCTTGGCAACATTTCGTGTAGTTGGTGGCCAAACCCAAACGGCGCTCATTATGATTTTGGTCGAAAAATCGTCCACTTCGTCCTCGAGATTGAGGATGGGTTGGGCGTAGGTTCCACGCGTTTGGCGGTCGACAGGCAGCAGCTAATGCACGCACTGAACTTTGAACGGGAACATGCGCAAGTCTTTGACCAAAATTCGCATTTGGGACGACCGGCTGATGGCTAATTGCGAGGCACGGCGTCTGGTCGATGTTTTCGGCGACAGCTAGACATCCTCGGCAACAGCGGCGATATTCTCGGCACAACAGGCGCTCCGGGGCCGGCCACTCTTGGCAACGTCTCGTGTGGTCCCATACTCTTCAAGGTTGGTGGCCAAACTGCGCAGTGTTTGCGCAGTCGTTGTCGGACGGCCGGGTAATCGTCGACGAAATTCGCGATTATTCCGCGTTCTTGGGGAGTGTATCGCTCAATGGCTTGTTCACTTGTATTCTACATCTGTCTAGTCCACACATGTCAAAACAGATTTGACATTGGCGGCAAATTGCAAAAATAAGAGCATCTTCTAATAGGGTGATCTCTTTTGGCCCACCTTGTATAATTTTGACATATAAAAAAATCACAGATATTGCACACGTTCTCTTCTAGTACATTGTGGTATACATTTTTTGTATAACGGTTCTGTTCTTCTTTATAAACATGTTCATGTCAATTACTAAGTTGTGCCCTAAGCACACTGAAACAAGTACTCCTAGTGACTAACACAATTAATCGGTGTGCTTCTTCTTTTCCGTCTAAAGGCCTGCTCAGAATGCATATCTGTAGCTGGTATCTTGCATCGCTGTCAAAAGGGAGATACATTTCTTGCATGAAGTTGCCCTCTATTCAACTTCAAGCTACAGATTCACGAAGATACACATTGTGTAAGCTTACGGGTTGCCTTGATTTTAACTTTTCACTCAGCTACAGATACCAGCTACAGATACGCATTCTGAGCAGGCCTTACATGCTGAACGTACGTTTTGATTTATTTTTACAAAATGTACTAATTTTGTGTACCAAAAAGAAATAACGTGTCCATTTCTCGTGACAATCGTTGACGTTTATAAAATCGTTATAAAAACTTATAAAGAATTTGAGAAAAAAATACTTGACATTCATTTTATTTTATTCAAACATGACAGGACTGGGACTGACTGATATAACTGTCATCAAAGGAATAACTATATTCATAAATAGTAATAATAGACAGAGAAGAGTCTTCTAAGAAGCAAGAAGAAATAAATATCCGTCAACGGCACATATAGGTCCTATGTTATAATTTTGCCAATAAGAATGCAACCTGCAGTTTAACGACACGGTTTTAAACGGCAAAATTAGGAAGCATCATGACAGTTCTATTCTCTTGGATGTTTGTCAAACTTTCGCAAGATGTGGGATAGCGAAAAAAAATCACCAATTCTTACAAATACCAATTATTTTGACTGATAGAATAGATGATACTGCGGTGTCACAGATTGTCCTATGAATGCAATGACCACAAATGGAAATAACCATTTCTGTAAACGCGATATGCGAACTGCCTCTTGGGACTCAAGCCTTTAAGTCATTACTCGGTACTACTCCGTTGGGTTCCCGTGCACATTGGAATGAAACGAAAACACGAATGAACTGAGCAGATGCAACTTCGATCTAATTCCATGAAGGTTTTCGCTATAACTTTGGGCCATACAACACTAGTGGTTACAATACATGAAATAAGGTCCGTTCATGTACTCATGTGCAAGCGTAAATTGAAATAAACTTGGATGTGAAATTTTACGAAAGCTAGGTCAAAATTTAAAACCACCCAAGGTATGTAATATCTGGCAGACGACTTAGGGCCGGTTCTAAATCATTATCGATAAAACACCAAAAATCTAAATACATTCCTTTTTCCGGTTTTGAGATCTGAAACTTTTCATTTTTCCTCCCACAGAAGTAATCGAACTGACCTAGTCGCTAGTTCCTTTGATAGAAGTCATAGAAAACATGGCTAAAGTGCTTGAAGTACCGGGTGCTCGTAGTGGTTTTAACCGGACACTGCATCATAGGAATCATATCTTAAGTATTCTGCAAAAGCTACTGAGAGGAATAGAGTCTGCAGAACGTATTTTGAGCCACTGCCTAGCTCTACAGGAACACCGATTACCCTCTATGGCAGCACACAGTTCTTTGACAGACACGGATCATTCAGACGTTAAGCAAATTATCAACAAACTCAAGTAGTTTTGTTGGATCGAAAACGTATTCAATGTGTAAATATAGCTCTTTAAAGCTTACCTTACTTAACCTTACATTTCATAAAAAAATAGTTCCTTTGCTATATGATTAATACACAACACTAAGTCACGTTGTGACAGAAATGTCATTAGATGACATTGCTTGACATTGGGTGCGTTCCGGATTTCAGTTCTACCAAGTTAACTTTGCTGGTTCACTGCTCTCATTGGTCAATCGACCATTTTAGTCACGTGACATTTGAGGGGAAATGACTGGTGAAGTGTCATGAATTGATTTGAGTAGTATTACCCAATATTATGGGTTTATTCAGTTTATTTCTTACTTTTTTGTTGAAGAATAATTTTTCTGAATAGATAAAAGTAAATAAAAATCTGTTAATGTGGAAGAACGAAATTGCAAAATAAGGGTTTGTATAATTTGACATTTACCTTGCATTTGACATTTACGCGGCCATTGGCTTGAGTTGGTTCTGTTGCTGTTGACGTAAAATAATAACTTTTACGCCATTTTCAACTAATTCTAAAGCTAGGTTAGGTTTAGGTAGCGCACGCACATTTGGATCAATTTTGAGTGTCCCGATCTTATTACGAAGCAAGTTAATAATAACTTGGTCCCCTAGTTGTCAAGAAGTCTTAGAAGTAAAATCTTCTTTTGTTGGAGAGCGATGGACACAAACAGAGAAAGTGGGGAATGTACACTTTTTCCTACTTGTCCAGACAACTTCTGCAGTAGGTAATGCTGACCAGGTCTAGTCTTTTCGCGTTCTGGCCTGTGAGGTAGTGATGGTACTGATATGTGATCATTCAGCTTAATTAAAACTAAAAAGACGGTTCTGGCTATAGTTATGCCAGTATTGGATGGATAATTGACTCGTTGTGTCATCTGTACGTCTATACAGTTTGCTTTCTGACAAGCTATCCGTATTCTTCCAGTTGAGCGAAGAATATCGATGATGAATCATTGTCAGCAAAGTCGTCATAGAACTTGACGTTCTTTGGTCCATTGGCATATTTCTGTGTCCCGCCACCAGATAAGGCAAATGTTAAAGTGCAATGCAATTTCGTTAGGAGATAGTGGAAATCGTGGGCTGATTTTGATGGAATTGAAATTGATCTCAGGGATTTTATTGCAGCTTGAATGTTTTTGAAGGTACATACATTCTTGGATATCGATATTATACTACAGCCAGGACAAGGCTTCTATTATAAAATATGCTTAAATCCAAATGCCTTAAACACGCTAAATGATTAGAAAGGGGAATATTGAATACGAATTTCTTAATTATTTTATTTTCGGTTTAAATCCTTCTACCGGTCAAATAACGATGTCGCAACATGCAATTATCTATTGCCACTTACGTATACGAGGGCATAAGTAATTGCCGACAACGACAAGTTCATAGCAAGTAAATTAGGATCATGTCACGTTTTTAGACCGATATACCTAATTGTACTGCAATCGCATTGAAAAATATTATCAAGTAAAAAAGTAAGGTCAATACATATCTACTAACACAAATAAATGTGACGTTTGACGGGGAAAACGTCAGTGTTTGCACAAACTGGTGCCGGTAAAACGGGTTTTTTTTTACTTTTGACGTTTGACGTTGAAAACGTCAATGTTTGTACAAACTCCAGCCGGTCAATCAAAGCCGTCTACTTTTGTGCATTCCTCATGAAATCCAATATCGAAGCGGAATTATCGTAATGGAATACTTTGTTTAAATTTTGCAAGCACATATTGTTTACACATTTTAAAGAACTACCAGTCGGCAAAGTAATGCTAAATTGCAGTTTGTGTATACGAAACATCAACCGAGCCGAACTTTGGCAGCACTAACAAAAATGAAAACGTCATTCAATTTCCAAAAACTGATTGAAAAAGGAAGAGCAATAAAGAATACACAGGCAAAATAAGTATAAAATAATGAATATATCTACAAATCTATATATAACGGGTGAACCAATAGGAGGTCCTTTTTCTTAATAGCGTTGTTTTTCAAGTGGCTTGTCTATACTGAACACATACGTCATGTGTTCAGTATGCATTGCCATTTCATTATGAATAGACTTAAGCCGGAAGAACGCTTACTAACGAGTGATTTTTTAAGAGTTTTAAGTTTTTCAGGTTGGCAGCACAGGTAATAATGGCGGCCAAACGTCATCTGTCAAAGTGAAAAGTTTTTAGTATACTCAGCCATTTAATATGGAAAGACTAATAAACGATTGCAAATTATTGAAATTTATTATCAAAATTGGTGCTCTGTAAAAAATGTGCAAAACAATGGAAATGTTGAAGAATGAATTTGATGAGCAGCCTATCTCTCGAAATGGCCCTGTGAATTGGCCTCCAAGATCATGCGATTTAACACCTCTTGATTATTTCTTGTGGGGTTATCCAAAGTCGTTATTCTATGTGGACAAGCCGAACACGATTGAAGCCGAAATGCTCGAAAAAATGACGCAAAATTAGACCTTCCGAATGGACCATTTGAAACGGAGCCGCGGATAACATTTACATGAAGTTGTCTTTAAAACGTAAATGGCAAAGACCTATTTATCGATTACAATAAAAATTTTCAATATTTGATGCAAATTTGAGTGTTTTATTCGATTTTTAAAAAAACTACGTTTAAAAAATCACCCGAAACTTATTTCCAAAAAGCAGATCACGCTTTTTGCGTTCGCGCTAGCCCGAGCTAGTAACTGCTTGTGATTGTGTAGGATCAAAACTAATTTGATTTTGAAGTTCAATAGCTTGAACTAGCGTGAACAATCGTCCACGGGTTTTTTTTTTAATAGCGCATTAGCGCGGACTAGCGTGAACAAGCGCGGACTAGCGTGAACTAGCGCGGGCTACCGTGAACTAGCGCACTCGCTTACTAGAGTTGGCCGTAACCGCGCCCTAATGGAACTTTGTGGCGTATTTTGAAGTGTCATCTCGGTTTAAAAGCGTATAAAATACAGCTCGTTCAAGATTTAAAGCCGACTGACTTGGGTTTACGTTTTAATTTCGGTTTTTCCGCCGGAAAACAGTTTCAAACTGATCAATTTTTTGATCGAATAGTTTACCGCCGATGAACAGCCAGAGGCAATCCAACAGCCCAAAAATGCACTGTTTTGTGCGGTTTTTGTGCAGGCGGCATCATCGGACCGGTATTCTTTAAAAATGCGGAAGAAGCGCCTGTTACTAGATACGAGTAAAACACACGAGTAGACATTTTTCTTGACATACATGCAGGTCAGAAGCTCCTGTCATGACATTCAGCGTTGTAAATTGTTTTAATGTTGTGTTTGGTAATATTTTTTTTGAGCATTTAACACAAACCATTGCTGTCATTGGATATGTCTTTACTTTGTGTTTTTAAATTTTAAATGTCTTGTGGTTCGTAATAGGGTCATTCCTGAGTAATTTCGCCTCAAAGAACGTTTTGGTTGAGTTGTGAAAAAGTCTCTTCCTCTCTCTTCATTTTTGAGACTTCTGTTTTGTTTTTTGCGGAATAAACGTCATAATCCAATGATGCCAAATATCTTAGAATTGATTTTTTTTTCTTTTGTGTTGTGGTGCCCTTAACTTTTGAAGCGGATTTAGAAAAAGAGACAACTTGCAGAACTGCAACGCTTGCATATTTTACATGTGTTAACTACCATTGAAAACTGTATGTTCTATATTTTGTTCAAGGAGTATTCTGCACATGTGTTTCAGGCTTTACTGTCAATGGAGATCGCTACAGAGCAATATTCAATGAGTTTTTGTTGCCGAAAATTGAAGATATTGGTGTATCTGACTTGTGGTTTCGACAGTATGACGCTACATCCCATAAAGAATTAATCGCTTTATTGACGGAAAAGTTCGATGGAAAAATCATCACAAGAAATAGTCCTGCCAATTGGCCACCAAAATCTTGTGATTTGAAACCATTGGATTACTTTCGATGGGGATATTTATAATCTCGATAAACCCGAGACGCTTGAAGCTTTGAAAGCCAACTTAAGTCGTGTTATTCATGGAATACCGGCTTACTCTCTCAAGCACACCGGCCGGTATTCCGTTACGTTAAAGCCAAGGATACAAGGCTCGAACAGAATCCTGTCGAGATGAACAAGGAAATATCGTAGTTGAGAAATCTCCCAGCACGATTTTAACAGCTTACTTTGGTAGTCGCTCATAGGTTTTGTCGAGGAGCTCGTAGAAGCAATCCTTAGTTATATCATCCTTTTCCTCCGTCGGAGCATGAGCACCTATAATTCTTTTGTTGGCGAATTTGGCCTTGATGCGGATTGTTACAATGCGTTCGCTAATGTCTTGAAAACATAAGACTTCTTGCCTAAGTCTGGCACCTATAACAAATCCGCTTCCAAATATTTGCTGTTTCTGCTCACTATAACACGGTCCATAGTAGATGTCACAGTTTTTCATCCTCTTTTTGCCCGGCCCATCCCATCGTATTTCCTGGATGGCAGTAATGTCTGCTTTGTAGCAGTTAAGGGCTTCCGCTAGTTGTTCGTCTGCACCTCTCCTGCTTAATGTTCTCACATTCCAGGTGCAGATACGAACGTCGTTGTCCTTTTTTCTACTACTAGCATACGCCGACGATATTGACATCATTGGTAGGACTCAACGTGATGTCATAGCCACGATTGCTAGTATAGAGAAGGAAGCGCCAAAAATGGGTTTAGAAGTCAATGAGGGTAAGACTAAGTATATGCTGTCAACACGAAAGGACACACAACATCGATGAATTGGCAGAACGTCACCATTGACAGATATAACTTTGAGGTAGTACGGGACTTTGTCTACCTCGTCTCCGCTATTAACTCTGACAACAACATCTCGACAAAAATCAAACGAAGAATCACTCTTGCTAAACGCTTTTTCTTTGGGGTAAGAAGGCAATTCAGTAGTAAAGCCCTCACTCGAACTACTTAGGAGATCCTATATAAGAACCTGATCATCCCAGTCCTGCTCTACGGCGCTGAAGCATGGACCGTATCAAAAGCGGATGAAGAAATCCTTGGAGACGAAGATTCAACCAGAACTATACGAGCTGTACAGCGACATACCCCTAGTCAAAAAACTCCGCATTGGACGTTTAAGATGGCTAGGACATGTAGAAAGAATCGACACCAATACTCCGGCTCGCAGAGTCTTCGATTCCCAGCCAGACGTCGGACGCAGTAGAGGAAGACCTCGCATTAAGTGGTGCGCACAAGTAGAAACCGACCTCAACCAACTAGTGCGCAACTGGAGGCAGTTAGCTAAGGACCGGGCTAATTGGAGAGGCATGTTGGTTGAGGCCCAGGTTCATCCCGGACTGTAGCGCCAAGTGAATATCAATATTTTTTTTTTTGCAAATTTAAAGTTGTTTTCTTTATAGAAAAGGGTTGTAATTTATTTTTAAGTTTCATAAGATTTTTAATAGATGGCGGTCAGTGTTATACACTCTCAGTCAAATATCTAGGTTGTATATGTGTTTCAATTTTAAGTGTTTTATTGATTCTATAACTCAAAAGGCACATCAATAACTAAAATACTAAATTTACTAAATAACCTCATTCACATTGACAAGTGTCACAGACTAAAAACGAATACAGCACATTTTCCGACCAGCCAGCGACAAAATGTGCTCTACGCTCAAAATTAATTTCCCTTCCTATGTGTCACAACCCCCCTAATTTTATATCTTATTTTTATCGTATTCGATTCTGTTCTACCACCACGTGGATTGTCATCCTAATTCTTATATACATTAATCATGAACTGTGTGTATCATATTTGTTTTATATACACATAAACATACCCTCACAGCAAACACAACAACAACAAAGTGAAAGGGAAGTAATTCTAAAAAAAAGCAGGAAAAAATCGAAAGCTTTTCCATCGTAATACTCTGTATAAAGTCACCCTCCCCGAGCACCAGTAAAAGACAAACAAAAACATAATTCAACGACCTCTGCTGACCTTGACAATCCTCACAAAATTCACCGAACGAAGAAGTAGATATTATAGAGCAAAAGATTCTTTTTGAAAAGCATTTTCAAACTATAGGTAGGTATATTAAAAATTAAAATGCATTTCACAAATTGGTTTTGCTAACATCTAACCGTGGCATGGGGCCGATTCTTTGAAGACAAAAATCTATGAATATACGTATTTTTGGACACAGAACATTTCTTTTGAATTTGAAATTGAAATTGACATTCAAGAAGGACAAATGTGTTAGACGAAAACTTGAGTAGGTTCACATTTAAATGGGCACTTATGTCTTTTCCAAAAGATGTTAATTGTAAAACCGAGCAGATAATTGCTAAAAGATCGTGACATCTATTTACAGTCCAAACACTTCTACTGTGTTGACACGTTTGATTTGGGGTTAGGATTGCATGCCTTAGCTCTCCCTTTCCGACATTGATGACAAAATTGTAGATTAATACGTAATTAGAGTAAATTGTTTCGATTTTGGTTTTACCATTGGCAATGATCCAACAATTCTTTTTGCGCCTCTATGTAATTGAACAGAACGAGAGAATTGAAATTATTACATGGTCAGTCGGGTGGGACGGTAATTTTTAATTGGCAATGGGAAGTATTTGTATCTATATATCGGTATCATTATATATGAATGAAAACATTCGAAAATAAGCCTCGAAAGTGTCATAGACACTGAGTCGACGACAGATGAATGTCACATATATGTATGTAGAGGAACACAATATCATAAGATACGTCAAACTGAAGTTAAGTAACAGGTTATTAACAGTGTTTATGGAGATGGTTTTTTGACGTTTAATAGCTATATATAAAATGAATGAATAAAAAATGTGATTTTCATTTCTATTAGGTCTGTTCCTGTAAAAAAATGATTTTTTTTTTAGTTTTACTAATTTGAACTTTAGGTCGTTAGCGTTCTTATGCAAATAACAATTTTCTCCAGAAAAAAACGTTGGGAATCAGTCATTTCTTTTAGGTCTGTTCCTGTATAAACATGATTTTTTTAATTTTAATAATTTTAACTTAAACCCTTTCCCGTTGTATGCAAATAACAATTTTCTCCAGTAAAAAAAAGTTAGGAATCTGTTAAAATAACATTTTACGGGAACAGATATATTATCTGTGTAGCTGCCAAATTTCGAAGCACAAGTTGCTTCCTTTGCATGGCAAACAGACTAAAATAGTTTTTCACAAACTAAATTTTTTAATTAAAATACTGAATAATAATTTTTCTAAAATCGAAATCAAAAATAATACCATACTGTCAACCTGACAGCTCACAATTATTTATACAGAATCTGTGAAAAAAAACCTACAAAATTGATCTAAAGAAAGCAAAAACAATTTTTTTTTATTCAACGGGACCTAACATTTAATAGAAATCTGTCAAAAAACCACTCTTAACGGGGCAAGATCAAAAAGCGTCTTATTTTTTTAATCAATGGAAATACGCCTGCCGTTTTTATGCAGTCTTTTGGATAAATGATTCATTCCGAATTTTGCATGACTGAAAAATCGTATCTGATTGCAAAATGTATAAAATATTTGATACGTAACGTAGTCGTCAGTTGAGAAACCTGAACTCAATAGGTAAGTTCCCTTACTTTTGCAGTAAAAATTAGTAAATTCTCAAATTTCTTGGAGTGGGGGTAAATTATCTCAGAGACAAAATTACCAAAAAGTACGGGAACGCGTTTAAGTAAAAACCAGTAAAATTATATGTTTTGTATGTCTTTGAAAGAACAACTGACACAAAACACCTGTCAAAATAAGCGAGTTGTCACTTTTAGATACCAACTGACAGTTTACTGTTTTTTTACCAACAGAAATTTCTGCACTAAATTTTTTTTACAGATTTTTATGGAGGGGTAGTTTTTTGCTCTCTCGTTAGTTCTCTCTTTTACTTATTTTTGCGTACGGCTACGGGAACGGCAATAAGTAAAATTCAGTAAGAATCAGTAAATATTATTTTGGACGGGAACAGACCTAATATTTGCAAAAGGAATGTTTAAAAATAAAAAAAATGAAAACTGACAATTGACAATTGAAGTTCTTAGTCGCTTAGGCCCTTAACGACATTTTCAAACATTTGGGTGATCGCGTTTGAAGTTGTTTACCTAAAACTCTTTTGATAAAAAAAAGAATCAAATTGTTAAACAGATATTTTTTAAGTTAATAAAACATTTAGAAACGTTTTTTCTGATCTTTTCACCTTTTTCCCGATCATTTAACCTTAGCTTTTTTAAGCCTTCATTCTTAGGCTCTATACATGCTATGCTTCTGATTAGCTTCGTGCAAAGTTCTACCGAAACATCTTAACGTATGATACATGTACACACATCTCTGGAAGCTTAAAAACAACCTTACAGAAGTTACGCCATCATAATTTCGTTTATACTTATGAATTTGCCTGCATAATGTCTTAAACAAGCTTCTACACAAACAATCGACTGTCAAAATACTCAAACTCCGCTCACAAGCACTATGTAAGGGCTATAGAAATAATTGCTTGTAGAAATTAAATTTTTGTGCCTGAAGAATAATTGTTAGTTGGGAAAACCTAAACGCGTCTGATGGTTGAATAGTGCCAGTATAAGGGTATTTTTAGGTTGACGTCTCTGTTTATTACAAAAGGCTGAGCTTCAGGTTTATCAATGACATAATTTTAAGCTGAAAAAAACATTATTCAGGGAAAAAGAGGGTTTTTAATTTTATAGTTGTATTTTGGCAGTTGTGTTTAAAATGCTGACGATTTTATTAAGTCAACAAAATGTTATAATCGTGTATAAAACAAAGTGGTCCCCATCAGCTTCGCAAACAAAAAAACTAGCTGTTGGTAACTCTGTAGAACTGTAAAACAGCCTGATTGAAATAGATTTTCCTATTGTTGGCACTTTATTTGACACAAACCCTGCATAACTATTATAAATGGGGACTTATGCACTATACAACCGTTTAGATGTGTTTTGGTAAATTCTAATGAGTAATCAATTGATACTACTTGGATGATATCCCATATAATCGCGGGATTAATATCATACCCGTAGTAATACAAATAAATAATCAGATGACTTACTTTACTTCCAATCTGTCAAAAATCCTAAGACCTTTGACTTCGAAGTGTTACCCATTTTCATTTCATAAACACTTTTAATTGGAATCAGAAAAATGGGTAATATGTGATAGACAGTCGTTGTCAGACTTAGCTTTATTGAGCACTAGCCCTTTACATAAAAGGGCCATAGTTTGGGCTACATACATTTGAATCGTGTGTGCATACAGATGTTTGAAAATGACATTTATTTCTACTTTAAAATTTGTTGGATTTTGGTTAAGTATTGGCGTATTTTTAATGAACAAAATGAAAAACAAAGTCTAAATTAACGCAACAGAGAGCAAGAAAGCGAAAAATAAATGGAAAATTCATTGTGTTTAACTTCTTTGTGATGGTCTATCTTTATTGATAGGTACCCTAGATCAGATCAGCCTACGTATAAAGTTACGACAGTTAACTAAAGCCCTCAGATAGCAATCGAAAAAACCAAAAACCAATTTTAAATGCGTACACGATTGACGAGTGGAAAGGTTTGAAAAGCGCCTCTACATGTGAAAAAAATAACATGTTAAGTGCTATAGAATTAAGGGAAATTTTCATTTATACAGGATTACCATAAGAAAACTTTGTTTAAGACGAAAATCCAAAAGCGTGTTTCCAAACATTTTACTATTAGGCAATATACATGTTGATATGGCATATAATGGAATAAATAATGGACTTTTTAAATATATGAAATGCTGTGCGATTAAATTAACATTTTAATACAAAAAAGTAATTTTAATTTGGTGCTATTTTTCCATAAAAGGAATATTACAATGTATACCAAAATGCTAGCCTTCAGTCGTCAATTTCTACCGGTGCTTTTCACTTTCAAAAAATACAATTTTTTTCTCAATTTCGTAACATTCCCTAAATTACCCAAACTGACATTTTATGTTATGACACTAACCATCTGTCAAAAGTAATAAATTTTATGGGTTGGCTCTAAATACTCGATTTATTTCCATACAAAAATATGACAAAAAGCCAAATTAAACATTTTGAAAAATAAAAAATAAGAAGGATAAGAGTGAAGTATGCCTGGGGTTTGGGTTTTGAAGATTTATTGATATCCACGCCAAAAATGTTGGATCGCAAAAATATTTTAAGTTCAAAGAATTTTTCAGTATACATAAAAATAAAAATATGTAAAAATACAAACTAAAAAGTTCCAAAAACTTAAAATTATTTTCGAGATGAATCATTTTTGGCATGGATATCGAGATCTCTATTAAATTTAGGATGTCAGACAAAATGTTCACAGTTACGACTCACATCTTCTGGCATTTAAAAATTTGAGCTTAAAAGTCTATGTCTCAATTTAAAAGATTTCAAATCGAACAAACCTTTTAAAAAATTAAAGCATAAACATTTTTAATCCATATCATATAATTTTACAGCTCTCACTTGATTTCGAATGAGCTAATTCTCAAAAAAAAAGATGTTCTCACTACGTTTGCTTATTTCGTTTGACAGCTGGCTATATTCCTAATTTGCTGTGAAAGTTGACATTTATATTGTAAACAAACAACAAAAAGTGCAAAGTAAATAACAATAAATCTAAATTGTTTTAAATAATTTAAATTTTGGTCAACTCAATCGGATTAATTATTTAATCCGTACAATTATATCACTTATACGATTCGTACGCAAAAAACATAGGGAGCTGAATATGAAAAGCTCCATTCCAATAAAATTAGGTTTGTTCGATTGCTCTATCATCGCGTCTTTTAAGAAACAATGGCGTTTCTGACCTTTTTAGTTTTATATCAATTGAGAACGAATTTGAAGGTGGACACGGTGGTAAGAAAAATTTGATACATCTTCTAAAAGTCAAAAAGTAATTGAAACGTTACATTTAGAACCCATATTCGATTTTTTAAAGCGAATTTTGTCTTTATTATATATTTCGGATTTTTAGTATTTTTAGCATTTATTTGGAAATATTATCTTTTTTAGGAATTAACGCGTTAAGCCAATTGAAAAAAAAATTGTTTCATGTTTGAACATACGTTCCATTTTTGTAAAGTCTCTACGTCTCAAAAAAGTTAATTTAATTTTGTAACTTTGGTCTCGTAAGCAGTGGAGAGTTGGAGGTAGTGCGTTCAATCCCAAACTAAATCAATGAAACAATACGCGCATACCACTTATGGATCCCGCCAAGATCTTCATCCCCTTCCTCACCTTAGATTTTTACTTGCTCCTAATATGGAAATTATTGGTTTTGGGAATAAGATCGTAATCAATATTTTAATTAAACCTAACATGTCGATGATCTAGAATTCCGAAAAAGTGGATCGAGGAATTCTGGCCATTGTGAGCGCAACTGCAAGCTATTCGGATTGGTCAATACGAATTAAAATGATCGAATTTTGTTTCTTGTCCTTCAAGTTTGCCAGTTGTCACATTGGTTTATTTTTATTCATATAATGCGAAGAACTGCATTGTAGACAATCTCCGCTATGCCAAGTGACAAGTCGTTTTCCGCAAGTGGAACGCGTGAAATAAATAAAAAAAAAAGTTTGGTGAATATTCGGCATAAGAAACACAAACTTTTTCCGAGAAATTGAACTAACCCAATAAAAAGAAGCGGGACTCCCAAAAAAATTAATTAGGACTATGTGGTAAGTCTCCACTACACCTAATCTCTTCCCTATATATTTTTTTCCTTATGGGCGAAGGGAGCTAGTGCTTAGCTTACACTAGGCAGTCCACCTTAATGGAGAAGTTAGGTTGAGTCCCTGTAGAGCCGTTAATGTTAGATATTTTGTTCATTTTTGTACTCTCTTTCAGCCTCTTCACAAGTTCTTTGTTGAAACACTATAACACTTTGAACGCGTGAAAAATGATTCCGGGTAGTTGTCGAAAATAGGGGAGAAAAAACAATCAGCCATAGGGATGTGTAAGAGCTTCTTAAATGGATTCTGAAAACTAAATCTAGAAAAAGTATTTCTATTGCTTCCAATGGAACGTTTCAGCAGATTTCTTTTAAACTTTGACACTTAAACACGTTACTTTTGTAGAAATGGAAAATGTTTAAATGTCATTTAAAATGTACTCTCCTTACAGAGAAACTGAAATTTTGAAATTTTTATTTAAATCGTATTTTGAAATTAAGAATGGGCACCAATTCTATAGTCCCGAGCTTACGATATCCAGCCAAAATCGATAGAGCTCCTATTAAGTGGCACGGGCAAGTACCAACCAGCTTGATGTTTCCATTATTTTTGAAGTGAAATTCTTTTGGGACGAAGTGAATTGGATTTTATGAAACGAAAAAGTGTTACGAAAAATATAAGCAAAATCAAGCATCGTCGGGCGCGGGTAGAACTTAGATTACTTAGAATACCGCTTAGGAACAGCGCTTGTGCATATCGTTGAATTCCCTATCCTATATGGGGGTAATACATAAAAATACAATATATTGCTCAGCCTATCAAAATGTTTTATGATTCGAATACCTTTATATTGTTTTTCCCATATTTTTAGAGTTTTTATAGTGTTTTTCCCACATTTGTAGGGTTTTATCACTGCGGGGGCATTTGAAGAGAACAGAATGAAAGAGAGAGATATTAAAGATGTTGGTCGTAGTGGAGTCCTACATCATGGGTATTATCCGAACTATTTTCCGGAGTGTCGCAGTTTTTCTTGTCTTCGTTTAAGTCGCGGAAAATTTTTCACAAATGTTTGTTACATAAAAAATCATTTTAAGCCGCGCCTTTAACTGATGCTTGAGGCTTAGTTTTGACACAGACTCTAAGTGGGTCAAAACGATAATTTAAGTTTTTTTTTTTCAAATTCATCATTTTGTCTTTGCTGCTGGAACATACTTTTAAGAATCTTAGTACCTTTGCTAGCATCTTTTTGAATCTGATAAAATTGATGTCAAGTTAAAATATCAATTAAACATCAAACTTCCTAAGTGTTTTAAATTCCAAAAGAAATTTCCTAGTAGAAAAATAAATTCTGGTTGAATCGAAAATCAATAATCAACTCTTTCTATAACATTTTGATAAATGGAATATTAAT
This sequence comes from Rhingia campestris, assembly GCA_932526625.1. Classification (NCBI taxonomy): domain Eukaryota; kingdom Metazoa; phylum Arthropoda; class Insecta; order Diptera; family Syrphidae; genus Rhingia; species Rhingia campestris. The sequence continues at coordinate 192,748,247 of OW052182.1, forward strand.
TGGCAACAGTTTAATAAGGGTAAAGCAAATTCATTTACGGAATATTGCGCAATTTACTGAAAATAGGAGTCTCAATAATGGTGTTACAACGTAAAATTCAGGAAAAGAGTCTTGAATTTCGAAATCAATGGTATTATATCCCAAAGGCAAAATAAAAACATTCCTTTACATGTATAAATAACTTCCATTTCAGAAAACATTTTTTTTTATGATTTAACAACATTTTTAAGACAATGAACTATCACTAACAACCAATTTAAAAAAAGGTTAGTGTTGGGCGCCAGTTAGTTACCCAGTTGTCTTTTTATTCAAATCAAAAAAGAGTCCCAAAGCCAAGCTGGAAATTGCCTTTTTCAAAAAATATAGGTACCCTCACATCGATCTGTGTATGGGTTCAAATTGTATTTAATTCGAGTCTAACAGATACATGAAATATTTATCGCGTACCTACATCATTATGTTTGAGGCCTCATAAAAAATTAATATTGCTTCCAAAAAAAAGTCACCATAATTGCCTCGTAACCCTGACAACCAGCCACTCCTTGAAATTTCCAAATTTATTTATTTATACAACCAAACTTCGAAAGCAGCACATTTTGTCTCTCAAAAAATCTGGAATGTGCATACCTTGCTTCATAATGCAAAACGCTAATTAATCACATATTGGCACAAATCTACAGAGTAAAATACAGATACCCCAATTTACCACAAATTCGATGAAAGATAACAAAGTTACAAAGTATCTGCATGTGGTAAAAGTATCTCACCCCCATAACTTCTGAGGCAAACGAGGAAATGTGTACCATTCGCACGCACAAAATCGATAAAGAAAAGGGAAAGTCCTCTCTTGAGAAGGAAATCAAACGAAAACAAGAACACTCCCAACTGATGGGGATTTCACCCACCTGCACCGATTAAGGCATTGACTTCCACGAAAAAGGATACACACCCCGTGCTTCACAGCATACACACTCACTTCTTCCCGACCCAATATGATGTCCGTGACATTGAAAATAGTTTCCCTCCCTCGTTATGACGAACCGACAAATTCGTGACGTGACCGTTTTTTTTTTTTTCAATTTTCTTTGCACTTCAACTCACCTTGGGATCCTTCTCATAGTAATGCTGTTGGGTGCGGATCCATCTTGACACCATGTTGTCCTTGACCGTGTTGGCCAATGCAAAGTAGTAATCCCTCAAGGTGGCCACATTACGATCCTTCACCAGAGTGTAATGCAAGTGACGGTTGAAGCTCTTCTTCACTTCAGTCACATTGCCAACTTCCACGATACCGCGGACACTGATCTGCTTCCGACGATCGGCATCGGTTTGGGGCTTCGACATGGTTAATCAAATTTTTTTTTCGCCTCTGTATTACACAAGGATTGTTCAAGTTCACTGCTTAAGGACACAAGTGACTAGTATTTGCGTAATGTCACAGTAATTACACAGAAAACGAAAATGCGTGGGAGTCACTAAAAACGAAATTTTTAGAACTTATTTCCTGGACAGTACAACGACTAGGTGGTGCTGTCTTCCCGAACTCTGGAGCACTTCTCAGCACGAATCGCGACTAACGTTGCTTGATATGCGCGAGATATTAATAAAAAAAGTATAAACGTTCTTTTTTCGTAAAGCACTTGGTTGAAGCTCGAAGAGCACACGACGAGCGTTGAAAGAGAGAGCGAGTCGGTTGGTTTTGTGTGTGGAAGGAGAGAATGCGTTTCAACGCTAGGAAAGCAAGTGGGGGGAATTGTTTTTATTTGTCCCTCTCGTGATGGAGGTATTTAACTTTTTTTCTGTTCGTTTATTAATCACCGATGGAGATTATTGAGTGTGTGATTGATGGTTTCTTTTGTTTTGTGTCGAACGGCGATGGCGAAGGCGAATCCCTTTGGCGAACTTGACGAAGAACTCTCTCTGTCTCGTGAGTCGTGCTCGTGCAATCGCGTCAACGTTTATACGATGGCGATGGTGTGTGCAAGTGTTTGGTGATATCCATAGCGCTGCTAATTTCTAACGTCGTATGGGAGAGCGCAAATTTTGGTTCGCTCTTAGAAATGATATTTGATGATGCGAGTGTATTGGTGTTAGGAATTGTATGTCGGTCACCTTGTTGAAGGTCAAACATGCGTAGATAAATGCAAACAAGTTTTCGAATTTTGGTCGGGTGGCACCTAGTGGGGGATAGAAGAAGTAGAAAGTGGTTAGAGAATTGGGTTTGAGGTTGCTTACAGGGTGGTAAGTAAGATTGTTTGGAATATGAAAAATCAATATAATGTCAACGTGGAAGTGTAGGTTGACTAATTTTTATCCATTACATTTTGGAAATATTTATATTCTCAAACCGATTGCTGTAAAATTTGGACACAAAGTTGCATTTGACTACATGAACATGACAACTCTAGTTAAACTTACAAGTGCGAGTGTTGACCATATAGGCACAAATAGGACACCATAAAAAAACGTGTCAAAATTACTGACGCGGAAAATCCGCCTACAGTCCATAGGTCAAAGCATAGGGGCTGTGCTTTAACTTTAACTACTAAGCTTAAACCACAAAAATTATGACTTTACTGTTGACAACCAACCTAACCTAAAAGGACAATGACATTCGTATCTGGAAATGCACCTGGAATGGGAAAAAAATTAATAGGAGATGTGAAGGCAAACAACTAACTGAACCCCTAAGCTGCTACAAAGCGGATATTACTGCCCTTCATTAAATACGATGGGATCGGCAGGGTCGGACAAAAAGAGGATGAAAAACTGTTACATCTACTACGGACATTGTTATAGTGAGCAGAAACAGGATGTGTTTTCGTTATAACTGCCAGACGTTGTAACAATATGCGCTCACTCTTCGACGGAAGAAAAGATGACATTGCGAAAGACTGGTTCTATGAGCTCCTTTTAACTCAAAGATTGGAAGAGAAGACATCTTTAGCCGTATTCTCGGAAAACACAGACTACACGACAATACGTCTGGCAACGGACTTAGGCTAATTGACTTTTCTGCGGAACGAAATGCCACTATAGCCAGCACACGGTCTCCTCACCTTGATATCCATAAGAGGACATGGCGGTCTTCAGAGCAACGAACGGTCAATTAATTGAAAAGAGGCACGCATCCAGTATTTTGGATGTTCGAACATTCCAAGGGGCTACCATCGATTCGGAGTACTACATTATTGCGCAGCCAGTGTAAGAATGCGGATATCCACCACGCCAAAACAAATCAGAAATAATGTGAAAAATTTTAATGTCGAGAAACTGCAATCAGACCTTCGCAGAACGGGTATCCCTTAACTTCTTGATTAACACCATACCACCAGCATCTACTATCGAAGAACAAAAGCAACGATATCAACAAGCCATTAGACCAGCCGCAACTGATTGCAAGGTTTATCGCGGTCACCTACTAGAAACCCTTGGTTTGGTGACGAATGAATGAATGAATGACAGATGCTTGCAGCCAAGGAAGAGGTCAACAAGGCTCAGCTGCAGGTGAAGACAAGAGCTTCCATTGAGCTCTATAGGCAAAGAAGAAGGGAAGAACACCGGCTATTCAGAAAGAAGAAAAAGGAGCAAGAAAAGCGCTCGATTGAGGATATAGACAGGTGCCACTCCAGGAAAGATGTTCGCAAGTTTTACCAAAGTGTAAAACGTTATAGTCTGCGATACAAGGCCTGCACAAAAACCTGCCGAGATGAACAAGAAAAGTTCATAGTTGAGACACGGTCTATGCTGATGATATGGAAGAACCACTTCAGCAGATTATTAAGCAGATTTGACGGACAGTCTCCTGCTGTCAGGCAGAACGAACCATTCAATATTAGCAACAACATCGAAAACTAATAAACTCCCGAACCAAGACCAAAGGCACAAACTACAGCATACACCGTCGATATTGACATCATTGGTCGGACTCAATGTGATGTCACAGCCACGCGCGCTAGTATGGATTATGAAGCTCCAAAAATGTGTTTTTAGCATTAAAAAATGGTAGGTCCACACAACACCGACGAATTGGACAGAACGTCACCATTGATAGATATAACTTTAAGGTAGTACGGGACTTTGTGTACCTCGGCTCCACTATTAACTCTGACAACAACATCTCGTCAGGAATTAAACGAAGAATTACACTTGCCAACCGCTGGGCTAAGAAGACAATTTAGTAGTAAAGCCCTGACTCGAACTACTAAGGGGATCCTATATAAGACCCTGATCATCCCAGTCCTGGTCTACAGCGCTGAAGCATGGACCGTGTCAAAAGTGGATGAAGAAATCCTTGGTCGATTTCAGAGGAAAATTCTTCTTTGCGTTAACGGGCTATGGAGACGAAGATTCAACCAAGATTTATACATGCTTAAGAGCGACATGCCCCTAGTCGAAAAACTCCGCATTGGACGTGTAAGATGGCTAGAACATGTAGAGCGAATGGACATCAATACTCCGGCTCGTAGAGTCTTCGATTCCCAGCCAGACGTCTGACGCAGTAGTAAGTGGTGCGCACAAGTAGAAACCGACCTTAACCAACTTGGAGTGCGCAACTGGAGGCATTTAGCTAAGGACCGGGCTAATTGGAGAAGGTTCATTCCGGACTGTAGCGACACTTAAATAAGTAAGTAAGCATTGACTTAGCACTCATTCGTCAAAGAAACGCCAGATCGTCCGAGAACGCTGTTCATGAAGTTATACTAGATAACTCTTGTCCAGTCGATTGCTCGCCGTACACAGGAACTCGGTCTTTTGCAGACTTCAACTTTTTTGCGTCGCATGCACGTTCCAACTGATGCAAGTTCCAACTGACCCAAGAACTCAAAGTTAATAACCATATACAACGCCGGTTGCCTATGGTCATTGAAAGGAGACCCCAATTTTGGCCGAAAATTAATCTTTAGCGACCAGACCCATTTTTGGACATTTGGCACTGCATCCACAACAATGACAAATTTTATGAATACAAAAACGAAGGCGACGTTGCTGATTCCATCACCTTCAACAGCAAGCACTACGGATCAATGTAAAACCATTTTTTTTTGGCCCAAATCGATCGATATGAACTTCGGCGAAATGTGGTTCCAGCTAGATGGCGCTACGTGTCAAACAGCGAACGCAACATTCTGGATGATCGATTTGACTGTGAGGTTATCACTCGCGGAGGTTATATCTTGACTACCAAGATCGTGCAATTTGACCCCGTTAAATATTTCCTTGTGGGGTTTTCTAAAGTCGCAAGTCTATGAAACTGCAATCGATCGAAGCCTTCAAAATCAACATAACTTCCTCCAGTGTCCACTCTTGAAGTTAACTTTGGTTGGTTTTTTCTTGTGCGCCCCACTTAAGGCGAGGTCTTCCTTTACTGCGTCCGACGTCTAGCTGGGAAGCGGAGAATATGCGGGCCGGAATGTTAATTGTCTATTCGCTCTACATGTCATAGCCATCCTACACGTTCAATGCGTAGTTTTGTTGACCGGGTCTATGTCGCTGTACAGCTCGAAAAGTTCGCGCTCGATCAGGGTCTTATATAGGATCTCCTTAGTAGTTCGAGCGAGGGCTTTGTTACTGAATTGCATCCTAGACCGAAGAAATAGCGGAGCCGAGGTAAGGACAATGTCCCGTACTACCTCATGGTTAAATCTGTCAATGGTGACGTTCTGTCCAATTCGTCGATGTTGTGTGTCCTTTCGAGTTTAACCTCTAAAACCCTCGATAAACCCATTTTTGCCGCTTGTTGTTGCTTCCAAAAGCGGCCTGCAAACTGCTGTGAGATTAGCCAATTTTTTCTCAATAGTTAACAACTGTCGTTGAATTCTGCTATAGGTTTTGATCCGCCAGCCGAGCCCAATAAGATATGGTTGGGCTTGATAGATTGGAATGTAGGTCAGTGATCGTGAGTTCAGAATATTCTCTGCTTCTGTAAGCATACTTTGTAGCAATTCATCGTTAGGATTCCTCGTTGGTGTCGTGGCATATAAAACGTGGTGAGCCGGGTGGTATGAATTTCCACTTAGTTTCTGCTGTGGTGTATTCCTCTACCAATTTGTCCTTCTGGATAATTTTAAAGGCATCCCTCAGTTTTCGTTCCGCGTCATGAAAATTCGTGCCATTGTCATTATAAAACTCAAGAGGGGTTCCACGTCTTGCCATAAAATTCCGAAGACTTAGGATACAAGAATCGGTTGTTATGGCGTGAGCAATCTCTATATGAATGGCTCTTACGGTAAGACATGTTAAAATAACTCCCCAACGCTTTTCGGCTCTTCGACCCACACTTACAGTCATGGCGCCAAAATAGTCGACCCCTACATAGGATAATGGTAGACAAAATATTGCAAGTCGCGCGGGGGGAAGTTGGGACATGATGGTGGATGTGGTAGAGCTTTATCATTCTTGCATTTTTGACAGGATCTTTTTACTTACTTTAACGCAGACCGCAATTGAGCTATGAAGTATTTTTGGCGAATCTCGTTTACAACCGTTTCGTCATTTTGATGGAATCGAATGTGATCTCGGTAGAATTATCTGTAGTCTTATGTCGCTGGCAACTTCTTTTGCAAATCGAATTCTTCTTCTTTTTAGAACCGCAGGTGAATTGGAAACCCAGTTTCTAATATGAAAACCACCCTTCTTATGTATGTGTCGTATATCCTGAGCCGACTCAATAGCTTCTTCTTCCGTCGGTTCGCTGTCCATCAAATCATCTACGTAATGATTCTATTTAATGGAGCGGACAGCTCTCGGAAATTCATCAGCAAATTGATCAGCATTCATTTTTTTTATAAACTGTGGGATGAACGGAGAACACGGGCCCCATAGGCCATTACGGTCATTATGTATGTATCAGGCTTTGTTTCTTTGTTGCTACTCCACAAAAATCGTTGGCAATTTTGGTCTTCTTTGCGGATGCCAATTTGGTGAAACATCTCCATGAGATCTTCGCAAATGGAAATTTTGTGTTGCCTGAACTTGTAGATGACGGACGTCAGAGGCGTTAATTGGTACCATGAATCCATGAATTGGTACCATGAACCGCAGCAACTCAGACGATTCGGGTGTTCCCTGGGTTGTTAGGGTTTTCCACAGGAAAAATTGGTAGATACCATGACTGGTTCCGACCAGCAATTATCTCTTGAGATGTTAGCCTTCGAGCAGAAGCTGAGTCCTTCAGCGTATGTTAGAAGTTGCACCAATGTATGGAATATTGTGCCTCTGGGTTTGGCTCCGGAGTTTTGCACAATCCTCTCAAGAATGAAATTAAAGAAGCCACATGACAGTGCATCGCCTTGCCTAAATACTTTTTTGGTATCGAATGTATCGGTGAGGTCGTTTCCGATCCTGGAGCAGCAAAAATTCTCCATCGTCATCCTGTACAGACGGAGGAGTTTGGGCGGTAAACCAAAACTAGACATGGCTCTGTATAGTTCGCCCCAATAGATTCTATCGAAAGGGGTTTTGAAATCGATGAATAGTTACTGGGTATCGATTTGGACTTCTTGGTTTTTTTTCCAGGATCTGCCGAAGTGTGAAGATTTGATTAGTTGTGGCATTTCCTGGCCTAGAAATACACCGATAAGGGCCAATAAGTTTGTTGGTAAATGGTTTCACGCGTTTACGTATTACAATAGATAGGATCTTGTAGGCGATATTGAGGCATAGCCTCTATAGTTGTCGCAGTTCATAGGGCCTCCTTTTTTGTGAATCGGGCAAACAAAAGTTAATGCTTGCCGTTTCGAATTGGGCCAGGGCCAACACCAGAGGCACAATTCTCCAAAAATAGGCGCAACAACTAGCATACGCCGACGATATTGACATCATTAGTAGGACTCAACGTGTTGTCATAGCCACGTTTGCTAGTATAGAGAAGGAAGCGGCAAAAATGGGTTTAGAAGTAAATGAGGGTAAGACTAAGTATATGCTGTCAACACGAAAGGACACAAAACATCGACGAACTTGACAGAACGTCACCATTGACAGATATAACTTTGAGGTAGTACGGGAATTTGTCTACCTCGGCTCCGTTATTAACTCTGACAATAACATCTCGTCCGAAATCAAACGAAGAATTACTCTTGCCAATCGCTGTTTCTTCGGGCTAAGAAGGCAATTTAGTAGTAAAGCCCCCACTCGAACTACTCAGGAGATCCTATATAAGACCCAGATCATCCCAGTCCTGCTCTACGGCGCTGAAGCATGGACCGTAGCAAAAGCGGATGAAGAAATCCTTGGTCGATTCGAGAGAAAAATTATTCGGAAAATCTTCGGTCCTGTTTGCGTTGACGGGTTATGGAGACGTAGATTCATCCACGAAATATATGAGCTGTACAGCGACATACCCCTGTTCAAAAAACTCTGCATTGGACGTTTAAGATGGCTAGGACATGTAGAAATAATGGACACCAATACTCCGGCTCGCAGAGTCTTCGATTCCCAGCCAGACGTCGGACGCAGTAGAGGAAGACCTCGCCTTAAGTGGCGCGCACAAGTAGAAACCGACCTCAACCAACTTGGAGTGCGCAACTGGAGGCAGTTAGAAAAGGACCGGGCTAATTGGAGAGGCATGTTGGTTGAGGCCCAGGTTCATCCCGGACTGTAGCGCCACTTAAGTAAGTAAGTAAGTTTCGAATTGGGAAGTGTCGACTTATTTGAGAGTGTCGACTTAATAATGAATAACGGATTTGACAGATGCTGCCAATACCACGGATTGTTAACAACGACCCGTTTCTATTGTTAAACCCTTTCCATCCCTTGTCTAGGACCCTGATATTTTGTTAAATGTAAATACAAGGAAAAAAGTCTTAATTTTCTAAATCATAGATTTAAAAACAAAAACTCAAATTTTCTTAAAATTAATTTAAATTCTTTTATTTATTTTTCATTTCATGTCAGTTTTCATTATAATTATGTATTTTGTAGATGATTTTTAAAATGATTTACTCTGTTTATTAATAAACAAAATAAATTCAACCAAATTAAACAAATTATTTATGCCATTCAACTGGATAATGATTTAGTTTTTGTTTTCTTATTTGATTTTGTTTTAATAAAATAATTTCAATGCTGATATCGTTTTATGCATATTTGCTTTATTTTAAAAACTTTTTTTTTTTTTTACTTAACACATTCTATTTTTTGATTCCTAGAAAAATCTTTGTTTTCTTTTTTTAGAAATGGTTTACGCTCTAAAATTAGTTTTTATTTTGTTTTTACTTTCTTTATATCATTATTTAAAAATGTTTATTATATTTATTGACACAATTTAAAAATTAATCAAAGCAACAATGGTGAAAGTAGTTAAACAAATATAAAATAAAAACTATTGGATAAAGAAACCATTATAAAGCTGAGTTTAACATTTCATTTATAATTAAACTCTTCTACACATATATAAATATATATTTATTTTTAAATGTAAATATGCTATGCGTTAAATCCAATATTTTGCTAAACTCTTTTCTTTTTTTTATGTTTCCTTTTAATTTTTTTCATGTAGAAAATAAAAAACTTTTAATAATAATTATTATTAAAAAAAGGCATTTTGCAAGAACATCAATGTGTTTGTTTACAATAATAATTTATTTAATGTATGGTAAGCTTATTAGTTATTTTAATTGATATATTTTTCAATCATAAATATAAATTTATTTTCTTTACATGCAAATATCAAACACAACAAATCGCAAAGAAGAAGCAGGGTTTTGTATTTTTTTTTTGTAAACAAAATACTGTGCGATATAATATTTATATATAGTTACAAAATTCTATGTTTTTTTCTTAGTCAGGACGAAAGATTTGTTTCCTTAATTTTATATTTAAATGTAAAAAAAAAAGTTTATTTATTTAATTTTTATTCTGCTGTTTGCTGTTTATAAATATTTTTCTATGCGTTGTTTTTCTTTTTTCATTTTCTTATAAGAGTTATATTTATTTTATAACTCTTTTATTCATTCGTAGTTAAAGTTTGAATTTAAGTTTAAAATATAATTAGATATGGCGATTGTTTTTTGGTGGTGAAAGTGGATGCATTGATTGATATTTTCGAGGAGATGTATTTTCCGGAGATGACATTTTTTTTTGAATCACTTAAGAATCAAAATCAGTTAAAACACCTTAAGATAACAATTTTTATTGACAATGAAATGGCCATTAGCAGCAATGGTGTCTTAAAAATTGCATTTGAATATTTGTCGCAGTCATTTTGGAAGAAAAAATATATTTTAATCATTCCTTGTGTCGATCAATCAATATGAGGTAACTGGGTCGATTCATTTTAGGTGCGCTTCAGGCTACTCAAAAGGAACTGCCAATTTGTTCCCACTAACAGGAATTTGTGATGTTTATTCAAGGACACAAATGATTTGACAAATAATGAAAGGATTCCAATTATAATTATCTAAGGTGATTTGTGATAAGTTCCAGTCACTGTCAACAGTAATATAATTGGATTATCATGTGGGGCTTCCTTGTAGTTGCTGTTGAATCCCTTTTAGTCCCTAGGAAAACGTACAATTCAAATTTGACTTCGACTTTCCTGATTGCGAATGCCACTTATCATTAATCGTCTTCATCGATTTCTCCCCTGATTTTGCTATTGCTCAACCCTATCAACAAGAATGTGCAATAATAGAAACACAATATGAATCAATATAAACGCAGCTTGACCTGTTCTCGATTGCGACTTGTATTGAAAAACAATTTTAAATGACAGTTTCCAACATTGAATAACATCAGTTAATCATATTTTTGTAAACAATTTGCTTTTTCTTTGAAAAAAATGACTGAGACCAGACTGATCAAGATTGTCGATCGAAGGTTTTTATGTTCACAAGATCAAGACCGTACATAATCGACGATCAATTGACTCTTTCGATAATGTGGATTGACGATTCCCAAACGACACTCACAAATGTCAGTGTCATGTGTTTTCAGAATCGATTGACCATCTTAGAAACCATATGTGCCAAAGGTACGTTTTCAAAAACGTGTTGCAAGAAAAGGTTTGCCCCATACTTTTGCAGTTAGAATTCTAGAAGTAGGGGTAAATTCACTCAGAAATAGATAAATTCACTGTAAAGTACGGGAGCGCTTTAAAAAATTTTGCAGAATTTTGCATATTGCAAAATTGCAGAACAACAATGGGTATCTGTCACTTTCTGATACCAACTGACAGTTCACTAATTCTTACCAACAGAAATGTCTGCAGTAAATTATGTTACACAGTTTTATGAAGGTGTATTTTATTCTCATTATCACTCTCTTGATATATTTTTTGTGTACGGGAACGTCAATAAGTAAAAATCAGTAAAACCCAATTAAAAATAACTGCGACCAGACTGATCAAGATTGTCAATCGAATGGTTTTTATGTTCACAAGATCAAGATCGTACATAATCCACGATCAATTGACTCTATCGATAATGTGGATTAAAGATTCCCAAACGACACTCACTAATGTCAGTGTCATGTGTCATCAAAATGTGTTTTCAGAATCGATTGACCATCTTAGAAACCATATGTGCCAAAGGTACATTTTCTAAAACGTGTTGCAAGAATAGGATTGTTCCCAAACCTTTGCAGTTAGAATTCTAGCCGTAGAGAGAATTTACCCAATTCTCTCAGAAATAGACAAATTGACTGAAACGTACGGGAGCGCGTTAAATCAGCAATTGCAGTAAAATCATTAGTTTCGTTTGGGTTTTAAAGAATAATAATGGTGATCTGTCACTTTCTGATAACAACTGACAGTTTACTGATTCTTACCAACAACATTAGGTCTGTTCCCGTACAAAGTAATATTTACTGATTCTTACTGATTTTTACTGCGGAAAATTAGTTGCATGCAAAACTTGCGTACGGGAACGGTTTTAAGTAAAAATCAGTAAGAATCAGTAAATATTATTTTGTACGGGAACAGACCTATTCTGCATAAATTATTTTACAGAGTTTTATGAAGGGGTATTTTATTTTCATTTCCATTATCACTCTCTTTATATATTTTTTGTGTACGGGAACGTCAATAAGTGAAAATCAATAAAACCCAATAAAAAATAACTGCGACCAGACTGATCAAGATTGTCAATCGAATGGTTTTTATGTTCACAAGATCAAGATCGTACATAATCGACGATCAATTGACTCTATCGATAATGTGGATTGAAGATTCCCAAACGACACTCACTAATGTCAGTGTCATGTGTCATCAAAATGTGTTCTCAGAATCGATTGACCATCTTAGAAACCACATGTGCCAAAGATACGTTTTCAAAAACGTGTTGCAAGAATAGGATTGTTCCCATACCTTTGCAGTTAGAATTCTAGCGGTAGAGAGAATTTACCCAATTCTCTGAGAAATAGACAAATTTACTGAAAAGTACGGGAGCACGTTCAAAAAAATTTGCAGTAAAGTCATTAGTTTCGTTTGGGTTTTAATGAATAACAATGGTGATCTGTCACTTTCTAATAACAACTGACAGTTTACTGATTCTTACCAACAACATTAGGTCTGTTCCCGTACAAAATAATATTTACTGATTCTTACTGCGGAAAATTATTTGCGTACGGGAACGGTTTTAAGTAAAAATCAGTAAGAATCAGTAAATATTATTTTGTACGGGAACAGACCTATTCTGCATAAATTATTTTACAGAGTTTTATGAAGGGGTATTTTATTTTCAACCTCATTATCGCTCTCTTAATATATTTTTTGTGTATATGAACGTCAATAAGTAAAAATCTGTAAAACTAAGTAAAAATAATTTTGTACGTCAACAGACCTAATTGCTTGTCTAAATTATCAGAAACCATTACATAATTAACGTCAACTGATCAGAATTTGGAACTATTAAACAGAGAATTCGAAACTATCGGGTTTTCTAATATTTTTTTCATACTAATCTTCAAAAATATCAATGTTGCACTCACAAATCGAAGGTACATCAATTGCCAACATCATTGAACCATTGCATTGCACCATTGTTCAGCGATAAAGATCCTTCAAGTAACATGCCGTTATTATCCGCCTCAAATGTCTAATACCATAAACAACTTAAGATTATTTCCTACGTCAAGATTTTTCTTGACGAACGAAGATAGATCCAGAAATCCAGTATTTTGGATGTCCGAACATTCCGAGGAGCTAACATCGACTCGGATCACTACCTTGTAGCAGCCAAGGTAAGAATGCGGATATCCACCACGCCACAACAATCCAGAAATACTGTGAAAAAATTTAATGTCGGAAGACTGCAATCGCAAGAGACCGCCAAGACCTTCGCACAACGCGTATCCCTTAACCTCTCGATTAACACCATACCACCAGCATCGAATGTCGAAGAGCAATGGCAACGATGCCAACAGGCCATTAGATCAGCCGCAACTGATGTGCTAGGTTTCTCGCGCCCACCAGCAAGAAACCCCTGGTTTGATGAGGAATGCCGACAGATGCTCGCAGCCAAGAACGAGGCCTACAAGGCTAAGCTGCAGGTGAAGACGAGAGCTGCCATTGAGCTCTATAGGCAAAGAAGAAGGGAAGAACATCGGCTTTTCAGCAAGAAGAAAAAAGAGCAAGAAAAGCGCGCGATCGAGGATATAGAGAGGTGCCACTCCAGGAACGATGTTCGCAAGTTTTACCAAAGTGTAAAACGTCAAAGCCAAGGATACAAGGCTCGAACAGAATCCTGTCGAGATGAACAAGGAAATATTGTAGTTGAGACACAGTCGATGCTGAGGATATGGAAGAACCACTTCTGCAGGCTGTTAAACGGCGATAACAAACAACATTCCGCTGTCAGGCAGAACGAACCATTTAATATTGGCAACGACAGCGAAAACTGCCAACCACCCGACCTGAGTGAAGTGAGGATAGCAATATCTAAACTCAAGCTTAATAAGGCTGCCGGAAATGACGGCCTTCCCGCTGAGCTCTATAAGGCCGGCGGAGATGACTTGGTAAGTAACATCCACCAACTCATAAGCCAAATCTGGTCGGATGAAAATATGCCTGAAGAATGGAACCTCAGCATCGTTTGCCCGATCCACAAAAAAGGAGACCCTCTGAACTGCGCCAACTACAGAGGCATAAGTCTCCTCAACATCGCCTACAAGATCCTATCTGCCGTAATATGTGAACGCCTGAAACCGTTTACCAACAACCTGATTGGCCCTTATCAGTGTGGTTTTAGGCCAGGAAAGTCCACAACCGATCAAATTTTCACACTTCGGCAGATCCTGGAAAAAAACTCAAGAAGTCCAAATCGATACCCACCACCTATTCATCGATTTCAAAGCCGCATATGACAGCATTTATAGAGACGAACTGTACAGAGCCATGTCTAGTTTTGGTATACCGCCCAAACTCGTCCGTTTGTGTAGGATGACGATGGAGAATTCTCGGTGCTCCATCAGGGTCGGAAACGACCTCACCGACACATTCGATACCAAAAAAGGATTTAGGCAAGGCGATGCGCTGTCATGTGACTTCTTTAATCTGATTCTTGAGAGAATTGTGCAAAACTCCAAAGCCAACACCAGAGGCCCAATTTTCCAAAAGTCGGTGCAACTACTAGCATACGCTGACGATATTGACATCATTGGTAGGACTCAACGTGATGTCATAGCCACGTTTGCTAGTATAGAGAAGGAAGCGGCGAAAATGGGTTTAGCAGTAAATGAGGGTAAGACTAAGTATATGCTGTCATCACGAAAGGACTCACAACATCGACGAATTGGACAGAACGTCACCATTGACAGATATAACTTTGAGGTAGTACGGGACTTTGTCTACCTCGGCTCCGCTATTAACTCTGACAACAACATCTCGTCAGAAATTAAACGAAGAATTACTCTTGCCAACCGCTGTTTCTTCGGGCTAAGAAGGCAATTTATTAGTAAAGCCCTCACTCGAACTACTAAGGAGATCCTATATAAGACCCTGATGAAGAAATCCTTGGTAGATTCGAGAGGAAAATTCTTCGAAAAATCTTCGGTCCCGTTTGCGTTGACGGGCTATGGAGACGAAGATTCAACCAAGAACTATACGAGCTGTACAGCGACATGCCCCTGGTCAAAAAACTCCGCATTGGACGTTTAAGATGGCTAGGACATGTAGAACGAATGGACACCAATACTCCGGCTCGCAGAGTCTTCGATTCCCAGCCAGACGTCGGACACAGTAGAGGAAGACCTCGCCTTAAGTGGCGCGCACAAGTGGAAACCGACCTCAACCAACTTGGAGTGCGCAACTGGAGGCAGTTAGCTAAGGACCGGGCTAATTGGAGAGGCATGTTGGTTGAGGCCCAGGTTCATTCCGGACTGTAGCGCCACTTAAGTAAGTAAGTAACGAAGATAGATTAACGGTCTCAAACAGTAAAATAGTGCGGGAACAGAAGGTCATCGCTATGCAATCTCTATGCAATTATTGAAGATCAGTTGATCATATTTATAGAAAAAGTCTGAAAGGTGGAATCATGTAAGGTGAAATTTGATAGTGAGTGGTTGTTTTGATTGTTTTTCCTACTTACGAGTAAATGACTCAACTGTCACCTTACGAGAGAAATTTCCAGAGACAACCGGATCGGTTGTTTTGAAAAATTCGAATCTATTTTCAGATAACGTTTGAAAACATTCTGTAGATTCAATGTTTTTTTTTTGTAGACTTAAGTCATCATAGATGCCCTTGATCAGTGATCGGTTGGCGTTACATCAAGGTGCCAGTCAAGGACAAAGATCAGAAATATGATGGTGAACAGTAATCTTTTGGCGTAACATCTTAGTGGCAATCGTTGAAATCATTATGGCGGTGGTGTAGATTTTACATCTCAGTCATGAAGATCATAATGTCATCATTTTATGACGAATGTACGATCAATATGGTAGCTGACTAAATGGAAAAGCGTTTGGTCAAAGCCCTGACTGAACCCGAAATGTAGCATAGCCAGTGTAACGCAATATTTTGTCGTGAACTTTGACAAAGCCAAGTGGGCATTCTTTAGCTTACTGATTTGTAGCAAACTGAAAATTTGCACTTATTTACTACCTAATTTTGGGGATATTCATAAACATGCAAACACCGTCACTCAAATTGAACAAAGTTAGTATGCACCACTGGTGGCAATGTCAAAAGACGAAGCGAAACTAGCTTCTGACAGCTAAAGTTTCGAACTCACATGAATGCTAAAGTCTACCATTAAAGCAACCTAGCGTAACATTTCCAACTAAAAGCTGACAGTATGCTTCAAATTTGCAACTAAAAGCTGTCATAGTATGGTGATTGCTCGATCACCGATCAGAAGCCCGAAATTTTCTAGCATTATGCAGCTGTGGCACCACACCTTCGCTTCTAATCCTCAATTGAGGAATGGTTTAGTTCAAAACTATCACGATGACAGAAACTCTGTACATGATTTTTGAATTAATTAAATTTAAGACTTCACTGGGAAGCTAGCTTCAGTTGACCATCAATGAAGCAATTCTTCGCTTGAAAAACATCTGTTAATTGCAAATAACATTCGATAGAATCATTTCCAATTGAAGGTTCACTAAGTGTGTTTAAAAGTCAAAAACCTTGGTAGCAATAACGTGACTGGACTTACGATTTTGTCATAACGATCG
The DNA here is from genome assembly GCA_932526625.1 of Rhingia campestris. Taxonomy (NCBI): domain Eukaryota; kingdom Metazoa; phylum Arthropoda; class Insecta; order Diptera; family Syrphidae; genus Rhingia; species Rhingia campestris. The sequence continues at coordinate 192,764,861 of OW052182.1, forward strand.
ACCTATGTCTTTTGGAGCATATTCGAAAACGTATGTTTCCAAAGTCTTATGTTCGGAAACATCGTAGGAGAAAAAGGGATTTCTGTTTTAATAATAATGAGGCATGACCCGGGGTTTAGATTAAGGGATACATCCGAATACCCGGCCATATCAATGCATCCGTTTGGAAGAAGTTCCGAAACGAAAGTCAGTTCCAACCGAATCTCGGTTTCCTTTCGATATAAAGCTTTCAACGAATTCCGTAACAATTCTTCGTCAAACAACTTCGGAATAATTTCAACGCGTAGCTTTCTTATTGTTAATTTAACGCATTATATCGATTTCAATCAAATTGGCAGAAAATTATCCGATTTTAAACAAATCGCAGAAAAGTTTCTATTGAACGGGTAATACGGTAGGGCTGAGTATCTACTGACTCAACTTAGCCGTCCAGATTTGGCATAAAACAGGTGACATCGGCATCGTGCAAAAAAGTACAGACGGGCACAAGAGTGGTTGTGAAAAAAAGCTAGGCCCCGGGAACTTACGAGCCTGTTTTAGTAATAATTACAAGGTCTCTATACTGTTCCCTACTGCATCAATAACTTGAAGCTTATCACTTAACAACTTATCAAATTTTTGGTTTACTTTTGTGTCACCAAAAATCAATTTGGAAAGACCCATCACTGTGGTGCAAAGAGATTAGTGCCAAACTTTTCAAAATATGTAATTGAGTATTTGAAAAGTGACAAGTAGAACACATTTTCCCATTTTTGCCAGTAAATTGTTGGGCTCACTTAGCATTAGAAATGTCGATAATTATTGAACCAAACAATGAAACAACTATGCTTACAACTGACGAGACTTGCGACAAACAAATTTGTCTATACGGTCGGTCTTTTCCGAAACGTCATATGCATGGAACGGCTTTGAGAAACATATATTTCCAAAGTCGTATGTTCGAAACGGTGTTTTCCAACCAAGAGGGATTTTCTGAAGTATCAGGATGCGTCAATTTAACTTTGATAGACACAGATGCCATATTATTTATGAAGAACATTTTCTTAATCGGCAGGTTTGACACACAACTCACTCTTACCTCGATTCAAATATTCGCGCAGTATACCCTAGAAACGTGTTCCTGATTTTAGAGTTCTTCGGATTTCTATTACTTCTGCAAATTGTTGAAACTCGATGTCGATAACTATCGGCACACATGCCGAAACTCGGAAGCATCATTGGCGCAGTAAACACTAACTGGCAAGGGAGTGTTCGCTAGTCCACTGGTTCAGTAAACGACGAAACGCAAGATCTCCGGAAACATCGCCGCTGTCCTTGGAGGGTACAGCAGAATCCGAGGCAGTTGATTTGACGCGCTTTCAAGAACTCGGTCTTTCGGAGTCCACAACTTGGCGAATTTTGCGTCGTGACTTGAGCCTACACCCGTACAAAATTCAACTTACCCAGGTGCAATATTTTATAAAGCGAATATCGTTGAAATCATTTCGTTTTCGTTGAAATCACATCGTTCTCGTTAAAATTCGATTACATAAAACGAGAATCGTTCTTGATATTACGAAACTCGTAATTTCTTACGACTGGCATTGGGCAGTCGTATAGCTTTCGATGAGCTGTCATAAATTTCTCGTTTTACACAATTTCGTGACTATCGTTTACTTCGGTTTCGTTTACTTGCCGTTCGTTTCGTTTTATGTAATAGGGACCCTGGTTCTGTGAACGATAAACCAACACCCATAAGTCGACGAAACGCAAGATCTCCGGAAACATCGCCGCTGTCCTTGAGAGGAAACATCAGAATCCGAGGCAGTTGATTTGGTGCCGCTCTCAAGAACTCGACCCTTCGGAGTCCACAACTTGGCGAATTTTGCGTCGTGACTTGGGCCTTCACCTCAACAAAATTCAACTTACCCAGAAGCTGATGGTAAACGACCATAGACAACTACGTGTGTTTGCTAAATTGGCTCTGGACGAGTTGGAAAGTGACCCTAATTCTCATCGAAAAATTATCTTCAGCGATGAGGCCCATTTCTGGATGAATGAGTACGTAAACAAACAAAATTGTCGAATTTGAGATGATACCAATCCACATGAGACCCAAAAGCTTCAAATGCATCCCGAAAAAGCCACTGTTTGTGGATTTTGTGGTGGAGGCATCATCGGTCCATATTTCTTTGAGAATGACGTTGGCCAGGCCATGACCGTCAACGGCGAGCGCTATAGGTCGATGATTACCAACATCTTTTGGCCTGAAGTGGATTGTATGGACACCAATGCAACAGGATGGCGCTACGCGCCACACACAGCTCACGCCATATTGGAAATTCTGCACAAGCGATTCGATGGTAGGGTCATCTCACGTGGATGTGATGTGAACTGTCCACCGAGATCGTGCGATTTGATCGCGTTAGACTTTTTCTTGTGGGATTTTCTGAAGTCGCAGGTCTATGCGAATAAGCCACAAAGCACAGCCAACATTACCCATGAATTCGGTCAAATTCAGCCTGATTTAGGCGCAAGAGTGATGGAAAATTGGACATTTCGGATGTGCGCCACCCAGAGAAGATGCAGCGGACATTTGAACGATGTTATATTCCATACATAATCAGGCCTATCGCGAATAAATTTTCCCGGGAACATGTTCCCATTCAGCAATTTGATTTACATTGCTGACAAGGGAAAAATTCCCGGGAAAATTTATTCGGGATAAGTCTGAATGACATTGATAGGCCTTTCAAACGAATAAAAAATTTCGATCTCACACACACATTGCTTTATTAACTTTTAAGATAGGATGCGCTCAATGAAAGACCCTTTACGTCACCCGCCGATTTATTATATTCTGTCTCAAAGCCAATTCATTTTTTGTTCACCTTACCAGTTTGGTGGTAAGTATAAAGAATACCAATAAGTTAAACTATTTCATTGGGAAAACTTATCACTAATCACTAATCACTAATCAGACAAGCTTTGATTTGAAAAACAAAAGCTATTTGAAATCCTACACACTGTCGTGAAAACGCTTTTTACTTACACTTGCCATACAAAACCAAATTGGATAATTCGAAAAGGATAAGTGATTGGTGTTATAGACCCTTGTGTCGGCTAAGGTGATAGTTGACAATCAAAATCATCGCTTTACGTCCACGTTAGGTGATTGTCAAATTGACATTTTGCGATCAATTTCATGTGACAGCTATTTAGGTGTCACTTTCATAGGTAGAAGCTGAAGGGAAATCTTCTACACCAAAATTAAAAAAAATTAAATAAAAAAAAATTAAAATAAAAAACTTTAAGTGAAAGTGAAAATTCGTGAAGTACAATGTTTACTTCATTGAAACTTTTCTACAACTCAAACAGAGAGGAAAATGAAGAAAATAATTACAAAAATGTCCAACTAGTAAGAAGAAACCTGAGAAATAAAGCAAATATCTTGGAACTTCGAAACCCGATTTAAGAATGCATATATTTATAAATATTCATTGTTGAAGTAGCATTATTTATTGTGTCTTTTAGATTTTTGAAAAACTTTCGCTTATCAAAAGAAGCGTTTGTGTTTGTTTTGGGACTGCTTGATTTACCAACTGGAATAAGGTCAACTCATGTTCCACCCATCCTGCAATTGGCTGCAACGATAAATCTTAAAATTTTAGTATTCTAAGTTCACTTACATTTTTCACAATATAAACGCTCCGAATAAAATTGTACCTATCAGCTGCTCGGAATGACAGCATCGGCAAGGAAGTGACGTTCCAAATCCTAAGTGCTGCCAATAATCATTTTTTTCTGATCGCTTTATGCCTGAAACACATGTGCAGAATTCTCCTTGCAGAAAAGATAGAACACACAGTTTTCAATGGGAGCGAACACATGTAAAATCTGCAAGCGTTGCAGTACTGCAAGTTGTCTCTATTTCTAAATCCACTGCAAAAATTCAATGGCACCACAACACAAAAGAAAAAAACGTAATATTAAGATATTTGGCATCATTGAATTATGAGTTTAATCCGCATAAAAATAACACATAAATGCCATACAAAAACAAATGTATATACATTGAAATGTTTTCCAATTTGAATGGCTTGATGAAGGAAGCAATTACTGAACGAATACCTATTCAATCTTATTATGACCTAAGAGCATAAAGTAAATCCAGTAAAGTATAAAAGATGAGATTGCTTTTTTCAATGTGTATTTGGAATGAATTCTTCAACCAACTGAAATACAAGTTCCTATCTATATATATTTATATATATATATTTTTTTATTTATTTCATATAATGAAGCACTATGAGGCAATTATATATCACCAAACACCACCACAGTAAGCTGAATGTAATGACAGGAGCCACTGCACTGCATGTATGTCAAACAAAAAAATAATGCACGTGTGTTTTGCTTGCTGCACTGCGTGCCGCACTGCATGCAGAACCACCGCACGTGTGTTTCAGGCATTACGCAGAGCAAAGAAGAGTTGATAATCAAAAACGACAATCAACTATCACCTTAGCCGATTCCACCCCTGAAGATATATTCATGCTTTGAACGACAGCTTGTGTCATTTAATTGAAAAAAAGTTTGAATTTTAATTTGGTGGAACACTCAATGGATCGCCATATCCCAATCCCAATCTATGATAAGCCAGATTTTTTGATAAGTTGCCAATAAATGGAATCCTACCACACATTTACGTTGCAACTAAGTTGCTTTAAACAAAAAAATATGCTAAGCCGAAGTTTAACTTTGCAATAAGAAATCCTCAAAAAACTTCCCACATGATCCCAGAAACCCTCTACTTGCATGATAACTATTAGCATTTTCGATTGGGATTTTTAGATTTACAGCCCGATTCTCCCCCTTGTGAGGAATCAAAAGTCACAAGCTCTTGTGACCATTCTTTGTGAGGATTATTGTGACTCGATAACATTTGTCGGATTCTCCGATAATCCTCACAAGAAAAGTCACAACGAAACTCACCACAGCAAAGGTGAATATATAAGCAACGTTTCTGCAAATTGTGGCTTGGCTGAGAGGTATTGTATAGTTATTTCGTATACACTTCTTATAACAGCCATGTGCAAGGAAATATAGCTCTGAATGAAACTATATTCAAAACAAATTCAATAAAACTGCAATGAGAACTTGAGAAGAACAAAATGTAATAGGTACATACTCGAAGTACAAAAGGCAAGGAAGTTGGTTGATTGTCATGAGGCTTCAAGCTCTGCATGAGATCCCAGCATAATGATTTTGGAAATCGAAAAAACTTTACAAACGAGCTGTTCTGTATTAATATTAGGTCATTGGTACCTCTCAAATTTCTTAAAAGCCGTCTTCGCTGCAATCTTATCAATATTATTAATTTGTTAAAAATTATGTGCTTTTTTAAAATTCTTACTTTTCATTTACAGAGAAAACTTCGTCAATAATATGCGCCATATTCATTTCAACTTCCATTTTTTACACTACTCAACAATCAAATATCAAATCTCAAATAATTTGCTAGTTGTGACCTGCTCTGACGGAGATCACAATTTCGATTTTTTTTGTGACTCTCACAAGTTGTGACTGTGGGGGAGAATACGAAAAAGTCACAAAATCGATTTCACCTCTTCTTGTGACTTGTGAGGTGTCAGTGATGATGGGGAGAATCAGGCTATTACTCTCAGATTTCAGATTTTACCCGTCCCAATCGAACATTAAAGAGGTTACTCTGGTTTTCTGTGTGTGTTAGTGTCCCATTTGACAGCTTGTTGCTTATCTTTAGGCCGCAATTATAGCTATTAGCTATCAATGTAAACCATCATTTTCTTTTACTCATTGCAGCTTTTTTATAAACTCAACCATTGGCGAGTTGGTGTCAAAACAAAGCTTATGAATTTTAGAAGATGATTATCCAAAAATATTTTAATTTCTTATGGTAGTTTTCCCCGAAAATCACTTCTTAATCATCAAACTGCGAAATGCAAACTTCAAATTGACATATTAAGTCAGATGTTTAATGTTTTTGTGTTGGTGCATGTTGTCGTAAATCTGACTTGGAATCCAGATTCTTCAAAAGTACTCTAGAGTAAAAAAAAAGAGTGCTTCTTGTATCCCAATCGAAAACGAAAAAAATAGATCTAGAGTAAAAAAAAGTGCACTAGAGTATTAAAAGAGTGCTTTTGGTATCCCAATCGAAAACGCTATATGTCACAGTTTTTGAAGGAAAACTCCATCGATATTCATCAACTGTGATCGACTGCAACATCAAATTATGTCTCTTTCACCACCATCAAAAACCACACCTGTAAAATAAAGCAAAACTGAAAAATAAAAACGAAAAAAAAAAAAAAATAAAATCAAATAAAAAGACATTTTGAATATTTTTTTCTTCCATGATTTCTTTCTTATTCGGTTTTTTGTTGTTTTTCTTTTTATCTCTATCTCAGTTTTATTTTGCACAAAATATCAACATTTGTCTAATAAAAAATATATTTGTCCCAAAATAAAGTTCAATCATGCAATGTGTGAAATACTTTTCGGTTGTTTTCTTCATTTCACTTGGTATTTCTTTTAATTTTTTTTTGTTCACATATTATGTTAATAATAAAACAAAATTAATTACAAATAAAAAAAATAATAATAGGATAAGAAAAAAATGTTTATAAATATAATCTTCTTTTGTTTTTTGATTTAGACTAATATAAATTTTGTTTAAAATATAAATTTCTAATAAATTGGACAGATGAGAACTTAATTGATTTTGAATTCTCTGTCTATATGCGAAAAATATTTTTAAATTGTAAATAGAAAATCAAAAGATTAAATTAACAAAATAAGAGTAACATTCAAGTTAAAAGAGTAACAATGATAGTTATAGTTTTGTTTGTTTAGATTGATGTTAAACACTGTGACTGACTCTCTTTCTTTTGAAAATTGTCTCAAAAATTGGTTAATTTTTTGTTTTCAACGGTATGTGGTTTTCAAAAAATTGTTGTTATTGTTTTATTGAGTTTTGGTTTTGTTGTTGTTGTTGTAGATTGTTTTCATTTGATTTTATGTAAGAAGAATAGTCAAAGAAAGTAAAGAAAAACACATATCTATATGAGTATGGATGTAGTACTAATGTAATCATCTTAAGTTACAGAGTTTTCTTCTCTGTTTGTTTATCTTATTTGTTGTTTGGATGTTTTTAAGTTGTTTTTTTTTTTATTTTCCTATAATTAAATGTGTTTTTTTTTTTAATTTAAAATTGTTTTGTGTTACATCTTCGCGAAAAAATTATTTATTTGTCCTTTTCGGACTCAACTGGCGCCTTCTTGCCAATTGGGATGGCCACTTTGACCCTGGAGGGAGAAGAAAAAGAGAAAAAAAATATTTTAATAAGTTTTCATAGGTTGATTTATTTAATTGATATTTTTTTAATTTATTTTAGAAAATTTATTGTCGGTTAAGAAGTATTTTTCTTTTTACAGATAATACATTAATCGGGTGCATGTAAGGGGTGTTTTCTTTCGAGTTTTCGTTATTAAACTGGCAACACTGTTTCTAAAGATTAGGCGTGTTTTGGTGAGACTTCGCTACCCAGCAAAGTAAGATTTAGTACACGGAGTACAAATACAACAAATGACATGGAATTTCTTTAGCTTTTTATGTAAAGTAAGATTGAGTTGGGATAAACAGTACAGGGTGGGCCATATAGTGGTTTATTTCTTAATCATAGGTTATTTTGACACTGGCAGCTGTTTCCTACAGCTCCAGTTTGATCGAACTGGTAGTGAAATCCCTATATGAGCTGCTTCGACATATTTGAACACCAGGTCTATAAGGATTTCCAATACTGAGCCAGGGTATTGAAAAAGAGTTGGTGGCGGAGGAGCCCTCAATGGGTCGACGGCAGAGCTCATATAACAAAATGGGCTACTGACATCGGTATTTTTTCCAGCCCGCTGTCCTAGGGTCATACAATAGCCTGGCCCTCCAGGTTGGGGGTTGTGCTTTGGGTTAACTACTCATCCACGGAAAAAAAATATTGTTACGAAGCAACCAATAGCCTCGGGAATGACTGATATTATTGTTGACGACCATGCTAAACGAAAAAAGGACAACGACGTTCGCATCTGCACCTGGAATGTGAGAACATTAAACAGGAGAGGTGCAGGCGAACAACTAGCGGAAGCCCTAAACTGCTACAGAGCAGACATTACTGTCATCCAGGAAATACGATGGGATGGGCCGGGCAAAAAGAGGATGAAAAACTGTGACATCTACTATGGGCCGTGTTATAGTGAGCAGAAACAGCGACAACTCGGATGCGGATTTGTTATAAGTGCCAGAATTAGGCAAGAAGTCCTATGTTTTCAAGACATTAGCGAACGCATTGTAACAAACCGCAACAAGGCCAAATTCGCCAACATAAGCCTTATATGCGCTCATGCTCCGACGGAGGAAAAAAATGATATAACTTCTTCTACGAGCTCCTTGACAAAACCTAAAAGCGACTACTAAAGTACGATGTTAACATCGTGCTGGGAGATTTTAACGCAAAGGTAGGAAGAGAAGACATCTTTGGCAGTATTGTCGGAAAATATAGGCTTCACAACACGTCTGGTAACGGACTTAGGCTAATTGACTTCGCTACGGAACGAAATGCTACTATAGCCAGCACACGGTTTCCTCACCTCGATATCCATAAGGGGACATGGCGGTCTCCAGATCAACGAACAGTTAACCAAATTGATCACATTGCGATAGACAAGAGGCACGCATCCAGTATTTTGGATGTCCGAACATTCCGAGGAGCTAACATCGACTCGAACCACTACCTTGTTGCAGCCAAGGTAAGGATGCGGATATCCACCACGCCACAAAAAAACAGAAATACTGTGAAAAAAAATTTAATGTCGAAAGACTGCAATCGCCAGAGACCGCCAAGACCTTCGCGCAATGCGTATCCCTTAACCTCTCGACTCACAACACACCACCAGCATCTAATGTCAAAGAACAATGGCAACGATGCCAACAAGCCATTAGATCAGCCGCAACTGATGTGCTAGGTTTCTCTCGGCCACCAGCAAGAAACCCCTGGTTTGATGAGGACTGCCGACAGATGCTCGCAGCCAAGAACGAGGCCTACAAGGCTAAGCTGCAGGTGAAGACGAGAGCTGCCATTGAGCTCTATAGGCAAAGAAGAAGGGAAGAACATCGGCTTTTCAGAAAGAAGAAAGAAGAGCAAGAAAAGCGCGCGATCGAGGATATAGAGGTGCCACTCCAGGAATGATGTTCGCAAGTTTTACCAAAGTGTAAAACGTCAAAGCCAAGGATACAAGGCTCCAACAGAATCCTGTCAAGATGAACAAGGAAATATCCTTGTTAAGACACAGTCGATGCTGAGGATATGGAAGAACCACTTCTGCAGGCTGTTAAACGGCGATAACGAACAACATTCCGCTGTGAGGCTTCGCAGTTTGGGCCTTAGAGTAGCTTGAATTGGAAGAAAAATCATATTTTCTGACGAGGCGCATTTTCATCTCGGTGGCTACGTTAACAAACAAAATTGCTGAATTGATGCTCGAAAAACCAACACGTTATTGACGAGAAACCGATGCATCCACAGAGAGTGACAGTTTGGTGCGGATTGTGGAGTGGTGGCATCATTGGACCATTTTTCTTCGAAAATGAGGCTGGGAACAACGAAATGAAAATGAGGCTTCGATCAACGGTGGGCGTTACAGAGCCATGTTACCCGACTTTATTTTTTACTGAAATTGAAGACATGAATTTGGATGAATCATGCAGGATGGAGCGCCATGCCGAAATCAATCTTTTGTGCACTAAATTTCCAAATCGTCTTATCAGCCGTCTTGGCGATGTCAATTGGCCGCCTCGGAGCTATGATTTGATAACTTTAGAATTTTGTTTGTGGGGAACCGTGATGGACTGATGTTATGCCAACAATCCCGAAACGATTCAAGCACTTAAGGTCAATATCATCCAAGCAATCTATGAGCTTCAGCCCGAAACCACCAAAAAGGTTTTGGAAAATTGGAGTGACAGTATTTTTAATTTTATTGCATTTTTAAAAAGAAACTTGTATTTGGCCCACCCGTTACATCCCACTCAATATCAGGGGCGCTGAAGTCAAAGTTTCCTTATATTTAAAATCAAAGAAAAATTATTTTATTTGCGCTTGTAAAAAGGACCATTTGTATTACATTTATGTATAAAAGTAGCTGTGGGTTTCACCTTTATTTAAAACAAAAAACATTATCAAAATATCTCAACTCGTTCAAAAGTTATGATTTTTGCAACCAAAAATGGAAATTGGACCCACTGTGTATTTTGATAACTAACGTCAGGCTGACTGCGAGAAGGTGCACCAATCGTCAAATATTAAAAAAAAAAAAAACCTCTAAGAAAATTGACTGTGGATCGTTTTGTTGAGAAGCTCTTACTTTACTTTGCATAATTCTCAACAAAACACGCCTATTGTCAGTTTGACAGTTGAAAGTTGATTTGTGGTTACCAGGTACGTTTTAACAATTTACGATGAATAGATTAACACCAGAACAACGCGTGGGAATTGTGGAAAATTATTTTAAAAACCATGGTTCGATTCGCCATACTTATCCTGCGCTACGTCTATTTTCCGGTTGACATAATCGTCCACATGAGCAAGTTATTTACGATATTACGCATCACCAAAGGCGACAAACAGTGCGAAGAGAAGAAGGTCTTGCCGTTGTGGATGGATTGTTGAGGAGAACCCGAATGAGTCGATTCGCCATCGTGCACAGCTATTGGAACAATGTCCTTCCACTTTGTGGAAGGAAAGATTTTGGCTTTAAAATCTTACAAGATCCAGCTTGTGTAAGAGTTAAACCCCGTGTCCATTATACCCTCGTAGTTTCGTTAAATGTGCCAAAAACAGATTATTCCTCATTTTCAACGCGAAATTGTGGTTAAATGTATATGTAAACAAGCAAAATTGCCGTATTTGGAGTGGAGAAAACCGCCAAGAAACTTCTGTGGAGACGCCCTTACAACTAATTACAACTCACTGTTTGGTGTGCCGGCCAGAATGTTACCGTCAGTGGAGAACGTTATAGAAACATGGTTTCTGACTTCCTCATTCCTCAGTCCCATGACATTGACGTGACAGAGATTTTGTTTCAAAAAAATGCCACAACATGCCACACGGTGCGCGATACCTTAGCGCGCATAATTTCGCGTAATGGATCTGTGAACTGGCCTCCACAATCCTGTGATCTCACACCTTTAGATTACTTACTTTGGGCGTATGTTAAGTCGCCAATGCCGATAAACCAGAGACGTTTGATGATTTAGAAGTCAACATACATTGTGTTATTGCTGATATACGACTCAACAAAGTTTTCAAAAATTAGACTTCGCGCGCACGGCTCTCTTCAATTTTGGCAGTCAAATATGCCCAGAATCATATTCCAACACTAATGGCATCGAAAACAATGCTGGTATGAGCGTCTATGTGAATGGATTGCATTAACAAAATTATAAAAAAACATATGAGAAGGCTACAATCCGCTGTGCGGATCGTTGAATACCCTATCCCATCCTATCCATAAAACTAAAATCCCCAAAAAAGGGGACATGGCTTAAAACACGATGTGGATAAATAGAAAAAATGATATAGTGACAACAAATTCTACAGACTGCTTACAAAACACTTTAACGGTTCTACATAAGACAAGGTTTTCTCTTGCATATGTTATGGGGTAGTGTATAAAAATGGTTTTTATATAAAAACGCCCCCAAAAAGTGGGCGTGGGTTAAAATGGTATATAGACGAAATGTTCATATTAATAATGTTAATGATTCTGCATCAAAATTTTTTTCGAAAAACTTAAAATTTGACCGAAAACAGTTTTTTATTGAAAACGCCCCCAAAAAGTGGGCGTGGCAAAAAACTTTATATAGACGAAATATAGATATTAATATTGTCTAAATATGTTGTTCAGAAACTTTTTTAAAATTCCTTACGGTTTGGTCAAAAACTGAGTTTTTCTTAAAAGGGGGCGTGGCAGTGGGCGGATTTCAAAAATTTTTACACTTGTTCTGTAGGCAGAGACGAGGATAATATATACCAAATTTCATTATCCTAGCTCAAAATTTAAGGCCTAAAAATCGGTGACGTACAGACGGACGGACGGACGGACGGACGGACGGACGGACGGACAGACAGACATGGCTTAATCGACTCAGCTAGCGATTCTGAGTCGATCCATATACTTTGAGGTATATGTACCAAAATTATTTCTCTATGTTACAAACTAAGTATCAAAACTAATATACCCCTATGGGATAGGGTATAAAAATTTCAAATGAGAAAAATTTTAAAACGAATTACAGGGTAAGTAGCTAGAAATAAGGTTTTATGAACACTCCAGCATTGTGCTTCAAACATCGTAAGAAATCAAAATTTTAATGTCGGCGCATAAATTGAGGATTAACTTCAAATCGCAGCATGCAATCATATATGATCTTCATGATCTTTTAAATATTTTTAAAAATCAGCCAATTCAACACGTGCACTGTTTTATGTAAGTCTGTTTGTCTTATGTGTTGTCTCCACCATAGAGACAGTGTTTTCTACCGCGAAGGTGACTGATGCTATAGATCACCACAGATAGCTCTACCCAGTCGTCGCGTCGTCAACGGGTTGAGATCAATGTACATGTAACTAAATTAAAATTGTTATTGACTATGTTAGGTTTGCTTTAATCTAATCAGTTGAACTGTATTCCATGAGCGTGTAAAGAGTTGTTTTTACATGTTTTTTGCAGCTTAAGGGAATCTCGAAGACGAAAAATTCTGCTGTTGATATTGTTTATACACCATCCGTTCTGAATTGTTTTTTTTTTCTGTCGTAATTTTAAGACAATTCGAAATATGGTTGATTTTTGAAATTATTTATATTTGAAATTATTTGGTATCGCCTTGATATTCCGATCTTACGTGGATGGGATGTTTTACTTGTTTTCGAACAAAAGTAATGATTATTCGGGAATTAAGCGGGCGATAATGTCGCTCTAAAAAAATCTTATCACTCAAAGATCATCTGGGATAATAGCATAAGTATCCAATAAAAAAGTCTAGATTGAGACAATGCTTGGAAAGACCAAAAGCCTTCATTGTTCTATGGGTCGTTTTTGTATGATGCATAACTTCAAACATGTGACAATATTCAAAGCCTGATTATATAGTGAACACACTAAAGAGGTATAGAACTTCCGATAATGGTCAAACTAGCTAGTCAAACATACATGAATTGTGTTTGACTTTTTTCAGTATACTTTCACAAATTACCATGGAAAGACTTACACCAGAACAGCTATTACAAATCGTGGAAAGTTATTTCCAAATTTCGCGCTCTATTCGTAATACTTATACAGAGCACTTCATCAAGTTGACGGTGTCTATAATAGTCCATCTGAGCAGCTAATACGCAGTACAATGGATCGATTTATGATCACGTTTACTCTTTTTGACAATATCCATCCAAATCGAGCCAGTACCGAGCGTACAGAAGCCAGCCATCGCCGCTGTAGACTTCAGTGTGACAGAGGACCCGAATTTATCGATCCGACGACGTTCTCAACAACTGGGTCTCTGCCGCTGGCCGATCACTACTTAGAAAATTTTGAAGAAAGATCTTGGCCAACATCCACAAAAGCAAGAATTAAAGCCAGCGGACAATCTGCGTCGTGTGTTCGGTTAATGGGCTGAGAATCAACTGGAACCAGAATTTTTATCGTCCAATAATTTTCAGCAATGAGGCTCATTTTTGGCTTGACGGGTATGCAAACAAGTAGAATTGTCATTTTTGAAGTGACACAATTCCTTATGAGACGTTGGGCGTCATCGGCCCATTTGTCTTTAAATCAGAAACCGGTACCAACATTATCGTGATTGACAACCGCTACAGGTAAATGATTCATGATTTTTTCATTCTGCATGTCTCTGAAAATAATTTGGAGGGAAAATGGCTCCAACAAGACGGCGTAACATGCCATACAACGCGTGCAACCATATGACTTTGTTGAGCCAAATGTTTGGTGACCGAATCATCTCAAGAAATGGACCTGTGAATTGGCCACCTCGTTCGTGTGATTTGACACTTTTGGCCTACTTTTTGTCTGGGAAAGTAAAATTTCTGGTCTATGCTGATAAGCCAGCAACGATGGATCACTTAGAATTCCACATTCGACGTAGTATTGGCGAAATAAGACCGTGTATGCTCCAAAAAAGTGGATCCGACGGGATTCATAAGGCGCAGTCGTGGAGGCCATATGCCAGAAATTTGTGAGCTAATGGTAAAAAATTTGATCATTCCATTGAATTTGATGTTTTATTTAAAAAAAAAGAGTTCTATGATTAAAAAAAAAAAATTAACTATACGTGTGCTCTATAGAGCTAGGGAATATATGGTTTACAGTTCACTTGTGGTAAGCGCGCTGCGCAAGAGCTTCATCCTTTTGTTTTCCGGCCTCAAAGTGTTAAGGAAATGTAGCACTATTCACCTTTTTTTTTTATAATTTTTACGCACTCAAGGGGTTATGAATACCCTCTGTATGTTAAAGCACAATGCATTCCCTATTCGTGTTGTTCGGTTTATGTACGAATCTCTATATTTAAACATACGTCCGAAGAAAAGCTTGAGGGTAAACTGACTTTCATTCATAGCGTAAATGGGAGGACCGCATTTGTTGTTAGAGTAGCTCTAAAACAAGGTACGACAGGAGACATTTCGACGATGTTCGAGGGAAACAAAAGAGTTCGCACGCGTCAAGTTGGATCTGTTTTGAGACAGTTGTCGATCTCTCATTGAACAAAAAATAAATATCTGACACAGGCCCTTAAAACTAGCTTCTCCATTCAATTTGGTGTGCGAAGTTATATTTTTGCCACAAACTAGTGTTCCAAAATTAACACCGATTCCGAACGAAGGAGCTTCTCAGTGAAGCAGTGTACAAATTTAGATGTTGTTACCTTCAGGATTTGCCCCAGTGACTCCGCGCTTAGTAGTGCAACGTATTAGGCAACTGCACCCATTTGATTATATTCGCTAATAGTAGACCAATTTATATCGACTGCTTTAATGGTTAGGTCCATTCTGTGCTTGATCAAAGCCTAAAAGTTTACGTCAACGCATTTACCAGTAGGTTATTGCCCCAATTGGCATAGGAAGGCTGAAGCTAAGTTATCCCTAGCCTATGCCCATTCGAAAGAAATATGGTATTGTTACATAGAACACATGTCTCTATACCAACATTTGAGTAGTGCCATAGGTGCTGTGATATCAAAAACAAGGCGCGAACAGAATCCTGTCGAGATCAACAAGGAAAAATAACAGTTGAGAAACAGCCGATGCTGAGAATATGGAAGATCCACTTCTGCGGACTGTTCAACGGCGATGACAACCAATCTTCCGCTTTCAGGCAGAACGAACCATTCAATATTTGCAACGACAGCTAAAACTGCCAACCACCCGACCTTAGTTAAGTGAGGATAGCAATATCTAAACTCAAGCTTAACAAGGCCGCCGGAAATGACGGCCTTCCTGCTGAGCTTTATAAAGCCAGTGGAAATGATAAGTAAAATTTGGTCGGATGAAAGTATGCCTTAAGAATTGAACCTCAGCATCGTTTCCTCGATTTAGAAAAAAAGGAGACCCTGTGAATATTTGAACGCCTGAAACCGTTTACCAACAACCTGATCGGCCCTTATCAGCGTGGTTTAAGGCCAGGAAAGTCCACAACTGATCAAATCACAGTTCGGCAGATCTTTGGAAAAAAAACCAAGAAGTCCAAATCGCTACCCAAGACCTATTTATCGATTTCAGCCGCACATGACAGCATTTATAGAGACGAGCTCTTCAGAGCCATGTCTAGTTTTGGTATACTGCCCAAACTCGTTCGTCTGTGCAGGATGACGGTGAAGAATTCTCACTGCTTCAGTGGGGTCGGCAACGATATTACCGAAACATTCGATGCCCAAAAAGGATTTAGGGAAGGCGCTGCACTGTCATGTGACTTAATTAATATCACTCTTGAGAGGTTCGTGTAAAACTCCCGATCCAACACAAATCGGTGCAATTACAAGCAAACGCCGTCAATGATATTAACATCATTGGTTGGACTCTAAGAGATGTCATAGCCACGTTTGCTAGTATAGAGAGGGAAGCGGCAAAAATGAGTTTAGCTGCAAATTAGGTTGCAAAGTGTTCCAAAATTAACACCGATTCCGAACGAAGGAGCTTCTCAGTGAAGCAGTGTACAAATTTAGATGTTGTTACTTTCAGGATTTGCCCCAGTGACTCCGCGCTTAGTAGTGCAACGTATTAGGCAACTGCACCCATTTGATTATATTCGCTAATAGTAGACCAATTTATATCGACTGCTTTAATGGTTAGGTCCATTCTGCGCTTGATCAAAGCCTAAAAGTTTACGTCAACGAAGGCTGAAGCTTGCCTATGCCCATTCGAAAGAAATATGGTATTGTTACATAGAAAACATGTCTCTATACCAACATTTGAGTAGTGCCATAGATGCTGTGATATCACGGGTAATGAATGGATATCCAAAGTGTAAAACGTCAAAACAAGGCTCGTACAGAATCCTGCCGAGATCAACAAGAACAAATCACAGTTGAGAAACAGTCGATGCTGAGAATATGGAAGATCCACTTCTGCGGACTGTTCAACGGCGATGACAACCAATCTTTCGCTGTCAGGAAGAAGGAACCATTTAATATTGGCAACGACAGGGAAAACTGCCAACCACCCGACCTAAGTGAAGTGAGGATAGCTATATCTAACATCAAGCTTAACAAGGCCGCCGGAAATGACGGCCTTCCTGCTGAGCTTTATAAAGCCAGTGGAAATGATAAGTAAAATTTGTTCGGATGAAAGTATGCCTTAAGAATTGAACCTCAGCATCGTTTCGGCGATTTAGAAAAAAAAGGAGACCCTCCGTTTACCAACAACCTGATCGGCCCTTATCAGCGTGGTTTAAGGCCAGGAAAGTCCACAACTGATCAAATCACAGTTCGGCAGATCTTTGGAAAAAAAACCAAGAAGTCCAAATCGCTACCCAAGACCTATTTATCGATTTCAGCCGCACATGACAGCATTTATAGAGACGAGCTCTTCAGAGCCATGTCTAGTTTTGGTATACTGCCCAAACTCGTTCGTCTGTGCAGGATGACGGTGAAGAATTCTCACTGCTTCAGTGGGGTCGGCAACGATATTACCGAAACATTCGATGCCCAAAAAGGATTTAGGGAAGGCGCTGCACTGTCATGTGACTTAATTAATATCACTCTTGAGAGGTTCGTGTAAAACTCCCGATCCAACACAAATCGGTGCAATTACAAGCAAACGCCGTCAATGATATTAACATCATTGGTTGGACTCTAAGAGATGTCATAGCCACGTTTGCTAGTATAGAGAGGGAAGCGGCAAAAATGAGTTTAGCTGCAAATTAGGTTAAGACCAAGTATATCCAAGAGAATGCCTGGATGAAAATTTGGTGCAAGTTGCCCTTAGAAGCGTTATGAGGAGCATTATTATAAAATTCTTGTAATACGTTTATGAACAGAGCTCTTTGAGTTTAACTCCTAATTTAACATTAATATTTGGGAGGTCCAGGAATACAAAAGCAGGGAAAAACTGATGGGAGACATATCCGCAGCGAATTATAAAGTTTCGCTCGAACATTAATGGAATTTCTGCTCCCTTTGCTTACATTGCCGCTCCATCTACAGAACGCTCAAAGTTTGCTGTTTCGTTTTACACGGAGGCAATACTTGATATGCTATGAGTGCTACTCCCTGTCCCAGCTGACATGAAAGGAAATCACTTGCTAAAACGGGGTGCTTAACAAACCGACGACTTCTTCTCTGCACGTCATTGTGTACTGTCGCATTCGTGATCTATAAAAACTTATAGCGCGCGATCAAGCAGAAAGCAGGGCACAAGGAGCTCATGTGGTATTGGGTTAGTAGACGGAAGTTAATGTCAAAATTCTCCTTAAATTTACTTTCAATTACTTAGGAGACATTTGTCCTCTATAAATGAATTCCATATGGGTGCCAATTTCGTATATAAAACCGAAGCTTGACGAAAATGGTCCAATAATACAAATTCCTTGTGTTTGCGCATTTATTGACAAAACTGTACGAACGAATTCCTTTTCCTGTTATAATTTAGGCTTAAGCCTCATATTCTGACTTACTGTAAAATATTTAAAGTTAAACTCCTGAACCGCACAAAGCGAATGGGTAATACTTTACTGAGCTCAGTTTTTCCTCCCAATTACGATTTAAATACATTCAAAACCAATGCTTGTCGGTACCTCCTCAATCCTAACCCCTTCATTCCATAATGTCCACGATGTGTCCAAACACCATTACGGTATTCATTCGCCCTTTTTTGAGGGCTATTTGAGCGCGGGCTTTATTTCAAAACAGGTGATTGTGTCTGTTTTTTCTGATATGGTGATTCAGTCCATTTTATCTTGTTTGACTAGATAGATACCGTGGCATATATTGACCAGTTTAAGAACATAAAACCACACCTCTTTCAGATATGATTTTTACGATATTAGATACAAAAAAAAAAAAAAAAAAACTTACTTGTCGGTAATTTCTGTCACCTTGCTTCGTACGAGATCCAAGTAAGAGTCGATTGATTGCTTGTTGTTTTCATAGATCTTTGGCAAGGTGAAGAGTGACACAAAGGCTGCAATTAAAAAAAAAATTAGTTGAAAATGTCCACTTGATAATTTACGAAATTTAACAAACCTAACATGACAAGTGTCATGCCATTGAACCATGCTCCGATGTATGTCATGAACCACAGAATGCAAGCAAACTTAAGTGAATCAACGAAATCATCGACCAAGAATAACCGCCTCAGCTCAGCAGTGAATCCATTCAAATGAGCAACAGCAACGCTAGTCACCTGTTGTACTCGCTCCTGTGAGATGGTCAAATCGAATTCGAGGTATTCCCTATAAAATAAGAAAAAAAAATATTTTAACAATTGAGATACATGTACATGAAAGACTAAACAATTTTAACATACTTGAAGGGATGTCCCTCTGATGTCTTTTGGATGGCTGCCATCACTGTCTTGTAGATACGGAACGCAATTGTACCGGCTAATGAGATTAAGGATAAATAGGCAAACACACTGATCACTGAGAAGCATGATATAGCCAATAGTGTTATCAGGCCAGCACCGAAAACGATTCCCGATTTCTTCACATCTCTCCAGTAGATTAGGGATTCCACTAAAAATAGATAAGAGAAAGAAAAAATAATTTAGTAAGGAGTTTGAGTGGTGAAATGTTATAAACAATTAGAATTCAAGACAAAAATTAAAATAATACAAATTTCTACAAATACACCCTTGATTCCATATCGTTCACAAATAATGCAAACAGCAAAGGTCCCAAGTGTCTTCCCTGGGGAACACCAGACTTTGCTTCAAACTGACTCGAAAAAGTATTTCTATTCTAATTAAATGCGCTCTCTATTACTAAGGTATGATGTAATCCACTTGTTAAGTATTAAATGGATGTGTGCTTCTAATTTTCTTTTAAGCTTTTTGTGGTCTACCCGATCAAAAGCCTTTAACAAATCTGTATAGATTGCATCAACCTGTGAACATTTTTAATGTTACGTTTACGTAAATACAAATTGCGGTACTTTGAAAGGACAGATTGGACGAGAGAGTCCGCAAGATGTATATGAAAATGCTATGTGGTCTGATTGATGTATCAGTTGTAAAACGGTACTTTTGACTAAGATTGCCATTTGAATGTTTGACGCTTTTATCGATATTTGGGAGTCTTTCCGAAAGGTGGAGCGTTGGATTTTGTGCTTACAATGAAAAGAAAATATCTTCACACTGAAGATCTTGCAGAAGGGACTAATAGCGATATTTGGATGATTGTTTGAAGATAAACTTCTTTAGGGAAGTTGTGAATTCGATTTAATGAAACGAAAAAGTGTAACGAAAAAGAAGATCAAACAAAATTTCGTCTGATCACCGAAACCAAGCAGCACGGATCGCGGTTAGTACTTAGATATAGGAACGCTTGTGAACACCTCGTATTGTTGGCTATTGTAAGAGAATGAGATGAGTTCATTAAACCGGTTTTGTAGGCAAGAGAACTGAGTTTCGGGGTAAGAAATAGTTGAAATTCTTCAACCGAGTTTGTGCGGTAAAACAAGTTCGAAAACTAATCAAAACACATTTTTCACCAATTAGTTGTCAATATGTCAGTTCAACTCATATCGAATGAAATGAATACACTATGGAAGTGGCAAACAGAGTACATGGGTACAATTATTGAGTGACTGAATGATGTTGTAACTACATTGGGATGATCACATACGAATGGTCACGTTGTTATCGAATGCACATTTAAAATTGTACCAATTGTAAAGGGGTTTTCAACAGGGACGCTACAAAAGTAGAGCGACAGGGACAGCAAACGACGCCATATTTCTTGCCGCTCTTTTGACATTTCTCTTCAGTAAGGTTTGCCATTTCATGATGGAAAGATATACGCGCCAACAACGAGTCGAAATTATTAAAATTTACTACCGAAATTCGGAGTCAGTGGCCTCAATGTTAAGAGCGCTACGTTCAATTTATGGTCGTCATAGCAGATCGACAATTGAGCGTCTAGTGGAAAAATTTGAATCCACAGTCATAGTACAAAATGTTCCCGTGTTAGTGAGACAAAGAAGTGCCCGTAGTGTCGAGAATATTGCTGCCGCTGAGGCTTCAGTTGAAGAAAGCCCAAATGTGTCTCTCACACGTCGTTCTCAAGCATTGGGCATCTCTGTGACGTCGTTGTGGCGAATTTTCCGAAAAGATCTTGGCCTACATTCTAACAAGATTAAATTGACGCAAGAACTGAAGCCGCTTGACCACCGGAAGCGTCGTATGTTCGTGAATTGAGCTGAGCAACAACTTGAAAATGATTCGGATTTTCACCGAAAAATCATCTTCAGCGATGAGACTCATTTCTGGCTGAATGGCTTCGTCAATAAACAAAATATGCGGTATTGGTCAGGTAGCAATCCACACGTACTCCATGAGTCATTGCATCCCGAAAAAATTACGGTTTGGTGTGGTTTATGGGCCGGCGGCGTCTTTGGGCCGTACTTCTTCCGTGATGATCAAGACCGGCACGTTACTATGAATGGGAATCGCTACCGTTCAATGATAACCGAATATTTTTGGCCAAAATTGGATGATATGGACGTCGAGGACATGTGGTTCCAACAGGACGGCGCCACAAGCCACACAGCGAAGTCACAATCAATTTATTGGAAACCAAGTTTCGAGAACGTGTTATCTCACGAAATGGTCCAGTCGCTTGGCCGCCTCGGTCGTGCGATTTGACACCGTTAGGCTATTTCCTGTGGGGCTACGTCATGTCTATGGTCCAACAAGCCAGTGACGATTGATGAATTTCGTACGAATATCGAACGTGAAATTGCAGCAGTATCGGCCGATTTATGCTTGAAAACCGTCGAAAATTGGGTTCAACGTCTGGACTTCTGCAAGCATGCCCGTGGTGGCCATGCAAAAGAAATCGAGTTCCATACATAATGGCATCGAACGTACTTTCACAGGAATAAAGAATTTCATTGATATCCAAAACCGTTTTTGTTTTATTTAAAAAAAACTTTTGTAGCGCTCTTATTGAAAAACCCGATACTAGCAAAATGCTTCTACATTGGTGTTTGATGGCTGACAATGTCAAATGTATTGTTTTTCTGTGAATGTTATTGAAATAAATTGGTGTCCTTAAAAATTTTTGAATTTTTTGAATTTTGAAAAAAAAAACGTTAGATGGCGGACCCGTTATGTTAGGTAAAAAATTACCAGCATGGAGAAAATAATGTGCCTCATAAAAACTTATCCACCAAATGGCGTTTTATTCTGGTAGTAACCTTAATCCCTATCAAGAACTTGGGAGTAACAGTGGACTAGCAAAACCTGGAGTCATGGTAGATAGTTTAAGTGCGGTGTAACTCATCGTTTGTCAAAAATCGTTTGTCTGACATTCTACGTCACAACAAATTCAAAGAACATTTTTTGAACGTACAAATTTCGAATTAGCAACAAATACATATAGAGGAGGAACAGTCATTTTGTAGGTTAGTTCTGTCCACATCTCGCACTTCTATAAGAGTTTTCCAAGTTATTCCCGGACCATGTTATTAATAGGAAAGCACTCAATTCCGAATAGTAAGTCCACAGATCATCCATCGAATTGGAATTTCTTCCTAAGAGTGTAATAACGCTGAAATTTTTCGCGATCAGCGTCATTTTTTAAACATTTTATAATAAGTAAATATAATTTGTTTTTTTTTTTAAATAACAAAGTAAAAAACCAATATAACAACTCGCACCACCATTTTTAAAATTAAAAATGTTTCTCCAATACACAATTGGAGACAATTTATTCTTGTCATATGCCTCTGGCAATTTCGCAATTTTATAAAAATAGATTTATTTGTAAATCTAAAAAAAACGTTATTTGAAAATGATAAATATTATTAAAAAGAGAGCATTTGTGTTTAATTTAAATAAAATAATGTCTTCTCAAGATGACATTCCACAAAAGGACTCAAATCTAACTATTTGTAAAGTTTCCTTTCACAAAACTAAATCATTTTTTCGGAAATATTCTTAAAAAAAATCACTCGGCATAGCATCGAGTAGGTTCCATCTACCCAAAGGTTGTTGCTCGAATTATGCAATATTGCCGCCCACTACACAAAATAAAATAAAAACTATACTTGTGCCGGGTACACATCACATTTAAAATCACTTCCTTCACTATTTTGGCTTACATATATTAATAAATAAAAAAATAAAATTAATTTACATTTTGACATTTTGTACAATTTTTGAGGGAACAGATTTTTCTTCGAGAATTTCAAAATACACACGTTTTTGTAAACGTTAAGTCGACCGGAAATATTTTTGTACTCAATTAAATGCTAAATTCTATATGTATGAATATTTTCAAATGCGTTCTCGAAATTAAGTTAAATTGAAATTATTTACTGTGTGTCACACTGCGGGTGACATAGCCACGTTGATGAGAACTCTTGATGCACTAGCCAAGTGGTGGTTTATTTTCCGACGTATTTTTTTGGTGTTCCACAAAAACAAAAATACAAACGAATTTCTCTCTTTTTTTTTTGACAAAATGCCTGTGGATTTAGAATGGTGCGGGCGGGCATTAGGTGAGTATTTTCTCCCCAAGAGAGAATGAGCGGGGAATATATTTTCAAGCGGGTGGAGGTGAGAGATGTACACTTTTGTGGGGGTTAACTTGTTAATTTTTGTTGAAATTTAATCGATTTTTGGTTTGTTGTTGTATTTCTGATTGAATGAAACAAGTATTATTAATTAATGGGGGCCATTTTGGAAATTTATGATGACCTACTGTGCTGCGAAGTTCGAGAGTCGTCAACAAAACAAGCGTTTAATTTTTTTTTTTCAATTGTTACAAAAAACAACAGGCGATTCGGTGACTAACTACTTTTGGCATTTAGTATATTTCTAGTAGAAAAAATACTTAATATTTTCGGCAGTTATTAAACATCGAGGTATCGAAATATGACGTGTATCGCGCACATTCATTTGCACGCATGAGTGAGCACACCACATTACTTATGTGGTGATTGCTAAAATTCGTAAAAAATGACTAAGATTATAAAAGCAAATACCTTTGGGGCGAATACCAGCGTTAATGGTTTTAATTTAGGTGTGAGCTACAAGTCCAGGTTTTTTAAGTGAGTCATCACGTGTTTACTAAAAATCTTTGCACTTTGGTTCTTTTAAGGGCGTTCACTGCCTTCATTATCGGATCACCCTTTACAATTAAAAAAATTACCCAACATTTATTAATTCTATTAATTCTCCTCTCCAGACTTTTTTTTTGCTGAATGGAAATTCAGGTGTTTAAATGCGTTGTTGAAAGTGGTCCTTAACAAAATTAAATATGGCAGCAGTTTCATTAGACAATCGGAAAGGGGTCTACTTTCAGCCTGAAATAGAGTACGCAGGAAGATGTTTTTCAAACTTCGATTGACCACATAGACTACAAAACATTGTGCGATTCCAAAAGTCAGTGTCCAACTAATAGGTGTTTATCCCCTATCCCATAGGGGTTTATTAGTTTTGATACATAGTTTGTAACATGGAGAACATAGTTTGTAACAAGAGAAATAACGGGTGATCCAAGTAGAGATACTTTTTTCAATAGCCTTTTTTGACAGATCACGTGTGAGTCGTGTCATGCTGTCATGTTATTTTTGTTTAGTATTGTTTGGCATTTCATAATGGAAAGACTCACGCGTGAACAACGTTTACAAATTGTTCAACTTTATTATGAAAATTCACGTTCTGTGAGGAATGTGTTTCGTGCACTTCGCTCAACTTATGGTCAACATAATCGGCCTACTGAGCGTACTATTCGCAACACCATCACCCATTTTGAGACCCAGCATTCATTATTGGATAATATTCGACCGAATAGACCACGTCCAGCACGCTGTGAAGAAAATATAGCGGCCGTAGCTGAGAGTGTACACGAAGACCGTAAATTATGCCGGTGCGAACGTAACCGTCAATGGCGACCGTTATCGTGCCATGATAACCGACTATTTGATGCCTGAAATTGAAGCTCGTGATCTCGGCGACATTTGGTTTCAGCAAGACGGCGCCACTTCCCACACATCGCATCAATCAATGGACTTATTGAGAGAACATTTCGGTGAGCACATAATTTCACGTTTTGGGCCGGTCGATTGGCCACCAAGATCGTGTGATATCACACCGTTAGACTTTTTCCTGTGGGGATATGTAAAGTCAAAAGCTTATGCCGACAAACCCGCTTCGATTCAGGCCTTGGAGGAAAACATCACGCGTGTCATTCGCCAGTTACCAGTCGAAATGCTCGAACGAGTGATCGAAAATTGGACTCAACGGATGGACCATCTGCGACGTAGCAACGGCCAACATTTGATAGACATAATCTTCAAAAAATAAATGCCAAAGAATGTTCGTTCAAATGATAATAAACATTCTCCATTAAATTTGAATTTTCTGTGTTTTTTTCTTTAAAAAAGTAGGGAACCTCGAAATGGATCACCCTTTACCTCAAAGTATATGGATTGACTCAGAATCGCTAGCTGAGTCGATTTAGCCATGTCTGTCCGTCCGTACGTCACCAGTTTTTGGGACTTAAATTTTGACCTAGATACTCGAAACTCGAATACCAAATCAACATTTTTCAGTCACGCGGTATAACTCAATAACTGATGTGGTAATTCAACTCCAGTTTCACTTCTACCGCGTGTGAACTCACACTCACAGAATCGCTAGCTGAGTCGATTTAGCCATGTCTGCCCGTCCATACGTCACCAGTTTTGGGCCTTAAATTTTAAGCTAGAAGGATGAAATTTGGTACACGTGCTCTTTCCTGCTCCCAGCAGAACAAGTGTAAACATTTTTGAAATCCGCCCACTGCCACGCCCCCTTTCTAGAAAAACGTTTTTTTTTCGCCAAACCGTAAAGAATTTTAAAAAAGTGTCTGAGCAGTATATTTAGAGAATCGTAATATCTATATTTCGTCAATATAAAGTTTTTTTTCACGCCAACTTTTTGGGGGCGTTTTTTATGGGATGGGATCCCTATCCGCATAACGGATATCATATGAATAAAATTGACATAAAATTGACTTTTTTCGAAAGATAATTTTCTGGCATTATAATTGATATACGATTTCTGGCACATGCCCGGCACGGGCGTAGTCTAATCTGGAGGTCCAATTTTCGATAACCTTTTCCAACATTTTAAAGAGCTCGTAGGACAAGTAAACTTTAAGAAGACGTACAAATTAAAAATAAAAACTTACAATTGTCATTTTTAGTGTCATTTAATAAATAATCAGTGATACTATAGGGTGTTTTTTTGGAGGTACAGAACTTCGAATTGAAATAAAACACAAGAAAATCGTTTTAATGTCCATCAATTTGGCTTCATTGGAAGCATAATTTTATGCCATTAATGTTTAAATATGATTTCGGGCATGTGGCCGCCGCGGCTGTTTCGAATAAAGCCAAGTCTAGAGGTCCAATTTTCAGCCACTTTTTCGAGCATTTGGGGCCCGTATGTCGACAATAACACCACGAATGTTGGCTTCCAAGTTTCTGGTTTGTTGGCGTAGACGAGCGACTTTACAAAGAAAATAATGCAAAGGTGTCAAATCAAACGATCTTGGTGGCCAATTGACAGATCCATTCTGCGAAATTATGCGCTCATCGAATGTTTCCTCAGTAAATCGATTCTGACGTGCGCTGTGTGGCATGTAGCGCCGTCTTGTTGGAACCACATCTCATCCACATTCATGCCATCTAATTCGGGAACAAAATAGTCAGTTATCATGGCTCTATAACGGTCTGCATTAACGGTAACGGACTCTCCAGCATCATTTCGGAAGAAGTATGAACCAATGACTCCACCAGCCCACAGAGCACACCAAACAGTCAGTTTTTGTAGATGTAATGGCGTCTCAAGAGTCTCATGTGGATTCTCTTCGCTTAACCGAATTAATTGCTCTGATGGACGAATATGTCGACCATAAAATGGACGGAGCTTGCCGTAAACTTCGCGAACTGAACCATTATCTTCGAAAAAATTTGCACGATTTGCAAGTGTCGTTCATTTGTCACTTTTCATGATGAAATGGCAAACCAAACTGAACATAAATGACATTAGAGTTGCCCGATTTGACCACAAGATGTCAGTTTAATCTCTATTCGAAAAACCAATTTTTTTTTAAAAAAACACCCTTTAGTAGACCTAGTAAAATTCGACAAGTCGTAAGTAGAATACACAAAAGGTCGTCTTGAAACACTTTGACAAGTGTCAGGCTTCTTTTAAAAAACGAGACAAATTAAAAAAAAAACATGTCGAACTATAGCTAATTTTGGAGGAATTAGCTTGTCCTGTTGAGCTTTAGACCCCAGGTTAAATTGAGGACAATAAAACACAGCACTACAAATTTTCAAATAGATTGCATGTTTGTTAATTTGTCTGGACGTACAACTATAAAAGTTTTTTTGACAGGAGAAAAATGGAAGCTTAATTTTGGTTGCATTCAGTGACAATTTACATAATTAGAGTTCATCACCAAAAAACATCTCGACTACAAATGACTCCTTAACAAGCTTTGTGATGAAAGCTTAATAAAATCAAGATAGTACGATTTGACAGTATTAGACTTATTCGTTTGGGCTTATTTAAAGGCATGTTTATATGTACACCATTCAACACTCATAAAGTGCTTAAGAATAGCATTCTTTAGGTCATGCCGAAGATAAGTCTCGAATTCCGAGAGAGAGTAATCGAAAACGGAAATAAGTGGATTCTGATCTTTAAAGCGGTTCTGGGTGGACATTTGAATGATGAATGATCCAAATACATCGAGGAATCTATTTTAAGACTTCTTTTTGTTGACAAACCCAGGGTTCTACTTGGATATAACAAAGGTAGACAAAAGTTGGGCCACATGTGGTTTGGTTCAGTACATAGAATTTGTTTTATTATCCCGCTGAATTATTTTATAGCATAAAAGAAATTGAGAATGAAAACTATATGGTTATCGATGTTC
This sequence comes from Rhingia campestris, assembly GCA_932526625.1. NCBI lineage: Eukaryota > Metazoa > Arthropoda > Insecta > Diptera > Syrphidae > Rhingia > Rhingia campestris. The sequence goes on from OW052182.1 coordinate 192,792,595, forward strand.
ATTGTAGGAATAACAGAGTTTAGTAAGGCATTCTACATTCATGTTGTTCGGGTTAGGAAGAACGCAGAACGCAACTGGCTATTTCGTCGTGCATTTATTGTTCAAGAGTGTATGGCAGGTGACATACAAACGGTGTTCGAGCGGGACTATGTAGTTCGCTATCATTTAGTCTCCTCTCACCTATATTGTACGCTTTTGTATGATATCGAAGTTTTTTGGCATTTATTGTTCAAGAGTGTATGGCAGGTGACATACAAACGGTGTTCGAGCGGGACTATGTAGTTCGCTATCATTTAGTCTCCTCTCACCTATATTGTACGCTTTTGTATGATATCGAAGTTTTTTGGCATTTATTGTTCAAGAGGGTATGGCAGGTGACATACAAACGGTGTTCGAGCGGGACTATGTAGTTCGCTATCATTTAGTCTCCTCTCACCTATATTGTACGCTTTTGTATGATATCGAAGTTTTTTTGGCATTTATTGTTCAAGAGGGTAAGGCAGGTGACATACAAACGGTGTTCGAGCGGGACTTTGTAGTTCGCTACCATTAAGTCTCCTCTCACCTATATTGTACGCTTTTGTATGATATCGACGTTTTTTGGCATTTATTGTTCAAGAGGGTAAGGCAGGTGCCATACAGACGGTGTTCGAGCGGGACTATGTAGTTCGCTATCATTTATTCTCCTCTCAGTTTTATTGTACGCTTTTGTATGATATCATGTAGGAGATATAGAAGTTTTTCGGGCTACTAGTTTTACTAATTTTTAAAATCAAGCCGGCATGAACAAAAATAGACTTTATTGCTTGCCAAATTAAACGTTCAAATGCAATTCAAATGAGCCATTGCTGCTATAGTTGGTTTTATGAGAGTTTCAAGTTTCGCTCCCATTTTGTTAACATCGTTGATCATGTCTAGGCAATTCTTCAAATTCGAAAAGCATACCTCGTGAATTTTTTTTTCTAATCTATATATGTCTGTATTACATATGCCGAATCCCTTGTGATGGACGTGTACTCGAACTGTGGTCTGACCAACAAGCAGTATATAATTTTAAAGCTAAATACATCTCGAAAGTCCCTTTAAGTTTGCTTTTTAAAAAAAAAATTATTTTGAACCAGATGAGGGTGTTATCCTACATTGTTCGAGAGAAACTACGGAGTTCGCTACAATTAAGTCTCCTAACAATTTTATAGCCCCTTTGAAAGCAAAAGCAAAGCAAGCGTGATATAAATCTTCCAAGTGACATAATTGTAGCGAACTCCGTAGTTTCTCTCAAACAATGTAGGATAACACCCTCATCTAGCTTTTTCTGTGCCATTTAATGTGTTTAACGTTGGGTGACTTATGAATGCTGAAAAAAACACGACCAAAGTGCATCATGCCAATATGAATCAGTGCCTCCGATTGTCAATATCTACATTAAACAAAGACGATTCATTTTCCACTTTACTCACTGTCGACTCATGAGTTAAGTCATTTCCTATTTCATTGGACTACATGGACTTTACTGAAAATTAGCCTGCCCCAAATAGTAGATCTCTACCATCAGCTTTCTTCAAAAACTGACCACAACACCCCGCAAAATAGAATAAAGTTTAGATCACACTTATCGAAAATGTCATTAGCTATTTTCATTCTTCTCTCAACAGGACAACATGACAACGACGAAGCTATCCCAACCAGAAAGACCCATTATCGCGTCATCTTGGAAAAGTTTTAAAATACCAAAAGAGAAAAACGTAAAACGACGAAAAACTCAACAGAATTGACAAAAATAAAAGAAAAACTTTCACCACACAAAATAGATATCGCCCAGAGTAAGATAGAACGATACAAAATGACACATGGAATGTATCTCAGAATACAACTGAAAGATGCAGGCATCACAGAAGGTATCCGGCGAAAAGTCGTCTCTCATCTGCACATTGTTTCAACGCAGAATGCGGAGGAAATTTCTTCTTTAAAGATACAAAAGACTGAAATAGATTATTGTCCGCCATCTATAAAATACATTTTTGGAGGGCGGCAAGAGGTGTTCGATTCAATTTAACAATTAATCGATCGGTTATATCTAGTTGAGTCGATTGTTTCTGACGCAAGGGGAAGTTGTTCCATTTCGACGAAGAGTGACATCGATGAGCGCAATAAATTCTATGGCGGGACAGAGAATGACAGGTGACAAGTGTTGCCAGGAATAGAAAAGCAAACGGGAGGGAATTTACTAAAAAAAATGTTTTTTCTTGTAAAAGGGATAACAAGGGGTTGGATTTTTTTAATATCGTGGAATTGACATTGAATGCGGGAAAAATGGACGTTGATTTGAAAATAGCTTTTACTTTCAATGAGTTGGTCTTTTGATGGATTTTTTTTTTAAATTTATTTTGGTTCGTGTGATGATTGATTTACGATTTTGAATTTTCGAAAATGTTGTCGAAAACATTTTTTTCGATAATTACAACAAAGGGCGATTCTTTCTATAGGGCTATGTGGGGTCAAAGAACGTATAACTGATATTAATAGTGCCCACATCGCATTTGAATATAGAAAATGGTTGTAAGGGGTTCAACGAACTGGCTGTGGGTTCTTTATTTTATTTTGTTTGTGTGTTTGACGAAAATAAAGAACAAAAGAAAGAATTTTGTTGATGTTTTCAGTTCAGAAGGTAATTTATTATTCGTTCTCTTTTTAAATCGAAGTATGTCATACGACGTATTTAGGTCGTTTTGAAAAAAAATTATTGAGATGATACATTGCGGCCGTGATTCTAGTGCTGCCAACTCTTTCTATTGCTGTCAAAAAACTTAGTAGGTAAATATTTCAAATTTTAAATATTTCAAATGTTATTTTTTTTTCTGAGAATACTTTTTGTTCGGTCTTTCTCAGAACAGCACTTTCTTCACTGAAACCTTTACCACAGCATATTTCGAAATGAACCAAAAATGAAACGTTTTCCGATATATTTTGTGTATTTTGACGTAAGCCAGAGCGTCTAAAATCTAGAATTTTGACAGGGTATCCTCGAAGAGGTCGAAAGCATGTTGAACTGGAATTTTTTGACTGTTAAGGACATTTTTACCTAAATTGACGAATAAGAAGTGATGGTAACCCTGTTATCCTCCACGAGACGTGATGCTAGCTGAAGTTACAGCTTGGTTTGACGGCCAGGAACGTAAAGTCGCAAGCACTTTTGATATTGTTTCATGGGAACAATGGGACCAATCCACTGGGCTGATTTTTTTTCCACTGGATGAAATTTTCACATTTTGACATTAATTGCAATCGGAACTCGGTTCGCTTTCGAGGTAATAAATAAAAGAGCGTTACAGTCACGTTCGATGAACAATTCTTCGTCGGACAACTTCGAAAGAAATTCAACGCGTAGCTGTCAAAATTTGTTGACATAACGCATTATGCCGCTGAGCGATAATTTGCAATAAATTTAGTCTGAAGATCTGTTTGAAATGATAATCGGAACGGAAACATCAGCAAAGAAAAATATCTTCCGAAGGGATACGTCGTTAGGCCTGGCAATGAACATTTAGTGTGGAAAGTGTTGTGTATGGAGAAGAGTCGGTGACGGCCGACCCGCGTGGGTTCGAAAGGAAAGTGGGGAAAATATTGCGGTCCTGGAGATGGGAAGTAGTTGGATTTATTAGTGACCCCGCGCTTATAAATGTCTTGTGGGGAGAATAGATTTGGCAAAAGGTCGGACTGGGATTAAGATCGGGTTCGGTGGAAGGAGCTGTATAGCATGATGACAACGGCATGCGCTAAAAGTGGTCATTTATAAAATATCTTTCCCTAGGAAGGTGAAATAGATATTCCAATACATTTGTGTGAAAATCGTATTGCACGACCAAAGTCTTGAGTTTTTACATGTTATGCAAGTGGCAACGCATTGAGACAGGCTTAGGGACACGAGTGGGTTGTATTCCCTGTCGTAGTTACACCAAAATGTGTCCTCACTGGCATCCTTTCGCGATGATCTGACAAATAAAAATCAACTGTCAAGATTATTTCAACTCAGCCGCTTGAATTCGGCATTCAGACATGCAAAAGAAGATAAAAGTTTTTTTTAAATAAAAAAGCTAGGTCCTAGGTCTTAAGCCTACTGCGCCAAAAATGTGTAGGTATTCGGTTTTTTTTTTGATACTGGATTGAGAAGGCTCTCTGAAAAGGATATGATTTCAAGAAGGGTGATAATCGATATTGGTCAGGCGGGTATTAGAGTCGGGTTTAATAGAAATGGCTGCGATTTTTGACAACAAATTTCTTTAATGAAGTTATCGACAACCGCAAAGAGTTGATTTGTTTAAATTACTTCCTTAGGAGGGTTATTTTGAAACCTTTGTGTGAAAAATCGTATTGCACGGCCAAAGGCGTTAGTTATTTAAAAATAAAATTTAAGTGGCAATGTAGTAAGACGGGTTCAGTGACAAAATGAACTGCGACGCAGAAGATCTGGGTTTGATTCGTAGTAAGTAAGGAGTAACACCAAAATGCTTTTAACTGGCGAACTAAATGTGCAGCTATCGTTTATGAGAGACGATCTGGGCAGCGCTAGTAATTTGTATATTTGGCAATGGATTGAGAAGACCCTGTAAAAAGGATATGATTTCCCAGTTAGACAAAGAGTGCATTACATTATCAGTAATGAAAGATTAGTGAATCGATTAAGATTCAATGCTTCCAAGGTTAAGATTGACCATGTGTCAAATAATTAAGTAAGACCTTGTATTACCATACAATTTTCACAGCAATTTCGGTCTTCGATCGGAAGAAGATCAGTTGCATCAGTAATGGAACATACAAATGCTTTAAAAATAAGTTAAAGCGGACTATCTGTGAGACTTCTCATTCCTATTCGTCAAGGAAACATCGGGATAGGAGGATCCAAAGTCTCCTTTATCGACAACTAAATATTTTAGGTGACAGGCCCGGAATGTATGATCTCTGTAAGCTTGCCATCTACCAACATAATCGTTACGATTCAAGTAAGCGAAACAGTAATGTTTGAAATTCCCCGCTTACGATCAGGCTGGTACTCCCTCAGACCTGATCATCCTAGAAATCTCGCATAAATATTTCAAATTAGTCACTGAGACTATCGTCCCCTACTATTTGTTTATTTTATAAAGTTGGGGGAATACCTCAGTCGATAACAGGTACAATCTTTCGAATTAATCGCCTCGAAATGTATATCTTTGAATCTAGAAATAGGTAGTGCGACTTTTAAGATAACAGTGCATAAATAAAGTTTACGTCTTTATATAACCGAATAGACAATTCACAGCAGATATGGATTTGATTTTCGTCAAAACTTCTTCGTGTCAAAATTACAAAAAAATACAAATTTTTGGCTCAACAGGGTCGTTAGTACCCAGGGCCTAGCTTTTTTTAACAACCATTATGTGTGCATGTGTACTTCTTGCACGATGGCGGGACCTTCTGTTTTATGCCGACTCCGATCGGCTTAGTTGAGATAAGCTTTTCTTGACAATTGGTACCTTACTCGGATGATTTCTCACACCATCATGAGAGGAAGGCCAGTGAAATATCATTTAGGTTCTGCGTGGCAGTTCATCGCACTAACCATCGCTCCACTAATCCTGAATGTCAAAAAACAGAGGCTACCATTGTTTTGTGTTTCCGGAAACGTCGGTTTTTTAAAACCAAATATAATGACATATTGAATTGAAAAGTGAAGTTCCGTAGAAGTAAATATGGAATCATTACAAGAATGATCCAAGTCTTCAATTCCGCAAATCGAAATGGAGAGGTATCCACTCATCTTTTAGGCATAACAGTTGGTACAGATATGTCTAAGCAAGAACATGTAACTTCTATTCGTAAAAGGGAGGCTACGAAGTTAATGGCGACTTACCTAAGAAACCTTTTAGAACTTTTTAGAGCTAAGGTATATTTTAAAACAATTTACATGAGCCCAACTCCTTCTCCCCTATAAGAAAAAAGTAAGATATGGTCTTGAATTCTTTCCTCATGGTTGCACTTGCACTGATTCTACTGGAATCTTTTTAAAGAGACGTGCTATCCGAACTCTAGACGATTCTTGTCTTCCTTCGAATCTTCAACCTTTAGCAAAGTGAAGTACTGTAGCAGATATTTCTATTTATCAAAGGTTCTATAAAGGCAGATGTTCAAGAGCCCTTAACGAAATCATAGAGCTCAACTAACAACGACACGAACAACACTGTACTGGTTTTGCTACTGAACAACCAAACAATAAAGCGATCTCCCAGGATTTTCACCATTATACATGGTGACTGATGAAACAGTTGTAATTGAACCCCAAAGTGTAATTTCGACACAATTTTAGCCGCAAGCCTCCGAGCAAGTGAACCATAATGAGGTATTAAATTCTTTAGTCGAATGTGGGACAGTTGCTCGAAGACCTTTCCTCCGAAATCCCACAGTTTGGCCCCAGGAAACAAGTGTAGGCAATACCCATACATGTCAAATCAGGCTTTTCTACAAGGAATTTATCGATATCATCAGTGAGTTACAGCAGTTTGCTTTGCACAAAAGGTTCAAGACTTTCAAATTACAAGCAAACTTAACCCCGCAGACTTGCCAAATTGGAATTTTGCCAAAGGATCCTTCAAATGGCGGACGCTCAGCCAAATTTGTATGTCAGACAAAGCCCATTTCAATGAAAAGGAGCAACATGATCGAACATGGAGTGACTCTAACCCAGAAATTCTCCCTCAGACGGAATTGCACCCAGCTCGTGTCACAACGTGGTGTGAAGTTTCATCAACTGCTTTTTCCGACCTTAAATATGTAGGAAGGATATGATATTAGATGCCTAAAACTCCTTTAACGTTTTTATAACAGTCTTAAGCGTCTCTGTGACATATGATAATAGCATGTACGAAAGGATCTTAAATGCCTAAAATTTCTTTAAAATAAAAGCCTTAAGAATTTCTGCAACACACTTATCGCATATTGACCAAATTTTCACACTAAAACGCACATCCTGCAAAAAAGACCAACGAATTACAAAGCATCAGCTATTCTCCGCTTTAAAGCCGCGTATGAAAGCAGCCTAAAGCTGAGGAGAATGATCACGGAATTCGGGACCCCATCAAAGTTGATACAGCTGTGTAGCCTAATACTAGAAGATACCCTATGAAACGTTCAGTTTGGAAGCAGCTCATCTGCTTCATAATTGAAAAATATGTACCAGATTCCGACAAGGAGACACTATCATGCGATACCTTCAATCTCGTACTAGAACAGAAATTGCGCAGGGCAGGTGTAAGCACAGAAGGCAGTTCCTTTAACAAATCTGCGACAGCTCATAAAGCTGTACCAAGATGCGGATGTAGTACAAAGGATAAAAATATTTCGACTCCATTGGCAAGGGCGAATGAACATTAATGCTCTATCCAAGAAAATCTTCGAATCTTGGTCTTCAGGTTCGAGACGACAAGGCAGTACAAACCTACGGTATAAGGATCAAGCGATCGCGGATGGATGCAGTGAACTAGTGGTTGGACTACTAATCGCGCGGACTCTGGTTTTAATGCCAAAAGTGGCAATACCTACGTTTTTTCACAGCTCCACTACTTGCGAATGTCTGACAAAAATCCAAGAGTAACACTGTCGTGAGAACCTTGCCTTTCGAATTTGCCTTTAAACAGGGAATGACATTCTTCGAAAGAGGCAATACCTACGTTTTTTACAGCTCCACCTCTTGCAAAAGTCTGACAAACATTCAAGAGTAACACTGTCGTGAGAAGCTTGCTTTTCGGATTTGCCTTTAAACTGGAGGTGACATTCGTCGAAAGTGGCAATACCTACGTTTTTTCACAGCTCCACCTCTTGCAAAAGTCTGACAAACATCCAAGAGTAGCAATGTCATGAGAAGCTTTTCAAATTTACCGTTCGGATTCGGCATTAAACAGGAGGTCCCCATTCATTTTGGAAAAAATAATAACTTCGCACAGACAAATGAAGGGAGAAGCAAGGTTTGAGCCCTGTATGGGTCATTAACGGCGGATATTTTTTTTTTAATCGCCTATGAGAGGTCGCTTGGACTGAATGACTCGAAGAAAGGGGCCCATGATCTAATATGATGGAAGGCCGCCTTGTCTTAGCGGATGGGAGACGTAAGTTGCTTAACTAAATGCAGGAAGCTTTGAACGCTAAATCCCATTGGTAGGTATTAATTGGCACGAATTTGCTTCTTTCAAAACAAGTAGTTCAACAGCGAACTCTTCTTCTACCTCATGGTTGTAGGGTAGAAGAAAGGCTTGCTCATTAGGAGTCAATTGTGCCTGAAATGGATCTGTGTTTGATGGGGTTTTCATTTGATTTGGAAAGGTCTTTCCAGAAGCGATCAGTAAGGGATCAGTGACACATGATAGATGAAAGACGATCATCGTAGGCCTAACACAAACGCAGATAACCATGATTAGATACAAAAATACACTTCGGGGTTTTCCCGTCTTAATCACTTAAAAAAATTTAAAAAATGCCACAAATCGTCTGTAGCATTATCTAATCTAAAAAAAAAAGTCGTGGCGGTTTTAAACGTCGTGTCCCATAATACTCGGATTCCCCTGCAACACCATGATTCCTTCATAAAAAAAATCCCACACACACATATATAGCAACAGCTGTAAATAAATCGAAAGTACATAAGAGCACATGCTCCAATCGAACTATAGAGTGGCATAACTACGTGGCAGAGCACCTGAACCACGTTCTACAAATCACAAATGATGTAACAAAACTGCACGATTTGCAAAATCAACTTTGAAATCCCCTTCTATTCATCGGTCGTTTAGAAAGTAAACCAAATGAGCATTCAGATCCGTTGAGCCTACTCAAAGATATCTAATTGTCATCAATTGGAACAATCGAAAACACACACAAAAAAAAAATGAAAGAAAGTTCCATCCCAAAATCTTTAACAAGACCCAAGTGGTCATTAAAAAAATTAAAAACCTGTTGCGCTCTTCCTTCTCTTTTTACCAAAAAGGTTAAAAAAAAATAGTCTGGGACAAGATGCAAGAGACGTGTTAATTATATAACTCAAACCCGATCTACCATGAAAAACCCAATCAATCCCACTTTAGCAACAGATATTTTCCGATCTGAAAATGAAAGTATCTTCCACCGCAACACATTGTATCTGTCAGTGATAACCTTTCAATTATTGAAATCTAATCAAAAAAAAAAACAAAAAAAAAAACTAAAATCCAATTAGACCACCTCAGCATTACTCGCATAGATACTGCAGTTCATACACTCAAGTCTTATCAGCACACAGTGTCAACGTAAGTAAGTGTTCTCCTTCCCCCCGCACGTTATACTGTACGCGTGGCGCTGCGGACAACACGACTCATCACCTCCGATTTGGATTTTTGAAAATCAAGTTCGACGACATACTATCCACGCATGACACGTTGGCTACCTAACGTCATCTACGTTCAATCGACAGAAATTAATTCAAACCCACATTTGCCTACGCATGCAAAGTGTATCTAGATGTTTTTTTTTATTGGAGTTTTGGTATATCTATCGTTACCTGGTCCACGTTCAGGCAATTGGACAGCGCTTCCATTGGAATTGTTGCGAGCGTACTTTCTACCTCCGGCCATTATAACAATAGTAACTAGATACTAGGAGAACAGGAACAATAGAGTAAGGACAATGACTCGTTCGTGGGAATGCAGCAGCACTTGTATGGCTTCCCTATTGATTTTTACACACAAAAAACGATTTTCGTTTCAATTTATTTATTTTTTTTTACACAAAATTATCCCGCGGATTATCGCTTCTTAGAGAATGGCACACATGTAACGAATGAACGAAAATGACAAAAATGAAGAAAACAAAAATTGGAAAGACCGAAACTACGCTGCGATACTGCTGACCGCCAACGATTCGTTACGAACGCGAAAAGACTAAAACTGAGACCAGTCAAAGACGACTCCAGGAGAGCATGTCTCGTCAGCCAAAGCACACTACCATAACCATGATACCAACACCACCACCATTACCACCATCATCATCATCGCCATCAATGCATTGAATTCTTTAGCTTATAGGTTCCCCGATATGTGGGGCGGGGAGTGGTGCCGACCAGTTTAACTGACATCGGGCGTCACTGTAGGGGGAGACTTTCAGACTTACTCTACTGCTGACTGGCTCCAGAGATAAACAACAACGTGTCAATGTGATTGCGCTCCCCACATACCAAAAAAGAAAAAGCGAAACTCTCCAAAGGGCATTCGAGATTCCAAGTGGAGGTTTGATTCATTTGGGTGTTCACATACGTATATAGGGGGAGGGGGAAACAAGTCTTGAGTTGGAGTTTCCTAACCAATACCATGTTACAAAGAAAATGAGCGCGGAACCAAAGAGCGAGTGGTTTGGGTTGTGTGATGAGTGGATGACTGGTGGTGACGTCGGTCGGTGGTTGAAGTTTAGTCAATCTGTGCACGAAACTTCAAGTGGCATTTGTTGGCGATAATCTAACCCATTGGGTTCCAATGAGAATCCACGACATAATTACCACGGGTTATGATCGTTTAATTTTGTGGGGTACTGTCGGTTGGCTAAATGTTGGCTCTTTTATGCAAGTTTAATGGTGAAGGAGATAAGAAACAGTGGCGTAGGGTTAGTGAATTGTGTGGGGGTTGGAGTAGGATATTTTGTAGTGTAAAACTACATAGAGTACGCATCACAGCTAAACATTTTGTAGCCGTTTCAGGCGCGGGCTATGCTCGTGTTTGGTGCTGGGGTATCAATGTGAACACTGGGGTATCAATATCAGTACCCCACATATTAAATTTTCGTTGTGTGAGATGCGCACTCTATGAAGTTCTAAATTACACTGTTTTTTTGGGAATTCATTCATAATGTGCTTTTTGTTCTTTCCATGACTAACTATGCAGCTCTTGAACCTCTTCCGGTTGTTCTTCGGAAATATACGCCCATTTTGCTTATTGACGTATCCATTAAGCCAGAATTGGGCCTCATCGTTGAACAAAATGTTCGCCGAAAACAGTGGATCTTCAGCAAGTCTCTCGAGAGACCATTCACTAAAACCATGACGCAACGGAAAGTCAGCCGGGTTCAATTCTTGTGTCAGCGGAATTTGTATGCCTTCAAACCAAGATATTTGCGATGGCCGCTCATGTTGTTCCATATGACAGGTCAAGTTGTTGAGAACGGCGCCGAATCGATTCATCGCGATTTTTGCCTCCGCTGTCAGCTATTGGAGCTATATTTTCAACACTACGCGCTGGACGAGGTCTATTCGGTCGAGTGTCGTATTGCGAATAGTGGCTTCAATAGGTCGATTATGGACCACATATGTTCACCAAACCGCACGAAAAACATTCACAGAACGTGAATTTTCGTAATAAAATTGAACGACTTGCAAACGATGTTCAGGTGTTAAGGCTGAACTATAATAGAAGATGGTTGCGGACGACCACTTCCGTAACTGTGCGAACACATGCAATTTGTATTATACGATCATACATCATAATAGCTTTCGCTTCGATTCGTTCAGTTTTCGTTCACTTTTGCTCACTTGCGGAAAGGCGAATTCATTCGCTCATTTCTCTTTCTTTTGTTCTTTCATACAAAAATTTGACATTTCACTTCAACAGCTATGTACATTTAAATTTGTAAGTTCATAAGCAACGAAATTTTGTTTTTATTGTTTTCAATCGCTTCCATTCACAAAAGGCTATTATGGGCTCAACTTGTGTAATTGAGAGTACTGAAAAAAAACTTAACGTAGAATTTTGACATTAGCTTCCGACTATTATAGTTCAGCCTTTGTAAGGCTATCAATGATGATATGTCAATGAATACTGAATAAAAAACACATGGCAACTTGACACAACTCACGCGCCAGCTGTCAAGAAAAACCCTTTTGATTGATCACCCTTTACTAAGGCAGTTTTCAAAAAGACGATGGAAGTGGAATGGGATCATTTGTTTTTGTCATACAAAGCCCTGTTTAACCGTTTGAGGACAAATTAAATATTTTTGTCCAAAAATACTCGAAGAATTACCTTGTGGATTGTATTTGGCTCGTAAATAAAAAAAAAAGGCAATTTTTAAAATGAAACAAGCAAAGGCTCTGCATTTCCTCGTTTCCAAAGATAAAACACTATGCAAACGTTGAGCACAAAATATATTTTTTTTGTTTTTAAAACCACTTGAAAAATAGCAAGTGGATTCTATTTGGTACATAAACCATCTACAGGAACAAATTTCATACCAAGACGGTAAGGTAACGAAAATAATGGAATGGTAGCTACTTTGATTATTTATTTTTATAGAAAAAGCATTAACAAACTATTGGTCAAATTTTGTCAAAAAAACATTCAAAAAATTATTGAGTGGATTGCATTGAGTACATTAATAGGTTAGGAAACTCATTTGTAGCAGTTTTCAAGGTGAAGCAAGTAAAGGAATGATCTTCAATTTATTGTTTTTATAGAAAAAACTTTATGCAATCGTTGAGTACAAAACTGATAACTTTTTTTCAAAAAACACTCAAAAAATTACTTGTGGATTCTATTTGGTAAATAAGTAGCTTCAGCAACAAATTGCATAGTAAGATAGTTTTTGAAATAAATGAATGGCATATTGTTTATTTATTTTATAGAGAAAATACTTTCCAACTGTTGCTGACTAATTGGAATAATTTTGTCAAAAAATTCTCTAATAAGGGCACAGTTACAGCTATCATTGGAAAACATCATTGGAAATTTTCTTTTCTTTTTTGCGTTTTTTTTTTAACAAATATTGTCTTTGCGTTAAGGGGCGTATATGATGGAAGATTTAAATCTTTTACCACTTCCAACAACACCAACGTCCGTAAGTGTGTGAACACGTGAAATTTGTATTATAAATAGGACCATAATAGATTTTAGCTTCTACTAGCTGCCAGGCCCGGCTTCGCCCGGGTACTGTTTCGTTTTAGAGTCCGTAATAGTATTTTAGTGTTAGTAGTATTTATTTTCTCAAAGCTGACCTGAGAGATTTTCCGTAAGAACCTTGTACAGAGTATTAGAAAACTACAAAAAAAAAATCAGCCAAATCGGTCAAGCCGTTTTAATGTTATGTCGTGACAACGGAAAACGGGTTTCATTTTTATATATATAGATTAGTTCAGTTTTCGTACGTATTGAAGAAAACTTAAGACTTGCTTTCGAATATTATAGATTAACGTTTAGGAGCTAAATTGAATAATGTTGTTCAAAAACATTACGATGAAACCAATAATGGGTTATATAACTTTATGTAAAGTTTATGTATTCCGGTCAAATTAATTTTTCTTTATAAAAAAAATCTCTAACGAAGACAATTAACGCTGGAGTGCCACAAGGATCGAAGCTGGAACCAATCATGATTAACATATACACAAAAGATCAACCTAAAGTTGCAGTGGAAGCTAATGATAATATGAACATTGACCACTCTCCTTCACCGGAAATATCAGTCTCAGGAGAGTGGAGGATAATAAAGGGTGTCCTATAATAAACGCAAATTTTTAGTTTTGCGCCATTTAATAGTACTGTGTTGCCAACAGAAAAAAAGGATAACAATGTGACAGCTGACAGTTCGCTGTGGGGCTTTATAGTGATTTAAAACTATCAACTGTAAAGAGAATCAGGCCTATCGCGAAAAAAATGACAAAATTCAGGGAGACTGATCTTAGACACTCTGGGTGTCCTGTCACAAGTCGTTCAACAGAAATCATCGAAGCAGTTCGCGAGAGTATTGCTAACAGTCCAGGACATCAATTCGGCACAATTCAAGAATTGGGCATTTCGATAAGATATTTACAGCGAATTCTCGAAAAAGTTCAGCTGACTCAAGAACTGAAGACTACTGACGATGTAGCGAGAAGAGAGTTCGTTAAATCGATTTTGGAACAACAAATGGATGCTGATTTTTCAAACAAAATAATCTAGAGTGATGAAGCCATCTTGATGGCTTCGTTAATCGTCAAAATTGTCGCATTTGGGATTTAGAAAACTCACAAGAAATGTTTGAGAAACAAAAACATCTATAAGGCGTCACTGTTTGGTGCGAATTTTGGGCAGGAGGCATTATCGGACCACTCTTCTTCGAAAATGCTGCTAGTCAGGCAGTATCAATTAATGGTGTTCGTTATCGTGACATGATAACTAAGTTTTTAGTGCCTACATTACAAGATAAGGATGTGACCAATATGTGGTTTCAACAAGACGTTGCCACATACCATACCCAGAAAAAACAATTCAACTACATGAGTCATTTCCTAGTCGTGTAATCGGCCTTTTTTCGATCAGAATTGACCATCCAGATCTTGCGATTATACGCCATTGGACTTTTTTATTTGGAGTTTCTTGAAGTCAAATCTATGCAAACAAGCCCACGACCAACCAAGCCTTGGAAGAGGAAATTGGGCGGTGTAATAATGAAATCCAGTCACATTTATACGAAGCGGTCATAGAAAATTTCAGTAAAAGAGTACGTACATGTGCTTTTCTATACGTAGCCCCAACCTCTATGAATCAATAACAAATTTAAGCTTTCTAATTAAAAATATGTGTTTTCTTTCATTATTAGAATTTGCGTAACACCATTTATATATACCGAGGATTAAAATTACGAAAATCAGATTCACAAATTTCTTACTCATAACTTTGTCAAACTTAATATCATCCAATATAGGCCAGAAACTTACCTAAAATGAAAAAAATAAAAAATTGTTAGATTAAAAAAATATTGACGAAATAAATTTGTAAATAGTTGAATATGAAAAAAAAATTATAAAACTGATATTCAAAACTGAAGTAGGGATCCAATGGAGTGGCCCAAAAGTATCTTTCCTATGTAAATTAATAACACTTTTATATAGAGCTTTGGAGACTTAGGATGGAGCACTACACGATCGCACAGCGATTTTTACACAAAAAATTGTTAAATTCTTTTTTGAAAACAGCCAGTCAATAATTTGTACTCCACGTATCTACCGGCAAATATGGCGTTAGATATGTTCGAAGTTCGAACGTGTTGAGGTGGTCAAATTTGATTTAATCGAAAACATCCAGGTCATTAGGGAAAATGATTCAACCGATCCTGAAAAAAATTAAGCATACCGCTTACCACGATTTATCGGATTTTGAGGAAAAATCTGCACCCATACCGTTACAAGAACCGGTTGGCCTAGTCTAAAAGCTCAATCCTGGTGACCCAGAAAAACGTCGGAGTACTGCAGAACTGTGCTAAATATCGCCGAGAATGACGAAAAATGTTTGGAATATTTTATGATGAGCGAATCAACGACGCACATGTTTATCTTAATAGGTTTGTGAACAAGCAATATTGCAGATTTTAGGGCACACAGAATCCAAAAAATCTCCCTTACACTCACTTTGTGTTACTGTTTGATGAGGAACAACCTCGCGTAAGATTTATTTCTTTCAAAATCATGGGGGTACTAATATTACGGTCTGCTACAGAACAATGCTTCAGGCCTTCCTTTTTCCACTTGTTCCACCAGACAACAATGCTAATCTGATTTGGTTTCACCAAGCCGGAGCTACCGCCCATACCGCTCGTGAGAGAATGAACTTCTTGCGCGGACAATTCCCAAATAGCATTATCTCAAAAATCGGTGAACTTGAATGGCCGCCACGCCCTATACAGGAGCTGCAACTTAATATTCGCACAGAAATCGCTCAAATTACGCCGGCAATACTTTAAAAAGTCATTGAAAGTGCCATCAAATGAATGCTTGCATTCGAAAAGTGGCCACTTAACCGATATGACTTTCCATAGATAATGTAAAAAAATCTCATTAAATAAACTTTTGTTTGTAATTTAGTTCATGAGTTTTATCATTTCGTTCAAAAGCTTGTCAGATATACGTAGGAAAACGACTTTTGGGCCACCCTGTACATATTACATAGTTGACGCAATATTTCAGGAAACCATGTGGGTTTGTTTGTAACTTTAAATCTAATTCACCCAAAGCTGATAGGGTGATTACGTTTTAAAGCTTCAAACAAACTCTTTATGAGATTAATAAAAACAAATTTCAAAACGGCGGGATTCAAACTTGAAAATCCTCGTCTTTAACTTTAAAAGGTCTGGAAAAGAAGTATAGACTTTTATGTTGATATGGGCTTGGAGTAAGTCAACAGGCAGTAAGAACGTTTACAAGTAAATCCATTTTTATTTGTAATTATTTTGGATGAGAATAAGACGAGTTTAATTTAAGGAATGCAATTTTCGAAGAGTTTTTGCAAAATTAGTTTCAAAATATACGATGGAAATGGTAAATAGAGGGAGAGCGAGAGAGAGCTATTGATCTCTTTTTCGTTGCAATTTTTCGTTTCATAAAAATTTACAATTTTTAAAGTCTCTGAATTGTTGTTCAAAAAGCACACAAAATATCAGACCTAAATCGGATCTCGAAGGCCAATCTATTGCGTTAGTTTAAAATTGACATCTGTCACAAGAATCTAGCAAAATTAATTCAATAAATGTTATCCAATGACAGCCAACTACCACATTTGTCGTGATTGAGAATTCCACATTTGTTGGCTTCTAGGTTCTACATGTGAATTGTTGTTCAAAAAGCACACAAAATATCAGACCTAAATCATATCTCGAAGGCCAATCAATTGCGTTAGTTTAAACTTGACATCTGTCACAACGATCTAGCAAAATTAATTCAGTAAATGTCATTCAATGACTGCCAACTTCCACATTTGTCGTGATTGAGAATTTGTTGAGAATTCCACATTTTTTGGCTCCTAGGTTCTAAGTGTGCTATTATAAAAAAAAGTCTTAATTGGAAAAGTATTCTTTTAAGAAACTCTTGTCGTTCTATTAAAGCGTTTCCACCAAAATAAAAGCATGTCAAATGTCAAAATTTCAGATTCATTTCATTCTCATTTTTTCATCATCATTTCATCTAAGTATATTCATTTTACATTTTGTACAGTTTGGTTTTTTATTGTCAATATAAAATGAAGGCCGATATTCTTTCAAAACATTCACATGCATTTCATTCAAACGCCGCATTTCGGAATGTAAACATTTTATCGGAAAATGGCTCGCATTTGGGCTGAAATGACTCAAATGTTAATGTTAGGTGGGATTTATATTAAAGGTATTCGTGTAAGATTGCACAATACCGCAATGTTCAACAGACAACCCTCCCTGGTCAATACGTCAAACTTCGTTAACACATTTCACATAAGCTTGACAATTATTTTCATGAACCTTTTTCATCTGAATCGGAAGGCGAATGTGATAAATCTGAGTGTAAGGGTGCGTTTGACTACTAACAAAGATTATGAATTCTATACAGATGACGCATTGAGAACAAAAAAACAGAAACTTCTGCTCAGAAGCTTCATGGTACGGGCGGGCGGTGTGCACGAAAACACATGAAAAACAAAAACATAGAACAATTTTTCTTATATGGAGTGCGTCATCTGTATAGAATTCAAGTTTTTCTCACCTTTTTCAAAAGTCGGTCAAACATCTAAGAATTAACTGTCATGAGAAGCTTCTCAAATTTGCGTTTGGATTTAGCGGTAAACAGAAGGGCCCATTCTTTGTGGAAAAACTAATAACTTCGCACACACAAATGATGGAAGAAGGTAGGTTTGAGGCCCTATATGGGCCGTAAATTCCAGATATTTCATTTCAAGGGTGCAGTGGCGTAGTGAGTTGGACAACTAAGTGCACAGTCCCTCGTTTAAACCCCAAAAGTAACAACAACCAACTTATGCGAAAGTCTGACAAAAAAGATTATAAAACTGCCACGGCAAACTTTTCGAACTAGCCGTTTGGAATCGACTTTAGACTGTAGGTCTCATTTGTCGTGTCAAAAATGAAATTTCGCACACAAAAATTAATGGAGATTTGATGCCCTGTAAAAAACCTTTCGCTAGCTCCTATAAATGAGTTTCGCATTCGTGTTAAAACCTTAAAGTTTGAAAAAAGCTTTTCTTTTGAAAAAATGTTTCTTGACTGCTTTTTTCGAAATTTGAAGGATTTTTTTAATCCGTGAGACTAAGAGTAGAAAAACTAAATTTCAGCCAATTTAGATTCTTGATGTCCTTGGGAGTGAATAACTTATTTATGACATAATCTTGAGGTTCTTTGGAATACTTACGAGCTTTATTAAAGCCATCATGTTCATTCACGGATCTGACGGAAAGTACATCTTAGTTCTGGAAGAAATATTCTCGAGAGACTCGTGCAGTAATATAGGAATAGTGTGGTGTGTCGTCATACAACTTCTGGTCGCCATAACCAAGTCATTAAAATTCAGAATTAGTTTCTTAGTGACCTAATAAAACTTATCGTAGCCGGTGATTATACCTCCAAGAATAGTTAGAGATTTCATAAGAAACATAAAATGTGGTCATAGTTTCTTAGGTACTCATTCCGTACACAGAAAGTCTCTTATATATCGTTTAAGAAGCTTGGGGACAAGTACTTATTTTCATTATACAGGCTTGGAGCTCAGATACCTTGTGTTTGTTGTCTCTTGTCTCTTCCATAAAAGGTGAGGCTTTTACACTGTCGTCGGCAAGTTCAGATGTTATAGCCAGTTTGACAACTTGATTGTGGTACGGCATTGACACCTTGAACCGATAATCATCTTACATTATAAAGGGTGCTTTTTTTAGAGGAATGGAAATGGTATAAACCAAAGTTTATTTTTATTTTTAAATTGACATGAAATTTATTTTGTTCGAAAGATAATCTTCTGACATTACAATCTAAATATGATTTCTGGCATATGACCACCACGGCTGTCTCGGACGTATTCTAATCTGGAGGTCCAATTTTTGATGACTTTTTCCAACATGTTGTTGTCCTCCAAGTAGTCAATCGTTTCGGGCTTATCGGGGTAGACTACCGACTTCACATATCCCCACATAGAGAATAGTCAAGCGGCGTTAAATCGCACGATCTTGGAGGCCAATTCACAGGACCAAACGCGAAATTATGCACTCACCGAACGTTTCCTTCAACAAATTAATTGTGGCACGTCATGTGTGACATGTTGCGCCGTCTTGTTGAAACCACAGCTCCTGCACATCATGGTTGACAGTTGATGAACGAAGAAGTCAGTAATCATGGCTCTATAGGCGTCATGATTGACTGCAACGTTCTGGACAGCATCGTTTTTAAAGAAGTACGGACCAATTATTCCACTAACCCATAAAGCACACAAATAGTCAGTTTTAACGGTGTCTCAATATACACTTGAGGATTATTATTGACGTATCCATCAACCAAAAGTGAGTTTCATCTCTAAAAAAATATTCGCTTAAGAAATTTTGGGATCAACGACAATCTTGTTTTAGGCCCATTCACCGAATCTACGCATTTGTAAGACATTTAGAGTAAACGTGGTGCGAAAACGTTTCATACTTAATCGAATTAATTGCTGTGACGGTCGATTATGTTGAACGTAAAATGCACGTAGTGCGCGATACGTATTTCGAACAGAACGATGATTTTCAAAAAAAATTTGCACAATTTGGAAGCGTTGTTCAGACGTCAGTCTATTGATGTTGAAATGCCAAACCAAACATTAAATAAATCACTTGACAGCTGACAAAATGGCTGCCAGTTAAAATAGTGTTGCCAACATAAAGTTCTATGCCTCTAAAAAAAACACTTTACTATGTGAAAGGCAGCTTTAGCTCTACGACACTGTTTAAGAAGCTCCGATGTGCCTGATAGAATTTGCTTTTATTACAACTTGGCTGTGTACATAAAAGTTAACGTCGTCGTGTGTTTTTGCTTTCATTGGGGCTTCATGGCGGTTGTACGAGTATGAAACACGTTATTTATGTATCTAAAGCCCAACAATGTTCTGGAGCCCTACTCTGAATTTCGCCCTAAAGGGGATATATCCACGAGAACAAATGTTTTGTGTAGGTATGTACTCATTCTCAAACGAAAACTACTATTTTCGAATATACAAAACCGAAAGTTGAATTTCGTTCGGAAGTATTAAACAATAGAGCCCCCAACTATTTGACAACATCAACTACTTCTTAAATTTACTGAAAGCCAAATTAGGTACTCTATGCACATTCACAATTTGTATGTTCCACTGCCATGTCAGGATGTTATTTACTCTAAATGCAAAATGGGCAAATCAAATAAAACGCAATTTCGCTTAATCAAGCAATTTGTTGCAACTCAATCAAGAAGAGTCAACAAAGCAATAAATGTTTCCAAATCAACGTATCGACACCCTAAATTGAAATATTGCTCTTTACTTGACACACAAAAATGCAGCAGGCACTTGGAAAACATGTTCCACATTCAGGGGTCATATAACAGTCCAGTGTATGACCCCCTTTAGAGCAAATAAATGCAATTCCGCGGTCATCTTTGGATTAAAATAAACTACGCATCCTTGGAAACTTAAAATTAAATTTAAAATATTGACGAGAATAATTCCAGGCACCCCACTCACACTCGTACAAATTATCGGATTTCATTTGTAGCTTTTAAATTGCCCGCGAATGATATCATTTCATGAAATTCGTTGCGTTGGAATTATTCAAAAACTATACACAAACATGATGTCATTGTGTGCGCACCGTTTGCCATTTACCGTTTGGGCGTTTTAGACTCTTAATTCTTGATTCGTGTATATTCTATTAATTATGAGTGAAATGATGCAATCATTACAATTTCAAAATTCATAACGCGATTTGGTAGTTGCCAGATCCCGTGGAACTGTCAGGTGATTGGACAAAAATGGAAAACAATGGCCAATCGATAAGCAATCAAGTGAATGGTGTTCATTAAGTCTATCGATGAGGGTTAGCATCCAAGTATATTGCAACTTCCAACGCACATATTGTCCTGTTCCTCTGTGCCAATTCAATTATTATCGTCGCGAATGTCCATGACCGCCAGGTCTACATATACGGCCACAAACAGCAATTCGAAGCCACCCTACAAAATGTAATCAAATGATAGCCCACATGAATTGATAGAATGCTTTGTATCTGTTAGTTTTCATTTCCGACACTGTGTGGAACGTATTCCTGTCCTGTATTTGGGTCACACCCAGTGCGCACAGAGAATATTGCGTGGCTTTGCACCATATCGGCCGCCGTAAAATATTGTGTTGTTCTAGAAATAACGAGAACTTTTGTATGAGCAATTCCTGGAGTTTACGAGGGCGTGTCACACTCTAACCATGACGTCAAAGTATCTTTCATTCACATTAGGCTAGACATAGAACGCTTAACCAAAGTGTTCATTGCTTAGTTGAGAATTAGGCCTTGCGGTCGACGCGACGCAGAATGCGAGACAACCCTCTGTCACGACATAGTATGGCCGTTATGAAACACATATATCTACACGATAATACACTTTGAACACATATTGTGAAATTCAATCTGACAGATACTTCGGTGTGACGACGTTGCCGCTTTTGTTTTATTTCCTTTTTTGCTTTGATTGACTGACTCACTGAATCGCTGTGTGATTCTGGTCGGTGGATTGTGATTTTTGCTTGCAACTTGTCTAAGGTTTCGCATGTGGTTTTCCGTTTCCCCCGTTTTGAGTTCGGATGGAATCACAAATAGCAGTCCCCACTCCACAGACCTCGCTGATGACTTTGGGTTGAATTCGCTAATCCGTTTTGGTGGCAGTGCACAGTAGATGCGTTCCATGACAGTGGGTGTTGGTGTTGCAGAATGCATGACGTGGGAGATAGAGTGTTAGATACTGTATCGCACCCCCACATAATGAGGTAGTGATGCGAAAATATTCTCAGTTTTGTTATATTTACGTCACGATGTGAGATTGTTTTAGGGCTGCGGTGTTGTGAAGTATGCGGATTGATGTTTGTTGTATGGATCGGTGACTAAGTTGGCAACATTGTATGGGCCGAGCCTGTTATTGTATAAAATTTCCAAGATACATAATGGTCCATGCAGGACATAGATCTCGTTTTTGAAAAAACTTGCCTATACGAACCTGCAATTCAACGCTGACACCGAAATTCTCGAGCAGATTCTAACAGCCCCCTGCAAAGAGCAAATTTAGTGAATATTAACTTTTGGTGGGAAGATTTGAATAGAAAATCCCTCTGAAAGTATTTGAATAGGCAGTCCTACCGAAAGTATTTTAAATCACTAACCCTTTGTAGAGTCTTGGCGACAGCAGATGTGAGAGAACCTGTCGAGACCAGACACCATTTCCTTTTCTCAGACGACAGGGCAAGAATTTCCAGAATGAAGTCAACGCTAGGGTCTACAGGCTGGACAAAGTAATTCATCTAGGAATTGCATCGATTAGTTAGTCCTTATTTTAAGAAGGTGGCGGACGATCAGAAAAGCCAATGCAGCACTCAATTCCGTAGTGAATACTTACACCAGCGCCCCCTAGGGGTGAATAAGACCTGGTCATCCAGTTTGGTGGTTATGTAGTCAGGATAACTTCCTTCCAGAACCATAAGGTTATAAGACAGAACCGCGGATCACCTTAACTACCAATCAGAACCGGAGTGACCACAAACAAAGATTTTTGGTCTTTTGATTGTAACTAGGGTGACCATCGCGCATATGATGGTCACCCTGGTTGCAACTTGAATCTGTCTTTGTGAGGTACAGGACAGATGTTTTCTAGATTGGTGTGGCAATGATCAATAACAACTTTTCGGCGCAACAGGCTCGTTAGTACCCAGGGCCTAGCTTTCTCACAACCATTCATGTGTGCGTGTGTACTTCTTGCACGATGGCGGGACCTCCTGTTTTATGCCGAATCCGAACGGCTAAGTTGAGATAAGCTATTCTTGACAATTGATACTACTCGGACGATTTGTCAGATCATCACGAGAGGAGGGCCAGTGAAAAATCATTTAGGTGTTGCTACGGCTGGGAATCGAACCCAGACCTTCTGCGTGGCAGTTCATCGCACTAACCATCGCGCCACTGAGCCCTCGATCGGGGGATTGCAAAAAAAAAAAGAAAATTTTGTCACCAAAGGCTGTACATGTTAGGGTGCTGATTCGTTATGGACTTATGTAGGCAGTAGGCATCTTCCACTTACGGATCTCTCAGAAAATTTCCACCGTCACCTCAGCTGAGATTTCTTATTCTGTAAAACATTTTTCTATCAAAAAAGCGGTTCCGGGATCCGTTATTGGAACACCCCTTGTGATCGACATTATGTCGTTTAGTGATCTGCATCTGAGTAACGTTATGCGGTGTACACACGACCTTGACGACGAGACTGAAAACTCGATCAAGAAGGACTCGATCGAAAAAGAACCCATCTTCGGTAGATTTGTTGGAAAGTACAGCCTCTACGAAACGACAACAGGTAATGACTTCAGACTAAAAGACCTAGCAGCTGCGTAGTTCTGCAATCAGTAGATTCTTAGGTTCCTTTGCCTAAAAACTAATAAGCCAACGATTTTCAAGATCGAATCGCTTACCAAATTGAATATATCCGGAGGCACGGATCTATTATGACGAATACATTTCGATCGGTAAACGTAGCCTCTAACTTATTTTTCCCCGCAAATTTAGAGCTCAACTGTCCAGGATTGTTAGGATAGATTAGCTATGCTAAATTGGCATAATGTCGAAAGAGTGATGTGACAAGAAACCCGTCAACTTGTAGTCAATAAAGAGATAAACCTCCCTTCTAGTATAGAAAAAACCAGAACAGCTATCAAAAAGCTGAATAGCAACAAGGCCGACGGTTCTAATGGATTGTCACCAGCAGAACTCCTCAAACACAGAGGTAATGCCACGGAAGGGTGGAGGAAAGTAACCTGGATTGTTGAAATATCAGCTCCATATGTCCCATCTACAAGAAACGCGACTTGCTCCTACTACTGAAGCATAGACTAAGGCCTTTCGACAGAAGACCTATTTTTTACTCTAAGGCGATCCTGGAAAATACCAACATATTTCAAGTCAAGACTATTCATCTTTGCATCGACTTTAAAGCTGCGCATGTTAGGATTCACAGCCTGCAGGACACGCTACTTAGCGTTCAGTTTGGAAAAAAAAAGTTCAAACATGTATCGGATTTCGACAAGATTAATCACGTCATGGAGCAGATAGTGCATAGGGCTGGTTTGTAAACACGGAAGACACTATCTTTTGCAAATCTCTCCAACGATTGGAATTGGCAGACGAAAATGTCATCATTGGCCGCCCGCAGCTTTCCGGTGTAGAGGACAATTGATGTCCAACTTGAAAGACAAGATCCGATCAAGATTGATCCTTAGAAATCGATGCTACTTTGGTATAGGAACAAATGGGTTTCAAATTCCTAACTCAAGAGTCCAAATGGGTACCGGACCTTACCCATTCGGTCTTTTACGTGAAGAAGCCTGATTGTCTCGACCATGGTGAACAAAAATAATGTTTCAAGCAAGAGAATCTTTGAAAAACAGGATAGATTGTCGTCGATAAAATCTCCCATTTGAAGATCAAGCGATCGCGAATGTCAAGGCCCTTGAACTAAATGAATGGAAATAGCGTTGATAAAAGACTGTCTTGTCTCAGAAAGACCCATTCAACGGGTAGGGAGCCAATAAAAGTGTTATAAGGCGTGATGTTATTTTTTTTTAAATTAAAATAAGGAATATGGGTTAGATCGAGAAACAGTTATACAGAATCGAGAGGGATGTACCTCCGAAGCCTTATTATCATTCACATAGAATATCCATGTATTGTTGACTTCAATCCGTCTTATTGGAGCACCCTTTTCAACCAAGTTATCAGCATACAAAAAATACAAACTTTTGGCGCAACAGGCTCGTTAGTACCCAGCGCCTAGCTTTCTCACAACCATTCATGTGTGCGTGTGTACTTCTTGCACGATGGCGGGACCTCCTGTTTTATGCCGACTCCGAACGGCTAAGTTGAGATAAGCTTTTCTTGACAGTTGATACTACTCGGATGATTTGTCAGATCATCACGAGAGGAGGGCCAGTGAAAAATCATTTAGGTGTTGCTACGGCTGGGAATCGAACCCAGACCTCCTGCGCGGCAGTTCATCGCACTAACCATCGCGCCACAGAGCCCACTATCACCACTTATCAGCATGATCAGATAAAATTATGCCCTATCTTAGGCGGAGAAGAATGGATTAAGAATGGATTTTGTCCATGTGGTCATACACATTCGTCCTTATATCCTCAATGAGCTAGTGAACAACAACCGAATACTTACTGATATTTTGCAAAAAATGCATATTGATCGTATCGATCGTGATGATTTAATGTCGCTTTTAATATGACGGCGAAGGAGCACCCAACAAATTTGTAAGCCGTAAGCTGCTTGCAAATTGCAAAATTTTAAAGAAAAATCTTAGTGATCGTGTCGGTAATCTCAACATGAATGTTAAGAAATAAAGAAATGAAATACCCCGACATTTTGATTCAGAATAATTTCTAACGACTGAGCGTTTACTTTCTTAATAAAAACTTATGGATCGATTATTTGATCATGATCGCATGATCACTTATGGATCGATTATTTGACCATGATCGCATGATCCTCAAAACTTACAACAGAAATCCCCATTCATTACGATTGGGGAATTAGTTTTTAAAAAAATAATCACAACTTTGAAATTGTGCTGATCGATTAAATCGACTGATCGTGAACGTTTCAATTCCTAAGAAAAACCTTATGACAGTAACCGTTCACATTTTAGAGAACTTTGTGGATCGGGTCAATTATTTAAGCATGATCCTCACAAGTTAAAACAAAAATTCCCAAACATTATGAGTAAATGATCACCATTTTCAAATTGTGGTCATTAATTATATCATGACTGATGGTGAGCGTTATCATTTTGAAGAAAAAATCGTGTCGATCGTTTGAAAATGATAACGAAAAGTTGAAATAAAAATCTCTTTTGAGTTGAAAAATATAAAGTTCTTCCTTTAATGACCACTCTATAGCTAGTGATCATGAGCCTTCATTTTGAATAAAAAACCTCGTGGATCTCGTCGATTATTTCAATATAATCTCCAAAAGTTATAACTAAAGTCCACTGGCATTACGATTGGGGATTTAAATACCTAAAATCAATGGAACTTTCATTGTGATCATCATCTTCTATCAACTGATCGTGAGTGATCGAATTTTAAAGAAAAGGCTTGCGTTGTGGATCGTGTCGATTATTTGATTGTGATTCTCAAAAATTATAACAAAATTCTCCCGCCATTATGATTGATGAATAAAGTTCTTCAAAATCATTTAGTTTTGATCGACTGATCATGAGCATTCATTTTAAATAAAAAACCTTGTGGATCTCGTTGATTATATCAATATGATCTCCAAAAGTGATAGCTAAAATCCACTGTCATTACGTTTGGGGGTTTTAGTACCCAAATTCAATAGCACTTTAATTGTAATCAACACATTCTATGGAGTGATTGTGAGCGATCGAATTTTAAAGAAAATTGTTATGGATCCTGTCGATTATTTCAATATGATTTCTAAAAGTTTTAATATATAATATCTACAGCACTTTCATTGTGAGCATCACTTCTATCGACTGATCGTGAGTGATCGAATGTTAAAGAAAAGAAAAGTCTTGTGGATCCCGTCGATTATTCCATTATATTATATTTCAAAAGTATAGCTAAAATCAACTTTCATTCATACGATTAGGGATTTAAATACTTATAAGCAACAGTACTTTCATTGTGATCATCACTTGTATGGACTGGTCGAGAGCGATCGAATTTTAAAGAAAAGGCTTGCATTGTGGATCTTGTCGATTATTTGAAAATTTTTTTTCAAAAATTATAACAAAATTAGCCCGCCATTATGATTGATAAATAAAGTTCTTTAAAATCATTTAGTTTTGATCGACTGATCATAAGCATTCATTTTGAATAAATGATCCTGTGGATCCTGTCGTTTATGATCTACAGAAGTTATAACAAAAGTCCACTGGCATAACGAACGGGGATTTAAACACCTAAAATCAATGGCACTTTCATTGTGATCATCACTTTTATCGACTGATCGTGAGCGATTGAATTTTAAAGAAAAGCCTTATGGATTTTGTCGATTATTTGATAGCTATTCTCATAAATTATAACAAAATCTCCCCCGCCATAACGATTGATGAATAAAGTTCTTCAAAATCAATTCTCCAAAGATAGTTTTGATGAACTGATCGTGAGCATTCCTTTCATAACGGGTCCGCCATCTAACGTTTTTTTTTTTAAATAGTGTTTATTTCGTGAATGGTTACACTTAGCTCATGTCTGATTTGACAGATAATTAGTTTTATCCTTCCGCTGAACGAATATGGCTGTGTATACGCTTGAACAACGCTGGGAAATATTGCGACATTACTTTGAAAGTCATGGTAATGTTGCAGAATGTGTGCGGAAATTGCGTACGGATTTTGGAAGAAGAGAAGCACCGTCAGCTCCGTATGTTCGTTATCTTGTCGATAAACCAAAGCGTGAAAAGCCAAAAACAGTGCGTACACCCGAGAATATTGCTGCTATGGCAGAAAGTGTGCGTGAAGCGCCATCAACATCAATTCACCGTCGTTCTAAACAAATTAACATTTCGGAGACATCATTGAGACGAATTTTGCATAAAGACCTTGGTATGACGCCATACAAAGTCCAATTGGTTCAGGAGTTGAAGCCAACTGACCATCCAATGCGTTTTCGCTTCGCTAAGTGGGCCTGCGATCGACTTAGAGAAGATGCCGATTTTGCCAAACAAAATCATCTTTTCAGATGAAGCTCATTTTGATCTTGGGGCACAGAAAACCCGCACGCATACATTGAAAACCCGATCCACACAAAACGAGTCACTGTTTGGTGCGGATTTTGGTCCAGAGGCATAATTGGGCCATTCTTCTTCGAAAATGAGCAAGGAGTGGCCGTTACAGTCAATGGCGATCGTTATCGGGCCATGTTGAACGAATTTTTTTTCACAAAAATTGAAGAGGAGGATATTGGCAACATTTGGTTTCAACAGGACGGCGCTACGTGCCACACAGCCGAAGCTACATTCGATGTTTTACGCCCTGTTTTTGAAGATCGCATTATCAGCCGCAGACCTGATGTTGTTTGTGGGGTGCCGTAAAAGATAAGTGTTACGCCGACAAGCCAGAGACAATTGACGCTTTAAAGGAAAATATTCGTGAAGCCATTGGTGAAATACAGCTGCACACAATCGATAACGTGCTTAAAAAAATGCACCGATCGTGTAGGCTACTGCATGGCCAGCCGAGGCAGCCATTTGAATGAAATTATTTTCCATTATTAACCGGAAGGATTGTACTTTCAAATAAAACAAGAAATTTGAGAAAATATTCAGTAGTTTTTTTTTATAGCATTTTCAAAAAAAAAAAAGTTATTTGGCGGACCCTTTAGCTAAAATCCACTGTCATAACGATACTTAAGACCAAGAGCACTTTCATTGTGATTATAACTTCTACTGATCGTGAGCAATTGAATTTTAAATAAAAACCTTGTCTATTATTTGATATTTTCAAAAATTATAACAAAATCCTCCCGCCATAACGATTGATGAATAAAGTTCTTCAAAATCAATAGTTTTCATCACCTGATCGTGAGCATTCCTTTTATATAAAATAAAACTTTGAAAACAATATATGATTGGGGAATTAGGTTAATAAAATGAATACCGCTTTTATGTTGTATTCATTGTTTTTATCGACTGATCATCAGCGTTTAAATTTTGAAGTAAAAACTTGTGGATCGTGGCGATTTTTTGCTAAGCATGATCCTTAAAAGTTTCAGAAAAAATCCCCAGTTATTTTGATCGGCGAATGCAATTCTTAAACCAATCCATACTTTAAAATTATGGTCATCGTTTATTTCGAAACTCGAACAATAAGAGTTTCAAGGAAAAACCTTGTAAGCAAAAATCTTTCGTCATTAGATACGTTTGGGAAATAAAGTTGTTAAAATATCCACCACTCAAAAAATGTGTTGATAAATTGATGTTCAGTCTTCAAATTTTGAAAAAAAAAAAAAGTGTTGCAGATCGTATTTATGTTTATTTGAGCATGATCCAAGTTCCGCCCTGATGATGGATATAAGATTCATAATACTAACAACATTTTCAAAATAAGTCTTGATCGAACGTTTACATTTAAAAAGGAAATTGAACCCCGTTGATAGTGTCGATTCTTCCATCATGATCGATAAGTCGTTATGAATATCCCCCGCTAATATGATTAGGAACTTTTATGTTGATGATTGCAATCGACTGATCGCGATCGTTTTCAAACAAGATCAATTATATTCCAATTTCATGTAGTTTACTTATTTTTAGAAAGGATTCAAAATACAAATACAACAGATGTTGATAAATCGAGGTAAACAAGTAAAATGTTAATGAGATCAGTTCGTGATCTCTCATTTTGAAGATCACTCAGCTAAGTGATCTGCTGTGATAAGTATCCAAACAAATCAAATTACAAATATACCACGCTACGTTTTATTGACTGTAGATTATTTGAAGGCTTTGATTGATTTCCAAAAATGAATAAACATGCTGATACAGCTAAGGCAATTACTTTGTATAAATAAGCTGATCTATCGTTTAAAGCTTATCAAGTGGAATAACATGCGCATGGGTCGCATCAAACAAAAAAAAATCTGCCTCGTGCCCCAGAAGTTAATGCACTTTACCGACTTTTACTTCAACAAAAACCAACCTGAAATCTCTCTCGAAAACAGAAACTTTTGAGAGCGAATCGGTTTAGAAAACCTCCCCATTTTCGACGTGAATCGAATTGAAAAGCTTTTAATTTGTTCTCTACCACCTCTGTCTCTCCCAATCACTGCACATGGGAGCAGTTAAGCACCACATTCACACTTTGGCTCCTCTTCAGACCACCTTAAGCTCAATTGAAACTTGTATACATATTCGTATCTCTTGGTGCACTCTATATCTGCTCGAGTGATTAATTGTTGCCCCGAAAACAGCTGCTCTCCGTATAAAGATATACAACAATGAAAATCACCGAAAAATAATTATTAATAGCAAAACTATGCGAATAAGAAATTTAATAAAATTGATTGCAATTGCATTTGGCCTACGTGGGAATGTGCCAAAAGCAATACATTCATCCTAACCAACAAAAAAGAAAAAGAAAACGAGAAAAACCGAGGGATACCTACTTCCTCTTTCAAAATTAGATAAATTATTACACAACAAGCCAATTATGTGTTATTTAATTTTGTACAGCATATGTGACCGATATTTTGTCAAAATTGTATTGTGACAGAAAAAAAAAAAACGTGACTTGCCTAAAAATAGAGCTCAACTTTTCGGGGTTGAAGCGAAAGATTTCAAACAAAAAAAAAAACTTACACTCTTGTCTATTCCATGGGGTGTCTTTCAGCTCGAGCAAGGCTGTTTTTATGTCTTCCAATGTTAAGGCTGCTGCCATTTTGAATAACGATCAGGCAAACAAAAAAAAAACACAAAATCGAGTCTCGTGTATCAATCAAAATTTTTGAACACAAAAATTGTGACGGAAATTCACTTTGAATGCAATTTCGTTGTGATCGGACGCGCACTCGCAGCACTACTATTGACACCTTGTACCGCAACTAAGGCTAGATAACAACTATTTTTAACAATCTTGTTTCGTTTGTGTTTTTGACAAGTGTAATCACGTTTTGCTATCGATCAATCGATGAGTGTGTAGACTGCACACACTTATCTGTGTTGAGTGGTGTCCTTATCACGATGACGCTGCGCTATATCCTCAATTCGAATGGAGAAGCCCTGATAAGGTCGCACAAAGTCCGTCAGTTTTAATAAGGCTAGGCTATAGCGAAACTATGACAAACCGAACAACACACGACACATACACGACCGATCGATTCGACAGCCAACCGACTGAGAGAAGGAAAAACTATTTTCAAAGCGAGAGAAGAGGTTTCCCTACCTTTGCGTTTGCAGTGTGCCCGCCGAATCTATAAATATGTATGAGTATATGTAACGCTAGGTATATGGTACTTTGTGATGCGTGCTAAGTTTTCCTATAGTTTTTGGCTAGATTACAAAAAAAAAATAGTTTTTGGTTTTTTTTATTTTCGAAATAAAATGATGGCGACGACCCGAGCACCAGCAGCAGGCAGACAGACACAAAAGACGGTCCAAATGC
The DNA here is from genome assembly GCA_932526625.1 of Rhingia campestris. Lineage (NCBI taxonomy): Eukaryota > Metazoa > Arthropoda > Insecta > Diptera > Syrphidae > Rhingia > Rhingia campestris. The sequence goes on from OW052182.1 coordinate 192,823,807, forward strand.
TAAAATTCGCCGCAACAGAGAGTAGCATGAACCGAACTATGTAGCCCGCTTAGACGCGATTGAGCAGGGGCAAGTGCATGTTCATTGTTGTTGCTAGTGACATTTGTATTATTGTTGTTGTTGTTTATCTGACAGCAGCTGCTGGCCGATCGTACCTAGGGAGATGTGGTACATAGTGGTGGTACTTATGGTGGACGGTACATTGAAGGTAATTGACAAGTGCACTGGGTGCGTTATGTGTTCGCGCACAATGACAGTAGGGGCACACATAACAACAGAACAGAACTACAGAACAGAACTCCTATTTATCGCAGATGATTCGAATTCACTTTGAAATGGTGCGGAGAGAATTAGAAGTGATTATCTCACCGCTTTGTTATGGCGGCTGGTGAGTAGGTACCTACATATGTATTTGCAAATGTCAATTAGAAGCGCATTTGAGGATGACAGTATGGCGTTGTTTTGATTTTAATACCATCGTCGAAGACCGATGAGTCAGTATACGTCACTTGCTGATACGGAGTAGGTAGGGGGTAGTTACTGTGTACTTCTTTATAGCGAGGCATATTTCCCACAATCGATGTTGTAAAATAAACAGTCATTCACTGACAATGGCCGTGTTCCAGATTTAAGGTTGAGTAAGATAGCGTAGATATTGTATGTGTGTATGCTGTAGGTAGTCGGGGCTGATTTATTGTTAATCAAAGCTGATTACAATCTCGGACATGCAAAATCAATCATCTATGCAAACCGTTTGACATAATAGGGCTATTCATAAAACGTCATTGTAAACGTGGTAAAAAATACTACTTGTGAATGAACTGTCAAAATTTTAATGGGCCTTTTTTGAATTTTGTTAGAAATGGGTACCTACATTCGACGTGAGATGAGATCTGAGATTTTGTATTCAGTGGGAAAACATTTCAGCAAAGGGAAATTGGTCAAAAAAAAGTCGGTTTCCTTACTTCGTAGCTAACAATAATGATGAATTCCATACATGGAATATACAAAATAACCAGCTGTACTTTTTTTTTTAGCAACATGGATGAGGAGACGAATCCGAAAAAGGAGGTAAGGTGTAAGGTGAGTAAGGTGACGTAGTAAAAAAAAAAAACACCGATCACAATATTACCCAAATCAGTTTTGAACAGAAGTCCATTTCCATTCAAGATAAAAACTCGAGCTACACGGGTGGGTTTAAACCAAAATCTGGACTGAGTGGAGGTGTTTTCTCCGAGATGCTTAACTTAAGCATATCCTTTCGCCTTCCCCAATCATTGCAGCGTTTTCCAGGTGGAAATCATTGCAATTAAAAAAAGTCCTGTCCTGGCTAATATCCACGAGGAATATTAACACCTTTAGTGACAGCCAAGTGCCTATCAAATCCTTAGGATTTATCTCATTTAAATGGAAAAAGACCACGATTAACGACTATCTCCCAACTAGATAGCAGAGGACTTTACCTTTCACCCATATTAGGTGCAGGGTTGCAGAAATATCGCAGAGAACTGTAAGGTGGTAGGCACTATCCTTGATATTCCTATCGCCGGTAGAAATATTAGGCTACATGTAAATCAATAAAACTAAATGCGACCAAGAAAACCAACCACAGAGGGATAAACGGCACAACGTTTCTGATAGCAGGTTCTGGTCAAACCCGATGCGATCAAGAAAGCAAACCACAGATGGATCAACGGCACAACCTGCCTCATAATCAGACAACTCTGGCCAAATTATAACCGGAAACTCTATATCCGCTTGATAATTCTGAACAGATAAAATTGAGTACATCATCGGTGTCCTTACAGAAAACTGCGGACTTTTAGGGAATATACTCTTGTCCAGCGCTCTCAAAAAAAACCCCATCTTGGATACAACTTATTTGACAATCTAGGTGACCTGGCTAATCAGTAACCCGATCCGTTAAAAAGCTAGCTGGGAATAGCGTTCCTGGTCTAAGTGTGTACGCATATGACGTGCAGCCACTATAACCTAAACTAACCTAAGGTGACGCCTTCTAACGCCATTTCAAACCATTTAAGTCCCCTGGACCAACTGGTCATTATGGTTAGTGGTTAGTAACCATGGTAGGAGGATATCGAGGTTGTATTGGAGCTCCGCAGGTATGAAGCTCCAATGCAACCTCGATATCCTCCTACCATGGTTACTAACCATAATGCGGACGAGAAGGGATACCGGGCTTGATATTCTACCACATGTAGAAATAGCTGAATCGGGGAAGTACCTTAATACCCCTAAAGATATGTGCCGCCAGATGTGGACTCGGCGAGAACCCTTTAAAAAATCCGAATTGTTCCTTTTTAGCAGGAAATACAAAGTCTCGCTCATTGCCCCTTCAAAACTTAATGGCATTAGTCTCAAGTTCGCAGAATCATGATAAGAAACTGAACTGAAATTTAATATCCAAGAACGCATAAAGAAAGCCATCGTAGCCTTATACTTACTTACATACTTAATTGGCGCTGCAGTCCGGAATGAACCTGATCCTCAACCAACATGCCTCTCCAATTAGCCCGGTCCTAAGCTAACTGCTTCCAGTTGCGCACCCGAAGTTGGTTGAGGTCGGTTTCTACTTGTGCGCACCACTTCAGGCGAGGTTTTCCTCTACTGCGTCCGACGTCTGGCTGGGAATCGAAGACTCTGCGAGCCGAAATATTGGTGTCCATTCGTTGTACATGTCCTAGCCATCTTAAACGTCCAATGCGGAGTTTTTTGACTAGGGGTATGTCGCTGTACAGCTCGTATAGTTCGTGGTTGAATCTTCGTCTCCATAGCCCGTCAACGCAAACGGGACCGAAGATTTTCCGAAGAATTTTTCTCTCGAATCGACCAAGGATTTCTTCATCAGCTTTTGAAACGGTCCATGCTTCAGCGCCGTAGAGCAGGACTGGATCTCCTTAGTAGTTCGAGTGAGGGCTTTACTACTAAATTGTCTTCTTAGCCCGAAGAAACAGCGATTGGCAAGAGTAATTCTTCGTTTGTTTTCTGACGAGATGTTGTTGTCAGAGTTAATAGCGGAGCCGAGGTAGACAAAGTCCCACGCTACCTCAAAGTTATATCTGTCAATGGTGACGTTCTGTCCAATTCGTCGATGTTGTGTGTCCTTTCGTGTTGACAGCATATACTTAGTCTTACCCTCATTTACTGCTTAACCCATTTTACCGCTTCCTTCATTATACTAGCAAACGTGGCTATGACATCACGTTGAGCCCTACCAATGATGTCAATATTGTCGGCGTATGTTAAAAGTTGCACCGATTTATGGAAGATTTGATGTTGGCTCAGGAGTTTTGCACAATCCTCTAAAGAATCATATTGAAGAAGTCACGTGACAGCGCATCGCCTTGCCTAAATCCATTTTAGGTATCGAATGTGTCGGTAAGGTCGTTTCCGACCCTGATAATTCTCCATCGGCATCCTACACAAACGGACGAGTTTGAGCGGTATACCAAAACTAGACTTGGCTCTGTATAGTTCGTCTCTATAAATGCTGTCGTATGGGGCTTTAAAATCGATAAATAGGTGGTGGGTATCGATTTGGACTTCTTGGGTTTTTTTCCAGGAGCTGTCGAAGTGTGAAAATTTGATCGGTTGTGGACTTTCCTGGCCTAAAACCACACAGGTTGTTGGTAAACGGTTCACATAATACGGCAGATATGATCTTGTAGGCGATGTTGAGCAGAATTATGCCTCTGTAGTTGGAGCAGTTCAGAGGGTCTCCTTTTTGTGGATCGGGCAAACAATGCTAAGGTTCCATTCTTCAGGCATACTTTCATCCGACCAGATTTGTCTTATGAGTTGGTGAATGTTACATACCAAGTCATCTCCGCCAGCTTTATAAAGCTCAACGGGAAGGCCGTCATTTCCGACGGCCTTATTAAGCTTGAGTTTAGAAATTGCTATCCTCACTTCATTTAGGTCGGGTGGTTGGCAGTTTTCGCTGTCGTTGCCATAATTGAATGGTTCGCTCTCTCTGACAGCGGATTGTTGTTCGTCATCGCCGTTTAACAGTCTGCAGAAGTGGTTCTTCCACATACTCAGCATCGACTGTGTCTCAACTACGATATTTCCTTGTTCATCTCGACAGGATTCTGTTCTAGTCTTGTATCATTGGCTTTGACGTTTTACACTTTGGTAAAACTTGCGAACATCGTTCCTGGAGTGGCAGCTCTCTATATCCTCGATCGCGCGATTTTCTTGCTCTTTTTTCTGAAAAGCCGGTATTCTTCCCTTCTTCTCTTCCTATCCTAATGGAAGCTATCGTCTTAACCTGCAGCTTAGCTTGTAGGCTTCGTTCTTGGCTGCGAGCATCTGTCGGCATTCCTCATCAAACCAGGGGTTTATTAATGGTGTCCGCTGCATAATTGCTGCATAATTTCTGTTGGATTCTAAAGTTCTAGATACAGGTTATAGATGTTTATGTTTTTTAAGAACTTTTAAAAAACATTTTCAGCTGAGCTGATTTTTTTAAGAAGTATGATCCCTAAAAATAACCAGCGTTTCTGTAATCCATTCAACCACTCAATTATTTTGATGAATTTAGTGAACAAGAACGACATTTTCAGAAAATTAACATTCTTATCAAAACATAAACAGCTTTTGTTAAAATGAAGAGCTTCATATTTTCATTCTCGCTCTTTCAACAAAACCCGGGACTTCGAATAAAATGCGCAGTTAATCGTTATTCAGTGAACAGAAAAATGATCAACAAACAATAAAAATTGAAAAAAATAACACAACATTCCACACTCGTGATCGTGATGATGATGTAAGCCTTCAAACCATTTTTGGATACAAAAAAAAATAAATCATTCAGCTGCAACCCCTCTCAACCCTCTAACCAGCATCCATTTCATTTGCCCACAAGAGCCTCAATTAGTTCGAATGGATAATTGATTTAATGGATTCGATGTGCGAGTCTACACGTATAGAGGCAGGTCAAGCTCATTACGCCAAAAGTACGTATTGACAGCTTTGGAGATGTGTTTTGATTCACTGAACATCAGCGGCACGACAGATAAAAGCCTCACGAAAATGTGATCCTTAGAATTTTTAATACGTCAGTTCGATGTTCATGAAAATTTTGTTAAACAAAAAAAAAGTTTTTTTTTTAAATTTCGTTGAAAAATCATCCGTTTACCTACATGAACCCCCTCTGAGGTGGAAACGTTTGTATACTCGGTACCGGGGATTAATGAAAGCGCATGATGTCGACTGGTGGCGGCGGCAGCAGCCGCTATTAGGTTCTATTAATAGTCAAGGAAAACAAACTCGGATGCTAGGCTAGGCTAGGCAACATGGTGCGGGGAAAGATACATCAAAACACAGAGAAAAGCGCCGCGCCGAACTGAAAGTGCCAAGCAAACGTCAGTCTCCACTCTCCCGCTTTCTCTTTAGCTCTCAACGTCGACACTTCGACTCGTATTCATTGAAATGGCCGGCGACTAGGGGTAGTTGAGTGGAGATACAAAAAAAAAACAAAAAGCAAATTATTGCAAAGGCAAAAATAAAAAAAAAAACATTTTTCGAACACAGATTAGGAGAGGCGTACATATAATACAGCGCAAAGCTTTAGCTATGTGCACTCCTCAAGGTCAACTGGTGTGAGAGCTTTCGTCAATTTCACTGTCGAGGTTGGAAGATGTTTGAACCGATTGTATGACTATGAATGTGTCGTATGGTTGTAGTAGATTTTAGAGAGTTGAAGGGCATTCAGACTTTGAAGGTGAGGCAAAGTATGGCTGAGTAATAGATGATTACAGAGGGTAATTAGACATTAGGCTGTAGTTGCAATTTATGGCGCCGGAGGGAATTTCACCATAAATGCGTACATTTCTATGGGGGTTATTGGTTCTGAACTCAGCTAAGTACTTTTTGTAAATTTTTTTTGGACACAAGTAGTCAAAAAACATACGAGAAGGCTGCAGTCCTCTGTGCGAACCGTTAAATACCCTATTCCATCCCATTCTTTAAATTTATGACGCCAAAAAGTGGGCGTGGCTAAAATATAGAACTTGCCATTGTCATTGTCACAACATCTTTTTCAGACAGTTTATAAAAATCATTTATGGTTGACCAAAAAAAACGACGTTTTTCTATGGCATATGCTAGGGGATAGGGTATACAAATCGTTGTTTTCTTTGGAAAATGCCCCAATAAGTGGGCTTGAGTTAAAATGAGCTATAGCCAAATGTTCACATTAATATCACCAAAATATTGGCATCGCAAGGTTGCTTCAAATTTTCCTAAAATTGTACCAAAAACCTTTATATATCGACGAAATATAGGTACTAAGATTGTCTAAATATTTTGTTCAGCCAGTTTTTCAAAGCGGTTAGGCCAAAAACTATGTTTTTTCTGAAATGGGGGCGTGGCAGTGGACAGATTTTAAAACTTTTTACACTTTTTCTGCTGGGAGCCACAAAGGGTAAGTGTACAAATTTCATCATTCATCCTACCTCAAAATTTATGGCCCAAAAACTGGTGATTTACGTACGGGCAGACATAGCTAAATCGAGTCAGTTAGGGATTCTGAGTCAATCCATATATTTTGATGTATATTTAGCTAAATTTTTTCTCAATGTTACAAACAATTTATGAAAATTAATATACACCCATGGGATAGGGTAGAAATATGGATTTTTCGTTTAAAATGTTTGAGACTTGTAGATCCAATGAAAACCAACTGATTCGACCAGCAGAATTTTTGGTTACTACACAGGTAAAGGCAGTAGGTAGAGCCTAGAATTATTGGCATCCCATCCTTGTTTAGACACATTATCAAAAATGTCAGGGGCTTTCCCCCCTAGAGTTAGAATCGTTGTTACTCCTAACTCACCAACGACCATACGCGACGGGCTGACATGGCTAAATCGAGTCAGCTAGCTATTATGAGACGACATGGCCTATGTCAATGCTAGTATACCCCATGTGATAGGGTATACACATTGTGGTGCTGCTAAGGCTTGTTAAAAAATCCAAACCTTCTTCTTTTCATTAAAGCATAAGTACGACCAGGTCTTGAAATTTCTTCTGATATTTGGAATACGGCAGGTATTCAGAAGTGCTTAGAGAAATCTTCCCTAAAATTGTTGCATTTCAAGGATCTACAAGACACGTAATTGGAGGTTATAGACTCATAGACCACCTAACAACGACGCGAACAACGCAATACAAAAACCATTTTTTGTTACAGAACTAGCAAACAATGAAATACTATTCCAAAAGACATAATAATCCACCAATGTTCAATCTACAACCATCATCCCAAGGGGGTTTTTGAGCGTTATGGGTTCGTCTCAACTAACGTTTTTTTTTTTCAACTAGTGCTTATTTCGTGTATGGTAACACTTAGCTCATGTCTGATTTAACAGATAACTAGTTTTATCCTTCCGCTGAACAACGCTTGAACAACGCTGAGAAATATTGCGACATTACTTTGAAAATCATCGTAATGTTTCAGAATGTGTGCGAAAATTGCGTATGGATTTTGGAAGAAGAGAAGCACGGTCAGCTCCGTATGTTCGTTATCTTGTGAAAAAAGTGAAAGAAACTGGCATCCTCATCGATAAACCAAAGCGTGAAAAGCCAAAAACAGTGCGTACACCCGAGAATATTGCTGCTGTGGCAGAAAGTGTGCGTGAAGCGCCATCAACATCAATTCACCGTCGTTCTCAACAATTGAACATTTCGGAGACATCATTGAGACGAATTTTGCATAAAGACCTTGGTATGACGCCATACAACAAAGTCCAATTGGTTCAGGAGTTGAAGCAAACTGACCATCCAATGCGTTTTCGCTTCGCTAAGTGAGCCTGCGATCGACTTAGAGAAGATGCCGATTTTGCCAAAAAAAAATCATCTTTTCAGATGAAGCTCGTTTTGATCTTGGCGGGCATGTAAACAAGCAAAATTGTCGCATTTGGGGCACAGAAAACCCGCACGCATACATTGAAAAGCCGATACACCCAAAACGAGTCACTGTTTGGTGCGGATTTTGGTCCAGAGGCATAATTGGGCCATTTTTCTTCGAAAATGAGCAAGGAGTGGCCGTTACAGTCAATGGCGATCGTTATCGGGCCATGTTGAACGAATTTTTATTCACAAAAATTGAAGAGGAGGATATTGGCAAAATTTGGTTTCAACAGGACGGCGCTACGTGCCACACAGCCGAAGCTACACTCGATGTTTTGCGCCCTGTTTTTGAAGATCGCATTATCAGCCGCAGAGCTGATGTCGTTTGGCCACATCAAAGCTGCGATTTGACACCGTGGGCTATTATTTGTGGGGTGCCGTAAAAGATAAGTGTTATGCCGACAAGCCAGAGACAATTGACGCTTTAAAGGACAATATTCGTGAAGCCATTGGTGAAATACAGCTGCACACAATCGATAATGTGCTTAAAAATTGGACCGATCGTGTAGGCTACTGCATGGCCAGCCGAGGCAGCCATTTGAATGAAAATATTTTCCATTATTAACCGGAAGGATTGTACTTTCAAATAAAAAAAGAAATTTGAGAAAATATTCAGTAGTTTTTTTTTTATAGCATTTTCAAAAAAGTTATTTGGCGGACCCTTTAGTTACTCGATCATTCGATAACGTATGCATTTCACTCCCTCGATAACTGATGTGGTAATTAGTATTCAACCCCAGGATATAATTCTTGTTTCGTAGAATATGGTATAATATGCCTTTCAAATCGGGCAACTCTGATGTCATTTATGTTCAGTTTGGTTTGCCATTTTATTAGGTTGGCAAATAAACAATGCTTGCATATCGTGCAAATTTATTTCGAAAATAATGGTTCAGTTCGCGAAGTTTAGCGCAAGCTCCGTCCATTTTATGGTCGACATAATCGTCCATCAGAGCAATTAATTCGGTTAACCTGGATCGTTTTCGCACTACGTTTACTCTATGTGATAATACGCATCCACAGAGACGTCGAACAGTGCTCTCCGAAGAAACAATTGCCGCTGTAGAGCAAGTGTTGAAGAGGACCCGAATGAATATATTCGCCCCCGTGCACAGCAATTGGAGCTTTGTCCAGCAACTTTATGGAAGATTTTGCGCAAAGAAATTGGCTTACGACCTTACAAGATCCAGCTTGTGCAAGAATTAAAGCTGCGAGACCATGCAATGCGTCGTGATTTTGTGTATGGGCCGAAAATGAGATTGATCTCGATGCTGATTTTCATCGCAAAATTTTGTTCAGTGATGAGGCTCATTTTTGGCTGAATAGCTACGTCAGCAAGCAAAATTGCCGCATTTGGAGTGAAGAGAATCCACATGAGAACCTTGAGACTCCATTACATCCACAAAAACTGACTGTTTGGTGTGCTCAATGGGCTGGTGGAGTTATTGGGCCATACTTCTTCCGAAATGATGCTGGAGAGTCAGTTACCGTTAATGGGGACTGGTATAGAGCCAAGATAACCGACTATTTTGTTCCCGAATTGGATGTCATGAATGTGGATGAGATGTGGTTCCAACAAGACGGCGCTACATGCCACTCAGCGCACGTCAAAATCGGTTTATTGAAGGAAACATTCGATGAGCGCATAATTTCGCGGAATGGACCTGTCAATTGGCCACCAAGATCGTGAGATTTGACACAATTGGATTATTTTCTTTGGGGATATGTTAAGTCGCTCGTCGACGCCAACAAACCAGAAATACGGCCCAAATACCTGAAAAAGTGGTTGAAAATTGGATCTCTAGACTTAGCTTTATTCGAACCAGTTGCGGCGGCCACATGCCCAAAATCATATTTAAACATTAATGGCATACAGTTATCCTTCCAATGAAGCCAAATTGATGGACATTAAAACGATTTTCTTGCGTTTTATTTCAATTCGAAGTTCTATACCTCTAAAAAACACCCTTTACCAGTAAATTGACTAATTTAAGCTTGGACATTGTACCACTTTATTCAATAAAATGAGTGAATCAGATCGAATATTATAAAATTAAACAAAATTTGGCATCATTTACACAAGAGTCATAATCAATAGATGGCGCTCAGTACATAACCCCTCACAGTTTTGTCTTTACTGTCACTTGTAAGAGTTTTTAATAAGGGTATTCATGCAACTTCGTTATTTTATTACGTGCGAAAGATTATAATCTTACGACGCCGTTTCATGAACGACCCTAACACTGCACCACAAATAAAGCGGTAACCCAATGAATTCAATCTTATTTTAGTAATTTATTTATTTATAGAATTTTGTTCCTATTGTTCCCTTTCCGTTCTCGATAATTTTTGATGTGTGAAAGTGACTGATTAAATGTCAGAATATCATTTCAAAAGTTTACAACGTTTACCACCTCAGTATACGCACAGTTTTCTGTGAGAAAATTCCGATATTGTTGGAAAAGATTTCCCATACAAATTTTGACAGTTCATTTATCACGTCGTAATTTTATTACGTTTACAACGTTTACGACGACTTTCCGACGTTGCATGAATACCCCTAATGTAAATATGGAATAGGTACCCTCAATTTGGTCAAACATATCATTTAATCGATACGGATTTTTTTCGATTCTTTGTGACTGACTGTATGAACTAGATGGCGTTGTCCCCCACTGTCATTTTAGACTGCCAGTTAATACTCATCAATAGATGGTGCGCTTTTGTTTTTCTACTGTCATTTTTAGTCACCCCAAAATCATTCCTAAAAACTACGACAAACATCTGACAATTCGTAACGTTAATGTTATGTGACATGTAGTTTGTCCTTCTAATACCATTTTTGCTTTTTTTTAATGTGCCATCCCATCTATGACATCACCAACAAAGTGTCCCTTATATCGTCATCGAGTTATAATGGAATTTCTGCAAAGCGTAACCGCCTTGACGACCAAAAATGTGGAACAACTTTGTTATTGGATTGCTATTCTAGTCCACATTAGAACACTTTAACGAGCCAAATGAGTAATGCGTTTATTTATTTAGTGTGAAATAGTGTTCGTGAGCAGGAACCCCATACGTGTGCAACATTTCCTGTCGGCCTATTAATGAAGTTAAGATAATTAAGAAGATGTGTGCAAATTAGCACACTGCATTACTTGTTCTCACACAGAATAAACAAGTCGTCTAGAAAGGCGTCCGTGTAAACAGGGATGGGGCGTAAACAACATAATTGAGTTTTACTAAAACAAAAAAAAAAACCAAAGTGATGAATATATAACTTGGGAGTTTAATCTATAATTTCCCCTGCAAGAGATAATTAATTTCTCATTTAAAAATAAATTTCCATTATTCTTCTCGTCTTTTAAAAAAAATTTCTCAAGAGGTATGACAAGGTCATTGGTCGGGAAGTATTCCTGTTAGTGCTGCCAAATTTTAACACAAGTATGTACACACATATAGTTTATGAAAAAAAAAAAATATTTTCATAAAGATATTATTCATTGAAAAATAAGAAGAGCGATTGTCGAAGTGCCTACGTCAGCCAGCAGGCAGAACGTTTTAAATGTTTCTTGTCTAACATATGCAAATAGTGGTCTTTGCCAATTTTTTCAAATTCGATTTTTTTTAGTATTTTTACCGCTGCTATGTTCTGAGAAACCCCGAAACATAATGCGGTCGATGTTTTTTTGGAATATTCAACTGTCATAAAATGACTGACATTAGGGTAGATACTGGTGGGGTAATAAATAGATAGTACGTTTGGCTTTTTTTAATAGCCCCCTGCTTGGGCTCCTCACTATTTGATTTGGGTTGCGTGACAGGTTCGATGTATGCAAAGGAAATAATTCCCACAAGCAAAAGGAATTAAACAGCCTTTTGCTTGGCATTTCCAGGTTAATCGACTGTACTAATCAATGATAACCTTAAGAATAACTTGGGGTTATTTCCATTATTTTTTCGCAATATTTCAGTTTGCATAGTGCAATAAAGCAAAATTGAAATTATTTCCTTTTGAATACCGAAATAAAGCCACATCTTGAATTTGGTCTTATTTCGTTTGGCCTTATTTTACGTCGTCGTCGTGTACGAGGTAGACTCTGATTGGCTATGCCCTTGGCAATGCAATGGTTGTACCTCTGACTACACATCAATTGTGCCTATTTGTACCTCCAAGTGATAACCATCTTATCCAACCGGACTTGACTTGCTAAACGATAAGTGCGAGTGTTCATAACAAGACGAAAAACAGCAACACTATAACCACCCTGGTCAGAAAGGCACGGAATGTATACCCGGTCTGTCATCCCAGGCGAACCTATATGAACTGCTTCGACATATTCGGACAACATCTAGAAATCTCAAAGAAATATCAGGCCCCTTGAATAGAGATGGTGGCGGATGAAACGAAAGGTCAACGGCAGCGTTCAATCCAGTAGTGGATACTGATGGCCCTGTGTCCTAGGGGTATCTAATAAATTGGAACTGGCCCTCCAGGTTGGGGGTTCTGCTTTGGGTTAACTACGCACCCATGGAAAAAACCATTGCTACGAAGCAACCAATAGCCTTGGAAAGGACTGATCTTATTGTTGACGACCCTGTTAAACGAAAAACGACGTTCGTATCTGCACCTGGAATGTGAGTCATTAAACAGGAGAGGTGCAGGCGAACAACTAGCGGAAGAACTAAACTGCTACAAAGGAGACATTACTGCCACCCAGGAAATACGATTGTATTGGTCGGGCAAAAAGAGGATGAAATACTGTGACATCTACTATGGACCGTGTTATAGTGAGCAGAAATAGCGACTATTCGGATGCGGATTTGTTATAAGTGCCAGACTTAGGCAAGAAGTCTTATGTTTCCAAGACATTAGAGAACGCATTGTATAACAATCCGCATCAAGGCCAAATTCGCCAACATAAGCCTTATATGCGCTCATGCTCCGACGGAAGAAAAAGATGATATAACTAAGGATTGCTTCTACGAGCTCCTCGACAAAACCTATGAGCGACTACCAAAGAACGATGTTAAAATCGTGCTGGAAGATTTTAACGCAAAGGTAGGAAAGGAAGACATCTTTAGCAGTATTGTTGGAAAACATAGCCTACACGACAACACATGTGGTAACGGACTTAGGCTAATTGACTTCGCTACGGAACGAAATGCCACTATAGCTATCACACGGTTTCCTCACCTCGATATCCATAAGGGGACTTGGCGGTCTCCAGATCAACGAAAAGTCAACCAAATTGATCAAATTGCGATAGACAAGAGGCACGGATCCAGTATTTTGGATTTCCGAACATTCCAAGGGGCTAACATCGACTCGGACCATTACCTTGTTGCAGCCAAGGTAACAATGGTAACGATGTCAAAAAGCCATTAAATGATCAGCCGCAACTCATGTGCTAGGTTTCTCGTGGCCACCAGCAAGAAACCCCTGGTTCCATGAGGAATGCCGACAGATTCTTGCAGGTGAAGACGAGAGCTGCCATTGAGCTATATAGGCAGAGAAGAAGGGAAGAACACCGGCCTTTCAGAAAGAAGAAAAGAAGAGCAAGAAAAGCGCGCGATCGAGGATATAGAGTGGTGCAACTCCAGGAACGATGTTCACAAGTTTTACCAAAGTGTAAAACGTCAAAGCCAAGGATACAAAGCTCGAACAGAATCCTGTCGAGACGAACAAGGAAATATCGAAGTTGAGACACAGTCCATGGAAGAACCACTTCTGCAGACTGTTAAATGGAGATGACGAACAGCATTCCGCTGTCAGGCAGAACGAACCATTCACTATTGGCAACGACAGCGAAAACTGCCAACCACCCGACCTAAGTGAAGTGAAGCAATATCTAAACTGAAGCTGAATAGGGCCGACGGAAATGATGGTCTTCCCGCTGAGCTTTAAAAAGGCGGCGGGAATGAGTAAGTAAAACCATACCAACCAATCTGGTCGAATGAAAGTATGCCTGAAGAATGGAACCTCAGAATCGTTTGTCAGATCAACGAACTAGGAGACCCTCTGAACTGCGCCAACTAGGGAGGCATAAGACTCCGCAACGTGTCGCCTAAAATATCCCATCTGCCATAATATGTGATCTACTGAAATCGTTTACCAACAACCTGATCGGCCCCTATCAGTGTGGTTTTAGGCCAGTAAAGTCCACAATCGATCAAATTTTCACACTTCGGCAGATCCTGGAAAAAACCCAAGAAGTCCAAATCGATACCCACCACCTATTACTATATAGAGCCATGTCTAGTTTTGGTATACCGCCCAAACTCGTCCGTTTGTGTAGGATGACGATGGAGAATTCTCGCTGCACCATCAGGTTCGGAAACGACCTCACCGACACATTCGATACCAAAAAAGGATTTAGGCAAGGCGATGCGTTGTCATGTGACTTCTTCAATTAGATTCTTGAGAGGATTGAGCAAGATTGGTAGGACTCAACGTGATGTAATAGCCACGTTTGCTAGTATAGAGAAAGAAGCGGCAAAAATGGGTTTAGCAGTAAATGAGGGAAAGACTTAGTATATGATGTCAACATCAAAGCACACACGAATTGGATAGAACGTCACTATTGACAGATACAACTTTGAGCTGGTACAGGACTTTGTCTACCTCGGCTCCACGCTATTGACTCTGACAGCAACATTTCGTCAGAAATCAAACTAAAAACTGAGTTTAGTTCTAAAGCCCTCACTCGAACTACTAAGAAGATCCTATACAAGACCCTGATCATCGTGGTTCTGCTCTAGGGCACTGAAGCATGGACCATATCCACTTCGTCCTCTTGAGAGAAAAATGCTGTCAAAGATTTCGGTACCGTATGCTTTGGCAGGTTATGGAGACGAAAATTCAACCAATAACTAGGAAGACCTCGCCTTAAGTGGCGCGCACAAGTAGGAACCGACCTCAACCAACTTGGAGTGTACATCTAGAGGCAGTTAGCTAAGGACCGGGCTAATTGGAGAGGCATGTTGGTTGAGGCCCAGGTTCATCCCGGACTGTAGCGCCACTTAAGTAAGTAAGTAAGTAGAGGTACACAATATTGAGCAGCGCGTAAAGATTGTTGAAGCCTTTTTCGAAAATGGGCGTTCAAATCAAAATGCATTTCGTAAACTTCGTGATTTTTCTGGTCACAATAAGCGACCAAATTTTACCACAATCGGGAGAATTGGGCGCAAATTTCAGCAAACCAGACAAATGAATCCACGATCGATTGTTGAAAAGCCGATGCATCCGTATAGAGTGACTGTTTGGTGTGGCGGCGTTATCGAGCCGTAATTCTTCGAAAATGATATCGGCCAAGCAGTTACCGTAAATGGTGTTCGATATCGCGAGATGAGAACGCATTTTTTGTTTCCAGAAAATGAGGATATGGACCTGGACAATATGTGCTTCCAACAGGATGGTACCACTTGCCACATAGCCAACGAAACAATGACTCTTTTGCGCGAGAAATTCAATGGCCGTGTTATATCTCACGTCTTGGCGATGTTAATTATCCGACACGATCATGTGATTTCACTTGATTGGATTTCTTTCTTTGGGGATATTTAAAAGAAAAAGTGTACGGCAATAAGCCAAGAACAATTCAAGAGCGACATTGAACCTCAATTATGTCTCAGAGTCATTGAAAATATGGACCATCGGAAGAGGTATGCAGTACCTAGCATTTGGCCGATATTTTGTTTTACACATAATTGTCATAGATTCTTCTATCGTAATAAGAAATTATAAAGTAAATTCTCCGAAAACTTTTTCCTTTATTTCAATTAACATCGCACCTTTTCGTGGGACCACCCTTTAGATGAAAAAGAACGCCATCTACTGACGGCATCTGTCATTGTTAAAATATGAACGAAATGGGAAAATCCAATTTCTATTTCCAAAAGTAAAACACCAAGTACATTAGAAATTGTATACAATTCTCTCACATAGAGCAATTTTATTTTATTTCCAAGGATTTTGTTCGCATAAAAAAGTTAATTGATCAATAAAAATGCTCTAGATGACGTCTGCAGCACACCGTTACGCGAGTGACTCATTTAGCATGAATGCAACCAGCTACAAAACCGAATATATAATTAAAAGTATCAGATAATTTCTCATGCGCATATATAATTATAAACCACCCATATCACCTGCATCCGATACAGACAATAGATACGAACGACATTCATACGTTAACGCCCAATGGAACAATTGTTCTTTGGTATGCAAATGCAAAATAAAAAAAAACATATGGAAAGGCTATATGGTGTTGTGCAAATCGTAAAATACTCTATGGGATAGACTCATGCTTCAAATGAACATCATTACAAAATTGGATGTGGTTCAAAGTATTACATTTGAAATCTTGTGTTGCGAATTTTTGTAAAAATATACTAAAACAACTTATTTTTATAAAATAAAACGCCCACAAAAATTAGGCGTGGTTTTAATCTTTCTATGGATGAAATGTATAAATTGACATTGCATGCATAACTTGATCAGACCGTTTTTCAAAATCCCTATCAGTTGGTGCAAAAACGACTTTTTTTTTGAAAAGTGGGCATGGTCGTGAAGGTATTTTAAAAATCCAAATACAATATTTCGTTACCCTATCTCAACAATTTCTTATAAAATAAGAAAAACTCTCCCTACTCGCCCTTATGAGTATAAAAATGTTTTTTTTTTTTAGAAAAACGTGGGCGTGGCTAAAAACTTTATATGGGAGATGAGATATAGACAATGACATTAGCTACGTTTAAACCATGAAATTAATATAACCCGTACTTAGCCTACATATGGTATCAGTTTCAACGGTGAATTCATAAAATTGTTTAAGTCAGTCCTCCAATTTAGGTGGCCTGCAGATTTTTTTACTTTTAATTCTACTTTGAGTTAGACGTCACCATAAATTCAAATAAACTGTGAATATAGCGAGTATTTTTCTAATGTGTGTTCCATATTTCAAGCAAAATTTGAATTTTGAGCCATTTCGTAGTAGATACTGTGGTGCCAACGGAAAATTAAAAAACAATGTGACGGCTGACAGTTCGGGTTAGTAATTTTCATTGTTGACCAATATTTAAAAAAATATTGGACCATTCTTCAGACACAGGAGCCTGTCTGGTTAACTTTGAGAAGGCCTTCGACTCCGTATGGTTAGGCTTTTATGAAATACCTATGGGAAAGAATTTCGGCTGACAGTTCGGGTTTAGTACGAAAGAACAACGCATTTTCATTGTTGAGCAATATTTAAAAAATGATGGACCATTCTTCAGACACATGGGCCTGTCTGGTTGACTATAAAAAGGCCTTCGACTCCGTATGGTTAGGCTTTTCGAGAAGCTAATCAGACTGGGGATGCGTAATAAGAGCGCTACAAAAGTTTTTTTTTAAATAAAACAAAAACGGTTTCGGATATCAATGGAATTCTTTATTCCTGTGAAAGTACGTTCGATGCCATTATGTATGGAACTCGATTTCTTTTGTATGGCCACCACGGGCACGCTGGCAGAAGTCCAGACGCTGAACCCAATTTTCGACGGTTTTCAAGCATAAATCGGCCGATACTGCTGCAATTTCACGTTCGATATTCGTACGAAGTTCATCAATCGTCGCTGGGTAGTTGGCATAGACCATAGACTTGACGTAGCCCCACTGGAAACAGTCTAACGGCGTCAAATCGCACGACCGAGGCGGCCAAGCGACTGGACCATTTCGTGAGATAACACGTTCTCCAAACTTGGTTTCCAATTAATTGATTGTGACATTCGCTGTGTGGCTTGTGGCGCCGTCCTGTTAAAACCACATGTCCTCCAAGTCCTCCTCCAATTGGGGCCAAAAATATTCGGTTATCATTGCACGGTAGCGATTCCCATTCACAGTAACGTGCCGGTCTTAATCATCACGGAAGATGTACGGCCCAATGACGCCGCCGGCCCATAAACCACACCAAACCGTAATTTTGTCGGGATGCAATGATGACTTATGGAGTACGTGTGGATTGCTGCCTGACCAATATCGCATATTTTGTTTATTGACGAAGCCATTCAGCCAGAAATGAGCCTCATCGCTGAAGATGATTTTACGATGAAAATCCGAATCATTTTCAAGTTTTTGCCCAATTCACGAAAATACGACGCTTCTGGTGGTCAAGCGGCTTCAGT
Organism: Rhingia campestris; assembly: GCA_932526625.1. Classification (NCBI taxonomy): domain Eukaryota; kingdom Metazoa; phylum Arthropoda; class Insecta; order Diptera; family Syrphidae; genus Rhingia; species Rhingia campestris. The sequence goes on from OW052182.1 coordinate 192,841,906, forward strand.
TCTTGCGTCAATTTAATCTTGTAAGGATGTAGGCCAAGATCTTTCGCAAAACAGAGATGCCCAACGCTTGAGAACGACGTGTGAGAGACACATTTGGGCTTTCTTCAACTGAAGCCTCAGCGGCAGCAATATTCTCGACACTACGGGCACTTCTTTGTCTCACTGGCACGGGAACATTTTGTGCTGTGACTGTGGATTCAAATTTTTCCACTAGACGCTCAATTGTTGATCTGCTAGGACGATTATGACGACCATAAATTGGACGTAGCGCTCTTAAGGTTGAGGCCACTGATTCCAATTTCGGTAGTAAATTTTAATAATTTCGACTCGTTGTTGGCTCGTATGTCGTTCCATCATGAAATGGCGAACCTTACTGAAGAGAAATGTCAAAAGAGCGGCAAGAAATATGGCGTTTGCTGTCCCTGTCGCTCTACTTTTGTAGCGTCCCTGTTGAAAAACCCTGTACCTATGAGAAAGAAGTTCGCTGTCAAATGTGGCAACGTAACTTCAAGTAATATCATTGAAATTAAAAACGGTTTACAGCAGGGGCGGTGAACTCTACTATATTGTTTAACATTTATTTTTACAAGTGATCTTGTCAGTTCCTTCAGACACGCTATAGCGCACGCAGATGATCTAGTGGCGTACAGATCAGGGGCGGAATTCCTCAACAGTCCGTTTTGCTGTGTGCACGAAAAATGTGTACACTGTCTTGTTCCGATTCCGCAAGCGAGTAAGTGAGTTTTTTTGACAGTTGTCGTGTACACAAGTGAACAAATTTATTCACTCACTTTTCGACTGTGAATAAAGACAGCGTGAAAAAATGAGCGAACCGAAAATATTGTTCATCACGGTGTAATGAAAATTAATTCTGTTCACTCTGCTGACAAAAATTATTCATTTAGCACGCTCAAATGCACAGCATGTTGAGGAATCGCACAAACTGCTATGAGTGTACACATGTAGTGAATGTGAGTTTTGTGAAGTGTGTACACAGGCCGAAAACTCACGCTTATGGAATTTGGCAAAAGGTCTGAAAATCGAAGTCATCAACATACTTTTGCAGCGTGACATCGATCACGTTAAGGGATACTGCTGGAAATTAAGCAATGACTGGAAATAAAGAATCAATTAAAAAAAAAACCAAAATAATTCTGTTTAGGGCTTCTAGCGATACCAGAAAAAAAACTGGAAAACATTGTGTACCATTGGACAGCATGGATAGCCGTTGGCTTGACAAGTTTACGTATTTTAACAAAAAATGTAGGTGCTTGTCTGGACAGGGCCAGAAGCTGATGCTCTGACAAGAAGACTGTTTCAAAGCAGTCAACTTGATTCTAGGGTGAAAATCATATGCACCCTTATAAGGCCACCATCGCTTATGGTTGTCCCGTGTGGTTCAATGTAGAACCATCGTACATGGAAAGCTATTTGAGAGACGGTGTCTCCGATCCTGTTTAGGATTGTACCGAACGCAAGAATCCGAGATCATGTTTTTTTTATTTTTAGAAATGTTGACAGCACTATCACATATATTCATTTTTCTTTGGTAACCCATTTCGAAACTACACAACAACTATATTCATAGCTGTCAAATAATTTGACATTTCAACAGCAACTCGAAAGATGTCTAGTATCTAGTTGATACTATCTATTGAGTCCAATAGTATAGATGTCATTAGTGTAGTTCTGCACTTAGTCCTATACGGTGTTAACAGAAATGCCCGAGTCTATACTATTTAGTGCCGGGCTAAATATATTCCTCAGTGGAAACGCAGCCAATGTCTAAATATATTGTTCGCGCACTTTTTCAAAATTCCTTGTGGTTTGCCCAAAAACTAACTTTTTCTAAAAAGTGGGCGTTGGCAGTAAGCGGATTTTTAAATTCTGAACACTTCTACTAGGCCTAGACAAGAAGCTTATATACAAATTGTCATAATCCTAAGGCAGAAAAAATAAAGATGGAAGAACAGACAAACATGGCTGATTACATATCGTTCTTAATTATTTCTCTGCGTTACGAACTATGTTGTAAAACTATCCCTATGGAATAGGGTAACACACAAAACTTTCTTCTCTGGTCACGTGTGTACTCCATTGCAATGGTTATTGTGTTTTTCACCCTCTCGTTTCGTTTAGATAATAAAAATGCAACTCGACGCCATTAGGCGTCAACAACGTCATTGTCTCGACGAATTTCCATTCCTTTTTGTTGACACGTTTATTTATTTTTTTTTCTTTAATTTGGTTAAGTCAACAATAGTTGCGGTTGCAATGACAGTGTTGGTGTTCTATTGTCATTTTATTTGTTCACACATTCTTGGTTCATGTTGCCACACCTTTTGCTTTTGAAAAAAAAAAGTACTGTTAGAGCGCAAGGTTTTTTTTATGGGTCAATGGATAGTTGGTGAGGGCTTTTTATGAACCGCAATAAATGAAAGCAAAAAGAAAGTTATGATGAAATTACAGTTGTTCTTTATGACAGGTGTCAAGTTAGAATGACAGATTTATTGCATGCCATATGAAATTGGATTCCCATTACGGAAAACAAAGTTAAAGATGAAAATACAAACGCTGACTTGAAAACATTTTACTGTTGGACATTATAAACTTTGAAATGATATTTAATTGTTTTATAATAACCTTTCAAAATATATCAAATGCAGTGGCATTTAAAAAGGATTTGAGTAAGAAAATGTGATTTTAATTTGTTGCTATTCTTACAATACAAACAGCGCCATTTTTATGACTAGTAGAGTTAAAAGAGTGACAGGATCTATGAAAATAACAATTTCACTCATTTATATGTAAAGTCTCTTACTCGCAACCTTAATGTCAAACGTTTTTTGACAACGAGTAGGGCGACAAGTGTTATGAAAGTAAATTTGATTTTGGGTGAGTTTTCTCTTTTACGCTAGCGCATTCTGCGATTATCGCACATCTGTCACTTTTCAGTGAATTACCACCGGGGCATGATATTTGAATTGTACTGACAGATAATGTCATGCTAGCAGTTAGAACTCACCGCCAAAGTTGTAAATCCATAAAACTACCACCATGATAGAAATTCTAATTTTCATACTCCTCAGTATAAACCATCGGTGAGCAACTTTATACAAAAAAAAAAAAGGTCGGCTCCAGTCGTCAATTTCTTTATGAGTCATACTTTCAATGTTAAGGGGGAAATCAATTAACACCGAGATAGTTGTTTACTTAGACAGATATGGATAAATAAGCTATCGACACCACTGAGGGACTAGCTCAGCTTTTGTAACCTTTTTATGGGTATCTGCGATGGAAAAATTTGCATTACATGCTTGAATTGGATATCCCCAAGGTTTTGATCGAGTTTAGGTTAATAGGTAAATATGGGCTCTCTTAATTTTTTGTGGATGAATGAAATGCTTTATTAAAGACAGATATCTTCAAGTATTGGTGGATGATGAATCTTTAGTTGAGTTTTCTTTAAACCTGGAGTGCCTCAAGACTCAATATTCTCACCCACACTATTTATTACCCGCATTACCCGAATTATCAGATGACAGATGACGTACAATTCAAAATGAACTACACGATCTTCACATCCAAAATAAACCGCCATGTATATGTTCATATACATGGCGGTCTCCAGATCAACCTCTCGACTCACAACACACTACCAGCATCTAATGTCGAAGAACAATGGCAACGATGCCAACAAGCCATTAGATCAGCCGCAAGTGATGTGCTAGGTTTCTCTCGGCCACCAGCAAGAAAACTCTGGTTTGATGACCTACAAGGCTAAGCTGCAGGTGAAGACGAGAGCTGCCATTGAGCTCTATAGGCAAAGAAGAAGGGAAGAACATCGGCTTTTCAGAAAGAAGAAAAAAGAGCAAGAAAAGCGCGCGATTGAGGATATAGAGAGGTGTTACTCCAGGAACGATGTTCGCAAGTTTTACCAAAGTTTAAAACGTCAAAGCCAAGGACACCAGGCTCGAACAGAATCCTGTCGAGATGAACAAGGAAATATCGTAGTTGAGACACAGTCGATACTGAGGATATGGAAGAACCACTTCTGCAGACTGTTAAACGGCGATGACGAACAACATTCCGCTGTCAGGCAGAACGAACCATTCAATATTGGCAACGACAGCGAAAACTGCCAACCACCCGACCTGAGTGAAGTGAGGATAGCTATATCTAAACTCAAGCTTAATAAGGCTGCCGGAAATGACGGCCTTCCCGCTGAGCTCTTTAAGGCCGGCGGAGATGACTTGGTAAGTAACATCCACCAACTCATAAGCCAAATCTGGTCGGATGAAAATATGCCTGAAGAATGGAACCTCAGCATCGTTTGCCCGATCCACAAAAAAGGAGACCCTCTGAACTGTGCCAACTACAGAGGCATAAGTCTACTCAACATCGCCTACAAAATCCTATCTGCCGTAATATGTGAACGCCTGAAACCGTTTACCAACAACTTGATCGGCCCTTATCAGTGTGGTTTTAGGCCAGGAAAGTCCACAACCGATCAAATTTTCACACTTCGGCATATCCTGGAAAAAACTCAAGAAGTCCAAATCGATACCGACCACCTATTCATTGATTTCAAAGCCGCATATGACAGCATTTATAGAGACGAACTGTACAGAGCCATGTCTAGTTTTGGTATACCGCCCAAACTCGTCCGTTTGTGTAGGATGAAGATAGAGAATTCTCGCTGCTCCATCAGGGTCGGAAACGACCTCACCGACACATTCGATACCAAAAAAGGATTTAGGCAAGGCGATGCGCTGTCATGTGACTTCTTTAATCTGATTCTTGAGAGGATTGTGCAAAACTCCAAAGCCAACAACAGAGGCACAATTTCCCAAAAATCGGTGCAACTACTAGCATACGCTGACGATATTGACATCATTGGTAGGACTCAACGTGATGTCATAGCCACCTTTGCTAGTATAGAGAAGGAAGCGGCAAAAATGGGTTTAACAGTAAATGAGGGTAAGACAAAGTATATGCTGTCAACACGAAAGGACACACAACATCGACGAATTGGACAGAACGTCATCATTGACAGATATAACTTTGAGGTAGTACGGGACTTTGTCTACCTCGGCTCCGCTATTAACTCTGACAACAACATCTCGTCAGAAATCAAACCAAGAATTACTCTTGCCAATCGCTGTTTCTTCGGGCTAAGAAAGCAATTTAGTAGTAAAGCCCTTACTCGAACTACTAAGGAGATCCTATATAAGACCCTGATCATCCCAGTCCTGCTCTACGGCGCTGAAGCATGGAACGTATCCAAAGCGGATGAAGAAATCCTTGGTCGATTCGAGAGAAAAATTCTTCGGTCCCGTTTGCGTTGATGGGCTGTGGAGACGAAGATTCAACCACGCACTATACGAGCTGTACAGCGACATACCCGTAGTCGAAAAACTCCGCATTGGACGTTTAAGATGGCTAGGACATGTAGAACAAATGGACACCAATAATGCGACTCGCAGAGTCTTCGATTCCCAGCCAGACGTCGGACGCAGTAGAGGAGGACCTCGCCTTAAGTGGCGCGCACAAGGTTGCGACCTCAACTTGGAGTGCGCAACTGGAGGCAGTTAGCTAAGGACCGGGCTAATTGGAGAGGCATGTTGGTTGAGGCCCAGGTTCATCCCGGACACTAGCGCCACTTAAGTAAGTCAGTAAGTCTGGATATCAAAATGAGTCATTAAATCCATAGATCTTCTAAATGTTTTTAAGCCAATTTCCCCAGATCGTATCGAGTCAAGTTACTCCAGAACAACATTTTCACTGTGCTCAAGGAATTTGTAGAAATTTCGTGGTGCGAAGATAATACGAAATGTAATTCTTGAACACAGTTCAAGATCTGGGAAATCGCACGTTTTTTTTTGTTTTTAAGTGTCAGAGTAGACTACATCTATTCAATGTTTGCGCGGCTAGCGCTCCATGAACATGATGGTTACGTCGGATAGGGTTAATTTTTAGATCCTTGGTGTTTATGTTAATTTGCTAGTCAAGGCGAAAGAAGGTCCGTCCGACCAAATCTTTTGAAAGATCGACTCCCGGATGTACTTTTGGTCAGTGAAACTAAGCTACACCAGAAACACAAATAGGGATAAAGTGACTACCATGTGGTAGGAAGAGATCGCCCTCACTTCGCTGTCTTATTACGTTATGACTTGCGCCATCATAAAATATGCAGTGCGGAATTAAGGAGGTTCCAAGTGCTGATAGCATGCATCGTATGCATTCCTCTCCATAGCTTCATTTCTATGTGCGAACTACCCATTTGAGTTTGTGAAGTTAATATTTTTGGCAGAAAGAAGAGGACCTCCTGACTACCGCCGAATCCAACCGGCAAATTTGAGAAGCTTCTCATGACAGTTGATACTCTTGGATGTTTGTCAGACTTTCGCAAGATGTGGAGCAATGAAAAAACTAAGGTGCTGCCACTTTCAGAATTTAAACCAGGGACCCCGCGCTTAGTAGTAGAATCCACTAATAACTAGGGCACGGCACAAACAAACAAACTTAAGATTCACCGCCTTTTAGCTCTCAAGACACGGAAAGTTTACTAACAGACACGACTTATCAAAAATCTCCAGTTAATCTCGGATAACTACAGAGTTTGTGAGTTTGCTGACCTTGTGCAAGATTGAGGTTATAATAATCGGTAGTCCAAACATGTTCCCTCAAATGACTGAAATATTCAGGAGAAGGGATCACAACGACATTCCATGCGTCCGAATTTCCCAGACGACAGCAAACAGGCAGACTCTTATAAAAATTGTTAAACAATGACAACGTAGTGCTGCATTTTTACAAACTCTAACTGCCATCTGTCAAAAACAATTGTCAAATGGCGGCAAATTCAAATCATGCGTACATTTTGGAAAAACCTTTATATGGGATTCGAGAAAAGTTAATTTTTCGTGAATGGTATGGAATATGACTAAATATGGCCGATCAGAACAAGGAAGCCTTCCAAAAAAAAAATTGGTATCAATCTAAACCGTAAGAACAAGCCTGGCTTGGGTAAGAAGAAGTCTCTTCGGCGTTGCCGTGAAATTGGCTTGTGTTTCAAGACTCCCCGTGAGGCTATCGATGGAACCTAAATTGACAACAAGTGCCCCTTCACTGGCAATGTAAGGTTTCGTGGACGTATCCTAACCGGAGTTGTCCGTAAATGCAAGATGCAAAGGACCATCGTAATCCGTAGGGATTACTTGTACTTTGTAGCAAATACAGTTGTTTTGATAAGCGCCATCTGTGATATTGTCGATAATATTGTCACCATTGGTGAATGCCGACCACTGCCAATGACTGTGTGTTTCAACGTTTTTAAGTGCTCAAAGGAAGTGGGCGACAAGAAGAGCTTCAAGAAGTTCTAAATAAAACACATGGTGGCATGAATCCAAGAGGTCCAATTTTCAACAGCTCTTCCCCATAGATTCAGCTGAATTTGAGTAGTGGCCTGGGCTTTGTTGATTTTTAGGGCATCGGTCGATTTCAACTTATTGCCTTAACCCTTCGACTTCAGAAAACCCCACAAGAAAAAAGTTAAATAATGTGAAATCCACGATCTTGAAGGCTAATTAACGTCACCTCCGCGATAGATAACCCTACCCTCATATCCTTCATGCGGAATACACATTGTGGCGTTCGCTATGTGGCATGAAGCGCCATCTTTCTTGAGCCCCATGTCGTCCACCTCCATATTTTTCAACTCGGACCAAGAGGAATTAGTTGACCTTGATCTTTGGCGCTCGCGTTGACCGTGATTGGGTCACCAACGTTGAGTTTGGAAAAGTATGGACCAATGTCGTCGGCGGCCCAAAATTTGCACCAAACAGTAACCTTTTGTAGATGAACCTTTTGATTTGCGAAATAGCCATTCTTCCAAAATTCTCCTTGTTGCTAAAGGGATCCTCTTCCAAACGTTTCGAAGCCCAATCAGCTAGCAAACAACGTTTTGTATGGAAATTAGTTTTGAGCTCTGGGTTCAGTTGGAACTTCCACGAGTGCAGACCCATGTTCCGACGCAAAATTCGTCAAGTTGAAATCTCCGAAAGGAGGAGTTTTTGGGGGAGGAACGGTCTCTGATTCTAGTGTATACAGGTTGGGCCATCTAGTGGTTTCTATTGTTTCCCTCTTGAAATCTTGACAGAAAGTCAGTATCATACGCATACCTCCGCGGGACGAAATGAGTCACTTTACACTTGAACAACGTTGGGAATATTGAAAACTTAACTGAGTGCCGTGTAGCCCTAACAGTGCGGTTTATGGAAATAAGTTTTGGCCGCCACGAAGTACCCACTGCTCCCGCTGTACGCAATTTCGTGAAACTGGTATGTTAGTGGACAACACTCATGGTCCCCGTCGTCGTACGGTGCGCACAGACGAGAATGTGACTGCTGTAGCCGAGAGTGTGAGGCTCAATTCACGAACATCAACTCGCCATCGATCTCAACAGCTCAACATATCACGCCAAAGCCTGAGGAGAATTCTTCACAAAGATCTCGTATTATTCGCTTACAAGGTCCAATTGAATCAGCAATTGAAGGCGAAAGTTTGGGCCTTAGAGCAGCTTGAGTTGGACAACGATTTTGGGCGACAAATCATCTTTTCTGACGAGGCGCATTTTCATCTCGACGGCTACGTTGACAAACAAAATGGCCGCATGTGGGGTCGGATAACCTGCACGTTAAGGGACGCCTAGAATGCGTATCTGTATAGCTGAAGCTTCTATCTGAGTGAGAAGTTAAAAACAAGTCAACAAGGCTTACACAATGTGTATCTTTGTGAATCTGCAGCTTTAAGTTGAATAGGGGGCAACTTCATTCGAGAAATGTTTCTTTCTTTTTATAGCGATGCAAGATACAAGCTACAGATATGCATTCTGGGCAGGCCTTTATTGTCGAGAAGCCGATGCATCCACAGAGAGTGAGAGTTATGGGCGGATTGTGGAGCGGTGGCATCATTGGACCTTTTTTTCGAAAATGAGGCTGGGAACAACGTTTCGGTCATCGGTGGGCGTTACAAAGCCATGTTAAACGACTTTTTTTTTTACTGAAATTGAAGACATGCATTTGAATTCTGGTTCATGCAGGATGGTGCGCCATGTCACAAAGCCGATCTTTTGCCCACAAAATTCCCAAATTGTGTTTTCAGCCATCTTGGCGATGTTAATTGGGCGACTCGGAGCTGCGATTTGACCCATTGGATGGTGCGCCATGTCATAAAGCCGATCTTTTGCCCACAAAATTCCCAAATTGTGTTTTCAGCCATCTTGGCGATGTTAATTGGGCGCCTCGGAGCTGCGATTTGACCCATTGGATGGTGCGCCATGTCACAAAGCCGATCTTTTGCCCACAAAATTCCCAAATTGTGTTTTCAGCCATCTTGGCGATGTTAATTGGGCGCCTCGGAGCTGCGATTTGACCCATTGGATGGTGCGCCATGTCATAAAGCCGATCTTTTGCCCACAAAATTCCCAAATTGTGTTTTTAGCCATCTTGGCGATGTTAATTGGGCGCCTCGGAGCTGCGATTTGACCCATTTGGACTTTTTTTTTTGAGGGGAACCGTAAAGTACCAATGTTATGCCCACAGACCAATATCATAAAAGCAATCCGTGAGCTACTGACCGGAACCATCAACAATGTCTTGGAAAATTGGAGTGACAGAATGCGCTTCTGCGAAGCCAGCCGAGGCAGCCATTTTGAACGACGTTGGTTCCTTAATTAATGGGAATGTATGCTCTTACTTAGAAAGCCATAATATTTACATGGAAAAAAAATAGTTTTGTTCATTTTATTGCATTTTTGAGAAGAAACTTGTATTTGGCCACCCATTACTTTCACGGACGGTGCTGTCTATTCTCGAATTTAACTAACAAACGTTGAAGAGCTGACTTTGAAGGGCCACGGCGTCTAACGTAAAATGGGAACATTATCAATATCAACGCAACGTTTGAACAAACTAACGCTCATTTTAATAATAAAGGTTTATCTTGGACGTGCTGCTCAATCGTCTAACTTGCGATGGTTGATTGACATCAGTGACCATAATACAACGTCTTCGCGTTTCTAATTTTGTCTCTTTCTGCGCATCCACGGCATCGATGCTAATGGCACATGCGCAAAGCCATATCTTTAGTAGTTGCATCGTGATCAATACTGAATACTAAGCAATAGATTTGACAGACGTCGCTAATATAACATGGCCGCCACAGACTGTCAATATCGACCCGTCCCTATTGGAAAACCCTTTGCCGGTCAACAGAAAAATTAATAAAAACGCAAGATGAGGTAACGCTCACACTTAATCCAGGTGCTGCGACTAAACCGGAAGGTCTTACCCGCTTAATAAACCATTTCTCAAAAAGAGTTCCAAAAAGATAGACACTATGAATATGATTGAAAGGTCAAATCCCCCAGACCGACTAATGACACTCCCAGGTCTGAGTAAGAATTAACATACAAGAACCACGTCTAACATTTCAAACACATCTCCAACCGGAAATCATTGTGAATCGTTTGGCAAATAAACATGACTCAACACTGTCCATTGGGACTGATGACAAATAGAGCTACGCCACCTCCGCATTGATGGTCAAAAATAGATTCACCCAAAACAGGAATCTTAGCCACCGATATGACATCATTAGAGTTCAATTACTCTGCTCAGTCATTATTCAGCGAAAGGCTTTTAAGTATCTTCTGGCCCCCGTTCCGAATCGAAGTGAGTGATGTGAGCTGCTTTTGATAATCGCGTGCGTTCACCGACCTCAATCGTTCGCCAAGTAAATCATTTTGCAGCCCAGACTGGAAGACGAAGAAGTAAAGTCTTTAAATGCGCACGATAATTGAAAAGATCTGCCTTTTACCACTTTTACATTTGTGTGCCTTATCCAGGAGGAGGTGGATGACGAAATGGAGGTTTCCCATTCTCCTACACATAGTCCACAATTTATTTGATAGACAGAGCCTCCAGAGTGTTGCCAGATTAAGGCGTGAGGAGGATGGTTGAATGTTTGATAAGTATCATGAAACAGTAGCGCTAGTCATTGAAATTGCCATCGACATCGCCGTCGCCGTCGCGTCGTTCTGTAAGTCTAGCGATAAAATGGAATTTTCTTCGCTCCTAGATTACATCGAAATATTCCGCTGCAGATTGTGTTTTGACGCAAATGATGATGGTCTCGTTGTCGTTGTTGGTTTTCTTTAATATTTCAAGCGCACAGATAAACAATCGGATTTCCACTTTAGAGATTTTATAGTTCGCTGCAAGATGATGGGTCTACCCAGTCTCTGGGCTAAATGCTATCTGGAGCGCTCAGCGTTGAGGAATCAATTCAATTGAGTGCCAGTACAGAGGGAGAAAGCTGTGTGTTTATGTAATCCAATTACAATGCGGTATGGAACACCAACTGGTGCTGCTCCATAGTCGGGGGGCCATTATGGCGATTACGGTGTGGATGTGATAAATGTAGACAATGTGCTTGAGAGTGCACAGTATGTGGTCAATACGCCAAGGGGGGATGACGATGATGACTAAGCAAAGTGCTCCCTCGAACTAGAACTTGCAATGGACGAGGAGAGGAAGCCAATGAAGAATGGAAATTGAATGAAATCGGTTTTTTTTGTTCGTATCTACCAACAAATTGGGGTTGCAGACAAAGGTGTGGGTAGTTCGAATACCACTTAGGGAGGATTGTTTTCGGGATGAACTGCTATCATGAAAGGGATTTATTGAATGATAAAGTTGTTAAAGGATTTAAAGCTAAATATGGGAGAGATGACAGGTCATTATGTGTCGAGAAAATCGTGATTTTATTGCATCATTGAGACCAGGGTTAGAAAAGGAGGAACTAGGCAATTGCCACGCGTGGGTTTATTGAATTTTAGTTCAGGGGTACTCATTCCGTAACTTTTAAAACGATTATCGTTGGGGTACAAAGGTGTAGATACCACGAAACATAAAGGGTCATTGTTTAGGTTTCGAAAGTAAAGCTAAATAAAACACCCACAGCGATACATTTTTGATGAACATTTTGTTTCATTATTAAGTTTGGTCTTTGCCATTAAGTATGAAAAAAAAATATCATGCAAATGGCCGCTTTGGAAATATTCGCAACATGCGATTCTTTTGAGGTTATTTTTAACCACTTTTTCTCACATTTCGGGCGGTATCTTGGCCATAACTTGAGTAATGTTGGTTTTTAATGTGTCTAGAGTTCAGGGATTATTCGCGTAAACACGGTCTTCTTTTTTTTAAAAAAAATTTAAAGGTGTCAAATCACATGACCTTGGTGGCCAATTGGCGTCGCCAAAACGTGAAATTACGAGACCAGGAAACTTCTCACACAATAAAGCCATAACTGGTCGTGTTGTGTGGCTTTTTGCACCGTCTTGTTGGAACCACATATCGTCCAAGTCATGATCTTCCATCGCCGCCCAAAAAAAAAGATCGGTTATCATTCAACCATACTACTTGCAGCAGCGATATTTTCGACTGAGGGTGCATTACGATCATGCACAGGCCTTACGACATCAGTAACGCTTCCACTCTCTTCAAATTCTCACAGATTTACTGATTGCTTGCGTAGTCGGTCGATTTTGACGACCATAATCATCGTGTAACACACAACACACAAGCAAAACGTCTAAGAAAAATTGAACATGAAATCATTCGAATGATTTTGCGTGAAGAATCGAGACATCTCGAGATATTCTCATAATCGATTTTTTTTTCATTCGAATGCGCCCATCACGAGTTTGAATCACCACCTTTGTAGGAAGTTTTAAACAATTAAACGCGTTGTGCGATTGTTAAGCGATCCATTATCGTAAATAGCAAACAATCCACAAATATGATGACACTTCAAATGATAGCTGAGTTTGACAGGTGTCAAATGCCAGCGCTACCAACTTACAAACACGAAATGAATGACCAGTTACGAACTTTGTGGACATGAAATGAAATATCTAGCATTCACGGCCCCTTCAGGAGCTCAAACCTAGCTTCTCCCTTCATTTAAGGTTGAATCTGAACTGCAGAAGACTTATGAAGCTTCTAATGGCTGGATGTTTGTCAGACTTTCGCAAGAGGTGGAGAAGTTAAAACAACTTATGGTAAACTGGGGCACACTCACCATCGGGGCACAATCGTCAAAACTCTATTGAACGCACTCTGAATTAAGAAATGAAAATAGCGCTGAAGACATCCATTAATGAAGTCATGAACACACTCTTTGTTTGACGTTTGTAGATTGGCGCTGAAAAAAAGGTTTTGTATAGTTTTGTGTTTTCGTGATCTCCGGTATAGTGTTGGCTAATAGATTAGTATGTAAGTGTTGTCACTTTCGGGAATTAAACTAGGGACCCCGCACTAACCTCTAGGCCACTGCACCCACCCCACAACTAGGTGACAGCACTGTAAAACCGCCATCTTGTAAAATTAGAGTTGGGAACTAAGGTACTAACTTAAGATGGAGCGAGCTCAAAGTGTGGGTAATAGCCAAGAAACCAAGACTGCTTAAAGTAATTCTTAGACCCGCTAAATCATGCGAAGGAGAAGGAGATCTCTAACGACTCTTGTAGGTATAATAGCTGGTTACAATATGCTTGGCACAGTGTAGAGGTTATGGCGACGAAGAGGTGCACTTTTCATGCCACTATTCTAGTTTCTGCATTCTGAATTAAAGATCCAATGAGAATACTTCCTCCGGGATTAAGGAGGACATTCAGGCAAGTTCGTGAATCAACTTTACAGTTTCAAAAACAGGTTATGATCTCATAAAGTGATTCACGCACCCCTTCCCAGGGCACTACACATTGCTTTCTAAGTGTGACTAAAAGGAACTTTGTCCCCTCCATGTCAATCCATCAAACCTAACCTAAAAGCTATGTTTAGGATTACACAAGGGCAAGACCAAACGTCTGCTGACAACAATTAGGGACACACAATACCGAAGAATTGGACAGAACGTCTCAATTGAAAGCTACAGAACATTGTCAACATCGGTCCAGCCAAATTTTGACAACTACACCTAGCCTGACATAAAAAAAACTACTTCGAGCTAAGAACGTATGTACAACAACTGCCAGAGGGATTCGTGACAATCCCAGTTCTGCTCTAAAGCGCTAAAGCGTGGAGTGTAACACAATGAAGATATCCTCGGTCTTCTTGTACTTACAAATCATTGGAAAATCAGATCGCTAAGCTCTCACTGCTTCAATGTTCTCAGATGACATGATGGGGCGAGGCACTCCAGTTCTTCGAATTGTCACCCTTGTTACAGTCTGTCTGAACGTAGCAATTGATATCCGGTGCCGGATATGGCCCATTGAAGTGATTTTGAAAGCCGCGCGATCTTTCAAAAATTAGGAGTCGACGTCAATTCCTCGCTGTTCACTGTTTCGACGGATGATGAGCGGGGTTGGGAGCAAAAATTTCGAATCACGTATGTGGTATGTCGAATCGCGCGCATTTTGAACGAGTGGTGGTAGGTGCACGACAGAACGACACAAGGAGAGAATTGCCTGACCCATTTTTTCGGGCTTCTACATCATTGCATTGTTAGTTTTTATTAAAATCCCGAGTTCGGGAAACCAATGCATGCTATATCGGGAGTAGGAACGCCCTATTTTTGAAGATATCTATATTAATCCATCCCAGAGTATTCGAGAATTTGCACAAAGAAGTAGTAGCAGGCTAACTTACATGTTTATACCCTATCCCATAGGGGATATTAGTTTTGACATTAAGTTTGTAACATAGACGAATAATTTCGATAGATATACCTCGATTCGAATCGCTAGCTGAGTCGATCTAGCCATGTCTGTTTGTCTGTCCGTCCGTCCGTCTCTATGCTACCGATTTTTGAGCCTTAAATTTTGAGCTAGTGTGATGAAATTTGGTGTATGGACTCTTTGTCCGACCAAGCAGTACAAGTATAAAAAAAAATTAAAATCGTTGCTTTTGGCCAAACGGTTAAGAATTTTGAAAAAGTGACTTAATAGGATAGTTTGACAATCGCAATATTTATATCTAATAAAGTTTTTTGACACGCCCACTTTTTGGGGTCGTTTTTCATTACAATTTTAGGAAAACTAAAAAAAAAACTTTCGATGGATATAACGGGTGATCCAAGTAGAGATACTTTTTTCAATAGCCTTTTTTGACAGATCACGTGTGAGTCGTGTCATGCTGTCATGTTATTTTTGTTTTGTATTGTTTGGCATTTCATAATGGATAGACTTACGCGTGAAAAAAGGAGGGGAACCTCGAAATGGATCACCCTTTACAAGGTGGGCCAAAAGAAGTCATCCGATATTGTTTGGCCCTTCAGAATATAGGTTGCGGCTCGCACAGTGTGTGCCGTTGCTCCGTCCTGTTGGAAGCACATGTCCTCCAGTCGCAATTAGTCCAATTGGGGCAGAAAAAACTCGGTAAACATGGCCCTATAGCGCGCACCGTCCACTGTTGTCGTTTGACCAGCGGCGTTCTCGAAAAAAAAATGGCCCGATGACGCCTCCAGCGTGAACAGCACACCATGCAGTAACTTTGAGCGGGTGTAATGGTTCCTCGTGGATTTTCGGTGCCCCAGAAGCGATAGTTTTGCTTTTTCACGTACCCGCTGGGGTGGAAATGAGCATCATCGCTCATTATGATTTTGGGCGAAAAATAGTCCACTTCGTCCTCGAGATTGAGGATGGCTTGGGCGTAGGTTACACGCGTTTGGCGGTGGACAGGCAGCAGCTGAAGCACGGACTGGAGTTTGTACGGGAACATGCGCAAGTCATTGACCAAAATTCGCCTTAGGGACGACCGGCTGATGGCTAATTGCGAGGCACGGCGTCTGGTCGATGTTTCAGGGGACAGCTCGACAACAGCGTCGGTATTCTCGGCACAACGGGGGCTCCGGGGCCGGCCACTCTTGGCAACTTCTCGTGTGGTCCCATACTCTTCAGTCGGTGTGCGCCAACACCACAAACGAATTGTTACGTAAAAAAATAGACAAGATTATTCCGCGTTCTTGGGGAGTGTATCGCTTCATGGCTTGTTCACTTGTATTATACATCTGTCTTAGTCAACAAATGTCAAAAAGATTTGACATTGGCGGCCATTTGCAAAAATAAGAGCATCTTCCAATAGGGGGATCTCTTTTGGCCCACTTTTTATTTCGAGAATAATACTATAAACATTTCGCCTATATAACATTTTAACCTACGCCCACTTTTTGGGGGAGTTATTTTAGAGAAAAACGATTTGTACAGCCTATCCCATAGCGATAGCATATCCATAGGAAAGCGTCATTTTTGTTGTATCTACCATTAAAGAATAAACCGTCTGAACAAGATTCATTCAGTTTTTAGCAACGCCCACTTTTGGGGACATTTATTATGAGGATACAATGGGAAAGGAATTCGCACAGCGGTTGTAGCCTTCTCAAATGTTTTTATTTTTTGACCAAATTAATGTAAAAGTAAGATTGGCCGGAGTACTCATGCCCTTTTGACGCCTCGATCTTTTGACTAATAGGGTCCATATATTACACATGCATGCATGCTTACTTACTTACTTAAGTGGCGCTACAGTCCGGAATGAACCTGGGCCTCAACCAACATGCCTCTCCAATTAGCCCGGTCCTTAGCTAACTGCCTCCAGTTGCGCACTCCAAGTTGGTTGAGGTCGGTTTCCACTTGTGCGCGCCACTTAAGGCGAGGTCTTCCTCTACTGCGTCCGACGTCTGGCTGGGAATCGAAGACTCTGCGAGCCGGAGTATTGGTGTCCATTCGTTCTACATGTCCTAGCCATCTTAAACGTCCAATGCGGAGTTTTTTGACCAGGGTCATGTCGCTGTACAGCTCGTATAGTTCTTGGTTGAATCTTCGTCTCCATAGCCCGTCAACGCAAACGGGACCGAAGATTTTTCGAAGAATTTTCCTCTCGAATCTACCAAGGATTTCTTCATCCGCTTTTGATACGGTCCATGCTTCAGCGCCGTAGAGCAGGACTGGGATGATCAGGGTCTTATATAGGATCTCCTTAGTAGTTCGGGTGAGGGCTTTACTACTAAATTGCCTTCTTAGCCCGAAGAAACAGCGGTTGGCAAGAGTAATTCTTCGTTTAATTTCTGACGAGATGTTGTTGTCAGAGTTAATAGCGGAGCCGAGGTAGACAAAGTCCCGTACTACCTCAAAGTTATATCTGTCAATGGTGACGTTCTGTCCAATTCGTCGATGTTGTGTGTCCTTTCGTGTTGACAGCATATACTTAGTCTTACCCTCATTTACTGCTAAACCCATTTTCGCCGCTTCCTTCTCTATACTAGCAAACGTGGCTATGACATCACGTTGAGTCCTGCCAATGATGTCAATATCGTCAGCGTATGCTAGTAGTTGCACCGACTTTTGGAAAATTGTGCCTCTGGTGTTGGCTTTGGAGTTTTGCACAATTCTCTCAAGAATCAGATTAAAGAAGTCACATGACAGCGCATCGCCTTGCCTAAATCCTTTTTTGGTATCGAATGTGTCGGTGAGGTCGTTTCCGACCCTGATGGAGCAGCGAGAATTCTCCATCGTCATCCTACACAAACGGACGAGTTTGGGCGGTATACCAAAACTAGACATGGCTCTATACAGTTCGTCTCTATAAATGCTGTCATATGCGGCTTTGAAATCGATGAATAGGTGGTGGGTATCGATTTGGACTTCTTGAGTTTTTTCCAGGATCTGCCGAAGTGTGAAAATTTGATCGGTTGTGGACTTTCCTGGCCTAAAACCACACTGATAAGGGCCAATCAGGTTGTTGGTAAACGGTTTCAGGCGTTCACATATTACGGCAGATAGGATCTTGTAGGCGATGTTGAGGAGACTTATGCCTCTGTAGTTGGCGCAGTTCAGAGGGTCTCCTTTTTTGTGGATCGGGCAAACGATGCTGAGGTTCCATTCTTCAGGCATATTTTCATCCGACCAGATTTGGCTTATGAGTTGGTGGATGTTACTTACCAAGTCATCTCCGCCGGCCTTATAGAGCTCAGCGGGAAGGCCGTCATTTCCGGCAGCCTTATTAAGCTTGAGTTTAGATATTGCTATCCTCACTTCACTCAGGTCGGGTGGTTGGCAGTTTTCGCTGTCGTTGCCAATATTGAATGGTTCGTTCTGCCTGACAGCGGAATGTTGTTCGTCATCGCCGTTTAACAGTCTGCAGAAGTGGTTCTTCCATATCCTCAGCATCGACTGTGTCTCAACTACAATATTTCCTTGTTCATCTCGACAGGATTCTGTTCAAGCCTTGTATCCTTGGCTTTGACGTTTTACACTTTGGTAAAACTTGCGAACATCGTTCCTGGAGTGGCACCTCTCTATATCCTCGATCGCGCGCTTTTCTTGCTCTTTTTTCTTCTTGCTGAAAAGCCGATGTTCTTCCCTTCTTCTTTGCCTATAGAGCTCAATGGCAGCTCTCGTCTTCACCTGCAGCTTAGCCTTGTAGGCCTCGTTCTTGGCTGCGAGCATCTGTCGGCATTCCTCATCAAACCAGGGGTTTCTTGCTGGTGGGCGCGAGAAACCTAGCACTTCAGTTGCGGCTGATCTAATGGCCTGTTGGCATCGTTGCCATTGCTCTTCGACATTCGATGCTGGTGGTATGGTGTTAATCGAGAGGTTAAGGGATACGCGTTGTGCGAAGGTCTTGGCGGTCTCTTGCGATTGCAGTCTTCCGACATTAAATTTTTTCACAGTATTTCTGGATTGTTGTGGCGTGGTGGATATCCGCATTCTTACCTTGGCTGCTACAAGGTAGTGATCCGAGTCGATGTTAGCTCCTCGGAATGTTCGGACATCCAAAATACTGGATGCGTGCCTCTTATCTATCGCAATGTGATCAATTTGGTTGACCGTTCGTTGATCTGGAGACCGCCATGTCCCCTTATGGATATCGAGGTGAGGAAACCGTGTGCTGGCTATAGTGGCATTTCGTTCCGTAGCGAAATCAATTAGCCTAAGTCCGTTACCAGACGTGTTGTCGTGTAGGCTATGTTTTCCGACAATACTTCTAAAGATGTCTTCTCTTCCTACCTTTGCGTTAAAATCTCCCAGCACGATTTTAACATCGTACTTCGGTAGTCGCTCATAGGTTTTGTCGAGGAGCTCGTAGAAGCAATCCTTAGCTATATCATCTTTTTCTTCCGTCGGAGCGTGAGCGCATATAAGGCTTATGTTGGCGAATTTGGCCTTGATGCGGATTGTTACTATGCGTTCGCTAATGTCTTGGAAACATAAGACTTCTTGCCTAAGTCTGGCACTTATAACAAATCCGCATCCGAATAGTCGCTGTTTCTGCTCACAATAACACGGTCCGTAGTATATGTCACAGTTTTTCATCCTCTTTTTGCCCGGCCCATCCCATCGTATTTCCTGGATGGCAGTAATGTCTGCTTTGTAGCAGTTTAGGGCTTCCGCTAGTTGTTCGCCTGCACCGCTCCTGTTTAATGTTCTCACATTCCAGGTGCAGATACGAACGTCGTTGTCCTTTTTTCGTTTAGCAGGGTCGTCAACAATAAAATCAGTCCTTTCCGAGGCTATTGGTTGCTTCGTAACAATAGTTTTTTCCGTGGATGGGTAGTTAACCCAAAGCACAACCCCCACCCTGGAGGGCCAGTTCCAATGCATGCATGCATGCATTCGCAGTAAAATGATTTCATTAACGCGTGATTTTACATGCCGCATGAGCGATTTCAGATTTTTTATATATTTTCGTGGTTGTGCATGAATGGATGTAAAATGTATCTGGGGAACTGTCCAGACTGGAAAAAATTGAGTGGAGAAAACATTTTTACATTAAAAATGACGACTAGCATCAGTCAGCGATGAACACACGAATGAGTACTGCGCAGTTCGCTTTCATATTTTTTATTTATTTATCGGAAATTGTGATTGTGTAGGCTTGCGATTGCACAGCCACATACTTTGTCTACGGGCCCTATAACATTTCTTCCTCATCGAAGCATGATAGCAAGCATTTTTAAAGAAATGTTCAATCCGGATAAGAAGGACCAAGAGAGAATAAATGAACCGTCAGGCAAAATAAAAACTAATCAGGCGATCGCGAAAGAAATTTTCTCAGATTTGTCTTTAGTTTAGCGAAATTGAATGAAATATGTGGAATATAAGACCACACAGGGCATAACATCTAGCTGTTTCATCATTGGTATGTACGAAGGCATATTTTTGCCACAAAGAATGGGACCCCCAGTGAAATACTGATTCCGAACGGCAAATTTAAGAAGCTTCTCATGACAGTTTAAAACGTATATTATTCGGATTGATACTTGCGGGATTTGAACCAAGACTGTGCTTTGATTAGATCAGATTAGGGAGTTAGAAGCAAGTTAACATATCACTGTGGCCACAGTTGGGCCTACTGTGATTTACTCCAATTAGAGCTCACTCATGATACAGGAATTACTCCTAGTAAATCTTTGAGTGGGCTGTCAGATCTGTCCTCTGCCTCAAGGTAGTATTTACCTAGATGGTGTTGACGTAATCTGGTTAGGCAGCTACACTGATACAGGATGTGTTCTGCTGATTTTTCGTCCTCGTTGCATAGTCTGCAAGTGTTATCTTGAGTTATTCCGATAATCATGAGGTGTTTTTTGACATGTAAAATGTCCAGTAAGGAACCATGTGACAGTTCGAATCTGACTCCTAGTTAGATGTAGGGAATCTCTCCAAAGACCACACACTGGATCTTCAAGATAATGGTCAGGCCCATTATAACATACGCTTCAATAGTATGGTGGAACAAAGTCACCCACAAAAGAACTATAAATAAATTAACCAAGGTACAACGGCTTGCCTGTCTGGGCATTACCGGAGCTATAGAAGCCTTAATAGGACTAACGCCCCTCCACATTTATATAAAAAAGTGGCAATTCACAGCTCAGCAAGTTTGACACAAGCGGAAAAGTTAAACTTTAGCGAACACCTAAAACTAATTGAACTACTATCCGAACTTCCAGAACATGACATGATCTTTGCGGTTTCAGACCGCTTACCAAAGACACTATGCTTCGACAACAGATTCTCAACGGAGATCACAACCAGAGAAGCATGGTGTAGCTATAACCCACCAAACCGCCAAAACGGCCTAAAGTGGTATACGGATGGTTCTAAAATGGACTCAGGGGTAGGAGCTGGCAAATAGAAACATCTCAATACCTTTGGGAAAAAAACCTAGCGTATTCCATGCTGAGCTCCATGCCATAAAAGAATGCGCAAACCTAATACACAACTCAGGTATTAAAGGCTCAAACATCCATATATTCCAGGACAGTCAAGCAGCTATAAAAGCCCTTAGCTCACACATCATTGACTCCAAATCAGTACTACACTGCTTCGATTCCCTCCAAACACTCAGTTCCAGTAACAAAACCAGACTATGGTGGGTCCCCGGACATAAGGGGATTGAAGGTAACGAAAAAGCTGATGAACTAGCCAGAAAAGGTTCGGAAACCCCCTTCATTGGACCTGAACCCTTCTGTGCAATCCCCAAATCAGCCATAAATCTGGTTATAAAAAAACTGGCAACAAAACAAATGTTTTTCATACTGGGAAAACATCACAGGCCTAAGACAGGCCAAAATAGCTATTCAGCCCTTCAAAGCAGATGCCAATAAGATACTAAATCTTCGCAGGCTTGATATCCAAAACTTAGTAGGCTACCTAACTGGTCATCACGGTCTGCGATGTCACCTAAATAAAATGCATCTAGTCGACTCACCGGAGTGCAGACTATGTCTAGGAGAAGACGAAACAGCCGAACATATCATATGTGAATGCCCGGCCCTTTACGGTATGAGAAGGGAATCTTTCTTCAGGGAATTTTTAAGTCCCGAAGAACTAAGAAAATCTTCTACATTAGGAAAGTAGAAGCGCTACTAACCTAAAAAAACATCTGACGGCAAGCACAATAGATCGAAGTGCATCTTACTGCTTAGGCAAGTCAGAATTTAAAAAAAAAAAAAAGGATGTAGGAGTTGTTCTTGTGTAGGAAGTGTTTGTCATGAACATTTTGCCTTATCTGTTACCTTCAGTTTTAGTCTGTTCTTAGTAGTCCAACTACCCACTAAACCACTTGGCCAATTATTCGTATAATTCAAACCCTACGATAATTTTTGGAGCTCACTTCAAATTTGAAGGTTAGTTTACGTACTAAAGATTGATTGCTTCTTTCGATTCGAATTTTTCATTGAGACATTCATGGAAGAAATGATTCACGCTGGTAGTTTATTTTCTTCCGAAAAAAGTTTCCGAACAAAATATGTTCGAAAGGGCTGAATTAGAGGAACTTTAAGAGCTGAGACTCCCTGTACACATATTTTAGAAACCAATTCGCAGGGTCAAATCTAACGAACAACTTTACATTACATGAACGTGACTTGACATGAAACTTCATTAATGAAGAGTATTCATAAACGTCAACCGCTGCTACATTGATGAGGTTGATGAGGTTGACACAAACTGTTGAAATGCTGCAATAATGCAAATGCAATCAATATTCACACAATTAAAAGTTCGCTTGCAATATTTTCCTATTCTTGGTCGTATTTGGTATGCAAGGCACCCATAAAGCATAAGTGCGTATCCAAGCAATAGGATTTCAAATATTTTTATGGCTCAACTTGCAATTTTATTGATTTTTGTGTTAGCTTTTCTGTTTGCTGTACAGTTTCACCCGAAATGACGCCATAAATACGTTAAATGACGAGCCTTGGTTTTCATCCCTTAGTCTTGGTTGAATTTATATTTGAATGGTACTACCATTTTGAAGATTGCCAGCCTTTTAAGCACGCAACATGTTTTATTTGCATTGAAATAAAAATTGTGACATGTCCAAGTACCTACTACGCACTTTATTTGCCATCGTGGTATTTATTCTTAATGGAGGTCTCTAGAAAGGGTATATGACGAAAGGGAGCATTGATTTAATTTTCAATTTTCACAACGCATTAACATTTAAATTTGGGCTTTAATGTAAAAAAAATAAATCGCAGGTATATAATTATTCACGGTGGCAGCATGTCCATGGGTGGGTTATAACCTCATCATGATGTTGACTTCAAGAACTTACAAAAATAACCTTCAACCTTCAATCCTTTAGACTGATAAAATTGGAAAGCAGCTGACTGTTACCTGTCAGTGAATAATATATTTGACAGATCCGTTTAGTTGTGAACAAAATATGACATCGAGCTTAAAAGCTTCTTAACCAACTCGTCGGTTTAGAGAACAACATACACAATCATGACTACAGTGATCAAATAATGTCCCTTTGACAACGAATTCGTGCCAATGTAGGAGCTAATTTCATAGATCCCATGCCACTTAGAAAACAGGATTCAAAAAGCTACTTGCCAAGACGATATTTTGATTGAATCCAAGGAACACCGAATATTCGCATGTGGATTTGTTATAACTTGTAGGTGCCAGACTAAGTCTTATGTTTTCAAAACATTAGTGCATGTCATCAAGGCAAAATTTGTCATCTTAAGCCTTTTATGCTCCCACGCTCTTAAGGAGTAAAAATATGTTCCGAAAGACTGCTTTTACGAGCTCCTTGAAAAATCTTATGAGCGACTACCGAACTACGATTTTAAAATCGTGCTGGGAAAATTTAACGAAAGGAAGAAAAGACATCTTAAGCAATATTGTCGGAAAACACAGCCTACACGACAACACTTCTAACTACGGACGTAGGCTAATTGGTTTCGCTACGAAACGAAATGCCACTATAGCCAGGGAACTCAATCCGTAACTTTCACAACGATAACCGTTGACGATAGTGTAGGAGACTTGCTAGGTACTTAGTCTGTAATTTATATATTGTATATGTGCACATGTACACAAATCACAAGTATATTGGATGTCCAAACATTCCGAGGAGCTATCATCGACTCGGACCACTAACTTGTTGCAACCGAGGTAATAATGTGGATTTCCAACACACCACAAAAAAATCTGGAATACTGTGAAGATAATTTAATGTCAATAGAATGCAATCCCAAGAGACTATCAAGTCCTTCGAGCAACGCGTATCCCTTAACCTCTCGATAATAACCATACCATCAGCATCTAATGTCGAAGAACAATGACAACGATGCCAACAAGCCATTAGATCAGCCGCAACGGATATGCTAGATTTCTCGCGCCCATTATCGAAAACCCCTGGTTTGATGAAAAATGACGACAGATGCTCGCAGGGAAGAACAAGGCCTACACGGCTAAGCTGCAGTTGAAGACGACAGATGGCGGTGAGCTCTATAGGAGGGGAAAAATACCGGCTATACAGAAAGAAAAAAAGAGCAAGAAAGCGCGCTATCGGGGATATAGAGAGGTACCACTCCAGGAATGATGTTTGCAAGTTTTACCAAAGCGTAAAACTTAAAAGTCAGGGATACAAGTCTCAAAGAGAATCCTGTCGAACAAGGAACTATTGTAGTTGAGACACATTCGATGTAAGATCCACTTCTGCAGATTTTTAAACGGCGATGATGAACAATCTACCGCTTTCCATTAAATATTGGGAATGGCAGCGAGAACTGTCAACCAGCCGACCTAAGTCAAGTGAGGATATCAATATCTAAACTCAAGCTTTACAAGGCTGCCGGAAATGACGGCCTTCCCGCTGAGCTTTAGAAAGCCGGTGTAGATGATTTCGTAAGTAAAGCCACCAACTCATAAGCAAAATTTGGTCGGATGAAAGTATGCCTGAAGAATGGAACCTCAGCATCGTTTGCCTGATCCACAAAAAAATGAGACCATCTGAACTGCGCCAACTACAGAGGCATAAGTCCCCTCAACATCGCCTACAAGATCCGATCTTTCGCAATATGTAAACGCCGAAAACCGTTTACCAACAACCTGATCGGCCCATATCAGTGTGGTTTTAGGCCAGAAAAATCCACAACCGATGAAAACTTTACACTTTGGCAGATCCTGGATAAAACTCAAGAAGCCCAAAGCGATACCCACCACCTGTTCATCGATTTCAAAGCCACATACGACAGCATTTAAAGAGACGAACAGTATAGAGCCATGTCTAGTTTTGGTATACCGCCCAAAGTCGTCCGTTTGTGTAGAATGGCGATGGAGAATTCTCAGTGCACCATTAGGGTGCACGCGGATTCATTCGACACCAAAAAAGGATTTAGGCACGGTGATGCGCTGCCATGAGACTTCTTTATATGATTCTTGAGAGGATTGTGCGCAACTCCCGAGCTAACACCAGAGGCACAATCTTCCATAAATCGGTGCAACTACAAGCATGCGCCGACGATATTCACATCATTGGTCGGACTCAACTTGATGTCATAGCCACGTTTGCCAGTATAGAGAAGAAAGCGGCAAAATTGGGTTCAGCTGTAAATGAGGGTAAGTCCAAGTATATGCTCTCAACACGAAAGGACACACAACATTGACGAATTGGACAGATCGTCACCATTGACAGGTATAACTTTGAGGTAGTACCGGACTTTGGGTACCTCAGCTCCGCTATTAACTTTGACAAGATTTCGTCAGAAATTTTACAAAGACTTACTCTTGCAAACCATTTCTTGTTTCTTCGGGCTATGAAGGCAATTTAGTAGTGAAGCCCTCACTTGAACTACAAAGGAAATCCTATACAAGATCCTGATCATCCCAGTCCTGCTATATGGCGTTGAAGCATGGACCGTATCAAAAGTGGATGAAGAAATCCTTGGTCGATTTGAGAAGAAAATTATTCGGTCCCGTTTGTGTTGACGGGTTATGAAGAAGAAGATTAAACCGAGAACTATACGAGCTGTGCAGCGACATACCCCTAGTCAAAAAAGTCTGCATTGGACGTTTAATATGGTTAGGACATGTAGAGCGAATGGACACCAATACTCCGGCTCGCAGTCTTCAATTCTCAGACAGACGTTTGACGCAGTAGTGGAAGTCCTCGCCTTAAGTGGCGCGCACAAGTAGAAACTGAACCCCAACCAACTTTAAGTGCGCAACTGGAGGCAGTTAGCTAAGGACAGGGCTAATTGTAGAGGCATGCTGGTTGAGCCCCAGGTTTATTCCTGACTGTTGCGCCACGTGAGTAAGTAAGTAGGAAGTTCAAAGGATGGGAGACTGTGGCCCTGTAGAACAAACGACTCATCTAGGATGGATTATCTACGGGCGCTTGCCCGAATCTACAAAAGTTGTTCACAATTAGCACAATTGTGCGGTTTCACAGACTAAGTTTAGTGATTTTGTTTAAAACATGTGGAAATTTAATGTTCAGGAGGATGCGAAATCTTCTTCCAACATGACACAAGACGAAATCAGCTAAGAGGATTTTTTTTAAACCTAGAGTACAGCGGACCGCTTCTGGTCGTTACGTCATAAAGTACCCGTTTAAGGACAGCATCGATCGTATCATCATGATCGTGTAAAGCAGATGCTTACATACTCTATCAACACCAACAAAATCGGTTAGCAAAGGATCATAACATGAAGGGATTGTACGATGTCATTATGTCAGACATATGGAAGAGATGGGCTCAGTGGCGCGATGGTTAGTGCGATGAACTGCCGCCAGGTCTGAGTACGATTCCCAGCCGTAGCAACGCATTGATGACTTTTCACTGGTCAGACATATGGAAGAGATGGGCTCAGTGGCGCGATGGTTAGTGCGATGAACTGCCGCCAGGTCTGACTACGATTCCCAGCCTTAGCAACGCATTGATGATTTTTCACTGGCCCTCCTCTCGTGATGATCTGACAAAACATCCGAGTAGTATCATAATCGTCAAGAAAATCTTATCTCCACTTAGCCGTTCGGAGTCGGCATAAAACAGGAGTTCCGCCATCGCAAGAAGTACACATGCACACATGAATGACTGTGAGAAAGCTAGGCCTGGGGTACTACAAGCCTGTTGCGCCGAAAAAATTGTATTTGAGTATGAAATAGGTTCATGAAGACGTCCAGCCATAACAGGTTTGCTACATTCCTCATCATGACGTTTATAGGCAGTCAAGTTCAACAACTTAAGTAAGAGCCTCCTGAAAATACAAATCTGGTAGAGAGCTCACCGAAATATTGCCTTCATCTAGGTCCCAATCTTCAGAGTGATTTATCAGCTATAATTCATAATTGGCTAACTCACTGAATCGGCTTTATGGCTGACATGGATAAATGTTACAGACAGATCCTAGTAGCACGAGTAGATGGAATGTTACGGGTTCGCTCAGAGAGGCCATCGATGCCCTATAAGTGTGAGCTGTTGTTCCATCCTATTGGAACCAAAAGTCACCAAAATACAATTGAACATGGGGAAACAAAAAACTCCTAAGTCCAATTCAACAGAGGGAAGCACATGTTTGCCCTCAGAACGCAGTAGGGATTGCATGATTGCATCTGTCCCTGACTAAATGTTCTCAGGGGATTTTAAGGATCAAAACTCCAGTTTTCCAGCATGTTACACTCGAGGTTTAGTCAAAGTGTCAAAATTTAGGAATGAACGCGTTCAAAATGTTCTTAAGGTCTGTTCCCGTACGAAATAATATTTACTGATTTTTACTTAGTAAAAGTAGGTAAAAGAGACAGCTCACGAGAGAGCAAAAAACTACCCCTCAATAAAAATCTGTAAACAAATTTACTGCAGAAATTTCTGTTGGTAAAAATCAGTAAACTGTCAGTTGATATCTAAAGGTGACAACTCGCTTGTTTTGACAGCTGATTTATGTCATTTGTTCTTTAAAAGGCATACAAAATATATAATTATACTGTTTTTTACTTAAACGCGTTCCCGTACTTTTGGTAATTTTGTCTCATTCTGAGATAGTTTACGCCCACTCCAAGAAATTTGAGAATTTACTAATTTTTACTGAAAAAGTACGGGAACAGACCTATAGTGAATGTTTGACATCTGTGACTATCAGACTTGTCAAATTGTTAAAGTGACAGGAAACTTCTTTATATGCTTTTACATATTTTTTTTGATATTTAGGGAGGTGAACGATCAACGTGCAAAACAAGTCCTGAATGGACACGAGGCATCACCTGAGCAATTTATATTTAAAAAGAACCTGGCAAATCAATTCCATTGCGTTTTAAAGTTTAAAACCATTCGTGCTAATAAATAGTCGCATGACTAACATCCCTTTAATCTCTCACAATGTTGTAACGATTCGGTAAAGTTCAAAGCACTTAACCTGACGAAGGGCACTTTTTCCCTAGAATTTGCGACCGCTCCTTAATTTGATTTACTTCCATGAAATATGGACATGTGCATCATCATTACGAACATAATTGAACCAATGGATTTACAATTAGAGGTTAAACACGAAAAAGCCACTTGCAGGAACGGATCTATTCATCGGTCCAGTGGTTTCATTTCATTTGCAGTCATTTCTGGTGGATTTCGGACAACTAACCACTGGATAGTTCGTGGATGACGATGTGTCCCAAAATATTTTTTTGGAGCGAGAGAAATCACAGATCTACACTTGCCAACCACCTTGCACCAAACTCATACCTTTTTCGAATCCCGTTCAAAAAACTAACTAAAGCTCACATCACATTCGCGTGCTGGGAACCTGTGACTGCACCACTTATGATGCACTTGGGTGACGTTACATGAATAATTTATCGTTCGTTATTTCCCATCAGCCACCTTCGTTTTAACCAAAAAAAAAATGAAATGCACGACTCTCCAATTTCTCTGCAGGATTTGTTATTCGTTCATCGAACCATATCGCTTAGTTACAAATTAGCGCATTCGCTCATCCACTAAATTAGCATTTCTGCATGCATATAGAAATTACCGCATAGGTCTGTAAATCCATCCAAACAACTAGGTTAACGAAAAGGCACTTGACCTAAGCCGGTTCTCAATCATCCCTTCATGCAGCGAACAATTGATTTTATTTTCAGTCGCTTACCATACGCAAAAAAAAATCATTTACTTGAGGGGATAGTGTAATTCCACTCAGAATTGAGTGGAAATCTAGAAATATGTCTCAAAGGACATCAATTAGGTTTCAATTGATTTTTGGTTTTTCTAAACGATAGGTAGGTTCCCTTGAGATACCGTTTGTCTGTTTCATGATTTTTTTTTCACTCAACTTGTGGTATGACATCATTATACGTACACACCTTTCCGCACTATATACCCTAGAGCTCATTGTTGGAGCGCTTCAAGTACTCACCTCTTGGATGCAAGCGTTCCGGTTTGAACCAAACATCTGAAAAATAAATTACGGATTCATTGATTTTTGTTTTGTTTTAGTTTTTTTTATAGACTTGCAATTTATTTTATGAGGGATGATATATAAAAATTGGTTTTTGAAAATCAAAAGAAAAAAAAAGAAAGAGAAGGACTAGGACTAGGAGACACACATACACAGGAAACGAAAAGTAGGGAGTTTCCTGCATGCCTGACAAGTTTGTTAGATTTAATGTGGAAAATTAGTAAAAGCATAAAAAATAACAAAAGAAAAAAACACACTTACTAGGATCTAACAAGCAGCAAAGCAAGGGTCGTGTCTTGCAAACGCCATTCTGATTGAGTTCCCCGCTATCGGTGACCATTTTTTGAGATTTTCGAGTTCAAAATTCACTAAACAAAATGCGTGCCAGATTTCACTAAGACCGTTTACACTCGCGATACGATTGTCGTCGTTTTGTCACACACCCGTTTTTTTTTTTTTTGTTTGTTTCGTTTATTGATGAGGGAGGTTTGTTCTTAATAAATTTAAGGATAAGACAAAAATTTAGATATAAAAATATTTTTCACAGTTTTTGACAGGTTGTATAATTTTTTTTTTTTTGTTTTTTAAATTTCTATCAGGAATGTACTCTCCTTAGACTCGGAACACCAGATGAAATACTGGATACTATACACACAAATGTCAGTTAATTCTATGTCGTGTTCTGTCTACTACGTTCGCAAAAAAGAAAAACTTTTCAAACACTGTAACTGTGCTCTCTATCTCGGAGGATTGGGAATCCTTGTTGTGTTTTCTGCGCTCTCTTTTCGACTATAGTGCTCTCGTTCGTTTTGGGAACTGGTTTGTAACTACGCAGCCGGGCTAACACACAACAAAGCAACGACGTGACAGGCATAATATAAGTTCTCCATTCCGTGCTTTGGTGTAGCTCATATACCGTTTTCAAGTATTGATTGTTTTTGCCATTTGGCAGGGGAAGGAGGGTTGATTTTTTTTTAACAGTATGTCTGGCAGGGATGGTGCGCACTGGGGGGTGCGATTTTTTTTTTGGCGTTTTCCATTGGGAAAAAAATCAATTTTTTTTTTATCTGAAGACCGATTTTGACAGTTGTTGTATTCCATTGGGCGAAAAAGTTGATTTTTTTTTTGATCAGAGATCAATTTTGCAAATCTGAATTTTTCGGCAGATTTACCAATCCCAATACAAATGATAGCTGTCAGTTTGACAAGAGTGATTTTCATTTTGATTTTTTACTTCGGTTGTGATGTAATGGATATAGACACAGAAAAGAATGTTATACGTGAACTATTAAATTGATTGAATGAATTAAATGAAGATAATTTCTGTATTTTCAAATGTTTGTTATGTTTTTAATGTTGGCAGCTACACCGACGCTAACTTCACAGACACGAAATGACACCAATACAATGACAAAAAATAAATAAATCTGAATCGTGTTCCATTGACACTCAAAAACAACAAATTTCAGATCAAAATCATGATTTCCCAATGGAAAACGCCATTAGTTTGATGAATTACAGGGGAAACAGAGCCAATGGGTCTATTAGAATCTCGAAAATTGGCATGTAATGGATGTTCAAAATGGAATTTTAATAGAAAATACAGATTTTTGGTTGAAACGCTTAAAATTTTGGGGTTATGTTTGGAAAAGCACATAGGATAAATGGCCGCCTGGACTTTGCTGATACGTTCGTAGGTAGTTTTTTATTGAAATTCTCTATTCCCGTTTCGTATAAATGTTGCTGAATTTCAAAATACACCGCCCAATTTCTACGACCACCAACGCCTTGAAAGTTGGTGGTCGTGTGCTTGTTTGCATAGACTTCTTATTTAAAACAAAAAAGTCCAATGTCGTTCAATCGCAAGATATGGATGGCCAATTCTGCTCGCAAAAAAGCCGACTACACGATTGGAAAATGACTCATGCAGTAATAGAATTGTTTCACAGAAATTAAAAAAAACCCTAAAGTTTAAGGCCATACTTTCAAAAATAACTTTTCAAAGGAATTTCATTCAATATACCACAAAAAAGAACTTTTAATGGAAACCCACTATGACCAGACCAGACAGATAGTGCGAGTAAGGGTTAATTCATAAACGTCATACTAATAAAGAACTGCATTATCCGTGTTCATCAATGCAAATTTTTTATCGAACTGACTTAGTAACGGGTCCGCCATCTAACGTTTTTTTTTTTTCAACTAATGCTTATTTCGTGAACGGTAACACTTAGCTCATGTCTGATTTGACAGATAATTAGTTTTATCCTTCCGCTGAACGAATATGGTTGTGTATACGCTCGAACAACGCTGGGAAATATTGCGACATTACTTTGAAAATCATGGTAATGTTGCAGAATGTGTGCGAAAATTGCGTACGGATTTGGGAAGAAGAGAAGCACCGTCAGCTCCGTATGTTCGTTATCTTGTGAAAAAAGTGAAAGGATCTGGCATCCTCATCGATAAACCAAAGCGTGAAAAGCCAAAAACAGTGCGTACACCCGAGAATATTGCTGCTGTGGCAGAAAGTGTGCGTGAAGCGCCATCAACATCAATTCACCGTCGTTTTCAACAATTGAACATTTCGGAGACATCATTGAGACGAATTTTGAATAAAGACCTTGGTATGACGCCATACAAAGTCCAATTGGTTCAGGAGTTGAAGCCAACTGACCATCCAATGCGTTTTCGCTTCGCTAAGTGGGCCTGCGATCGACTTAGAGAAGATATGCCGATTTTGCCAAAAAAAATCATCTTTTCAGATGAAGCTCATTTCGATCTTGGCGGGTATGTAAACAAGCAAAATTGTCGCATTTGCGGCACAGAAAACCCGCACGCATACATTGAAAAGCCGATACACCCAAAACGAGTCACTGTTTGGTGCGGATTTTGGTCCAGAGGCCATTTTTCTTCGAAAATGAGCAAGGAGTGGCCGTTACAGTCAATGGCGATCGTTATCGGGCCATGTTGAACGAATTTCTGTTCACAAAAATTGAAGAGGAGGATATTGGCAACATTTGGTTTCAACAGGACGGCGCTACGTGCCACACAGCCGAAGCTACACTCGATGTTTTGCGCCCTGTTTTTGAAGATCGCATTATCAGCCGCAGAGCTGATGTCGTTTGGCCACCTCGGAGCTGCGATTTGACACCGTTGGACTATTATTTGTGGGGTGCCGTAAAAGATAAGTGTTACGCCGACAATTGGACCGATCGTGTAGGCTACTGCATGGCCAGCCGAGGCAGCCATTTGAATGAAAATATTTTCCATTATTAACCGGAAGGATTGTACTTTCAAATAAAAAAAAAATTTAGAAAATATTCAGTAGTTTTTTTTTATAGCATTTTCAAAAAAAGTTATTTGGCGGACCCTTTAGTTCGACAATTGAATTAATACTTGTGGACTTGAAGTTTTGTGCAAAACTATAGGCCCAGACCTCAAACCTTTAACAAAAATCAAATTAAAAAAACCTTAAGTTTAAGGCCATACGTGAAATTCCTTTTCAAAGGAATTTCATTTAATACCACAAGAGAACATATGCGAAGGCTACAATCCTCTGTGCGGGTCATTGAATACCATATCCCATCCTATTTTTAAAACTAATATCCCCAAAAAGTGGGGAGCGAATTTCAGCACTATAGCTCAAAAATTTATGGCACAAAAATCGGTGACATCCAGACGTGGCTAGATCGACTCAGCTAGCTATTCTGAGTCGATTCGTATACTGTTAGGTATTTCTATCGAAATTATTTCTCTATACATGTTACAAACATAATGTCAAAATAGAAACCGATGGGATAGGGTATAAAAAGAACTTTTAATGAGAACCCACTATGATCAGCAGAGAGTGTGATTAAGGGCTAATTCATAAACGTCATTCTAACAAAGAACTGCAATATCCGTGTTCATTAATGCAGATTTTCTATCGAAATAACTTAGTCCAACTGCAGAATCTTCTGTTCATAAACATCAGTATAACGCAGGCGTCGCGTCTGGCAAATTGCGCAGCCACTTTATTTCGGCTGGAGTACAATTTGATAAAACATTTATATTTAAAAAAATTAAATGTAATGTAATTTTAATATTTTATGACTGTTTTTGTGCGCAGTTACTTATTGTATGAATGAATCTAAAAATTGCACAGCATGGGAGAGATGAATCTTTGATATTTATAAACGCGGTCGGTTGCACAAATTTAGCAGTTTTTTTAGGGTATTAAAAAAATACCTTCGAATGTACTTGCGTAGATCTTTGACGATTATGAGCACACCCTAAACCAGACATCTGATGTTTTGACTGTGTTTTCGAAATCTGCTTGATGCTACTAGGTTTCGTAGTTTGACGTTTAACAAATAAAAGTACCATGTATTCACTTCATCAGATTTATGAATACGAAGCAGATTTCTGGATATATTGGTATAACCATTGTATATGAAACTAATAGTACTATCACTTTGGCAAATCGATGGTGGTGCCTCTATCGGCGCGAGATACTACTAGGCCAAAGAGGGCTGACAATTTTACGCTCTCTTTATTAGATTTAATGGAGATCCACTCACATAATTTACACAGTTCTACTCTAAAATTAAACCAATCGCATGCCAATATACTATTTCTTTCTCGCTGATTTTGTCAAATACGAAAGCTAAGTGAGTTACTTTGTTGCATTGCAATGCGATATGCGAATTGCGAGTGTGCCATACCAAGACCAAACCAACCCCCGGTATGAGCAAAAGCAATTGCATTTCATATCTCAATCGCAGTGCTGAAAAGCCATTTGCTGAGGGATGTTGTACATGTCTTGTTTCATACTTTACTCAGATTCAAATTTTATTTTCGTATTTTCGTACCTCACCTCTGTATATTGCTCATTATCTTATTTAGTTTGGTGCGAGTACGCCAAAACCGGTTTGTTCTTGTTTGCACTCTTCAAGTCACTCATAAACACACTCATTATAATATTATTTACTCTATTCAGAAAGAGTGAACAAATGTTTCTTCTCTCGTGAGAAACGATCGATCTCCCCCTAGGCGGCTGGAGACAGAAATAAAAAAATTGCCGTGATGATACTACTATAAGCTTCATATACAATGGTATAACTTAAAAGGGCCACCAATGTACCTATTTGACAACTTTGAGGTCACAAAATTATTTTGACAGCTGTTTTGTAGGGCATGTTCTTAAAACATTAAACTACTTGACCAATGAACGAAGTGGACTTTTTCTTGAAATATCAACGAAACATATTTCAAGAAAAAGTCCATTTCGTTCATAGAGATTAAAGATTTTTTTACGAATTTCCTGTGGAAAACTGTAAAGTCAATTCATAAAACTGTAGTTTTCTTATTAATTTTTTCGCAAATATCGAAATAAAAAACTCAAACTGAGTTTGCTAATACAGAGAAGGAAGCGGCAAAAATGGGTTTACCAGTAAATGAGGGTAAGACCAAGTTTATGTTGTCAACACGAAAGGACACACAACATCGCCGAATTGGACAGAGCGTCACCATTGACAGATATAACTATGAGGTAGTACGGGACTTTGTCTCGGCTCCACTATTAACTTTGACAACAACTTCTCGTCAGAAATCAAACGAAGAATTACTCTTGCCAATAGCTGTTTCTACGGGCTAAGAAGGCAATTTAGCAGTAAAGTCCTCACTCGAACTACTACGGACATGCTATATAAGACCCTGATCATCCCAGTCCTGCTCTACGGCCCTGAAGCATGGACCGTATCAAAAGCGGATGAAGAAATCCTTGGTCGATTCGAGAGAAAAATTCTTCGAAAAATCTTCGGTCCCGTTTGCGTTGACGGGCTATGGAGGCGAAGATTCAACCTCAAACTATACGAGCTGTACAGCGACATACTCCTAGTCAAAAAATTCCGCATTGGACGTTTAAGATGGCTAGGATATGTAGAAAGAATGGACACCAATACTCCGGCTGGCAGAGTCTTCGATTCCTAGCCAGACGTCGGACGCAGTAGAGGAAGACATCGCCTTAAGTGGCGCGCACAAGCAGAAACCGACCTCAATCAACTTGGAGTGCGCAACTGGAGGCAGTTAGCTAAGGACCGGGCTAATTTGATAGGCATGTTGGTTGAGGTCCAGGTTCATCCCGGACTGTAGCGCCACTGGGAATCGAACCAAGACCTTCTGCGCGGCCTTCGCGCACTAAAAATAGCGCAACTAAGCCCATAAAC
This sequence comes from Rhingia campestris, assembly GCA_932526625.1. Taxonomy (NCBI): domain Eukaryota; kingdom Metazoa; phylum Arthropoda; class Insecta; order Diptera; family Syrphidae; genus Rhingia; species Rhingia campestris. The sequence goes on from OW052182.1 coordinate 192,877,375, forward strand.
GCATTTTCATTGTTGAGCAACGTTTTAAAAATAATGAAGGTTTGTCAGCTACAGTCAGCAATTTTCGTACATCACCCAACCATCAGCTGTGAAGAGAATAATTGAAATTCAGGGAGACTGCATCAATAAGTGATCCTAGATACTCTGGGTGTCCTGTCACAAGTCGTTCAACAGAAAACATCGAAGCAGTTAGCGAGAGTATTACAATTGCTGACAGTCCAGGAACATCAATTCGGCACCGTAGTCAAGAATTTTGCATTTCGAGAAGCTCTCTACTGCGAATCCTCACGAAAGACTTCAGACTTTATGCTTACAAAATTCAATTGACTCAAGAACTGAAGACTACTAACCATGTAGCGTGAAGAAAGTTCGCTGAATAGATTTTGGAACAAAAACAAGTGGATGCTGGTTTTTCGATCAAAATCGCATCGCTTTTGAGTTTGGTGCGGATTTTGGAGTGGAGGCATTATCGGACCACTCTTCTTCGAAAATGCGGCTGGTCAGTAACAATTAATGCTGTTCGATATCGTGACATGATAACCCAGTTTAGTACATGATAACCCAGTTTTTAGTGACTAAATTACAAGATACGACTGTGACCAACATGTGGTTTCAACAAGACAGTGTCACATGTCATACAGACAGAGCAACAAATCAATTACTGCATGAGCCATTTCCTAATTTTGTAATCGGCCGTTTTTGTGATCAGAATTGACCATCCAGATCTTGCGTTTTAACGCGGGTTGGACTTTTTCTTTGGGGTGTTTTGAAGTAAAAGTTCTATGCAAGCAAGCCCATGACCACCAACCATTTGAAAGAGGGAATTGATCGGTGTATTAATAAAATTCAGCTACATTTATACGAAAAGGTCATAGAAAATTTCAATAAAATAGTACGCATACTTTCCAGCAAATCCGTGGCGGCCATTTATCCGATGTGCCATACCATCCATAACCTCAATCTGTATACTCTATGAATCAACAAAAAAACCAAGCTTTCTAATTAAAAATCTTTTTCTTGTGAAAACTCAGTTTTGGTGTGACAGATGAATAAAAAATGAAACAAAGACACGTCATCAAAGCAGTTACGAAACTGTATGAGAAATTTTCAGACTTCGCTGAAGGGTACGGGAGTTTTGCCAAAATTCAGTTTTTGGTTCGGTGTGAAAGCCGTATAAGTCTGATGGCAAGATTTGTAGCTTTGGGGCTTTATTCAAAGTCTTCAAATAAACACAAGCAAAGTTTGGTGTATTATGTAGTTTTCTTCGAACCCGCACAAATTAAAAGGAAAAAAATCAATAAAAGGCCAATTTCGATAATCAAATCTCCAAGACTTGTAGTTTTAAAATGTTGCTTCCAATGAAGTCAAAAAATCCACAATATAAAATAAAGTTATTGAGTTATCATTGAAGAGTTAAATACCTTAACACATGCGACAGTTAAAGGCTTACGCAACCATGGTAGATAATGCAGTAGATAATGAAATTCCCCAAAAAATATTGCAATGTTATCTATTTCCGTTTTTTGATAAACCCTGTTAATGACATAAGCATAAAGAATTTATAGGCGGTTCTATGCATGAACAAAAACCTCGATGGTTTTAAGGTGATTCAAAGGTATTTTGCACTGACGAAAAAAGCCTGATCTTCGATCTCGATGATTTATTGCACCAGAGGCATTCGATTAGATTTGCTAATTATAGTCAGTGCTATAAAAGATATCCAGGTTCCACCGACACAGTGCCGTTGGGTGCGAAACGATTAATCGGAGACGGTTATTTTTACATCAGAAATGCTCACGAGCTCCACCGCTTTAAAACCGCGTTATCGAATCTCGAGAAATTTTATACCGAGCGCCAGTACAATACAGCGCATTCCCCGATCGTTTAGGACCTGTAGGCCCAACCTTAGTATGCATAGGTTATGTTTAGTTTGGGATCTCTGCGAGTTCCTTGATCAATCATCAAGAGTAACGACACCGAGATGCGTATGATGCATTTGAATAAGACGATTCTGAGCAGCATCGCATGATGATTCACATTCGTCACCCTGATTATTTGTCATGAAATTCGCAACTCAGGTCCTCCGATTCTTTAAAAAAAACTGTAGGTCGCGACACTGTCTAAAATGTCTACGCACACAAATCTATGGACGTGAGAAAAAAGTCAAACTAGCTCGTTACAAGGCTGTTTCACCAAAATAACGGCTAATACTGAGCTTCAAACCTAGCTTTTCCATTAATTTGTGTGTGCGAAGTTGTATTATTCACCACAAAGAATGGGGACTCTTGTTTAACGCCGATTCGGAATGGCAAATTTGAGAAGCTTCACATAGTTTTATAATTTTGCATGTTTTGCTGACTTTGCAAGAGTTGGCTAAGTAAACAAAAACTTTGGTGGGATTGGAGCCACACTTTTAGTAGTCCAACGAACTAACCACTAGGCCACTAAACTCACGTTTTTTTTTAAAAAGGCCTAAAACCTGTGCGTTGTTATAATTTTTCAACGGAACGGAGTTGGCCTGTGTTCAGGTCTTTGTACCTACGCGACCCCCACCTTGCCGCACACACTGTATCACCTCCTCCACAACAGATGAATAAACGACAGTATCGCAGCATTTCGAGTATTGAAATTCTTTTCCTTTTCATGAAGAAGCACAACTATCTCAAAAATCAGAACATGCGCGTAATACGAAATCGGAAGGGCAAAAAAATATCTTCCCATCGCCATTTCTAGGACACACTGAGAGCGAGAGCGAGAGAGGGCCGAGAAAAAAAGGATTTGGCGCATTAAATCCTCCAGAGAGATAGACTCCCATGCACTTATGAAAAATTCATCAAGTACACATGCTACACATAATTATTGCGTTCTAAAGCGCATAATGTGAAATTTTGCAGTGCATGACATTTTTCGGCGCTCCAAAAGCGGAATTTCGTTGGGTGACGAAATGTACTCAGCACCCCCAAGAGTTTACACTGCCATCCCTTATTTTTGAACTTATTATATCGAATTGGCACATTTAGGTGGCGCAGTTCGAAACAAACGACGAAAAATTGTTGCTTTTCTTTCCACCATGAGTGAGTCATCGCATCAAGAAAATGCTTAAAAACGGCACTTTAAGAGTCACTCTGCATCCAATAAATTTAAAAGTTTTTTTTTAAGTCAACTTCCTTTGAAAAAGTGATGTAAATATTTGCCAACAAAATACTTTCAAGGATTCAACATGGTGTGCGAAGGGGGCGGGTGAGAGAGAGAGGAGAATTCCTAGTATTTCCGTCTCATAATATGCGGATGTACTTATTTTTTACGGAACACCAGAGATATGCAATAAATCTGCAGTTTATAGGACGTAGTGTGCATCAGATGGGTGGGTGAATGAATTATGGCAAAGTAATGTTCAGCCTCACCCCTCAGCCCAGTCAAATGGAAGCATGTAAATGAGGCAAATAAAGTAAGGACGAAAGCTAATAAAGTTGTTGTGACAACGTAATTTCCTTGAGGTTGTACTTTCAAGTTTAGGTGACTTTGTAGTGAATCGTTTTTTTTTTAATTAATTGTTTTGGATTTAAACGGTTTTGGTAGAATTTTGTCAACCGACTGCGGCCATATTTGAAAATAATTTGCTATCCTTTCGCTGTCATATCCACCATTTTACCATGGAGCGATACACAGCAACGCATCGAAACTTAAGAAAAAGAAGTTAAACGGCTTTAGACATTCATAGGTATAAGTGACTTGTCAGTTAGTAGCTGTTATAGAATTTTGACAGCTGGCTGCGGCCATATTGCTGTCATAGCAACCAATAACCCATCGAGTCTAAAAATGTTTTTTTATGAAGATTTAAGTTCTGCTCGTAAAATTTTCGATTCTGGAAACAATTTATCGCTAACCACCTGCGTCCATAATGCACCAGCTTTAACAATCCTCAACTAGCTTGTTCAGGAATAGATTTTTAGTTCTTGTCAAGCCGCTAACCAGTTTTCAAGTACGAATTACGATTATAATGAGCGTCAAGCTCTCCATTCGGCAAATTATGAAAAAAATCGAAGAAATTGGTATAGATCGAGACAAACTGTCGACTGAATTTATTTTTGGAACACAGAGTGCGTGAGGACCAGAACGTCTTTTCATAGACATAAAAACTCAAGAGATGGACCCTTCGTATGCTTCTACTTGTCATATTTTGCGAAAGACTTCCGAGTGTTACCTTACTGGAAGTGAGAAAAAAGTCAGCATTCGCTGATTGGACTCTCGATTATTTGGAAACCTATCCCAATTTCGGCCAATGATTCAAGAACTGTGGTCAAATGATCATTCCATGCCTGTTGTATTCGCTGATTAGTTTCCAGACCAATTAAAGAGCGATCCCTATTTTGGGCCAAATATTTTGCATTCTTGACCATACGTCTTATTGGACTCTCGAGCATTTGGAAACAGATCCCAATTTTGCTCAATTATTCAAGAACTGGGGCCAACTAATTACTCCATGCGTCGCGCATTGGCTGATTGGATTCCAGAGCAATTGCAATCCTATACCACTTTTGGCCAAAATTTCAACTAGTCTGACCATTTCATTAGGCTCATTGGATTTTCGATCAGTTGAAAACAAAATCCCAAATTTTGGTCAACAATTTAAGATCTGTAGACAACTGACCATTTGATGTGTGGTGCATTCGCTCATTGAGCTTTAGAACTCCCGATCAGTTGAAATCCTATCCCAATTTTAGCCAATAATTTAAGATCTGAAGACAACTGACCATTCCATGAGTGGCACATTCGCTGATTGAGCTCTGGAACAGTTGGAAACCAATCCCAAAAACTGATCCTGATACTGACCATTCCATTCGACTGATTGGGTTTTCGGGCAGTTGAAGTTGGAAACCAATCCCAATTTCGGCTGATACCATAAAACAAAAAACAAGCATCCTATATCAGCATTCCGGACAGGTAACATGAACATGGCAGTATAGTCTGGTGGCAAGCCACAGACAGAGCAACCAACTTGAAGCAAATGACAAAAATACAAAGACTAGCGTGTATAGGGACAACCAGTGCGATGAGAAGAACCCCAACCTCTGGATTGGAGGTGATTCTGAATCTGCTGCCCTTAGATCTATACATGCAGGAATCAGCTGGCAAAAGCTCCTCGAGGATCAGCCAAACAAACAGCTGGATCCCGAGCCTCGCTGGGCATGCGCAGGTCCTAAAGAAATACGTAGAGAGCGTAGTTAAACTCTGACTATCTATCTCCCTATCTAGACTTCGATCGTTTCCGAGCATAGACGAATGGGACAAGAACGAACCCACAAAAAGGAAATCGATATTCATCTTCACAGATGGATCAAAGATGGACTGTGGAACAGGTGCTGGCATATTCTCAGAGGAATTAGTAATACACAAATCAATCAGGCTTCCTGATCATAGTAGTGTGTTCCAGGCTGAGGTGCTAGCAATCGCTGAAGCGGCTCATTTGGTGTCCATAATGGAAATACCACACAGTGATATCACCATATTCATTGACAGCCAAGCGGCTATAAAAGCAGTATCTGCTATCGAAATTAAATCGGCTTGTTCGCTGCTGTCGCGAAGAGCTCAGGGTTCTCTGCTCACAGCATAATGCTGATATCTGCTGGGTTCCTGGTCACAGGGACATAGACGGCAACGAGATGGCCGACGAACTGGCAAGAAATGGATCTGCTACAGATCATGACCAGGCATTACAAACGGTCGAACCACCACTCTGTAACCTCAGAGAAAGAGTGGAATACAAAACCCGAATGAAAGCCAATACCAGGTGGAAGTCATTGACTATCTGCGAAATATCCCGGAAGCTCTGGCCAGAATACAACGGAAACCGGACCAAAAAAACTTTTGCGGTACGACAGAAGCTCCTTATCTAAACTGGTAGGGGCTCTCACTGGTCACAACCCATACCATGAAACTAAATCTCAAGGATGACGATATCTGTAGAGGCTGCGGCGATGCGGAAACACATTAGGATACACCTCATTTCCTCTGTCACTGCCCGAGTCTCTGTCACCTGAGGGACAGAACACTTGGAAGCTACTGCTTCCAAGACATACAAGAGCTTTCCGATATTCCATTACCCTATCTTTACAGGTTCCTACGAACATCAGGATGGCTGGATAGAGTGGAGTAACCCGTAGTAACGATAAGGAAGGACGTAATCCAACCAAGGGTTTCACAATGGGTCCACATGGACCTAAGTGTGGCGGAATAGAGGATCCTCTACTCCACCAACCCGTAAACCTAACCTAACCTAACATGAACTCTGGCAATTTTAGTGTACCAGCCAAGGAGTAAATGGGGATATCATGCCACAAATTCGGCGAAATAGTGTAAGAAAATCGAAAATCGAAAGACTACAATCGTAAGAGACCCCCCAGACTTTGCAGAACGAGTTTCCCTTATTTTTTCGATTAAACCCTAAACCCTCGCTGCCATTGCAAATTCTGAAGGCAGTTGCGATATTGGCAAAAAGCCATAATAACAGTCCCAACTGATGTGTACTGAGTGTCTTCCATCCGCCAGCAAAAGCCCCAGATTTGACGAAGAACGTCGATGGATTGTTGCAGCCAAGAATGTGGTCTTCAAGGCAATAATGAAGGGTGCTATAGTTTTCTTATAGCTTTGTAGTGAAAAAGAAGGAAATAAAACCGTCTTTACAGAAAGGAGAGGAAATAGCAAAAAGGCTGTCGATCGAAAACATAGAGATGTGCCATTCCAAGAACGATGTCTGTGAGTTTTACAAAATTTCTGAACGTCAAAGCCATGGATAGAAGGCCTTAACAGAAACCTGTCCAGTTAAAGAAGGATAGAACCGCTAATGATGGGCAATCTTTCGATGTCAGGGCATTTAAGAAAATTTTACAAAAATTCTACCTAAACGTTGAAGCCAGGAATACAAGCCCTGAATAAAAACCTCTCGAGATAAACAAGGGAAAGATAATTAATGAAGTACAATCTTTCGATGTCAGGACATCTCACGCTATAAGGCAGAATCATTAAATATTGGCGACGAAGCGATGAAGACAGGATAGAAATACTTTATGCTTACCTAACAAGTCTGCTGGCAATTACAGTCTTCCTCCCAAGCTATACAAAGCTAAAGGAAATAACTAGCCAGAAGCATACACCGACTCATGAGCTGGGTGATAGTTTGCCTGAAGAATGGAGGCTCACCACCGATTTCCCGATCCACATAGAAGTTCCTCCACCTAAGCCCGCTTAAAAGATCCTTTCTGGAGCAATTTGTGAAAGCCTGTAACAAGCCTGCTGATAATTACAGTCTTCCTCCCGAGCTATACAAAGCTAAAGGAAATGGCTTAGCCAGAAGCATACACCGACTCATGAGCTGGATGATAGTTTGCATGAAGATTGGAGGCTCACCACCGATTTCTCGACCCACGAAGAAGTTCCTCCACCTAACCCCGCTTACTAGATCCTATCTGCCGCAATTTGTGAAAGCCTGAAACCGTTTACCAAACACCTCATTGGGCCTTATGGGTATAGGGAAGTCTACAGTTGATCGATCTTCATGTGTAGGCAGAGCATGGAGGAAACCCATCTGCTCCTTCGGCTTTTGTAGTCGAACAATATTCTCAGCAGAGGGGTTTCCTTACTTCTCAGCTTATAATAATGATGAATTGCTTTGATGTCAGCACGCTGTACTCTTCAAGTAGAAGATTTGAGGAGACGAATCAAACCAATTTTAGCCTCAGCAATTGTAGAAAATCTCAGCTTTGCCAAGTGAGGAATCGGAGCTGTCTGAGATCTTCACGGATAGGTGGAGCATAGAGGAAATCCAAATTTCCAATTCCATCATAAGAGCGGTTTGACTGAGTGATCTTACTGAGATCTCACTATTCAAGGTTGGTGGAAAAATATTGTCTTACCAGGACGCCGGGAGTTTCAACTGCAGGACCCTGTAAAGCTTTACCTTAAGCTTATTCGACAGCTTATTTCGACAGCAGAGGTTTAATTAGATGTTGACCTGGGGTACTCATTGCGTAACTTTCAAAACGATTATCGTTGACGATAGGAGACTTTCTGGGTATGTACCGTGTAATCTGTATACATGTGCTCACACACAATATAAAAATTAGACTCTACGTATCTGGCAAGTCTCCTACACTATCGTTATGTAAGTTACGGAATAAGTATCTACTTTGGAAGGCAAATCTGTGGTCTTACTCGTAAATTTTTTGTTTTTGAAAACGGCCACGTCCATTACGAATCCATTATCTCCGTTCGTGCCCATTTCATAAAATGTGATTTAATAGGGAGGTTGGCTTTGCCCTTTATGAATTTTGGACCTCCGCCATCGAATTCAATACATCAGAAGACGAGACGAAATTTGCAAGGATCTTGGATTCTGCTAAGATATGTAAATCAAGGTCTACACCAAAGACGTTTACCCGATATTACTGCATCGATATTGGATACATATAATGGTATGCCTCGGAAGTCGATCTTGAATTTCCAAACCGTTCGTAGGTATACGTGGATCTGGATTCGGGGGTATATTCGTTACCTTAATGTTAGGCAGCTTGAAGTCTGAAAATAATACTGATCTCTGCCTGTCCTCTTACATTCATTTCAAAGCAGATGATCCTTAGGGCTTTTTTCTACTTGAATGTGTAGGTTCAGGTATAGGGTATAGCAGGTTGGGAATATATTCAAATTCCATTGTTGCAATGGTTTACATTGGACTAACCGTGCCCCTATATAACACTTTTGTATCCTGTTCCATACAAAGGAGAAAGGGAAGAACATGTGGACCTGTTACGCAAATCGAAATGGAGAATACAGTCGTAAAATGAGAATCACAATAGGCATCACACTAAGGCCGACGTATAACGACAACAAAATGTAACCTCAATTTAAAATCAGCAAGATCGGAATTTAGTTACCTTTTTAGAGCTAAGAGATATTTTACCCCAGTCCAGCTTCTTCTTCTCTATAAAGCTCGAGCAAGACCAGGTCTTGAATATTGTTCGAATGTTTGGAGTTATTTCCAGAAATATACACTGAACTATTGGACTCTTTTCAAAGACGAGCAATCCGCCTTATATAACGGGTGATTTTTTAGCTGGTTTGGTTTTGGCAACACAAGTTTTGACAGCTGACGTGTGTTTAGTACCTTGTGTCACTGTCAAACAGCTTCAGTTTGGTTTGCAATTTAACCATGGATCGTCTTACAAATGAACAACGCTTGCAAATTATTGAATTTTACTATCAAAATTCGTACTCGGTTCGGAAGATTGTGACCAAATTTCGCACCAAATTTACTTTGTTGGACATTTAACCACCAACACGTTTACGTACTGTGCGTAGTGAAGAAAATATTGTCGATCCGGCGCCGTTCCCAGCAGTTAGGCCTTTGTTACAGCACTACGTGGAAAATTTTGCGGAAGGATTTGGGCGTAAAGCCTTTTAAGATACAGCTGGTGCAAGAACTAAAGCTAGCCGACCTACCACAACGCCGAATTTTTGGTGAATGGGCTCTTGGAAAGCTGGCCGAGGATCCGCTTTTTTATCGAAAAATTGTGTTCAGCGATGAGGCTCATTTTTGGTTGAATGGGTACGTAAATAAGCAAAATTGCCGCATTTGGAGTGAAGATCAGCCAGAAGCATTGCAACAGCTACCAATGCATCCCGAAAAAGCCACTGTTTGGTGCGGTTTATGGGCCGGCGGCATTATTGGGCCATATTTCTTCAAAGATGATGCGAATCGCAGCGTTACTGTCAATGGTGAACCCTACCGAGCGATGATAACAAACTTTTTTTTGCCCGAAATGGAAGTTCTTGACTTGCATGATATGTGGTTTCAACAAGACGGTGCCACATGCCACACAGCACGCGAAACAATGGCGCAATTGCGAGGCGAGTTTGGTGAACAGTTAATTTCACGTTTCGGGCCGGTCAATTGGCCGCCTAGATCGTGCGATTTGACACCATTAGATTATTTTTTGTGGGGGTATGTCAAGGCTAATGTCTATAGGGACAAGCCCACTTCGATTGACGCACTGGAAGCCAACATCCATGCATTCATTCGTGAGATACCGGCCGATATGTGTGAAAGAGTATGCCAAAATTGGACTCAGCGGATGGGCTACCTGAGACGCAGCCGCGGTCAACATTTGCATGAAATTATCTTTAAACATTAAATTGCAAGGTTCAAACTATCGATTCAAATAAATATTTCATTCATTTTTTCGAATTTTTTGTGTTTTTTTTTTAAAAAAAAGTTCTAAACCTCTTAAAAAAATCACCCGTTATACAGGACAAGCAAACGATGGAACGAACTGCTAGAAGTCGTATTTCCACCGATATACAATTAAAAACAATTCCAGACCAGAGTGCATAAAAACCTACAACCAACATCTCAGGGTGGTCATCTAAGAAAAATTTACTGAAACAAAGATTACTTCAGATGTGTAACACTGTTTGTAGATTGTCTCCCAAATGTCACATGGAACTGACGCATTCATATTGAGAATACATATTATATACTCAAGCTGTAACCTAAAGCCGGAATCATGTATCCATCTGTGGATACTTGCATTTGGTATTCCACTCAGACAGTGATATGAATCGGATTGTTTCTTTTTTTTTTAAGATACGTGAAATGAGATTTGGATGAGTATCTGCAAATTACTTATTAATGCTATGCGGAAACATTGGAAGACAGATATCCATAGTTTATTCAATTTAGCTCCTTAGTTCATAAAAAATTTATGCAATCTTCTGAGATGATACCTTTTTATCTCGTGTATGTTTTTTTGTATTCCTTATAAATGGAGGGCATACAATATTTTTTCAAGAGTTTTAGGTTTTAGTTCTTTCTCTTGATCTCTTTAAAATGTGTCTTTTATGTAATTTTGTTTTCTTCTTGTTAAGTCAAATGACTTTTATTGGTCGGAAGTAGTGGATATTTATTAGAGCACTCAGACTGGAAAAGTATGGTCAATAACATTACTTCACCACACCACCGTCGTTACCAAACATCCATCCTCGCTAAGCGATTTTCTTACACACCTGACCGTCTTCCCGTACCTTAATTAATTACCCGCTCCTTTTTGTGAAAATTTCCACATCACCGACTCTTCTCCGTACCGAACATTTTTTCAAAACCAATCTTGGTTTCGAACCGTTCGTATCCATTCAAAATAAAATCTGAAGAGTTTTTCACGACATTATCGGAAGTGCTCTTCGATCAGTCATTCGCAAGACCAGACAGATATATACCGCTATGTATGATATATTGGCATCTTAGCGCGTTTTGTGATAGATGGAAAGATTGATTTCGTATTACAAATTCTTGTGTTTTTTTACCCCATTTTGTAAGAGAAGACATTTTGGAATATTCTTCGCTGATGGAATGTTGATTGAGGAAATGAAATGACAATTTTTGGAGATGATTCTCGAAGCATTATTTGGAGTAATTCATAACTCCATTACAAATCAGGCGGATAGTTGATAACTCGAATGACTCGTTTACTAAAAAAAAATTGTTTTCAGATCGGAAAAGCCAATATTAAACTCCAAGTTTTTGACAGTCCAGAGATGTTCCTCTGCTGTTTAATATGTTTGCAGTGGAACAACATGGAAAGGGTTCTGGATTTCAGATTTTGTAAGGTACAGGGTGGCGCACGAATCGTGCTACAAAAATAAAACGTAATAACTTTTTTTCTGTGTGAGTAATCGGCTTATTTTTTTTTTATTTTGTAGGTTACTATTTAGATTTATAAAAATGGATGCTTGGGATACGGAGAAAAGAATTTGGATAGTGCAACGGTACCATGCTTTGCAGTCCGTCATTTCCGTCCAAAGGGAATTTAGGCGGGAGTTTGGCGGTAATCCCCCGAGTAGATGGACCATTATGAGGTTTGTAAACATGTTTGCCGAATCTGGAAGCATCGCACGAAGGCCGTACCATCGAGATGCCAATGTTCGGGTTCAGGATACAATCACAGCAGTAGCATCTGCAATACAGGCCAATCCGAGCGTTTCGACCCGAAACTTATCGGGGCAAATTGGAGTTAGTAGACGGTCATTACAACGGATACTTCATGACGATTTAAACTTGTTTCCGTACAAAGTCCAAATTACTAGCAAGTTAAACCCTCAGGATTTGCCTGTTCGCCTGGAATTTTGCCAAAAAATGATATCAATGGCCGAAGAAAACAACACATTGATCAATTGTTTGTTCATGTCTGATGAGGCCCATTTTGATCTTAACGGCAATGTAAACAAGCAAAATTGCCGTATATGGAAAGAGTCTAATCCAGAAATGCTCCATGAGACGGAACTGCACCCAGAACGAGTCACTGTGTGGTGCGCAGTTTCATCAAGGTGTATTGTCGGGCCGTACTTCTTTGAAGAAAACGGTGTAACCGTTACTGTCAATGGGGACCGTTATTTAAAGATGTTGAAGGAGTTTTTTTTACCCAGAACTGCGCCGAAGACGTATACCACTCATTAGCGTTTGGTTTCAGCAAGATGGAGCAACTGCACATATAGCCAGACCAGTTATGGCGGAGCTAAACAAAAAATTCGCAAACAAATTAATATCTAGGAACTCCACTCTTCGCTGGCCCCCAAGGTCACCTGACCTGACTGCACCAGACTTCTTTTTATGGGGTTATGTCAAGCAAGAGGTGTATAAAACGAAGCCCAGGAATTTAACTGAATTAAAGCAGTCCATAACGACAATAATTGAGGCGATCCTAACTTCAACTCTTCAGGCCGCAATGAATAATTTTTTGATCAGGTGCCGCATATGCGTGGGAGAGCGTGGAGGTCATTTGCGATCTATAATCTTTAAAAACAACTAACTATTTAAAATAAAATTTAATTTTCTAAGCAATAAAAAAAAAATGAAATACATCGATTAAAAAAAAAGTTATTTGAATTTCTTATTGTAGCACAATTAGTGCGCCACCCTGTATCATGGTTTCGATTAAGTTCTAAAATTCAAAATGGTCGGTTGACCAAAGAGAGAACAGAGCTTCATCTAAGATATCTTACTAAATCTGAATTTCGAAACACTGCCATTCTCAGCAGAGGGAAAGTTGTTCTACCAGGCAACAGTCGACGGGCAACAGACGGGCTCAGTGGCATGATGGCTAGTGCAATGAATTGCGGCGCAGAATGTCTGGGTTCGATTCCCAGCCGTAGCAACACCTAAATGATTTTTCACTTCTTCTCTCGTGATGACCTGATAAATCATTCAACTCTCATGAAAACCTTATCTTAAGTTAGCCGTTCGGATTCGTCATAAAACAAGAGGTATGAAAAAGCTATGCCCTGGGTACTAAAGAGCCTATTGCGCCAATAGTTTCACAATTTTAATAGTTTCCTTACTTCCCAGCTAATAGTAATGATGAATTGCCTTAATATCAGCCAGCTGTACTCTTTTAATCGATGAATGGCGGTGTGAAAAAGCTATGCCCTGGGTACTAAAGAGCCTATTGCGCCAATAATGTATATTTTAATAGTTTCCTTACTTCCCAGCTAATAGTAATGATGAATTGCCTTAATATCAGCCAGCTGTACTCTTTTAATCGATGAGGTGAGGAGACGAATGAAACAACTTATAGACTCCGCAGAAATTCCCAGCTTGCCAATTGACGAATCGTGTTCCACTTTTGGATTTGTCGGAGGTCATGGCGTAATCTGTAAGTGGAAAATGCCTAATGTAGATATGGTTGATTTTCAAAACTTGTAGGTTTTTTGAGAATCCTTGATTGCGAGCTATTTTATATGCTCCCCCTAGGTGATCCGAACCTAAAACGCTCATTCTACGTACGTATTAAGAATTATAGCAAATGCTTGGAAGGGCTTAGCTAAATCATTCCTAGACTTTTGATATTTGAGTAGCTGCCAGCGGTCCGTCAGCTGCCAGGTCCGCTGAGAAGTCCATCAATTGATTTACCGCATTGCCCTTGGGGCTTACCTATCTACTCATTTGATGGCCTGAGCTTCTCTTTAGTGTTTGACAAGTCGCATAGTTTCAAAAAGTAGTAAGCTCCAAGACTATGCTTTCTTTTGTAGGAGAGCGTTAAGCAACACAACGAATCGACCATGCAGTTCCAGCAAAAGTCATATAAACGTAAAGGTCTTGTTCCGTTCTTGCCTATTAGACATAGTGTCCAATAATGATGCATATGGTTGGAGTTAATATGAAGCATATATGGATCAATGTCATAAAGCTTTTCAAAGTCAGCTTTGGTCTAATTTGTTGGGTCATTTAGGTGCCGCTGCTTTGGTTTGATGTGCTGATAGCTTCTTGCGCTAAGCGAAGTTTTCATGTAGCGATGGAAATACCAAGTGTTCCGAATTCGGCTACGGTATAATTGTACCCCGCCTAGCGAGTTCATCAGTCTTAAAAGTGGATAGAGAAATCCTCGGTCCTTTTTGACGAAAACTATTCGGCCTTGATCGCGTTGACTAGCTATAGAGATGAAGATTCAACCACAAAGCTTTACGTAGTTCACCTGGTCAAAAAAAACTCTGCATTTGGAGCTTTAGAATGACTAAGACATGTGGGTGCAGTGGCCTGGTGGTTAGTGCGTAAAAGTGCTAAGCGCGGGGTCCCTGGTTCAAATCCGCAAAGTGACAACGCCTAAGCTTTTTTCACTGCTCCACCTTTTCAAAAATCTGGCAAACATCCATTTACGCAAGTTCGTCGATAACTGTCAAATATTTGAAACGTTAAGACCCAGGACCTAGCTTTTTTCTTGCAACCAATCTTGTGTGCATGTGAACTGCTTGCACGATGGAACCTAAAATTTTATGTCGAATCCGAACGGCAAAGTGGAGATAAGTTTTCCGTGACTTTTCGATGCTACTCGGTGGCCAGAGTACCTGATTCAAATCCTCAAAGCGACTACACCTAAGTTTTTTTTCACTGCTCCACCTTTTTAAAAAATCTGAGAAGCATCCATTTGCGCGCGTTCGTCAATACCTGTAAAGAATACACATTTTTGGCGAACCAGTATCGTAAAGACCCAGGACCTAGCTTTTTTCTTGCAATGTGCAGTGTACATGCACACTGCACATTGCAAGAAAAAAACTTCTGTACGATGGAACCTAAAATTTTATGTCGAATCTGAACGGCTGAGTGGAGATAAGTTTTCCGTGACTTTTCGATGGTACTCGATTGATTTTTCAGATCATTGCGATTACAGGGCCAGTGAAAATCATTTTCGCGTTGTCACGTTTGGAGTGCTGTCCACCACAATAGTATCGGTGGTATACCGAGATATACAGCCAGTATGTGATGCGAGGAAACATTCCCTCTGTTTATTATATTTGGCGTACAGCTTAGACCCATGTACCATGCTTTGTCTGAGAATGCTAGGCTCGTGCCGTTTAGTGGCTTAGACCCATGTACCAAACTTTGTCTGAGAATGCTAGGCTGAATCTTGACACAGAATCTTGTATTTCCTAGTAAGCTTACTTCCGGACCTTACCTCACTATCCATTATTAAAAAAAACTTTAAGGAACATCTGAAGGAGAAGCCTTTGCTAACAATCCGCATCAAGGCCAAATTCGCCAACATAAGCCTTATATGCACTCATGCTCCGACGGAGGAGAAAGATGATAAAACTAAGGATTGCTTCTACGAGCTCCTCGACAAAACCTATGAGCGACTACCAAAGTAAGATGTTAAAAATCGTGCTGGGAGATTTTAACGCAAAGGTTGGAAGAGAAGGCATCTTTAGCAGTACTGTCGGAAAATTTAGCCTACACGACAACACGTCTGGTAACGGACTTACGCTAATTGACTTCGCTTCGGAACGAAATGCCACTATAGCCAGCACACGGTTTCCTCACCTCGATATCCATAAGGGACATGGCGGTCTCCAGATCAACGAACAGTCAACCAAATTGATCACATTGCGATAGACAAGAGGCACGCATCCAGTATTTTGGATGTCCGAACCTTCATCGACTCGGACCACTACCTTGTTGTAGCCAAGGTAAAAAAAAAGGAGACCCTGTGAACTGCGCCAACTACAGAGGCATAGCTCTCCCCAACATCGCCAACAAGATCCTATCTTCCGTAACATGTGAACGCCTGAAGCCGTTTACCAACAGCCTGATCGGCACTTATCAGTGTGGTTTTAGGCCAGAAAAGTCCACAATCGATCAAATGTTCACACTTCGGCAGATCTTGGAAAAAACCCAAAAAGTCCAAATCGATACCCACCACCTATTTATCGATTTCAAAGCCGCATACGACAGCATTTATAGAGACGAACTATACAGAGCCATGTCTAGTTTTGGTATACCGTCCAAACTCGTCCGTTTGTGTAGGATGACGATGGAGAATTCTTGCTGCATCATCAGGGTCGGAAACGACCTCACCAATACCAAAAAAGGATTTAGGCAAGGCGGTGCGTTGTCATGTGATTTCTTTAATTTGATTCTTGAGAGGATTGTGCAAAACTCCCGAGCCAGCGCCAGAGGCACAATTCTCCAAAAATCGGTGCAACTACTAGCATACGCCGACGATATTGACATCATTGGTAGGACTCAACGTGATGTCATAGCCACGTTGCTAGTATAGAGAAGGAAGCGGCAAAAATGGGTTTAGCAGTAAATGAGGATAAGACTAAGTATATGCTGTCAACACGAAAGGACACACAACATCGACGAATTGGACAGAACGTCACCATTGACAGATATAACTTTGAGGTAGTACGGGCCTTTGGTTACCTCGGCTCCGCTATTAACTCTGACAACAACATCTCGTCAGAAATTAAACGAAGAATTACTCTTGCCATTCGCTGTTTGTTCGGGCTAAGAAGACAATTTAGTAGTAAAGCCCTCACTCGAACTACTAAGGAGATCCTATATAAGACCCTGATCATCCCAGTCCTGCTCTACGGCGCTGAAGCATGGATCGTATCAAAAGCGGATGAAGAAATCCTTGGTCGATTCGAGAGAAACATTCTTCGAAAAATCTTCGGTCCCGTTTGCGTTGACGGGCTATGGAGACGAAGATTGAACCACGAACTATACAAGCTGTACAGCGACATACCACTGGTCAAAAAACTCCGCATTGGACGTTTAAGATGGCTAGGGCATGTAGAAAGAATGGACACCAATACTCCGGCTCGCAGAGTCTTCGATTCCCAACCAGACGTCGGACGCAGTAGAGGAAGACCTCGCCTTAAGTGGCGCGCACAAGTAGAAACCGACCTCAACCAACTTGGAGTGCGCAACTGGAGGCATTTAGCTAAGGACCGGGCTAATTGGAGAGGCATGTTGGTTGAGGCCCAGGTTCATCCCGGACTGTAGCGCCACTTAAGTATGTAAGTAAGAAGGCGAAGCCTCAGCATTTTTAGATTTAATCACCTAATACAAGCCTATAGTGATCTAGCCCCGTATTAATAAACGCTGAGTAGCTAATCAGTGACTAATTTTTGACATTTGCACGAGTATTTGTTATGGGAAAAGCTGTCATGTTAGTCATTGATTAGCTAATCAGCGTTTATTAATGCAGGGGCTAGTGGTTAGTGCGTTACAACACTAATAACAGGGTCTCTGGTTCAAATCCCAAAAGCAACAACACATCCCTATCACTTGCGAAAGTCTGACAAAGAGTATTAAACTGTCATGAAGAGCTTCTCAAACTTGCCGTTCAAGTAGGCGTTAAATTGGAGGTTTGTGGCAAAAATACAAATTAAGGAAGATGCTATTTTTGAAGGCCTCTATGGGCCGTTTTTTTTTCATTTCAAGGGAAGTTTATACAAAGAAATATTTAAAGCTATTTCTTGTTAAATAACTAAATGGAAACAATAATAAACTTTACTTCACCCAAACTACAAAAATTACCACCCTCACCATACCTCGAAAGTAGAAGATATCCTTCTGAAAAAAAACCCGCAACAAATGTCCACTCAACTGATGTGAAAATGTGTATCCGCAGTAAATTAAAAAAAAAACTTTTTAATTGCAATAATAACTAAAAATATTCAATTTCAGAGCTCACAGAGCATAAACTTTCAAACCTCTGAAGTGAGTTTGTAGTGTCATCGTGCCATTGTTGTAGAGACCACTTCCTTGGTAATTGGTGGACATTTCCTGTGCATTTCCCAGAGGGTATGACAAAGTGCGTACACTCACGACTGACTGCAATCCGTCTAGTCTCTAAGAGACAAGTTCTATTGTTCTAATTAAATATTAATTATCCGTGAGGGAAATAGAGATATCAGTTAACATTGTACGTGTTATCCTAACCTCAAAAAAATCTTTTTTTTAACAACTATTGGCATGCAATCGATAGTTTTATCAGATCTGCATGACATGCGTTTGTATGAATGAAAAAGGAACAAAAACAGTTTTTTTTTGTAAATACTCTTGTCCAGGGGCATCATTACAGTTATCACAACCTAGAGGTCTAATAAACAAATATCTAATCTAGTTTTCAATGGCGCTAAAGTTTATCTGTGTGGAGTGGTTATGGTGGAGTAGTAGATAGAAATGACGAAAGTTATGCCGCGGAAGTGAAATTTTATTTACACCTGACAGATGAGCTTTATACTTTTTCAAAACTAGTTGGATACGAACTTTTCAATTTTGATTCAGTATCCTTAGGGTTTATTTGTTTTGAAAAGTAGTTTGAAACACAGAGAGGATGAGGGGAGGAATGACGTTATACTATCTGAATATCCTGTATGTGATTACTAGTTAGTAGGTATTTCCAACGGAAAGTTGACAAATAAAACAGTCACAGTAATACTGCAACAATAAGAGACGAAAGAAGAGTTTTTCCAAAACTAATTCACACTCATTTTTAAATCATCGAAGTTGATAAAAAGGCACAACAGTGTCTGAAAATGTTGCCATATTATATTCTGTCATCCAAGCTATTGTTAATTAAGTCCATGAATTCAGATATAAAACATCAAAGCTTATAAAGGGTTTTTCAACAGCGACAGGGACAGCAAACGACGCCATATTTCTTGTCGCTCTTTTGACATTTCTCTTCAGTAAGGTTTGCCATTTCATGATGAAAAGATATACGAGCCAACAACGAGTCGAAATTATTAAAATTTACTACCGAAATTAGGAGTCAGTGGCCTCAATGTTAAGAGCGCTACGTCCAATGTATGGTCGTCATAATCGTCCTAGCAGATCAACAATTGAGCGTCTAGAGAGAGAAAAATTTGAATCCACAGGCACAGTACAAAATGTTTCCGTGCCAGTGAGACAAAGAAGTGCCCGTAGTGTCGAGAATATTGCTGCCGCTGAGGCTTCAGTAGAAGAAAGCCCAAATGTGTCTCTTGTCTCTCACACGTCGTTCTCAAGCGTTGGGCATCTGTGACGTCGTTATGACGAATTTTGCGAAAAGATCTTGGCCTACATCCTTACAAGATTAAATTGACGCAAGAACTGAAGCCGCTTGACCGCCAGAAGCGTCGTATGTTCGTGAATTGGGCTGAGCCTTGAAAATGATTCGGATTTTCATCGAAAAATCATCTTCAGCGATGAGGCTCATTTCTGGCTGAATGGCTTCGTCAATAAACAAAGTATGCGGTATTGGACACACGTACTCCATGAGTCATCATTGCATCCCGAAAAAAATACGGTTTGGTGTGGTTTATGGGCCGGCGGCCTCATTGGGCCGTATTTCTTCCGTGATGATCAAGACCGGCACGTTACTGTGAATGGGAATCGCTACCGTTCAATGATAAGCGAATAATTTTGACCCCAATTGGAGGAGGACTTGGAGGACATGTGGTTCCAACAGGACGGCGCCACAAGCCACACAGCGAATGTCACATCAATTTATTAGAAACCAAGTTTGGAAAACGTGTTATCTCACGAAATGGTCCAGTCGCTTGGCCGCCTCGGTCGTCCGAGTTAGGGCTACGTCACGTCTATGGTCTATGCCAACAAGCCAACGACGATTGATGAACTTCGTACGAATATCGAACGTGAAATTGCAGCAGTATCGGCCGATTTATGCTTGAAAACCGTCGAAAATTGGGTTCAGCGTCTGGACTTCTGCAAGCGTGCCCGTGGTGGCCATGCAAAAGAAATCGAGTTCCATACATAATGGCATCGAACGTACTTTCACAGGAATAAAGAATTTCATTGATATCCAAAACCGTTTTTGTTTTATTTAAAAAAAAAAATATTTAGCGCTCTTATTGAAAAACCCGATACAAAAGAGGACATGGCGGTCTCGAGATCAAGGAATGGTCAACCAAATTGATCACATTGTGATAGACAAGAGACACGCATCCAGTATTTCGGATGTCCGAACATTTCGAGGGGCTACCATCGACTCGGACCACTACCTTGTTGCAGCCAAGGTAAGGAATGCGGATATCCACCACGCCACAACAAACCAGAAATACTTTGAAGAATTTTAATGTCGAAAGACTGCAATCTCAAGAGACCACCAAGGCCTTCGCGCAACGCGTATCCCTTAACCTCTCGATTCACACCATACCACCAGCATCTGATGTCGAAGAACAATGGCAACGATGCCAACAAGCCATTAGATCAGCCGCAACTGATGTGCTAGGTTTCTCGTGGCCACCAGCAAGAAACCCCTGGTTTGATGAGGAATGCCGACAGATGCACGCAGCAAAGAACGAGGCCTACAAGGCTAAGCTGCAGGTGAAGAAGAGAGCTGCCATTGAGCTCTATAGGCAGAGAAGAAGGGAAGGACACCGGCTTTTCAGAAAGAAGAAAAGAGAGCAAGAAAAGCGCGCGATCGAGGATATAGAGAGGTGCCACTCCAGGAACGATGTTCGCCAGTTTTACCAAAGTGTAAAACGTCAAAGCCAAGGATACAAGGCTCGAACAGAGTCCTGTGGTGATGAACAAGGAAATATCGTAGTTGAGACACAGTCTCTCTGCTGAGGATATGGAAGAACCACTTCTGCAGACTGCTAAACGGCGATGACGAACAACATTCCGCTGTCAGGCAGAACGAACCATTTAATATTGGCAACGGCAGCGAAAACTGCCAGCCACCCGACCTAAGTGAAGTGAGGATAGCAATATCTAAACTCAAGCTTAAGAAGGCCGCCGGAAATGACGGCCTTCCCGCTGAGCTTTATAAAGCTGGCGGAGATGACTTGGTAAGTAACATCCACTAACTCATAAGCCGAATCTGGTCGGATGAAAGTATGCCTGATGAATGGAACCTCAGCATCGTTTGCCCGATCCACAAAAAAGAGAACCTCTGAACTGCGCCAACTACAGAGGCATAAGTCTCCTCAACATCGCCTACAAGATCCTATCTGCCGTAATATGTGAACCGTTTACCAACAACCTGTGTGGTTTTATGCCAGGAAAGTCCACAACCATCAAATTTTCACACTATGGCAGATCCTGGAAAAAACCCAAGAAGTCCAAATCGATACCCACCACCTATTCATCGATTTCAAAGCCGCATACGATAGCATTTATAGAGACGAACTATACAGAGCCATGTCTAGTTTTGGTATACCGCCCAAACTCGTCCGTTTGTGTAGGATGACGATGGAGAATTCTCGCTGCACCATCAGGATCGGAAACGACCTCACCGACACATTCGATACCAAAAAAGGATTTAGGCAAGGCGATGCGCTGTCATTTTTTCTTGAGAGGATTGTGTCCCGATCCAACACCAGAGGCACAATTTTCCAAAAATCGGTGCAACTACTAGCATACGCCGACGATATTGACATCATTGGTAGGACTCAACGTGATGTCATAGCAACGTTGCTAGTATAGAGAAGGAAGCGGCAAAACTGGGTTTAGCAGTAAATGAGGATAAGACTAAGTATATGCTGTCAACACGAAAGGAGACACATTGGACAGAACGTCACCATTGACAGATATAACTTTGAGGGACTTTGTCTACCTCGGCTCCGCTATTAACTCTGACAAAATCTCGTCAGAAATCAAACGAAGAATTACTCTTGCCAACCGCTGTTTCTTCAGGCTAAGAAGGCAATTTAGTAGTAAAGCCCTCACTCGAACTACTAAGGAGATCCTATATAAGACCCTGATCATCCCAGTCCTGCTCTACGGCGCTGAAGCATGGACCGTATCAAAAGCGGATGAAGAAATCCTTTGTCGATTCAGGAGAAAAATTCTTCGGAAAACCTTCGGTCCCGTTTGCGTTGACGGGCTATGGAGACGAGGATTCAACCACGAAGTATAGTTCGTATAGTATAGCTGTACAGCGACATACCCCTGGTCAAAAAACTCAGCATTGGACGGTTAAGATGGCTAGGACATGTAGAACGAATGGACACCAATACTCCGGCTCGCAGAGTCTTCGATTCCCAGCCAGACGTCAGACGCAGTAGAGGAAGACCTCGCCTTAAGTGGCGCGCACAAGTAGAAACCGACCTCAACCAACTTGGAGTGCGCAACTGGAGGCAGTTAGCTAAGGACCTGGCTAATTGGAGAGGCATGTTGGTTGAGGCCCAGGTTCATCCCGGACTGTAGCGCCACTTAAGTAAGTAAGTATCATAAAATTTTCTATTAAATAAAGCTAATATCAGAGTCGTTAACATTAAGTTCACATTGAATTTGTATACCTCTAAAACGCCCATTACATCGCAATTGGAAACCCCCTTTGTAATTAATAAAAACCAATGCTGTCAGATTTTGTATGTTTCACCAAGTAAATCTGACAAGTACACGCATGTAAGTTGTATATGAATTAAATCGTTCAACTACTCGTATCAACCATAATGTTGTGTTGCGTGTTAAGATAAAAAACAAATCATTCAGGTGCGCGTTCAGTATGCTAACAAGCTTCCCTTAAGTTGGTTTACTGTCCCCTAGTGAAGGGCCCTCTGCCAAACCGTTTTTTTAGTGCGTGCGGGTCTACAAAGCTTTCGTTTTTAGTTCGGTAAGGTTCCAAATTTTTCCTAATTGATTTCACATACTTATCTGAGATTTTATCGCGAAAAGATTTGTCATACGTGGTGGGTGTATATTGGTGTGTGGTTAAAGTTCAATTGGTTAATGAATGCCGGGCTCTATTATCGAGTTCATTAAATATTTAAAGGATTATTGTATCACTAAATGATACACACATTCCTTAATATTTGGTTCATCAACTGTTTTGGAATAATTCATGATATCACCACAAAAATTCGCTGTTATCTATTTTGTCGGCAAGTGCAGTTGTGTTCCGATATGGGAAGTGATAACGTTCCATATAAAAGAAGCAAATATCTATTTCAATTAGACTGACATGGTAAACATCTGTTAGACAAACAGTAAATATCTGAAATGCAGCGAAAACATCAACAAATGAATTTGTCACTAATTTATCAATTTTTAAGTAATACAGTGCACATGTACATATGTTTATGTTTATACGATAGATAGCTAAAAGATTTATTTGATTAATTTAACAATTTGGTGGAATTCGTGACAACATTTTTGAAAAAAAAAACATTTTAAATCCGTTGAGTAGGTACTTAGAGTGAAGGAGTGAAATGATTATTTATGGTACCACGAGTTGTCTTAAATTGAAGTCAATTCAACTTCGGGATAAGTGATCACGATCAGTGATCTTACATGTTTTCAAAATTTCCTATTGACAAGAACATGATAAATTCTGTTAACTACCGAAAAGTTAGTGGAAAATAAATATTTTATCATTATTTAAACAATTTTTGTAAAACCATCTACGATGTAACGATGCATTCTGCAGCATATTTATGGAAAATCATCTTTAAGGTGGAAACCCAAGAGTATGGAGTTTAAAATGTGGTTTTCCTTTCAATGCGTCTATTTGTTTACAACTTACGGGTCCGCCATGTAACGTTTTTTTTTCAACTAGTGCTTATTTCGTGAATGGTAACACTTAGCTCATGTCTGATTTGACAGATAATAAGTTTTATCCTTCCGCTGAACGAATATGGTTGTGTATACGCTTGAACAACGCTGGGATATATTGCGACATTACTTTGAAAATCATGGTAATGTTGCAGAATGTGTGCGAAAATTGCGTACGGATTTTGGAAACAGAGAAGCACCGTCATCTCCCTATGTTCGTTATCTTGTGAAAAAAGTGAAAGAAACTGGAATCCTCATCGATAAACCAAAGTGTGAAAAGCCAAAAACAGTGCGTACATCCGAGAATATTGCTGCTGTGGCAGAAAGTGTGCGTGAGGCGCCATCAACATCAATTCACCGTCGTGCTCAACAATTGAACATTTCGGAGACATCATTGAGACGAATTTTGCATAAAGACCTTGGTACGACGCCATACAAAGTCCAATTGGTTCAGGAGTTGAAGCCAACTGACCATCCAATGCGTTTTCGCTTCGCTAAGTGGGCCTCCAGAGGCATAATTGGGCCATTTTTCTTCGAAAATGAGCAAGGAGTGGCCGTTACCGTCAATGGCGATCGTTATCGGGCCATGTTGAACGAATTTTTGTTCACAATAATTGAAGAGGAGGATATTGGCAACATTTGGTTTCAACAGGACGGCGCTACGTGCCACACAGCCGAAGCTACACTCGATGTTTTGCGCCCTGTTTTTGAAGATCGCATTATCAGCCGCAGAGCTGATGTCGTTTGGCCACCTCGGAGCTGCGATTTGACACCGTTGGACTATTATTTGTGGGGTGCCGTAAAAGATAAGTGTTACGCCGTCAAGCCAGAGACAATTGACGCTTTAAAGGAAAATATTCGTGAATACATTGGTGAAATACATCTGCACACAATCGATAATGTGCTTAAAAATTGGACCGAGCATGTAGGCTACTGCATGGCCAGTATTATTATTAACCGGAAGGATTGTACTTTCAAATAAAAAAAGAAATTTGAGAAAATATTCAGTAGTTTTTTTTTATAGCATTTTCAAAAAAAAAAAAGTTATTTGGCGGACCCTTTAGTATAGACTCAACCATATACAAGGTGGCGCAAAAGTTGTCACCCGATGTTTTGATAATCTGGCTATTTAATAGCAAATTAATCAGCATCCCAAGTGAATGATGGACTTGCAGACATGTTAGCACCTTAATGAACGAATTAACGCTAGTCAAAGCACTTTCAATGTTCAGGAATGCAACCATACTCCTTGCAGTATAACGACTTTTCGATAATACGTACTAATGTGTGTAGGGCTGTTTCTACAGATTTGATCTTGCAGTACGCATAGATAGCTGCATATATCAATCAATATTTCCAGAGTTTTCAGAATGAATGATGATAAGCTAATCGGTCTCAGGTCTTTTGGATTGTCATGATAACTTTTACCAGATTTGGGTATGAATACTACTTTCACTTCTCTCCAAACCTTCTGATCGATGCAGCCCCTAAAAAGGGCTTTCAACCATGGTAGGGTGAGATCCAAAGTGCGCTGAAGCTTGGCTGGTACAATGCCGCAAGTCCCGTGGATTTAAAGGGTTTGAAGCTGTGTATTGCCCAAAGTAGCGTGGCTTAAAACTTTGTATGAATGAAATTTAGATATTCACGCGCCGTCTAAATGTCTTGGCCAGACATTTTTTTTATAATACCAGACGATTTGGCAAAAAATAACGTTTTTCTGAATAGTGGGCGGATTTTGAAAATGTTTGCACTTTGATAACTTGACATTTCGCTTGAGACGTCAGGTAAGATATCTCATATGTCAAAATCACCGCTTATGCAAAACATTGGCCGTATTTCGGATTTAAGATTAAATTTGAAAAATATGGTAAGGTCATTTGGAATGCAAAATTTTACTGAATGTTAAAGTAAATGTCAAACTATGCCAACCCTTATTTTGCAATTTCATTTACTACATGTAAAGATTTTTACTAACTTCAATCTATTCAGAATAATTATTCTTTATCAGAAAAGTAAGGGTAACCTTACATAATTCAAAAATTATAAAGTGCAAGAAGCGGTAGATCTACCAAAAAAATCCAGGGACGGAATCAAGTAAGGTGGTAGTTGACTGTCACATTTTTTATGTTCGTTTTTGACTATGCACTATTCTTTGCTCTATGTCAAAGCAAAGTGATCAACAAAATGGTTTCGTTGTCCTCGCATCACTTAAAATTCTGTCAAAAATGAAATGTCATTTTGGGTGCCCGAGTTTTGTTTCTTCTCCATCTTGGAGATTTATTTAGTTTATTGATGATAAAAGTACATTATTGAATATATATGTCATATGTCAAAATTCATAGATTTTCAAAAAAGCTATTTGAAGCTATGGATGTTTCCTTAAATGCCTTTTTGTTTTATGGTTCTGATTTGGACAATCTAGTATCTAAACCTTTTTCTGCACTTACCGTTGAGTAAGAACACATAAGTTGTAAGTGGAAATGTCAAAATCAAACTGTCAGTTGCTTTTATTTTATTTGAATAGTCCTATATGATGAAACTTGATAGTTTTGTGCAATTTCTTTTTTGTGAATAATGTAGGAATTGAAATTAAGTCTCATTCAGGCAAACGTTATCATTTGTCATATTATCGCTCTGATCCGAAGAAGTACCTGGAAGCCAGCTCAAAGTAAGTTCGCTTTGAGAATCATCTAAAATCCACTACAATATCTCTTCGAAATATCCAATTCTATTACCCAATGTTTTGTTTATACCCCGTGTATTAATTAACGATGATTAGCGTATCAATGACTGACATAACAGTTTTTTTAACATAAGAAATACTTGCGCAAATGTCACTGATTAGCTACTTTACGTTTATTAATAAGGGTGCTGGCACAGCCCGCCATATGTTTTTGTTATTGTTTTTCATGTGTTTTCATCCACTCCGCCCGCCCGTACCATGAAGCTACTGAGCAAAAGTTTCTGTTTTTTGTTCTCAATGCGTCATCTGTATAGAATTCAAAATCTTTGGAACAAACCCAGATGAATTGCAGGAGATATGTTCATAAACGTCATAAATGTCATCAGTGTCTGGCAGATCCCTATTTTTTTGACTGCAGATTGTTTGTTTTCAATAAAATGTATCTTTTCCTAAAACTAAGCTATTAATTCATAAAAGAATTCTGGAAAAAAAATCAAATGTTGAGGACGGTGCTATATGACATTAAAAACGTTGATCCATTCGTCTCCTTTGTTATTAATTCACAATTAAGATTGAGCACAACTTCTTTCGCGATCATTTCTAATTTTTTTCTGACGCTTATGAACATTCAGTGACTACTTAAAATTGTACTTAGGCCTGCTTAAGCCCATGTTCTGTAGAATGAGTGTATTCATTAATGCAACAAAGAACAGAGACGATTAGACTAGCGCAGATTTTCGACTTTTATGAAAACACCATAGGTCTGTTCCCGTACAAAATAATATTTACTGGTTATTACTGACTTTTACTGAGTAAAAGAGAGAGCTCACGAGAGAGCAAAAAACTAACACTCCATAAAAATCTGTAAAAAAATGTACTGCAGAAATTTCTGTTGGTAAAAATCAGTAAACTGTCAATTGGTATCTAAAAGTGACAACTCGCTTGTTTTGACAGGTGATTTATGTCAGTTGTTTTTAAAAGGCATACAAAATATAAAATTTTACTGTTTTTTACTTAAACGGGTTCCCGTACTTTTTGGTAATTTTGTCTCTTTCTGACATAATTTACCCCCACTCCAAGAAATTTGAGAATTTACTAATTTTTACTGCAAAAGTACGGGAACAGATCTCATATGTCTTTAAATGACATAGGTATGATGTATTTCTGGAATCGACATACTTCAAAATTCGAACGCATCTTTACTTTTTGTTCTGACAGTATTTACTAACCCGGGGTTTGTATTGGGGAGTATCAAAATTTTAATTTCTGTCATGGGCATAGGTTTGTGAGTGATGTGCAACTTTCAAGTGGTGGCAGGTTCAAATTACTGCCACGAAATTTGTTGTCATTACCATTCAAATGTCATAATTCACTGAAAAGTGACAGGTATAAAGGGTCTTCCAATAAAGTACTTCTGGAAGCTTTCTCTTGACAACGAGATCTTTTATATGGCGGGAGTACAGACTCTTGGATGTTTTGCTTCGAAATATGAAAATATAAGTTGTTCAAGGTGAAACACAAGTTATGAATACATAAAGTACGAAGCGAGTGTGATAAATTATAAAATTGAAATTGATAACCTGTGTCATTGCAAAGTGTAAATATAAATGCGATTACAAAGAAATTTGATACGTTTTTGTGTAATAAAGATTATTATGTTCTTCTTTTCGCAAACAACAACAGCTCTTAATATTTATTTGATTTATAATTTCATCTGTTCTTTATTTGGACCTTTTACAAAATTGTCATGAATTGTTTATACAAGAAATATACCCCCGACGAATTTACAATCATAGAAATTATATAGCTGTCAGGTTATGACTTTTTATTTGACACAGACGTTGTCGCGAAGTACTCTATGTGTATCTCCATCGTGACGTTTAATTTTTGTGCGTTCTGTCTGCTATTTTCAATTTACGACGCCAACATTTGTGTTTCGATTTATTTAGTACTGTAAGACTATACCTGTCACAAAATTGTACTTAATATCAATTTTGTGACAGGTATACTTTTTGTTTTATAATTTATGCAATGCGGATTATTTGTTGAGCATTTTGTTTCAGAAAACTGGATTGAAAACTTTTCATATGATTTATAAGAAAGAATTCAATTTTGTGGAACCAAGAGAATTTCATTAAAAACATATAAGAAGGTTAAAATCCTCTATGCATATCGTTTAATACCCTATCCCATCCCATCCTTAAAATTAGTATCCCCAAAATGTGGGCTTTATGGCCATAAAATATTGAAAATGACGTTATCACACAAATTGTTCAGACGGTTTATCAAAATCTTCTATGGAAAGTTTTTTCAAATCTTTTAAAAATGTACCAAACAAACGCAAACGAAAACGCCCCCAAAAAGTGAGCGTTGCAAAAAACTTTGTATGGACGAAATATAGATATTTAGATTCTCTAAATATGTTGATCAGACCTTTTTTTTAGTTCCTTCCGGTTTGGCCAAAAACTACGTTTTTCTAAAAAAAAAAAAAAAAGAGGCGTTGCAGATTTTTAAAAATGTTTACACTTGTTTTGCTTCGTCGCCCAGAGAGTCTATATACCAAATTTCAACACTTTAGCTCAAATTTAAGGCCCAAAAATCGGTGACACACAGACGGACAGATAGACAGACATGATCGACTCAGCTAACGATTCTGAATCGATCCATATACTTTGAGGTATATCTTTCGAAATTATTTCTCTATGTTACAAACTTAATGTCAAAACTAATATACCCCGATGGTATAGGGTGTAAAAATAGTTAGGCAAAAATGAAGATCTGGAAACATTTACTGGAAATTTGGGATTGTCGAATCAATACACCTTAACAAGAAATTGATAATATTCCCCTACTCCTACCAAACATTTTGGAGGAATTGGTAAATGTCGACCATGATGACACTCCTACCTCATCGGGGACTCGATTTGCTTCGTCAACGAAATACCTTAAACAATTTTTTATATTTTATTTATTTTTATATATTTCTCAGAAGCTCCAGCATGTTCGAACATCTCCTCAAATGGACGGTAGTTTTCATTTTAAATACACCGCTGCTGACAGATTTTAGTTTTTGAAAAGACTGCAATTCTGTCAACTCAGTAGCTAGCCATGTAACTCCCTTTTGACAGCGATATACGATACAAGCTACAGATACACATTAGGGTCAATCCTTAACTTCATGGACACGAATTACACTAAATCGTGTTCCTTTGTTGTCAAGGATCAAATTTCAGATCAAAATCAGAAATTACCAATGGAAAACTTTAGAACTTTTAAAGCTTCTTGAATGAATTCTGAAATGAAATCTAGAAGAAAATTGCACTTCTAAAAATTGACGACTGGAAAAGTATATCCGTTCGGGTACTTTTATGTAAAGAAAAAATTAAAAATGTCAAATTTCCAATATCAAGAGAGAATTCTCTCATTTCATCAACGAAAAGTACGTCTACAATTTCACAAAGAAAATTAAAAATTCATTCACGACAAACAAAAACATTCCTCCACTGTTTTGACTATAAAACCATCGAAGATTATTCATAGGAACTCAAATGTTACAAAACAAATCATTAACACTTTAGTCATTAGAATTCTCTAAAATTCACTAAAATCTCACAGTTCGTTGCTTGAAAGGCAAACTGACATATGTCAAAATTTGGCAATTTAAAGTTACCTATACGGACCGATTCGCAAAAAAAATAAACATTTTCTATCCAACCGTCAAATCTATGGCTTTAAACTGACAGCGTGAGGGCGTAAGTTTCGTTTGTCATCTAATGAAACATAATAGGCCTGTTCCCGTACAAAATAATATTTACTGATTCTTACTTATTTTTACTGATTTTTGCTTATTGCCGTTCCCGTACGCAAAAATAAGTAAAGGAGACAGCTCTCGAGAGAGCAAAAAAACTACACCTCCATAAAAATCTGTAAAAAAAAATTTACTGCAGAAATTTCTGTTGGTAAAAAACAGTAAAGTGTCAGTTGGTATCTAAAAGTGACAACTCGCTTGTTTTGACAGGTGTTTTGTGTCATTTGTTCTTTCAAAGACATACAGAATATATAATTTTACTGTTTTTTACTTAAACGCGTTCCGGTACTTTTTGGTAATTTTGTCCCTTTCTGAGATAATTACCCCCACTCGAAGAAATTTGAGAATTTACTAATTTTTACTGCAAAAGTACGGGAACAGACCTAATAATAGGGGTATTTATGCATCGTCGGAAAGTCGTTGTAAATGTTATAATCGTGGTAAATGAACCGTCAAAATTTGTATTGGAAATCTTTTCCAACAATGTCGGAATTTTCTCACAGGAATTGGGTGCGTAAACTGAGATGGTAAACGTTGTAAATTTTTGAAATGCTATTTTGACATTTAATCAGTCACTTTCACACATCAAACGTATTCGCTAAGATGAGATTGAATTCAGTGGGTTATCGCATTATTTAGTGGTGCAGTTTAAGGGGCGTTCATGAAACGTCGTCGTAAAATTGCAATCTTTCGCACGTACATATTAAAATAACGACGTTGCATGAATACCCTTAATCAAAAACTTCAAATAGCTTTTCTGAAAATTTATGAATTTTGACATATGACAGTTTGCTTTTCAAGCGATGAGTTGTATAGTTATACAGTGCATAAGTATTAAAGCAGCCTTTATATAGGGTAGTACAACTTCTTATTCACAAAATATTTCCCCATCCATATTAATTCGCGTATTCCGGGTTTTAGTTTAACCAGGTTAACTAAGCCGATGCAGTGTTCTTATTGGCCAATCTATTTAGCCACATGAAATTGGAGGGGAAATGACTGGCGAAACAAATTGAAAATGTACGCATGTGCACTCATGGCGTTTTCCATTGGTAAATATGGATTTTGATCTAAAATTTCACGATTTCACGATTTCAGATTGAGTTTTTTTTTTTGTCTCTGCATAGTTGAAATTACATGTGAAGTTAGTGTCGGTGTAGCTGTAAAGTTTCAAGTCACACAGGTTGTTTGTTTTTGATTTAATTTATATTTCACATTGAAGTGCCACAGTTTTTATGTTTAATAATAGTTTTTAACAACCGATATATTAGTAAATCCACACGAAAATCACTCTAGTCAAAATGACAGCTATCATTTGTGGGTGCGTTTGGGATTTCAGTTTTACCAAGTTAACTTTGCCGGTGCACTACTCTCATTGGTCAATCGACCATTTTATAGCGATTTCGATTAAGATTTTCAGATTTGGTCTCAGATTTCAGATTTTACCCGTCCCAATCGAACATAAAAGAGGTTAATCTGGTTTTGTGTGTGTTTTAGTGTGCCATTTGACAACTTATAGTTTTTCTTTAGGCCGCAGTTAAAGCTATTAGCTATCATTGAAAACCATCATTTGAAATTTTCTTTTACTCATTGCGGCTTTTTTATAAATTCAACCATGGGCGAGTTGGTGTCAAAACAAAGCTTATGCATTTTGGAGCATGATTATCCAAAAATAGTTTAGTTTATAATTATAGTTTTCGCAGAAATAACAAAAAAACACAAATCAAACTGTGAAATGCAAACTTCAAACTGCCATATGTCAGATGTTAAATGTTTTTGTGTTGGTGCATGTAGTTGTAAATCTCACTTGGAATCCAGATTCTTCAAAAGTGCTCTAGAGTAAAAAAAAAAGTGCTTTTTGTATCCCAAACAAAAACGAAAAAATTAATCTAGAGCAAAAAAGTGCTCTAGAGCATAAAAGAGTGCTTTTTGTATCCCAATCGAAAACGCTATTAGTCACATGACATTTGAGGGGAAAATTTTATTTACGCATGGACACCCAGATATGAGTGAAACAGCTAATTTAGCGTCAAACTGTCATGAAGATGTTTTTTTATTTTAGTAGCATTACCCAATATTGTGGGTTTATTTAGGTTATTTCTTACTTTTTTGTCGAAGAATAATTATTCTGATTAGATAAAAGCAAATAAAAGTCTATAAATGTGGAAAAACGAAATTGCAAAATAAGGGTTGGTATAGTTTGACATTTACCTTGTCATTCATTAATTTGCGTTCCACATCACCTCATTTTCAGTTGTAATCTAAAATCCGGAACACGGCCATTATACAGAGTTTGTGTGAAATAAATTATCAAGAAGAGGAAAATCTGTTACAATTGGCAATTCCACAGCTCAACAGAGCGACTTAAAACATTGCTCAACCCTGGATCTCAGCCGTTTATGAAAAAAAGAGACGAAATAAATAAAACAGCCTTATCAATCAGACGCGTTAAGGTTATGCAGCCTCTATTCAACGTTGGTTGTAGGTATAAGTTTTATGAATAAGATTTTTGCAATTAGAGGAATTTTAAGGAGGGCATTACTTTGTACATTCCTTATAATGTACGCATAAGGTTTTTTGTAATAAAAGAAAGAATTATTTTGTTGGTTTCTGTCAAACTCCTGGGATGTCACCGTTTGGCAGTTTTCATTTTCTCATCAGTAGACATTTTGCGTGAACAGAAAATTGAGAAAGAATGAACGAAACTAAATTTTGTCTTTCTTTATAATTTTACAAATTTCTCAGTACCTACACGCAAAGAATATGAATTCTATAAAGATGACGCATTGAGAACAAAAAACAGAAACTTTTGCTCAGTAGCTTCACGGTACGGGAGGACGGTGTGCATGTAAACACATGAAAAACAAGAACAAAAACATATGGCGGGCTGTGCCAGCACGACCCGCCATAGAACAATTTTTCTTATATGGAGTGTGTCATCTGTATAGAATTCATAATCTTTGCTACACGTGAAGTTTCACATCAAAGTTTATTCATATTTACTCTTGCATATGAATACCCGAACGGAACTAATCTTTAATGTGAACTCCTCACAAACACATCTGTCAAGTACCCATTTGTTATGCTCTTTTAAAAATAGTTATGAAATGCCGCCTCTAACCCCCGAATTAAAGGCCTGCTCAGAATGCATATCTGTAGCTGGTATCTGTAGCTGAGTGAAAGTTAAAAACAAGGCAACCCGTAAGCGCTTTCACAATGTGTATCTCCCGTGAATCTGTAGCTTGAAGTTGAATGGGGTTCAACTTCACGCCTCAGATTCACGTTTGACGTTTCACTCAGCTTCAGATACCAGCTACAGATATGCATTCTGAGCAGGCCTTAATAAACGCTGATTAGCTACTCAATAACTAATTTGACAGTTTCACTTATAAGATATAGGTACTCGCGTAAATGTCAAAAGTTAGTCAGCGTTTATTAATTAGGGGGTAAGTGTATAGGCGGTAAGCTTCCCAATATTACCACAAATAAAAAAAAACGAGTCATCAGTTGTCAATTGTCAAAAAAAATGTTTGTTCGCTGTCTTCGTCATAGGTTTCTTTTTGCCAATTTTTATCAATCGAAGACTACGCATGACCATCGCCATCAATGATCAGACACAATCATGTCACTTCACACCAACGCTGGAAATGTAAAATGACGTAAGCAACTTCTTTTTCGTATCTCTGGAGTCTAAGGATTCTGCGAAAATAGAAACTAATCTGAAGGTCCTGATAATTTAAAAAACAAATTAAGGAAACCCCACAATTCGGATTGGATTGTAATGTACCTACCCACGTATATTAAAAAAATAATTTTCGATGTTTTTTTTATTAAGAATGTCAAAAGGAATACCTTTGCGTAGGTTATACAAATTTATTTGTAAAAGACACCCCTAAAAACGTATTTAATGTTCCACCTCAACACTTTAAATATAAACTCGCAACTAATATTAAATACTCGACGCAAATTAATTTTTCCTCTCGAATTCTATAAAACCGATCGCAAAAATTCTTATCACGTGTACTCTTGTCTTTTTGTCGGCGAAATCGAATAACCGATGACCCCCAATGATTTCCGATTGGAAAAGATCGATCAGTACCTAGTTGTTGTCTCTTTCTAATGAAAAATGCTCCCACAGAGGAATTTCCAATAGGGAAATGTCATCCAGGCAAATTCGTCCTCTTTTCGCATCAACTAAACATGTCAACAAAAAAAAATTTCAAACTGTCATCGCGACAGCGACCAATCACATGAAAGACTTTTTTTTTTTAAATAAAAATGCATGCATGACTATGACTAACAATTTTGGTAACAAAACTTCACACATATACACACGAAGAAAACGGAAAACAGAAAAAAATTAAATAAAACAGTCTGTGAGAGCATTTCCGAAATTAAAACGCAATACCACAGCAATCGTCGTGTTTACTTAGCGAAGCTCTGTGTAATCACGACTGGTGGTGCTGTAAATGAATCACGACAGAGATTAGCTGCTGAAACAGAATTTAAATCAAAATACGTGCTAGATAGGAAAACGCAAAAAATAATTAACAAAACAAAATTATGAATGAAGGATGACAACACTTGGAAAACAATTCTAACCAAGGATAGAGAGTATTCCGAATTGCGATGGTGACCGGCTAATAGCAAGTCTGACTCATCAATCCAGACAGACGCACATGACACACACAGACAGAGGGGGGACAAGCTGACCTTGGAATACTCTCCACCTTGGGCATGACGTAATTTTCTTTTTCTTTGCATTCACAACACTCACCTAGGCCGTATTTGTAGAAGATCTCCTCCACGGAGACAATCTTTGGTCCGGCAAGTGTGGCGGGGTCCACTGTGGGGGGTGCAGTCACCACGACTGGTGATGGTGCCTTCCTTGCCGGTACAGCTGGAGGTGCCGATGATGGAATTTCGATTGGCTTGACTGGTGCCGGTTTGGGTGCTTCCTTGGGTTTAGGCTCTTCAACCTTTGGTGGTTGGATTGGTTCGACAATAGGAGCTGGTACTGGCTTAACAACTGGTGCTGGTGTAGGTGGAGGTGCTGAAGCAGGAGCAGTTTCGGTGTGCTTTTCTTCGGGTTTCTTAAAGTCGCCCAACAAATCGCCTACTTCTTCGATCAAACCGGAAGAAGTTGGATTCTGTGTGGGATTGATGGTGGATTGCACAAATTCTGGTGTAGCAGTTCGTTCTTCTTTGAAGTCGCCGAGGAGATCTTCGGATGAGATGAACTTTTCATTGTCCTGTTCCTTAAGAGCGGCGGCGACTGGATTCTTCTTGATGGGCGAAGGATTGTAGGATATCGATGGGGAATCATTGTCAGCAAAGTCGTCATAGAACTTGGCGTTCTTTGGTTCCTCTTTGGGTTTAACTACCTCTTCAATGTGGTCATCCTCCTCTGAGTCATAATCCTGTACCGGAGCGGATGGTGCAATTGGTTTCGGTTCCTCCACTGTCTGAATAGTAGGTTCAACGGGTACGGGAGCAACAATCGGAGTGGGTTGCACATTCACTTCCTCTTTCTTTTCTACAGCTGGAGCGGATCCAAAGAATCCTCGTTCCGCATTCATGAAATCGTTGGTCATGTCCGACATGAATTCCCTACCCTTCTTCTCGGCCTTGTGGAATTTATCGCCAAAATCAGAAAAGTCCTGCTTCAAGTTATCCTTGGTATTCGTGAGGAATTCGCCAAAGTCATCGCCAGCTTGTTCGGTCATTTTCGAGTCATCTACATGCACCAGCCAGTCGTCGTCGAGGGAACTACCGGTGGATTTCTTACCATCCGATCCCTTTGGGGAGTGGTCAGGTTGATTATGCATGGCTTCTGGTGCAGTACCTGTCTTGTCCTCACCCATCAAGTTCAAATCGAGGGGATTGTTCATGGCTGTGTGAGTATCCTTCTTCAATTCAGTAAAATTGAAGTCCATGGTGTGGGGGAGATTTGATTGATTTCTCTAGAGTTTCCAGGTGTTTCTTTTGATATTGTTTGGACACAATTTTATTTTGCACAGTTTCTGTAATCACCTTCTTTTTTTTTGTATTTCACTTTTTTGAGATTTTTTTCTTCGCAATGAATGTACACTGAAACTCTTTTGCACTCAACGAACAAGAACGGAATAAATTCAGAGAGATGAACTCGCCGTCATCGCACATACAGTGGAGAAAAAAAGTTTTTTTTATCACCATTCGTAGTTCATTCTAATTGACTTTCAATGGGGGCGAGAGTGTGTTAGTGTTGTATGGAATGAAAGAAGAACGCGATTTCGGATTTGTACAATGCGCCGGTTGTTTCCTGGAGGCAGAGAGCGAGATAGTTGTCGATTTTTTTTATGGAAATGAATTTGGATAGTAGTGGTGTTTGGTGAGAGTGAGATGGTATTGTAGTTTGAAAAATGTAATGCGCAAAGGGTGAGAGAGAGAACTAGTTGAGTTTGACGGAAGGAAGTGCATTGGAATTGGAAAGCGATGGATGAATTTTGTACATCAGCTGTCAGGGGGTATTCATCGGTGTTTCTTGTTAAATGTTTGGCAATAAAACAGCGGCGTAGGTTGGTTAGTTTGCAAAAGGGGTTCGATTTGGAAATTTGTAATTATTTTATAGATACTGTGAGCGTCAAAAGTGAGTAAGACACTCATGCGATTTCCAAAGTGACATGTAATTTAAGCAAAAATATAAACAAAAAAAGTTTTCCAAAAATACCAAATAAAAGCTTTATTCGATAGTAAAGCCCAGTACGCAGCTCGCGCTAAATTTTATCTCCCATACAAAAATCTCTACAGAGATAAAATTTAGCGAGCAAATTTATCAGTGCAGTACGCAGCTCGCGAAATAAATTCTTAACTTCATAAAGATGGGACACACAAAATGTAGGTAGGGTATAACAATATTAAGTGTTATACGAAAAGGGTTATACTCAGCGGATGAAAGGTCTCCACTTATTTATCTCGCGAAATTAATGTGCGAGGCATTTAAATCGGCGAAATTTTAATAAAAAATAAAAACAAAATGGAAGAAAATGAAGAAGAATATTTTATGGACGAATTTCTCAATGAAGACGACATCTTTATTAACAAAGAAAATATTAATATTACTGACATCTGCGAATTCATGACATTTCCCTGACTCATCTATACGCTGTGTTCGAATTTAGCGAGCATTTATCTTTCGATTGGAGAAAACAAGTGGAGAGTAGTAAAGATAAAATTTAGCGCGAGCTACGTACTAAGCTTGATGGAATAAATAAAAATAAAAATTCAAAATAATATTAATTAATTTTTTTTTTGTAACAAAAACTAAACATACTCCATATTTTACGCACCAAAAGTAAGTAAACATTATGCAACCTTCCATCGTTAAATGTTAATCAGTTAGATTTACTGTTATAATTTTTTATAGATATTACTGTGGAGGTAAGTTTATCTCTATACATCACTTCAGAGTGTACGCTGATTGTGATTAAAGGCTTAAAGCAGTGCAATTCGATTTTATTTTTTTGTAATGAGGAGTGAAATTTCTTTGGAAACGCGGAAAATTATAGTGGATTTGAGGAAAAAAGGAAAGTCATATCGGGATATTAGCAAAATAGTTAATAGGAACCATGTTTCGATTAAAAAAATTATCGATAAATACGAAAAATTTAAAACATTGGAAAATTTCAAACTAACAGGTTGATCAAAAAAGCTAAATGAAAGAGAAGAAAGACAAATTGTGACTGAAGTGAAAAAAAAATCCCAGTTCAAGTGCCGTTTTAGCAGTTTTTGATCATGAAAATAACCTGCATGTATACATGTTTTTAATTGTTTGGGCGACAGTAAACACGAATACACGATCGTCTTCAAGAAAAAATGATTCCAAAGAAGAAATACGCAGAGTTAGGGTCAGAAAGCAAACAAAGTAAAAAGTGGTGTCGTTGAGGTGGATACCTATTGATGTAACTGTGTAGCATTTCCAAATGGAAAGGGTGCAGATAGTTATTATATTATTTACATAGGCATTGTTTGGACAACGACACTCAATCCAAATTTTGTATTTATTAAATGCATCACTCGGTTGCTCTAGCTGTCAGTCATGCCAGTAAGAAATTGCCAAGATCCATTGAGCAATTGGTCAAAGATGTCTCATCATACTTTTCTCAAAGTAGTAAAAGACAACGAAAATTTTTAGAATTCCAAGAGTTTTTTGCAACGGAAAAGCATTAAAACTGTATTTCCAAAGTGAATATTTAACAACAAATTCTGTCCCAAACGAATTTATTTTTAATAGTTTTTTATGCTATGGATTACATTTTAAACAACATTATATTTCAAAGCGATTATGCCAATATTCACTATTTTGATAAAAAAAATAAAAGGAAATGTCAGTAAACAACAATAATTATCCAACAATAACTAAATTTGCAATATTTATGCTTACCGACATCTAATACTGCTTGTGTAACAATATTTTCGCAGGTAAATTCGTTAAAAACTAAAAACCGTAATCGCTTCAGTAACGAAAATGTTGCTTTGCAAGTAAAGCAGGGGGTTTCTTAAGGTGAAGGCTGTTATAACTTTGTTCCAACAAATAAAATGGTAACTTCAATAAATTCAAAGATTCTTTATTAAGATCCCGAACAATTTAATTTAATAACTTTCTACATATTTGGGGTATTCATGCAACGTCGGAAAGTCGTCGTAATACTGTCAAAATTTGTACGGGAAATCTTTTCTAACAATATCGGAATTTTCTCACAGGAATTGGGTGCGTAAACTGAGATGGTGAACGTTGTAAACTTTTGAAATGCTATTTTGACATTTAATCAGTCGCTTTCACACATCAAACGTGTGCGCTAAACTGAAAAAAATTATCGAGAATGGAATGAGGACAATAGGAACAAATTTCTATCAATAAATAAATTACTAAAATGGGATTCAATTCAGTGGATTACCGCATTATTTAGTGGTGCAGTTTTAGGGTCGTTCATGAAAGGTCGTCGTAAAATTACAATCTTTCTCATGTAATAAAATTACGATTTTGCATGAATACCCTTATTTAATTTTAAAAATTATCATCTTATACAATAACAAATGTAACTGTATATGTATTTTTTGAACTAAAAAAAAAACGTATATCTGAAGGAAAAATCGATCGCAGTTTTTTTTAAGAATTTGTTTACATTGTTGTGTAGCAGGTTTTGCAGTTTTTCGTCCTAGCTTTAGCAGGTTAAAAAAAATTTATCTGGTAACGCTGTGTCAGGGGGTATTCATCGGTGTTTCTTGTTAAATTTTTGGAAATAAAACAGCGGCGTAGGTTGGTTAGTTTGCAAAAGGGGTTCGAATTGGAAATTTATAATTATTTTAGAGCTAGGTGCGTATATCGATTTTACTTACAAAAAACAATTGGGAATAAACGAAACTTAAGCTACATTGAGACGATTGGAAGATCTTTTGTCTATATGTCAGTAAAAAAAAATGTTCCAAATGTCTTCCAACCGTCTGAACTCCCAATTTTGTGTGACAATTTTGTAAGACAATTTATTATAGGCAATTGTTACAATCGTCTGAACACGCAATTTCAGTTTTTGCAATTTATTGTCAGCTGATTGAGACTTTGTGAGACAATTTTAAATTGTCCGATGTCATAGTTTTATACATGGGCTATTGCGCTATAGATGATTTCCAACATGATTTTTTTTAATCACGCTATTAGTTGTTTTTTTTATTATTAGTGCAAAGAAGAAAGTCTAAATATAATAATCCATTTATTTTTATTTGATTTTATACCATATATCTCTTTTTTGGCGCGTATGAAAATATTACCATCCGAAGAATTGGTATAAACTGTAAAATCATAACTAGCATCACATAACCGAAACAGTTGTTGTTGACAGTTTGAGGTTATGTTTTACCGGCTAAACGTGAAGTGACAATATTAATTAATCTTCGTGTTCCAAAAAATGTAAGTATATGTTGTTATTTATTAAGAATTATTGACTGCTAGAATACAGAGATAAAAAGCTAACGTCCTGAAACTTTGCAACAGTAAGAATAAATCAAAACCTAACTTCAATTATTTGTTTTTAAAAGTGTAATGATTGTTAGGTTAAAATAAATAATAATAACAATAATAAAATAATACATTCCGATTATAGGCATTACGTCTCAAACAAAAGACTTCTGGATGCTTCCGGTGTGTCCAGAATTGACAATGTCATTCTAGATCTTGTAAGGAATCACTTTGTTCGTTCGGCAAGTGTTAGCGAAAACGAATTAATCTCTGGATTATTCTATCCGAATCCAGGTATTTCAGAAATGCCTTGGAAAGTGGATACATTCCGCCAGAAACATTTCTGTTTCTGGATGCATATGGCTACCTATCGGATTCAACGAACGTTCCAATAATATACCATGAGCCTTTTGAGTCGGGGGACGGGAATACTGATCAAATTAGATACTGCATTAGCATATCTGAAAGCGACAAAAGTAATACTAACAGGTTAAATAGAGACCGATACTGGTGGCTAGGCTGGGCTGAAGCCGATACTTAGGTTAAGTAAAACTAGGCCCTGACATGTGATCACTGATCTAACGATGACTTGTTAGTCGATGGAATAGAGATCACATGACAGGGCCTAGATAGGTTTAGATAGGTTAAGTTAGTCATGTAGGTTTTAGTATTATATATAAAAAAAATTGCGACTGTCTTCTAATAGGTTTTGATTCACATTTTCCTATTTTCAAAAAAAAAAAAAAAATAGTACATAACAATAATACCTATAAAAATTCACAAAAAATATAAAAATTTAATTAAACAAACAAATTATATATCATGTAATGCGAACCATAATGGTCTTTTACTTTGGCAAAAGTTAAAAATGTCTAGTCTTTAAGTTTATTTAGGCTATTAATTAATATTAAAGAAATTGTGAATAAATAAACGTTAAAAAAAAATAAATAAATAAACGTTAAATTAATATATATAATATAATATATATAAACTTTTTTGACGTAACCTTTTTGTGTATATATATATTTAATATGTGTTTCTATATTATTAATCTGTATTTTTGTACAGAAATATTGGTTAAAATGACAACAGAGCAACATAAGGTGACTGCTTCGCAGAAATATAGGCGGAAATTAAAAGAAAGTCCTGAGCTTCATGCTGAACACCTACAACGGGAAAGGGCTCGTGATTCCAAACGGAGAGAAGTAATGAATATTAACATGGAGACAGATGTAGATTTAAAAATATTGGCTAGAATAAGATCCAAAGAAAGAATGCAGGCAACTAGAAAGCGACGTAAGGAAGAACAATTTAAACAAACATCTACTAGATACAGCAGTCCTCTTACACTAGGGAAGGCTGTGGCGAAAATAAAACGCAATCTACCAGCAAGTCCCAGCAAATCAGTGGAAGTTGTAAAAATAATAGCTTCTGAATACCACATTGCTGCATTTGACAAAAATGACGCCCCTAAAGCAGCGCCTCGAAAGTTAACGGATGGAGGGAAAAAACTGATTTTTGATTTTTATAAAAGGGGTGACATTAGCAGACAAATGCCCGGCATAAAAGATGTGAAAACAGTTAAGACCAATACAGGAACGAAAATGCGAATCCAGAAAAGAACAATGATTATGAGCATTCGAGAAGCCTTCGAAATTTTTAAAGAGACTCATCCTGAAATATCTATAGGAAAGACTATTTTTTATAATGAGAGACCAGCTCACATTCTGCCAATTAATGATACTCGTCATAATGTTTGCGTATGTACAACGCACTCAAATTATATTAATATTCTTCTAGCTATTTCGAAACATGCGACAGACTTTCCTAAAACGCACCAAGAGCTTCTGGAACAGGTATCATGTAGTGTCGACAATGAAGACTGCATGTCCAGTAGTTGCGATGCATGTAAGGAATCCAACATTTGGAATACTACTCTAGATTCCAATCCCTGTGCTAATTGGAAGGCCTGGATCTTTCAGAATCAGAGACCAAAACAGATCTTAACCAAATCTTTCAATGAAGCACTAGACGAACTACATGACAGCACTGGTAAATTCAAGCTACATTCTTTTGTTAAACAATCCGATTACTTCCAAAATGCAAAAGAAGGCCTGACCAGTGAGAAAGCTGTCATGCAAATAGATTTTGCCGAGAACTACGCGTTAATTAGTCAAGACGAAATACAATCAGCACATTGGTCTCATGCACAAGTCACGCTTTTCACGTGTTGTATTTGGACTACCGACAAACTTCATTCATTGGTAATAGTAAGTGATGAACTAAGTCACAATAAATATACTGTGCATCTCTTCCTGCAAAAAATATTTGAGTACATCAAGTCAGTCTCTGATAATATTAATAATCCAATTGACGACAATTTCTGCAAGATTTCTGTTAGTAAATTAATTCCCAAGTATTGACAACTGTAGCTTATTCAAAAATTACGCTATTTGTATGGAGCAACAAATTAATATAGTATTTTATCACACTACATTTTATATATATAGAAAGGTTATTAATTATACAATCAAATAGCATTTACAAGTTTATATTGTACAATAGTAAAATATTTGCAAATCAGCGTTTGCCACCCAGTTTTTCGTCCAAACACTTCGGATTTTCTGTGGCAATTATTCCTCCTCGCTGTCTTCCGACAAGTAAGCCATTAATATGGTAGAAATCGCAATATTTTTCTCCATTTTTATTGATTTGTTTATTTTATTTCCACAAATATGTTCACTATATGTAACTGACCTACGAATACAAATTTAAATATGTCCGGCAATGCCTGTCAACCGATCTCCCAATATCTTCCAACCGTGTGAAGGTGACAATATTTTCTCAAATTAATTTGTCGGATGGTAAAATTGGAAGACATTGGCACAAAATATACCAACCGTCTGAACAGACAGTTAAAAGTTGGAAGGTAGTTGGAAATTGTGAGCAATTGGCAGCTATTGTCACAGCTTTGACATATACGACAAAATTGGAAGACCTTCCAATCGTCTGAACGTAGCTTTACAATTTTGTGTTTTTTCGCCAATTTAAAGTTATAGGTTTTTTTATATAATCAGCACAAGGTAAAATATTATAAAAAATATTAGGGCCATTTTATTCAATATTGTTCAACTTCCCGAAAACTCCCAAGTTGGCTTACTTCCAAGTTGATTTCAAGAGTTGAACAGGAAGTTGAAAAATGATTTTTTTCACTAAGGGTATTTATGCAACGTCGTAATTTTATTACGTGCGAAAGATTGTAATTTTACGACGACGTTTCATGAACGACCCTAATAGTACGTTTCCACCGGACCGAAACTCGTCATTTCATTAACGAACTTCAACATTTGAAAATAGTGTTCCCACCAAAAATAAACGCATTCCAACTGTCAAAACAACTTTTGTTTTCACTGGATCTCCTCTTGCTATGATCTGACAAAATATCCGGGTACTATCAACTACCAAG
Organism: Rhingia campestris; assembly: GCA_932526625.1. Classification (NCBI taxonomy): domain Eukaryota; kingdom Metazoa; phylum Arthropoda; class Insecta; order Diptera; family Syrphidae; genus Rhingia; species Rhingia campestris. The sequence goes on from OW052182.1 coordinate 192,921,165, forward strand.
AAAAGCTTATCTCAACATACCTTCTTGTTCTGATTCCCAAAAAATAAGATCAATGAACCCTATCCCATAGGGGGGTATATTAGTTTTGATACATAGTTTGTAACATAGAGAAATAATTTAGCTACATATACCTCATAGTATATGGATCGACTCCGAATCGCTAGGTGAGTCGATTAAGCCATGTCCGTCCGTCCGCCTGTACGTCACCGATTTTTAGGCCTTAAATTTTGAGCTAGGATAATGAAATTTGATATATAGAACAAGTGTAAAAAGTTTTGAAATCCGCCCACTGCCACGCCCCCTTTTAAGAAAAACTCAGTTTTTGGCCAAACCGTAAGGAATTTAAAAAAAGTTTCTGAACATCATATTTAGACAATCTTAATATCTATATCTCGTCTATATAAACTTTTTTGCCACGCCCACTTTTTGGGGCTTTTTTTCAATAAAAAAAAACTGTTTTCGGTCAAATTTTAATTTTTTTGAAAAAAATTTTGATGCAGAATCATTAACATTATTAATATGAACATTTCGTCTATAGACCATTTTAAGCCACGCCCACTTTTTGCGGGCGTTTTCTTACAAAAACCGTTTATATACCCTACCCCATATCATATGCAGGAGAAAAACGAAGTTTTTTTGTCAAACAACAAAACATTCTGATAAACTGTTTGAACAATATGTTGTGACAATGCCATTTTCTGTATTTCATCGCCATAAAGCCTATATTTCGAGGATATTAATTTTAAGGATGGGATGGGATAGGGTATTCAACGATCCGCATAGCGGATTGCAGCCGTTTCATATGTTTTTTCATATAAATTGAGTGACTCGTTCGTTGTTAAAATGACCGGAGAATGATCAGAGAAAAGATCAAAGCATTCTTTAATTTTTAGTATTTGATTTCGTGAAAATAATCTTAGAAGAATTTATAGGCAAGCACTTAAGTGGAGGGATGTTTTTGTTTGACATCTCTTTCAGCATACTTCAATATTTTGGCGTTTTTGATTTTTCTTTCCGAAAGCGTACGGGTGCTTTTCGTTGAAATGAGAGAATTCTCTCTTGATGATGGGTAATATATATTTATAAAAAAAAGTGCCCGAACGGACCTATAGATTCCTTCGTGGTGGTCCGATTAACTGCAGCTTATTTGCTTTGACTGCGATTCGCAAGTAAGGAAAACGTAAAACCTATGCCGACGAAAAAGCTATACGAGTTCATCAGTCAGTACTCAGTATCCTTGCAAGAATTTAAATTTATCAACAAAGTCTACTAGCCCGAGTTCCAATTCTGGAAAGTCTTCTCATTTGAAGAACCTAATGGCGTGTTCGATTAGTAGAAAAAAATCGTGCGAAAGCTTCCGGAATCGAATAACAACTATTCTGAAACCATTGGCAGCTAAAAAAACTCCTCTGACAGTTCTCAAAAGTGAAATTTGGTTTTATATTTAATTTCAGTATCCACTCAAGAAGCAACTTACTTACTTACTTAGGTCCGAAATGAACCTGGGCATAAACCAACATGTCTTTCCATAGACCCTCAACGCAAACGGGACCGGAGATTTTGCGAAGACTATTGTCAACTTTCTCCCCTGATTCGGAATTCGGATATGGGTCGATTTCACCGGTTATCTACGCGTATGTCCCTTACTGCTCTATGACATATATTTCCTTAGAAACTGTATGGGGTATACCCCATATATGTTTTAACTAAATATGCGTGTTTCACTTACAGAGAGATGAATCCAACAATTTGAAATCTCCGCTTATTTAAAAAAAAAATCTCCTGTCCCTAAGATGAGCAATCGTGTTCCACATGATTTTTCGTAGATGTTGGAGTACACTTCTCTCGTTTTTCTTTTGAAGGGAAATCTATAGCCACATGAGTTATTCACTCAAATAAGCAGTGAATAACTCAACTATATCTTTTAGAGCGATTTAGATCAAAAAGCAAGAACTAAGATGAGATTGAATTCAGTGGCTTACCGCTTACCACATATTTGGTGGTGCAGTTCTAGGGGCCTTCATGAAACGTCGTCGTAAATTAACAATTTTTTGCGGGTTGTATACATACGACGTTGAATTAATACTCTTATTGCCTGAAGGTGCAGTTATAGCTATCATTGTTAACTTCATTCGAACAAAAAACATGATGGAATGGAAATGTTACCTCCATAGCTGCTTATACGAATCATTGGGAAATTGTGTTTCATGTGGGTGGAATGAAAAACATTACTTCAGAAAAATAAATCTTAAAGCTTAGTACGCAGCTCGCGCTAAATTTTATCTTTACTACTCTCCACTTGTTTTCTCTAATCCAAAGATAAATGCTCGCTAAATTCGTACACAGCGTAGGTATAGATGAGTCAGGGAAATGTCATACATTCGCAGATGTCAGTAATATTAATATTTTCTTTGTTAATTAAGATATCGTCTTCCTCGAGAATTTCTTCCATCAAATAATATTCTTCATTTTCTTCCAGTTTGTTATAATTTTTCATTAAAATTTCGCCGATTTAAATGCCTCGCACATTAATTTCGCGAGATAAATTAGTGGAGACCTTTCATCCGCCGAGTATAATACTTTTCATATAACACATAATATTGTTATACGCTACCTACATTATGTGTGTCCCATCTTTATGAAGTTAAGAATTTATCTCGCGAGCTGCGTACTGCACTGATAAATTTGCTAGCTAAATTTTATCCCTGTTGAGATTTTTGTATGGGAGATAAAATTTCTCGCGAGCAGCGTACTGGGCTTAATCATTGGAAAACAAAAAAGTGATTTTCAGAGAAAACTTTAATTAGAAATTGAACTATTATTCAATAATCATGATCTAAAATTCAAAAGCTTAGTTTTGACACCAACTCGCCAATGATTGAATTTATAAAAAAGCCGCAAGAAGTAAAAGAACATTTTTAATGAGGGTTTTCAATGATAGCTATACTTACTTACTTACTTAAGTGGCGCTACAGTCCGGAATGAACCTGGGCCTCAACCAACATGCCTCTCCAATTAGCCCGGTCCTTAGCTAACTGCCTCCAGTTGCGCACTCCAAGTTGGTTGAGGTCGGTTTCCACTTGTGCGCGCCACTTAAGGCGAGGTCTTCCTCTACTGCGTCCGACGTCTGGCTGGGAATCGAAGACTCTGCGAGCCAGAGTATTGGCGTCCATTATTTCTACATGTCCTAGCCATCTTAAACGTCCAATGCGGAGTTTTTTGACCAGGGGCATGTCGCTGTACAGCTCGTATAGTTCTTGGTTGAATCTTCGTCTCCATAGCCCGTCAACGCAAACGGGACCGAAGATTTTTCGAAGAATTTTCCTCTCGAATCTACCAAGGATTTCTTCATCCGCTTTTGATACAGTCCATGCTTCAGCGCCGTAGAGCAGGAGTGGGATGATCAGGGTCTTATAGGGTCTCCTTAGTAGTTCGAGTGAGGGCTTTACTACTAAATTGCCTTCTTAGCCAGAAGAAACAGCGGTTGGCAAGAGTAATTCTTCGTTTAATTTCTGACGAGATGTTGTTGTCAGAGCTAATAGCGGAGCCGAGGTAGACAAAGTCCCGTACTACCTCAAAGTTATATCTGTCAATGGTGACGTTCTGTCCAATTCGTCGATGTTGTGAGTCCTTTCGTGATGACAGCATATACTTAGTCTTACCCTCATTTACTGCTAAACCCATTTTCGCCGCTTCCTTCTCTATACTAGCAAACGTGGCTATGACATCACGTTGAGTCCTACCAATGATGTCGCAGTTCAGAGGGTCTCCTTTTTTGTGGATCGGGCAAACGATGCTGAGGTTCCATTCTTCAGGTATATTTTCATCCGACCAGATTTGGCTTATGAGTTGGTGGATGTTACTTACCAAGTCATCTCCGCCGGCCTTATAGAGCTCAGCAGGAAGGCCGTCATTTCCGGCAGCCTTATTAAGCTTGAGTTTAGATATTGCTATCCTCAGTTCACTAAGGTCGAGTGGTTGGTAGTTTTCGCTGTCGTTGCCAATGTTGAATGGTTCGTTCTGCCTGACAGCGGAATGTTGTTCGTCATCGCCGTTTAACAGTCTGCAGAAGTGGTTCGTCCATATCCTCAGCATCGACTGTGTCTCAACTACAATATTTCCTTGTTCATCTCGACAGGATTCTGTTCGAGCCTTGTATCCTTGGCATTAACGTTTTACACTTTGGTAAAACTTGCGAACATCGTTCCTGTAGTGGCACCTCTCTATATCCTCGATCGCGCGCTTTTCTTGCTCTTTTTTCTTCTTGCTGAAAAGCCGATGTTCTTCCCTTCTTCTTTGCCTATAGAGCTCAATGGCAGCTTAGCCTTGTAGGCCTCGTTCTTGGCTGCGAGCATCTGTCGGCATTCCTCATCAAACCAGGGGTTTCTTGCTGGTGGGCGCGAGAAACCTAGCACATCAGTTGCGGCTGATCTAATGGCCTGTTATGGCATCGTTGCCATTGCTCTTCGACATTCGATGCTGGTGGTATGGTGTTAATCGAGAGGTTAAGGGATACGCGTTGTGCGAAGGTCTTGGCGGTCTCTTGCGATTGCAGTCTTCCGACATTAAATTTTTTCACAGTATTTCTGGATTGTTGTGGCGTGGTGGATATCCGCATTCTTACCTTGGCTGCTACAAGGTAGTGATCCGAGACGATGTTATTTCCTCGGAATGTTCGGACATCCAAAATACTGGATGCGTGCCTCTTATCTATCGCAATGTGATCAATTTGGTTGACCGTTCGTTGATCTGGAGACCGCCATGTCCTATAGTGGCATTTCGTTCCGTAACGAAATCAATTAGCCTAAGTCCGTTACCAGACGTGTTGTCGTGTAGGCTTTGTTTTCCGACAATACTTCTAAAGATGTCTTCTCTTCCTACCTTTGCGTTAAAATCTCCCAGCACGATTTTAACATCGTACTTCGGTAGTCGCTCATAGGTTGTGTCGAGGAGCTCGTAGAAGCAACCCTTAGCTATATCATCTTTTTCTTCCGTCGGAGCGTGAGCGCATATAGACTTAAGTTGGCGAATTTGGCCTTGATGCGGATTGTTACTATGCGTTCGCTAATGTCTTGGAAACATAAGACTTCTTGCCTAAGTCTGGCACTTATAACAAATCCGCATCCGAATAGTCGCTGTTTCTGCTCACTATAACACGGTCAGTAGTATATGTCACACTTTTTCATCCTCTTTTTGCCCGGCCCATCCCATCGTATTTCCTGGATGGCAGTAATGTCTGCTTTGTAGCAGTTTAGGGCTTCCGCTAGTTGTTCGCCTGCACCTCTCCTGTTTAATGTTCTCACATTCCAGGTGCAGATACGAACGTCGTTGTCCTTTTTTCGTTTAGCAGGGTCGTCAACAATAAAATCCGTCCTTTCCGAGGCTATTGGTTGCTTCGTAACCATGTTTTTTTTCTGTGGGTGGGTAGTTAACCCAAAGCACAACCCCCAACCTGGAGGGCCAGTTCCAATTTATTAGATACCCCTAGGACACGGGGCCATCAGTATCCACTACGGGATTGAGCGCTGCCGTTGGCCTTTCGGTTCATCCGCCACCATCTCTGTTCAAGGGGCCTGACTAACCCTTGAAATTCCTAGACAACCTGTTGTCCGAATATGTCAGAGCAGCTCATCTAGGTTCGCCTGGGACAGCAGGCCGGGTATTCATCCGTGCCATTCTCACCAGGGTGTTTATAGTGTTGCTGTTTTTCGTCGTGTTATCAACACTCGCACTTATCGTTTAGCAAGTCAAATCCGGTTGGATGAGACCAGTATCCGATGGTTACCACTTGGAGGTAAAGATAAGCACATTTGATTTGTAGTCAGAGTTGCAATACTGGGCATTGCCAAGTTAACGCCAATCAGAGTCTACCCTCGTTCTACAACACCCAACCATCCAATGATAGCTATAACTGGACCTTAATAGTTAAATATTTAAAAATCATATGGGAATCACATATAAATGAAACATTTCGCTCATCTCATTTGAGGTGGTTATATGAATTCTGTATAAATATCCACTTTGCACGGCCCTCATTAAAAAAGAGTCCTTCGCGGGAACGTCAATGTGACGGTCATATAATTTGTATGAAGGCAAATTAATAGAAAACAAAAAAACTACCCCACGACCCCCTTGTTTTCATTTGCCTGGCCACAGGTTCATCGGAACGACTTTCATTCCCATGAACGCCATGGCCACATACAAAAAGCGTGGTTCATGGTTGGAATGAAGTCAGCTTTTACACGTTGAAGCTACCGTGGCATAATCAAAGGCTGATTAAATAAAAGAACGCTAAAAACAAAGTATATAAATTATTAAAAAAGTCAAAATCTGATTTGGACAAAAAACGCTTTTGCCAATTACGTCGCGAATATGAAATTTTGAATAAGTTGTATAACTTGTATAAACAGTATTTTATGAACACTGAATCTTATGTTTCAAAGAATCCTAAAGCATTCTTGACATTTTTAAACAACAAAAGAAAGCAGAATGGTGTTCTGCAAAATATGGAACTCGAAGGTACTGTCTCCTGTAGCATTGACTCAACCTGTGAGCTCTTTGCTAAGTTTTTTGAGTCAGTTTATGTCGATCACTCCAATCATTATGTCTCCTCCGATTCTAATACAAATCCATGTAATGGCAATATAAGTTTAGGATCACTTAATCTTTCGATTGATGATATTTTGCAAGGCATAACTTATTTGAATACCTCCTTTCCATTAAAATTAATTTTCAATTTATCCTTACAGTCTGGGATGTTTTTAGATGAATGGAAATTTTCATTCATAACTCCCATATTTAAAGCTGGATCTCGACAAAAAAAAGTTGAAAATTATCGTGGAATTTCTAAACTTTCAGCTATTCCTAAATGGTTTGAGTTTATTGTTACAAAAAAACTTAACTTTTCAATAAAGGAACAAATTTCATTGCAACAACATGGATTTGTTTCTGGTAGGTCCACATCAACCAACTTGACACTCTTTACAAAATATCTCTTTGACTCTGTGGAGTCAGGATATCAAGTTGATGTCATTTTCACAAAAGCTTTTGACACAATATGTCATAATATCATCATTACAATCCTCATTTGGCATACACTCGATGCTTCTTAAATGGATTTCGAGTTACCTTTCCAATAGGAAGCAGTACGTAAAAATATTGCTTACCAAAGACACTATGCTTCGACAAAAGATTCTCAACGGAGATCACAACCAGAGAAGCATGGTGTAGCAACAACCCTCCAAACTGCCTAAACGGCCTAAAGTGGTATACGGATGGTTCTAAAATGGACTCAGGGGTAGGAGCTGGCATACATGGACCAAATAAAAACATCTCAATACCTATGGGAAAAAACCCTAGTGTATTCCAAGCTGAGCTCCATGCCATAAAAGAATGCGCAAACCTAATACACAACTCAGGTATTAAAGGCTCAAACATCCATATATTCACGGACAGTCAAGCAGCTATAAAAGCCCTTAGCTCACACATCATTGACTCCAAATCAGTACTACACTGCTTCGATTCCCTCCAAACACTCAGTTCCAGTAACAAAACCAGACTATGGTGGGTCCCCGGACATAAGGGGATTGAACGTAACGAAAAAGCTGATGAACAAGCCAGAAAAGGTTCGGAAACCCCCTGCATTGGACCTGAACCCTTCTGTGCAATCCCCAAATCAGCCATAAATCTGGTTATAAAAAAACTGGGAACAAAAGAAATGTTTTTCATACTGGAAAAACATCCCAGGCCTAAGACAGGCCAAAATAGCTATTCAGCCCTTCAAAGCAGATGCCAATAAGATACTAAATCTTCGCAGGCACGATATCAAAAACTTAGTAGGCTACCTAACTGGTCATCACGGTCTGCGATATCACCTAAATAAAATGCGTCTGGTCGACTCACCGGAGTGCAGACTATGTCTAGGAGAAGACGAAACAGCCGAGCATATCATATGTGAATGCCCGGCCCTTTACGGTATGAGAAGAGAATCTTTCTTCAGGGAATTCTTAAGTCCCGAAGAATTGAGGAAATCTTCGGCTGAAAGTATTATCAGCTACATTAGGAAAGTAGAAGCGCTACTAACCTAAAAAGCATCTGACGGCAAGCACAATAGATCTTTTAGGTCGATGTGTATATTACTGCTTAGGCATGTCAGAATTTAAAAAAAAAAAAAAAAAAACGTAAAAATTGGTTGTTCTCAATCTAGGCTCATTGAGGTGTCCCCCAAGGCAGCCATTTAGGGCCTATGCTCTTCAATGTTTTTATTAATGAAATCCCCTCATTGCTTAGTCATGCTAACTGCCTAATGTACGCGGATGACCTTAAGATCTTTTTGCGTGTTAAAAGTATGTATGATTGTGACAGTCTTCAAAAAGATTTAAACAAACTTGGTGTGAGCTTAATCACCTGACCTTAAACATAAATAAATGTCATTCTTTTTCTGTGTATCGTATATTAGTCCCTATGATTTATGACTACACAATATCCAGAACCTGCTTATCTCGTAAAACCGAAATTAAATATCTTGGTGTGATCTTTGACACGAAACTTTCTTTTTCACTTCACATCGATTACGTTGTTGCTAAAGCAAATTCAATGCTTGGTTTCCTGAAACGAACGTGTGCTGAGTTCTCTAACCCATATGCCCTTAAGTCTGTTTAGATGTTTATAGTACGTCCTTTCCTTGAATATTGTTCTATGGTCTGGTGTCCAATCTATGCGAATTGTCAAATGCGACTAGAATGAGTACAAAAGTCTTTAACAAGATTTGTTGTAAGACAAATGAAATGGAATCTTGACAGAATGCCGTCTTATTCAACAAGATGTGCGTAAATTGGTTAGATACCTTAGAAAAAAGACGAAATATTCATTGTATACTATTTATTTATGATGTTTTTTCTTATCGTATAATTAGTCCCGATATCCTTGAACAATTTAAGTTATATGCACCAGAAAGAATTCTTCGAACCAGAAATTTGTTATTGAATCCTAGGCATTTTACAATTATGGTCTTCATGAACGAATAACAAAATGCATAAAACTTTTTAATTCTGTTTGTACTGAAATAGATTTGTGTGATGATAGATTTAAATTTAAACTGTCAATTTTAAATATAAATATGTCCTAAAAGATAAATGTTGAACTTTAATAAATCCGTTGATTGTTAATAATGTAATTTTTATGAATTAATTTAATTATTTTTGTAAATATATTAAAAAGAAATATTATTTAAATCCAAATCTGTTAGAGTTAATCTCGGTAGATAAATAAAGATATATATATATATATATATAAAAAAAAGAAATCTGTAACAATCCCTTCATATTTTCGTGTCTCTGATACTAATATTGAGGTCTGCACTCGGCCTAGGCAAACTTTGAATGAGTATTTTTGTCAAAATAAAATGGTTTGGAAGCGAAACGTTCATGCCCACACCGAGAATTCTGTTTGAAATGGGTTCTCGGTGGATTTTCGTTGCAATCTTCCCTTCACTTTTTGGCACACATCAAATCTACCTGATCGTTGGAGATGACTTTCATTCCAATGATCGTGTGGTCAGGCACTAAGGGCTCAGTTATAGCTATCATTGAACAACTTCATTGGAACAAAAAAACATGATGAAATTGAAATTTTTCCCCCATAGATACTTATAGGATTAATTGGAAAATTCCGTTTCATTTTGGTGGAACGACAAATATTCTTATTAAGTGGCGCTACAATCCGGGATGAACCTGGGCCTCAACCAACATGCCTCTCCCATTAGCCCGGTCCTTAGCTAACTGTATCCAGTTGCGCACTTCAAGTTGGTTGAGGTCGGTCTCTACTTGTGCGCGCCACTTAAGGCGAGGTTTTCCTCTACTGCGTCCGACCGACGTCTAGCTGGGAATCGAAGACTCTGCGAGCCGGAGTATTGGTGTCCATTATTTCTACATGTCCTAGCCATCTTAAACGTCCAATGCGGAGTTTTTTGACTAGGGGTATGTCGCCGTACAGCTCGTATAGTTCGTGGTTGAATCTTCGACTCCATAGCCCGTCAACGCAAACGGGACCGAAGATTTTTCGAAGAATTTTTCTCTCGAATCGACTAAGGATTTCTTCATCCGCTTTTGATACGGTCCATGCTTCAGTGCCGTAGATCAGGACTGGCATGATCAGGGTCTTATATAGGATCTCCTTAGTAGTTCGAGTGAGGGCTTTACTACTAAATTGCCTTCTTAGCCCGAAGAAACAGCGATTGGCAAGAGTAATTCTTCGTTTGATTTCTGACGAGATGATGTTGTCAGAGTTAATAGCTCAAAGTTATATCTGTCAATGGTGACGTTCTGTCCAATTCGTCGATGTTGTGTGTCCTTTCGTATTGGCAGCATATACTTAGTCTTACCCTCATTTACTGCTAAACCCATTTTTGCCGCTTCCTTCTCTATACTAGCAAACGTGGCTATGACTATCGATTTGGACTTCTTGGGTTTTTTCCATGATCTGCCGAAGTGTGAAAATTTGATCGATTGTGGACTTTCCTGGCCTAAAACCGCACTGATAAGGGCCGATCAGGTTGTTGGTAAACGGTTTCAGGCGTTCACATATTACGGCAGATAGGATCTTGTATGTGATGTTGAGTAGACTTATGCCTCTGTAGTTGGTGCAGCTCAGAGGGTCTCCTTTTTTGTGGATCGGGCAAACGATGCTGAGGGTCCATTCTTCAGGAATGCTTTCAACCGACCAGATTTAGCTTATGAGTTGGTGGATGTTGCTTACCAAGTCATCTCTGCCAGCTTTATAAAGCTCAGCGGGAAGGCCGTCATTTCCGGCGGCCTTATTAAGCTTGAGTTTAGATAAAGCTATCCTCACTTCACTTAGGTCGGGTGGTTGGCAGTTTTCGCAGAACGACAAACATTAATTCACAGAAATAAATCTTGATCAGTGAAAAATGAAAAGTGATTTGCTGTGATAACTAGAATTAAAAATTAAAATATTTTTGGATAATCATGTTCTAAAATTCATAAGCTTTGTTTTGACACCAACTCGCCAATGATTGAATTTTAAAAAAAAACCGCAAGAAGTAAAAGAAAATTTCCAATAATTTTTTTCAATGATAGCTATAACTGGGCCCTAAGATCATCTCCCATGATACTCTTTATAGAATCTTGATTATATCTGTCGATTGTTCTTGTATATAAGACGTGTTTTTTTTTTATTCTGTCCATCCACATCGATACTATAGGTGGCATACTTATGAATTCTGCCTAAATATTCACTGTACCCCGCCCTTATTTTGTTTAACTTCAATAGAGTACTACGCGGCAGCGTTATGGCTGAAACACAATCACGCTTTGGAGCTTCGCTTTACCAACGTTACGCCCAACTGCTTTGCGCACGCTTTGACATATTTATTTTCTCAGCAGTTTCAACTAAAATACAAAAATGGGGGAAATGATTTAAATCTTTGCTAAAAATATCGTATTCCACAACCTTCTCAGAAAATAATCCAGAAAACACCAACAAATATTTTGACAATTCACACTTTTTCCAACCTTTGCTTTGCCCATGGCGCTTTATGGCTGAAACACAATCACGCTTTGGAGCTTCGCTTTACCAACGTTACGCCCAACTGCTTTGCGCACGCTTTGACATATTTATTTTCTCAGCAGTTTCAACTTCTGCTACAAAAATGAGGGAAATGATTAAAATCTTTGCTAAAAATATCGTATTCCACAACCTTCTCAGAAAATAATCCAGAAAACACCAACAAATATTTTGACAATTCACACTTTTTCCAACCTTTGCTGTGCCCATGGCGCTTTACAGTAACGTTACGTGAAGATTTTACGTTTTTCATTTTGAGGTGGAAACTCAACGCCAGGCAAAGCTAAATTGGGATAGGTAACATTGATTTCATATGGTTGAACTAGGTGCGTCAGCCAACGCAACGCACCAAAGCGTGATTGTGTTTAGCCATTAATGTGACAGCGATATCATGTGTATGAATTTCACGACTCCCTCGCTGACATACAAATGATATGGCTGACAGATTGTCATTTTCGCAAAGTACTCTATCCAAGATTTTGATCTAAATTTCAATTTAATTGCACGTTGATGTATTAAATTCCATCAATTAGTAAATGACTGATAAATTAACTCTAAATTTTGATTATTAACAAGATTTTGAATGTTTAAAAATTGAATATAACTAACCCTTCCAATTCCTAATTCCAATTCCTAATCACCCCCAGTGTCGAACACATCCCCTACCTAAGCCATCTCTCGGCAAATAGCGTAATCACATCCACAAACCCATTCATTCATTCGCCAAAAGAAACTTCAACCACCACACATGACCGCTTCCAATATATTCATTCGACATTTCTTCATTTCGCCAGTGTTAATCGTTTGACAGAATGGGCAAGCTCGAGAGCAGCGACGGTGAAGCCGAAACAAATTTTTCTTCGGAAAACCGCAACTCGGCATCGCCGACCGACAGCAAGCAAAGTGAACTCCGCTACCGCATAAATGGATTAAAACAATCAAGCGGTCCACTAACCGAAGGGGTAAGTTCACAAAACATTCTGCAAATGTTCATGCAATTTTTTTTTCTCGTACCTTTGCACCAAAAAAAAAAATTCATGGTCATCGGAAGACAGGAGGGAAGAAAAAAAATTCTTTTCGCCATAAGCCTGACTGGAATTCAAATGAACTAGGTCACGCCTCTCGTACTTCTGCGCGTTCTTTTCCATTGTGAATTTGTCCAAAATTTTCAAGTGTGTTGTTATTTGTGTTGCCTTCTCTTTTTCCCGCAAGTGTTTCTGCATAATGATTTGTAGCGGCTTTTTTTCCTCCAGTTTTATGTTTTGACAGTTCTCGTAAAATTAGAAAATAAAATAATTTACAAGTGGATTGTGGATTTGTTTTGTGCTATTCTTCTGCAGATCAATTGACTTTTATTGTGCTTTTTTATTCTCATAAACACTTATAAGCTCAAAAGTGTAAATAACGATAAAAATCGCGTTGTCTCGAGTAGAATCATGCGATGGAATTTGGGCACACGTTAGTCACCGCTTTACGATAATTGTGGGGGCTTATTATCTGAGTGTTATCAGCGTTGAGTCCACATCGTCATCCCCTTCAATCAGAATTAGACATGCCTTGGCTAGATAGATGGTAATAGTCAGACAAACATAATAAATATCTATCACCTCAAGTGATTGTAATTGTGGAAAGTCAATGGAAAAGGTCGGCGGCGATGATGATGTCGGAGTATGCGAATTCGAATGGTTTGGTTATTAGTTTCTCATTTGAATTTCTCTTAATTGGTAGCGTTGTATGTATATAGCATGTGGACAAACATGGAACATAAGCCAGCCGCACGTAATTTGATATTTTTATGTGTTGTTGCCTCATGCGGCGGCAGTTAATTCTATTACGTCCGCTTCATGTATGGTCTAGCTTGCTCATGGAGTGTAGTACCTACACAAACTGTGTCGCCAAGTTAATGTGTGCTACACGCAATCACGAGTAATCGGAGTAAGTGCCTCTGTACTGGGTTGTGTACTTGCCTACATTACTAAGGAGGGCAGGTGCATGCTGTAGGAAATTGTTTCTTTGAAAGCAATTCGGGAAGATAGATCAGTTGTGCGAACATTAAGTTCGCTCCACTTCACAGATCATACAAAAATGGTGGTGCTGCGGAATATATGCTAACGGCAATCAAGAAAAGGTTTCTGATACTCTAAAGGATTCATGCGCCCTTTTTTCAAACTATCGCAAGTCGCTAGCCATAGTTTTGACCAATTTATTCCAAAATGTGTGTGTTAGCAAAGAGTTTAGAACTACATAGAGTGCGCATCTCATACAACGAAAATTTGCTATGTGGGGTACTGATTTGATTGATACCCCAGTGTGCACATTGCCATGCCAGCATCAAGCAACAGCATAGCAGATGCATACGAACGACGAAAATTCACCTTCGCACTTACCGCCCGCGTCTGAAACAGCATCAACATTTTTAGCTGTGATGCGTACTCTATAGCTATATACCTCTTTGGTATTAGCTACTCCGAAGGAGAACCGTCCATAACTGCGCCGTTCTTCATGAGTGTCCATGTATTGAATACTTCAGTGGCCTTACAGTCTGGCGTAAACGTGGTCCTCAACTAATATGCCCGGTTTTTAGCTAATTACCTCCAAGTTAACATTTCATGTTGGCGAGATGTTCGTCTACTGCGTTCCAAGTGTCTTTAAATCAAAGACTGCCTGCCGGAGTATTAGTGTCCATTCTCTCTTCATGTCCTAGCCATCTTAAAGTCCAATGCGGATTTTTTTTACCAGGGGTATATCGCTGTACAACTCGTGGTTGAATCTTTGTCTCCATAGCCCGCCAACGTAAAAGGGACCGGCGAATTTTTTTTTTATCTCAAAACGACCAAAGAATTCTTCATCCGCTTTTCAAACGGTCCATGCTCCAGCGTCATAGAGCAGGACTGGGGTGCTCAGGGTCCTATATAGGATCTCCTTAGTAGTTCGAATGAGGGCTTTACTACCAAATTGTCCGAAGAAACTTCGTTTAATTTCTGACGGACAAAGTCCCGTACTACCTCAAAGTTATATCTGTCAATGGTGACGTTCTTTCCAATTCGTCGATGTTGTGTGTCCTCTCGTGTTGAAGGCATATACTTAGTCGTCTTGCCCGCATTTACTGCTAAACCCATTTTTGCCGCTTTCTTTTCTATACGTGGCTATGACATCTTGTTGAGTCCCACCAATGTTGTCAACATCGTCGGCGTATGTAAGTAGTTGCATCTATTTTTGGAAGATTGTGCTTCTGGTGTTAGCTCGGCAGTTTTCCACAATCCTCTCAAGAATTATGTGCATCGCCTTGCCAAAATCCTTTTGTTGTTATCGAATGTGTCGGTCAGGTCGTTTCCAATCCTATTGGAGCAGCGAGAATTCTCCATCGTCATCCTGCACAGACGTACAAGTTTGGGCGGTATACCAAAACTAGACACGGCTCGGTTAAGTTCGTCTCTATCGGCTGTCGTATACGGCTTTGAAATCGATGAATAGGTGGAGGGTACCGATTTGAACTTCTTGGGATTTTTTCTTCGATCTGCCGAAATGTGAAGATTTGATTAGTTGTGGACTTTACTGGCATAAAACCACTCTGATTATGGCTGATCAGGTTGTTGGTAAACGGTTTCAGGCGTTCATATATATATATATATATGGCAGATGGGCTCTTGTAGGCGATGTTGAGGAGACTTATGCCTCTCAAGTTATCACGGTTCAGAGGGTCTCCTTGTTTGTGAATCGAGCTATCGATGCTGAAGTTCCATTCTTCAGGCATACTTTCATCCGACCAGATTTTGCTTATGAGATGGTGAATGTTATTTACCAAACATCTCCGCACCAGCTCGTAAAGAAGGCCGTCATTTCCAGCACCCTTGTCAAGCTTAAGTTTACATATTGCTATCCTCACTTCACTTAGTCGGGTGGTGGGTAGTTTTCGCTGCAGGCATCTGTCGAAATTCCTCATCAAACCAAGGGTTTCATGCTGGTGCGCGCGAGAAACTTGGAAATCAGTTCGGCTGATCTAATGGCTTGTTGGCATCGTTGGCATTGTCCTTCGACATTCGATGCTGGTGGTATGGTATTAATCTTTACGCGAAGGCATTGGTGGTCGGTCTCTTGCGAATGCAGTCTTTCGACATTAAATTTCCTCACAGCATTCCTGATCTGTTGTGGCGTGGTGGATATCCGCATTCTTACTTTGGCTGCAACGAGGTAGTAGTCCGAGTTGGGTTGAAATACAGGATGTGTACCTCTAGTCTATCGCAATGTGATCAATTTGATTGTCCGGTGTGTTGATCTGAAGACCGCCATGCCCTCTTATGGATATCAAGGTGAGGAAACCGTGTGCTGGGTATAGTGGCATTTCGTTCCGTAGCGAAGTCAATTAGCCTAAGTCCAATGCCAGATGTTGTCGTGTAGGCTGTTTTTTCCGACAATACTGCTAAAAATGTCTTCTTCTCTTCCTACCTCTCCGTTAAAATCTTCCAGCACGATGGTGAGGTCGTACTTTAGTAGTTGCACATAAGTTTTGTCAAGGAGCTCGTAGAAGCAATCTTTAGCTATATCATCTTTTTCGTCCGTCGGAGCATGAGCGCATATAGGGCTTTTGTTGGCGAATTTGGCTTTCATGTGATTTCTTACAATGCGTTCGCTAATTTGGAAACATAAGACTTCACGCCTAAGTCTGACACTTATAACAAATCCGCATCCGAATAGTCGCTATTTCTGCTCACTATAACAAGGTCCGTAGTAGATGTCACAATTTTTCAACCTAATTCTGTCCGGCCCATCCCATCGTATTTCCTGGATGGCAGTAATGTCTGCTTGTATCAGCTTAGGGCTCCCGCTGGTTGTTCGCCTGCACCTCTCCTGTTTAATGTTCTCACAGTCCAGGTGCAAATATGAATGTTGTTGCCCTGACTTACTCTTGAGATTCCTAAATGACCCGAATATGTCAGAGCAGCTCCAAATAGGTTGTTCACTTTGTCCATCCTAACTGGGACTGTAAACGACACCGTTGACTCCATCTTGGGAGTTCTTCCTCTGCCGCTTGGATGGGAATATGTTCATTAATGTGAGCACACGTCTTCCCCCCGCTCTCATCTGTTGCCGCCAAGACTTTAGACAGGGATTGATACCCTATCTGCGTTTACTAACTGGGACTGTAAACGACACCGTTGACTCCATCTTGGGAGTTCTTCCTCTGCCGCTTGGATGGGAATATGTTCATTAATGTGAGCACACGTCTTCCCCCCGCTCTCATCTGCTGCCGCCAAGACTTTACACAGGGATTGATGCCCTATCTGCGTTCAAGGTACTAGGCACTCAGCGGTCTCCACGTGAAGGCTGAGAGTAGGAGTTGGTGGGCATCAGCAACGTGAAAACTCAAGATTTCATGTAATCATATTGCCATCCAAATTTTGAAATAAAGAAAGAATTACGCTAATACCTCACACAGATTGTTTTATTCCATTTCAAAATCGACCCGCTCGTATTGGAAAACCCAGAAATGTACCCAGCCTATGAACTTTGTACACCCCTTTCGTAACCAAATTGATGAACTAAGCTAAAGACTAGTTTGTCCCTTAGTTTTACCAACAAATTCATAAAATTTACCACTACATCATAAAATTTAACACGCATTCTTCCAGGTATTCGAATTTACGAGTTTACAATTCTTAGCCCACCCCTTTGAGTACACATTTACCCAAAAAAATTGCGACATTTCCGGAATCTTATCTTCACCACAAATTGCAGCAAATATTAGCACCTAACGTTAGTCAGTCAGCAGATTGAATAATTCCCTCGTTTTATTGTCAATAAAACATGTGAATTAAAATTGTTGGACTAGCTCCGTAGCTGGGCTTTTAGCGATTCCTTATCGTATGGCCATTCGTTAATAATCGATTAGATTACCAAAAAGACGTCAGCCGTTTAGTGGGCCCTTATCAGCGGTGACCACGCGTAGACGTAATTTTAGCATCTGCTGGAAATTCGTTAGGAATGCTTAGCAAAGCAGAATGTGCTTAAATAAGTTTGTTTAAACGAAGATAACGTCGTGCCATCTAGAATGGATTGTTTCGACTGAATAAACTCCGTAATCGAAAATGTTGAAAGTGTTGGTTGAGTCTATTGAAAATGTCATACGATTCGGTCGGAATGCATATGATGAGTCACATGATATCATGACTCGGAAAGACCCAAACGTTTTGAATATATTTCGAGGTTATAAGACGACATTGGTGGGTTGTTCCAGCACCAAGGTAATCAAAAATTAACAAGCTTGACATAAATTGGGCAAAGATTGAAATCAGTTAGCAGTTAGTCATTTCATTGTGACATTAAGTTTGTAACATCGAGAGATAGTTTAGGAGATGTTTCGACTATGTTCGAGCGAAACTAAAGTGTTCGCTATCCCTATTTCTCCAATAAGTTTGAATCCTATCTAGGAAATGCAATGTTCGAGGCCACTTGACCAGACGTGGGGGTTTAACTCAAGTTTGGGCGTATAAACGCGTTTTATATTCTGCCCAGATCAGAAGGGGTGAAACATTTTTTTTTACATCGATTTAGGAAACCTAGACATTTCGATGCGGTTTTACTTCGAATATGTGATCGTTATTAACACACGTACCGAGCATGGAAAGCCTTTCAATAATGCTGTCATATCGAGGACGATATGGCCCTCCTACGACAAAAAAAGAAGAAACGATCTAAATAGAACCCTCCCAGATATCGCAAGAATTACGGCGATTGTCACTGGGCACTGGCCAATTGAAGGCCATGCGGCCAAACTAGGGATCCCATACAACCCACAATGCCGCATTTGCGGAAACCCAAAATGAGAGAGAAACCCTCTCCAATTTCATCTGCAAATGTCCGGCACTAGCAATAGCCAGATTGCGTGCGGTAGCTAACTGCCTCCAGTTGCGCACTCCAAGTTGGTTGAGGTGCGCTTGTGCGCGCCACTTAAGGCGAGGTCTTCCTCTACTGCGTCCGACGTCTGGCTGGGAATCGAAGACTGCGAGCCGGAGTATTGGTGTCCATTCGTTCTACATGTCCTAGCCATCTTGAACTTCCAATGCGGATTTTTTTTTATCAGGGGTATGTCGCTGTACAGCTCCTATAGTTCTTGGTTGAATCTTTGTCTCGATAGCCCGTCAACTCAAACGGGACCGAAGATTTTTTCTCTCGAATCGACCAAGGATTTCTTCATCCGCTTTTGATACGGTCCATGCTTCAGCGCCGTAGAGCAGGACTGGGATGATCAGGGTCTTATATAGGATCTCCTTAGTAGTTCGAGTGAGGGCTTTACTACTAAATTGCCTTCTTAGCCCGAAGAAACAGCGGTTGGCAATAGTAATTCTTCGTTTAATTTCTGACGAGATGTTGTTGTCAGAGTAAATAGCGGAGCCGAGGTAGACAAAGTCCCGTACTACCTCAAAGTTATATCTGTCAATAGTGACGTTCTGTCCAATTCGTCGATGTTGTGAGTCCTTTCGTGATGACAGCATATACTTAGTCTTACCCTCATTTACCGCTAAACCCATTTTCGCCGCTTCCTTCTCTATACTAGCAAACGTGGCTGTGACATCACGTTGAGTCCTACCAATGATGTCAATATCGTCAGCGTATGCTAGTAGTTGCACCGACTTTTGGAAAATTGTGCCTCTGGTGTTGGTTTTGGAGTTTTGCACAATCCTCTCAAGAATCAGATTGAAGAAGTCACATGACAGCGCATCGCCTTGCCTAAATCCTTTTTTGGTATCGAATGTGTCGGTGAGGTCGTTTCCGACCCTGATGGAGCAGCGAGAATTCTCTATCGTCATCCTACACAAACGGCCGAGTTTGGGCGGTATACCAAAACTAGACATGGCTCTGTACAATTCGTCTCTATAAATGGTGTCATATGCGGCTTTGAAATCGATGAATAGGTGGTGGGTATCGATTTGGACTTCTTGAGTTTTTTCCAGGATCAGCCGAAGTGTGAAAATTTGATCAGTTGTGGACTTTCCTGGACTAAAACCACACTGATAAGGGCCAATCAGGTTGTTGGTAAACGGTTTCAGGCGTTCACATATTACGGCAGATAGGATCTTGTAGGCGATGTTGAGGAGACTTATGCCTCTGTAGTTGGCGCAGTTCAGAGGGTCTCCTTTTTTGTGGATCGGGCAAACGATGCTGAGGTTCCATTCTTCAGGCATATTTTCATCCGACCAGATTTGGCTTATGAGTTGGTGGATGTTACTTACCAAGTTATCTCCGCCGGCCTTATAAAGCTCAGCGGGAAGGCCGTCATTTCCGGCAGCCTTATTAAGCTTGAGTTTAGATATTGCTTTCCTCACTTCACTCAGGTCGGGTGGTTGGCAGTTTTCGCTGTCGTTGCCAATATTAAATGGTTCGTTCTGCCTGACAGCGGAATGTTGTTCGTCATCGCCGTTTAACAGTCTGCAGAAGTGGTTCTTCCATATCCTCAGCGTCGACTGTGCCTCAACTACAATATTTTCTTGTTCATCTCGACAGGATTCTGTTCGAGCCTTGTATCCTTGGCTTTGACGTTTTACACTTTGGTAGAACATCGTTCCTGGAGTGGCACCTCTCTATATCCTCGATCGCGCGCTTTTCTTGATCTTTTTTCTTCTTGCTGAAAAGCCGATGTTCTTCCCTTCTTCTTTGCCTATAGAGCTCAATGACAGCTCTCGTCTTTACCTGCAGCTTAGCCTTGTAGGCCTCGTTCTTGGCTGCGAGCATCTGTCGGCGGCATTCCTCATCAAACCAGGGGTTTCTTGCTGGTGGGCGCGAGAAACCTAGCACATCAGTTGCGGCTGATCTAATGGCCTGTTGGCATCGTTGCCATTGCTCTTCGACATTCGATGCTGGTGGTATGGTGTTAATCGAGAGGCTAAGGGATATGCGTTGTGCGAAGTTCTTGGCGGTCTCTTGCGATTGCAGTCTTCCGACATTAAATTTTTTCACAGTATTTCTGGATTGTTGTGGCGTGGTGGATATCCGCATTCTTACCTTGGCTGCTACAAGGTAGTGATCCGAGTCGATGTTAGCTCCTCGGAATGTTCGGACATCCAAAATACTGGATGCGTGCCTCTTATCTATCGCAATGTGATCAATTTGGTTGACCGTTCGTTGATCTGGAGACCGCCATGTCCCCTTATGGATATCGAGGTGAGGAAACCGTGTGCTGGCTAAAGTGGCATTTTGTTCCGTAGCGAAGTCAATTAGCCTAAGTCCGTTACCAGACGTTTTGTCGTGTAGGCTATGTTTTCCGACAGTACTGCTAAAGATGTCTTCTCTTCCTACCTTTGCGTTAAAATCTCCCAGCACGATTTTAACATCGTACTTCGGTAGTCGCTCATAGGTTTTGTCGAGGAGCTCGTATAGTCCATACCAAATCAGTTGGCCAACGGTCGATTGCGCAGAGAGAGGATTAAATGGAAATTTAAGATATTGTAAAATAAATTTTAAGAGACTATAGAAGCAATCCTTAGCTATATCACCTTTTCTTCCGTCGGAGCGTGAGCGCATATAAGGCTTATGTTGGCGAATCATAACAACAATCATAATAAAGGTCACACTAGTCGTGGTAACAAAAAGGCACATAAGTGCTACTTGTGTTCATGCCGAACCGCCACTTCTACCAACCTACCTAATGCTGTCAAGGTCGGTGCTCAACATATTTTGTTGTTTGGAGACTACATTTGAAGGTGAAAAGCGAGGACCTACAAACGAAGCTGAGCAAAGGAATGAATTGGGTTACAAGTTGAAGACAGGAGATCATTTATAAAAATGAGAAAGAGATTCGGAGACAAGACAGAGCCTTGGCGAACACCAGCATTTTTTTCTTCTTTGAGCTGCAGACTTGAAACCTTTCCAAAACAGCTTGAATTAGACGTTTTGAAAAATAATTTCTGTTCCGTAGAATAAGTTTTTTATTGAATTCAAATGCATATGGGCTTGATGACAAACCCTGTCAATTCTATTGAAATATCAAAAGCAACGATCTTGTTTTCGGTAATAAGTTGGATAGATTGGTTCAACTTTTTGATGAGATATGCCATCAAGTCACCAGTGGAATCATACTGACGGTCATTGAGAAGTTTTCGTGTTTCGAGATATTTTATAAGCCGACGATTTATCAGCGTTTTCATGATCTTGGAAAGAGAATTCGCCTTCTTTTGATACCTTTGCTACCAAATCTACCCGGAAAGAGTCCTGATGAGTATGATAGATAAAAAAGCTTACGCAGTGGTTTTGTTAGTGTAGAATAACTCCTCTTCAGAATAATGGGGGATATACCTCTGTTCCACCGGATTTCTAAATGTCTAAATCAAGTAAAACTCTTGCAACTATACGAGTACGAAAGTGGATTTGTCCCATTCAATGATCTACGTTCTCAAGTAGAGGAGCAGGCTGGGCACAATCTTTCAACGTGGAACTGGATGGAACAGATTGGTTTTGTCTAAAGACCTGATAGTGGGAATATAGGGATGGCACTATCGAGGTCTCAATTACGGAACAAAATAAAAAAATAATGCAATCGCTTTAGTTTGATTCCATAGAAATACTTCGTCGGATAAGTTTGGAAGAAATTCAACACATAGCTGTCAAAAATTGTAGACTTAACGCATATCGTTGATGTGCGATCATGTGCGTCCCATTTTGTCGGAAGATCTGTTCGAAATGCTTGTCAAAACTTATGTCTCGGTAGAAAACTCTCCCATTTCGAAAAAATCCGATCATTTAGGCACTAACTGCTGATGCAGAATCTACTGATCCTGGTTGGCAGTTTAGTTTATAAGTTTGGCCGCAACGAAGAGGACTGGAACGATGCGTAAATTGAGTCGCCCCCGTGCATCGGATAAGGGATTATTGTTCATTTCCTAGCATTAACATATATTTTACATACCGTTTGAAATCAGATAAACGCGTATATATAATTTAATTGCAAAACATGTCTGAAAGTCGATCACTCACCTGAAATGTTGATTAGTTTGCTATTAAACAGCCAGATTATCAACACAAAGTTGTGTGGTGCTTCCGCAAGAAGACATGTCAGTGGAGCGATCCCCTCTTCTTTGAAACTAAGTGGTAAACAAGCTTTTACTCATCCTGGAAGCAGAGGGCTGTCAGAAGGCTACGCGAATGACGTTGCTATCGCAAACTTAGGAAAGCACTTGAATATTCTCAAGGAACTTCTTCATAACGCACTACTTTCCAAATAAGCTGTTAGTTGTGGTCCTGGTCTCAACCCCCATTAGACTGAACTTGTCCAGTTTACTAGGAAATATAAGATTTCTCACTGCAGCGTGTTCCATGCGGAACTCATGGCGATCAAAAAAGGCTTATCATGTCTGGAAGAGAATGTAATATCTGCCAATAATATCATCATCTTCTCGGACAGCCAGGCTAGGACGCAGAAAGGCTAGGCCTTCACTCAAACGACTTCTGTAGGAGCTGCATGGATGAAGAGGAAGAAGAAACAATACTTCATCTTCTTTGTAACTGGACGACCCTTACAAACAAAAGGAAGATACACCTTGGAGGTTGAGCCTTACCAGCGGAGCTGGTGGCCATGTTTTGGAAGGGAGCATGCACCGAATCATCATCCAAGTATGGGTGGAAGAAAACTTGCCCGATGACTGGACTATCAGCTCCATATGCCCCATCTACAAAAAAGGCGATCCTATGTCTTGCAAGAACTATCGAGGCATATCCCTGCTTAATGTAGCATATCCAACGTAATGTGTGAACGTGACAGTGTGGCTTCCGGCCTGGCAGATCGACTATATACCAAATTTTCACACTGAGGCAAAGCCTGGAAAAGACCAACGAATTTCAAGTCGAAACTCAATACCTATTCATCGACTTCAAAGCCGCGTTAGCATACATCGTCAGGAGCCGAATTCGGAATACCGGGAAAACTGATTTAGCAGTGTCGCGTGACGCTGTAAAACACGCGCTGCAACGTACAGTTTGGAAGTAGCTCCTCCGAACAATTCCAAACATACACCGGATTTCGGAAAGGAGACGCGTTATCATGCGACTTCTTCAATTTCGTTCTGGAGCAGATAGTGCGCAGGGCAGGTGTCAACACGGAAGGCACTATTTTCAACAGGTCCATCCAGCTGCTGGGCTATGCGGATGATATTGACATTATCGGTCGCTCCCAATATACCGTGATAAAAGCGTACACGCAGATTGAAGAACAGGCGAAATCCGTTGGCCTTGAAGTAAATGAGGACTTCAGTACTAAGCACATGCTATCAACAAACAAACAAGCATCTGTCCAACTCCTAGGACAAAACGTCACTATTGATACCAGCATACTTCGGCGGATTATTGGTCCTGTGCGCGAACAGGGCGAATGGAGGAGAAGCTACAACCGCGAACTGCATTAGCTGTACCAAAGCCAAAACACGTCGACTACATTGGCTCTGCCACATACAGCGAATGGACAATAATGCTCCAGCCAAGAGGATGTTCGAATCCCAGCCCCCCGGTTCGAGAAGACAAGGAAGACCGAACATCCGTTTCAAAGAGCAAGCCATCGCGGATGCCAGAGCGCTTGGCCTAAACAACTGGAAGCAGCGAGCCCTGGATTGTAGAGGATGGAAGACTGCAGTGTCTCAGGCAGAGACTCTTCACGGGTCGGGAGCCCGATAAGTAAGTAAGTCAAAACGTGGTCTAATAGTAGAATACGTCAACAGCATTGGGTTGGATGAATCAAGCGAGATTAACCATGTTGCTCCTCGTGATGATCTGATAGATCATCCGAGTAGTATTGATTGTCAAGAATAGCAACTTAGCCGTTTGGCATAAAACAGGAGGTCCCGCCATTCATGTGTGAAGTACACACGCACTGGGTACTCACGAGCCTATTGCGCCAAAAATTTGTATTTGTAACCATGTTGCTCCAGCTAAGAATATTGTTAAATCGAAAAATAAAAACAGTCAAGACGGCAACGAAGAAAGTTATCTCCTGTTGCCTGCACAAGCGACCGTGTATTCCGAAAGACGCGTACGTATCCAGAAAACGCACAGTTTAAAAAAAAGACAGTTCAAAACCACTGTTCCATTAAAACTAAGGTTTATGAGCATTTATTGCCGTCAGATAAACAAATTTAACTTAGCTAATCCTCTTACATGTGTTCATGTATCAGCAAACGGTCATAGTTCAGCTTCTTTGCTTTAAAGTTCGAACAACAGTGTGGACAATCTTGTTCAATTGCATCGGCAGGCTATGTGCTCGCTCAGAACAGATAAAGTGGCGAATGGTGCGTTACAATATTCGCAGCTGTTCAAGTCTTCATCGATATTATTATGGTGCTCGCGCTGACGATGCAACTATAGCGATCGTTTTGTATTCAACCCAATTTCACAATCACCACACTAGTGCAGTTGCAAAGTGCTGACATCGTAGTTTTTCAAATGGCGCAACAAAGCCCATCCTTCTGACATAAATGGATACCACACTGCTCATAAGTAAGTGTAAGTTTCGGTAAGTTTTAATGAGCCATTCTGGAGGGAAATCCTTTCCTACAAACGTTGCGCTGATACGGTATCACTCCGTCATGTGTCATGTATCGCATTAGATTAGTTTTGGTGCTGAAATTCTTTTTGTACTTAATGCAGATGTTTGACTTTCCTTCGAGCCTAACAGCGGGTGATTCCCCCGCGATCTTTCTTGATTTGCGTATATCAGTTGTGGAGTACTTTTCTTCTTTGCTTTCTGTTTCTCCTCCTCAATCATCTCCTCATCGTCAAGTAGTTCATTACCATCCTCATACAATTGCAGTTCCTCACTCGTGTTCTCGTCCAAGTAAACTAGTGTTGTCTTCCTAGATTATCTTCTCGTGAAGGTCCTCCATGTAGATTTCATGATCAAACACTTCGGACTTAGTTAAAACGTTATCCCTCACATCGACGAACTCTAGCTCTTCGCTCACATCCATGCTGACATCCTTTGACAATGCAGCCTGATGATCAGTGGTCTGGTCGAAGCCGCCAGCTTCAGCTATTGCAGCATGATCGTTATTATCTCCATCTCCAACATTCTTCATCGTCGTGAGGTATTCCCTTGGTTACCTTCTGAAAGTCGTAGGTGATCTTACTTAGAAATTTCCGCAAATGCTTCTCCGATGTGCTTGCCAGGCGGCAGAATTCGTATTTGGTTTTCCTTTGATTGGTGGTGGATGTTTCCACTTGGGACTGACTGAGCATTCGTTGACATTTAGATAACAGAGCATGTGATACTTTAGAATTGGTGTTTTGGAAGATTGAACGTCAAAACTGATTTTCTAGAATTTGTTGATAAATGACCAAAAAGTTTTTACAACTTCTAGGACGTTGTAGAATTTTCTGCCTCAACTTTTGGCCTTTAAATGGGGATTACAGTCATTTCTGACTTTTTTGATTTTGTTTCGGTTTTCCTCAGATCGGTTGGTCTTATAAGACCGAAAGTTTATCTCTCTAACTTGATAGCTTCTTCGCAGCTCAAGTCATACCACCCTTTTGGCTTTGGTCTGATACTCATACCAAGGAGAATGAAATTTGATATCATGTCAGCAGTAGCAACCACGTCTCTATCGAGGAAACATAGTGACCTGTTGAAATTCCTACTGTTTAATGCTTCCCAACTGACGAAGTCCAAGCGCAAATCCTGGAGACTCTTCTGTGAAAAAATAGAGGAGACTTCCGCAGCGTCAGGACTACGAAAAATCCTATCCACTAGTCCAACTGTTCCAAGCTATCTAAAAAAAAAAAAAAACAGATGGCACCTGGACGACCTCAAGCAAAGAATCCATAGAGCTACTAATGGACACCCATTTCCCAGGTAGCTCACAGGAAGCTTTTCAAGACGACATCAATAGAACCAATCTATTGACCGGCAGCTTACAAGATCTTATCACAAAAGATAAAATACTTTGGGCAATACATTGCTCAAACCCTTTAAATCCGCGGGACCCGACGGCATTATATCAGCCGAGCTGCAGCGTACTTTGGATCTCATCCTACCCTGGGTGGAAGCCATCCTTAGGGGCTGCATCGAGCTGATTTATGTTCCCAAGGTTTGGAGAGAAGTCAAAGTTGTACAAATTTTTAACATTCACCTATGCTGGGTGCCTGGGCATAGTGACATTCCAGGGAACTGTAAGGCTGATGAACTCGCCAGAAATGGAACCAATTGTACCCGATACGGGTGCACTAGGTATTCCTATCGCTACATGCAAAAGCTTATTAGCGCAACATGCTAACAGCAAATCAAACCTCAGATGGAGTCTTGGCACGACGTGTCAAACAACCAAACAAATTTGGCCAAAGCTAGATTTGAGAAGATCAAATGGACTGATTTCGCTCGATAGACCGCATATTTGCGATACCATAGGTGTCATCACGGGACACTGCTTAATAGGTAGGCACGCAGAAAGGCTAGGCCTCTTCTCAAACGACTTCTGTAGGAGCTGCATGGACGAGGATGAGGAGGAAACAATACTCCATCTCCTTTGTAACTGCCCGGCCCTATCAAACAAAAGGAAGCTACATCTCGGAGCTTACTATTTTCAAAGGCTCAGTGATTTGGCAAAACCGGAAGTAAAAAGCCTCCTCCGCTTCATCCAAAGCTCAAAATGGTTTTCCCACGGATAGTAAGGAGATTGGACAAGATCCACGTGGTATCACAACGGACCAAAGTGGTCTAAGTGTGCTGGCGAACGCCGGCAGCCACTCTAACCTAACCTAACCTAATGCTTCCCAATTGGCTTTCTCGTATCGCCATACAATCTTTTGGGAATTCGTTCTCAAACTGTGTGGTTGGAGTACGAGAAATTTGCTGATATGATACAGGGGTCTGACGAACCTAGATCGATAATACATTGATCGTCTATTTAACAGGATGAGAGGTAAAATACAAGTCCAGCGGCTTGACTGTTAATATCCGGTATGCGTGTCGGCGCGTTAATAAGCTGGGTTAAGGTATATACCTCATCAAAGAACTAAACATACCTTCCCTCGGGTGTTGTCTGTCGGCCGCAATGATGACTTCAGTGTGAGAATGCCGGGATACAATTCTTGAGATCTAGCCTAACAGCGCATCAAATTAGTTAAAAGTTGAACTGGTGCCAAGGTTTGGGCTTCTATAAATGAGCGAGTAGTGTCCATTATCCTTCGCTGCTCTAAATAGTTCTGCACAAAGGTCATATGATCAAGCCGATTTGTTAGATTTGAAAACTTTGGTCAGCAGTAGTTTCTGCTAATGACATTCATCGGGTTTCATCGTTTCCAATTTCATACTCTTACGACTGATGGTGTATCTGCTCCAATATCTCCTACGATATTGGTGTAAACATGCTATCTGTCATGCGAGTAAACACGTTTGGTTGATCCGCTGCAGGTTTTGCTTGCTCAGACCGTAACG
This sequence comes from Rhingia campestris, assembly GCA_932526625.1. NCBI lineage: Eukaryota > Metazoa > Arthropoda > Insecta > Diptera > Syrphidae > Rhingia > Rhingia campestris. The sequence continues at coordinate 192,949,156 of OW052182.1, forward strand.
ATCAACGTTACTCATGCCGAGGAGGTGGAGAAATCCATATAGACGCCGTACTCGTTTGATAAAAAGCAGCAAAATAAAGTCTAAAGAGGCAAAACGTGCCACTCACAGTCCTATAAATAGATCTCACAATTCCAGAACAAAATAAGTTCAAGGTCGACAAGCAGAAACTGCTCGTTCCACTAACAAAATCGAATTGTATACAAGTAACGAGCTATCTACAAGTAGATCTTAACCTTGACCAAGTACTGTCCTGACGTAACGTTTAAAATCGCCGCCTATTCTCTGCAGCATCGAATGGACAATGCACTTTGCAGACAATTTCCTTTGCTCATAAATCAGTTGAAGGCGTCCGCCAGAATGTCTTTATTTTTGTCAAGAGCGATTAAGCTGAGAGGAGATTTAATGGAACGATATCCACATGCGCGTTTGCTCTAGTTGTGTGTGCTTGAATTTATCACATCCGCGATCTCTCTTCTAATTCGCACTCGTTCACATTCCACTGATAGCACAGTTCTCGTTCGCAGAAATGTTTTTTTTTTCTTTCTAAAAATAAAACCCGTTGCAATTTCCCCTTCGAGTTCCATTGCGATTAGGAAACCCCCCTCTACTCAACGAGATCCGATAATAAAGTGTTTTTGTATCCTTTCAGAACTTTGGTGCTCTAAACGGCTTCATAAAATGTGATAAGCCATCGATTGCTGCCAAGTCTGTTGCAAACGGAGGAGCCTCCTCAAGTGAACAGGTTAGCGACTTCTATAATGATCCCAATCGATGTAAAACCTCGTTCGAAGAGGTTCCCCTGCACACGGCCTGCCTTACATATCTCGGCTTTTACCTGCTTATAATCCTGGGTTACATAAATCAGTTGCTGTTCTCGCCTAAGGATGCCACAGAGCAGAACAGAGAGGTAAGTGCCGCACGCACATGTTCTCGTTTATACTTATCATGCCTCACTTGCAGGGTTACGTTACGCTCTATGATGCGTTTGAGAGTTTCTATTCACGCTATGTTTACAGACGAGTGCGGGATTGCTGGAACCGTCCGATATGCAGTGTACCTGGCGCGGAGGTAACGCTAAGAGATCGCATCACAAAGGATTATGGTTGGTCGTTTGAATTCACCGGTACACAGACAAAATGTCTGAATCTGGGATCATACAACTACTTGGGATTCGCGGCAGCTGAGGGTCCATGTGCCGATGAATCGGAAAAACGTTGCAAAACAGATGGTTTGGCACTGGCCAGCTCTCGTCGTGAGTTGGGAACTACTCCACTTCATGAGGAGCTCGAGAAATTGACGGCGAAATTTCTAGATGTCGAAGATGCCATTGTCTTTGGCATGGGATTTGCGACAAATTCATTGAATTTGCCAACGCTGTTGACGCCTGGTTGTCTGGTTCTGAGCGATGAGAAGAATCATGCTTCGATTATTCTCGGTATTCGGCTGTCGGGTGCCACAACAAGAGTGTTCAAGCACAATAATATGAAGGACTTGGAGAAGGTGTTGCGTAACGCTATTATTTATGGAAATCCAAAGACCAATAAGCCGTGGAAGAAGATTATGATTATCGTTGAGGGTGTGTTCAGTATGGAGGGATCGGTTGTACGATTGCCGGAGATTATCGCACTGAAAAAGAAGTACAAAGCCTATTTGTATCTGGATGAGGCGCACAGCATTGGAGCGATGGGAAAAGACGGGCGTGGAGTAGTGGATTACTTTGGTTGCGATGCGAAGGATGTGGACATTTTAATGGGTACATTCACGAAGAGCTTTGGCAGCGCTGGTGGCTATATAGCAGGATCGAAGGTGAGTTGTTGTTTAATGGGAAAATGAATGTTTACTCTAGGAAGGGTTGGTTGTGTTGGTTTGGACAGAGCAAAGTGTTAATGTACTCCAAAACTATTCTTAAAACACTGATATGTCCGATGGTTGTATTTACGTACGTAAGTGGCGTCCGGAATTAACATGGCCCTCATACAACGTGCTTCTTAGTCTATCCCGGTCGTTAGATAACTCTATCCAGTTGCGCACTCCAAGTTGGTTGAGGTCGGTTTCTACTTGTGCGTGCCACTTAAGGCGAGGTCTTCCTCTAATGCGTCCGATGTCTGGCTGGGAATCGAAGACTATGCGTGCAGGAGTACTGTTGTCCATTCGTTCTACATGCCCTAGCCATCTTAAACGTCCAATGCGGAGTTTTTTTTCGACTAGGGGTATGCGCTGTACAGCTTGTATAGTTCGTGGTTGAATCTTCGTCTCCATAGACCGTCAACGCAAACGGGACCGAAGATTTTCCGAAGACTTTCTCTCGAATCGACCAAGGATTTCTTTATCCGGTTTTGATACGGTCCATGCTTCAGCGCCGTAGAGCAGGACTGGGATGATCAGGGTCTTATATAGGATCTCCTTAGTAGTTCGAGTGAGGGCTGTACTACTAAATTGCCTTCATAGCCCGAAGAAACAGCGGTTGGCAAGAGTAATTCTTCGTTTAATTTCTGACAGACAAAGGTGTACTACCTCAAGTTATATCTGTCATTGGTGACGTTCTGTCCAATTCGTCGATATTGAGTTTTCTTTCGTCTTGACAGCATAAACTTGGTCTAACCCCCATTTACTGCAAAACTCATTGCTGCCGCTTCCAAACGTGGTTATGACATCACGTTAAGTCCGACCAATGATGTAACGATTGGATTGGATGATTGGACCTCTGGTGATGGTTTGGGAATTTTTCACAATCTTCTCAAACATGACGCTAAAGAAGTCCCATGGCAGTGCACCGCCTTGCTTAAAGCCTTTTTTGGTATCGAATGTGTTAATCATGAAATGGAGTGAAATTCTCATGGTCATCGTCATAATGGTCAGTGTCGATGAGAACCCCACGAAATGTTCGGACATATGAAATACTTCGTGCCTCTTGTCTATAGCAGTGTTGTAAACTTGAGTGACTGTTTGTTAGTCTGTGAACCACCATGTCCCTTAATGGATATAAACATCCGGAAACCGTAGGCTATATATTGGTAAGCTTAGGTTAGGTTGTAGTGGCTGCACACTTAGACCATAATGGTCCGTTGTTGTATACCACGTAGATCCATCGACTTCCCTATATTCGTTCGCCTAATTGAACCATTCAGAGCTTACTATGTAGCGTTGGTGAAGTGAGAATTCTCCATCGTCATCCTACACAAGCGGACGAGTTCGGACGGTATACCAAAACTAGACATGTCTCCGTATAGTTCGTCTCTATAAATGCTGTCGTATGCAGCTTTGAAATCGATAAATAGGTGTTGGGTATCGATTGGTTGGCAGTTTTCGCTGTCGTTGCCAATATTAAATGGTTCGTTCTGCCTGACAGCGGAATGTTGTTTGTCATCGCCGTTTAACAGTCTGCAGAAGTTGTTCTTCCATATCCTAAGCATCGGTATCTCCTTTTTTCTTATCCCTAATTTCCTTAACGCCCGCACTGTGTTAAAACTTAAAACATATAAAGGGTATTCATAACCGCTTGAGTGCGCGCAAATTATAAAAAAAAGAAATTGTGGCTCAACTACGATATTTTCTTGTTCATCTCGTCAGGATTCTGTTCGAGCCTTGTATACTTGTCTTTGACATTTTACAGTTTGATAAAACTTGCGAACATCGTTCCTGGAGTGGCACATCTCTATACGTTCGATCGCGCGCTTTTCTTGCTCTTTTTTCTTCTTTCTGAAAAGCCGATGTTCTTCCCTTTTTCTTTGCCTATAGAGCTCAATGGCAGCTCTCGTCTTCACCTGTAGCTTAGCCTTGTAGGCCTCGTTCTTGGCTGCGAGCATCTGTCGGCATTCCTCATCAATCCAGGGGTTTCTTGCTGGTGGCCGCGAGAAACCTAGCACATCAGTTGCGACTGATCTAATGGATTGTGGACATCATTTCCATTGTTCTCCGACATTAGATGCTGGTGGTATCGTATCAATCGAGAGGTTAAGGGATAAACTTCGTACTTCGGTAGTCGTAAATAGGTTTTGTCAAGGAGTCGTAGAAGCAATCTTTCGCAATATCCTTCGTGGGAGCGTCAGCGCATATAAGGCTTATGTTGGCGAATTTGGCATTGATGCGGATTTTTACAATGCTTTCGCTAATGTCTTGGAAACATAAGACTTCTTGTCTAAGCCTGGCACTTGTAACAAATCCGCATCCGAATTGTCGCTGTCCACAATGCCCACAGTTTTTCATCCTCTTTTTGCTCGGCCCTTCCCATCGTATTTTGTTCGCTTCCGCTAGTTGTTAGCCTGCACTTCTCCTGTTTAATGTTCTCACAATCCAGGTGCAGATACGAACGTCGTTGTCCTTTTTTTCGTTTAGCATGGTCGTCAACAATAATATCAGTCCTTTCCGAGGCTATTGGTTGCTTCGTAAAATATGGTTTTTTCCATGGGTAAGTAGTTAACCCAAATTATTAGATATTCCTAGGACACGGGGCCATCAGTATCCACAAAGGGATTGAGCGCTGCCGTTGGCCTTTCGGTTCATCCGCCACCATCTCTTTTTCATGGGGCCTGACTTACCCTTGAGATTCCTAGATAACCTGTTGTCGAAGCAGCTCATCTAGGTTCGCCTGGGACAGCAGACCGGGTAATCATTCCGCGCCATTCTGACCAGGGTGATTATACTGTTGCTGTTTTACGTCTTGCTGTCGACACTCGCACTTATCGTTTAGCAAGTTAAATCGGGTTTGATGAGACCAGTACCCGATGTTTACCACTTGCAGGTAAAGTACATTTGATGTGTAGTCAGAGTAACAACACTGGACATTGCCATATTAAAGCCAATCAGAGTCAAACCTCGTTCTACAACACCCAGGCAAAATAGCCTGCTAGATCAAAAAGGAATCTGCTGATCCATTGAGCGAGTGGTAGCTTGATCAACAACTGCTTAAATTGTTCCATGTTGAGGAGCTGCCAGCATTGAGCTGCACTAACAAAAGCCTTTGAGAAATGTCCTTGCATCCCGTGGGTGGATGTAACAAAGATTTGGGGTGGCTCCATTATCTGTGATTCATTGTGGCGGTCTAGGTTTAGTCCTCGGCATCCCTCTGCTAGGACGTAATCACGATTACGACGTTGATCATCAGATCGTGCATTGCAGCTCTTAATGCACTCCGGTCGGGAGTAAACAAACAGAATGGCGGTGTAGAACAGGATTTGATTGCTTCTTGGCGGACTTGTGGACGCATTTTCAATTAGATTTTCCCAGAAGTTCTTACTCCAGAAGAGTAATGGGGAATGAGAGAAAAGAAAAAAGTAGCACCTATGTGCCTCTTTGTTACCACGACTCGAGTGACCTTTATTATGATGATTGTTGTGGATGTGATACAGGCGGTCTCTAGATCCAGCCTGTGAGGTTTAGAAAACGGATAAGATCTTGTATCCTGAGATGTCGCTAAGGTTGTCGAAGAATCGTTTGTCTAACGCACGCAATCTGGCTCTTGCTGTGCCGGACATTTGCAGATGAAATGGGAGAGGGTTTCTCTCGTTTGTGGGTTGTATGGGATTCCTAGTTCGGCCGCATGATCTCCAATTGGCCAGTGCCCAGTGACTATCTATAATTCTGGTTCTATTTAGTAGATCGTTTGTTCTGTTCTTGTCGTCGGAAGTCCATATCTTTCCTGACGCAATTTGTTAACCTTTTCCATTTGGAGTCGGCCTTCTTTATGAAGTATGAGTGGATTTGTCCCTTAACCGCACCTAGCGGGATACGGACCCTTGCCGCAGGTAACCCGTGAAGAGTTGATCCTTGCCTGGCATGCTCGTTTCCACTCTCGTTTCCTTCAATGTCACTATATCCTGAAACCCAGAGAATTGTGTCCCTCAAGCGTTCGCCAAGGTGGGCAAGTTCGTTCCAGCATTCCTGTACCAGTTCGGAGGATATGGTAGCCGAGTTGATTGCCTTTATGTCCGCTTGGCAAGTGTCATACTTGTTGTCGTCTTCAACAATCTCTCTGATGTAGTATTCCAGCGATATCGAAAAGATTCTACATGACGAATGACTCGGTAGTTTTCTGGTTAATCAAAGGAAGTGCCAACTTAACAAGCATTTCTTGGTATTTCGTTGGTTTCAAGTTCGTTCATTCGGTTCATTTCAATAAGACGTGGAGACGTGCAATAGCAGCTTGTGGCAATCGCTTCAGTAGCAAGAGCTGTAACTTCCACTGCTCTAAATTATTCTCCGTAAGGTTGACGGTAAGCAAAGGAATCTTTTATTGTACATCGAAGGTGACGTGCTGAAACATTTTCACATACAATTCCTGTTCAGAAGTTATTTCGTTCTCTGGCGCCTGAAGTGCTGCCGTCAATTAAGCAACATCCTTCCACAGATCAACCCTTTGATTCTGAAATGTTAGCGTTAGCGTGACTGAAGCCTTGTTGGCCTTCTTTTCAAGTTTATAAGCTTCGAACTCAATTTTTTAGGGAATATCGCATTTGCAGTTATGATACAGGCTTCAGCCGCACATGGATCGCTGGAAAGAGCTTTCTGTGCTTGCAATATAATGAAATAGAAAATCAAAACCTACCTCCTTTTTAAATATGCACTCCTCTTCTTACAGGACCTCATTGATTTCCTTCGAGTATACAGTCACGCTCACTGCTACGCTAGTACAATGTCACCGCCTGTGGCCCAGCAGATTCTCACTTCAATGAAGACAATTATGGGCATTGATGGCACTGACATTGGCCGTAGAAAAATCGACCAACTCGCCCGCAACACCAGGTATTTCCGTCGACGATTGGCCCAAATCGGTGTCATCACCTACGGCCATGAAGACTCCCCAGTCGTACCGATGTTGGTGTATCTCTTCTCCAAAATTGGGTAAGTTCAAGCATTGAATTCACTTTTGCAAAACAAATCGTTGTAACGAAATTCTTCTTTCAGAGCTGTTGTGCGTACACTCACCACCCGCCATATAGCCGTTGTTGGCGCAGGTTTCCCAGCCACTCCACTTATGGAAGGTCGCATTCGATTCTGTCTATCTGCGGCCCACACAAAAGAGCAACTCGACTACGCTCTAGAAGTCATCAATGAGATCAGCGATACGTTTGGACTAAAGTACTCACGCAAACCGCGAGATCCCAATCCAATTATCTATTAAGCTAAAATGTAACTAAAAAAAAAGAAAACGAGAAGAAATTCAGCTAGCGTTTACATTTCTAAACAATTGTTTAATTTTTTTTTAAATTAACTTAACAACAACCAAGTAAAGAGGCAAATTTTGTGGCCCTTAAAAAAATATATTTACTGGCAAACAGAATTGAACTACACACGCAAACACACATAAAACACACAACACACACATAAAGTAGATGGTAGATGGATATATTCCTAACAAAGCACACCTACCAACACTCCAGTCTTAAGCTAGAGAACAAGTCAACAAGATACAATTGCATTGCAGTTTCTAAACAAAAAAAAAAACAAATTTAGTATTAATGCCTAAGATTATTTTACAAACAGCAAAAACATGTTTTATTGATGCTTTTAATGTTTACCTAAAGAAAAACACAAAATATATGTTTTATTTACAACTTGTGTTACCAACGGTAATAGAAATGTTCTACGTCCTCCATGTTGTTTATTATTTGCACGCCACTTAGTTTGCACATTTATTTTGGTTGGGTTGGTATTTATGGGGTCCAGGGAAGGATGTTTGAACTCCTTTTGCCACAGCTTTTTGTGAAAACTTAAAATTTAATCAAATCCAGCTCAACGTTGATTGAAGAGATCGACATTGACATTTCAAGTCCGAGACAGGGATGAAAAATTGCTTTTCAGCATTGTATTGAAAGTTAAAAAAAAATTGTATTGAAATTGTACTGGTTGATTTCCATCATCGGTCGGTGTTTTGATAAGCTATCTTTTTTATACAATTATAGGTACAGTGTACAGATTTGGTGAAAATATGTTTTTTTTAAGAAAAAAACTTTAATTTTTCACGTTTAACAGCTGGAAATAATAACAGAGGCATAATTGTAATTTTTACAAGAATTACGAAATAATAAAAATCATTAAAAGCAGGCATATAATTTCTCTTAAAAGGAAAAAACCTCTATCTCACTTAGTTTTGTTTTTCAATTTGCACATAATGGCCGTATCCGTCACTACTTATGATCATTCTTTCCTTTTATCGCCATTCTTTTGTCAGCTTTTAGTCATATGATCATTTAACGGAAAAAAATAAGCGGAAGCTTGTAATATTTCTGTTTTGAGTGTACTCTTCATAGCTTGCCAGGATCAGTATTGTTTAAATTTTTAAAATCGTTGCTTACAACAGTCATCAAGATTTCGTTTTTTCTATTTCGTCATTTACAAAAAATAGAGTTTAAGTTTTTACAGTCAAGGCGTTCCAGAATGGATTGCGATTCTATGGATGCAAAAAATATAAAGATGACTACAAAATTTATTCGCTTAAAATTAAGTCGTTAAAATTCGAAAAATACGTTTAAGGCACAGTTTTTCAGTGCGAGATCATCCTAGTTTCGGGAGCTTACTCGAGATAACTTCAGAAAGAAGTTTTTCAGGCGATTTAAATCTCAGCAAGTTTGCTAAGTTAACTACGGAATTAGATGATCAGATGGTTTTGACAGATGATAAAATAGCAGGCAAACATTTTTTTTTTCAATTCCATTTTTGAGAAACTAAATGCAGATCTAAGAGACTTGAAATTGTATTAAATATTGAGTTTAACCATTTTAAGAAGATAAAGACTTGCAAGTTCATTTGTTTGGGGAAAAGGAAACCAAACAGCTAATAAAGTGATAACTGAGCAAAATCGATAAATCATGAGTGCTACCAAATTAAATCATCACACACGGAGTCAAATTTAATTCTGTACTGAAAAACTGCTTCATGAGTTAACTCTATCTTAAATTTATTCCGGAGTTATTAAACTCTGTGTTAACTCAGCACTGAAAAACCGGCCCAAAGATGGCTAGGACATGTAGAACTGTAACTCCACTAAACAAACGAACGAAAAATAGTTTCAACTATAAAAATATAGCTGTTTGGGGGATTTCCTGTGGTACTTAAACCCATTTGCCAGTGTAAGTTATTAATTGACTTGATGAAGCTTTCCGAAAGAGCTTGTGCCGTGTATAAGGGTCTTCCAACCCATTGTCTTAAAGATGCAGATCGCTTGCCGGAACCTGATCACCTGATCAACATGAGAGTGACTTAAAATTCGAAAGTGTTTTGATTAAAAACCGTTGCTTTACTTATTTTTATTTGAAATATATAACCTAAAAATAATTTTGATCATGTAAATTAACGTTTTTTTTTTGCTTATAGAAATTATGACATCAAGTTAATAAAACCAATTAACAACCTAAAAACAAAAATCCATTATCAGCATAATTGTAATTTTAAAACCACAAAATGTCTTTAAATTTAATTATCTCCTTATTATCTATTTTGTTAGTTAACTAACTAAGACCTTCAATATCCCTAAAAATAAGAAGACAGGAAGACATGTATTTTTGGTACGAAACTTTCATAAGAAAAATTTAAAAAAAGTACCATCAAACAGCTGATAAACTGTATTCAGGAAAAAAAAATGGCGCGAATATAGAAAAAAGTGATTGTGAATTGAAAATTGGCAAACACTTTCAGTGGTATTTATATAAATTCGAACAGATTATTGGTAGCAAAGCAAAATATGTGATGTTTTCGTTTTTTAAAACATATTTTGATGATAAATAGCTGCAGCACAAATTGTATCGGATTTTATAAAAGTGTATTTGTGTACTGAAGCTATGGCGATTGTATCGAAAACAGTACAATTGTATCGACTTTTGCAACCCTGGTCCGAGACTGAAGGCAAACATTTAGCTCATTCCATGCTGGTATATATCTACTTTAGTTGCGCTACAGTCTGAAACGAACATGTGCCTAACTACCTCCAGTTACTTACTAAAGTGGCGCTACAGTCCGGGATGAACCTGGGCCTCAACCAACATGCCTCTCCAATTAGCCCGGTCCTTAGCTTACTGCCTCCAGTTGCGCACTCCAAGTTGGTTGAGGTCAATTTCTACTTGTGCACGCCACTTATGGCGACGTCTTCCTCTACTGCGTCCGGCGTCTGGCTGATAATCGAACACTCTGCGAGCCGGAGTATTGGTGTCCATTCTTTCTACATGCCCTAGCCATCTTAAACGTCCAATGTGAAGTTTTTTTTTGACTAGAAGCATGTAGCTGTACAACTCATATAGTTCTCAGTCGAATCTTCGTCTCCATAACCCGGCAACGCAAACGGTACCGAAGATTTTTCGAAGAATTTCTCTCTCGAATCGACCAAGGATTTCTTCATCCGCTTTTGATACGGTCCATGCTTCAGCGCCGTAGAGCAGGACTGGGATGATCAGGGTCTTATATAGGATTTCCTTAGTAGTTCGAGTGGGGGCTTTACTACTAAATTGCCTTCTTAGCCCGAAGAAACAGCGATTTGCAAGAGTAATTCTTCGTTTGATTTCTGACGAGATGTTGTTGTCAGAGTTAATAGCGGAGCCGAGGTAGACAAAGACTCGTACTACCTCAAAGTTATATCTGTCAATGGTGACTTCTGTCCAATTCGACGATGTTGTGAGTCCTTTCGTGATGACAGCATATACTTAGTCTTACCCTCATTTACTGCTAAACCCATTTTTGCCGCTTCCTTCTCTATACTAGCAAACGTGGCTATGACATCACGTTGAGTCCTACCAATGATGTCAATATCGTCGGCGTATGCTAGTAGATGCACCGATTTTTGGAAAATTGTGAATCTGGTGTTGGCTCGGGAGTTTTGCACAATCCTCTCAAGAATCAAATTGAAAAAGTCACATGACAGTGCATCGCCTTGCCTAAATCCTTTTTTGGTATCGAATGTGTCGGTGAGGTCGTTTCCGACCCTGATGGTGCAGTGAGAATTCTCCATCGTCACCCTATACAAACGGACGGGTTTGGACGGTATACCAAAGCTCTGTATAGTTCGTCTCTATAAATGCTGTCGTATGCGGCTTTGAAATCGATAAATAGGTGGTGGGTATCGATTTGGACTTCTTGGGTTTTTTCCAGGATCTGTCGAAGTGTGAAAATTTGATCGATTGTGGACTTTCCTGGCCTAAAACCACACTGACAAGGGCCGATCAGGTTGTTAGTAAACGGTTTCGGGCTTCACATATTACGGCAGATAGGATCTTGTACGCGATGTTGAGGAGACTTATGCCTCTGTAGTTGGCACAGTTCAGAGGGTCTCCTTTTTTGTGAATCGGGCAAACGATGCTGAGGTTCCATTCTTCAGCATCCGACCAGATTTGGCTTATGAATTGGTGGATGTTACTTACCAAGTCATCTCCGCCAGCTTTATAAAGCCCAGCGGGAAGGCCGTCATTTTCGGCAGCCTTGACAAGCTTAATGTTAGATATTGCTATCCTCAGTTCACTTAGATCGAGTGGTTGGTAGTTTTCGCTGTCGAATATTGAATGGTTCGTTCTGCCTGACAGCAGAATGTTGTTCGTCATCGCCGTTTAACAGTCTGCAGAAGTGGTTCTTCCATATCCTCAGCATCGACTGTGTCTCAACTACGATATTTCCTTGTTCATCTCGACAGGATTCTGTTCGGGCCTTGTATCCTTGGCATTAACGTTTTACACTTTGGTAAAACTTGCGAACATCGTTCCTGGAGTGGCACCTCTCTATATCCTCGATCGCGCGCTTTTCTTGCTCTTTTTTCTTCTTTCTGAAAAGCCGATGTTCTTCCCTCCTTCTTCGCCTATAGAGTTCAATGGCAGCTCTCATCTTCACCTGCAGCTTAGTCTTGTAGGCCTCATTCTTGGCTGCGAGCATCTCCCGGCATTCCTCATCAAACTAGGGGTTTCATGTTTTTAGAATCGATAAACCAGCACATCAGTTGCGGCTGATCTAATGGCTTTTTGGCTTTGATGCCATTGTTCTACGAGATTCGCTTTGCGTGAAGTCCTTGGCGGTCTCTTGTGATTGGAATCATTCTACATAATTGTTTCACGGTATTTCTGGTTTGTAGTGGCATGGTGGATATCCGCTGCAACAGGGTAGTGGTCCGAGACCCTCGGAGTGTTCGGACATCCAAAATACTGGATCAGTTTGATATCCCGGTTCGTTGATCTGGTGACCGCCATGTCCCCTTATAGATATCGAGGTGATGAAACCGTGTGCTGACTATAGTGGCATTTCGTTCCGTACCGAAGGCAATTAGGCTTAGTCCGTTGCTAGACGTGTTGTCGTGTAGGTTGTGTTTTCCGACAATACTGCTAAAGATGTCTAGTCATCTTACCTTTGCCTTAAAATCTCCCAGCACGATTTAAACATCGTACTTCGTTAGTTGCTCAAAGGTTTTGTCAAGGAGCTCATAGAAGCAGTTTTTCGCAATATCCTTCGTGGGAGCGTCAGCGCATATAATGCTTATGTTGACGAATTTGGTCTTGATGCGGATTGTTACAATGCGTTCGCTAATGTCTTGGAAACATAAGACTTCTTGCCTAAGTCTGACACTTGTAACAAATCCGCATCCGAATAGGCGCTGTTTCTGCTCACTATAACACGGTCCCTAGTAGATGTCACAGTTTTTCATTCTCTTTTTACCTAGCCCATCGCATCGTATTTCCTGGATGACAGTAATGTCTGCTTTGTACCCGTTAAGGGCTTCTAGTTGTTCGCCTGCAACTCTGCAGAGTTATCTAGATTACCATTATTATTTCGTAGAACCTGCGTTCCTACTTTGAAGCCAGCTGCCAGTTGTTTGGTTTGCTTGTAGAATTGGTGGATGTTTTTCTTTTCGCGGGACTTTTTGAGTTCACTGAGCTGGGAGGCCTGCATATTCTCTTTTTTCCTACGCAGGATTTTCTTCCCTTCCATTCTCTTGGTTTGGTACCATTCTAGTGTTGCGCGTATTTTGAGTTATGGCGCCTTGATAGGTCTGTTCCCGTACAAAATAATAGGTCTGTTCCCGTACAAAATAATATTTACTGATTCTTACTGATTATTACTGATTTTTACTTAGTGCCGTTCCCGTACCCAAAAATAAGTAAAAATGAGAGCTCACGAGAGAGCAAACAACTACCCCTCCATAAAAATCTGTAAAAAGAATTTACTGCAGAAATTTCTGTTGGTAAAAACAGTAAACACTCAGTTGGTGTCTAAAAGTGACAACTCGCTTGTTTTGACAGGTATTTTGTGTCATTTGTTCTTTAAAATGCATACGAAATATATAATTTTACTGTTTTTTACTTAAACGCGTTCCCGTACTTTTTGGTAATTTTGTCTCTTGCTGAGAAAATATTCCCCTACTCCAAGATATTTGAGAATTAACTAATTTTTTACTGCAAAATTAGGGGAACAGACCTGGATATGTGTTTCTTCTGTCATTTCCCTTTGCAAATATCATTATACCACGGACATCATTTTGGGGGTGGCTTGTAGCCTATGATGGTTTCGGCTATATTGCGACACTATCAGTCCTATCGTGGTATCCGTCGGAGCGGAAAATTCCCCGATTTTGTACGATTCGGAGAATTTTTGCTTCGAGGTATTCTTCCGAAAAGCTGTTCGGAATATTTCTCCGACATGTTGTAACGCATCCCGGCGAACTGCGTTGAAGTGCGTTCAGGTGCGATTTTTGTGCAATTTTTGACAGCTAAGTGCCATTCTTTTTCCTCCGACACAAATTCTTCGCGGAATTTATTTACGAATTGTAGTGAAGTGAAGTCGTCGCGTCTGTAGTATTTTTTTTCGATGCCACATACCTCGAATGGAATTTTAACCTCCGACGAAGTATGCGTTGCTGAAAATTGTCCGCTCCGACGGATACCTCGATAGGGCTGATTCTTTCGAAAAGCTGTTCGGAATATTTCTCTGACATTTTGTAAAGTATCCCGGCGAATTGCATTGAAGTGCGTTCAGGAGCATTTTTCGTTCAATTTTTGGAATGGAATTTGAACCTCTGATGAAGTATGCATTGCAAAAAATTGTCCGCTCCGACGGATACCTCGATAGAGCTGTATATCTACTGGGTGTTGACATTGTTGGAGCATGAGGGCACAGCGGGAGTCTCTCTCAGCTGTTCCTTGAAGATTCTGGCAATTTCCAGCAGACTGAGGCGACCAACATGAAGTATCTCTTTTGCACAATTCGTAGCTTCTTCTCGATGGAAAGTCGCCCTGTGAATTTGGCTGCGATAAGAAAATGATCAAAGTCGACGTTTGTCCCTCTAAATGTGTGTATATCCAGGAAGTTGGATGCGTGCCTCACAAATATGACTACATGAGCGATTTGGTTGGCGGTTCGATCATCTGGAGATCGCCAGGATTCGAAGTCATGAAATCACAGTGCTGCTGATCGCTGTATTAAATTCTGCTACAAAGACTTTTAGCCAAAAGCCATTATCTGTTGTCGTTTTGTGTTTTCCCAACCGATTTTTGCCTGCAAGTCGTTAAGTACTATTTTCACACGACACCCTGTAACTTTCTTATCTGCGTAAATTTTTCAGATAAGACAATTACAAAATTTGCTGACTTTATGCTTAATTTCATATTTACCTGTAATATCAACGCTTTGATTGTTTTAACTATTAAAAAACCGTATCAACGAAATGTTATTTTCTTAACTAAATATAAGATGTGTTTTCTCTTTAGATCTATAAAACCTTTTTCAAAAATATACCACGCTACTGTAATGCAAATTTTATTAAAAAAATGTTACCAACTACAAATACACAAAATAGAGAAAATATATAAAACATTTTTAAATTTACGAAAATAAATTAAATAAATTATTTTTTAAAGAAAAAAAAAACATTATAGTGTTCAATTGCCTTATGATACAATTAAATAATATTTAAGTTAACAATTAACATGGAATTACCATGTATTTATCATTACAATACTGATTGTGACCTTGTACCGTGTTAGTCAAACAATTTAAATTCAGAGGATTAAAACTGTACAGCTTCTTAATAATGTTCACCAACAAAAAAATTTACATTTTGTATTTATTGTGAATTTTTATTTTCAGAATCAAGACCAAAATAAATAAAAATTCTTAGTTTTAAACAAATGAAAATAAATTATTTTTGCTTCATAAATGTTTTTGTAATTTATGTAAGATTTGAACAGGGGCTCTTTTACATAAAACGAAACGAACGGCAAGTAAACGAAACAGAAGTAAACGATAGTCACGACAAAGGGCGATTGCGTAAAACGAGAAATTTATGACAGCTCAACGAAAACGAAAGCTATACGACTGCCCAATGCCAGTCGTAAGAAATTACGAGTATCGTAAAATCAAGAACGATACTCGTTTTATGTAATCGAATTTCAACGAGAACGAAGTGATTTCAACGATATTCGTTTTATAAAATATGGCCCCAGTGAGGTTTTTTTTTACCAGAGATGTCCACCAGTACGTCATCTTCCGCGTCTTCTTTATGGTGGGGATTTGAGAATTCATTAAATTCATCAGGCAGGAACATCGGTGCTAACCAGTCCTACATGACAGAGGCGTTGAGTAGATTTATTTTATAATTAGCACGCGCTAAAGGGTTTATGAATACCCTTATAGTGTTTGGGCACAGCGCGGGCATTAAGGAAATTTGGGAGAAGAAAAGTTTGAAGGGGCGGAATGCGGCTGACTATTTCGATTGAGCATTTCCTGTTAAAATAGCGGTAAAAAAGTGTTAGGCAAGAGATATTCCTACTATGTTCAAGCGAGACTATAGATATGGCGGGGGGTTTAGAGTCGCCAAGCAAGCACGCGTTGGCAGCGCCGCGCACGTCAAGTGACACATCGGCTGTGTTAAAGAAGCCGCCTGCACCAGCCAATGAGAATGGTTCACATCGACGCCAACCCGGCAACGTCGCAACATCACGGGAAAATATTTCCTCAGTCTAGTCGATAGCCACGAGACCGGATAGATCACTCTTCTTCATAGCTTTTAATTAAGGACAAATTTGTGAAATTCACTAAGCAAACCCGTATTACTTGACCTATGGGCAGCGCGCCTACCACAATCCGTCCACGCGGTGACCGTCATGGTAAAAGGCTCCGCAGCCGACAAAACACAAATTGCCGACACCGTTATGGAAAACGTAGAACTCCGACAACTGAACGCAGTCGCACACGGTGCCTCAGCACAAACGCCCGTCGAACACCAAGCTACCTCGCCATCACCCGAAGTCGCTCACCTGGTAATGGAATTTTCCAAGTTGCTACTTGCTAACACAGCAACGCCAACAACGAGCTTCACGACCACGTGCTCGCACACCATCACGACCCGCTCAGCCCCGCGGCTGACCAAAAAGCCTCGCTCTACTACCATGCAGCTGTTCGCCGTAAACGGTTCGCCCATCAAAGTCTACGGAGAAGTTACTCATGAGCTCAGCCTTGGTCTTCGCCGTTCATTCGTTTGGACGTTCATCGTGGCCGACGCTACCTCTCCAATCATCGGAGCTGATTTCCTGCAGCATCACGACTTCATGGTCGACGTCAAAAGAGCTCGTCTCATCGATTCGCGCACCAACGCTCTTTCGAAATCGCTTTTCGCCATAACCAGCAATCAACCATCCCCGCAGCTCGTTGATCGGAATAGACTATTCGCAGACATCATAATGGCATTCCCAAACATCACGCGCCTCGCATCTGCGGGGGCATCTACCAACTCAGAAGCACTGCATTACATCGAAACAATTGGCCCACCATGTTTCGCACGTGCACGCCACCTGCCGCCAGACAAACTGAGTGCCGCCAAGAGGGAGTTTGAGCTTCTCATGCGCGCAGGACCTTCGAATTTTTTCAAAAATAGACTTACAAAAAGCTTTTCACCAGGTTCCAATTAACCCGGACGACGTTCCTAAGACCGCCATTATCACGAGGTAGTCATTTTCGGCAGCCTTGTTTAGCTTGAGTTTAGATATTGCTCTCCTCACTTCACAAAGGTACATATTTATAATTATAATATAGAGCAACTTAAAGAACGTTTTTTTCTGTAGCTCCTTCAGAATTTCGCCAGTGATTAAATCATATCCTGAAGCTTTGTTATTTTTCCACTTTCTAATTATCGTTCGAAGCTTGATGAGGGATACCCAACTAACTTCTATAAAGCCCTCTAAATTATTTCTCCTCCAACAATATTCGGCCCTATCGAGGTATCCTTTGGAGCGGAAAAATCTCCAATTTTGTACGATTCGGAGAATTTTTGCTTCGAGGTATTCTTCCGAAAAGCTGTTCGGAATATTTCTCCGACATTTTGTAACGCGTTGCGTTGAACTGCGTTCAGGTGCAATTTTTGATAGCTAAGTGCCATCCTTTTTCCGATTTCCTCCGAGAAAAAATCTTCGCGGACGTTATTTACGAATTGTAGTGAAGTGAAGCCGTCGCATTTGTGTAGTAAAGGGTCCGCCAAATAACTTTTTTTTATGAAAAAAAAGCTACTAAAAGCTACTATAAAAAGCTAAAACAAAAGCTACAAAATATTTTCTCAAATTTCTTTTTTTATTTGAAAGTACAATCCTTCCGGTTAATAATGGAAAATAACTTCATTCAAATGGCTGAGCTTCATCTGAAAAGATGATTTTTTTTTGGCAAAATCGGCATCTTCTCTAAGTCGATCGCAGGCCCACTTAGCGAGGGAAAACGCATTGGATGGTCAGTTGGCTTTAACTCCTGAACCAATCGGACTTTGTATGGCGTCGTACCAAGGTTGATGGCGCTTCACGCACACTTTCTGCCACAGCAGCAATATTCTCTGCAACATTACCATGATTTTCAAAGTAATGTCGCAATATTTACCAGCGTTGTTCAAGCGTATACACAACCATATTCGTTCAGCGGAAGGATAAAATTAATTATCTGTCAAATCAGACATGAGCTTAGTGTTACCATTCACGAAATAACCACTAGTTGAAAAAACGTTAGATGGCGGACCCGTTATGTTCTTCAGACAATTTTTCAGAATTTCTTACCGTTTGGACAAAAACACCGTTTTTCTAATAAGTGGACATGGCAGTGGAAGGATTTTTTAAAATGTTTGCACTTGTTCTGTAGCAACGCACAACGCACTAGGATCCTATGTACCGAATTTCATTTTCCTAGCTCAAAATTTAAGGCCTTAAAATCAGTGACATACATACAGATAGACGGACTGACGGACGGACAGACTTTATACTTTAAGGTATATCTACCTAAATTATTTCTCTATGGGACAAAATATGTATCAAAACCTATGGAATAGGTTATAACCACGAACAAAGATTTTATTAAAGAAGCTTTCGAGATTTTACTACGCCAAATATTTCGATTGAATTATTAAAATCTATATTTATTGTGTGCTCCTTTTCGATTGAAGGTATAGCCCGATTAGTCAACCTATTTTGGCTCATAGCCTGCGCTTGCTTGGCGTTGGACCATATATGTTGGGCTTTAATCTGCTGAGTGATGTTGTAACTCCATCCCAGATACCTCACCGCATCCTTGCTCTTAATAACTTCAAAGGCAATTTGCAAATCGATTTGCGTGGGAATTCTCTTCTTCGTCAGAAGGACCATCTCAGTTTCTTCTATTGCCAAACTTAGACCGTGCTAGTCCATTTTTGATTTTGAAAAGCTTCGTTCACACGATGCCACTGAGAAGCAAATTGTTAAATAAATTCTCATCGCCAATGACGTTTAACATTGAAGCTTAAAAATTCAAAGGATGTCCAAATTTCTGCATCTTTTAAATTTATTTTTGTGGCTACCATGGATATCTTCATGTCGATATCTATAAGGAGACATGGCGGTCTCCAGATCAACTACCAGTCAACCAAATTGATCACATTGCGATAGACAAGAGGCACGCATCCAGTATTTAGGATATCCGAAAATTCCAAGGGGCTAACATCAACTCGGACCACTACATTGTTGCAGCCAAGGTAAGAATGCGGATATCCACCACGCCACAACAAAGCAGAAATACTGTCAACAAATTTAATGTCGAAAGACTGCAATCGCAAAAGACCGCCAAGGCCTTCGCGCAACGCGTATCCCTTAACCTCTCGATTCACACCACACCACCAGCATCTAATGTCGAAGAATAATGGAAACTATGCCAACAAGCCATTAGATCAGCCGCAACTGATGTGCTAGGTTTTTCGCGGCCACCAGCAAGAAACCCCTGGTTTGATGAGGAATGCCGACAGATGCTCGCAGCCAAGAACAAGGCCTACAAGGCAAAGCTGCAGGTGAAGACGAGAGCTGCCATTGAGCTCTATAGGCAAAGAAGAAGAGAAGAACATCGGCTTTTCATAAAGTAGAAAAAAGAGCAAGAAAAGCGCGCGATCGAGGATATAGAGAGGTGCCACTCCAGGAACGATGTTCGCAAGTTTTACCAAAGTGTAAAACGTCGAAGCCAAGGATACAAGGCTCGAACAGAATCCTGTCGAGATGAACAAGGAAATATCGTAGTTGAGACACAGTCCATAATGAGGACCGAAGCATGGGAAGTATCAAGAATGATTTTCTCGCAAATAACAAGGAGAATGGATCTAAGTGTTCTGGCGAACTCGCAGGCAGCCACTCTAACCTAACCTAACCCTTCTGCTGTCATCCACCATACTTTTAGGAAACATTCGATTCCTAGTGGTTTGCAACCACAACGATTGCAATATTGTGAGCAAACCCTTTGACTTTTACTTCCTTTGTGATTCCAAGCCTTAGAACCTTACCATACATAATATTCCAGAAGATTGGACCCAATACCAACCGTTGTGGAACACCGCCAGATATTTAATGCGATACCACTTTGCTGCATTTCGTGTAGTACCTACCTACTAGTATGATATTTAACACATGCCTGAATAAACCTGTAGGCATTTTTTTTATTTTTATAGAGAACCTACTACAAAAGCAAGACTTCCAAGAGTAGAACAAACATCTGAGCAAAACCGTTTATCGAAATAATGGGCTCAATCAACACTTGAACTCAGTTTAATCTTTCAGGATAAAAATCAATTGTTGTTTCCCCGGTAAGGATCAATACATTCCTACCTACATAACCATCCGCATAGAGACCTACCGTTCTAGACTTCGTTTCGAACACTTTCACACGATATACTTGAGCAGTAATCCGTATTCGATTCGTCATCACATTCGCCTGTAATGGCTCCTTTATTTGCTCATACAACGACTTCCTTTGTCGTACTAGAAGAATGAATGCAAATCCATTTGAATTTGAAATGAAAAGGAGCTGCTACGACAGCGAGACTATACGACACGAGAAAAGGAAAACATTTTGTCACGCGAAAATCGTTCCATGTACACGTTTCCATTCAAGATTACCAATCGTTCACTCGTGTATCCTTGCTTGCGCTCTCCCACCGGCCCGGATATAAAAAGCCATCTGCATCTCACGTCCCCCCGTTCGACACCGCCCAATCCATCATTCACTCGAAGACAGGAAAATCGATACGCAACGATGACGACATAAATTTCGATAAAATCCCATCGAACCTCTCGTTTTCAGTTTGTTTCTCATTTCGTCAAAAATGGCAAAATATTTACACCCCAACAGCAAGTGGGTGGCACCGTCCTGTCCCGCTCCCGTATGCTGAGATTCTCCTGGCAGCTGAGTTCACATTCATATGTCGCCTTCTGATGTGCAGCCAAATCCGCTTAAAATGTGGATCAGATTCCAATCGAAGGAGTTACGTGATCAATTTGTCACGCAGACACACATGTCCTGAAACTGCGTGGGTGCATGCTGCATGCACATTGCATATGACTCCACCCGCAAAGAGGAGGACGGGAGGAGAATGGAAGCACTGATTTCTGTTACAAAAGCTGTCAAAGGATATCTTT
Organism: Rhingia campestris; assembly: GCA_932526625.1. Lineage (NCBI taxonomy): Eukaryota > Metazoa > Arthropoda > Insecta > Diptera > Syrphidae > Rhingia > Rhingia campestris. The sequence continues at coordinate 192,970,020 of OW052182.1, forward strand.
TCCGTTTGACTTCAAATGCATTTCTGTCGTTCCTTCTTCCTTGGTCGATGTGTTCCTCCGCTCTGATGCAACGATGTCGTGATGGGTTACGACGACATGTGGATGTGCACTCTGCATGCAATTGCTGTAATGTACCTCTTCGGACTAAGTGATGTCGAACCGCACATAGTGAGTTGATAAAATGATTGGGAAATAAATTGAAATTGTCAGCAAAGTGAATTTTGTTTTTGTTTTTAATGATGACAAGGGGAAATGGTCAGCCATCTTTGAAGGTGACAGCGGTAGGAGTTTATAGGTCTGTTCCCGTACAAAATAATATTTACTGATTCTTAATGATTTTTACTTATTGCCGTTCCCGTACACAAAAATAAGTAAAAGAGAGAGCTCACGAGAGAGCAAAAAACTACCCCTCCATAAAAATCTGTAAAAATTTACTGCAGAAATTTCTGTTGGTAAAAAATAGTAAACTGTCAGTTTGCATAAAAGTGACAACTCTCTTGTTTTGACAGGTGTTTTGTGTCATTTATTCTTTCAAAGACATACAAAATATAACATTTTACTGTTTTTTACTTAAACGCGTTCCCTTACTTTTTGGTAATTTTGTCTCCTTCTGAGATAATTTACCCCAACTCCAATAAATTTGAGAATTTACTAATTTTTTACTGCAAAAGTAGGGGAACAGATCTTATGTCATAAGGATGGAGTCAGATATGCGTTTATATGTCAAAAAGCCTTGAGATAGTTAGTTTAAAGTGATTAAAGTGTCAAAGATCCTTATTATACTTCGATAACCCTTTTTGTGTGGCTGGGCGGCTGATACTTTGAGGAATGCAATTGCAAAATATGTTGCAGTTGGGATTCTTATGATTGACAGATTGACCAGGATGCTGTAACCAATTTTGTCACCAAATGGTGGGCAATGCGATCGCATATTGTCAGTTAGTTGATGCCTAGCAATTCTGACCCTCCATGTGATGAATACTGGCTAGTTAGTACCTTGAATAAGTCCTTTCGCTAAGACACCTCATAATTTTTTTAAGACAGCAGCAAAATAATTTCCAAGATAAAGTCAACGTTGGCAGTTAAAGTCGCCGTTTTAATAGACGAATTTAACAACATATACGAGTTGCCCTGACATATTCGGGCAGCAGGTCATATATAAATTGTAGGGGTTAGCCAGAGGACTCAGGTCTCTTAATAACAGATGGCGGCGTATGAGCTGAGAGCTCAGCGCTCAACCCCTAAATATAGGTACTGATGGCCTGTATATCCTAGGTGTAAATATATTATATATTGGACGTTGCGAATTTGGCTAAACCCTTATTGGCACTTTTGTGGTGAAGGATCATCCTAGTTTCAGGTAAACCCTCGAGTTAACTCGAGAAATATCCGTAAACTTAGAGTCAATCGAACACTTTTGGTTAGTTAACCCCAGATTTAATGATCTGCTTTAACTCAAAGTTATCTCAGCTCTGGCAAAACTGGCCTCAATCCATTAAAAAACTTGGTATAGAAAAGCCTTCCGAAATTAATGATTTTGATCCAGCTAAACGACGCGACATTCATAACCGCATCCGGAAGGTTAGTGCGCTTAACAGAAAAGGTGCAGCTGAAGAACTATACGAAGGCCCTAAGCTGCAGCTATCAAGCAGACATTACTGACTCCCATGAAATACAATGGAAATGACATAGGAAATACTTACCTACTTACTTAAGTGGCGATACAGTCCGGAATGAACCTGGGATACTGCGAGCCGGAGTATTGGTATCCATTAGCTCTCCATGCCCTAGCCTTCTTAAACGTCCAATACGGAGTTTTTTTTTAACCTGGGTTATGTCGCTGTACAGCTCGTGGTTGACGACGAATTTTTGCTGCTTCCTTCTCTATGGCGGCGTTTGCTAGTAATTGCACAGATTTTTGCAAGATTGTATCTCTGGTGTTAGCTCTGGAGTCTTACGCAATCCTCTCAATAATCAAATTGAAGAAGTCACATGACAGCGCATCGCCTGGCCTAAATCCTTTTTTTGTATCGAATGTGTCGATGAGGTCGTTTCTGACCCTGATGGTGCAGCGAGAATTCTTCATCGTTATCCTGCACAGGCGGATGAGTTTGGGCGGTACACCAACCCTAGACATAGCTCTGTATAGTTCATCTCTATAAATGCTGTCGTATGCGGCTTGAAACCGATGAACAGGTGGTGGGTATCGATTTGCACTTCTTGGGCTTTTTTCAGGATCTGCGGAAGTGTGAAAATTTGATCGGTTGTGGACTTTCCTGGCCTAAAACCACACTGATAAGGGCCGATCAGGTTGTTGGTAAACGATTTCAGGCGATCACATATTACGGCAGATAGGATCTTGTAGGCGATGCTGAGCAGACTAATGTGTCTGTAGTTGGTGCAGCTCAGAGGGTCTCCTTTTTTGTGGATCGGGCAAACGATGCTAGGCTTCATTCTTCAGGCATTCTTTCATCCGACCAGATTTGGCTTTTGAGTTGGTAGATTTAACTTACCAAGTCAATAGTTGATAAGGCCAACATTTCGAGCAGCCTAGTTAAGTTTAAATTTAGTTATTTCTATCCTCACTTCACTTAGGTCGGGTGGTTGATAGTTTTCGCTGTGACCGCCAAATATTAAATGGTTCGCCCTGTCTGACATTGGGAGTTCATTCATCATCGCCGAAGTGGTTCTTCCATATCCTCGGCATCCACTGTGACTCAACTACGTATTTCCTTGTTCACCTCAACAGGATTCTCTTTGAGACTTGTATCCCTGGATTTGGAGTTTCTTACTTTGGAAAACTTGCGAACAACGTTTCTGGTGTGGCACCTATCTCTATCCTCAATCGCGCCCTTGCTCTTTTTTCTTATTTCTGAAAAACCGGTGTTCTCCCCTTCTCTTAGACTATAGAGCTCAATGGCAGTTCTCGTCTTCAACTGCCGCTTAGCCTTGTAGGCCTTGTTCTTGGCTGCGATCATCTCTCGGCATTCTTCATAGAACCAGAGGTCTATTGCAATGTGATCAATTTGGTTGACTGTAAGTTGATCTGGAGACCGCCATGTTCCCTTATGGATATCGAGGTAAGGAAACCGTGTGCTGGCTATAGTGGCATTTCGTTCCACAGCGAAGTCAAGTGGCCTAAGTGTTTTTCCAGATGCGTTGTCGTGTAGGCAGTGTTTTTGCTGTATATGTCCTTTTTTCCTAAATTTGCGTAAAAATCTCCCAATTACAGTCACTCGAAAATCGAAATTTAAGAGTTAAAAATGTTGACTGCAAAAGTACGGGAATATTCATACCTATGATCACAATAACCAGAATCTTTAGTGGAAATATTCAATGCCTTTGAGAAACCTGGTATATATAGTGCTGTCCTCACCAAATTATCCAATACGTCCAAAGAAACCATCAGGAAAACCCTCACACCTAAATGATATGCAATTTCAATTATAAAAAACTTAAGGATGTCCCATATATACCTACCTATGGGATATTTAGTTATCTTGTCGAATAATAATTAAGACCACACAATGTGTTCATTCAAACATACCACCCGACACCCTAATAACCTTTCAAAGGGCCTCACTAATTCGATAGCTGCCCGTCCACAAACCCAAATTAACATCCATTCTCTGGCCAATAATCACATCTGTTACACATCTGGTCCTTATCCAAGGAATGTGATATACATGGCTTCGTCTGATGCTCCTGATTGGCAACCCAACACCGGAAGAAAGCAAATCCAAAAATTAGTCCATAACCTAATAATGCGACAATAATCCTTCAATAATCGAGGGAAAGTTGTACATATAGGCGACATACCTTTTGGACCGAATTTCAATCAATTTGAGTGTCTGACTACTACAGCCCCCTCCCCGTGGGCTGGTGTTGCCTGGTTTTTGGGACAATTAGGAACGAACAAAGATTCCCAAACTTACGGTCTGGGTAATTCAATCAGGCATCTAGAGAGACAGTATGAGGACGAGCTCCGGATGTACAACGTTAGGCTGCAGACAATTCCATTCACAATTTCAATATTCGACTCCTTCGCCTGGATATACCTACTCTAATATTCGTCTTCTGGTATACCTGGAGCGGAAGCAGGCAATGAATCGTAAAATTAAATTTGATCATATCCTTGATTTTATCCGAGAGGAACGAATGGAAGAGATTTTCGAAAGTCTTTCTATGCTGGGATAGATGGACGTGCCATGCCGCAAAGTGAACAAAGCAATGGTTCTCCAAAGTCAGACGTCTATTTACCTTCTCAGGTTGATTGTGTATGTCTAATAGGGGTTATGTCGATGATTATAACTTTGTGAAATTAATTCCAATTGTTTGATCGGTTGTTTTTCTTATTAGGGGCATTTCGGGTCAATGGAATCATGCTAATAACCGAAAGTGATAAAATAAATAACGATACACTATGGTGCTCGTAATTGCTGCATGTGTAGGTTTTAGTAGTGAATAAGGCCAAGTTTTTGGGGGCACGATTTCATGCTCCTTAAGGTGGTTGCCTTCAGCTATTTAGAAGTAATCAATGATGGGATAAATGCTGTTCTACGCATAATGTATAGGGTGACTTATGCTTCTGTTATGGGAATATTACAGAGGGTGTCCTTTTTTTGTGAATCGAGCAGACGATGCTATACTGAGGTTCCATTCATCAGGGATATCTTCAAAGATCAATACTGTTCAGGCAGAAAGTACATCAGCACAGTATAGATCAAAAAACGTTACAAATTATTCGGATAAAGTGTCATACAGAGGTCAAATGCTAACTGCATCAAACTCCCAAAGTCCGACAACCGAGAAACTGACAGTCGCTGATGGCAAAGTAAAGGGTCTTTCATTAAGCGCTTCCTACCCTTAAATTTAAATAAATCAAAGTATGTATGCAATATTGTCGAAATTAATTACTCCTTTCAAACGAATATCGATGCCATTGTCTATGGAATAAAACATCGTTCACATGTCCACAGTGGCTTCTCTTCGTGGCGCGCATCCGAAGTGTCAAATTTTGACCGATAGCATGGGTTATGTTGGCTTTGAGCACCACTGCGGTCGCAAAGATCTGCGACTTCAGAAAACTCCTCAAGAAAAAGACTAACATGTTGAATCGCATGACCTCGGTGGCCAGTTCACACCACCTCCACGTAAGATGACCATGCCCTCGAATCGCTCGTGCAGAATATTCCATCTGGCGTGGGCTGTGTGGTACAAAGCGCCGTCCTGTTGAAATCACATATCGTTGGTGTACATATCACCCAATTCAGACCAAAAGATGTTGGTAATCATCGAACTATAGCGCTCGCCGTTGATGGTGATGCCCTGGCCAATGTAGTTCTCAAAGAAATTCTCGCGCCCACCAGCAAGAAACCCCTGATTTGATTAAGAATGCCGACAGCTGCTTGCAGCCAAAAACGAGGCCTATAAGTCTAAGCTACAGGTGAAGACGAGAAAGTATGTCTGAAGAATGGCACCTCAGCATCGTTTGACCGATCCACAAGAAAGGCACTCGTTGCATATGCCCCGAGGGGTCGCCATCCTGTTCGAGTCTTTTGGTCACCAGGCTGCCTGCAATCAAACATATTGTACGCCAATATGGTGTACACGCCCCGCCCCAGATCATTTTTCTAAATTTAATTTTCTAAAAAAAAAAGGAGTGGACTAAAAGTCCGCAAAGTCCTGAGGAAGTGTAGAATCACCCTCCTCATGTAGCCACCAGAATTCCGTTCGCTGCTTTTCTGCATCGGTCCTATCGCGATCCGATACCGAAGTGTTAAAGCGGAGGAGCATTGTCAACATACCCGTCGCGGATTAGCCAGACACGAGCGTACTCTCCATGTATGTTTCATTGGGGTAATAAGCCCCGAAGATCAGGCTGTTGTCGCTAGCCATCGCCCTTGTAGCGTGCCCTCGAATCATCTTATTTAGGAAATTGTCGATTCTGTTCAGCTGAGGCCCACTGTAAAGAGCCTCGTTGCGATAAAATTGTATGTATTAGAAGTCTGGCGTTCGGTACAATCCTAAGCAGGATCGGAGACAACGCTTATCAAACAGCCGTATCTATCCATGTAGTCTGGTGATACATAGAACCACACAGGACAACCGTAGGCGATGATCGGCCTTATGAGGGCCATGTAGCAAATGACTTTCACCCTTGAAGTTGACTGCTTTGAAACAATCTTCTTGTCAGAGCATAAACCCCCCTAGCCCTGGCCAGACAAGCATCCACATTTTTATTAAAATACAGAAACTTGTCAAACCAGATGCCAAGGTATTTGACTTCACTTCTCACCGCCAACCGACCGTCCATGATACAAAATTTTTTCCAGTTTTTTCTGATATCGCCAGAAGCCCTAGGCAATGTGGTCCTAAACAGAATTGTTTCAGTTTTTTGGAAATTAATCCTCAATTTATAATCACGTTGTAAAAGTATGTTGATGACCTCGATTTTCGGACCTGATCTGTACGCCACTAGTACATCTGCGTACGCTATAGCGTGACTGAGTGAACCTACAAGATCACTTGTATAAATGTTAAACAATATCGGGGAGTTCACCGCCCCCTGTTGTAAACCGTTTTTCATTTCAAAGACTTTACTCGAAATTTTGTTGCCACATTTGACAACGAACTTCTTTATCATAAGCATTTCATAAATCATATATAGCATGGGTTTACACATGCCCAGTCTGGTTAGCTTGTAGAAAACCCCTCTTACCATACGGTGTCGAAGGCCTTCTCAAAGTCAACCAGACAGGCCCCTGTGCATTGTCCTTTGGATTTATTCCATTGGATGTCGGAGACTAGTTTCGACTCGGCATGGATGGTGTCATGCCTCACTCGAAAACCAAACTGATTTTCCGGAATAATTTTGTTTTCCTCGATCCACTTAAGCACAGCTCTATTGACTATCTTCTCGAATAACTTGCTTACATTCGGCAGAAGGCTTATTGACCGAAGATTTGAAGGGTTTGTTCTGTCGTTGTCCTTTTTGGGGATAGTGTTACGAATGTTAGAATTTGTGACGTAGGCATCAAAGTTAAGTAGTTTTTCTATATGTTATTTTTATTATAGCAAAATTGGTAATACTATATCCACAGCTACCAACATGTAAATAAAAATGAATAAAAAAGTCTACACTTGTCATTTTTGAGAGATGACAGAAGAAAAGAAAAAAAAAAGAATATCGAAAACTCAATAACAGCGAGGTTACTAGCAAAAGACTTGTCACTCGATCTTTCTTTTTAATTTTGGCAATCGAGGTGAATAGATATCTATCTAAAATCTTTGGATCTTTTTAATTTGATTTGAATTTGATTTATAAATCATATTTGTATACCAAGTTTCAATTTTTTTTTTATGAATTGATAATTTTCAATAAAATACCTACTTGCTCGAAAAAAAAAAATAATTGGTGAGTTTGTGCAAATGTTTAGTTATGTTGTAAAACCTAATAGTGATAATTCTCTAGTTGTGGTTTCCCTGCGAATTTCTAAGCCATGTGGAGATTTGATTAATGTAATAATCCCATAGTCAATCTCTACCTAATCTCTGTGCACACCTACAAAACAAAAAAAAAACATCGATACTGCATTCAACTGAGGGAATCGATTTGGTCGGCAGCTTTGGTACACCTACTTTTGATTCCACCCAAACTATTCAATTTGGTATAATCTAAAGGTGATCAAAGAGAACACATCACTCGCAGCCATCATCTTCTTATCCCGCCTTGTCTCTTAACACCAATACCTGTGAGGTTATCAATTACGAACGCTCTTGGCGAACAAGTTTCCAGTGCCACGTCATCAACCATAACGGCAACAAAATTGCAGACTGTGCACTTGTAACCAACAAGCAGTACTAGCCACCTGTTATCTGATACATTGTGGTGGACACATGTTGCAAAGCAGACGGCTTTGTCACAGCAACGTTGCAGACACGCTGAACCTGTTTTGGTATTGCACTGTGGGAACCGCATACACATCGGTGACACCAGAAGGCAGCGATCATAGCCTCACAAGGTATCAGCTGTATGAATATCCAAACCCCCACAATTATCGGTAGTAGGAGCAGGTTTGAATAGTGTGTAATTATGATTAGTTTAGAATAAGTTAGTATAAGATTATATTGTAAGTATTGTTAAAATTTTGTAAACTGTTAAAATATTTGAACATATCTATATATACCTTAATCCTGACGTTAAATACTAATAATCAAAAAACATGCAATTTATGACTTACTAAAAATTTTAATTTAACAACATTTGTAGATAAAACAATAGAGATTCGAAGAGAGGATTGTGCGCACAATACTTCCGGATTCATCATCATACACCAATCATTACACTGACACACATACATTTCGCAATCATAAATTTGAACTATCCGATAGAAAAAGGATCTAAAAACGTAAGTCATTCATTACATTTAATTAAATTGGTATTTGTTAAAACCGACGCCAGTTTGGAATTTGGTACATATTTGTAAGATAAAAGAAATTCTAATTTGATAAAATGCAACAAAATTTATATTAATTAACTAATTATAATTATTTAATAAGATGGATTCGCTAGCTAATCCTTAATATTGAAATATTTAATCTTTTGACTTTAATGAACGTCAAAATTATGAACTATGTTATATTTTTTTTGTATGAATAAATATTATGTTTGAATTTTATAACTAAAATGCAGGTCTAATTTTTTGAATGGGGGCTAGAAACTTAAAGCTGATTCTGATTGATAACTAGGCAAAACTCAGTCTTTAATTTAGGGGCAACTAGTTAAAACATGGGTAATATGGTTGCCGAAGGTGAGTCACGTGAAGTGATTGGGAGGGTAAAATTGTACCCAGTGCGGTATACCACCAGCCACACTATCAAATGTATCTAAGATTGATTAAACTTTTTTTTAGTGAATGTCCGTCCGATAGATAATAAGTCAAAACATATGTACGTATGTAAATCTTGGCATGAGAATTTTTCTGTATGTTGCATAGGTGTTAACAACATCAACACGCGATTTGGGCGAACAGGATTGTTTATCGTATACACGGTCCCGAAGACAGCGCCTATCGAATTCGCCTTCTCCTGAGGATCTTTGATCGTGAAAAAACTGTCGTTCGAGTCAACACTTTCCGGACTTATACCAACAGCCGTGAGTGTTTGTCTGTTCTCTGTCGTTTGGGAAATTCGGACACATCGAAAGTCGTTATGATCCTTTCGCCTGTATATTTTTTTATTTGCGGGAACATATTCTGGCTACTGATTTTTAAAGCCTGAATTTTACAGATTGTCTGTATAGTTCTCCGAGATTGGCTGTTTAAGGTTTTTGATCAGCGACTTCACTTCAATGTCCGAATCTCTGGGTCTTGACTGTCAGTAAATTGTCTACACAGTAATAGGCAGTACATCGATTGTTGGCGTTCGATACTTCTCCATCTGGTCTTCAGAACTAGTTACCTTAGGGATAACTCGATCCATTGACCTTGTGATGACCTCATTCATTTTTAATAAATTTTGGTCGATTTCGTCGTTAGTAAGGTTTCTGTTTGTAGGAAGGTTGATTTCGCTCAAGCGTAATTCTCGCTTTACAACTCTGACGAAGCGCGGCCAGTTCGTGCTTCGATAGTCGAAAGAACGCACTTGGCCGAACTCCTCCAGTTGATTTTGCTCGTTTGGAATCCTGAATACCGCATCAAATCCGAGGTGGTCACCATCGTAGTCGAATGCTCGCACATAGTTCCGCTCGTGTTCGTTATTTGTCAGTTCTAGTCTATTGTTAACAAGCGCTAAGTCCAGGAAAGAGTTTCCTCTCGGGTAAGACGGGATATCCGTCGCGTACAAACTAAATTTGTACTCAATCGTATTTTGTTCCCTCCAAATTTGAAGCAGTCGACCTCTAGTGTTCGCAATTGTATTTCCCCAAGCCGCGTGCTTGGCGTTAAGATCTCCGGCCAAAAAGTAATAATTTTCAGCCGATCGAGGCTGTAGGCAACAAAAAAGTGTCTCGAGCTCTGCTATAAACTGAGTTTGTTGAGTTGCTTCAGGTGTATAAAGCGACACCACATACATTCTCCTCCCACTATGGAGAGGAATGCATACGATGCATGCTTCCAGCACCCGGAACCTACTTACTTCCCCACTATATATGATTTTATGGCGTGTAAGCCTTTGCGTAATAAGACGGCGACTCTTCGGTCTCTTCTTACTACGTGGTAGTTGCTGCATCCCAATTTTTGTCTCTGGTTTATCATAGTTTCGCTGACCAAAAGTACATCCGGGAGAGGAAGACGTCGCCTTCACAAGGAGAAACCAACCTCAACCAACTTGAAGTGCACAACTGGAGGCAGTTACCTAAGGACCGGGCCATGTTGGTTGAGTTCCAGGTTCATTCCGGACTGTAGGGCCGCTTCAGTAAGTAAGAATATTGTGGGTTAGCTCACCGTGAAACAATGGCCATAACGGCTAGGTATTACCGTTATTCTTGCTTTACATTCATCTATCTATTGTAATGCGGTCATGGTCAATTGACACTTTCTTGGTCTTGAATCCATCATAGTCTCAGATAACCCCAAAAATGAATTGATTTCCAAGTCTTAACTTTGTGATTCAATGCCTCGCAATACCTCCCTTTCCAAGCATCTTTCCCCCTTAAAAAAATCAACAAATGTCAATTTTGTCAATGCGATCAATCTACCAATCAATGGCCAACTCCAATACCGTTCAACACCAATCCCAATAACTCAAAATCCATACGGCGGCAAAGCGCTCTAAATCATTTCGCCATGAGATTAGAAATCACTCAGAATCCCATTCCTTTCAACGATAATAATCAAGCTCAGTATTTCTCTCATTCAGCACTCGTAGATCCTTTTGAAAAACACATCGCCTGACAACAACTGACATCGTGTGTAACTACATAACTCCTCGTAGTATATTTGTTTGCTGGGTGTGTTGCCTCTGGTGGTAAATTGTTTATTCGCAAGGATACCCTCTTCGAAAATGGAATCCTGTTCATATGTCACACCATGTAGATACCAACAATTTCCCTTCATCTTGTTCTACTTGCACTCGCTATCCTCTGCTATGTGCAGAGTCTCCATGTTGCTCTTCTTAACCATCCACTCAATTAACTTGAGGTCTGATAAATCATACTCACAGCGTCCATTGCGCTGACAGCTGGTTGAGTGTCTAATCTGGGAGCATCCACATAGAGACAATGCTGCGCGTTCCTATACATGTATGAGTACTCGTCCTCGTCCTGGAAGAAGATACACTGAAAGGAAGTACCACTGTCGTTCTTCGTTTTCCAAGCCCGAACGGAAGAAACTACAACATTGCATGGATTTCCTATGACTACAACGACTGGTTGTTGGGTAGATGGTGTGTCCTTTTGCCGTCACCCCCCTACCCGCACCCCAATAGACCCCCACATTATAGCGTATATTCATTACTCAAAGTGACGGTTTTACTTATTTATTGAAATAGACGCCATTTCAGCTATAAATTCGCTTCGTTTAGCACTGAAGCTGTGATAGTGGCTATGACTACACGAGCTCTGGGGGTAAACGTGAAGATCTATCCGTGCATAGCCCCCCTTGGTGCAAGTACACTGTTTGAGTTTTTGGGGGTCCGTTGTTCCCATGTGCCAGTTGAAAGGGATAAATTCTCGGGAGGTAATTTATCTTTTCTATGATGAAGAATGGACTCTCTCTGGTTGTTTGGGAATAGGAGGTTTTTTTGTTGTTGTTGTTGTCCTGGTTGTTGTCGGTCTTGTTTTTCTACATTCATCCTCAAAGACACACTCCTGGTTACATGGGAAATGTTTGTTATTACTCTAGCTCTCTCTCTTTGTGGTGATAATGAAATTTTATGTAATGGAGATGGTACTTGGGGTCTTTTTTTTTAGCATGAAGCCCTCGGACAATCCTGATGTGTGTTCTTATACAAAGTTTCGCTACAATTTAGTTATAAAAGGGGTTGTGATGATTAAGTCGGTTTTAGACGTTTTTGTTAATGATCCAAGTGTGGTCTACGTTTGGGTCTGGAGGAGTGGTTTGGTGGTTTATTGTTGCGATGGAGTTGTGAATGGCAACTAGCTTTTTGTACGTGATATGAAATGTCCTGAGGTGGTGTAAAGTTTAATGGTAAAAAGTTTGCTCTTAGCTAGGGAACTATATTAGCAAGCATTCGTGGGTTTTTTTTATATGGAGCTACTATCATGTAAACCTAGCCTTAATTAAAATACATCTAGAGTTTGCCGCGACTTTTGCAGTTGCATTGATTTTCTTGAAGAGATCTTCTATATCTCAAGACTCTGCAGGTGGGAGCATTGGAGTTCATTCACTATCCATTTAACTTTTAACACTTTCTGTGGTTCAAAATGCAATGAAACGAAAGCCAGCATAAAACATGCTTCGACGTTTTTCAATGGGAAAGCCAACGTATTGGCCAAAAACTAAAATCCCTGACCTCGTTGATTTCTTTGGGGCAAAATGGCTAACTGAAAATCTGACGGAAATCGAAGGATGCTATGATCTATGTTCAGACGACTCAGCATTCACTCTGAAAATGGGTGAAAGTCTAGCTAAAAAAGAAGGACCATCTTGGCTAACTAGTAACAAAACCAACTGGAACGTTTTCTGAAAGACTGCAAAGATGTTGTCTTAAATGTGCCACTTAAAACCCCGCTTGGAATAAAAGACGAATTTTCCAATACCGTGGAAGCCATTCAGACCGCAGAAATAAAACTTCTTTCCGGAAGACTGCAACACGCATTAATAAAGTCAAATGCCAGTCTGAAATCGAAGACCTCATACGAGAAAAGTGCAGAACGCACAAGAGATGGCAACAATCCCGAGCACTCCCTAAACAAACTTATCTGAACCATTGTTCTAACACACTCAAGAATGAGCTATAAGATGCAAGCAATCGCGAGCAATTTAAAGTCACATTCCTCGAGGGCTTGATTGCTGATAAGAGTTCAAAATATTAACCATGAACAGCTTAAAGTCCATAATAATAAAATCTAACGGCGAATGGCCAAAAGGAGGCAAAGAAAAAGCAGATTTGTTTGCCGAGCATATAGTAGCCATTCGATGGACAAATTTTCGTTATTTTTTTAGTTTCGGTAATGCTTTGGTAAGGAAATCTCATAGAGTCCTGTAGGGTGCCTAAATGTGTTTCCATAAGATTTCATTCAATTTTCCGCAACGCATACTTCGTCGGAAGGTTTAAATTTCATTCGAGGTATGTGTCATCGGAAGTAAATACTACACAAATGCGACGGCTTCACTTCACTACAATTCGTAAATAAATTCCGCGAAGAATTTGTCTCGGAGGAAATCGGAAAAAGGATGGCACTTAGCTGTCAAAAATTGCACGAAAAATCACCTGAACGACCTTCAACGCAACGCGTTACAAAATGTCGGAGATATGTTCCGAACAGCTTTTCGGAAGAATACCTCGAAGCAAAAATTCTCGAATCGTTCAAAATTGGAGAATTTTCCGCTCCGACGGATACCTCGATAGGGCCGAATATTGTTGGAGGAGAAATAATTTAGAGGGCTTTAAAGAAGTGAAATTGTTAGTTGGGTATCCCTCATCAAGCTTCGAACGATAATTAGAAAGTGGAAAAATAACAAAGCTCCAGGATATGATTTAATCACTGGCGAAATTCTGAAGGATCTACAGAAAAGAACATTCTTTAAGTTGCTCTATATTATAATTATAAATACCTATGTGAAGTGAGGAAAGCAATATATAAACTTGGTGAGTAAAATCCACCAACTCATAAGCCAAATCTGGTCGGATGAAAGTATGCCTGAAGAATGAAACCACAGCATCGTTTGCATGATCCACAAAAAAAGGAGTCCCTCTGAACTGCACCAACTACAGAGGTATAATTCTATTCAATGTCAGCTACAAGATCATATCTTCCGTAATATGTCAACGCCTGAAACCATGGACCAAAACCCTAATCGGCCCTATCGGTGTAGTGTTAAGCCATGAAAGTCCACAACTGATTAAATCTTCACACTTCGCAGACCCTGGAAAATACCCAAGAAGTTTAAATCGATACCTAACACCTATTCATAGATTTCAAATCCGCATACAACAGCACTTATAGAGACGAACTATACAGAGCCATGTCCAGTTTTGGTATACCGCCCAAACTTGTCCGAACTCACGCTGCTCCATGAGTGTCAGAAACGACCTCAACGATACATTGGATTTAGGCAAGGCGATGCACTGTCATCTGACTTCCTGGAGAGGATTGTACAAAACTCCTGAGCCAACATTGGATGAAAAATCGTCGAGGATATTGACATCATTGGTGGGACTCAACGTGATGTCATAGCCACGTTTTCTAGTATAGAGAAGGAAGCTGCAAAAATTGGTTTAGCAGAGTAAATGGGGGTAAAACTAAGTTTATGCTGTCAACACGATAGGACACACAACATCGACGAATTGGACAGAACGTCACCATTGACAGATATAACTTTGAGGTAGTACGGGACTTTGTCTACCTCGGCTCTACCTATTTACTCTGACAACAACATCTCGTTAGAAATCAAACGAAGAATTACACTTGCCAATGGCTGCTTCTTCGGGCTAAGAAGGCAATTCAATAGTAAAGTCCCTACTCGAACTTCTAAGGAGATCTTATATAAGACCCTGATCATCCCATTCCTGCTCTATGGCGCTGAAGCATGGACCGTATCAAAAGCGGATGAAGAAATCCTTGGTCGATTTGAGAGAAAAATTCTTCGGAAAATCTTCGGTCCCGTTTGCGTTGACGGGCTATGGAGACGAAGATTCAACCACAAACTATACGAGCTGTACAGCGACATACCAAACGTGATACGGGGCTTCATTCCCCATTTCATGCCTATGGCTTTCTTACAGGAATACCGTGCGACTATCGCGTTCCTTACTCTTTCTGTTATGTTGGGCTTCCAGTTAAGCTTCCAGTCCAAAATAAGTCCCAGGAATTTTGCATTGTTTGAGAAGGCTAGTTCGATTCCGATGTGAGGAATTTTTTATTTCCTAGTGAACAGGACCAGTTCAGTCTTGTGGGGGTTGACTCCCAAACCACAACTAAGCGCACTTTTGGAAAGTTTGTGTAGTGCGTTTTGGAGAAGCTCATTGATTCAAGTGTTTCTCTGAGACTACGATAACAACATAATCAGAATAGGCAATCACGTGGCATCACCCTGCTTCCAGGATGAGTAAAAGCTCGTAAACTGCTAGGTTCCACAGAAGAGGTGATAGGATGTCTTCTGGTCGAAGCGCAACCCAGTTTTGTGTTGATAATCCGTCTATTTAGTTGCATCACGTTGAGTCCTACCAATGATGTCAATATCGTAGGCGTATGCTAATAACGGGTGATTTTTTAAGAGTTAAGTTTTTCAGGTTGGCATCACTGGTTGGTAATGGCGTCGAAACGTCTTCTGTCAAAGTGAAAAGTTTTCAGTATACTCTGCGATTTAATTATGGAAAGACTTACAAATGAGCAACGATTGCAAATTATTGAAATTTATCATCAACTTGGTGCTCTGTGCAAAATGTGCACCGTTTGGTACGACCGTTTGTATCGACCTGGTGAATCAACAATTCGTGCTGTTATCACCAAATTTACTTTGTTGGACATTAAACCATCGACTCGCATGCGTACAGTGAGTTCCGAAGAGAATATAGCAGTCGTAGCATCCAATGTTAATGAAGATCGTGAAATGTCAATTCGTCAGCAATTGGGCATGTGTTACTCAACCACATGGAAAATTTTAAGCGTCGATTTGGGTTTGAAAGCCAATAAAATTCAACTTGCGCAATAATTGAAGCCGAATGACCTACCACAACGTCTAATTTTTGGTAAATGGGCCTTAGAACATCTCCATGAAAATCCGCTGTTTTATCGAAAAATTGTGTTCAGTGATGAGGCTCATTTCTGGCTCAACGGATACGTAAATAAGCAAAACTGTCGCATCGAGAGTGATGAACAGCCACATGCCATTCAAGAATAACCGATGCATCCCAAAAAAACGACAGCTTGGTGTGGTTTATGGACTGGTGGCATCATCGGTCCATCTTTCTTCAAAGACGACCGTGGAAGAAACAATACCGTCAACGGCGAACGATATCGAGCCAGTTGGCTGAGTTGAACTTGGTTGACATGTGGTTTCATCAAGACGGTGCCACATGCCACACAGCTCGTGAAACAATGGAAACGTTGAAGGATGAATTTGGTGAGCAGCTTACCTCTCGAAATGCCCCTGTGACTTGGCCCCCAAGATTATGCAATAAACGCCTTTTGATTATTTCTGGTGGGGTTATGTACAGTCGTTAGTCTACGTGGACAAGCCGAATACGATTGAAGCCTTCCAGGAATACAGGCCGAAATGCTCGAAAAAGTGACGCAAAAATGGACCTTCCGAATGGACCATTTGAAACGGAACCGCGGAACATTTGATGCAAATTTGAGTGTTTTATTCGATTTTCAAGAAATTACGTTTAAAAAATCACCCGTTAGTTGCACCGATTTTTGGAAAATTGTGCCTCTGATGTTGGCTTGGGAGGTTTGCACAATCCTCTCAAGAACTTAATTAAAGAAATCACATGACAGCGCATCGCCTTGCCTAAATCCTTTTTTGGTATCGAATGTGTCGGTGAGGTCGTTTTTCGACCCTGATGGAGCTGCGAGAATTCTCCATCGTCATCCTACACAAACGGACGAGTTTGGGCGGTAGACCAAAACTAGACATGGCTCTGCGTAGTTTGTCTCTATAAATGCTGTCATATGCGGCTTTGAAATTGATAAATAGGTGTAGGGTATCGATTTGGACTTCTTGAGTTTTTTCCACGATCTGCCAAAGTGTGGAAATTTGATCGGTTGTGGGCCTTCCTGTCCTAATGATAAGGGCCGATCAGGTTGTTGGTAAACGGTTTAAGGCATTCACATATTACGGCTGATAGGAGGCGATGCTGAGCAGACTTATACCTCTGCAGTTGGCGCAGTTCAGAGGGCCTCCTTTTTTGTGGATCGGGCAAACGATGCTGAGGTGCCATTCTTCAGGCATACTTTCATCCGACCAGATTTGGCTTATGAGTTGGTGGATGTTACTTACCAAGTCATCTCCGCCGGCTTTATGAAGCTTAGCAGGAAGTTAGCTTAGCTCGAGTTTAGATATTGCTATCCTCACTTCATTTAGGTCGGGTGGATGGCAGTTTTCGCTGTCGTTGCCAATTCTGACAGCTCACAATTCTGACAATTCTGCCGTTCTGACAGCGGAATGTTGTTCGTCATCGCCGTTTAACAGTCTGCGGAAGTGGTGCTTCCATATCCTCGGGTTCGACTGTGCCCCAATTAGGCAATCGCGATATTTTTGTTTTCATTTCGACAGGATTCTGTTCGAGCCTTGTATCCATGGCTTTGACGTTTTACACTTCGGTAAAACTTGCAAAAACTTGACATATACTACGGACCGTGTTATAGTGAGCAGAAACAGCGACTATTCGGATGCGGATTTGTTATAAGTGCAGACTTAGGCAAGAAGTCTTATGTTTCCAAGACATTAGCGAACGCATAGTAACAATCCGCATCAAGGCCAAATTCGCCAACATAAGCCTTATATGCGCTCACGCTCCGACGGAAGAAAAAGATGATATAGCTAAGGATTGCTTCTACGAGCTCCTCGACAAAACCTATGAGCGACTACCGAAGTACGATGTTAAAATCGTGCTGGGAGATTTTAACGCAAAGGTAGGAAGAGAAGACATCTTTAGAAGTATTGTCGGAAAACATAGCCTACACGACAACACATCTGGTAACGGACTTAGGCTAATTGATTTCGCTACGGAACGAAATGCCACTATAGCCAGCACACGGTTTCCTCACCTCGATATCCATAAGGGGACATGGCGGTCTCCAGATAAACGAACGGTCAACCAAATTGATCACATTGCGATAGATAAGAGGCACGCATCCAGTATTTTGGATGTCCGAACATTCCGAGGTGCTAACATCGACTCGGATCACTACCTTGTAGCAGCCATGGTAAGAATGCGGATATCCACCACGCCACAACAATCCAGAAATACTGTGAAAAAATTTAATGTCGGAAGACTGCAATCGCAAGAGACCGCCAAGACCTTCGCACAACGCGTATCCCTCAACCTCTCGATTAACACCATACCACCAGCATCGAATGTCGAAGAGCAATGGCAACGATGCCAACAGGCCATTAGATCAGCCGCAACTGATGTGCTAGGTTTCTCGCGCCCACCAGCAAGAAACCCCTGGTTTGATGAGGAATGCCGACAGATGCTCGCAGCCAAGAACGAGGCCTACAAGGCTAAGCTGCAGGTGAAGACGAGAGCTGCCATTGAGCTCTATAGGCAAAGAAGAAGGGAAGAACATCGGCTTTTCAGCAAGAAGAAAAAAGAGCAAGAAAAGCGCGCGATCGAGGATATAGAGAGGTGCCACTCCTGGAACGATGTTCGCAAGTTTTACCAAAGTGTAAAACGTCAAAGCCAAGGATACAAGGCTCGAACAGAATCCTGTCGAGATGAACAAGGAAATATTGTAGTTGAGACACAGTCGATGCTGAGGATATGGAAGAACCACTTCTGTAGACTGTTAAACGGCGATGACGAACAACATTCCGCTGTCAGGCAGAACGAACCATTCAATATTGGCAACGACAGCGAAAACTGCCAACCACCCGACCTGAGTGAAGTGAGGATAGCAATATCTAAACTCAAGCTTAATAAGGCTGCCGGAAATGACGGCCTTCCCGCTGAGCTCTATAAGGCCGGCGGAGATGATTGGTAAGTAACATCCACCAACTCATAAGCCAAATCTGGTCGGATGAAAATATGCCTGAAGAATGGAACCTCAGCATCGTTTGCCCGATCCACAAAAAAGGAGACCCTCTGAACTGCGCCAACTACAGAGGCATAAGTCTCCTCAACATCGCCTACAAGATCCTATCTGTCGTAATATGTGAACGCCTGAAACCGTTTACCAACAACCTGATTGGCCCTTATCAGTGTGGTTTTAGGCCAGGAAAGTCCACAACCGATCAAATTTTCACACTTCGGCAGATCCTGGAAAAAACTCAAGAAGCCCAAATCGATACCCACCACCTATTCATCGATTTCAAAGCCGCATATGACAGCATTTATAGAGACGAACTGTACAGAGCCATGTCTAGTTTTGGTATACCGCCCAAACTCGTCCGTTTGTGTAGAAGACGATGGAGAATTCTCGCTGCTCCATCAGGGTCGGAAACGACCTCACCGACACAGTCGATACCAAAAAAGGATTTAGGCAAGGCGATGCGCTGTCATGTGACTTCTTTAATCTGATTCTTGAGAGAATTGTGCAAAACTCCAAAGCCAACACCAGAGGCACAATTTTCCAAAAGTCGGTGCAACTACTAGCATACGCTGACGATATTGACATCATTGGTAGGACTCAACGTGATGTCATAGCCACGTTTGCTAGTATAGAGAAGGAAGCGGCGAAAATGGGTTTAGCAGTAAATGAGGGTAAGACTAAGTATATGCTGTCAACACGAAAGGACACACAACATCGACGAATTGGACAGAACGTCACCATTGACAGATATAACTTTGAGGTAGTACGGGACTTTGTCTACCTCGGCTCCGCTATTAACTCTGACAACAACATCTCGTCAGAAATTAAACGAAGAATTACTCTTTCCAACCGCTGTTTCTTCGGGCTAAGAAGGCAATTTAGTAGTAAAGCCCTCACTCGAACTACTAAGGAGATCCTATATAAGACCCTGATCATCCCAGTCCTGCTCTACGGCGCTGAAGCATGGACCGTATCAAAAGCGGATGAAGAAATCCTTGGTAGATTCGAGAGGAAATTCTTCGAAAAATCTTCGGTCCCGTTTGCGTTGACGGGCTATGGAGACGAAGATTCAACCAAGAACTATACGAGCTGTACAGCGACATGCCCCTGGTCAAAAAACTCCGCATTGGACGTTTAAGATGGCTAGGACATGTAGAACGAATGGACACCAATACTCCGGCTCGCAGAGTCTTCGATTCCCAGCCAGACGTCGGACGCAGTAGAGGAAGACCTCGCCTTAAGTGGCGCGCACAAGTGGAAACCGACCTCAACCAACTTGGAGTGCGCAACTGGAGGCAGTTAGCTAAGGACCGGGCTAATTGGAGAGGCATGTTGGTTGAGGCCCAGGTTCATTCCGGACTGTAGCGCCACTTAAGTAAGTAAGTAAGTAAAACTTGCAAACATCGGTCTTGGAGCTAGTGCTACCTCCCTATATCCTCGATCGCGCGCTTTTCTTGCTCTCTTTTCTTTTTTCTGAAAAGCCGGTGTTCTTCCTTTCTTCTTTGCCTATAGAGTTCAATGGCAGCTCTTGTCTTCCGATTATTATTTCACCCCTCCAGCTCAAAAAAAAAATCTCTACGAAGATTTCTTGCTGTTTTGTATGATTCTGGCCATACCAACACCGACCGTAGTAAATGTCGCTTATTTTTATCCGTCATTTGTTTCTTTTTGGCCGTCCCATTGTATTTCCTAAATGGCAGTAATGTCTTCTTTGTGGTAGCTTAGGAGCCCGACTTACTGTTCCTTTTCTGTTGTTATTACTTCATATTCAATAACAATAACTCAAAAAGCAAATTAACTTTGAAAGTCCAAAGTTTTACGTATCCTGATTCTTTGTGATCTCTATAAGACGCCCCCTGAAGCTCTAAAACTTCTACACCCACCTCCTCACTTTGTAGTAAACTTATATCTCATTCATGCAAATCCCTGCTAACAACTTTTGAGTTCTTCCCTCCTCTAGTTTTTTGCAAGTCTACCTTACTTTGAGGAAGTAAGACCTATAAACACTTAACTTGGGGGATAAATTTCTTACTATACCAACTGACAAGATAACAAAAATGTTTCCATAAAGTGAAACTTCTACACCGCGAAACATAAGCCAGGATACCATATCGTTCGGTTCCCACGGCATAAGAGTGCACTTTGTATCCTCTTAAAGGGTCATATGCATATGAAAATCCTTCTCAAAGAACGAAACAAAAAACTTGTCTCCCCTCCCACCAGCACGTTCAGCCATAAGTTCCTGACTCTGGGAGAAACTTTGCAACAGTTTACTGTCCTACCTATATCCTGTGATGGTTTTCGTCCTCATTTGGTATTAATTACCCGAGTATTCTAATTAAACGCAAAGTATAGCAGGAGCGTAACAACTGTTTTGTTATTATTGAAATCATTAATCTTACTTTGAGCCAAAGGGATAGACCGCATACCCCAAGGATCAAGCTGTTGTCTGCGGGTATGCCGTAATGATTTCCAACTCTATCGACGATGACAAAGGCGGATTTATTTCTAATCATCATTTCGCCTACAGAGGATATAAATCATAATTCCCTCGAAAAGCCCATGGTGTGCTGTCGCAGCGTGGTGGGCTTAAAAAAAAAAAAACAGTCCACTCCATCCCCTCCTGGTTTCTTGGTTCTGGGTTAATGGGACAATGGTAAGGACCAATTGCTTAATGTAAATCCGTAATCTCGCCACTTATCGCTGTGTGCCACCAGCAGGATATACCATCCGAAATACCATCAGAGGTATTTTCATTTTATTTCAGAGTTTTTTTTTTTTTTTTAAATGCTATTATCCTTGTCCAATTTGTTCGCGCAAATTAATTCCTCAGTCAGAGGGTAACACTGTTGGCAAGTGGATGGAATGGAGGAGTTTGTAAAATTTATGCGATGATTCCTTGTTTCTGATAAATCCTATTTGGACATGGTACACATAAATTTATCGCCTTAGCTTGGGCGACATATCCTTTTTCAATTAGGGACTCACACGTATATAGATTTGTGTGTGTGTGTGTGTTTGTGTGTTCTTGGGGATGAAGATTTACAACGAGTTTGGGTGGATGGCAATTCTCATGATGATGCCGCACGGTGAATTACTTCACATTATCCAAAAGGACATAGTCGTATGTGTAAATGTGTGTCGTCTGTGAGGATGGGCTATATAGATGGAATTCGGGAAAAAGGAGTGAAACTAAGTTAAGAAATGATCGCAAAAAAAGGGGTGAATGTGAGATGGAAAAAAATGCTCGTTCTTCTGTCAGGATGTTCGGATGGGAAAAAGTGAAAATCCTTGGGAATGTTAGACACTGACATTTATTTGTAGATTGCAGTTGTATAATGATTATGACCGTCATCATCTGAACAGACATCGTTTCGGATGTGACAGCAGTCTGCAGGAGTAGGTGTGGTTACAAAATGAAATCGTTTTGGGCAAATGGAAGAGTTTGAGAAGAGGGTTGAAGGTTTTATAGGATTGATGCGTTTTAAAGGGTTCTATTGAGGAATATTTTGATTAACAAAATGGTGGATAGATTTCAGGATATTGACCTGGGGAAGATTGGTATTTTGTCGGTCTTTTGCCGTTGTTATCCTACTGTTCCGACGGTTCTAATAAGGCGGATTCGATAATGTTAGGTAGGTACTTTCCCGTTGTTAATGGAACAATATCATATAATATTGCTGCCGCTGAGGCTTCAGTTGAAGAAAGCCCAAATGTGTCTCTCACACGTCATTCTCAAGCGTTGGGCATCTCTGCGACGTCGCGTCGTTGTGGTGAATTTTCCGAATTTTTAAAATTTTGGCCTACATCCTTACAGAAGCGTCGTATGTTCGTGAATTGGGCTGAGCAACAACTTTAAATGATTCGGATTTTCATCGAAAAATCATCTTCAGCGATGAGGCTCATTTCTGGCTGAATGGCTACGTCAATAAACAAAATATGCGGTATTGGTCAGGCAGCAAACCACACGTACTCCATGAGTCATCATTGCATCCCAAAAAAATTACGGTTTGGTGTGGCATAGGTGTGGTTTATGAGCCGGCGGCGTCATTGGGCCGTACTTCTTCCGTGATGATCAAGACCGGCATGTTACTGTGAATGGGAATCGCTACCGTTCAATGATAACCGAATATTTTTAGCCCCAATTGGATGATATGGACTTGGAGGACATGTGGTTCCAACAGGACAGCGCTACAAGCCACACAGCGAATGTCACAATCAATTTATTGGAAACCAAGTTTGGAGAACGTGTTATCTCACGAAATGGTCCAGTCGCTTGGCCGCCTCGGTCGTGCGATTTGACGCCGTTAGACTATTTCCTGTGGGGTCTATGGTCTATGCCAACAAGCCAGCGAAGATTGATGAACTTCGTACGAATATCGAACGTGAAATTGCAGCAGTATCGGCCGATTTATGCTTGAAAACCGTCGAAAATTGCGTTCAGCGTCTGGACTTCTGCAAGCGTGCTCTAGGTAGCCATGCTAAAGAAATCGAGTTCCATACATAATGGCATCGAACGTACTTTCATAGGACTAAAGAATTTCATTGATATCCAAAACCGTTTTTGTTTTATTTAAAAAAAAAAACGTTTGTAGCGCTCTTCTTGAAAAACTCGATACAAAAGAGGACATGGCGGTCAACAGATCAACGAACGGTCAACCAAATTGATCACATTGCGATAGACAAGAGGCACGCATCCAGTACTTCGGATGTCCGAACATATCGAGGGGCTACCATCGACTCGGACTACTACCTTGTTGCAGCCAAGGTAAGGATGCGGATATCCACCGGCACCACGCCACAACAAACCAGAAATACTGTGAAGAAATTTAATGTCGAAAGACTGCAATCGCAAGAGACCGCAAAGGCCTTCGCGCAACGCGTATCCCATAACCTCTCGATTCACACCATACCACCAGCATCTAATATTGGAGAAAAATGGCAACGATGTCAACAAGCCCTTAGATCAGCCGCAGCTGATGTGCTAGGTTTCTCTCGGCCACCAGCAAGAAGCTGCAGATGAAGACGAGATCTGCCATTGAGCTCTATAGGCAAAGAAGGGAGAACATCGGTTTTTCAGAAAAATGAAAAAAGAGCAAGAAAAACGCGCGATCGAGGATATTGAGAGGTACCACTCCAGGAACGATGTTCGCAAGTTTTACCAAAGTGTAAAATGTCAAAGCCAAGGATACAATGCTCAAACAGAATCCTGTCGAGATTAACAAGGAAATATCGTAGTTGAGACCCAGTCGATGCTGAGGATGTGGAAGAACCACTTCTGCGGACTGTTAAACGGCGATGACGAACAACATTCCGCTGTCAGGTAGAACGAACCATTTAATATTGGCAACGGCATCGAGAACTGCCAGCCACCCGACCTAAGTGAAGTGAGGAAACAATATCTAAACTCAAGCTTAATAAGGTCGCCGAAAATGACGACCTTCCCGCTGAGCTTTATGAAGCTGGCGGAGATGACTTGGTAAGTAACATCCACCAACTCATAAGCCAAATCTGGTCGGATGAAAGTATGCCTGAAGAATGGAACCTCAGCATCGTTTGCCCGATCAACAAAAAAGGAGACCCTCTGAACTGCGCCAACAACAGAGGCATAAGTCTACTCAACATCGCCTACAAGATCCGATCTGCCGTAATATGTGAGCGCCTGAAACCGTTTACCAACAACCTGATCGGCCTTTATCAGTGTGGTTTTAGGTCAGGAAAGTCCACGATCAATCAAATTTTCACACTTCGGCAGATCCTGGAAAAAACCCAAGAAGTCCAAATCGATACCCATCACCTACTTATCGACTTCAAAGCCGCAAACGACAGCATTTATAGAGACGAACTGTACAGAGCCATGTCTAGTTTTGGTATACCGCCCAAACTCGTCCGTTTGTGTAGGATGACGATAGAGAATTCTCGCTGCACCATCAGGGTCGGAAACGACCTCACCGACACATTCGATACCAAAAAAGGATTTAGGCAAGGCGATGTGCTGTCATGTGACTTTTTCAATTTGATTCTTGAGAGGCTTGTGCAAAACTCCAGAGCCAACACCAGAGGCACAATTTTCCAAAAATCGGTGCAACTACAAGCATACGCCGACGATATTGACATCATTGGTAGGACTCAACGTGATGTCATAGCCAAGTTTGCTAGTATAGAGAAGGAAGCGGCAAACATGAGTTGAGCAGTAAATGAGGGTAAGACTAAGTATATGCTGTCAACACGAAAGGACACACAACATCGACGAATTGGACAGAACGTCACCATTGACAGATATAACTTTGCGGTAGTACGGGACTTTGTCTACCTCGGCTCCGATATTTACTCTGACAACAACATCTCGTCAGAAATCAAACGAAGAATTACTCTTGCCAATCGCTGTTTCGTCAGGCTAAGAAGGCAATTTATTAGTAAAGCCCTCACTCAAACTACTAAGGAGATCCAATATAAGACCCTGATCACCCCAGTCCTGCTCTACGGCGCTGAAGCATGGACCGTATCAAAAGCGGATGAAGAAATCCTTGGTCGATTCGAGAGAAAAATTCTTCGGTAAATCTTCGGTCCCGTTTGCATTGACGGGCTATGGAGACGAAGATTCAACCACGAACTATACGAGCTGTACAGCGACATACCCCTAGTCAAAAAACTCCGCATTGGACGTTTGAGATGGCTAGGACATGACACCAATACTGCGAATGGACACCAATACTCCGAGGCCCAGGTTCATCCCGGACTGTAGTGCCTCTTAAGTAAGTAAGAAGTTCTTGGATTGCTTAGCTATGTGTTCCATCGGAATTGTGTTCGAGTTAAATGATCCTTCATACGAATACATTTAGAAGTTTGTGAAGTCCTTGGACATTTCTGAACTTTGTTGGGATTTCTTAGCTTTCGTGTTCCTGAAAGTTTCCAGGTCACAATCCCAAATAGATTGCCATAGGAGAGTAACGAATCGGTGCTAAATAACTCGATTCCGATGGCTCCGAACCAATGACGGAGTGGGTTCTGGTGTCTTCTCCGACAGGCTAAATCCCAGCCTATCTTTCCGTTTTCCTGATCATTGCAGCGTGTTCCAGGTGGAACTCATGGCGATCAAAGAAGTCTTATCCTGGCTGAAAGAGAATGTAATATCTGCAAAGGATATTAGCATTTCTCAGACAGCCAAGCGGCCATCAAATCTTTGGAATCAGTCTCAACAAATTCAAAGACAACCCTAGATTGGCGCTCATCTCTACAAGAGATGTCGAAGCAGTTTAACATTCACCTATGCTAGATGCCTGGGCATAGTGACATTCCAGGGAACTGTAAGGTTGATGGACTAGCCAGCCATGGGACTAAATTACCAGTTGTTCCCGACACTCACGGGTGCAATAGGTATTCCTATCGATAAATGCAAAAGCTTACTAGCGCAACATGCTAACATCAAATTAAACGTCAAATCATGTCTTGGCACGACGTGTCAAATAACCAAACAATTTTGGCCAAATCAAGATTTGAGAAGATCAAAGGTACTGATTTCGCTCGATAGATCATACATTAGCGATACCATAGGTGTCATCACTGGACACTGTTAAATAGACATGCACGCAGAAAGGCTAGGCCTATACTCAAACGACTGTAGGAGCTGCATGGACGAAGAGGCAGAAGAAACAATCCTTCATCTTCTTGTAACTGCCCGGCCTATCAAACAAAATGAAACTCCATCTTGGAGCTTACTTTTTTGAAAATCTGAAAGATTTGACAAAAACGGAACCGAAAAGTCGCCTCCGTTTCATTAAAAGCTCAGAATGGTTTTCTCACAACAAGGAGAATGGACAGGATCCATGTGGTACCAAAAGGGACCAAAAAATGGTCTAAGTGCGCTCGGGAACTCGCTGGCAGCCACTTTAACCTAACCTATCCTAGCTTTCGTGTTTCCTCGGAATGGTGATTGCCGATTGGTATCCGTGACCTTGGGAGATCAGAAATATCGGAGGGGTAGTTCTCCCTCTTATCGATTCTATTGTCTGGAGAGTTCGAATTTCACCATGTTGGGCTGCTACTTTCTGATTCTCCCAGAGAGCTTGTCATTTTCTTCAAGAACCTCAGAATGCATTTGTAATCATCTCTGGTTTTCTGCTGTGAGGTTCTCCGTTTGATGTTTTGGGGAACAAATGTGTTCTCTAGAAGTCTGTCCTCCGTCTAGTCTTCTATTGCTGAACTTTTACTATCTTGTTTGGAGTAAGCCTTCCGTAACTCAGCGAAATCTGGTCAGGAACTCAAATACTTCCAGTGATTCACTGATCTCTGACTGCCACTTTGGCTCATATCTGTCAATCAACAAGCTGCCTGACTTGGATATCAATGTGTTCCTTCTGCATGAAAATAGGGTCCTAAGGATTCCTTTCCACCTCTACTTTCCGTGAGAATTTTCACAGACCATACAGTGCACATGGAGTATTTCAATCTGCTTTAGAAAGTGTATCCTTCCGTCTTGTTTATTTTGGGAGATGGGTAGTCGTTAGTTGAGAAGTATAGCCCATTGAAACTTTATGGCGTAAGCCTCCACATCGATATCATCATTCGAACCTATCCCTAGCGGTATAGCTTTGTTTCAATAATAATCAGCTATTGTGAGTCTGTTAGCTTGTGGTATTCACAGGGCAGGCTTATTTTCAGAGACTGGCATATCTACCACATGGAAAGTGTGTGTCAATTAGAGGTTCTACTTCAGAACCCTACTTCAGCATTGTACTTCAGAGTCTAGCTATGTAACCTTTGAGGGTATTAGGACATTCGATATTTTTGTCGATTTGAGGAGGGTGCATCGATCCTCTCACAAGTTGTTCTAAGATCTCTTCTTACCTCATTTCTATAGAGCTCTATAGAGGTGGATCTATAGTTTGGCAAAATTTTCCTGAAAGTCTAAAGTGAGTTCAGAACTACTTTCTGATTTTTCAGCGTAGAGCTTACCACTAAGGATGGCATAGATTGGTGAACTCTGTATACTTAACCATAGCGCACGGGATTTGGTGAACGCTTGGTTGAGAGTTTTGAACTCTGGCATTAGCTTATCTAGCTTAGACTGTAAAGCTGGTGGGGTAGGTACAGTGATTAGTATCCAGTTCAGCACTTGAAGTATTTGGTGATTTGGAATAGATGATGTTCTTCAATCCAATAAGGGATTGCAACATCAAGGATATTATTTTGTCCTTAGAAAGCTGTCATGCACTGCTTATAGTTGATGCTTTCTTTTTGGACTCTTGAACTAAAACTTTTAGATTCCGTCGACCAACCAGTAGTCTCTCTTTAAAAAGGTCAACAGATAACTGCTTCATTTACTGCTGTCCCACTGGAAAATCAAGCACTAAACTGGTAGCGTCATCCATGCTTTATAGCGCTTGACATTTTCCATTCCCACTGTTATGGGGACACCTTCACTAAACTTCCGATGAACTCCAACAAAATCATTCCATCAACCAACTAATCCTACACATATAAATAAATTTTCCAAAGAAGTCCCTAATCCTTGACTGGTAAGACTTCGTAAAACATGTTCCACACTCAAGAGCTCATCCTAATTACATCCTTGACACAAAATACACCAAAAAAAGGACACGTTCCTGGCTCAACAACTCCTATTATTGGTTAATGGACTTTGTGAATCTCACAATCTATCCAACGGTATCGCTCCAGTATCCCGTGGTAACGGTAAGTACTTGTAATCACATCGCCCAAGAAGGTAACTTTTTGTGCAAGCGATTTTCTAGTTTAGTCAAGCATAAGCATTACCTAATCGAGCGCATCCTTTTGGTCAAAGCACTGCAATTTAAGGATAAGCGAATACCCATTTGCCAATACAAGTGAAACAGGGCAGAAAAATGCTTCCCTAACAGGATCGCACACATTTATCTCGAGCCGAGATAAATCTAAATCGATATGTGATTGTGTGTGTGGATTTTTTTTTTCCGTTTTGACATTTCTTTGACATCCACTCTGGTCTCTGGTCCTTAATTCATGATAAATCTCTTTGATTGTGCGAGTACATACCATTACCTGTGATAAGGATGATAAGTTTGACAATATACGCTCAGAGCTGGGGGCGGTGGCAGGACAATTCATTCGTTACAGTTAGTGGAGACAAACTTTACAAACTTGGCAAGTACATTTGGCAGAGAAATTAAATCCACTTTCAAGGATGTGCCGGATAGGCGAATTAATTCCCCCCCCACCCTAAACCATTAGGGTTGATCTTTGATTTCAATGAAAGCTCTTGCGGATTCTATTTTTGTGAACATTTATAGGATTACGACACCTGTTCCTGAAATGGGCATACGTGTCCTTGATGCGAATTACCGTTGAGGTGTATCTTATATGTATTTGCGTAGGCAAAGTATGTGGCTATAAAAAAGGACGACCTATTTTAAAAGAGAGAGAGACACAGACATAACATCGGAATGCGGTGTGTCAGGTGAAGGATATTTGATGCTGTCGTTAGGCTGAAATGGGGATTTCGTGAACCTGTTTTTATGGGTCGCTATGTGAGGAGGTAGTTTAGAGAAGGATGCTTGAATTTGAATTTAGATTTCATAGTTTACGAGGTGATAACTTTGCTGTTGTGACTTTTTAAGGTAGGGGGTATTTATGTTAAGGCTGATTGTGTTTTAGTTGTGCTACTTGGGGGTTGTAAAGAAGGTCTTTATCTTCTCAATATTTAAGCTGTTTCAGTTAATCAAGTTGACCTATCTATATTATTCATTCGTGAAGGTTACTTGAAAGGCGTGCGTTTTAAGACCGACGTTTTACCTTCGTCATTCACATTTAGAGTCGGTGATTGGCTTGTAACATGTTTAATTATTCTGACATTTGTACTTTTTGGGAAGGGTTTTCATTCTTTGTGGGGGGTTGTGAGATAAAAATCCCTTGAGGTGCCTGGGATTGAAGATATGTCAACTCGTTGAAAATATCTAAAACATGACCAAATCTTTGGTGACTGATATTCGTATTTAAATGGCTAACTCGCACCAATGCTGATTAGCCCGATATTGTATTCCTTAAAATTGCCTTCTAAATGAATAACCTAAACGAGCTGATTCGACATATTCGGACAGCAGGTCATCTATAGGAATCTCAAGGGTAAGTGAGGCCCGTTCAACAGAGATGGTGGCTGATGTGCCGAAAGGTCAACGGCAGCGCTCAATCCCGCAGTAGATACTGATGGCCCCGTGTCCTAGGGGTATCTGATAAATTGGAACTGGCCCTTCAGGTTGGCGGTTGTACTTCGGGTTAACTACCCATTCACGAAAAGAAAGTATTGCTACGAAAGAACCAAGGGCCTCGGAAACGACTGATTTTATTGTTGACGATGATGCCAAACGAAAAACGGACAACGACTTTCATATCTGCCCCTGGAATGTAAGAACATTAAACAGGTTAGATGTAGACAAACAACTAGCGGAAGGTTTAAGGTGCTACAAAGTAGACATCACTGCCATCCAGGAAATACGATGGAATGGGCTGGGCAAAAAAAAAACTATGTCATCTGCTACGGACCGTGTTAAAGTGAGCAGAAAAAGCGACTATTCGGATGCGGATTTTTTATAAGTACCAGACTTTGGCAAGAAGTCTTATGTTTTGAAGACAATGTAACCTCCACACCAAGGCCAAATTCGCCAACATAAGAGATCACGCTCCTTGACAAAACTTATGAGCGACTACCAAAGCTCGATGTTCATTCATCTTCCTCTTGGTGGTGATTAAGGATGGCTTGAGCGTATGTTAGACGCGATTGGCGGTCAGCAGCTAACAGCTGATGCACCGTCTGGACTTTGTACGAAAACATCTTCAAATCTTGAAACAAAATTCGCTGTAAAGACCGTCGACTGATACCCATTTGCGTGGCACGTGGCATCTCTTGTTGTGCCAGTCTCTTCGAGGCGAGCGGCTAAGCGTCGCAGTGTTTCACCAGTAGGCGTTGGACGGCTAGGAAATCTGCGACGAAATTCACGTTGTGCCAAAGTCACCGACCGATTGCTCAAATAAATAGTCACCAATATTCCGCGTTCTGGAGCAGTGTATCGTAACATTGTTTATTAACGTGTATTTCGCATGTGTTTACTACACAAATGTCAAAACAGAACAGAACAGAACATTAGGGGCCAATTACAAAATGTATAGCATTTTCTGATAGGAGGATTACTTTTGCGCCACCTGTATGTAAACAAATGCAAACCATCCTCCAAAATGTTCCGCAAGGTAGTTCCACTTTTGCCGAAATGTTGAGCACGGGGACGATACGACATATTTGGGTTCTCTGCAACACTCTCTCAGTTTATTGGAACACCTTGGGCGCTGATAAACGGGATGTCGACAATCTTCCACTGTCCCGTGCTGAGCAAATTTCAAAACAAACACGAATATTGTGGTCAGAGGGAGGTTGTTGTCCACGATATATTCGACGATATGCAGGTTAAATTAGTACAACTGTACGACTTTTTTCAATGTACTATCTTAGTTAGTTAGTTAGATTGGCTGTTCGTACAAGACGAAACACAATTAGCGCTGGGGTGCGCCGTTTTGATGCCAAATACTCGTGCGGTTAAATGTTATGTCTCGTTGTTAGTTGGCGTGTACTAAATCCAACCAGTCACATTAAGGAAGGCGATTAGTTCTTTGATGTGTTTGTCAGAGAGGTCGCGGATATTGTCAAAGAAAGGTTTGCCTAGAGTTCGATGTCTTGCTCTTGACAGAGCCGGGCATTTGCACAGAAAGTGAGTTAAAGTTGCATTCTCACCCACCTCCTTGCAACGGCGACAGTTGGTGTTGTGGGGTATACCCATTCTAACAGCATGGTCACCGATGGGCCAGTGTCCACTGGTAATTGCTATCACCCTGGAGACTTCCTTACGGGATCTGCTTAAGAGGTCGCGTGTTTTTGTCTTGTTGTAGCGAGGCCACATATCTCTTGAAATGGCGCACCCACTGAGGTTTCGCCACCTATGTTCTGCTATTTTAAGAGAGTGTGTGTTGATATTATTCATGATAGTTTTTAAAGGAGTGAGAATGCCGATTGCACGTGAGCTGGGAAGGGACGAGCCCAGCCTGGCTAGGGCATCAGCCTGTTCATTTCCATCTATGTCACTGTGGCCTGGAACCCATATGAGAGAGATACTGTACCGACTCCCAATGGAGGCCAATTCGTTCTGGCATTGAAGTACTAGCTTTGATGACGTCGATACCGAAATAATCGCCTTAATAGCGGCTTGACTGTCGACAAAAATAGCGATATTTTGCTTGGGAGTACTATCGTGTCTAATTGCGTGACAAGCCTCCCTAATAGCCAACAATTCCGCCTGGAATACGCTGGAGGAATCAGGGAGTTGAAACGATTTTTTTATTTTTAGTGTGTCCGAGTAGACACCTGCGCCCACTCCGCAGTCCATTTTGGAGCCGTCGGTGTACATAAGTGTGTGAAAATCTTTTTCAACCACTGCGTTTTTCCAATCCTCTCTAGTTGGAAAGCCAGCGGTGAAGTATTTGTGGAAGGTCAGTTTGGGTATTATGTAGTCGAGAAAAAAAGTAATCCAAAGCTTGTGAACAAAAGAACAAACTGGACACAATTCAGAGAAAAACTTGAAAGATTTGGTAACCTAAGATCTCCTATGGAAACAAATGGGCAAATTGACCATGAAGTGGAACAATTCATTGCAGATATTCAACAGGCGGCAGAGGAAAGCACTCCAATTAGTTCGAATAGAAGAAATCCAGAAACTAAATACCCTGTTCAAATAATGGAATTAATAAAAGCAAAAAGAAGAGCTCGAAGAAAATGGCAAACTACGAGGTTCCCCGATGATAAGACAGCTTTTAACCGTCTTAACAATGACCTTAAAAAACGAATTAGTGAATTCAAAAATGAATCACTTAGCAGTTTCCTACAAAATCTAACGACGGATGCGTCTACCGAATACTCCTTATGGAAAGCATCTAAATACCTGAAAAGACCGCAGTTACAGAACGCACCATTAAAATCACAAGACGGAAAATGGATCGGAAACCCGAAACAGACGGCTGATCTCTTCGCAGAACACCTTTAGAGGGTTTTTAAGCCGTTCCCATCAAGTGCTCCAACTGAAGAAATACAATTCATTGATAGAAACGACGAATGCGAAATTCCTATTGTCACACTCAATCAAGTAAAAAGGGTATGTCAACATAAATTGTCGAACAAAAAAGCATCAGGGTAAGATTTAATAACTGCTCAGGTTTTGAAAGAATTGCCACCAATAGCTTTTCAAAAATTTCAATTTATTATAAATGCATGTCTAAAGCACCGATATGTGCCGCATCACTGGAAAATTGCTGAAGTCATACCTAAAATAGGAAAACCTCCAACTGAAGTTTCTTCTTACAAGACTGGCAAACGTTTTCGAAACATTGCTACTGAAAAGACTTAGCAAAATTATAGATGAAAGAAGACTCATCCCGAATCACCAGTTTGGATTCAGGAATAAACATTCCACGATTGACCAAGTGCATCGTATTACGGATGTTATAGAAAAGGCACTGGAGGAAAAACAAGTCTGTTCGGCTCTATTTCTAGTTAGATGTTGCTCAAGCCTTTGACAAGGTTTGACATGAGGGACTTGAGTATAAATTGCATAGAATTATGAAATACTAAAATCATATATTTCAAACCGACTTAAGAAAGTCGAAGCAGGTGTTCCGTAAGGAAGTGTCCTAGGACCAACCTTGTATCTGTTATATACTAGGGATATTCCAGTGGATAACAATGTAGCCATCCTTTGCCGATGATACAGCAATACTGGTGCCTGAAAATTTCGTTCTGAAAGCAACAGAAAAACTGCAGAATGCAGTCAATAAAGTTCAAAATTGGACGGAACAATGGCGTATCAAACTCAATGAGACAAAATCCACTCATATAAACTTCACTTATAAGAAGATTAATAATGTTCCCTTATTCATTAACCACCAAGCTGTACCTTACGCAAATATGGCTAAGTACCTTGGAATGAATTTGGACGCGAAGTGGAAAGAGCACATCAAAAAGAAAAGAGAAGAACTGAACCTAAAATATAGAAAAATGTACTGGTTACTGGGAAGAAACACAGACCTTTCCATCCAGAATAAACTCATGCTATATAAGCAAGTGCTGAAGCCTGTTTGGACGTATGGCATCCAATTATGGGCCTGTACTAAGAAAACAAATACAGAAGCCATACAAAAATTCCAAAACATAGTCCTTCGTGGAATAGTAAATGTCCCTTGGTATATTAGAAATAGCGATTTGCACTGTGATCTACAAATCAACATGGTTACAGAAGAAATTAAAAAACACGCAATATCACACAATCAGCGTCTACAAAATCATGAAAACTCCGGGATAGAGAGAGTCCTAAATGTACGAAACAACATAAGGAGATTAAGAAGAACCAAGCCTCATGAGCTTATGGCCTAATTACATGGGAAAATATTACATTTGTAAATCTTCCCCAAAGCGATTAAAAAAAAAATAAGAAAAAAAAATCTGTCGTCGATCTTTCATAGATTGGTACTGATTTTCGGGTGGTTTTTGTGCGGTAAAATTCCACACTACTTGATACCGAGAACTATCAAGTGTCTTTTTAAGATTTCCACCAACAAAAAATAAAAATGTAGTCGGTATGATGGTCAGCTAGACCTGCTGGCAGTGAATCTAGGATATTGCTGTGCCCATAGGGCTTATTGAACCAGCAGCCAGATTCCTTGAGCCTGACTGCACTGCACATTGCAATGTCTTTGATATGGATATCTAGAGGGAGAAGGTGGAGAAGAACCGTTAAGGCATCAGTGGGACAAGATCTCATGGCCCAGTTGTGCCGTTACAAGCAGTTCTTTGTACCCTCTTAAGTTTATCAATGATATACCCTATACTCACAGAAGGCCACCAGACTAGTGCCCCATAGGTGAGTATCGGCCGAACAACAGCCGTGTGCATCCAAAGTGTCATCTTTGGTTGTAGGCCCCATCTTTTGCCAAATGTTTATCTACAGGCATAGAAAGCTTTGCTTTCTTGACCCTTTGTTCTATGTTGGTTTTCCAATTAAGCTTAGTATCTAGGATAGTCCCTAGATATTTGGCATTGGATGACAGTGAGAGCGCTTGTCCATTAAGTCGGGGAAGATTAAAGGCTGGTATTTTGGTCTTCGTGGTGAAGAGCATCATTTCCGTTTTGCTCGGATTAAAACCCAGGCCACAGATTGTAGCCCACGTGCTTACAGAACCCAGAGCGTAATCCATGATTTCGCTAATCACTGGGAGAAACTTTCCTGACACTAGGATCACCACGTCGTCCGCGTATGCCACTGCCTTAATCCTATCCCGATCAAGTCGGACTAACAGTTTGTTCATAACAATGAGCCACAGCAGAGGAGATATCACACCACCCTGTGGTGTACCTCTGTCAGCATATCGCTATAAGCTGCTGTTGCCTAGTGTTGATTGAATGATTCTAGACCTTAGCATGGATATAATCCATTGGCTAAAATGCTCTTCTACACCAGTTACGGTTAGGGCTTCTAGTATGCTGTCAGTTTGTACATTATTGGAAGCCCCTTCTATATCAAGGAAGGTGGCTAGGGTGTAATCTTTGTAGTAGAGGGACTTTTCGATGGTCCCAATCACCTCATGCAGACCGGTTTCAGTCGATCTGCCTTTGAGATATGCGTGTTGTGATGTGGATAGCGGTGATTCATTAAGAATGCTTCGCACATGGATGTCAAGGATCCGCTCCAGGCTCTTTAGTATAAAGGAAGCAAGGCTGATGGGCCTAAAATCTTTTGCCTGCCTTTGGTAGAAAAACTACCCTGACACGTCTCCATGAGTGTGGAATAAAGTTTAATAAAATACAACTTCTATAAATTGGCAACAACCACGTTAATACAGTGTCCTGTAAGTTTTGTAGCATGATCGGCAAGATGCCATCAAGGCCAGGTGATTTATAGGGTGAGAAGCTGTTTATTTCCCAGGATGTCTTTTCTTTGGTTATGATGGATTTGATATTTTCCCAAGTTGTATGTTCAGCGGGCCGAGAGTCAGCAGATGCTGGCGGCACCTCTTTACAACCCGGGAAGTGTGTGTTAATTAGGATAGACAGAGATTCGGATGAGGTCTCTGCCCAGCTACCATCCGACTTTTTTTATTAAGGACGGGTTTGAATGGTCCTTCGCTAAGATTTTGCTCAGTCTGGAAGAGTCTTTAAGGGTATTGATGGATTCGCAGTATTCCTACCAAGATTCTTTCTTGGCGATACGAATAGCCGCTTTGTATATTCTAAGGCAATCTTTATAGGGCTGCCAAAAATTGTATTTATGGCAGATGTTAAAGATGACCCTGGTCATATTCCTAAGTTTACTAAGGTCCTCACTCCACCAGGGAGGTAGTTTTTTCTTACCGAAACTGGCTGGACACGAGACCTTGAAAGCAGTACTCATTGGCTTCTCAAAGGTAACGATAGCTGCGTTCAGTTCGTCTGTCGAAGTGAACTTGATTTTGGTATTACGTGAAGTCTAGAATTAACTATTTGGTCAAACTTTGGCCAGTTGATTCTTTTGGGATTTCTAAAGGGGATTGGTGCATCAAACCGAATATTGTCATCAAAGAGTATCCAGCTGTGATCAGAGAAGGATTGTACTATCTTACTATCTTAGAGTATTATTTCGATGTGAAGTTATTCATGGTTAAAATTGTACTGAATCAACGTTTCAAAAACACGTGTACTCAATGTTGATAAATGTCAAAATTTTTCAATGTTTACAAACCGACATAAAGGATGGCGATCCCTGTACATTCTGTGGGTAAATCATTTTGAGCTACGCCCACTTTTTTGGATTTTTTTTTGAAAATGTCTCTAACGATTTTGTTGGGTTTGCGGCCCTATATGGAGTATGGACCGTCATATTGTGTCATTTCGTTAGAAATGGAAGAAATCAAGCTCTGTTTTCAAGGAATATGCATTTGTTGCTAAACAAATCTGCGTTTCTAATCTTCCATCGGTCGCGTTCAAAAATTAAATATTTGGCATCAAACTAACTTCTCCCTTCATTTGTATGTGCGAAGTTATTATTTTTGCCACAAAGTAGAGGAGCTCCTGCCTAACACCTAATTTGAACGGACAATTTAAGAAGCGTGTTATAGCAGTGTTACTCCTGGATGTTTGTCAGCATTTCGCAAGAGGTTCAGAAGTTAGCCAACCACTAAGCCACTGAAGCTATTTCAATTAGAATGTTAAAAAAAGAAAATGTCACAATCACAACCACATTAGTCCCTTCTGCATGAACTCCATGCAGAGGGGAGTTTCGGAAAGTTTTCGGAAAGACTCCATATTTTCAATAAATACTTCAAAGCTATATCCATCCGAAGCAAAGAGGCCACATACCAATTTTCATCCACACCCTGCAGGCTCCCCCGTCCAATCTGCCCTTTTCAAAGATAGCTTGGTCATTTGTATTTACAACCACAAACGTCAGTGGCGTTTCCAATATCATCTCGTTTTTAAAAAGTCGTCATATGTAAAACATCTTCATTCATGGAGGCAGCACTAGGATTCCATAAATGCACACACCTTCTCAAAAACCACCCTACGCCAAGACACATTTATGACAGACCAAAGGAAAGCCAGTATCATCGATCAACATTACTGGCTATCCGAGAGCTTGCACGCTACAAAGCTAAATATTGCTATTCTTGTAGATAGTCAAGGGGCCATTAAGGCCATCAACTCTTCTACCATATCCTTGAAGCTGGTACAGGAATACCGTAATGAACTTGCCCACCTGGGGGAAAGCTTCAGGGTTACACTTCTCTGGGTCCCAGGGTACAGTGAAATTGAAGGAAACGAGCGTGCACACGAGCTGGCCAGGCAAGGCTCAGCTATACACGACTCACTTGCGGAGAGGGTCCATATCCCACTAGGTGCGGTTAAAGGACAAATCCACACATACTTCCTAAAGAAGGCCGAATCTAAATGGAGCAGGTTAACAATTTGCGTCAAATCGAGGAAGATATGGCCCTCCTACGACAAGAACAGAACAAACGCTCTACTGAACAGAAACCGCGATGACATTCGCAAGAATTACGGCGATAGTCACGGGACACTGGCCAATTGGAGACCATGTGGTCAAACTAGGGATCCCATACAACTCCCAATGCAGCAGTTGCGGGAACACCAATGAAAGAGAAACCCCCTCCCATTTCATATGCAAAGGTCCGGTACTACCAAAGAGACAGATTACGTGCGTTAGATCAACCATTCTTCGACAAGGATACACGATCATATCTGTTTTCTAAACCTTACAGGCTGGATCTAGAGACCGCCTTTATCACATCCAAAACCATCATCATAATAAAGGCCATACGAGTCGTGGTAACAGAAAGGTACATAAGTACTACTTGGGTTCATGCTGAACCGCCACTACTACCTACCTACCTACCTACCATCGATCAGCTATCATTTCAACATTCAGAGGAAAATATATTTTAGCCACCTACCCTCAAACTACCCTGAAAACCGAATCTGGTTTCATAACATTTTACCAAATGTAGCAACTTTCGTTTGATTCCTTACAACGAAGAATCTTGCATTCCTGGACTCACCGATGAGTGTTATAATTTGATCTTGTCACGTAGCCAAAATTGCTAATTGATAGACATTACACCCACACTTTATGTTGTATAACAAACTCTACATCTACCATCTTCCTCGTTTGCCAACCAACATGCCAACATGAACCCGTCAACATGAAGAGACGTCACCGCACACTTAGGTTAAACGACATACCAGCTGCGCTCTTCCGACACTAGATCACTTTTTTTGCACACCAACTAAGTATGCACACCCCTCAATACACACGATAAAAAAGTCACAACCCTCCAGAACCAGCACCGGAATATTTTGTTTTCTTTTTCGTGACGGTTTTTCGTTTCATGATTCAATTCACACTGTTCCAACAGAAGTTTCACTGCAAAAAAAAAACTTCCAACGTTTGCAGAAGAATTATCAAGATGGAACCTACGATGACATGTACAGTCACAGTCAGAGATAAGGGAAGTAACACCGTTCCAAAAGAAGTTTCTCTGCAAAAAGACCTTCCAACGTTTGCAGAAGAATTATCAAGATGGAACCTACGATGACATGTACAGTACACTGTACAGTCACAGTTAGGCTGGGCGAAGTAACCAACCTGTATAAGCTGCTCTGACAAATTTGGACAACAAGAAATATAGGAATTCCGTGGTCTAGTAGGTTAGGTTGGTGAGGTGATGAGACAGGTGGTATACGTTTTCCAAACTGTCCCATTGGGGGCCTCATAGGTGGGTGGCTTCTTCCTGAGCCTCGTAGATGTCCATTTGTAGTCCCTTTCCAAACATTCGGAAGTTGATACAAATCTGAAGAGATAAGAAACTCCTTTTCCTTAGTTGACTGAAGCCTGGGCACAGATAAAGGGGTATCCCCGTTTGGTTCTTCATCATCGCAACTTCTACAAAGCCTAATCGGTGGATTTTTGTGCTGTGGTTATGGATCTCGAGGACCTCTGCATTCGAAAATAATTTTTCATGGGTGAATAATTCCGTACCACGAAAATGTCATACGAATTGCGTTCCTGTATTGAGGTAAACCG
This sequence comes from Rhingia campestris, assembly GCA_932526625.1. Classification (NCBI taxonomy): domain Eukaryota; kingdom Metazoa; phylum Arthropoda; class Insecta; order Diptera; family Syrphidae; genus Rhingia; species Rhingia campestris. The sequence continues at coordinate 193,009,563 of OW052182.1, forward strand.
CGAAAGAACTGTCATTTTCAGAATAAGATTAATGAAATTTAAAAATAAGTCGATCATTAAAACCTACTAATAGCCAGCCCTATAAAATGATTAAAATCAATTGAAACGGTCAACTCAGTCTACAGGCACGTGGACATGAAAAAAAAAAACTCTAGACGTCGTCCTTATATCTTCTGACTCCAAGCCAAGAATACTTCGGGTTGTCAAGCCAAAAAGTTAATTGCATAAATTAAATCTTCACAAAAAAATACACCCCTCGAGCGTAACGTCGAAATTTGTTTTTGGCAATACTGTACCTATCCTAGGCAGCGGTACTCATGATGGACTCCTACTCAATAAACTTTCGAATTTACTTCAAGACTTTGGCTTCTCGAAGAAAACAACGTCTCTTGGAGGAGCATCAAAAAACTTAAACCCCAAAACAAATAGGCTGGCAGAGGCAGCACCAAATAAATTCACCTCGTCCTTTGCCAGAGAGAATTAATTGATTTGAAAAATTAAATTTAACAAAACGACAAAACATGGTCCTTGTGTGGTGTCGTATACCACCAGGCCAAGACCAGACGAAGACTTGGAGAGTGTGGCGAGGTTAAAACCCTCCAAGGGAGATAAATCCCCAAGTGTCAGAGACAATTGTAGGCATCGCCGAAGGCACACAAAAAAAAAAGAGAGTCGGAGAAAAGGACTACTCTACCCGAGGAAGGACATTAAATTATGCTTGCATTTATTTGCCAGTTGGTCGGTTTGCTCGTTTCCTCCATTTTTTTTTCAGAGTTCGGCCGCTTGGTGTCTGCAACTTACGAAGACTAAATGAGGCATTAATTTTCAACTACATCGCCAGATGGTAGGGAGGGCTAAGACCCTTAAATGGGCGGTGCATTTTATGCTTGTTAGTGTCTTTATATACCACCAGGGAGCACAGGTCATTCGCAACAAATGATGTGTGCTGGAAATTGAATTAAGTTCGTTCTCCTACTAATTGGACGGATGGTTTATGGGGGGGATTTGCTTTTTTTATTGGTTAGGTTTTTATTAAATAAGGGTGCAAGACTATGGGTGTAAAAAATTTCATGTGATGTGAAGAAAGTATTTGCCTGCATGAGCTCGCTGACAAATAGACCAGGAAGGTGCATTAGATCTGTCATCTTGAGAGATTGTCTGAATATCTTGATTAGACACTTTCTCAAAATTCCTTTTCGTTGGACCGAAATTGGGCTTTTTTTGTCTGAAAGTGGGCGTAGCCATGATGGATTTTTAAAATATTGATTTCTGCACTGAATTTATGGACAAAAAGCTAATGTGCCAAATTTCATTATGCTACCTTAACATTCTCGGACTGGCCAATATACTACTATGACCTAACCACGAAGCTAACCATTCCATCTATCCTCCTTTTGGGAGGATAATCCTCCTTTTTCAACGCTCAAAAACCTCCAAACCTCCTTTCTCGAACTGAATCCTTCTTTAACCCTCCAATCAACCTGCTTTCCTATCGATATTATAATACAATTTTGATAGCGAAAAATCCATTTAAATTGCGTTGCAATTTTTAACAACACGCGACGAAAACGAATATCTATACAAACTAATATCTATACCCCTGAGGGATAGGGAATACAGAAAAAAATATAACTCGCTTGCTCGCGAGCATTATCGAACCCCCAACCTAGCCTACTAGACTACGGAATTCCTATATGTCCTGTTGTCCGAATTTGTTAGAGCAGCTTTTACAGGTTGATTACTTCGTCCAGCCTAGCTGTGACTCTTGATGAGTATCTTGATAATTCCTCTGCAAACGTTGGACGAGACAGACATTGGGACGGTGTGAATTGGATAATGAAACGAAAAAGCGTCACGAAAAAGAGCGCGTGCACATGTATCTCAGTCAACACATACGTTGGTGAGCAAAAAAAAGGAATCTATTGTCGGAAGTACGCAGCTGGTATGTCATTTAACATAAGTGCGCTGTGCTGCGCGATGGTTTGGTATTGTAACTGGTGGCCCAATTTTAAGGGCCGATCTTGAATGTGAACCACACCTAAACGTCAAGTTTTTTTCTGCATTTCATTTCACATTACTCAATTTCAGAGTAACTCAATTTGAACCATGGAAAGGTAAACAATCGACCAACGCGTTAAACTTATTCAGACTTATTTTGAAAATGGGCGTTCAAACCAAAATGCATATCGTGCAGTTCTTGATTTTTTCGGTCAATTTAATCGTCCAAATGTGCATACAATCGGAAAAATCGTGCAAAAATTTGAGCAAACCGGGTCTGTAGGAGATGTGAAAACACCAGCGCATGCTCGTACAGCTCGTACTGCAGAAAATATTGCTGCTGTTCGCGATAGTGTGGCTGAAGAGCCGTTTACCTCAACTCGTCGTCGTGCCCAAAAACTGCACCTCTCACGCTCGTCGTTGATGAACTTACTTACTTTCTTAAGTGGCGCTACAGACCACGATGAACCTGGGCTTCAACAAACATGCCTATCCAATAAGCCGTGTCCTTAGCTAACTGCCTCCATATGCGCACTCCAAGTTGGTTGAGATTTCTACTTGTGCTCGCCACTTAAGGCGAGGTCTTCCTCTACTGTGTCCGACGTCTGGCTGGGAATCGAAGACTCTGCGAGCCGGAGTATTGGTGTCCATTCATTCTACATGTCCTAGCCCTCTTAAACGTCCAAAGCGGAGTTTTTTGACTAAGGGTATGTCGCTGTACGGCTCGTTGAATCTTCGTCTCCACGCAAACGGGACCGAAGATTTTTCGAAGAATTTTTCTCATCAATCGAAGAAGGATTTCTTTTGATACGGTCCATGCTTCAGCGCCGTAGAGCAGGACTGGGATGATAAGGATCTTATATAGGATCTCCTTAGTAGTTCGAGTGAGGGCTTTAATTTTTGGAAAATTGTGCCTCTGGAGTTGGCATCGCCTTGGCTGAATCCTTTTTTGGTATCGAATGTGTCGGTGAGGTCGTTTCTGACCCTGATGGTGCAGCGAGAAATCTCCATCGTCATCCTACACAAACGGACGAGTTTGGGCGGTATACCAAAACTAGACATGCCCCTGTATAGTTCTCTATAAATGCTGTCGTATGCGGCTTTGAAATCGATAAATAGGTGGTGGGTATCGATTTTGACTTCTTGGGTTTTTTCCAGGATCTGCCGAAGTGTGAAAATTTGATCGATTGTGGACTTTCCTGGCTAAAACCACACTGATAAGGGCCGATCAGGTTGTTTGTAAACGATTTCAGGCATTCACATATTACAGCAGAAATGATCTTGTAGGCGATGTTGCTCAGACTTATGCCTCTGTAGTTGGCGCAGTTCAGAGGGCCTCCTTTTTTGTGGATCGGGCAAACGTAGCTAAGGTTCCATTTTTTCAGGCATACTTTCATCCGACCAGATTTGGCTTATGAGTTGGTGGATGTTACTTACCAAGTCATCTCCGCCAGTTTTATAAAGCTCAGCTGGAAGGCCATCATTTCCGGCGGTTGGCAGTTTTCGCTGCCGTTGCTAATAATAAATTGTTTGTTCTGCCTGACAGCAGAACATAGCCCATTCTATCGTATTTCCTGGATGGCAGTAATGACTGCTTAAGAGCAGCTTAAGGTTTCCCCTAGCTGTTCACCTGCACCTCTCCTGTGTAATGTTCTCACATTCCTGGTGCAGATACGAACGTCGTTGTCCTTTTTTCGTTTAGCATTGTCGTCAACAATAATATCAGTCCTTTCCGAGGATAGGCTTTTTTATATGGATGGGTAGTTGACCCGAAGCACAACCCCCAACCTGGAGGGCCTGACCCTTGTTTTGACCCTAGGACAGCGGGCCGGAAATACCGATGTCAGTAGCCCATTTTGGGATATGAGCGTTGACCCATTGAGGGCTCAGTGGCGCGATGGTTAGTGCGATGAACTGCCGCGCAGGAGGTCTGGGTTCGATACCCAGCCGTAGCAACACCTAAATGATTTTTCACTGGCCCTCCTCTCGTGATGATCTGACAAATCATCGGAAAAGTTTCAATTGTCAAGAATAGCTTATCTCAACTTAGCCGTTCGGAGTCGGCATAAAACAAGAAGTACACACGCACACATGAATGGTTGTGAGAAAGCTAGGCCCTGGGTACTAACGAGCCTGTTGCGCCAAAAATTTGTTTTTGTTTAGCGTTGACCCATTGAGGGTTCCTCCGCCACCAAATCTTTTCCAACACCCTGGCTCAGTATTGGAAATCCCTATAGACCTGGTGTTCAAATGTGTCGAAGCAGCTCATATATGGATGCCACACAGCTCGTGATACAATGGAAATGTTGAAGGATGAATTTGGCAGCTTATCTCTCGAAATGGCCCTGTGAGTTGGCCGCCAAGATCATGTGATTTAACGCCTCTTGATTATTTCTTGTGGGCTTATGTTGAGTCGTTAGTCTATGTGGACAAGCCGAACACGATTGAAGACTTACAGGATAACATAACGTAATTCGTGGAATACAGGCCGAAATGCTCGAAAAAGTGGCGCAACATTGAACCTTCCGAATGGACCATTTGAAACGGAGTTGCGGACAACATTAACATGTAGTTGTCTCTAAAACGTAAATGGCAAAGGCCTATTTATCGATTGCAATAAAAATTTTGAATATTTGATGCAAATTTTAGTATTGTATTAGATTTTTTAAAAAACTACGCTTAAAAAATCACCCGTTAATTCCCAAAGCCCAAAAGGGTTGCTATTGAAGTCCAGCACTCATCCACATTCCACATGTAAAAAACGAAAGACGCCATTATCCAACACATTTTGACATTTGACTTGTGATCAAGCGTTGACGGCCAATATAGTCAATAGATGGCGCTTCAAAATAACCGCACTATTAGAAAATCGAATGAAGATAAAACAAGTAAACAACATAATAGACACACGACTTTGTTCTTATGACAATAACAGTATTTAAAAGCCCTCCATTTTGAACAGCCCCTGACTTAACAACTAGCTACAAATTTTCCACCTCACTGGTAGAAATCAAAATTCCATTTCATTTTGGTTCAAAAGCTGCGGAAATCCTTTTAAAAAATATCTCCACGTTTACGTTTTCTTCCAGCAACTTAATCCCTAGTATACTTTGAAAGAGGAAATGGAATTTGTCAACGCCATTCCTTGTCATCCCCTATTCCTTGCTTCAACTGGGAATGTTCATTTTTTGAAGGAAACTCTTTCATTTCCTTTTCAAAAAGAATTTCAGTTGCAGTAACATAACAAAAAAAAAAATACTTTCTGCAACCATTTTTTCTAAAATCAACGGAAAAGTAAGAGAAGTCAAAGGACATCATCGCAAGCGTTTTGTCATGTCGATTGAAAGCCATAACTTGCCATAGATGTAGATATCGCCTCGATGTGATTGCAAATCCTTGTATCGGTTCCTGGTTCTGGATGCCAGGTCAATTGCAACATTCAATAGCAGTAATATCCACTGCAGCACTCATATTAGCGATCAAATTGCTATCGCAACTACAGTTAATAACTATTCATGAGCAACATGCTATTTTGGAGCACACGCATCCTTTAGTCGCGCTGTGTCGGTATACCCTTATTTGACCATGTTTTGGTTGCAATTGCAATCGAGGAGAGCTGTGAGAATTTAATTGCACATACGCCACCGACACCGAGTGATATCCAGCGTCGACCATAGAATTATCCATCCATCAGGATAATGTACACTACTGGTGCTATCATATACATGTACATGGACACTGATAGTACCATGTCGGAGTAGTTTTTCCATCATTAACAGTTTTGTGTGCACACAAAATGCATGACCATGCGACACACAAAGTGTGTGACAACTACCAAGGCACAAAAAACGCGGATTCAGAACAGGGATGTATGGAGGACGGGAATAGAACAAAGCAATACAAAAAAAAGTTTTATATCTATGTAGAGAAACTGAATCCCGTTTGAAAATATAAATAAGGTTTCGTTTAAATTAAATTTTGCGGGTAATTGCTTGTTGTTTAACTTTATTATTGATGTCTCTATGCGGATTAAAATAAATGAAATGAAAAACGAATTACGTACGTGAATCCTGTCAACCGGAGCGAAGTGGAGTGACATTTCCAAAAAGGACAATGTAAACATTGCTGTCTGTATATGTCTGGTGGGATTTTAAATTTAAATTTTATTTATTGAGGTTATAGTCGTGAATTTTATTTAATTTTTTAGGATACATGATTATGGGAAGGAACTGATTATGGGTCCCAAACAAACGATGTTTCCTTGACCGATGGTATTAAATTGACTTGAATTTAGTAAGAGTGGCTCATCTGTTGTTATTTTACTTGACCTCCTTACATAAAGTACAGTAGGAGTTTTCTTTTAATGTGGAAACACTCCGACAGCAGATGGTTTAGCTGACATTATATCCCTTGGGTTTCAAAAATCGTCGGTTCGCTTAAGGCTGACATGCTTTGGAGGAGAACATATATCCCAACAAGAACTAGACAGGATTTACATCAATGTCAGCCTCGGAAAAAGGTAGGCATCGACCGTGTGTGATTGCAAGGACATATTCAAATGGATCGAATGCGGACCAGTGCTCCGCATGGCATGGCTAACGAGATAAAGGATGATGCCAAATCTTGCAAGAAGTCAAGTAAAAATGGCGCAAATTTTCTTCATATTATATTATAGCGGCTGCCAGTGCATTGGACTACAAAGTGCAGTGTCTCTGCTTGAAATACCAAAAGTGACAACTTACTTCCTTACTTAAGTGGCGCTACTGTCCGGGATGAAGCTGGGCCTCAACCAACATGCCTCTCCAATTAGCCCGGTCCTTAGCTAACTGAATCCAGTTGCGCACTCCAAGTTGGTTAAGGTCCGTTTCTACTTGTGGGCGCCAATTAAGGCGAGGTCTTCCTTTACTGGTCCGACGTCTGGCTGGGAATCGAAGACTCTGCGAGCCGGAGTATTGGTGTCCATTCGGAGTTTTTTTGACTAGGGGTATGTCGCTGTACAGCTCGTATAGTTCTTGGTTGAATCTTCGTCTCCATAGCCCGTCAACGCAAAAGGGATCGAAGATTTTCCGAAGAATTTTTCTCTCGAATCGACTAAGGATTTCTTCATCCGCTTTTGATACGGTCCATGCTTCAGCGCCGTAGAGCAGGAATGGAATAATCAGGGTCTTATATAGGATCTCCTTAGTAGTTCGAGTGAGGGCTTTGCTACTAAATTGCCTTCTTAGCCCGAAGAAACAGCGATTGGCAAGACTTATTCTTCGTTTGATTTCTGACGAGATGTTGTTGTCGGAGCCGAGGTAGACAAAGTGCCATACTACCTCAAAGTTATATCTGTCAATGGTTCTGTCCTATTCGTCGATGTTGTGTGTCCTTTCGTGTTGACAGCATATACTTAGTCTTACCCTCATTTACTGCTTAACCTATTTTGCTGCTTCCTTCTCTATACTAGCAAACGTGGCTATGGCATCACGTTGAGTCCTACCAATAATGTCAATATCGTATGCTAATAGTTGTACCGATTTTCGGAAAATTGTGCCTCTGGTGTTGGCTCGGGAGTTTTGCACAAGCCTCTCAAGAATCAAATTGAAAAAGTCACATGACAGTGCATCGCCTTGCCTAAATCCTTTTTTGGTATCGAATGTGTCGGTGAGGTCGTTTCCGACCCTGATGGTGCAGCGAGAGTTCTCCATCGTCATCCTACACAAACGGAGTTTGGACGGTATACCAAAACTAGACATGGCTCTGTATAGTTCGTCTCTATAAATGCTGTCGCATGCGGCTTTGAAATCGATGAATAGGTGGTGGGTATCGATTTGGACTTCTTGAGTTTTTCCAGGATCTGCCGAAGTGTGAAAATTTGATCGATTGTGGACTTTCCTGGCCTAAAACCACACTGATAAGGGCCCATCAGGTTGTTGGTAAACGGTTTCAGGCGTTCACATATTACGGCAGATAGGATCTTGTAGGCGATGTTGAGCTGACTTATGCCTCTGTAGTTGGTGCAGCTCAGAGGGTCTCTTTTTTGATGCTGAGGTGCCATTCTTTAGGCATGCCTTCAGGCTTATGAGTTGGTGGATGTTACTTACCGCCAACTTTATAAAGCTCAGCGGGAAGGCCATCATTTCTGGCGGCCTTATTAAGATTGAGTTTAGATATTGTTATCCTCACTTCACTTAGGTCGGGTGGTTGGCAGTTTTCGCTGTCGTTGACAATATTAAATGGTTCGTTCTGCCTGACAGAGGAATGTTGTTCGTCATCGACGTTTAACAGTCTGCAGAAGTGGTTCTTCCATATCCTCAGCATCGACTGTGTCTCAACTTCAATATTTCCTTGTTCATCTCGACAGGATTCTGTTCGAGCCTTGTATCCTTGGCTTTGACGTATTAGACTTTGGTAAAACTTTCGAACATCGTTCCTGGAGTGGCACCTCTCTATGTCCTCGATCGCGCGCTTTTCTTGCTCTTTTTTCTTCTTTCTGAAAAGCCGATGTTTTTCCCTTCTTCTTTGCCTATAGAGCTCAATGGCAGCTCTCTTCACCTGCAGCTTAGCCTTGTAGGCCTCGTTCTTGGCTGCGAGCATCTGTCGGCATTCCTCATCAAACCAGGGGTTTCTTGCTGGTGGCCGTGAGGAACCTAGCACATCAGTTGCGGCTGATCTAATGGCTTGTTGGCATCGTTGCCATTGTTCTTCGACATTAGATGCTGGTGGTGTGTTGTGAGTCGAGAGGTTAAGGGATACGCGTTGCGCGAAGGCCTTGGCGGTCGCTGGCGATTGCAGTCTTTCGACATTAAATGTTTTCACAGTATTTCTGGTTTGTTGTGGCGTTGTGGATATCCGCATCCTTACCTTGGCTACAACAAGTTAGTGGTCCGAGTCGATGTAAGCCCCTCGGAATGTTCGGACATCCAAAATACTGGATGCGTGCCTCTTTTCTATCTCAATGTGATCAATTTGGTTTACTGTTCGTTGATCTGGATACCGCCATGTCCCCTTGTAGATATCGAGGTGAGGAAACCGTGTGCTGGCTATAGGTGCATTTCGTTCCGTAGCGAAGTCAATTAGCCTAAGTCCGTTACCAGACGTGTTGTCGTGTAGGCTATATTTTCCGACAGTACTGCTAAAGATGTTTTCTCTTCGTACCTTTGCGTCAAAATCTCCCAGCACGATTTTAACATCGTACTTTGGTAGTCGCTCATAGGTTTTGTCAAGGAGCTCGTAGAAGCAGTCCTTAGTTATATCATCTTTTTCCTCCGTCGGACCATGAGCGCATATAAGGACTATGTTGGCAAATTTGGCCTCGATGTGGATTGTTACAATGCGTTCGCTAATTTCTTGGAAACATAAGACTTCTTACCTAAGTCTGGCACCTATAACAAATCCGCATCCGAATAGTCGCTGTTTCTGCTCACTATAGAACGATCCATAGTAGATGTCACAGTTTTTCATCCTCTTTTTGCCCGGCCCATCCCATCGTATTTCCTGGATCTCAGTAATGTCTGATTTGTAGCAGTTTAGGGCTTCCGCTAGTTGTTCGCCTGCACCTCTCCTGTTTAATGTTCTCCCATTCCAGGTGCAGATACAAACGTCGTTGTCCTTTTTTAGTTTAGCATGGTCGTCAACAATAATATCAGTCCTTTCCGAGGCTATTGGTTGCTTCGTAACATAGGCTTTTTTATATGGATGGGTAGTTAACCCAAAGCACAACCCCCAACCTGGAGTGCCAGGCCCTTGTTTTGACCCTAGGACAGCGGGCAGGAAAAAATACCGATGTCAGTAGCCCATTTTGGGATATGAGTGCTGTCGTTGACCCATTGAGGGCTCCTTCGCCCCCGACTCTTTTCCAACACCCTGGCTCAGTATTAGAAATCCCTATAGATCTGGTGTTCAAATATGTCGAAGCAGCTCATATAGGGATTTCACTACCAGTTCGATCAAACTGGAGCTGTAGGCGCCACCGTTGACTCCATCTAGGGAATTCCTCAGCTGCCGCCTGAGAGTGAGTGCCTTAGTGAGAGGACACGCTCCTATCTCGTTTGCTGACACCAACGACCTGCCACAGGGGTTTTATACCCCATCTCCAGTCGAGGCACTAGGCACCTACCAGTCACCAGCGTGGAGGTGAGAGTAGGAGTTGATAATGAGAGTCTAGAGTGAGAACGCTTGTAATAACATCACTATCCTTAAGCACCGACTTAATGTAAATTACTGATCAAGCAAGATGCGATCAAGAAAGCAAACCGCAGATGGATAAATGGCACAACATGCCAAATATCCAAGCAACTCTGGCCTAGCTTTGACCAGAAGCACTCCATCTGGCCTTTTCAGCAATGACTTCTGTAGAAGCTGCCCGGACGAGGAAGAGGAGGAGAGTATCACTCACCTTGCTCTTGTCTGGCTCTCTCAGTAAAGAGGAAACTTCATTTGGGAAACTACTTCTTCGATAATCTAGGTGATCTGGCTAGTATCAGTATCAGAAACCTCCTACGCTACATAGTAAGCTCTGAATGGTTCAATTAGGCGTACGAATATAGGGTAGTCGAAGGATCCACATGGTACCACAACAGTCCTTTTTGGTCGAAGTGTGCCCTTTCGTATTTTTTTAAATTTCTGGGTAAAATTCATTCGGGGGTCATCTTCGCGGTCCACCATTTTTGATACCCTTCGAAAAAAGATTGTACGTTGGGCGTCCACCACCCCCATCTTATAACGTGGGTAAAACATTTTCAATTTCAAGGTCCATATTTTGGATCTGTAGAGCTGGACTGGGATGATCAAAGTCTTATATAGAATCCTCTCAGTAGTTTTCGGAGGAGCTTTTGTAGGTTGTCCACTTTTCTATCCTAACCGGGACTATAGACGTCACCGCTGAATTAATACAAATCGCGACAATAAAAACACAAATTTACCTTGCGACTATACATTCGAGGATCTGTCGCGTTCGGTTTGCAATAACAATTTAATGATTTTTAATAAAATGTGTAGAAGTAAGGAAAAGTCTCAAAGAATAATAAAGAATGTTTGAACGAATAATTCTACTTAAAAAAGGTCTACCACGCCGACGTCTACTTTTCCAATTTTCAACCTGAGAGCCCTCTATTCACTCTTCCCGCCTTCACTTATCTGAGTTGTCTGTTGCCACGCTTATTAAACTTTTCCCTTCAGTACTTATTTTCTCACCTGAATCACCTTTCTAAAACTAAAATCTCCATTTGAATGTCCGCCCAGTTTGCGCTTCCTAACTTTTTTATTCCATCATTCATGTTAGCTCAGGACGAGCGTCCTTTCCAACTCCCTAACCAACATCTTTAAGTTGAATAAATGATGGCTTATTCAAGACTGCGTGGCATCTCAGCAAATAAACCTTTTCATCACTTGTACTTGAAAACCCGTCTTAATGAGTTTATTTTTATCTCGTCCGCATATGAAAGGCGTCTCACCGTCGCAGTGCATAAATTCCGCATCAACCCGTGTCCTAAATCAATTTACACACACTTTGCTTTCTTGTGTTTGCTGAACAAAACGTAAGTTTCCTTTTTAAACACTCGCAAGTAATAAAAATCTCATCACGAATAATAAATCATACAACCTTTGACATCCTTGTGCTCACATGAAACACAAAAAAAAAAAAATTCCCAGAATGAGAAGAAAAATCAAAGAGCACCAGTTCACCTTAAGGCTAAAACCGCATAGGTATACACACACGTTGGTATATCCTTTGAAATCACTTTTCAAATATTCTCTCCAATGCCTTCATTGCCTTCATCATCGTCATCGTCATTCAAAATGTGCTTCGCGGACAAAAAAAAATGATTTCCATGTCAAACACATCCTGTGGGCCAAGCCCGGATTTCCTTTGACATTCGAAAGTTTGAGTGAGAAAAAAAATATACCACCCGACATTAAATACACCTACCGACTCTGTCGAAGAAAAAATTGTCAATCATCTCTATTTCGCCAGTTTGAGGTCCTTTCAGCGGTTGTGGAAGAGTTCTGCCGGAAATATTGAAACATTTTTCTAATATTATCCTTGCCCCAACTTATGTCTAGGCCTTCCTTGCAAAAGTGCTTCTCATTTATTCATAATATATGTTTTGCTATCGCACACACCTTCTAAACACACACACACACATCATTATAGTTATGCTACACCGCAAGGAAGATTTCCTCTATGCAATATTGTATATCCTTGTTGGGGTGGAGAAGACGTCAAACTGAGATTTTAAATACCTGTCCTACATTCCGTCCTCGCACCGCCTTTCACATTCTCACCCATGGAAGGAGTGCAGTGACTTTTCTTCATATATCCTCTCTCTTTAATTTTTTTTTATTTTTTGTTCCTTATTTGTGAATTTATTAATAAAAGGTATCCTGTCGAGAGGGAAGAGACCGGGCTTCGCAAAATGACTTTACTTAAGTTCACAGATTGTCAGTTGGGGGCCGTGCCAGCATGTGTATGATGGTGGTGGGCAACTAATAAAAACGTTTAGAGCGTTGTGACTTGTGACGAAAAAAAAAATTAAAATTGAAAACCGAAATAAGGACATCGTGTTAAATTATTCATTTTAATATCGTAGACTCGTTTGACAGCGAAGGACGTTGGACATGTTTGATTTCATTTTTTTTAAGGATATGTGACGACATTTGTGTGTTTAGCAGGACAGTTGCTCTTTTGCTTGTACGTTTTGACAGATTTAATCAATTTCACCATGAGCATGGTGTTGATTTTAAGGGAAAATGTGGACCGTCTAGAGTTGAGGACATACATAAAAGGCAGGATATGGTTAGGAATGCTTTTCAGGATTCGTTTAGAAATTATACATCATTTTGGAAAAGATAGATAGATATTACTGCAAGCGGTACAAACAATTGTGTATTCGTAAAGTCGAGCTACCATTAAGGGTAAGTTTTACGATTCCGATCTCTGGATCCTACTTGGAGCTATGCCAGTCCATAGCTAGGTTAAGTCGGATGGAAATGGGTTTTTGTGCTAAGGTAGCCACACGTAAGAATAGACATTTTTTGGTGGCCAATCGGATGGACCTCATTTACCTAGCCTTACAGTTTTGCGGGACAACAGATTTTAGTTTGTCTTGAGTACCAAATGATGGTTGGGTGTTGTAGAACGAGGGTGGATTGGCTTTAACTTGCCAAGTGGTTGCAACTCTGACTACACATCAAACGTTCTTATTTTTTACCTCCAAATGGTAACCATCGGGTACTGGTCTAATCCAACCGGATTTGACTTGCTAAACGATAAGTGCAAGTGTTGTACCCGGTCTGCCGTCCCAGGCGAACCTAGATAAGCTGCTTCGACATATTCGGACAACAGGTTATCTAGGAATTTCAAGGGTTAGTCAGGCCCTTGAACAGGGATGGTTGCGGATGAACCGAAAGGTCAACGGCAGCGCACAATCCCGTAGTGGATACTGATGGCCCCGTGTCCTTGGGAGTTCTGCTTTGAGTTAACTCCCCACCCATGGAAAAAAAATGTTTCGAAGTAACCAATAGCCTGGAATCTGAGAAAATTAAACAGGAGAGGTGCAGGCGAACAACTAGCGGAAGCCCTAAACTACTACAAAGCGGATATTACTGCCATCCAGGAAATACGATGGGATGGGCCGGGCAAAAAGAGGATGAAAAACTGTGACATCTACTGTGGAGCGTGTTATAGTGAGCAGAAACAGCGACTATTTGGATGCGGATTTGTTATAGGTGCCAGACTTAGGCAAGAAGTCTTATGTTTTCAAGACATTAGCGAACGCATTGTAACAATCCGCATCAAGGCCAAATTCGCCAATATATGCCTTATATGCGCTCATGCTCCGACGGAGGAAAAAGATGATACAACTAAGGATTGCTTCTACGAGCTCCTCGACAAAACCTATGAGCGACTACCAAAGTAAGATGTTAAAAATGGTGCTGGGAGATTTTAACGCAAAGGTAGGAAGAGAAGACATCTTTACCAGTACTTTCGGAAAATATAGCCTACACGACAACACATCTGGTAAGGGACTTAGGCTAATTGACTTCGCTACGGAACGAAATGCCACTATAGCCAGCACACGGTTTCCTTACCTCGATATCCATAAGGGGACATGGCAGTCTCCAGATCAACAAAGAGTAAACAAAATTGATCACATTGCGATAGACAAGAGGCACGCATCCTGTATTTTGGTTGTCCGAACATTCCGAGGGGCTAACATCGACTCGGACCACTACCTTGTTACAGCCAAGGTAAGGATGCGGATATCCTCCACGCCACAAAAAAACAGAAGTACTGTGAAAAAATGTAATGTCGAAAGACTGCAATCGCCAGAGACCGCCAAGACCTTCGCGCAACGCGTATCCCTTAACCTCTCGACTCACAAAGTCACAACACACTACCAGCATCTAATGTCGAAGAACAATGGCAACGATGCCAACAAGCCACTAGATCAGCCGCAATTGATGTGCTAGGTTTCTCGCGGCCATCAGCAAGAAACCCCTGGTTTGATGAGGAATGCCGAAAGATGCTCGCAGCCAAGAAGGAGGCCTACAAGTCTAAGCTGCAGGTGAAGACGAGATCTGACATTAAGCTCTATAGGCAAAGAAGAAGGGAAGAACATCGGCTTTTCAGAAAGAAGAAAAAAGAGCAAGAAAAGCGCGCGATCGAGGATATAGAGAGATGCCACTCCAGGAACGATGTTCGCAAGTTTTACCAAAGTGTAAAACGTCAAAGCCAAGGATACAAGGCTCGCACGGAATCCTGTCGAGATGAACAAGGAAATATCGTAGTTGAGACACAGTCGATGCTGAGGATATAGAAGAACCACTTCTGCAGACTGTTAAACGGCGATGACGAACAACATTCGCTGTTAGGCAGAATGAACCATTTAATATTGGCAACGACAGCGAGAACTGCCAACCACCCGACCTAAGTGAAGTGAGGACAGCAATATCTAAACTCAAGCTTAATAAGGCCGCCGGAAATGACCGCCTTCCCGCTGAGCTTTATAAAGCTGGCGGATGTGACATGGTAAGCAACATCCACCAACTCATAAGCCAAATCTGGTCGGTTGAAAGCATGCCTGAAGAATGGAACCTCAGCATCGTTTGCCCGATCCACAAAAAAAGAGACCCTCTGAACTAGGCCAACTACAGAGGCATAACTCTCCTCAACATCGCCTACTAGATCATATCTGCGTAATATGTGAACGCCTGAAACCGTTTACCAACAACCTGATCGGCCCTTATCAGTGTGGTTTTAGCCAGGAAAGTCCACAATCGATCAAATTTTCACACTTCGGCAGACCCTGGAAATAACCCAAGAAGTCAAAATCGATACCCACCACCTATTTATCGATTTCAAAGCGGCATACGACAGCATTTATAGAGACGAACTATACAGAGCCATGTCTGGTTTTGGCCCAAACTCGTCCGAGTGTGTAGGATGACGATGGAGAGTTATTGCTGCTCCATCAGGGTCGGAAACGACCTCACCGACATATTCGATACCAACAAAGGATTTAGGCAAGGCGATGTGCTGTCATGTGACTTCTTCAATTTGATTCTTGAGAGGATTGTGCAAAAGTCCCGCGCCAACACCAGAGGCACAATTTTTGCAAAAATCGGTGCAACTACTAGCATACGCCGACGATATTGGCATCATTGGTGGGACTCAACGTGATGTTCTAGCCACGTTTGCTAGTATAGAGAAGGCTCGCAGAGCCTTAAGTGGCGCGCACAAGTAGAAACCGACCTCAACCAACTTGCAGTGCGCAACTGGAGGCAGTTAGCTAAGGTTCGGGCTAATTGGAGAGGCATGTTGGTTGAGGCCCAGGTTCATCCCGGACTGTAGCGCGACTTAAGTAAGTAAGTAAGTATTTTTTTTAAACCTTAGCCAGCTTCTGTTATTAGCTCCGTACCGTTCACGGTACTTTTGGCATAGATCACTTTGAATGGGATATACAACGAAAATTTATAAAAATTAGAATAAATTGATTGGTGAAATCTTTATTTACCAAATACAAATCAAATAAATTCCTGTTGTTTCTCTACATATCCTATGCGAGCACTAATCCCTTAAACCACCGATAGTTGCAAGTCTGTTTACCCTTTTAACATCGAAAAAGAGCTACGATTAGACGATGTATTATTCAACAACCGTAATGCCCAGCATCCAGTTGAAATGAAAACGAGTTTGTTAACGAGTATAAAATCCTCTAAAGTCTAAACCAAATAATATGGTGTCCGAAGTCGTTAAATAAAACACAGCTCACGGCATTCGTTTACAACTTTTTTTTTGTTAACGTTGCATCCCGGTTTGCAGCAATATTCGACGGACATCATTCACCCATGAAGTCCAGAAAAAAAAGGATACACTCTAAAAACTAAATCAACAGTCCTTGCAAAAAAAAATGGTTGAAACACTATGCCAGGAAATGATGAAGCTGCATGCGAATACCTTCAACAGGATATGCTGGACATGAACTTGGTTTATTTGCACACCAATTTATATGGATACATGAGCGCTAAATTGGCCCCGTTTCGTGTTCCAATTTGTATATCTACGTCAACATTTAGTTCGAGGCGAAATTAATACCTTAAGGCAGTCGGTGAGAGTCCTTTCTATTGAATTTCTCTTTCTGGTAAGCAATTGATGGATAGATGTTGTATATCCTCTCACCCTTCTACACAGGGTAGTGTAGGGGGATGAATTATTTTCTCGAATACTCGTAATTCAAGTGCGATTATCCTCTCTGACCGAGTTCGCTGGCTAATTTGAATTCAGTAATCCTCGATGTTGACGCTATTACTGCAGCCTTCCACTTAATCGTGCGCCAATTTACCACACTCATCCTTGGCCATCCATCACGAATCCTGTTCTGTCTGTCATTATGCATCCAATTACATGCCCAATCCACGCCACATGTTGCAAGGGTGGGGTTTTGGGGCTTTGCCATGCCAAGGATCCAAATTGGCCAATTGATGAATTGTTCCCACACACAACCCGACCATTGCGACACACAACGGTGTAATTGTATGGTCTTGTCGGGCACTCCACCATCGACCACTTTATTTCAGTTACAGTCCTTGCGGGGGTGCGCGTAACAATTTACATTTCATTTATGCCACCAGGATCAATAAGTGTATAAATTTGTGCTTTTGTGTTCGTCCACTATTGTTATTTTTGCGAAAGGACATTTTCCAATGGTGACTATTATATCCATCGAAACATACATTCACCCCAATGTGGGTGTGTGTGTGTGTGTGTGGTACCTACAAACAATGTTGGATAATCCAATTCAAGTCTTATCTCAGCATGATATCAACATCCTGTTCGATCCCATCCAAGTATATCCTTTGGTTGACTGTTGTTTCCTTTCTTTTCTCTATTTAATAAAAATTGAACAGTCCATTAGGATTTCGCTTACCTGACTGAGCAGAAAATTGAACTTAACGATACAATTTGGTCCTGGCATCGTTCACTTCGTATCCTTGCTAGATATGCGCGGTGTATGTAGTGCGCGCCATCACGCCATAGGAGCCGTCTCGGAGTGGTGTAAGGGTGTGATTGCCAGTAGATGGGGCTAATAGTTCGCTGTTATCGGCATCAGGATCAATTGCAATGATGTCGCAGCAGCACCCCAGCCCGAATAAGGAAGCGCATGAGGTATATTGCCAGAGCAAAGACTGTCGGGATAAATAAAGGAACCCCGTCTGGAAATGCGATTCGTTTATGAAAGGGGAAATGTGCACAGATTGACAATTTGCTTGTTGTTGTAATTTGCGATTTTATTTCAGGATGCACTTGAGTGTATCATCGGGACCTTTTTCAGAAAACAGAGGATGATTGAAAAAAATGATGGAAGCTGACATGATGTTTGTACGGATGTTGTTGTTTTTTTTTGTGTTTTGAAGGACGAAGTTGAAATAAAACACCAAACATGGGGATTGTGTGAAGATGACAAGATGGTTGTACTTTTCAGGGACACTTATATTTTCTGTTTTTGTTTTTATTGTAACTGTCCTAAATGGGGTTTATCCTTGAAAGAGTTTTATTTTTTTGGACTGATTCTGAAGTAGCGCTACAGTCCAGCGTTAACCTGGTCCAGGTTAGGTCAGGTATTGGTTAGACCAGGTATGTCCGTTGGGGTACCACACGGATACGTCTTCATTCCTCAATTCGTTGACCTATATGTACACTGTACCTACTCTCTGTAGTCTCTAAATGGGCTACCAGGTGTGGACTCGGTGCGAACCCTCAAAAACCTACCTATATGAACCAGTCCGAGCTACCTATAAAGCGCGAACCCTCAGAATTTGGTCCTTTTCAGCAGGAAATACAAAGTTCCGCACATTGACCCTTCTAAACATAATGGCGTCGGTCTCAAGTTCGCCGAATCAGTCAAGTACGTGGGTCTGGTATTGGATAGGAAACTGTTTCCAGTTGATTTTCTTATCCAAAACCATACCCAGGTACTTGGCTGATTCTACGACCTTGAGACTGACGCAAATATCCAAGGACACATTAAGAAAGCCACCGTAGCCTTATGCACTCGTAAAAAAGTAATCGGAAAGAAATGGGGTATGCATCCACGTATCTCTCTCTCTGGCTTTACGTGTCCATCAATACACCCATACTCCTGGATGGTGTTTTACTCAGGTGCACTGCTTAAGAAACAGCCTCCAAATTTCCGCAATTTCTAGGATCAGTTCAAAGATCAGCTTACTTACTTATCGGGCCCCCGATCCGTGAAGAGTCTCTACCTGAGACAATGCAGCCTTCCATCCTCTACGATCCCTGGCTCGCTGCTTCCAGTTGTCTAGACCAAGCGCTCTGGCATCCACGATGGCTTGGTCCTCCTTGCCTTCTCGAACCTGGGATTCGAAGATCCTCTTAGCTTGAGCATTATTGTCCATTCGCTCGATGTGGCCGAGCCAATGTAGCCGAGGTGTTTTGGCTTTTTGGACTACATCCACATCTTGGTACAGCTCATAGAGTTCGATGTTGTATCTTCTCCTCCATTCGCCCTCCTTGTGCACAGGACCAACAAAATTCTTTATCAGCTCTCCCTTCTTGCTTATCGTTCAGCACTCGGTACCAGTTGTTCAGTTGTTTCTCCAAACCGAAGTAGCAACGGTTTCCTAGGGTAATTCTTCGACGGATCTCCACTAGGGTTTCATTCCTGGAGTTTATGTTAACTCCGAGGTAGGTGAACTCCTTAACTACATCGAAATTGCTGCTATCAATAGTGACGTTTTGTCCTAGGCGGTGGACAGATGCTTGTTTGTTTGTTGATAGCGTGTACTTAGTCTTGTCCTCATTTCCTTCAAGGCCAACGGATTTCGCCAGTTTTTCAATCTCCGTGAACGCTTTTATCAGGGCATGTTCGGAGCGACCGATGATGTCAATATCGTCCGCATAGCCCACCAGCTGGACGGACATGTTGAAGATTGTACCTTCCGTGCTAACACCTGCCCTGCGCACTATGTGCTCCAGTACAAGATTGAAGAAGTCACATGATAGCGCGTCTCCTTGCCGAAATCCGGTGCACGTTGGAATAGTTCGGAGGAGCTACTGCCAAACTGCACGTTGCAGTGCGTGTTTTCCAGCGTCACTCGACACAGCTGAATCAGTTTTGCTGGGATTCCGAATTCGGCCATCGCCATATAGACCTCCTGACGATGTATGCTATCATACGTGGCTTTGAAGTCGATGAATAGGTGGTGAGTTTCGACTTGAAATTCGTTGGTCTTTTCCAGGATTTGCCTCAGTGTGAAAATTTGGTCTGTAGTCGATCTGCCGGGCCGGAAGACACACTGGCACGTGCCGATTAGTGTGTTGCAGAACGGTTTAAGACGTTCACACAGTATGTTGGATAGGATCTTGTATGCGACATTAAGCAGGGATACGCCTCGATAGTTCTTGCAAGACATAGTATCGCCTTTTTTGTAGATGGGGCATATAAAGCTGATAGTCCAGTCATCGGGCATGTTTTCTTCCACCCATACTTGGTTGATGATTCGGTGCATGCTCCCTACCAAAACATCACCACCGTATTTAAAAAGCTCCACTGGTAAGCCATCAGAACTTGCGGCCTTGTTGTTCTTAAGCTTTTTTATAGCTAGGCCTACTTCTTCTATACTAGGTGGTGGAACTAGTTCTTCATTGACTGGACGTGGGTTCTCTTCTTGCCCTATAACTCTCTCTACATGATGCCCATTTAGCAGCTGTTGGTTTCGTAGCCAGTTGCGTGGCTTTTTTATAAAACATCCGGATGTTGTTATGATCGCGCGACTCTTCGATCTCCTTGAGCTGGTAGGCTGCGTAGGCTCTATTCTTTCTACGCAGGGTATTCTTTTCCTCCTTTCTCCTGGCTCTATACTCTTCTCTCGCTACCCTTGTTTTGCGCTGCAGCGCTTTCTTGTGTGCATCTTCTGTCACCTCTTTCTTGTACACGCATTCATCATCATACCACGGGCTCTTTCTCGGGGGTGGTTAGTACCCTACAGTGGTTTCGGCTACTTCCTTGATGATGTCGCGATACTGGGACCACTGATTGTTGGCGTCTGTTGTAGGTGAGTGCACAGAAGAGAGTTTCATACTCAGGCGTTCACTGTAGGCTCTGGCTACTCCAGATGTGCTAAGGCGTCCAACGTCGAATGTCTTCTGCTGGGCAGTTCGCAGCATAACTTCAGGTCAACCATTCCCTGTCGCCTTAAATGGGAGTCGGATTCGATCGAAATCAATAACTCGATTCACATCTTTACGGTTGGGTCTAAAACAGAAACTGGAGTGGGTGGAGGTGTTTTCTCCGAGATGCTTAACCAAAGCATATCTTTTTGCCTTCCCGATCAATATAGCGTTTTCCAGGTGGAAATGATGGCAATTAAATAAGCCTTGTCCTGGCTGAGTTGTAATATTATATCCAAAAGCATCTTCAGTGACAGCCAAGGGCAATGAAATCCCTGGAATCCATATCGTTCAAATCGAAATCAGACCACGAATCCCGAATATCTCTTAATGAGATGGCAGAGCATTTCACCATTCACCTCTTCTGGGTACCGGGCCACAGAGATATACCAGGAAACTGCAAGGCGGATAGGGCACTACCCTTAATATCATATCGCCAGTATATATGTTTAGCATGCCCCTCGCTTTATGAAAATCGCAGATCAAACTGTTGATGCGATTAAGATAGCAAACCGCAGATGGATAAACGGGATTGAGCGCTGCAGTTGGCCTTTCGGTTCATCCTCCACCATCCAGTGGATTATTTTTGGCTGAAGGTTTTGCTTGGGATGCACAGCTTTCCTACTCCGGTATATCATGATTTAAGCCATTCAACGACTTTGTGTCTAGAAAGAATCTAACTGGACAGGGCTTATTTTTCATCGATAAAAAGCTAGTGGTAGTGGTAGTGGTAGTGGATTCCTTATGTGTAAGACTACAAACTCTGTCGGACAGCTGAAAAGAATTCGAGATCACTTGACATGAGCAAAAGAGGCAGATATGAGAGCTCGGCACTGTTGAGTTTCAAAGTCCCACAAAGGGTATCAGGGCCCTACTCTGTATTTCGTTCCGAAAGTAAATCCTAATCGAAATTGCTTTTCGTTTCGCTTTTGAATTGGCACTCTGTAACACTTTCGGAATGTAAAAAAATACTACTAGATGCTTTTTTCATTTACGGATTTTCTTTCGTCGAATCTCGATTTATTTGTATTGAGAACTGTCAAATAAATAAACCAAATCAAATACAAATATAAGTAGGTGCGAGTGGAAAAAGGAAAAATTTTGATATTTAAAGAAATAATTTTGCATAAAAGAAACAAATGGATTCTGTTGCGAGCGGATGGACGAAAAAAATCGTGAAGAACGGATTGAGCGGAAAATTATATGGGACAAATCAAATATTATGGAAATAAGTGATAAAAGGTAAAACTCGATTGGTAGTAAGGATTCATTTCACCGTTAACTACTATTTCTTATTTTAGTTTTGTTCAGAACTTTCGCCTGTCGAAAGATGCTTTTTTAAATGTTTTAAATTGCATACGAGATGAACTTGCTGTTCCTTTGAGATCAACTGCAGTTCCTGCAATATTAAAAGTAGCTGTTACTCTTAAGTTTTTAGCACAAGGAGGCTATCAGCACCAAATAGGACACGATTACTACATTGACATGGCACAACAAACAGCATCAAATTCTATTGCAGAAGTCTGTAGAGCGATAGAAAAAATATTGTGTCCAAAACACATAAATTTCAAAATGAGCAAAATAAAACGGCGAGAAGCTAAAAAATATTTCTTTTCGAAGTCAGGAATTCCAGGAGTAATTGGTGTGGTGGACGGAACACACATTCAAATGATAAGACCGAAAACTAACGAGCACTTATATTTCAATAGAAAATTAAAGCACAGGGGCCCAACTATGTAATTCTATTCTACTTTGGATTCTATTCGAAAGTCATTTGCGATTCTACTTTAAAGTGGCACTATGTACAATAGTAGAATCGAATGTTAGTGCTGCCAACCATTTTCTAAAAAAATTTCCGAATTTCTATAGAGTCTCGAATAATTGACTGACATAAGGTGATGGAAAAAAAAACAAAAGTAAACAATCGAAGAAACAAACGAAAATTAATTTGCACAATTGAATACAAAATACGTTTGTAAATAAAAATGGATAGTGTCGCAGTGGAGCAAATTCAGAGAAGACGGATAAGGGACAATTCCAATATTTTGGAGCTAAGCGAAAAAAGGTTTGTAAAGAAAACCTTTTGAAGCGTTTATAATTCCATAACTTCATTTCAGTTTTATTAAACACTACAGACTTTCTAAAGAGGCTTTTTTATATGTGCTTAACAATATATCAAGCGAACTTAACATCCGCCGTAGACAAACGTCTGTCCCTATTATAATTAAGGTTTCATCAACTCTAAGGTTTTTAGCAACGGGGGGCTACCAACATCAAATTGGCGGAGATAGACATGCAGGACTTGCACAACAAACTTTTTCCAAAATGCTGGCAGATGTTTTACGTGCAATCCAAAAAGTATTGTGCCCGAAGGTCATCAACTGCATAATGACAGATGAAGAAAAAACAAAATCCATAAGGTATTTTTGGGATAAAGCTCAAATCCCAGGAATTATTGGGGTAGTGGACGGAACGCACATTCAAATCGTGCGTCCGTCTATAAGCGAGCATCTATTTTTCAATAGAAAGCTAACGGCCCTATTACCGTTCGCGAGTCGAACTAAATATTGCGCGAATGTCACTATTTGGTATTACTGTTTGCGAGTCGAGCAAATGTACTTCGCCTTTAATGTCAATAACCAGGCGAATGTAAATGCTTGGTTATTATAGTCTTCGAGTCGAACAGATCTTATTCGCCTATAGTGTCAAAATATTGCGAATGAAAATAATCGGTGACTGTGAGCGAACAAATAATTTGAATTTAGAGTTGCGAACGGTATAGTTAGATTAACGACAATCAGAGGAAAGAAAAATGAGTGAATTAACTAAAAAAATGTAAGTAAACTTATAACTTATAAACTGTGTCTATATAAGACAGCATTAATTATAGAATGAAGAGGACTAATAGCAATCAATTCCAAAAGCTGGTGGAGCTGATGGAGCAAAATCCTGACGTTGTCAAGGGGTTGAGGAAATTTGGATCAACCAACAAGAGCAATAAAGAGTTGTGGGATCTGTTTGGAGTGGAGCTGAATACTCTTGGGCCACCTATTCGCGAATGGCAAAAGGTACATATATTCGTATTTTTTTTTCTTATGACATAGTTACTTCTTGAGATGTTTGTATTGTATCTATTTTTGTTTTTTTTTTTTGCATTTAAGGTTTGGTTGGACTACAAACAAAAATTAAAAAACAAGATTGCCAACAACAAAAAAGAGGTAATAAGCACGGGAGGCGGACCCTATTCTCAACTGCCTTTATCTCCAATGGAACAGGCTGTAGACACCCTACTTAGCCTTCAAAGAGCGGTAAATCCAGATGGAGAGGTATTTGGTCCAAGTGGAAGTGGCATACGTTCTCAACCCAATGATGATGATTATGGAGTTGAAGAAACATCAGATTTGGAAGAAGATGTTCCAAGAAATACCCCAAACACTCCAAAACGTTCCTCCAGAATTTCCAAAATCAATGAGAGGGAAAAAGAAAGGCTGAATTTATTGCAAAGTCAAACAAGTAATCAAATGTGAAGATCCCGGATGTCTTCCATTAACGTATCGTATAACCATTTTGTGATCACAAGCCTAAAATACTAACGATTAATGATATTCAAAACATGGTTGCTATTGTTGACTAACAATAATAGCATTTAAGCTATAAAAACCTTTTCTATTTAAATACTGATGCTTTAACCGGACTGGCGAAACAATGATTCTTTGCTCAGTCTAAAGTTTGAGACAAATCTAAAAGTATTGAAGAAGTTTATTTGGTAAAGAAACTGGTAATTTGTATGAGCCTACATGTGGTTTGGAAGTTCTAGGGGATTGGAACTGTCTCGGATGCTCCGCCTTAGTCTGTACATGTTCGTGTCCAAAGCGAGGACATTATCTTCCTCGAAAAATAAATCTATATTGCTTATCATTTTTGTTATTTAAAATAAATACTTCGTACTATGAAGGTTTCGATCTGTCATTTCAGGATTTTTTTTTGTTTTTTATTGGTAGCATTGATTTCAAGGCGAACGAATAACTTCGCCAACTATAATACTGCCAGTCGAAAAATTCGCAAAGTTCTTCGACTCGCGCGAATCGTTTGACTCGCGAACGGTAATAGGGCCGTAAAGCATAGCATTAATGCGATGGTTGTAAGTTTATATGCATATCAAAAGTGTATTGTAATTGTTGATTAAACGCGTATTTTTAAAATTAGATGTGCGACTACGAAATGATAATTAGATCAGTAAATGGTCGTTATGGAGGCGCATCGCATGACTCTCATGTTTGGAATCTTAGTGACGAACGGGCTTACCTCAAACAAAATTACGAAAGTGGAGACAAATCGTCATGGATTTAAGGTAAGTTGACATCGATGTCTTCTGTCGGCAAGGGAGCTACATTATTCCCCGGAAAAAGCAGCTCAGATTCTGAATGTGTGTTGTGCACTTCACAACATTTGTATTAAATATAGAGTTGAAACAATTGCTCCAATTGAATATGCCCTGCTGGAAGAAGATATCGCATATGATATCAACCTAGATTAGCCTTGCCATCCGTCCGGGTTTTCCCGGACATGTACTCTTTTTTGCCTCTGTGGGGAACGTCCGGTATAGTTTTAATAATATGTCCGGGATGGGATTTTCACTTATCTACTTGGCAGTTTGTATTAATTAATATTTTACAAAAAATAATTAGGAGATCACTAAAATCAACAAAATTAATAATTCAGAAATGAATACTCAGAACAATCATTGGCCGTGTTCCGGGTTTCAGTTTTAGTAAGACATCATGATGAAGCCCTGTTCACATTGGTCAATCGACCATTTTAGTTACGTGACATTAGGGGAAATGACGGGAAATGGCTTACGAAACAAGTTGAAAATTTAAGCATGGGCACTCAGATATGAGTGAAACAATTGATTTTTCTTCGGCATGTCCTTAAGAAGTTTTTTTATATCAATAAAATTACTCGATATTATAGATTATTCAAGTTCTGTTTTACTTTTCTGATAAAGCATAATTATTCTGAATAGATGGAAGTTAATAAAAATCTAAAAATATGATAAAATTAAATTGCAAAATAAAGGGTTTGGCATAGTTTGACATTTACCTTACCATTCGGTAAGATTTTGCGTTCCGCGTTACTTTACCTTATTCAGTTGTAGTCAGAAATCCGGAACACGGCCATTGTGGTGGATTTGGCTCTCTCAAAGCAAATGTTTTTAATGTGAAAGTAAACATATTTGGATTAAAAATGTATACTACGACTGAACGGAGTGAATTGTATAATCAGGTTATGCATACATACATTAAATATATTTATTCCATATAGAGTTGTGTTTTAAAATGAATAATGTAATTGCAGTTGCACAACATTCCGAGAAGGAAGTGCACCTTCAACAAGGAGTCGAAATGTGAAACTATTTATTTTATGTTAAAGAAGTCGATACCTTAAAACCATATTTAAACATTTAAAAAAAAACTATTTTTTTGTTTGTCCTAATTTTGTACTCTTTTTCTGTTCGTCATTTGTCCGGATAAGTCCGGGATTCGGAACCCCATGTACTACTTTTATCAAATTCCATCTGGCAACACTAACCTAGATGAACAACCCACTTTTCGAAACGAAGAATATTCAGACATCGCAAAAAGAAAAAGAAATAATATTAAAAACGGTTTAACTAACACTTTATAAACATTTTTATTCAATAGGATTTTCCTGCTAATAGCTAAAAAAAAAAAAACAAAACAAAAAATAAATAAACTTAACAAATTCATATTATATGTACTTAAATGGTTATTCAGTCGTTTTTTTTATGAAACTTAAAATATTTTGGAGTTTTGATTTGTTTTTTAAAGAAACTGACTAAAATTCCTGCCGAAGTCTTAACATCTCCTTTTTAATTTCCAACTTTGAAATCTTTGTTTTGTTAGATTCAATAAAGGTAAATTTTTTATGGTCAAATTTATCTTTTTTCAATTTAAAGTTTTCTTTTTGGAGCTTATACATTTTTTCTTTCATTTCAAAACTCCTCTTCTTGTATTTTAAAATTCCTTTTAAATTTTCCTTTATTTCCTGCATTATATCGAGAGATTTTGTGTGATAATTCATCTGTCCGTTCACTTGTTGTTCTAAGAGTGACACTTGCTTTTTAACTTTCTCTTACAAAGAGAAAGATATTGTTTTCGTGAAAATTTTCGACCTCGAGATTTTGATTGATTCTAACATTACGATGATAGCGGAGCCTAAAAAAGTGGTTTTTGGAATTCCGTCCGTCGGTCCGTCGGTCCGTCTGTCCGTGACGGTCTCCCCAGCCTAAACGGCTTGACCGATTTTCTTCAAACTTCGTATCCAAGCTTGTTTTGGTCATAATTCTAGGCCATTTTTTTTGTTTGCTTTTAGCCATGTTAAAACTGGTACCTGCCATACAAAAATTACACATAACCTCAATTTTCTCGAAAACGGCTCTAACGATTTTGATTAAACTTTATATATACTATAACCATATTAGTTCCAACAAAACTGCATACCCAGTTTTTTCGAGAAAATCCATATAACGGATTTTGTCATTTAGGCCATATAAAGAAAATTGTTAATATCTCGCAAACTATTGTGTCAAATTGAATGAAATTTAAGACATATACTACTATTATAGCTTGAAACAATTCCACATAATTAGTTTTAGCCCAACTATTACTAAACGGAATTTTCAGTTTTGGCCAAAAACGGAAAATCATTATTTTTCACATTGACATCGATTCCTTCAAATTTTGGAGTAAAAATTCGTATAAATACATTTCGACATTATTTATATCATTTTAGCATCAATAATCAAAATGCTTATGATTAGATCTAACGCCCAACTTGCTGTGAAAGAGAAAGTTGCGTACGACCCAGTCGTGCACCCACCACTCGTTTTTTTTGTTATGCGTTGCGTCCTCATAGCTACATTTTCTTCATTGCCTTCATCTTCACTGAAGTGTTCAATAATATTTTCTTCTAACATTTCACAATTAGATGAACTATTATTGAAACCAAAGCTTGGAGTTCCGATCATCCCATCGACCGCCTTATTTAAAACCAGCAAATCTACAACCTTTTCCTCCAGTGGAGTGAGATGAGATATTTTTGGTGGTCCACCGCCTGTACCAGACATACCCATTTTGTTTTTCCTGAGTTTTGCTTTCGTATGGACCTTGAAATCAGCCCAAACCTTAAGAAAATTAAAATAAAAATAAAAATATGTGTATATGTAGTATGTATGTTCAAACATTTTGTTTACCTTTTTCCAATCTTTAACTCCACGCTGTGGTGGACCTTCAGCGTTAAGTTCATTTGCTAAATTTGTCCAAAGTTGAGCAGATTTTTGCCTCGCCTCTGGTGTTCTGAGGTATCCCTTGGACAAATCAGGGTGTTTTGTCATAAAATGTACAATGCTATCGAATTGTGATGCCTTTGTACTTGCACTTTTTGATGATTCCCTGTGAAGAATTTAGATTTTTAAAACATCATCTAATTAAATTTGAGATATTGTTTATTATTTTGTTAACATTACTTACATTTTACTTGTTTTTTGTTCCCTTAATTTGTTTTATATAATTTTTTTTACTTCGACCTGCACTTGGCTCGCCAACACAATACCATTAGAACAAAAATGCGCGAATTCGACTGATTTTGACATTGACTTTCGAATTACGGGGTACCAATCTTGCGAACAAAATGCAAAATATAATTGGCACCACTAGAGCTGTTCGATTTTCGTTTGCTATAGAATTACAGAATTACAATTTGGCGAATTCGAACATTTTTATTGTAGAATCGATTTACGTAGTTGGGCCCCAGTATTAATGCTATGGTGGTAATGAAAATATTTTTATTCTTTCAAACAATAATTAATATGTTTTTATAAATAAAAGATATGTGATCATGATATGTTCATACGGGCAGTAAATGCAAAGTACGGTGGTGCATCACATGATTCTCATATATGGAATCTATCTTATGAACGTGAATATTTAAAACAAAATTATGAAAATGGAGATAGGTCGTCTTGGATTCTTGGTAAGTATTTTAAATTTCTTCAAATCCAAATCGATATTTTTAATGGTCACTTTTAATTTGTTTATTTAAGGTGACTCTGGATATCCTTTGGAGCCATGGATTTTGACCCCATTTAGAAACGCTCCGGAAAATAGCGCCGAGTGCTACTTTAATGAAAATTTGTCTAAATCCAGATCTTTAATTGAGAGGGTATTCGGTGTATTAAAAGGAAGGTTTCGGTGTCTTTTAGCAGCGAGAGAACTCCACTATTCTCCAGAAAAAGTTGTGCAAATAATGAATGTTTGTTGTGCACTGCATAATATATGTTTGGCACATAACGTGGCCTTGCCATCGGATGCCGTGTCTGAAATCCACGATGATGCATCATCAAACAGCATCGAACAACAACATGAAGTAGATAATGCTGCCTACTCCAACATTGCTAAGAGAATACGCGAGCAAATCAAAACTAATTTGTTAAATCAGTAAACACAAAAAACAAAAGCAAAAAAATTCAATTAAATTTCGTTTATTAAAATATGTATTATATTAGGTAACAAAAATAAATATTATATTAGGTAACAAAAATATAAAAATATATAAAAAAAAAAACATAAAAATTTATTTATTTCATTTAAACTAAATAACATTTGATCATCATTAGATGTCATTACTTTGCAATTTTAACATTTCTTTTTTTAGTTCAAGTTTGGCAAGTTTAATCTGGGGTGGGATTCTGTAAAAAACGAAACGAAAAACGCTTTCGTTTTTCAAAAAACGACAGAAATCACGCGAAAGCGAAAGTTTGCTTCATGTAACTCCTTTCGTTTCCTTTTTCTCTTTCGCATAGGTTTGAGAAACAGAGTGACGAAAAAAAGTTAAAGTTTGAGAAACTGAGTGTATCATAATGAGTTTGCTTTCATATGCCAACAGCTGACAGCTTCAAAATATTTTATTTGTTGATGTTTTGTTTCCAAATAATTAGGTCAAAATTCTAAATAATAATGTAAGTACAATAAATAATTACCACCCCACATACTCTTTATTTGAATTAATTACATACTTACAGGACGACAACAACAACACAAACACAGCAAAAAATATTAATTGAGTGGATGGAGAAGTATCCTTTCCTAGCAAAAAATTCGCAGGACAATGCACAGGGAAGAGATAGAGCCGCAAAAAGATGGGAGCAACTTTGCAAAATCCTAAACGAAAATGGCCCACCCATTAAAAAACTTATTGGATGGAAAAAGGTTTTTATAATAATAATTGTTTGCTATACGTATATGTATATTTTATATATGATTCCTTATTAAGACATGGGCAGATTTCAAACACCGGGCAAAAGCAAAGCTGTCCAGGAATAAAATATCGTTACAAAAAACTGGGGGTGGACCGTACAAGGAGGTGAAGCTTTCACAATTTGAAACCAGAGTGGTTGAAGTTGCAGCAATCGAAGCCGCTGTTACGGGAATTCATATTACTTAAGAATTTGGTTGGGAAGTGGGAGCAGACAGAAGATGCTCAAAGGATACATCTTTGTCACCGTCACCGAGCAAAAAAACTCCAGTTCCTTCAACTTCAAAAGGATTTTACGCAGATGAAAACGATGGAGTTGTTCATTTACTGCGCGATCTTTTGAGTGACCATGATGATTCTGTGCATGAGTTCGAAAGTAGAAAAGAGATGGAATTTGACAACCCAACAATAACAACATACCCATCGACAAGTTTTCGCTTTTTAAAAATAGTGCAGATGAAGCACAAAACTATCACAAACAAGTGTTGACTATTTTGACTGAAATAAAAAATGTAAAAATAGAAGAATTTCAGCAAAGAAAACAATTTTACAAAGAGCTTTTGGATATTAAAAAACAAAAGGCTAAGGATTTTGTTGCAATCGAAAAGCAAAAATTAAGTCTTCGGGAACAAGAAATTCGAATTGCTTTGTCAGCTAACGAGCTGAAGCAAATTGAACTAAACCTGAGAGTTTAAACAAAAAATAACCAGTGACTGTGAGAAGCTAGGCCTAGGGTGTATACACGCCTGTTGCGCCAACTATTTATAAACTTATTTATTTTATTTATTTATTTTTAACCACTAACTGAAGTCATATTTTTTTTTTTTTTGTTATTATTATTATTTTTCTAAGAATGTGATACGTGTGATATATAAAGAATTATGTAGGTATATAAGTTTTACTGACTGAATAAAAATGTGAAGTTTTAGTTTTTAAACATGTTTATTAAGCATTGTTTCAATTTATTATTCTTTCAAATAATCTTTAATCCTATTTCGATTTCTTTCAGCAATTCTTTTTAGAGAACGAATACTCATATCGTCAGCCTGCCAATGATATTGCCGATCGTCTTCAATTGCCCTTTCTAGTACTGGAACATTATGTTCAATACAAATATTGTGAAGGGCCGAGCACACGTTAACGAATTTCGATACAGTTACCGGATCATATCTACATTTTCTTTCCAGCAGTAGGATTCTCTGATGGTTGGGTGTTGTAGAACGAGGGTAGACTCTGATTGGCGTTAACTTGGCAATGCCCAGTGTTGCAACTCTGACTACACATCAAATGTGCTTATCTTTACCTCCAAGTGGTAACCATCGGGTACTGGTCTCATCCAACCGGATTTGACTTGCTAAACGATAAGTGTTGATAACACGACGAAAAACAGCAACACTATAAACACCCTGGTGAGAATGGCACGGATGAATACCCGGCCTGCTGTCCCAGGCGAACCTAGATGAGCTGCTCTGACATATTCGGACAACAGGTTGTCTAGGAATTTCAAGGGTTAGTCAGGCCCCTTGAACAGAGATGGTGGCGGATGAACCGAAAGGCCAACGGCAGCGCTCAATCCCGTAGTGGATACTGATGGCCCCGTGTCCTAGGGGTATCTAATAAATTGGAACTGGCCCTCCAGGTTGGGGGTTGTGCTTTGGGTTAACTACCCACCCACAGAAAAAAATCATGGTTACGAAGCAACCAATAGCCTCGGAAAGGACTGATTTTATTGTTGACGACCCTGCTAAACGAAAAAAGGACAACGACGTTCGTATCTGCACCTGGAATGTGAGAACATTAAACAGGAGAGGTGCAGGCGAACAACTAGCGGAAGCCCTAAACTGCTACAAAGCAGACATTACTGCCATCCAGGAAATACGATTAGATGCGCCGGGCAAAAAGAGGATGAAAAACTGTGACATATACTACGGACCGTGTTATAGTGAGCAGAAACAGCGACTATTCGGATGCGGATTTGTTATAAGTGCCAGACTTCGGCAAGAAGTCTTATGTTTCCAAGACATTAGCGAACGCATAGTAACGATCCGCATCAAGGCCAAATTCGCCAACATAAGCCTGATATGCGCTCACGCTCCGACGGAAGAAAAAGATGATATAGCTAAGGATTGCTTCTACGAGCTCCTCGACAAAACCTATGAGCGACTACCGAAGTACGATGTTAAAATCGTGCTGGGAGATTTTAACACAAAGGTAGGAAGAGAAGACATCTTTAGAAGTATTGTCGGAAAACATAGCCTACACGACAACACGTCTGGTAACGGACTTAGGCTAATTGATTTCGCTACGGAACGAAATGCCACTATAGCCAGCACACGGTTTCCTCACCTCGATATCCATAAGGGGACATGGCGGTCTCCAGATCAACGAACGGTCAACCAAATTGATCACATTGCGATAGATATGAGGCACGCATCCAGTATTTTGGATGTCCGAACATTCCGAGGAGCTAACATCGACTCGGATCACTACCTTGTAGCAGCCAAGGTAAGAATGCGGATATCCACCACGCCACAACAATCCAGAAATACTGTGAAAAAATTTAATGTCGGAAGACTGCAATCGCAAGAGACCGCCAAGACCTTCGCACAACGCGTATCCCTTAACCTCTCGATTAACACCATACCACCAGCATCGAATGTCGAAGAGCAATGGCAACGATGCCAACAGGCCATTAGATCAGCCGCAACTGATGTGCTAGGTTTCTCGCGCCCACCAGCAAGAAACCCCTGGTTTGATGAGGAATGCCGACAGATGCTCGCAGCCAAGAACGAGGCCTACAAGGCTAAGCTGCAGGTGAAGACGAGAGCTGCCATTGAGCTCTATAGGCAAAGAAGAAGGGAAGAACATCGGCTTTTCAGCAAGAAGAAAAAAGAGCAAGAAAAGCGCGCGATCGAGGATATAGAGAGGTGCCACTCCAGGAACGATGTTCGCAAGTTTTACCAAAGTGTAAAACGTCAAAGCCAAGGATACAAGGCTCGAACAGAATCCTGTCGAGATGAACAAGGAAATATTGTAGTTGAGACACAGTCGATGCTGAGGATATGGAAGAACCACTTCTGCAGACTGTTAAACGGCGATGACGAACAACATTCCGCTGTCAGGCAGAACGAACCATTCAATATTGGCAACGACAGCGAAAACTGCCAACCACCCGACTTGAGTGAAGTGAGGATAGCAATATCTAAACTCAAGCTTAATAAGGCTGCCGGAAATGACGGCCTTCCCGCTGAGCTCTATAAGGCCGGCGGAGATGACTTGGTAAGTAACATCCACCAACTCATAAGCCAAATCTGGTCGGATGAAAATATGCCTGAAGAATGGAACCTCAGCATCGTTTGCCCGATCCACAAAAAAGGAGACCCTCTGAACTGCGCCAACTACAGAGGCATAAGTCTCCTCAACATCGCCTACAAGATCCTATCTGCCGTAATATGTGAACGCCTGAAACCGTTTACCAACAACCTGATTGGCCCTTATCAGTGTGGTTTTAGGCCAGGAAAGTCCACAACCGATCAAATTTTCACACTTCGGCAGATCCTGGAAAAAACTCAAGAAGTCCAAATCGATACCCACCACCTATTCATCGATTTCAAAGCCGCATATGACAGCATTTATAGAGACGAACTGTATAGAGCCATGTCTAGTTTTGGTATACCGCCCAAACTCGTCCGTTTGTGTAGGATGACGATAGAGAATTGTCGCTGCTCCATCAGGGTCGGAAACGACCTCACCGACACATTCGATACCAAAAAAGGATTTAGGCAAGGCGATGCGCTGTCATGTGACTTCTTTAATCTGATTCTTGAGAGAATTGTGCAAAACTCCAAAGCCAACACCAGAGGCACAATTTTCCAAAAGTCGGTGCAACTACTAGCATACGCTGACGATATTGACATCATTGGTAGGACTCAACGTGATGTCATAGCCACGTTTGCTAGTATAGAGAAGGAAGCGGCGAAAATGGGTTTAGCAGTAAATGAGGGTAAGACTAAGTATATGCTGTCATCACGAAAGGACTCACAACATCGACGAATTGGACAGAACGTCACCATTGACAGATATAACTTTGAGGTAGTACGGGACTTTGTCTACCTCGGCTCCGCTATTAGCTCTGACAACAACATCTCGTCAGAAATTAAACGAAGAATTACTCTTGCCAACCGCTGTTTCTTCGGGCTAAGAAGGCAATTTAGTAGTAAAGCCCTCACTCGAACTACTAAGGAAACCCTATATAAGACCCTGATCATCCCAGTCCTGCTCTACGGCGCTGAAGCATGGACCGTATCAAAAGCGGATGAAGAAATCCTTGGTAGATTCGAGAGGAAAATTCTTCGAAAAATCTTCGGTCCCGTTTGCGTTGACGGGCTATGGAGACGAAGATTCAACCAAGAACTATACGAGCTGTACAGCGACATGCCCCTGGTCAAAAAACTCCGCATTGGACGTTTAAGATGGCTAGGACATGTAGAACGAATGGACACCAATACTCCGGCTCGCAGAGTCTTCGATTCCCAGCCAGACGTCGGACGCAGTAGAGGAAGACCTCGCCTTAAGTGGCGCGCACAAGTGGAAACCGACCTCAACCAACTTGGAGTGCGCAACTGGAGGCAGTTAGCTAAGGACCGGGCTAATTGGAGAGGCATGTTGGTTGAGGCCCAGGTTCATTCCGGACTGTAGCGCCACTTAAGTAAGTAAGTAAGTAGGATTCTCCATCTGCCTATAAAAATTTTGTTTTGAATTAGTTGTTATTCTATGGAGTTTATATTACCTTTCAAAACGCCAATACAGCGCTCTATTGTACTTCGTGCTTTTGCATGTATAGTATTGAAGGCAATTTCATCTGCTACTCTTGCTTTTCTCTACGGCGTTAAAAGCCATGGTTCCAATGGGTATCCACTGTCTCCTTCGATACAGTCTTTGTTAAAATATAAATTAGAATTTTTATTTAGTAGGTATTTACCTAGCAATATCGAATTTCTCCTTATTCGCTGCGTGTAAGAAGACTCTAGTTTTGACTTGATTCTAGAGTTATTCCATACAAAGGAGTCATGAGCTGCACCGCCATATTGAGCACAAACAGCTATTATGCGATACTTATGGTCCGCAATCTGTAACAAAATATTATATATAATATATATTTTTCTTTTTTATCAAATGAAATTTTACTTACGATCATAGTATTAATGCTGTGATGACCTTTCCTGTTAAAAAACATTTCCTCGTTCGAATTGGGCCGAATCAATCTTACATGTGTTCCATCAACACAGCCAATGACTAAAGCATTAAACATCGTTTTACAGAAACTATAAATACAATTGAAAAGCTGTCACTTACCGCCGGGTATTTTAAATTTTTGGAAAAAGTAACTCTTAGTTACATTTTCTTCCAGTTCTGATGGCCATTTTATCCATTGAGGACACAGAACGTTTTCCATTGCATTCAGAGTTTCGTGTAGTATTTTCGTCAAGGTACTCTGTGCGAGAGGAGAAGCAAAATCGTTACCAACAATCCACTGGTAACCACCTCCAGCCAGTACCTCAAGCGTAGAACATAGCCTTAAAATAGGAGGAACATATGTGTTTCGTGTTCCTGTACGAAGACAAATGTTGTCCAGCACATACCTAAAAGCGCTTTTATTCAACCGAAAACTAAATATTTATTCAAAGAAAACTAAATAAAAAACTAAGAACATGTAAATTTACAATTCAATACACATCAATAACACACACCTTTCATCGGGCAGCGTAAGAGGATTGGAATAATCCCTAAGATTTTTTCGGATTTTTCTTAGATTTTGATCTTCTACACCGCTATCATCACTATCACTTGCTATTAAAAAATAATTTGCCAGCATATTATGTATGGAATAAATAACACAACCACCAATTTAGCAACCAAAAAAATGAGAAACGTCAATGAATAAGGTGTCGTTGATTTGTTTTCGCACGAAACGAAAATGTCATTCGTTTTTAGAGTTACATGAAGCAAAATAAACGAAAACGTAAACGAAATGGCTTTCGTTTTTTTGCTTTCGTGTAAACGAAAATTCCTTTCGTTTTTGTAGTTACATGAAGCAAACCGTTCGTGCAAACGAAAACGATTGAACGTTTTCATCTTACAGAATCCCACCCCTGGTTTTTCTCATAATAATTTTTTCTTTTCTGTTCAAATTTATCTTTAGCAAGTTTGTATTTTTTCTCGCATAAATCAAATTTTTTTTTCTCATATTTTGCAATTGTTTTTAAATGTTCGTTCATGTCTTTGAGCATCCGGCATGATTTTGTCTGATAATCAATTTGATTGTCCACTTGCTTTTGCAAAAGATTTTCTTTATTTCTAGGAGCAGAGCAAATATGATTTGAGCAAGAAACATCGTCAGCTTTGCGCCTTTGAAATTCTGGTGTAGTCTGTATTTCAAAGGCTGATTCGTTTGCTATATTCTGTTCATCTAATTCGCTCTGCAAATCTCTTGCTTCTGTCGAATTTTCAGCATGAACACCGAAAACTGAAGCTTTTGGGATTCCGTTTACCGATTCATCTATTTTCAGCAAATTTATCACTAACTCCTCTGAAGGCGTAAAGGAGCAGTACTTAGCAGGTCCACCTCCTGTTCCAGAAATGTTTGTTTTGTTTTTTCTCGTTTTTGATCTAATATAGGTCTTATGATCTGCCCATACCTACAAATATTTTTATATTATTTACAGTTACAATCCTTTCTGTACTGTAACGGTCGGGGTGTCGATGTTGAATCCCCTCTGGAGGTAACGGATGGCACGCACGCGATGCTCGGCTCAGCTCGCCGTGTTGGGGTGGGAACTTGTTGCCTCTTAAAACCGAAAAAAAATAAAAAAATATTCGTGCCAAAAAAAAAAACAACAACATTAACCAAATACACCTGTCAAATTATCGCCCTTGCCTCTACCATGATTTTATTGGTAGCTGAGGTAGGTTTGATGGTTTCCTACCTAGGTATGCCCACAACCATTGAAGTCTATCAAAAACTTCGCACCTATGTCAACGGTCACCCTGGTATTTTATTCGCTGACCCCTCATAACTTCTCACTTTACTCCACTTCACTTTTCCATTCCTATCACTTTCTTCGTCTTCCTTCCTTTTCTCACCGAACTATCGATAACTTTAGTCAATCATAAACATGATAATATCGCGATTTAAACTATAGATTTTAATTTAAATTTCATATATATATATTTTTTTTTTATTTCATGAAATCTTCTTAAAACTAACGCGGTTAAAAATGGATATTTTAATTTATCAAAAAAAACCAAAAAAAAAAGCAAAGGGAATATAAAATTTGTATGTTTCCAAAATTGACTTACTTGTGACCTTTCTTGATGTCCAGCTTGTTGTTGTGCGCACAAAAACTCCTGCTGCTACTGTCACCACACCACAAATTCATATTTCTAATCAAAAATCAAATTGTATATTCTCTCTCTTATCGAATTAGAATTTTTCCAATTGTAATGAATTAAAGTAATTAATTTATCCAATAATATAAACAGTATAAACAAATAAAACGAATTCAAAAAAAAGATTAAAACAAATATAAAAATAAAAAAAAATAGAGCGAATATGAATTTTTGTTGACACTTGACACTGCTGAACTGATGGTGGTGCTTTGTTGGATGGTGGTTTTGCGGAGATAGCGTCGAACAACGATTACGTTGGTGAATGCATCAATGTGCTAGGCCCTTGAGTACTGCAACTTTTGATGAGTCGTTTTTGTTTGTGTTGTTTTTATAATTTATGCGTTGGTTGTGATTATGAGACAATTGATTGCGTCTTGGGTTTTATACGGCAAGTGCGGAGGGAGACGTACTACTGCTGATTGCTGAATGACGATATTTGCTAAGCGATAGGCATGCACTTGTCGCAACGAGGTACACCGTTTGTGCAGATGTTTGCTAGGTATGATCGAGCGACAGATTTAGGTTATTTGCACGAGTATTGTACTGGAGCTTGACGTATCGTTTTCAGTGCGAAGTCACGTGTTTGCAGTCGTTTGCGGAAAAAATCGGAGACGTGGTTTTCCCCAAAAATTGCCCAAACCGCTTCTTGATATTAGATGTTGTTATCTCCACACTTGACCGCTCGCAATTCGTGGATCTATTTGCGAGAAGTATATCATTACTTTTTGCTAGATCAAAAATGTGATTTGACTATACTTACTTGGTTATCGAAATTGGGTTTATATGGGAAGTAATGGTTGTCTGAACTTTATTCACAACCTTTTATAAGTTTTAACTGGTAAACGTCTTTTCACTTTAATATTAGGCCGAACTCCTTCTGCTCTTAAATGAGGTTCTTGCCTCGATGAACGTTGAAACAAAAAGAATGAGCGTTGTTAATGACAGACGCTAACCGGCCATTGCAATTTTCTTGAATTCGATTGTACTAATTTATGTACATTTAGGTATGTACTAATTGGGGTGTGCATGGAAAAAAAATCAGGTCTAACATGCCAGGGATGGTAAACACAAATAATCGCGTTCTGAATTTCGCAGGTGGACGCTACAGCACCATGCAATTTATTGTAAAACTAGTTTTATAATATAAATGGCATGGACAAAAGTTTACCTGCGAATAATAGTTACACTACGAATCGACCCATGTCCCTGATTAATTATTGAAATAATTCCATGAGCTAAGCTTTCAAATCTTTTGCATGAAAGATGCCTAAACGTTTTCCGGTAAGGTTTTCTATTTCGTACATGCACTGACCTACTCGTTTAATAACCCGACATTTTAAAAACTTTTGACAAAGCTTGGCGTTAAGGCCTTTGGAGGCGTTGCTTTGAACAAAATTCCTCCTAAAAATTTCTTGTCCAGGTGTGAACAATCTAACTCTGGCTCTTAAATTATAATTTTTCGCGTTTCTTTCAAAGGCTTTTCTCATGTTTTCTTTGATTTTATGTCGAATCAACTCGAGTCTGTCTGATTTGGATATCGTAGTGAAATCACCATCGTTCAATACGTTAAGATTTCTCAGCAAAGGATATATGTTACCATGTGTGACCATTTCAACTCCGAATAAGGCTAAATATGGACTAACACCTGTAGATTGATGTACTGAGCTGCAAATCGATTGCTGAATTTCAGGAATAAAGCGATCCCATTCACGCTGGTCATTGCGAAGATATGATCGTATAGCACTAAGTATCGTCTGATTCACCCTCTCCGATGCATTCGATTGTGGCGAATACAAAGCTGTTCGGATATGTCTTATTCCATATTTACATAAGGAGTTTTCAAATTCTTTACTGACAAATTGTTTGCCGTTATCTGAATGGACAATTTC
This sequence comes from Rhingia campestris, assembly GCA_932526625.1. Lineage (NCBI taxonomy): Eukaryota > Metazoa > Arthropoda > Insecta > Diptera > Syrphidae > Rhingia > Rhingia campestris. Next base: position 193,048,911 of record OW052182.1, read on the forward strand.
GGGTACTCCAAATGTACTGAATACATTTTGTTCCAGAAATCGAATGACAGCAGATGAAGAGGCTTTGGGCATCGCTTTAAGAAGGACGAATTTTGACATATGATCGAGTACAATAAAAATATACAAATTTCCACTTTTCGATCTTACATACGGGCCAAGAAAATCAATGTAAATTTTCTGAAAGGGTCTACTTATACATTGCTGTAATCTCATTGGTGGCTTGAGACATGCATTTGACGATTTCGATTGCTTACACTGCATACACTTTCTAACGAAGTCACGCACCTGAGTTGTCATATTCGGCCAAAAGAAAAGTTTACGTAGGCGTTCCAGGGTTTTCGCCATTCCACCGTGAGATGCCATTGGTGGGTTGTGTGCATCGGCAATCAAAGCATTGGTAAGTTTAGCGGGGATCCACAATCTCCATTGCACATCAGACTTGTGGATATCGTCTGCGGTAAGCATACGCTTATAGACTTTATCTTCAAAGATTTTCAAATCTGGAAAGCTTTTGGTATTCGCTAAAATTGTTTTAATTAGTTTTCGATAATCGTCGGATTCAAATTCAGGATCATTAAGACTTAGTTTTGAAACTATATTTTCGTTTAACAAAAGTTCTTCAATGTGTGCTCTTGACAACGCATCGGGTACAATGTGATTGCTGCCTTTTTTATGTTGAATGTCAAAGTCGAAGGCTTGCAACTTTAAGGACCACCTCGCTAATCTGCCGCTTAAATCTTTTGAACTCATTAGCCATTTTAAGCTAGCATGGTCAGTAATGATGGAAAAACGGGTACCTTCAACGTAGGGTCTGAACTTTTTGACTGCTAGCACTGCTGCGAGACATTCTTGCTCAGTGACGCTATAATTGCGTTGACATGCATTCAGTTTTTGCGAAAAAAACGCTATTGGTTTTTCGTTGCCATCAGAGTTGCGCTGTGAAAGAACTGCACCGATTCCAAAACTTGATGCATCGCATTGAATGCAAAACTCTTTTGAAAAGTCTGGATTTATCAAAAGAGGAGCTGTTATTAATGCATCTTTTAGACTTTCGAAAGCCTTTCTCGCATCTTCACACATCTTAAAAGGTTTATTTTTCTTAAGAGTATTAGTCAGAGGAGTGGCAAGTGCAGCAAAATCTTTGATAAAACGACGGTACCAACCGCACATTCCGAGAAATCGTCTCATCTGTTTCACCGACTTGGGGACTGGGAATTCTTTAATTGCGGAAACTTTTTCAGGATCCGGTTTTATGTGACCCTGCCCAATAACGTGACCCAAGTACCGAAGCTCTCGAAAACAAAATCTTGATTTCTCAACATTGATGGTGAGTTTTGCATTACTGAGACACTGGGCTACTTCTACCAGCAAAGCAATATGGCTATCGAAATCCGCAGAGATTATTAGAAGATCGTCGAGATAAACAAACACATGTTCCCTTAATGCCGATGGGATCACTTTATCCATAAGTCGGCACATCCTTTGAGCCGCATTGCACAGACCAAAGGGCATGACTCTGTATTGGTAAAGTGGTCGCCCAGGCACAGTAAACGCTGTTTTTCCCCTCGACGATTCTTCCAATGGAATTTGCCAAAATGCGTCTTTAAGATCTACGCTTGAAATAAAGTGTGTATCTCGCAGACGACTTAACATACCTTCTATATGAGGTAGCGGGTAAGCATCCTTCTTTGTGAGTGAGTTTACTTTACGCGAGTCTAGACAAAGTCTATTCTTCCCCGGTTTTCTAATTAGAACAACCGGAGAGTTCCAAGAACTTTGACTCTCCTCTATCACTCCCAAAGAAATCATGCGGTCCAGCTCCTCATACAGAAGTTTCTGGATGGCTGGTGACACAGGATAATGCCTCTGCTTAACTGGTTCAGCAGTCCCAGTGTCAATAACATGCATCTCTACCGATGTAAGACCTAAACCAAGACGTGCAAAAGATGGAAATGCATCTACTGCTTCTTGCAATCTATTTGCTTGTTCTTTTGTTAAATGGTGTGTTAACTTATTCTCAGATTCAGCACAAGAAATTTCTCCCACCAAATGAGGAGCAATACTGAACTTTTCCCAAAAATCGATGCCAAGGTAGAGTGTTTGGGATAGCGATGGTACTAAATAGAAGTCTATACTATGTTGTATATCTCTGTATGTGACAGGGACATTAATTCTACCCATAACTTTCTGACCTTGACCATCTGCGGTGAAAACTTCAGAGTTATAGTATATGATAGGAACTTCAAGACGATTAACCAACTCAAAACAACCCTTTCCAAGACAGGATACTGTCGCACCACTGTCAAGAATGCCAGTAATCTCTTCACCTAACAGGTGAACATTTATAAAAGGACGAGGGTCTCTCCGGCATTCGAGATGAGTTGCTTCAACAATCTTCCTAAAATTATTTCTTTTCACTCTTCTTATGCGAGATTTGAATGTTTTGTTTAATTTGAATTTAAGGTTTAACTCATCGAGAGAAAATATTTTTGCTTTTATTTTGTTATATGTTAAAAGTCTGTCTTCATATGATTTAAGATGTCTTATATTAGCAGGTTTAGTTTCAAATATAGTTTGAAAATCTTTGTTTCTTTTTGTACTATTACCTGAGAGAGGGTTTTCAGAACTCAACTCAGTGCTGTCGGTGTTTGTGCTTTTATCAACTAATTTTCGTGAGGGGTGGTCTGTGTCGAGCGTGATTCCCCTGCCTTCTTCACACTCGATCTTCTGTTTCCCGATTGTGGGTTGCACTTTGGACAATCCGGAGTTGTGAAATTGTCCAATCCACAGCGGTAACAGAAGAGGTTTCGTGATGGCCGCGGACACGACATAAACGTGTGACCTACTTTTTTGCAATTAAAACATTGTTTATCAAAGGAAATAGCATCAACTTCAAAATTTAAGTCATCCGATTGCGTTTTCCAATCAATCTCATGAACGTTTTTGTACATAAGAGGATTTGGTCGCTGACGATTGAGATCACGAGCTTGAATCATCTTCTCGGTTCTCCGACATTCTTCGCGAAAATTGTCTAACGAATATATCGCCATTGGATATACAAAACTCATTAGCCGGTTATTTACATTACTCTTAAGTATATGTAGTAATTCTGACTCTGGTATTGGTGCCCTTAATTGATTTCTTAAATGTAAGATAGCATTATAAAATTCATCAAAACTTTCCGTATGATGTTGGCGGCGCTCCATGATCTGTTTTATGATTTCAAAATCAGATTCAAATGTTTTGAATTGCTTTAGTAGAGCTTGGCGAATAGTATTCCAATCGGACCTGGGATTGGTTCGCAAATACTGCCAAAACCAGTTTTGTGCAATTCCACCGAGCAATAAATGAAAATTCCGGATAACTTCAGACCATGAAAAGTTGTAATTATGTTTCAAAATTTCCACTCTGAAAACAAAGTCTTCAGCCGAAATAGACTTAGAGGTTCCATCGAAGCAAATACCCCAACGGTCTAATTCTAGCTTACGTTTAGGGTGAGCATTATTTCGTTCAGAATTTGGACGAGTGTCAGTATCACGAAGCTCTAGATATGCTTCAGAATCTTCTTCATAAGCATTATCTTGATTCGACTCAAAATCATAATTGGGATGTCTATCAGGTATTCTATGTTGCAATCGAGGATTTTGATTTCTTGAAGACTGTTTCTGAATCATAGGATTCGAAATTGGATGTGGTAACTGTCTTTCTGGTACATCCCTTTGGAAAACTTGTTGGTTACCATTCTGACGACTAACTGTGTGAGTTTTCAAAACATTAGATACGGTCGATTTGACTGTCTTATCAATACTTTCTTTCAAGATGTTTTCAAGAGAATGCATCATTGAACTTTGAAGTAAACTCAAGGAATCTTTGACACAGTTTTGAACCATCGTTTCAAGATTGGTTTTATCTTGTACCCTTGAATTCGAAGTTTCATCAAACTCATTAACTGCTCCAGCTAAATCGTTTTGATTTGTTTTGACCGACTCCCTAATAGGCTCAGGAAGAGGATCTAGTGGATCTATAAAGTCAGATTCTATATTAAAATCTCTAATCATTTCTATTGGGTCAGTTTCGACGTGTTCAGAAAAGTTATTAGAATTTGAAATTGGGATATTAGATTGTACAGAAAAAGAAATATTTTTGGGTGAATGAACTATCCTGGGGCGGTTATCTAACGAATGTCTAGTCTCGTGTTCGAATGAACTATTGAAATTCAGTTTTTTCGTAGACGCTCTAGTTTGTAATTTATCTTTAGGTAATGTTACTGTTTTCTTCATATTGGAAAATTATAAATTTGAATAATGTATATATATTATCAGTTCGGCTTAAAAAGGAATGAATCGGAAGAAATAGATAAGAATATTTTCATAAAGGGATTGATAGGTGTGTATACGTGTATTCTGGTTAATTTGACGCAAATCTAAGCAAGTTTGAATGTTTTAACCGGTCTGATACGATACGTGGTTTAAACAGCTTAGTTTAAAAAAAATCTCGAAAGTCTAACAGCTTACTGCATTAGAGTAATTTCAAATAAAATCAACTTCATTTGCGAATCTCGTTTCAAAACTCTAGAAAAAGTTACTCTGGTGGATCTTTAAAATTATACAAATAAGTAAAGACAGATCTCATCGGTATCTTCTTCACAAAAATAAATATATAAATACCATATGCTGAGGGATTTGAATCTATAAACAAGAAATAAATTCTCCTCGATATACCTATTTCTAGTCACCAAGTTTACACTAAATGTTAACTTCGGCCTCTGTAGTTGGGCGCCATTTTATTTTTGTAACGGTCGGGGTGTCGATGTTGAATCCCCTCTGGAGGTAACGGATGGCACGCACGCGATGCTCGGCTCAGCTCGCCGTGTTGGGGTGGGAACTTGTTGCCTCTTAAAACCGAAAAAAAATAAAAAAATATTCGTGCCAAAAAAAAAAACAACAATATTAACCAAATACACCTGTCAAATTATCGCCCTTGCCTCTACCATGATTTTATTGGTAGCTGAGGTAGGTTTGATGGTTTCCTACCTAGGTATGCCCACAACCATTGAAGTCTATCAAAAACTTCGCACCTATGTCAACGGTCACCCTGGTATTTTATTCGCTGACCCCTCATAACTTCTCACTTTACTCCACTTCACTTTTCCATTCCTATCACTTTCTTCGTCTTCCTTCCTTTTCTCACCGAACTATCGATAACTTTAGTCAATCATAAACATGATAATATCGCGATTTAAACTATAGATTTTAATTTAAATTTCATATATATATATTTTTTTTTTATTTCATGAAATCTTCTTAAAACTAACGCGGTTAAAAATGGATATTTTAATTTATCAAAAAAAACCAAAAAAAAAAGCAAAGGGAATATAAAATTTGTATGTTTCCAAAATTGACTTACTTGTGACCTTTCTTGATGTCCAGCTTGTTGTTGTGCGCACAAAAACTCCTGCTGCTACTGTCACCACACCACAAATTCATATTTCTAATCAAAAATCAAATTGTATATTCTCTCTCTTATCGAATTAGAATTTTTCCAATTGTAATGAATTAAAGTAATTAATTTATCCAATAATATAAACAGTATAAACAAATAAAACGAATTCAAAAAAAAGATTAAAACAAATATAAAAATAAAAAAAAATAGAGCGAATATGAATTTTTGTTGACACTTGACACTGCTGAACTGATGGTGGTGCTTTGTTGGATGGTGGTTTTGCGGAGATAGCGTCGAACAACGATTACGTTGGTGAATGCATCAATGTGCTAGGCCCTTGAGTACTGCAACTTTTGATGAGTCGTTTTTGTTTGTGTTGTTTTTATAATTTATGCGTTGGTTGTGATTATGAGACAATTGATTGCGTCTTGGGTTTTATACGGCAAGTGCGGAGGGAGACGTACTACTGCTGATTGCTGAATGACGATATTTGCTAAGCGATAGGCATGCACTTGTCGCAACGAGGTACACCGTTTGTGCAGATGTTTGCTAGGTATGATCGAGCGACAGATTTAGGTTATTTGCACGAGTATTGTACTGGAGCTTGACGTATCGTTTTCAGTGCGAAGTCACGTGTTTGCAGTCGTTTGCGGAAAAAATCGGAGACGTGGTTTTCCCCAAAAATTGCCCAAACCGCTTCTTGATATTAGATGTTGTTATCTCCACACTTGACCGCTCGCAATTCGTGGATCTATTTGCGAGAAGTATATCATTACTTTTTGCTAGATCAAAAATGTGATTTGACTATACTTACTTGGTTATCGAAATTGGGTTTATATGGGAAGTAATGGTTGTCTGAACTTTATTCACAACCTTTTATAAGTTTTAACTGGTAAACGTCTTTTCACTTTAATATTAGGCCGAACTCCTTCTGCTCTTAAATGAGGTTCTTGCCTCGATGAACGTTGAAACAAAAAGAATGAGCGTTGTTAATGACAGACGCTAACCGGCCATTGCAATTTTCTTGAATTCGATTGTACTAATTTATGTACATTTAGGTATGTACTAATTGGGGTGTGCATGGAAAAAAAATCAGGTCTAACATGCCAGGGATGGTAAACACAAATAATCGCGTTCTGAATTTCGCAGGTGGACGCTACAGTACTTTTATTTACCTTTTTCCAAGCAACTGCATCCCGCATTGGTGGCCCTTCTAAATTTAAATCGGACGCCAGCCTTTTCCACAAATTGTTGGATATTTGCTTCGCATCAGCGGTTTTTAAGTGTCCTTTGGCCAAATCTGGATGGGCACACATAAATTCCACCATAATTTCAAATTATTTTTGTTTTGTATGAAATTTTTTATTTGGAGATTCCCTGTTAATTAAAATTTTATTTGTTTAAATTGTTTTCTTCACTGATATTCTTAAAAAAAACTTACATTTTAAGGCACTTGAAAATCGTTCCGTTATCGCCTTTGTTGTGGAACAAAAATTTCCGTATTCGAATGCTTTTGACATTAGGAAACGTGTTGCCAGGTACCAAAATTTCGCTTTCGGATTTACTTTTCGAAAGTAGTAGATTTGTATTCCGCATTTGAAATACAGAGTACCAAATATTCGTTTTCGGAAAATTTTACTATCGGAACGAAATACAGAGTAGGGCCCCCAGGACTGGAGATTAGTAGAAAAGATTTGACGAGCATAATAAAACGAGCAAAAAGTGGTCTTTACTTCTAATGCGTTCCGCCTGATCCTGTGATAATCGATGTATCGATTCCATTCGTAAATAGGGCTAAATACAAGCCCCTCGATGTATACAAAGACTTACTTATCCATCACAGAAAGGTTTTTTTTTGAAAATACAATCAATATCACTGCTGAACTACCTGTCATAGTGTCATCCTTGTTAAAACCCCAACCATGCAAATCGTTTCTTTTTTTGAAATTTGATGCAATCCTTCAAACCCTTCTATTCAAAATCTTTTTTTTTTTTGAAATTTGATGCAATCCTTCAAACCCTTCTATTCAAAATCACCTCCTTTATCTGAACATTTGTTCGTTCTTATTAAAAAAAAAAAACAGAAAACTCCATAGCTACACCGTCAAGAGGACAACTTAGATTCTCTCAAAAAAAAGACCCCGCGGGACAATCTTTTCTTCATAAATATTCATTCGTCCTTTTTGTATTCAATTACCGGCCAATAGTCTCGCGATCTGATTATGAACCGTTGACCCAGACTGAAAGATATTCAAACAATAGCTAGTCCTCCTCGACAAAGGAAATGACAAACCCGCAACTGCAAAATGGTATAACGGCAATCAAATTCGAAATGAATTTGCCCCGAAAATGAATTCATCCTTTTTTTTTGTCTCGTCTGAACGGGCCTTTTATTCTTAAGCCGGTTAAAGCCTCCAGAAATCGTGTGTAGTTAAAAAAAGGACATTTCCATGGTTAGTGAAGTGGAATAGTTGCGATAAGAAAAACACACAAAATCACGAAGGATACATGTAAAGCATATTTTCGTGTAAACAAATTTAAGGATTTTGTATAACCCCCGAAAAAGCCCTGAGTTGCGGAATAATTACCCGGTTATTTCAATACAAAGGATCGCAAAGGTATAAGATGTTGTCTTTTTCTTGCCGCCTTTTATGTGAAACTGAATCCTTTTTTTTTCCAAAGAAACAAACCAAAGAAACCCCCATCCCATCCATACCTATATAGCAATCCAATTTAAGAATTACGTCTCCCAGGACATCTTCCGGCTGCCTGCCTGCCGATGTTGTCTTCTTCTTGTTCTTCGTCGTCGTAGTCCTCGTCGCATGCCTCTTTAACTCGTTTGTTTATTTATTTTTTATCTATACCGCCCTCTGTCTCGGAATAAATTGTTTGGCTTGTGGGCACACACACACACACCCACATACGCACATGGAAAGGATTCCTGGGTCGCTCCTTCTATCGTATCTTTTCAGGAACTTAATATGAAAAATATTTTCCTTTGCAGGTTGTTGCGGGGAACACCAGTTTACGATACGAAGAAAATCCTTGGAATCTAGGACATAATCATTGTGAATTGTTTATAAGGATGTTTTCTATAGTGCGCGCACATGTACAATGGGGGCTACATCATCGTATGTGTACTGTATAGGATGAAGATATGCCTCTGGGTGTTAGGCAGTCGTTCCCGTCTCTTTTCTTTTCAGGATTCCAAAATGTTGACTGCTGTTGCGGTGTAGTTTGACAACAGGATAACAACGTTGACATGCTATTAGGCAACATGACGCATTGTCATCAGATGAACTCAGGAAAATAGAAAGTTGAAACAAATCATCCTTTTCGTCTTTCCATCCGGGGGGTGCTGCTTGGGTTGAGCTAAATTTAGGTGAAAAGCGCAGGGCTGTTGTTATAATGACTTGGAATTGGGTTTGATTCGTGCACCGCTGTTGGCAATATGAACTTCAAGTTATTTTATTCCGTTTTATATGTTAATATGTCAATTGGAGTTAGGTTGGGCGGTCTTTGTATATTTCTGGTATGATAAGACAGAGACTGAATGTATAGACATTATGAATATGCCTTCAAAATAAAACCTTAAACCTTCAACGTTAGACGCGCTGCAACTTCAAGAATTAACCATATATCCACAGCAACAGAACCTGTCCTAAAACGTATAGTCCTTATTATACCTTTAATATTCAAAAGACTCTGCATTGTAAAAAACTGGAGAACACCCAACAAATACAAAAAAAAAACTTAAATGAATGGCCCATACAGGCCCTCAAACCTTCAACTTCTACATGCTTTTATGTGTGTGAAATTATATTTTTGGCACAATGGATGGACCTCTTCTTTAAAGCCGATTCCAATCTGAGAAGCTTTTTATAACAGTTTCATGGTTTTGAATTTTTTGAGACTTTCGCAAGAGACTATCAGACATTTCCAAGGATTGATAAAACATGGGACTTGGTACTTTCGGGATTTGAGCTAGAGACTCGTGCTTAGTAGTCCAATGCACTAACCACTATGCAACTGCTAAATAAACGCAAGGCTTCTTTAAGGAGCTCCCGTCGAATATCTCTGCCGGAGATAAGGCAGTCGACCATCCTTTTAGATTCTGGGAACGTTGATGGAATCTCGAGTTCTATCATAGCTATATGGAGCTCTATCATTCGCAACTTTAAAGTCGTTGAAAATATTATTGGTCTCTCGTTGGACCTTTCCAGTATAGTTCGTGCCAATTGAAGTGCTGCAAAAAGACTTCATAAGTTTCCACAGTACTTGGTATTGGATCTCTAATGCGACATTGTTGGGTGTTGTAGAACGAGGGTAGACTCTGATTGGCTTCAACTTGATAATGCCCAGTGGTTGCAACTCTGACTACACATCAAATGTTCTTATTTTTTACGTCAAAGTGGTAACCATCGGGTCCTGGTCTCATCAAACCGGATTTGACTTGCTAATATACTATAGTCACCCTGGTCAGAATGGCGCGGATTGAATACCCGGCCGTCAAAGGCGAACCTAGATAAGCTGCTTCAACATATTCGGACAACAGGTTATCTAGAAATTTGAAGGGTAAGTCAGGCCTCTTTGAACAGAGATGGTGGCGGATGAACCGAAAGGTCAACGGCAGCGCCCCGTGTTGAAAAAATGCCTGGTCGGTTGAAAAAATGCCTGAAGAATGGAACCTCAACATTGTTTGCCAGATCCACAAAAAAGGAGACCCTCTGAACTGCGCCAACTACAGAGGCATAAGTCTGCTCCACATCGCTTACAAGATCCTATCTGCCGTAATATGTGAACGCCTGAAACCGTTTACCAACAACCTGATCGGCCCTTATCAGTGTGGTTTTAGGCCAGGAAAGTCCACAATCGATCAAATTTTCTCACTTCGGCAGATCCTGGCAAAAACCCAAGAAGTCCAAATCGATACCCACCACCTATTTATCGATTTCAAAGCCGCATACGAATGCATTTATAGAGACGAACTATACAGAGCCATGTCTAGTTTCGGTATACCGCCCAAACTCGTCCGTTTGTGTAGGATGACGATGGAGAATTCTCGCTGCACCATCAGGGTCGGAAACAACCTCACCGACAGATTCGAAACCAAAAACGGATTAAGGGAAGGCGATGCGCTGTCATGTGACTTTTTCAATTTGATTCTTGAGAGGATTGTGCAAAACTCCCGAGACAACACCAGAGGCACAATTTTCCAAAAATCGGTGCAACTACTAGCATACGCCGACGATATTGACATCATTGGTAGGACTCAACGTGATGTCATAGCCACGTTTGCTAGTATAGAGAAGGAAGAGGCAAAAATGGGTTTAGCAGTAAATGAGGGTAAGACTAAGTATATGCTGTCAACACGAAAGGAGACACAGCATCGACGAATTGGACAGAACGTCACCAGTGACAAATATAACATTGAGGTAGTACGGGACTTTGTCTACCTCGGCTCCGCTATTAACTCTGACAACACAATCTCGTCAGAAATTAAACGAAGAATTACTCTTGCCAATCGCTGTTTCTTCGGGCTAAGAAGGCAATTTAGTGGTGAAGCCCTCACTCGAACTACTAATGAGATCCTATATAAGACCCTGATCATCCCAGTCCTGCTCTACGGCGCTGAAGCATGGACCGTATAAAAAGCGGATGAAGAAATCCTTGGTCGATTCGAGAGAAAAATTCTTCGAAAAATCTTCGGTCCCGTTTGCGTTGACGGGCTATGGGGACAAAGATTCAACCACGAACTATACGAGCTGTACAGCGACATACCCCTAGTCAAAAAAACTCCGCATTGGACGTTTAAGATGGCTAGGACATGTAGAACGAATGTACACCAATACTCTGGCTAGGAGAGTCTTCGATTCCCAGCCAGACGACGGACGCAGTAGAGGAAGACATTGCCTTATGTGGCGCGCACAAGTAGAAACCGACCTCAACCAACTTGGAGTGAGCAACTGGAGGCAGTTAGCTAAGGACCGGGCTAATTGGAGGGGCATGTTGGTTAAGGCCCGGGTTCATCCCCACAGTAGCGCCATTTAAGTAAGTATGTAAGAAATTTGGACAGCCTTTGTATTTTTAAGCTTTATTGTTAAGTGGGACCTTTCAGACTCGTTACCAAGTCGGTCGTGAGAATTTATGTAAAAGCACCTTTAAATAATTTCTTTGTTCGTGTTTTTTTCTTAAATTTTTAGGGGTGTAAGATTACTTTACCGCCCAGGTGTCGCTGTCTCTTAGTCCGCCCCTACTCCCGCTAAATTGTTCTTTTGCAGATACTTGATATTTCCGTTTCTCTAGGCGACCAACTTGAAGTCTGATTTTCTGTACAATTCTTAGATTCGTCTTATTTGACAGTCGAGCAGTGAAATTGACTCAAACGTGAAAATCATCAGTACCAACGTTAGGCTCATTTAGGATTCAGGATGTTAGTTCATGCTTCGGATCTATGAGCACATGGTCGATTTGGTTGGCGGTTCAACCTGGAGATTGCAGGATGCTTTGCAAATTCGATGTCGCGGAAACCTACACCTGCTTATCAAAGTATTACGCACTGGTACTGCTGTCGAAAAGCATTATTTGTTGTCGTTTTGAGGAGGCTGAGCTTACCAAGCAACCGAGATGTGTTTCTTACCACTTTTTTTTTTTATTAAAGTCCTCAAGTGAGATTTTTACATCGTGTTGCGGACAGGTCATGTAGGTCGTAAATTTCCTCTTTGATAAGAGCTTCCAAGCCTCATTGAAGAAACGGGTGCATATAGGTAATAAGCTGATATTCCAAAACGTTGCTCTGATGACATTGTAAGCCAGGAGATCAAGTTTCGTATGCAGATGCTGGTTTATCCGGCTCGAAGGACCAAACTGTTTTGGGGTTCAAAGTATGGAAATGCAGATTATTGCTTCGATTTGTTCGAGGATTTATTATACGAAAATGAAAATGTGCTGATTACCAAGAAATATTCGAAATGAAGCAGGTTAAGTTCTTAGTGTTGTCTGAAACGTTATAATTTTTATTGTTCCATGTTTTGTACTAGCTTTCCATCGATATTTCAAAGAGCCCTTGTTATAGCAGTTTAAAGTGCAGGATACTTAGCAATTATAAAGCAGTCCTTTCTAAGGCCTTCCTTGGCACCCAATATCTCTTTTTCTGTGATATTCGTGGCTTCTTTACTTACAAATTGACAATGTTTTCGTTTCTAAATGATCGGTATAATCAGGACGCTGAATACGTACCTGGCTTCTATGAGCACATGGTCCGTGTGGTTGGTGTTTCAGTCATCAACTTAACTTTGCTATCTCTGACCTAACCTTCGGAATTTGTATGATCTGCCTTATCTCATCTACAACTGAGAAGACTCTTCCTTTGATGACCCGATGTATGGTCTAGGTACTAGTCAGTCGCCCCATTTCATGCTTTGTGTGCTATCCTATTGACCACTTAACCAAATCACTAACCTAAAACCTAATCTAATCTGATACCATCTTGAAAAGTGCTATTAAGCTCAAGATAACCCAGGTGTGTGAGATTATCATGCAATTTAAAAATCTAATTCCAGACAAAAAATCTACAAAAAAAGGATAATACCATCTAGTCCATACTCGATTCACAAAAAGAAAATGAACTAAGCTTACACAAACACAAAAACCCCTCAAATATAACAGTTATGCAAATTTTTAAAATTTAATCCCTTTTTTACAACAAAGCTTCCTATCCAGATATTCAAAATGCCACCCATTCTGTCCGTTTCATAAGAGCATAAGGCAGACTTAATCACAGCACACAACATACAAAAAACAAGGAAACTTTCTACGATAAAAAAACCCTGCAAACAGACCAGACCCAATCTCCCAGAACCCCATTCAGAGCAGACGAATGGAGCTGGCACAAAACCTCAGCTGCACAGTGCGCCAGCGGTTCTGTTAAAATCACCACAAAAAACCAAGCCAACACAATCTTTGCGACACTTTTTCAACGCCAACGTGTTTGTCGTTGCAGGTTCACTGAGTTTTTGCACTGCAGGAGCAGCAAGACCACCCAGGACGTCCCCCAATCCTGGTAATCGAGTGCAACTCCAGCCAAATGCCGAGTCCATGTGGTGATGTTGTACAACGATGTCAATTACTCTCTTTCGCCGAGGCATCCCTGAACCACACGAACCCGCTGTCAAGAATTATCGACACCCAGGCGTCATCATCAGTGTTGGTGGTGGAGAGCTTCATGGATCACATACCCCCCATCAGGTGGAGCTGAGTCTATATGAAGTTATCGATTCAAAGTCATGAGGCATTTTCGGTCTCAATGGGATGTTAGGCGTTGATCACAAGGCACTTGACAAACTGAAAAGTCGTCCTTTTGTTTTTTTTTTCGTCAGTCTGTCTAGAGTTTATTCACAGGCCACTGATTTGTTGACAGTCTTGCTGGTGGAGCCCATTGTCAGGCCATGTCGTGCGTTGATATGAATTATGTTTTTGCGGCTTCAAGGCATTGTTGAACGAATGTCTGGCAGAAGTTTGAACAAAGTGTCCCCGCAGTGGAACAGCTTCCTTCAAATGACGCCCCTAAGTGAACGCTAATATTGCAGGAGTGGTTCTGGGAAGAGGGTACTTTTCCGCACCACTGCGGGGCGTGTTAGGAAACTTTTGCAGTGCTAATGAATTTTAAATAACCGAAATCAATTGGAGTGAATGTTTGGTGTTGTACGCCTCCTCTAAGACTTTGCAAGGGTCGGGCGGCTTAGGTTCAGCTAATCGACATCATGTAAGGCTGGATGGATTCTACTCGTTTTTCACACATACAGCAGAGTGCACACGCGATTGGGTGGTAGTTTTGAACTTTTGCAACAATTTTCGGAACCAGCAGCAGCACTTTGGGGGTTTTGAACTTTTGCACGTGACTTTTATTCGAAAGTCGATGTGGTGGTAGTGGTGGTAGTGGTTTGGCTCTTCTGGTAGAGCACAAGTTTCTTGTCGTCTGTGTTAGCGATTTGTTGGTTTTGCTTTTGTAGCATGGGCCTGTTATGTGTCGGCGCATTGATTGCGTTTATATTGACTAAGGTTGCGAAATATTGTTAGAAGCCGCTGGGATTTTATTTTTGTAAAATTTTAGGTATTGTCAATCTTACAGCAATTTTGGAGATGTTGAGTGTGAAGAATTAAGAAAACAGGACTTCCCTCAGCGCCTTGCTTAGAAGAATAAAATAACTGTCATTAACGCCTCATACTTAAGTGGCGCTACAGTCCGGGATGAACCTGGCCCTGGGCCCATACAGGACCCAAAACCTAGCTTCTCTATTAATTTGTGTGTCGGAAGTTATATTTTTGAGACCTTGTGCTTAACGCCGACTCCGAACGGGAAATTCGAAAAGGCTCTCATGACAGTTTTATACTCTTGGATGTCTGTCAGACTTTCGGATGAGGTAGGGCAGTGAAATAAAAACTTTTGTTTTGAATCGGAGGAGACATCTTCATTGGCTATACATCCACAAAATGCACCAATAGAACCTTAAAGACGCTTTAACCTTCTTGGAAAAAGCAGCTGAAAACGAGAAAATGAAATATCTATCATTTAAGATCCATACAAAGTCTGAAACCTAGCTTCTCCCGTCAATTGTTGGTACAAAGTTATTATTTTTGCCACGAAGATGAGGACATCTTGCCTAACTCCTAATCCGAACGGACAATTTGTTAAGCTTCTCATGACAGTGTTACTTTGGATGTTTATTAGACTTTTCCAAGAGGCGGAACAGTAAAAAGTCTTAGGTATTGCAATTTTCGGGATTTGAACTAGGGATCCCGATCCCGTTGTCATCACTAAACCATTGCAACCACAAAAAGAAAAAAAAAGGACAAAAACCTCATTGAAGATTATAAGCGGCACCTGAAAATCCTGCGAAGTAGATTGGGTGTGAACTTCTTTGAAAAATCTCTGTAAAGGCGGTTGTATATGAGACCAAGCGAGGACTGTGTCCTTACATTAAGCTACCCCGGGAGATGGTAGTCAACGGTGACTTCTAAGTCCCAGTTAGGATCATCATCACACAAAAGTCGGGTTAATTTTTCAATCTTAATCAGACGCTCTAATAGACTGCACCAAGCATTTACTATTCAATGGGTAACCCAATCTTTGATCAATGTTCTTGGGTTTTACCAAAGGTAGAGATTAGGCTTGCTATCCACCTACAGCTTAATACAATCACGATTGTTGGTTTGTATAATCCTTATGATCCTTGCTGTACTAGGCAATCTTAGGTCAAGATAGTAAATGCTCCTCCCGAAAGTAGAATTTGAAGTTTTCATAGCTCTAAGTGATATGCCGTATATAGGTTTGTACCACATTCTCAAGATCCATGTTGTACAGCAACAGTCCTACTGGATTCTCAGTGTTGATCGACCGTCTATGGTTTGTAATTTTAAAACAAAACAAAAATCGAGTGTTTCATACCATACTCCAAGCACACACGAGGTGGGTAATACCGGCAGAAAAAATTGTATCCATAGACCCCTTTTCATTTTGTTAGTACTTCTATGGAAATTGACCATTACCTTGAGAACTTTTTCACAACTCGCAAGTTCTTGGGTTTGTGTGAGAGTCGATATTGACTGTTCGACTCATCAAACCCGTTAGAGAGCCGAATGACATACAATTTTTTCAGACCTAAAATGGTAAAAACTGAGTTTGGATTCGTTTTCAACCTTGTTCTACCGCCCAAACTCGGTTGAACAATTTCAACTTTTTCTTACCCTCAGTCCCCTCACCAACAAAACCGGTTTTATGCTAGTTTAACTCATCTTGTATGCGGAAGCCCATTCTTTTACCAATTAAACAACAATACGCGGTGCTCCCATGTGGTCCTCTATCTGAGTACTAATCGTGCCCGACGCTGTTTGATTTCGGTGAACAGACGAGAACGGATTTTTCTCTTTTTCGTTACACTTTTTCGTTTCATAAAATCCAATTCAAACCGTCCTAAAAGAAGTTTCACTTCATAGAAGCCAATCAAACAATCACTATTAGTCCCTTCTGCAAGAACTCCAGTGCGAAGATATGCTCTCGTCATTGTAACCAACTCACAAAATCTAACCAAAGCTACACGCTCCACCTATCTGAAAGACTCCAAAATCTGACTACGTCATCCCATATGAAATAATTAGACCACTGATTAATTTTGGTCTTCTTGCAGCCTCTCTCGTCCAATCAAAGTATATATGATCATTTGTCATTTGTATTTACAACCACAAATGTCAGAGGCGTTTCCGATAGCATCTCCTCCTTGCGGAGGAGCCCTCAATGGGTCAACGGCAGCACTCATATGCCAAAATTGGCTACTGACATCGGTATTTTTTCCGGCCCGCTATCCTAGGGTCAAAACAAGGGCCTGGCCCTCCAGGTTGGGGGTTGTGCTTTGGGTAAACTACCCATCCACGGAAAAAAAATATTGTTACGAAGCAACCAATAGCCTCGGAAAGGACTGCTATTATTGTTGACGACCATGCTAAACGAAATAAGGACAACGACGTTCGTATCTGTACCTGGAATGTGAGAACATTAAACAGGTGCAGGAAAACAAGTAGTGGAAGCCCTAAACTGCTACAAAGCGGATATTACTGCCATTCAGGAAATACAATGGGATGGGCCGGGCACAATGAGGATGACAAACTGTGACATCTACTATGGACCGTGTTATAGTGAGCAGAAATAGCGACTATTTGGATGCGGATTTGTTACAAGTGCCAGACTTAGGCAAGAAGTCTTATGTTTCCAAGAAATTGCTGAACGCATTGTAAAAATTTGCATCAAGGCCTAATTCGCTAATAATAACTAAGGATTGCTTCTACGAGCTCCTCGACAAAACCTATGAGCGACTACCAAAGTACGATGTTAAAATCGTGCTGGGAGATTTTAACGCAAAGGTGTGATGTCCTAACCATCTTAAACGTCCCGTACGGAGTTTTTATTTTATTAGGGGCATGTCGCTGCACTGCTCGTATAGTTCTTTGGTGAATCTTCGTCTCCATTTGATACAGTCCATTCAGCGCCGTAGAGCAGGACTGGGATGATCAGGGTCTTATATAGGATCTCTTAGCCTGAAGAAACAGCGATTGGCAAGAGTAATTCTTCGTTCGATTTCTGACGAGATGTTGTTGTCAGAGTTAATAGCGGAGCCGAGGTAGACAAAGTCCCGTACTACCTCAAAGTTATATCTGTCAATGGTGACGTTCTGTCCAATTCGTTGATGTTGTGTGTCCTTTCGTGATGACAGCATATACTTAGACTTACCCTCATTTACTGCTAAACCTATTTTGCTGCTTCCTTCTCTATACTAGCAAACGTGGCTATGACATCACGTTGAGTCCTACCAATGATTTCAATATCGTCAGCGTATGCTATTAGTTGCACCGACTTTTGGAAAATTGTGCCTCTGGTGTTGGCTCGGGAGTTTTACACAATCCTCTCAAGAATCAGATTAAAGAAGTCACATGACAGCGCATCGCCTTCCCTAAATCCTTTTTTGGTATCGAATGTGTCGGTGAGGTCGTTTCCGACCCTGATGGAGCAGCGAGAATTCTACACAAACGGACGAGTTTGGGCGGTATACCAAAACTAGACATGGCTCTGTACAGTTCGTCTCTATAAATACTGTCATATGCGGCTTTGAAATCCATGAATAGGTGGTGGTTATCGATTTGGACTTCTTGAGTTTTTTCCAGGATCTGCCGAAGTGTGAAAATTTGATCGATTGTGGACTTTCCTGGCCTAAAACCACACTGATAAGGGCCAATCAGGTTGTTGGTAAACGGTTTCAGGCGTTCACATATTACGGCAGATATCTTGTAGGCGATGTTGAGGAGACTCAGGCTCTGTAGTTGGCGCAGTTCAGAGTGCTCCTTTTTTGTGGATCTGGCAAACGATGCTGATGTTCCATTCTTCAGGCATACTTTCATCCGACCAGAGTTGGTGAATATTACTTACCAAGTCATCTACGTCAGCTTTATAAAACTCAGCCTGAGAGTCGTCATTTCCGGCGGCCTTATTAAGCTCGGGTGTAGGTATTGCTATCCTAACTTCACTAAATTCATTGCCATTGTTGAATGGTTCGTTCTGCCTGACAGAGGACTGTTTTTCATCATCGCGGTTTCACAGTCTGCAGAAGTGGTTCTTCCATATTCTCAGCATCAGCTGTGTTTCAACTACGATATTACCTTGTTCATCTTGACAGGATTTTGTTCGAGTCTTGTATCCTTGGTTTTGACGTTTTACACTTTGGTAAAACTTGCGAAAATCGTTCCTGAAAGCCGGTGTTCTTCCCTTCTTCTTTGCCTATATACGTCAATGCAAGTTCGCGTGATGTTCAATTTAAGGATGGAATGGCATAGGGTATTTAATTCGTTTCGCACAGAGGATTGTAGCCTTTTCGTATGTTTTTCCTACCTGTTTGTGTGCAGTGGGTATTAATGGGTCAGGGTTTAAGAATTGGAAAATTAGTACGATATGATACAAATAAAATCATAGGTATATATGGCTACAAAAATTGTGTTGAAGAAACTAAGAGAACGTTGTTGGATACCTAAAGGACGACATCTTTTGAAGACGAGGATTTCAAGATGTGTAAAATGCAAGAAATTCCGAGCAAGAGCGCATCACAACATACCTGCCTATAGAAAGGACAACACTTTCCAAGAAATTTGTAACTTCGGCATTTATTTTGTGGGACCTCTTTACTGTTTCAATAGCAAAATGTCAAACACATATCTGATGATCATCACTAGCGCATCTGTTCGTGATGTTCATTCAGACCTGGTGACTTTATAAACCGAAAGCTGCATAATGGCGTTACGACGTTTCATGGCTCGAAAAGGAGTCCCAGCTGCTATATTTTTAGGAAATGCGCAGACCTTTTAACGAGCTGCGTTATAGAGTTGGAGCGAGCCGGCAAGATTTTTGAAAATGACGACTCACAACACATTCTTACTAAAAAGCAGATCAAATGGAAATTCATTATGGAACGTGATCCATGGCGGGGAGGATTTTGGGAGCGACTTATTCCCACGATAAAGAACACACTCAACGTAGTCATAGGAAAGACAATACTAACTTTCGAGCAATTAGAGACGCTCATCACAGAAGCTGAACAAATAGCAAATGCACGACCACTTACGTACGTCTCTAGTGATCCTTAAGATGCAGCCCCATTGACTCCCTCGCACTTCTTACTAATTGCAATAAAATTGTCCAAAGCCTTTGAAGGGTCGAATCATCCAGAGCTTCAAAATATTTGAAAGCAGGGAATGGGGTTTACCAGTATGCTGTGGAAAGGTGGCGTTTTGAGTATATGCAGCTTCTTCGGTCCTTCCATTATAATAACTCTTAACCTTTTATAAAGCTTAACAATGGTGACGTCTTGTTGGACTTCGACTCAGCTTCCCAAGGCTACACTGGAAATTGGCAGTAATTGACAAAATGTTTCTGGTGAGGACGGCAATATAAGGTCATGTGAGATATGATTTATCAGATCAAATAGTCCCACTGGGTTC
Source organism: Rhingia campestris (assembly GCA_932526625.1). Lineage (NCBI taxonomy): Eukaryota > Metazoa > Arthropoda > Insecta > Diptera > Syrphidae > Rhingia > Rhingia campestris. The sequence goes on from OW052182.1 coordinate 193,068,891, forward strand.
TAAGTGTTGATCGACCGCCTATGGTTTGTAATTCTAAACCAACATAAAATTTCTTTTAACAAATTTTTCATATGCCTTCCCTCTGTCTAAAAATTACTTTTGTCTCGATGTAGACAAAAGCTTGCATCTCATGAAAGAATTTACAGCTCTATAATACTGACCCACTCCAATGCCCTCAATCCCAATTATTTAAAAAAAAACAACAATTTCCATCGACCTTGCTAACATAGGAATTTCAAGAAACTCCCAGAAACTAACGACTTAATTTAGGATGTGTAATTTTGTACATGCATCCTGACAACATTTTACTGTCTTCTGTTGTCCATTTTCAACTTGCATGGTACCCATAGCTCGTGATAAATAATTGGCTCAGTTAATTTGTATTTCCTTAGCTCCTAAGCATCACAATGCAACTCTCCTTCGAGTCTTTCTCCATTTTATTTAAGATTTCCGTACGAGTTTTCATTGTAATTGCAATTGCAATTACTATCCCTTTGAACAAACACACTCTCGAAACGATATCATCAAAATGAAACTTTCAGGAATCACAATACGGTTCTGCTTTTGTCTCAGGACAATTATCAAGACACATAACAATAGCTAAGGACAATTATCCGCAATAATGTGACCGTTTGCAGGCAGTTCGACAAAATGCATTTCGCTGCAAATTGGAAAGCTCCTTTTGCTTGAGGCGAAATTAAATCCAAATATCCTTGGAAAATCAGAACATGGACCATTAACAAAGTCGTTGTCAAGTCTCGTAACAACTGAATGCCGTATTCTTTTGCTCATGATATTGGGTGTTTGTAGGAGACGTGTGATTTTAAGGGCAGTCCAATTGGATAATAGATTTGTGATTATGTTTTAAGTTTTAAGGAATGACAGTTTCATAACGTTATATACATGGTGTCAGAAGGTTTTTAAGTAAATTTGTAAACCCTTGCTTTTAGAGCTGACCAGTGATCGATTTTACGAACATACCCCTTGCATTATCCTATAGTCAATATACGTGACGCAGATGGCAACGTATTGAAATGTCAAAATATGTTAAGCTAATGGAGGTACGTATTGAGCGGTTGTCATATGTGCGATTAGGATGCTGGTAACAAAATGGTTTACTTTCTTTGGTCCATGTTTCATCTGACAGGATCATCTCGGCAACTATACGGTTTGTGTCTGGGAGGTATGGGGGCAGTTGAAAATAACATTCTCTGTGTCGTCTTTTTGTTCGGACAATGTTGACAGATTGATTTGGTGTCGTGCCCGAAACTGTGCAGGTATTCCTTAATCCACCATGATTTTTAGAAACTTCATGATATAGAAATTTATATCGCCTGTTTTTTTTTTTTTTAACTCTGACCTGCCTAAGCAGTAATATACACATCGACCTTAAAGATCTATTGTGCTTGCCGTCAGATGTTTTTTTTAAGTTAGTAGCGCTTCTACTGTCCTAATGTAGCTGATAATACTTTCAGTCGAAGATTTTCTTAGTTCTTCGCGACCTAAAAATTCCCTGAAGAAAGATTCCCTTCTCATACCGTAAAGGGCCGGGCATTCACATATGATATGTTCTGCTGTTTCGTCTTCTTCTAGACCTTGTCTGCAGTCCGGTGAGTCGACTAGATGCATTACTAAGTTTTTAATATCGTGCCTGCGAATATTTAGTATCTTATTGACATCTGATTTGAAGGGCTGAATAGCTCCTTTGGCCTGTCTTAGGCCTGGGATGTTTCCCCAGTATGAAAAAACATTTGCTTTGTTCCCAGTTTTGTATGACCAGATTTATGGCTGATTTGGGGATTGCAAAGAAGGGTTCAGGTCCAATGAAGGGGGTTCCCGAACCTTTTCTGGCTAGTTCATCAGCTTTTTCGTTACCTTCAATCCCCTTATGTCCGGGGACCCTACATAGTCTGGTTTTGTTCCTGGAACTGAGTGTTTGGAGGGAGTTGAAGCAGTGCATTACTGATTTGTAGTCAATGATGTATGAGCTAAGGGCTTTTATAGCTGCTTGACTGTCCGTGAATATATGGATGTTTGCGCCTTTGATACCTGAGTTGTATATTAGGTTTGCGCATTCTTTTATCGCATGGAGCTCAGCTTGGAATACACTAGGGTTTTTTCTTGGTCCATGTATGCCAGCTCCTACCCCTGAGTCCATTTTAGAACCATCCGTATACGACTTTAGGCCGTTTAGGCAGTTTGGTAGGTTGTTGCTACACCATGCTTCTCTGGTTGTGATCTCCGTTGAGAATCTTTTGTCTTGTGTCTTTGGTAAGTGGTCTGTAACCGCACAGATCACATCAAGTTCTGGAAGTTCGGATAGAAGTTCAATTAGTTTTAGATGTTCACTAATGTTTAATTCTTCCGCTTGTGTCAAACTTGCTGAGCTGCGAATTGCCACTTTTTTTATATAAATGTGGGGGGTGTTAGTCCTATTAAGGCTTCTATAGCCGCTGTGGGACAGGTACGCATAGCTCCGGTAATGCCCAGACAGGCAAGCCGTTGTACCTTGTTTAATTTATTTATAGTTGTTTTTTGGGTGACTTTGTTCCACCATACTATTGAAGCGTATGTTATAATGGGCCTGACCATGATCGTGTAGATCCAGTGTGTGGTCTTTGGAGAGATTCCCCAGGTTTTACCAGACCTACTTCGGCAAGTGCAGAAAGCTTTGGTTGTCTAGTATTCTTTCCATTGTATTCAGGAAAAACAATGTTAAGCTTATTGGACGGTACGATTTAGGTAGTTCTAACGGTTTGCCTGGTTTGGCGATAAATACCACGTTTACCTCTCTCCAGGTGTGTGGTGTTAACCCCAATTGAAACTAAACCTAAATAAGGCTACCATAGTGGGTAGGAAAAAGTCCAAGCGCTTTTGTATAAGAGCAGGAAAGATTCCGTCTGTCCCTGGTGCCTTGTATGGTTTAAATGAGTTGATCGCCCATTTGACCTTATCCGGAGTGAAAAGTTTGCCGGATAAATTATTTATCCTTTTCAGGCTTATAGGGGGTGAGTCATATATCATGTGTTCATGAAACTCACTTGTGATTGTAGAGCCGGGAAAGTGTACCTGAAGAAGTGTGGTCAACGTTTTTCCCGGTCGCATGTGATTTTTCCGTCAGATTTGACTAGTAATCCCATGCAGTTTGTTTTATCTTTCGAGAGTGCCCTCTGGAGACGCGCCACCACTGGAAGCTCTTCGAGTTGCTCACAGTATTTGCGCCAGGACGCTCTTTTTGATTTTCGCAACTCTATGTTGTATTGGGTAAGTAGAGATTTATATTGGTCCCACTTTCCGGTGCGTTTGGCTTTATTGAAAAGTTTTCTTACTCTTTTACGGAAACTTTCTAGGTTATCGTTCCACCATGGTGTGCACCTCTTTGCCACAGTGCGTTTAACCTTACAGCTATTTGTAAAAGATGAGATGATAATGTCATTTAGTTGACATTGTGCGACTTCCGCTTCAATTACACATGAAGGTACTGGCCAAGTTCCTGTACTGGTCGAGGTGGTATTTCGTCATCTTCAGCAAAGTACGCCGATGCGCATACAATTTTTTGTAGCTCTCGGCCCGTGCGTCTTTCTAAAAGGACAGCCACCAGATCTTTGGTAATGAAACCAGGAATTGGAGAGAATTTTATATCTTTTGCAACTAAAAGAGCTGCCCTTGGTCTAAAATTTCAGGAATAAGTCTATGTGGCCATCTTATATTGGTGCATTGTTCCAGCGGTTTTACCAGCTCTGCATGGAGACTGCTCTTTCTGAATTATAAAATTTTCATTATTATTAAACAGAAGAGGTGCAACCGAACAACTAGCGGGAGCTCTAAGCTGCTACAAAGCAGACATTACTACCATTCAGGACATACTATAAAAAACTGTGACTCTACTCCGGGCTGTGTTACAGTGAGCAGAAACAGCGAATATTCGGATGTGGATTTGTTATATGCGCCAGACTTTGGCAAAAATCCTTTCAAGACATTAGCAAACGCATTGCGTCAAGGCCAAATTCGCCAACATAAGCCTTATATACACTCAAGCTCTAACGAAGGAAATCGATGATGTTCCGAAATACTGCTTTTGAGTGACTACCGCAGTACGATGTTCAAATCCTGCTGGAGGACTTTAACGCAAAGGTAGGAGGAGAAGACATCTTAAGCAGTATTGTTGGAAAACACAGACTACACGATAATACGTCTGGCAACGGACATAGGCTTATTGACTTTGCTGCGGAACGAAATGCCACTACAGGCAGGAAACGGTTTCTTCAACTCGATATTCATAAGGGGACATGTCGGTCTCCAGATCAACAAACAGTTAAACAAATTGATCACATTGCGATGGACAAGAGGCACGCATCCAGTATTTTGGATGCGCAGACATTCCGAGGGGCTAACATCGACTCAGACCACTACCTTGTTGCAGCCAAGTTAATAATACAGATATCTATAACGCCACAATGTCGAAAGACTGCAATCGCAAGAGAACGTCAAGTCATTCGCAGAACGCGTATCTCTTAACCTCTCTATTAACACCATACCACTAGCATCTTATGCCAGAGAACAATGGCAACGATGCCAACAACCCATTAGGTCAGCCCCCTGCAGCAATAAACCCTTGGTTTGATGAAGACTGCCGAAGCACAAAGAAGGGAAGAACGCCGGCATTTCAGAAAAAAGAAAAAAATGAGCAAGAAAGGTGCAACTCCAGCAGAGATGTCCTGGAGTTTTACTCGAGGATAAAACATCAAAGCCAGGGATACAAGGCCTGAACAGAATCCTGTCGAGATGAACAAGGAAAAAAACCCCACAAGTCCAAATCGATACTCACCACCTATTCAACGATTTCAAAGCCGCATACAGCAGCAGTTATAGATACTAACTATAGAGAACCGTATCTAGTTTTAGTATACCGCCCTAACTCATCCTCCTTTTGCCCGACCCATCGCGTCGTGTTTCCTGGTTGCTGTAATGTCTGTATTGTATCATGGTATGTCTTCCGCTGATATTCTAGGTGTAGATATGAACGTATTTATCCTTTTGTCGAAAAGCATGGTCGGCAATCATTTTGAAGGCTCTTGGTTGTTCGTAAAAATCGTCACCACTAAGATATGACATTTCAAGTGTCACCGTCTGTAAGGCTTATGGCGCTTGAGTCGAGATTTTCTCGACTATTAGTGCACAATTTTCACCTTAGCTGCCATTGAAATTTCAACGCCATTTTCTATCTTCAACCGATCGGTAGCGGTAGTATCCACTTAAAATGAATTCAAACATAAAACAGAAAATCAAACTGTACACCTTTTTGGCATTTTAGTATCGAACACTTACCGATCTCATGGATTACATTTAAGGTATTGATTCACAGTCACCTGGAATAGAGAGCCTTCCTGGTACACTTAGGGATACACTTGGCCCCGTTTGATTTAAAATCATCTGCCAATTGCATTGCCACTGAACTCAAACAAACTCAACTCTCTGCCGTTGTTATCATCGTCCTTAGTATACTCGAAAACGAAAAACAAATATAGACACAGGCAGTAAGACAAAGAAGTATAAGAGTGTACCAACATTCCCAAGGGGAAAAGAACTAAAACAAAAGTATCACACCTTCAGGATATCCTGAGGAAGATGTTTTTTTACGACTGCCTTTGTTTCAGTGCATTGTGCAGTATGTATACACATTGTTCATGGGTCTCGACATTTTAACGGCTCTATATACGAAACTTAGACAATTTGCAAGGATCCCGACTAAAAGGAAGATGTAGTAATCCTTATAAGAGGAAAAGTCATCTCATCCCTTCGCAGTTGCTTCATGTTGGTTTTTTTTTTTCGCTTCTTTATATTGCACGCCCCTTACCACCCCCTCAAAAAAAAAGGATACCCTAGGCATGGTGAACCAGCACCCAAACACAGCTACTGAATGTTCTTAAGTGTTATTATAACAGTTATTGTAATTATTTGTGTGTGTATAGTTCACTATACGAGAACACCGAGCGAATAGCTTCAGGTGTATTCCTGTGCTTATTTTTTTTTGGTTGACTTTTCCTTAAAAAAAACAAAATAAGGCGTGAAAAGAAGAAAAAGTCCCTTAAAAATTTAGTGGGATAATAAATGAAGGAAACCCCGTGATTTTCTTTTTGGGTTTCCATGTAGATATGGGCAGACAGGAAAGGATGCCAATTGTCTGTCCTTTTTGTCTATTTGGGTTATCTCGGAGTAAATGTATAAATCCGCAGATTTAAAGGCTCAGTGTATATATGGTGGCTTTTAATCTAAAGGGACAAGTAAAACATTACGCAGGAAAGAAAAAGAAAGGATAATGGTAATAATCTACCTTTGTGCTAGTATTTATAAATTTAAATTGGTTTTTCCTTTTTGTTATCTAAAGCCTTTCTGTCAATTCTTGGACGACAATTATGAGAACTAGAAGGGAAGACCTAGAGTGATGGGTTATCTGAATTTGTGAACATATTTTCCAGATTAAGAATGAGCTGAGCCGAGGTCAGAAACGGGGATTTACTTGGTTTTTATTTATTTACCTACATAACGGGCTCAGTGGCGTGATGGTTAGAGTGATGAACTGCTGCGCAGAAGGTCTGGGTTCGATTTCCAGCCGTAGCAACACCTAAATGCGTTTTCACTGTCCCTCCTATCGTGCTGATCTGACAAATCATCAAGAAAAGCTTTTCTTAACTTAGCCTTTCGGAATCGGCATAAAACAGAGGTCCTGCCATAGTGTAAGTACACACGCCTACAATAGTTGTGAGAAAGCTAGGCACTAGGAATGCTAGGCCCTACTAATAAGCCTGTTGCGCCAATATTTTGTATTTTTTTTGTACCTTGCGGACCCGTTACGGAAGGGTTTATGCATGAGATATAAGTTTTCAACCATCTAAGCTTCTAGGCATGCATCGCGGGGATCATGGTAAAAGTCCTCTTGGGTAGATTATTACTCTCCATTCGCTTAATGAAGTCAAAACGAAGCAGTCGCCGTGTTTGTAGCTTTTAGACTATATCTACCCACATTCTCCATTGTCAACCTGCACAGACGGAACAGTTTGGGCGGTATACCAAAACTAGACATGGCTCTGTACAGTTCGTCTCTATAAATGCTGTCATATGCGTCTTTGAAATCGATGAATAGGTGGTGGGTATCGATTTGGACTTCTTGAGTTTTTTCCAGGATCTGCCGAAGTGTGAAAATTTGATCGGTTGTGGACTTTCCTGGCCTAAAACCACACTAATAAGGGCCGATCAGGTTGTTGGTAAACGGTTTCAGGCGTTCACATATTACGGCAGAAAGGATCTTTTAGGCGATGTTGAGGAGACTTATGCCTCTGATGCAGTGGTAACATTCTTCAGGCATACTTTCATTCGACAAAATTAAGCTGTCATTTCCGGAAGCCTTGTCAAGCTTAAGTATAGATATTGCTTTCCTAACTTCAATTAGGTCGGGTGGTTAGTAGTTTTCTCCAATGTTGAATTTTTCGTTCTGCAGCGGAATATTGCTCGTCATTGCCGTTTATCTGCAGATATGGGCCCTTCATATCCTTCGCATTGAATGTGTTTCAAGTACATAATTTCCTTGTTTATCTTGACAGAATTCCGTTCGAGCCTTGTATCCTTGGCTTTCACGTTTAACACTTTAGTAAAACTTGCGAATATCATTCCTGGAGTGGCACCTTTCTATATTCTCGATCCCGCGCTTTTCTTGCTGTTTTTTATTTTTTCTGAAAAAGCCGGTATTCTTCAATTCCTCTCTGCCTATATAGAACCTAATGGCAGCTTTCGCCGTCACCTGCAGCTTAGTCTTGTAGTCACTGTTCTTGGCTGCGAGCATCTGTCGGTATTACTCATCAAACCAAGGGGTTCTTACCTAACATCAGTTGCGGCTGATATCGCTTGTTGACATCGCTGTCGAGAGGTTAAGGTATAGGCGTTGCGCGAAGCCCTTGGCAGTCACTTGCGATTGCAGTCTTTCGACATAAAATATTTTCACAGTATTTTTGGTTTGTTGTGGCGTGGTGGATATTCGCATCCTTACCTTGGCTGCAACAAGTTAGTGGTCCGAGTCAATGTTAGCCCCTTTGGAATGTTCGGACATCCAAAATACTGGATGCGTGCCTCTTGTCTATCGCAATGTGATCAATTTGTTTGACTGTTCGTTGATCTGGAGACCGCCATGTGCCCTTATGGATATCGAGGTGATTAAACCGTGTACTGGCTATAGTGGCATTTCGTTCCACGCGAAGTAAATCAGCCTAATTCCATGGCTAGATATGTTGTCCTGTAGGCTGTGTTTTCCGAAAATACTGGTCAAGATGTCTTCTCCTTCTACATTTGCGTTAAAATCTACAAGCACTCATATAAGTCTTATGTTGATGAATTTGGCCTTGATGAAATTTGCTGCAATGCTTTCGCTTATGTCATGAAAATTTAAGACTTCTTGACTTAGTCTGGCACTTATAAAGAATCCACATCCGAATAGTCGCTTTAACACGTTCCATAGTAGATATTACAGTTTTTCGTTCTCTTTTTTGCTGGGCCCATCCCATTGTATTTCCTGAGTACCAGTAATGTCTGCTTTGTAGCAGCTTAGGGCTTCCAGTAGTTATTCGTCTGCAACTCTCCTGTAAAATATTCCCACGTGGAGATACTAAAGTTGTTGTCGTGTTTTCATTTAGGGCGGTCATCAAAAACAAAAACAGTCCTTTTGGTTCATTCGCCATCACCTTTATTCGTGTTGCACCTGTTGTCGGAATATGTCGAAGCAGCTGATCCAGGTTCGCCAGAGGACAGTAGGCCGGATATTCCGTCATTGCATTACAAAACATTAGGTGATGAATGCTGTCATATGCGTCCTTAAAGTCGATGAAAAGATTATTGGTCTCGACTTAAAATTCATTGGTGACCTGACCCGTTTTTTATTTGTTATTTAGGAGCAACCCGAGATGATGATTGAAGTTATTTATTGACTCCGTTCTTGTACTATTGTGCAAGTTCTTGTCCATTGTTTGCTTATTCTGTAACAAGACGAATTTTGGTATTGTGTTGTTTGTATCTTTGTTAGATGAACTGAAACTACGTGTCTTGTCGGTTGTTGGAATGCAAAGCATCCATGGATGATTTCTTTAAGCTTCTCTGTAATTAAGAGACAGATCTACAAGTCTTAGCTATACCAAATGTTGCAGCTTTGAATTAAGGAAAGAATCGCCTAAAAGACGGATTGCAAGTCTTTGGATAGAATCCAGTAAGATCAAAGTATGTTTCTGGGCTGAACTCCAAACATGGAAAAAGTATTCAAGACCTGGTTCTACTTGGGCTTTATGCAGTAGAGAAAGCTGGGCTGCTGATTTGGCAATAGAGGTTACATGTTGATCATTTGACCCAATTGCGATGCCTAGAAGATGAATGAATTCTTCTGATTTAAGGGCTATATTCTCCATTTTGATTTGCGGAACTGTAGAAAGAATATGTGCAGTGGAGTATACATTTTGATGAGTTGAGAGTTTGTGATAGAATAAAACCTTGAGGTACCCCAGCGTTTAAAGAGAATCTGTCTGAGGAAATGCCATCCCTAACTACACGAAAAGACCTGTATTTAAGAAAGTTGTTCATCCAGCCGCACAGTATTTGTGAAAGTCCGTATGCCGTCAATTTGGCTAGCAAAGCCCTGTTCCAAACTCGATCAAAAACCTTGAAAATCTTCAGGACAACAGCTCTCGATTTTGCATGATTTTCCATTGTAGATGTCCATAGATGGGTTAGATAACTAAGCAGGTTTCCAGTTGCGCATTATGATGAACTCGTAAACCAGGCAATTGAGTCCTTTTCAACATGTCTTCTTCTTCAGTCCATTCGTTCTACATGTCCTAGCCGTCTTAAACGTCCATTGCGGAGTTTTTTGACTAGGGGTATGTCGCTGTACAGCTCGTATAGTTCTTGGTTGAATATTCGTCTCGATAGCCCGTCAACTCAAACAGGACCGAAGATTTTTCGAAGAATTTTTCTCTCGAATCGACCAAGGATTTCTTCATCTGCTCTTGATACGGTCCATGCTTCAGCACCGTAGAGCAGGACTAGGATAATCAGGGTCTTATATTGGATCTCCTTAGTAGTTTGAGTGAGGGCTTTACTACTAAATTGCCTTCTTAGCCCGAAGAAACAGCGATTGGCAAGAGTAATTCTTCGTTTGATTTTTGACGAGATGTTGTTGTCAGAGTTAATAGCGGAGCCAAGGTAGACAAAGTCCCGTACTACCTCAAAGTTATATCTGTCAATGGTGAGGTTCTGTCGAATTCGTCAATGTTATGGGTCCTTTCGTGTTGACAGCATATACTCAGTCTTACCCTCATTTACTGCTAAACCCATTTTTTTCAACATGTACCAACATCTTATTTTCGGAAGCTCATTTGCATCTCAATGGACACGTGAATAAACAGAACTACAGCTTCTGGAGTACAAGGAATTCTAAACGCAAACATCAGAAAGAGATTAATTCTGCTGCAATGTCAAGGCGGGGAGTTATACGCCCTTAACTTTTGACGATGAATGGGGACCTGCAGTTACAGTGAATTCAGAGCCTTTTATGAAGGTGTTAGCAACCTCTTGGTACGTGAATTGCAAAACTTACCTGGCTATAACCAAAGAACAGTACGGAGCAAAGTCTCTGTCAGGAGTTCTTGTATTGTTTTCCAGGCAAATTGTTCTCCATGAGAGGTGATATAAATTGGCCTCCAAGCAGTCCTGATTTAACCCCAATGGACTTTGTCCTTTAGGGTACTTAATCGATCCTTTAAATATAAACATTCTTTTGAGACACCTTGTGCAACCCGATCTGTAAGGGTTTCCCATAAAGTTACAGTTTAAGGATATTTATAGAATCATTCACCAGACGACACAAAAGTTTGGTTGTAATGATGGCCACGTAATGCCAAAATCAGGTGTATGGTTATATATTTCACACTTTTTGTATCCCTAGAGGCCAAGGAAGCTGTTTTTTACCCGTTTTTTAACATAAGTCTTCCAGTTAAATTTCCTTACCAAACCTAGGTTTCTGACTAAGTTTACAAGATTTGCAGACTTGCAGGTTACAGGTCGGTGTTCTCTTCTCAGAAAGTGCAAACGTCACAAGAAAAGACAATGGCATCCACTTCCCTAGACAATATACCATTAGGACGATCCCAGAACGTCTATCCCAATGACTATGAGCGACTTAAATCCATCCCTAATGACAACTCCCCACACGTATTAAAAACGAACTACAACCGTTTATTACGTGAATATGAGCAATCTCCATCAATTATCATTTAATACCATCACACTGCTCTCCTGCAAGGATGATAAATGAAACGCTAAATTACAGTCTCGCTCCGAGTAGCACTCCCAAAGAACGCGTTTTCTTGTATCTTTCACGATATTGCCACTTCTAGCCCGCACCCCCCCCCCCCCCCATTTCCTAATAAGATATTTCATTATTTGTCCATTAGTCAATGCCTTACAGCCCCCGAGAAATAACCCCAAGGTGGAAACGCCTTATATACTTGCACACGAACCACCCAAGGTATAGCCATTGTGCTGTGAGACAGTGCAACATGGAATCCATTGCCAGTGCAATTGTGTAAAATATCTCAAATGACTAATGACAGGAATATCATCCAACATGACGTTTCCACTCATACACAGAGTAGCTCATTCACCTTGGTCCTTTTGGAGGTCCATGTACATCCATCTGTGTGTATATGTGTGTGATATAACAAATTAAAATGTTTTCCATTGTTTTTCGATACAAAAAAGCTGAATGTGTACGGGAACAGTGACGAGTCATTGTGAACAAGTCCCAAGTGGACAAGGGCATCATCCTGTCGGGACGTGGCATAGCTGCTGGCGGCCAAATACTGTTGTTTAGTACTCACTGTGAATAAGTTTTATTCTCGTTAATCATCACATCAGAGGCGTTACATAGTAGCCCCGGGGTTTCGAACTGAGTGTGTATATGGGGACGAATTATGGGGATACAGACAATGGGGTGGTGTTACATTTTATTTTATCAAAGCTAAAAAATAACAGTAATGGGAAAGCGAATATAATGTTGTTTTGCTGAAGTTGTGTTATTTCAAGAATTTTGTTTATTATTGTCCTGCCTTTATGTGTGCAGAGTGCTAGAGTGATGTCATAATATGAAAGTGTCATCGTTTTTGCAAATGGCTTCTAATGTCATTGCGCTTTGACATTTACGGTGTAGATGGATGGAGCATCAAGCTTACAACAGCAATGGTACTGCTTATTGGACCAATTCTCAGTCTGTTCTTAATTCTGTTCTAAGACTTCACCAAACTTCTTCTTTTGGGGCTTTTAAAAGTCTCGCATTTACTACAACAAAACACAAACCTTGCAAGACTTGAAAGCCAACCACATATCTTGCGAGGATTCCTAGTACAATAAGGAGCACCAGATTAAAGGCAAACAGGTGGTCTACCGGTGCTTAAGGATAGTGATGCGATTACATGAGGACACAAGCGTTCTCACTCTAGCCTCGGAAAGGACTGATATTATTGTTGACGACCATGCTAAACGAAAAAAGTACAACGACGTTCGTATCTGCACCTGGAATGTGAGAACATTAAACAGGAGAGGTGCAGGCGAACTACTAGCGGAAGCCCTAAACTGCTACAAATCAGACATTACTGCCATCCAGGAAATACGATGGGATAGGCCGGGCAAAAAGAGGACGAAAAACTTTGACATCTACTATGGACCGTGTGATAGTGAGCATAAACAGCGACTATATGGATGCGGATTTGTTATAAGTGCCAGACTTTGGCAAGAAGTCTTATGTTTCCAAGACATTAGCGAACGCATTGTAACAATCCGCATCAAGGCCAAATTCGCCAACATAAGCATTATATGTGCTCATGCTCCGACGGAGGAAAAATATGGTATGAGCGACTACCAAAGTACGATGTTAAAATCGTGCTGGGAGATTTTAACGCAAAGGTAGGAAGAGAAGACATCTTTAGCAGTACTGTCAGAAAATAAAGCCCACACGACAACACGTCTGGTAACGGACTTAGGCTAATTGACTTTGCTATGGAACGAAATGCCACTATAGCCAGCACACGGTTTCCTCACATAGATATCCACAAGGGGACATGGCGGTCTCCAGATCAACAAACGGTTGACCGATAGACAGGAGGCACGCATGAGAAAACATGCGCATTTTGGATGTCCGGACATTCCTAGGGGCTAACATCGACCACTACCTTGTTGCAGCCAAGGTAAGAATGTGGATATCCACCAAAACTAACCAGAAATACTGTTAAAAAAATTAACTTCGATAGAGTGCAATCGCAAGAGACGGCTTAGGCTCTTTAGGCAAAGAAGAAGGGCAAAGAAGAGGGGAAGAACACCGGCTTTTCAGAAAGAAGAAAAAAGGCAAGAAAAACACGCGATCAAGGTTATAGAGATGTTCCACTCCATCAGGAACGATGTTCGCAAGTTTTACCAAAGTCCAAAACGTCAGAGACAAGGATACAAGGCTCGGAGAGAATCCTGTCGCGATGAACAAGGAAATATCGTAGTTGAGACACAGTCGATGCTGTGGATATGGAAGAACTACTTCTACAGACTGTTAAACGGCGATGACGAACAATATTCCGCTGTCAGGCAGAACGAATCATTTAATATTGGCTACGACAGCGAAAACTGCCAACCACCCGACCTTCAAGCTTAATAAGGCCTCCGGAAATGACGGCCTTCACGCTGAGCTTTATAAAGTTGGCGGTAAGTAATATCCACCAACTCATAAGACAAATCTGGTCTAACAAAAACATGCCAAAAGGAGACCCTCTGAACTGCACCAACTTCTGAAGCAAAAGTCTCCTCAACATCGCCTTCAAGATCCTTTCTGCCGTAATATGTGAACGCCTTAAACCGTTTACCAACAACCTGATCGGCCCTTATCAGTGTTGTCTTAGGCCAGGAAAGTCCACAACCGATCCAATTTTTACACTTCGGCAGATCCTATGGAAAAAACCCAAGAAGTTCAAATCGATACCCACCACCTATTCATCGATTTCAAAGCCTCATATGACAGCATTTATAGAGACGAACTATACACAGCCATGTCTAGTTTTGGTATACCGCCCAAACTCGTCCGTTTGTGTAGGATGACGATAGAGAATTCTCGCTGCTCCATCAGGGTCGGAAACGACCTCACCGACACATTCGATACCAAAAAAGGATTTAGGCATTTAGGCAAGGCGATGCGCTGTCTTGTGACTTCTTTAACTTGATTCTTGAGAGGATTGTGCAAAACTTCAAAGCCAACACCAGAGGCACAATTTTCCAAAAATCGGTGCAACTACTAGCATACGCCGACGATATTGACATCATTGGTAGGACTCAACGTGATGTCATAGCCACGTTTGCTAGTATAGAGAAGGAAGCGGCAAAAATGGGTTTAACAGTGAATGAGGGCAATACTGAGTATATGCTGTCAACACGAAAAGATACGCAACATCGACGAATTGGACAGAACGCCACCATTGACAGATATAACTTTGAGGCTCCGATATTTACTCTGACAACAACATCTCGTCAAAAATCAAACGAAGAATTACTCTTGCCAATCGCTGTTTCTTCGGGCTAAGAAGGCAATTTAGAAGTAAAGCCCTCACTCGAACTACTAAGGAGATCCTATATAAGACCCTGATCATCCCAGTCCTGCTCTACGGCGCTGAAGGATGGACCGTATCATAAGCGGATGAAGAAATCCTTGGTCGATTCGAGAGAAAAATTCTTCGGAAAATCTTCGGTCCCGTTTGCGTTGACGGGCTATGGAGACGAAGATTCAACCACGAACTATACGAGCTGTACAGCGACATACCTCTGGTCAAAAAAATCCGCATTGGACGTTTAAGATGGCTAGGACATGTAGAACGAATGGCGCCAATAATCCGGCTCGCAGAGTCTTCGATTCTTAGCCAGACGTCGGGCGCAGTAGAGGAAGACCTCGCCTTAAGTGGTGCGCACAAGTAGAAACCGACCTCAACCAACTTGGAGGGCGCAACTGGAGGCAGTTAGCTAAGGACCAGGCTAATTGGAGAGGCATCTTGGTTGAGGCCCAGGTTCATCCCGGACTGTAGCGCCACTTAAGTAAGTAAGTAAGGGTGGTCTTACTTGAGCTCAAAAGAAGCTGCCAGGTTGAGAGAGGTTTCAGTCTTATTTGAACGACTCATTGGATGAAAATCCAAAAAAACATCAAAGATGTCCGAAATGACAACAATGTCCATTTTTTGCATGTCAAGTTCTCCTATGCCCAAAGTTAAATGCAAACAATTCTACAAACTCCCAAAGGAAATACTTTTGGTCATTTGGCAACTTGATCCGACGCTGATTTAGAATGGCATTCCAGCTGTCAGCTCTTTGAAAAAATCGATCAGTTACACGCTACCAGATTGAAGCGTGTTCAACGAAAAAACAACAACGACGTTCGTACCTGGAATTTGTGAACATTAACTAAGAGGTGAAACCGATCAATAAGCAGAAGCTCTAAACTATTCCGAAGTAGACATTACTGCCGTTCAGGAAATAGATTAAAATATGCGATTAAAACTATGACTACGCAGATGTGGATTTGTTAAAAGTGCCAGACTTGAGGAAGAAGTCTTATGAATTACCAAATGCAAAGGATGATGTTGCGAAAGACTGGTTCTTCGAGCTCCTGGACATATTGCTGGGATATTTGAACGCGAAGGTAGGCTACGAAGATATTTTTAGCAGTATTACTCAAAAACACAGCCTACACGACAATGAGTCTGACAACGGACGCATGCTAATTATTTTCTCTGCGGAACGAAGTAAGACACCTCTGGTTTGTTAAGGACGGCGATAGATGGTCGCAACCAAAAATGAAGCCTTCAAGGGCATAGCTGCAGGTAAAAGCGTGAGGTGCCATTGAGCTTTATAGTGAATGAAGGAAAAAAAGAACACCGGTTTTTCAGGAAGAAGAAAAAAGAGAAATAAAGATCCAAGCTGTAGAGAGTTTCCTCTCCAGAAATGATGTTCTTATGTTTAAAAAGTCAACAGAAGGGATACAAGCTCCAAACAGGATCACGTGCAGATGAACAAGAAAAAATCGTAGTTGTGTTGAGAATATGGAAGAATCCCTTCTGCAGACTGGTCGATGACCAACAATCTTCCGCTGTCAGGTAGAAGTAACTTTTTAATTTTGGCGATTATAGGGAAAACTAACAGCCACCCGGCCTAAGTGAAGTGAGGATAGCAATATCTAGACGTAAGCTTAACAACTGGCTGGTGGAAAAAATGGCTCCCTGTCGAGATATACAGTGTG
The DNA here is from genome assembly GCA_932526625.1 of Rhingia campestris. Taxonomy (NCBI): domain Eukaryota; kingdom Metazoa; phylum Arthropoda; class Insecta; order Diptera; family Syrphidae; genus Rhingia; species Rhingia campestris. Next base: position 193,085,245 of record OW052182.1, read on the forward strand.
ACCCATAAGTCTCTTTCCTATGGAAAAATGTTAACAATTTTTTTTCTTATAGATAATTTTGATTTTTTTTTGTGTCAGATGTTTCAGACATTTTTGAAATTAGCCGGTCACAATCAACGTGTTTACCGGCAATTTTATGGCGTTAGGAATGTTCCAAAAGCACCCACTATTCGTGCTTTAGTGGTCAAATTGGAGCAATATGGGAACGTTGTAGATGTCAGTCGTTCGGGAAGGCTTCGTTTCTGACGATCGATCGAAAATATTCAGGTCGTTAGGGAAAGTATTGCAACCGATCCTGAAATATCAAAACGACGACGTTCAACACAGTTAGGAATACCGCGTAGGAGATTCATCGGATTTTTTGGAAAGATCTGGACCTATACCCATACAAGATAAAGTTGGTCCAACAATTCAATCCTGGTGACGCAGAAAAACGTCTGGAGTACAGCAGAACTTTCCAAAATATCGTCGAGAATGACAAAGAATTTTCGAAAAATTGTATGATGACCGGCGAGGCACATTTTCATCTGAGTGGGTTTGTGAACCTAGAATCCAAAAAATCTGTATCAACGTCCCTTACACTCACGAAAAATTGTATGATGACCGGCGAGGCACATTTTTATCTGAGTGGGTTTGTGAACCCAGAATCCAAAAAATCTGTATCAACGTCCCTTACACTCACTTCGTGTTACTTTTTGGTATGGAATAACATCGCGTAAGATTTATGTGCCCTATTTCCTTGAAAATGATGCGGGTGCGTTACGGTCAATGGGTGCCGCTACAAAATGCTGAGTTTTGGTGGAATCTTCGTCTCCATAGCCCGTCAAGGCAAACGGGACTGAAGTTTTTTCGAAGAATTTTCCTCTCGAATCGACCAAGGATTTCTTCATCCGATTTTGATACGGTCCATGCTTCAGCGCCGTAGAGCAGGACTGGGATGATAAGGGTCTTATATAGGATTTCCTTAGTAGTTCGAGTGAGGGCTATTCTACTAACTTACCTTCTTAGCCCGAAGAAATAGCTGTTGGAAAGAGTAATTCTTCGTTTAATTTCTGACGAGATGTTGTTGTCAGAGTTAAAAGCGGAGCCGAGGTAGACAAAGTCCCGTTTTACCTCAAAGTTATATCTGTCAATGGTGACGTTCTATCCGATTTGTCGATGTTGTGTGTCCTTTCTTGTTGACAGAATATACTCAGTCATACCCTCATTTACTGCTAAATCCATTTTGGCAGCTTCCTTCTCTATACTAGCAAACGTAACTATGACATCACGTTGAGTCCTACCAATGATGTTAAAATCGTCGGCGTATGCTAGTGGTTGCACCGATTTTTTGGAAGATTCTGAATCTCGAGATTGTCGAGCCAACACCAGATCCTCTGAAGAATCAAATTAAACACGTCACATGGCATCGCATTGCCTAAATCATTTTTTGGTATCGAGTGTGTCCTTAAAGTCGTTCTCCATCGTCATCCTGCACAGACGGTATAGTCTGCCCCCAGTTTGTTCATGGGCACCTACTGGACGCTTCCTGGTAGTAGGTAGAGGGAGCCGCCGCAGTAAAGCGAAGTTTCGTTCATTCGTTACTAAGCTATCTGCGGCGAATGAGACCATAGCAGTAGTAGTAGTGACTTAGTAACTTGAGATTCCGGACTGGGTTTGTTAAGGAACCCATAAGGAAGATCGTGTGGAGTCCGACCAGAGACTATAGTTTGGTACCACGGAAATCAGGAGCTCCTAAGACTTGTCTTAGCCCAATTTTGAGGTAGGCTCCCTTGTGGGAGCGTATAGTTGGGTTTAGAATACATGAGGTGCAGATAGACCTCGGTACTTACCAAGGATAAAGTTCGTGCTTAACAAATGATTTTCGAAATGCACTGATATAGAGTGTCCCTATGTTGAGGGTGTTACCCAACACTTTTCTATGGTTCTGATATGTTGGTAGGGTCACAGTGAAATAACAGCTGTAATGGCTAGGTGTTCACGTTAAGCATACTTTACATTATCTACTGTCCGGTACTACTGTTTTTTTCTTGGTATTTTAGTGTTCAATGATATTTTTATACTTCTTTGCAATTTTCCCTTTAAAAACAAAACAAACCCGCCATCTTTCTCTACCAATACCCAACATAATATTTATATATTAACTACCTATTGACCTATATCCCACATGTCATTTGGAAGCGGGAGCAGTAAGATAAAAAAAAGGAAAACATACCACCTCACTCACAGCCATAAATTTTGCAAATTTCTCAACCATCAATATCCTTTATTCCCTCCATTACATGCGTACACAACTACATCAGATGTTCATTAAGATGTAAGGCATTCGAAACTCCATTAAACTGCTTGAAAGGTTACCCCGGCATGGTGGATTGGGGGTTGTAACGAAACCAATTAAACTCCCACTCTGTAGTAGGATGGGGCCACAAAATGAACCCTTCACCTTCACTCACATCACACCCCTTACCACATATATCTCATAATGGGTAAAATGATTTAAAACAATTTAAATGTCCATAAAAATATTTATTACCACCCTATGGAAGGGTATCGTAAAAACGCAATTACTTCATAACTACGCGCGTTATCCTTGTTCGTGCGTGCGTGTATGACTGAAAAACGATTTGCCACGTTGTTGGTATCACTTTTTCGTGCCGACGAAACTGCACATCGCGGATACGTTCATGTGGGTATTGTGGGTTCTACCTCACGTAGTTTCTATTAAATTTTCACGACCCACTCCTTGGGGATTGTAGTTTAACAACGAAAAAAGCGGTTGAACAAAAAAGGATATTACATCGCCCGAATGAACATTTACTTATGAGGGACATTCGCATCAACCACGACTCCAAAGGAATCTGACGGCGCACAACATCACTTGTCGTGTTAATTTCGAAGGTTTGCTTTTCTTTTAGGAAAAGAGAGCATCATGTCGGTTGTTACGAAAAAAAAGGATTACAGAAGTTCCTACTCAAGAGGTGATTTTGGTTGAATTTCTTAAAATACAGACAGGAATGGGTTCAAAAACCGCCCAAAATCAACAAGCAGTAAGAATACTTACTTTACTGACGGGTCTCCCGACTTTTCCATCTCCAAATGCAAATCTAAGCTAAATCAGTGATCACCCATTCAAAATGAGGTATTTCGCTATTTTTAAGAAAAACATGACTTTTCCATCACCCCCAAACCTGGAGGGCCAGACCCATGTGTTTACCTGAGTACAACAAGCCGCATATTTCGAGCCAGCTACTCTGACCAGGCTTTTTATAGTGTTCCTGTCCTGTCATTAATATTAGGATTCAACGGCCCAGACAGCGCCTCGCAGCAAACTTCTGGATTTATTATATCTGCGAGTTATATGGAGTTACAGCTTAGACCTTCATCTATAGCCTTAGGAGACATATCCCCTAAGGCTATAGATGAAGGTCTAAACTTAATCGTTGAAATACACATGAAAAATCGGATTTTTTCGATAGTTTTGCGAAAAAAAAATATTTTTTCATAACCAACACTTTAAACAGCTATATGTCCCAAGGCTCCACAGGAAGTTCTAAGCCTAATCTGTGATCATCCTTAAAAAAAAGAGATTTTCGGAAATTTTTGAAAAAAATTATTTTTTCCACCGAAATTTTAAAACTTTACTCCAGATGAAGATCTGAGCTTAATCCTTGTTCACCGAAAAATTGGATTCTTCGATATTTCTGGGAAAAAAACTATTTTTGCATCACCAAAATCAAAACACCAAAATGGAAATCTTACTCCGTGATCACCTACGAAATTTATGAGTTTTTTTTGAGTTTTTAGAATATTCAAGGATTTTCCAAAAATAAGATCAGAAAGTGATCGGTGGTCGGTTTCTATTCATACCTAAGAACGGTGTGTAGAGAGACCCATTTGTGAAGGTCTGCAAAATTATGCTGAAGTTGGTATAAGTTTCCTCCGGGTATATATAGTTTGACTGGAAGGCCATCATTAGCGATCGCATTGTAACAATCCGCATCAAGGCTAAATTCGCCAATATAAGCCTTATACGCGCTCACGCTCAGATGGAGCAAAATGATGATATAACCAAGGATTGCTTCTACGAGCTCCTTGACAAAACCTGGCAGCGACTACCAAGGTACGATATTAAAATCGTGCTGGAAAATTTTAGGAAGGCAGGAAGTGAAGACATATTTAGCAGTATTGTCGCAAAAGAAAGCCTATACAGCAACACGTCTGGCAACGGAATTAGGCTAATTGAAATTCCACTATAGCCGGTTATTTCACCTCGATATCCATAAGGGGACATGGCGGTCTCCAGATCAACAAACGGTTGACCGTTCACATTGCGATAGACAGGAGGCACGCATTCAACATTTTGGATGTCCGGACATTGCGAGAGGCTAACATCGACCACTACCTTGTTGCAGCCAAGGTAAGAATGCGGATATCCACCACAACACATTTAACCAGAAATACTGTGAAAAAATTTTATTTCGAAAGACTGCAATCGCAAGAGACCGCCAAGGTCTCTATTGTCGACCCTCTGAACTGCGCCAACTACAGAGGCATACGTCTCCTCAACATCGCCTACAAGGTCCTATCTGCCGAAATATGTGAACGCCTGAAACCGTTTACCAACAACCTGATCGGCCCTTATCAGTGTGTTTTTAGGCCAGGAAAGTCCACAACCGATCAAATTTTCACACTTCGACAGATCCTGGAAAAAAAAACCAAGAAGTCCAAATCGATAACCACCACCCATTCATGGATTTCAAAGCCGCATACGATAGCATTTATAGAGACGAACTGTACAGAGCCATGTCTAGTTTTGGTATACCGCCTAAACTCGTTCGTTTGTGTAGGATGGCGATGGAAAATTCTCGCTGCACCATCAGGGTCGGAAACGACCTCACCGACACATTCGATACCAAAAAAGGATTTAGGCAAGGCAATGCGCTGTCATGTGACTTCTTCATATGATTCTTGAGAGGATTGTGCAAAACTCCCGAGCCAACACCAGAGGCACAGTTTTCGAAAAATCGGTGCAACTACTAGCATAAACCGACAATATTGACATCATTGGTAGGACTAAACGTGATGTCATAGCCACGTTTGCTAGTTTAGAGAAGGAAGCGGCAAAAATGGGTTTAACAGACAATGAGGGCAAGACTAAGTATATGCTGTCAACACGAAAGGACACACAACATCGACGAATTGGACAGAAGGTCACCATTGACAGATATAACTTTGAGGTAGTACGGGACTTTGTCTACCTCGGCTCAGCTATTAACTCTGACAACAACATCTCTTCAGAAATCAAACGAAGAATTACTCTTGCCAATCGCTTTTTCTTCGGGCTAAGAAGGCAATTTAGTAGTAAAGCCCTCACTCGAACTACCAAGGAGATCATCCAAGTCCTGCTCTACGGCGCTGAAGCATGGACCGTATCAAAAGCGAGAGAAAAATTCTTCGAAAAATCTTCGGTCCCATTTGCGTTGACGGGCTACGGAGACAAAGAGTCAACCACGAACTATACGAGCTGTACAGCGACATACCCCTGGTCAAAAAACTCCGCATTGGACGTCTAAGATGGCTAGGACATGTAGAACGAGGCACAAGTAGAAACCGACGTCAACTAACTTGGAGTGCGCAACTGGAGGCAGTTAGCTAAGGATCGGGCTAATTGGAGAGGCATGTTGGTTGAGGCCCAGGTTCATCCCGGACTGTAGCGCCACTTAAGTAAGTAAGTATATGATCTGTACAGCGATATATACCCTTAGACTACGTATTTCACGTTTAAAATGGCTGGGATTGAATTGACACCAATAGTCTGGTTCACAGAGTCTTTGGGGGGTCTCGCCTTAAGTGGCGCCCATGAAGCAGTTTGGAAATTGATCCTAATTTTCATCGAATAATCATCTTCAGCGATGTGGCCCATTTCTTGATGAATGGGTTCGTCAACAAACAAAATTGTCGAATTTTGGACGATATCAATCCATATGAGATCCAAGGCCGTCCAATGCTACCCGAAAAAGTCACTGTTTGGTATGGATTTTGGGTAGGCGGCGTCATCGGTCACTATCTCGTTGAGACTGACGCTGGCTAGGTCATCACCGGTGAACGCCATGGCTAGGTCGATACTTACAAACTTCGTTTTGAATGAATTGGATGATAAAGGCGCGATGAACTGACGCTCAAAAAGGTCTGAGTTCGATTCCCAGCCGTAGCAACACCTAAATGGTTTTTCACTGTCCCTCCTCTTGTGTTGGTCTGACGAATCGTCCGAGTAGTATCAATTGTCAAGAAAAGCTTATTTCAACTTAGCTGTTCAGAGTCGGCATAAAACAGGAGGTCTCGCCATTGTGGAAGACGTACACACGAACACATGAATGGTTTGAGAATGCTAGGCCCTGGGCACTAACGAGGCTATTGTGCCAAAAATTTATATTTGTAGTCACGAACGACATGTGGCTACGTGTCACACAGCTCACGCCACATTCGAAATTCTACACGTGCGATTCGAGGGCATGGTTATCTCACGTGATATGAACTGGGCACCAAGATCGTGCGATTGACCCTGTTACACTTTTTTTTGTTGGGTTTTCTGAAGTCGCTGGTCTATGCGAGTAAGCTACAAACCACAGCGGCCCTCAAGGCCATTCCCTTGCCATGGATTAAATTCGGCCAGATTTCGCGCCAGACTCATGGAAAATTGGACATTTCGGATGTGCGCTACCCAAAAAAACCGTTGATGATAACTCACACACTCTTTGTTTTATTTAAATTTAAAGATAGGAAGCCCTTAATGAAAACCATATGCAATGCTTTCCACCTACTAGAAAAAGAGGTACACTCATCTGTATCTGCGTTTCTGGATACCAATCACATTGTGATATAATTCCGGATCCTCAGCTCATAATTTTGCTTAAAATTCATCCAGCTGTAGTTTGGCCACCCAGTAATTCGTCCATTTGTGCGTCGTATTGTCTTCATTTCCTCAGCCATAGATACTAAGAGCAGGAAATGTTCATCTGTATACAACCTCCTGAACATAACTCAAATTCTCATTATACCCTATCCCATAGGGGGGTATATTAGTTTTGACATTAAGTTTGTAACATAGAGAAATAATTTCGATACATATACCTCAAAGTATATGGATCGATTCAGAATCGCTAGCTGAGTCGATTAAGCCATGTCTGTCTGTCCGTCCGTCCGTCCGTCCGTCTGTGTGTCACCGATTTTTGGGCCTTAAATTTTGAGCTAGAGTGTTGAAATTTGGTATATAGACTCTCTGGCCGACGAAGCAGAACAAGTGTAAAATTTTTTGAAATCCGCCCACTGCCACGCCCCCTTTTTGAAAAACCTAGTTGAAAGCCAAACCGTAAGGAATTTCAAAAAAGTGTCTGAGCAGCATATTTAGACAATCCTAATATCTATATTTCGTTCATACAAATTTTTTTGCCACGCCCACTTTTTGGGGGCGTTTTTAGTAAAAAACGGTTTTTGTCCAAATTTTAAAACTTTCGAAAAAAATTTTGATGCAAATACTTTCGCAATGGTAATATAAACATTTTGTCCATAGATCATTTTCACCTGCGCCCACATTTTAGGGGCGTTTTCTTACAAAAACCATTTGTATACCCCATCCCAAGGCATTACCAATAGAAATACGTTGGTTTTTGTCGAACCACAAAAGATTTTGATAAACTGTCTGAGCAATATATTGTGACAATGTCATTTTCTGTATTTCATCGCCATAAGGCCTATATTTTGAGGATATTAATTTTAAGGATGGGATGGGATAGGGTATTCAACGATCCGCACAGCGGGTTGTAGCCTCTCATATGTTTTTAATTCCGTATAACTTTTTCAAAAGCCTTGACCTTGCAAACTGTGTTTAAGAAACGTTGAAAGCTCCCAAGGAACATTCCTTAATCCACCTAGTCATAACACATCATCCACCTTCACGTTAAATCAAAAACGAAATCTCTCTGAATCCACTTCAAAATTGATTTTAGATTGTTCAGGTCCTGTCAGTATCCTTGTCTTACGTATTTTTCTGATTTAACTGTTTTTTTTTTGTTGAACAGTAATGCCCTGCAATTTATTATATTACAGGCTAAGGACGGTATTTCTGGGCAAACTCCCATTAGACTCACATTCCATTAGAAAACAATAAAATCTCTCGATACGATCCCCTTCGTTAATGGTGTTGAACAATGTATTAGGTCAGCTGTCACTGGATGGAAGAGGATACCCCATTAACGGGTAAAGTAAGATTAATCTCATGGGAATGAAAAAAGGAAATCATTTTTTGTTGTTGTCGATAAGAGTGTGTGTTTTGGTGTGAGTGTAATGGTCACTCATGCTTGGTTGTTTATTTCTAACGCGCACAAGTCTCAATTTCGTCAAGGACCATTATTGATGTATGATGCTAAGTACAGCTTAATTGCTCCCTTGAGACCTGACATTAATTATTGTGTGCACTGATTCGAATTGAAGTTTTGTAAACGGTTTTTTATCCAGTTGTCTTCTTCTTGTTAAGTCCGGAAGGAACCTGGGCCTAAACCAACAATTAGCCCGGCTAACTAACTCCAGTTGCGCATTTCTTCTTACTTTACTGCATCCGACGTCCTACTCTGCGAGTAGGAGTATTGGTGTCCAATCGCTCTACGGATATAAGCCATCTTAAGCTCCAATTCGGAGTTTTTTTGACCAGGGGTATCTCGCTGTACAGCTCGTATAGTTCTTGGTTGAATCTTCGTCGCGATAGCCCGTCAACCGAGCCGTCAACTCAAACGGGACCAAAGATTTTTCGAAGAATTTTTCTCTCGAATCGACCAAGGATTTCTTCATCCGCTTTTGATACGGTCCATGCTTCAGCGCCGTAGAGCAGGACTGGGATGATCATGGTCTTATATAGGATCTCCTTAGAAGTTCGAGTGAGGGCTTTCCTACTAAATTTCCTTCTTAGCCCGAAGAAACAGCGGTTGGCAAGAGTAATTCTTCGTTTAATTTCTGACGAGATGTTGTTGTCAGAGTTAATAGCGGAGCCGAGGTAGACAAAGTCCCGTACTACCTCAAAGTTATATCTGTCAATGGTGACGTTCTGTCCAATTCGTCGATGTTGTGTGTCTTTCGTGTTGACAGCATATACTAAGTCTTACCCTCATTTACTGCTAAACCCATTTTTGCCGCTTCCTTCTCTATACTAGCAAACGTGGCTATGACATCACGTTGAGTCCTACCAATGATGTCAATATCGTCAGCGTATGCTAGTAGTTGCAACGATTTTTGGAAAATTGTGCTTCTGGAGATGGCTCGGAAGTTTTGCACAATCCTCTCAGGAATGAGATTAGAGAAGCCACATGACATCGCATCGCCCTGCATAAATCCATTTTTGGTATCGAATGTGAGCGGTGAGGTGGTTTCCGACCGTGATGGTGCAGCGAGAATTCTCCATCGTCATCCTACACACACGGACGAGTTTGGACGGTATGCCAAAACTAGACATGGCTCTGTATAGTTCGTCTCTATAAATTCTATCGTATGCGGCTTTGAAATTCATGAATAGGTGGTGGGTATCGATTTGGACTTCTTGGGTTTTTTACCAGGATCTGCCGAAGTGTGAAAATTTGATCGATTGTGGACTTTCCTGGCCTAAAACCACACTGATAAGGGCCGATAAGGTTTTTGGTAGACGATTTCAGCCGTTCACGTATTACGGCAGATAGGATCTTGTAGAAGATGTTGAGGAGACTTATACCTCTGTAGTTGGCGCAGTTCAGAGGGGCTCATTTTTTGTGGATCGGGCAAACAATGCTGAGGTCCAATTCTTCAGGCATGCTTTCATCCGACCAGATTTGGCTTATGAGTTGGTGGATGTTACCTACCGAGTCATCTCCGCCAGCTTTATAAAGCTCAGCGGGAAGGCCGTCATTTCCGGCGGCCTTATTAAGCTTGAGTTTAGATATAGCTATCCTCACTTCACTTTGGTCGGGTGGTTGGCAGTTTTCGCTGTCGGGTGGTTCGTTCTGCCTGACAGTGGAATGTTGTTCGTCATCGCCGTTTAACAGTCCGCAGAAGTGGTTCTTCCATATCCTCAGCATCGACTGTGTCGCAACAACGATATTTCCTTGTTCATCTCGACAGGATTCTGTTCGAGCCTTGTATCCTTGGCTTTGACGTTTTGTACTTTGGTAAAACTTGCGAACATCGTTCCTGGAGTGGTACCTCTGAATACCCTCGACCGCGAGCTTTTCTTGCTCCTTTTTCTTCTTTCTGAAAAGCCGGCGTTCTTCCCTCCTTCTTTGCCTATAAAGCTCAATGGCAGCTCTCGTCTTCTCCTGCAGCTTAGCCTTGTAGGCCTCGTTCTTGGCTGCGAGCATCTGTCGGCATTCCTCAGCAATCCAGTGGTTTCTTGCTGGTGGCCGAGAGAAACCTAGCACATCAGTTGCGGCTGATCTAATGGCTTGTTGACATGGTTGCCATTGTTCTTCGACATAAGATGCGTACTTTGGTAGTCGCTCATAGGCTTTGTCGAGGAGCTCGTAGAAGCAATCCATAGTTATATCATATTTTTCCTCCGTCGGAACATGTGTGCATATAAGACTTATGTTGGCGAATTCGGCCCTGATGCGGGTTGTTACAATTCGTTCGATAATGTCTTGGAAACATAAGACTTCTTGCCGATGTCTGGAACTTACAATAAATCCGCATCCGAATAGTCGCTGTTTCCATAGTAGATGTCACAGTTTTTCATCCTCTTTTTGCCCGGCTTATCCCATCGTATTTCCTGGACGGCAGTGATGTCTGCTTTGTAGCATTTAGGGCTTCCGCTGGTTGCTCGCCTGCAACTGTCCTGTCAAAGTTCGGAAGTCCCTATTAGAAGAACCTTTAGACATACGAAAGACGAAATAAAACCACCTTTACTGTTAGCCCCTGTTCATCATAATACCATCCTCATAGTACCGCCTTTTGGGATTGTTGAGAGTTAGAAATGGGCCATAGAGATAACATTGAAAGAGGTGAGGGGGGTAGGCAATAAAGTATTTTTTGTAGGCACATCCCGCCAATTCGTCTCCTCAGATGTCTCATTCTCTGCAGCATGCACATGCGTAAATATACGGCCGTGACTTTTGAGGTGCATTTTGACTCATGACTGTATGTCCCCTCTCAAGGGATCTGCAGAATCGTTGATGTGATTTCTTGACTTACGGGGTCCCAGGCTTCATTCGACGTCAGCATGAATACGAGTCATCTAAGTGTAAAATGAAGCCATCTGCCATCTGATCACTTCTTTACTTGCCTATTGGGGTTCGTTACAATGAGATGTAATAATGACAAACATTTCGATACGTCTGAGAATCGAAACAAAATCGAAATCAAGCCATGGCTGCCCATCACCACCAGCTTTTGATCTCTACATGTTGATCTTAGTTTGGTGAACCTACAGGATCTGCATGCACTTCCACGCCCACTGCTCGAACCATTGAAAAGTCGCAATCCTTAAACATATTTCTTTAACATTCACCTACTTACTGGAAAATATATCCTATTCGCTTTGCAAATGACAAGATTCCCCCACTTAATGCGACAGCACCAACATCCTTTTCCTCAACTTCAGTAATGCATTCCAGCACCTCAACTTGCCATAACCCAATTCTCCTTCCCCCGCAAAACAAGTGAAATCATTCAATTAAATGCAAAAAAAAACTTTCCTCCTCTCATGCCCTCCAATTAGGTCAGGGCAGCGGTCGGTTTAGTTCGAACATCCTATTTCACCAACTCTACCGCCCCCGTAAAGCCTGCCAACAGCCCAATTCAAATCCTATTACAGAACTTTAACAAGGTTGTTCAAGCAACTTAATTTCGCAATTTCGCGCAATAATTCCCGATCTTTGACACCAATAGCATCACACAAACTATCCATCCGAACTGGACTTAAAGTTTGTTTCTGGTGCGAGAAAGTTTAATTTCCTTCCTTCAACAATCCAATAACAAAAACCAAAATTATAAGAGTCCTTCACAGCAAAAAAATAGGAAAACGACGAGCCAACACTTAACAGCTCTCAGGAGAGCAAGAGAAGGCAAATACAAGAGAAGAACATGAATAGAAAGAATCCTCGAAACTTTTCACTCTGGGAATACCAAAATGTTAGAAGGATTGGTGGATGCTAGTAAACAGTCCTTGTGCTTCAAAACTATGAAACCATTTCATTGTATTCACTCGGTAGGTACCGTAACATGATTACCTGCAGGGATACGCGTGTCTGCAGACTGCACTGGGAGCATGCACCGAAACGAGGGCAAACTAAATAATTTTTCGGTAACAGAAGGACTTGGAGTTATTCTGATTTTATTAGTTATTGCTAGTCAAAGTCTGTGTGTGTGTGTGTTCGGCTAGAGAGAAAGAGAAAGTTTGAATCCTTTTAGGTAAGTTGAAATGTAATTTATATGCGTTAATGGAGGGACTAACCGGCAGGTGCAAGATGCATTAAGTTTAATCGAGTTACAATTAATTGTTTTATGGGTCCTTTAGGGGTGCTTTCCTTGGAATAATTATCGAGCTTTTGTATGGTGTGGGAATGTCATTAAGGGAGTTCAACTTTTTAAATGATTTTGTGACATTGTATATACAAAGAAAGAGCTGTGTGCCAAAGGCAATGATTTTCAAACATAAATGAAGAGATGCTAGATTGAGGATCTTTATATGTCGTTTTATATTTGATCTCATTTTGGTGACTGATTTGTAATTTAAGGAAGAGTTAGTCAAAAAAAAACCTAAAAGAATGGGCAAGATGAGGGAAGAAGAGAACCCACGTCTAGTCAATGAAGAACTAGTTCCACCACCTAGTATAGACGAAGTTGGCCTAGCTATAAAAAGGCTTAAGAACAACAAGGCCGCAGGTTCTGATGGCTTACCAGCGGAGCTTTTTAAATACGGTGGTGATGTTTTGGTAGGGAGCATGCACCGAATCATCAACCAAGTATGGGTGGAAGAAAACATGCCCGATGACTGGACTATCAGCTCCATATGCCCCATCTACAAAAAAGGCGATCCTATGTCTTCCAAGAGCAATCGAGGCATATCCCTGCTTAATGTCGCATACAAGATCCTATCCAACGTACTGTGTGAACGTCTAAAACCGTTCTGCAACACACTAATCGGCACGTATCAGTGTGGCTTTCGGCCCGGCAGATCGACTATAGACCAAATTTCCACACTGAGGCAAATCCTAGAAAAGACCAACGAATTTCAAGTCGAAACTCATCACCTATTCATCGACTTCAAAGCCGCGTATGATAGCATACATCGTCAGGAGCTCTACATGGCGATGGCCGAATTCGCGATCCCGGCAAAACTGATTCAGCTGTGTCGCGTGACGCTGGAAAACAAGCGATGCAACGTGAAGTTTGGAAGTAGCGCCTCCGAACTATTCCACACATGCACGCTATCAAGTGACTTCTTCAATCTCGTACTGGAGCAGATAGTGCGCAGGGCAGGTGTTCACAGGGAAGGCACTATTTTCAACAGGTCCGTCCAGCTGTTGGGCTATGCGGACGATATTGACATCATTTTTTGCTCCCAAAATGCCGTGATAAAAGCGTTCACGGCGATTGAAGAACTGGCGAACTGCCTTGAAGTAAATGAGGACAAGACTAAGTACACGCTATCAACAATCAAACAAGAATCTGTCCACCGCCTAGGACAAAACGTAACTATTGATAGCAGCAATTTCGAGGTAGTTAAGGAGTTCACCTACCTCGGAGTTAACATAAACTTCACGAAGGACACCCTAGTAGAGATCCGTCGAAGAATTACCCTAGCAAACCGTTGCTACGTCGGTTTGGCGAAACAACTGGGTTCAAAACTCCTAACTCGAAGGACGAAATGTGTGTTCTACAAAACCCTTATCCTGCCAGTTCTGCTTTATGGTGCCGAGTGCTGGACGATACGCAAAAAGGGAGAGCTGATACTGGGCTCCTTTGAAAGAAAAATACTTCGGCGGATTTTTGGTCCTGTGCACGAGGAGGGCGAATGGAGGAGAAGATACAACCGCGAACTCTATGAGCTGTACCACGATGTGGATGTAGTCCAGAAAGCCAAAACACGTCGACTACATTGGCTCTGCCACATCCAGCGAATGGACAATAATGCTCCAGCTAAGAGGATCTTCAAATCCCAGCCCCCAGGTTCCAGAAGGCAAGGTGGACCGAACCTCCGTTTCAAAGACCAAGCCATCGCGGATGCCAGAGCGCTTGGTCTACACAACTGGAAGCAGGGGGTTGTTTCAGATTTCCCAGTGTTCCAGGTGTAAAAACGTACTTCATTCCACGATGCTGTTTTATTTGTGACCACTTCGTTCATTGGAATGAAAGTCGTTGGGATGAACGTGTGGCCAGGCACTAATGGATATTTTAGTTACGAATTTCGAAATTCGAAAAAAGTGTTATCAATAGGCGTATTCCACTTACGGCTTATGTTGGCGAATTTGGACTGAATGCGGATCGTTATAATGTTATGAAATCAAAAGACTTCTTGCCTAATTCCAGCACCTACATATATAACACGGTCAGTAGTCACGGTCCGGTCACAGTTTTTCATCTGCTTTTTGCCAGGTAGATTTGTTTGCTTTTTGCGTCGGAGTTGTGTTTTATATATTTTTGATAATTGTAATGGGTAGGAATTTTAGAGTAGACATTAGCAATATTCGTGGGTTAAGGTCGAATCTCTTTTCTGCTTACGTCCACATTTCAAAGTATAAACCAGCTGTTTTGGCGCTTTGTGAAACACAGGTGGGCGAAAACTAGCGGCCTTGCCATTTATATACGTAGTGATGTAGCCTACCAATTTCAACCGCAATACGGCCAATGTTCCAATCCATATCGCTAAAATTCCATGTCCGTAGGCAATTAATTCACTACTGTTTCATTTATAGAAGCCCAAACCTGGATAGCAAATCTACTTTTAAAGTTGAGGCAAAAAATTCTTAAGAATTCGAACTCATCTTCCATCCCAACGCTCATTTACAATGACATTCCAGCTGTCACCTCTCTCTGGGCCAGATTGTGCCCAGTCTCCCCCTGTACTGGAGAACGTAGAATATTCTATGGGACCAATCCAATTTCGTACTCGTACAGTCGCAAGAATATTAATCGATCTTGACATACACAAATCGTCTGGTCCCCCATAATTCTGAAGAGGTGTTCTTCAACGCTGGCAAAACCACTGCGTAAGCTTTTCCATCTGTCCTATTCATCAGGACTCTTTCCGAGTCAATGGAAAACTGCATCTGTACAGCCCGTCCCCATAAAAGGCGAATCTTCTTCTCTCTCCAACTACCGACCAATTGCACTTACCTCCCTTCTTTCTAAGGTCATGGAAACGCTTATGAAATATCTTGAATCACGAAAACTCCTCAATGACCGACAATATGGTTTTCGTAGCAACAGGTCCACTGGTGATTTGATGTCATATCTCACCGAAAAGTGGAACCAATCAATCCATCTTGGTGGCGAAAACAAGATCGTTGAACTTGATATTTCAAAGGCATTTGACAGGGTTTGGCATCAAGCCCTTTTGTCGAAAATGCGTGCTGTTGTTATCGATGATACTCTTCATCAATGGATTAGAAACTACCTCTCGAAACGTTCAATTCAAGTAGTTTTGGACGGTTTCAAGCCTGCTACTCACCAAATAAATGCTGGTGTTCCCCAAGGCTCAGCTTTGTCTCCGACACTCTTCCTCATTTTTATTAATGACCTATTGTCTGCAACTTCTAATCCAATCCATTCCTTCGCTGAAGACAGTATCCTCAGCTTTTCATATTCGTTCTCAAATTCACGCCCCTCACTTTCGGATGTGGAAGAAAAACGACAAAATATGTTAAGTTCATTAAATTCCGACCTTGACAGCATAATTAAATGGGGTAAATCTAATGTGGAATTTAATGCTTCCAAAACGCAATGCTGTCTTCTGTCATCCAAGCGAAACCAAACTTTACAGCCAATATCCATGAGGGGCACTTGCATCGTCGAAACCGAAAAACTTTCCATGCTCGGTATGTGTGTAAGTAACGACCTTCGTTGGAACGACCACATATTCGAAATCGCCAAAAATGCAGGTTTCCTCAATCGATGTAAGAAATACTTCACCCCTTCTGAACTGGCCTCAATATATAAAGCGTACATACGCCCCAAACTTGAGTTCAACGCCCACATATGGTCAGGTGCAGCCAAAACATCATTGCACCTACTAGATAGGATACAAAAGCGTGCGATAAAATTGATAGGAGATCCAACCATAGCGAACTCCATAGTTTCGCTCTAACATCGTAGGAATGTCTCCTGCTTTACACTCTTTTACCGCTATTACAACAACAAATGCTCTAACGAAATAGCCAGCTGCATTCCGCCCCTTCAACAATACTCGCGGTACCACTCGCCTATCTTCGGACGTACTATGAAATATGGAGATTCATTCCTTAACCGAACAACACGAATGTGGAATGCTTTACCAAACTCAGTTTTTCCTCTCCATTACAATTTACAGAAATTCAAAACCAACGCACATCGGTATCTCCTCTTCTCTACTCCTCTATATACTTAATGCCCGCGCTGTGCTTAAACACCATAAGGGTATTAATAATCCCTTAAGCGCGCGAAAATTATAAAAAAAAGGTTCATCCTGGATGGCACTTCCGTTTTTGACAAATCACTGAGATTTTGAAAATAGTAAGCTCCATGATGTAGCTTCCTTTTGGTTGATAGGACCGGGCAGTTACAAAGGAGATGAAGAATTGGTTCCTCCTCCTCCTCGTCCATGCAGCTCATACAGAAGTCGTTGGGAAAAGGCCTAGCCTTTCTGCTTTATAAATAAATAAATATACGGTCTATCAAGCGAAATCAGTCCCTTTGATCTTCTCAAAATCTAGCTTTGGCCAAATTTGTTTTGTTGTTTGACACGTCGCGTCGTGCCAAGACTCCATCTGAGGTTTGAATGGCTGTTAGCATGTTGCGCTAATAAGCTTTTGTATGTAGCGATAGGAATACCTAGTGCATCCGTGTCGGGTACAACTGGTAATTTGGTTCCATTTCTGGCGAGTTCATCAGCCTTACAGTTCACTGGAATGTCACTATGCCTAGGCACCCAGCATAGGTGAATGTTAAAATGCGTTGACATCTCCTGCAGAGATGATCGGCACTCTAGGGACGTCTTTGAATTTGTTGAGACCGATTCCAGGGATTTGATGGCCGCTTGGCTGTCCGAGAAAATGCTAATATCCTTGGCAGATATTACATTCTCTTTCATCCAGGATAAGGCTTCTTTGATCGCCATGAGTTCCGCCTGGAACACGCTGCAATGATCAGCAAGACGGAAAAATTGGCCGAGATTCAGCCTGTCGAAGACACCAGCACCCACTCCATCATATGTTTGGGAGCCTTCGGTATAAAAGTGGATCTAGTCATTTAGCACAGGTTCGTTGCTTTCCCATGACGTTCTATCTGCGATTGTGACACGGAACTATTATCGAAGTTCAACCTGGTGAGGGTGGAATCGGGTTTTTCAGGAACATTTTTATATTCGTTTAGAATTTTTGAGTGGCCATATTTAGTATTTGACCACTGTTGGATGGCTTTAAGACGTATGGCTGAGTTAGCTGCCATTTGTTTGCCGAAAATATCTAGGGGTAGTAGGTGAAAAAGAATGTCTAATGCCGCTGAGGGTGTTTTACCGAGTGCTCTACCGACGCACAGCCAAGCAGCTCTCTGCACCTTGGTCAGTTTCTTGCTGTTTAAAGCTATTTCAAGTTCTGTCCACCATACTACTACTCCATAAAGAAGTATCGGTCTTATGACCGATGTATAGAGCCAATGCGTGATACGAGGTTTCATTCCCCATTCCCAAGGCTATGACTTTCTTGCAGGAATAAAGAGCTACCGTCGCTTTCTTTACTCTTTCTGTTATGTTTAGCTTCCTGTTAAGCTTCCTGTCCGTAATAAGTCCCAGGTATTTTGCTTTGTCGGAGAAGACTAGTTCGGTTCGGTTTAGTGGCGGAGGGTCAATGTGAGTAATTTTATATTTCCTAGTGAACAGGACCAGTTCAGTCTTGTGTGGGTTGACACCCAGTTCACAGCTGAACGCCCATTTGGAAAGTTTATGTAGTGCGTTTTGGAGAAGCTCCGTGAGTTTATTCAGGTGTTTCCCTGAGACAGCGATATAGACGTCATCCGCGTAGGCAATCACGTGGCATCCCTCTGCTTCCAGGATAAGTAAAAGCTACCACTAAGTTAAAGAGAAGAGGGGACAAGAACCCACCTTGCGGGGTCCATCTACTGACATGTCTTCTGGTCGAAGCAGCACCCAGTGATGTGTTGATAATCCGGCAATTTAATAGCAAATTAATCAGAATTCCAGAGTGATCGACTTTCAGACATGTTAGCGCCTTAATCGCTCCCGATCACTCCCGAATTAATGTTGTTAAAAGCGCCTTCGATATCTAGGAATGTAACCATAGTATACTCCTTGCAGCATAACGTCTTTTCAATAATACGCACTAATGTGTGCAGGGCTGTTTCTACAGATTTTCCATTGCAGTATGCATGTTGGGATGCAGATAGCTGATATACATCAATGCTACTGCGAAGATGAATATCAACTAGTCTTTCCAGGGTCTTCAGGAAGAATGATGATAAGCTTATAGGTCTTAGGTCTTTCGGATTGACGTGAGAACTTTTACCAGATTTGGGCATGAATACAACTTTCACTTCTCTCCAAACCTTGGGAATATAGATCACCTCGATGCAGCCCCAAAGGATGGCTTCCACCCATGGGAGGGTGAGATCCAAAGCTCGATGCAGCCCCTAAGGATGGCTTCAATACAGGGTAGGATGAGATCCTAAGCTCGATACAGCCCCTGAGGATGGCTTCCACCCATGGTAGGATGAGATTCAAAGTGTGCTGCATCTCGGCTGGTACAATGCCGTCGGGTCCCGCGGATTTAAAGGGTTTGAGGCTATGTATTACCTATAAGTATAGTTTTACAATTTCGAAACCTAAACCACACAACATTGGCCTCAGAAAAAAACAAAGCTAAACACCTTTCCTATACATATATCGACTAAGCGAATTTTCAACTTCCCCAACATCAATTGAAAACAGGCATACTAAGTACCTGCCTTATCGTTGGTAACAGATTTTCGTGCACCCGAATTGATAAAACTTTCCCCCAAACTAAAGGAATTACACAGAACAACTTTCGTCATCGCTATCCTATGCTGAAGTGCTTTGTCTGTGAGGACATTTTTGTCTTTGAGTTGCCTTCGTCCTTTGCTCGTTTTTTTTTACACAAACAAAACTTACAAATCGAAAATTCAATTTGCATTGGGCGCCATCGTAATTGAAAGGATAATCGTTTCGATCGAATAAACAATAAGAAATGTCCTTTCAAATCATTTTCCTTTACATTGTGGATTGTTTCCGAAATCTAAGACCTACATAGGAGTGTCTCAGTTCTATAGAAATGTGAGACAATAAACGAGGAACTTGCTACAGAAAGAGAGGTTGAGAGCATTCGAGAATTGCCTTTTCGTTTGAATTTGATTTTTTTTTTGTCTGAAGGATATAAGTCGAGGACTTTCGTGGAGAAGTTTAAAAAACTTTTTACCTAAGGCAATGTAATTCAATATTCGTGTTGGCAGTTTGACTTTTTATTGTATTAACTTTGATTTCGATTGGCATTGTGTTGGCTTAGGATTATTGGGTTTGTGATGGATAAGAGGTTGGGAAAATATTTTGTTTAGTTTTTATTTGGGCCTATTACAATGTAGATGTAAGGATCGACGGTATAAAAAGGACTGTATAAGATGTGATTACAGCTTTAAATTTTATTTATTGTTGAAGCTTTTGAGGCGATAAATCACATGGGGAAACACAAATAACCACATGAATATATAATGACACCTTTATCAGCTTAAATGTTTCTCACCTGAGGGTGCCAGGGAGTCCGTGACAAAACAGTGCTGTCCACTAGTGTAATTTACACTAACAACACGGACGGAATGGTGCACTTATTACCTAGACGTGGCAAATTAATAGAGGCGGTCAAATGGTAGGCAATGTGACTATCAGAAGCAACCGCAGATAGGGTCTTAGCACCTGTAAAGTCGTGGCGACAGCAGATGCGAGCAGAGGGATGACGTGTACACCAACACAGAAATAGCAATGAATGCTATTTCCAGGCGGTATCGGAAGAACTCTAAAGATTGGAGTAAACGGTGGCATCTACTGTTTAATGACCTGCTTCGACGTATTCAGACAACAGGTCTTTTACGAATCTCAAGGGTAAGTCTGACCGGATGAACTGAAAGGCCAACGGCAGCGCTCAATCCCGTAGTGGATACTGATCGCCCCGTTTCCTATGAGTATCCAATAAAAAGTAAAAGGAAGGGGACGTACCTTGGGCTAACTAATCACACACGGAAAAAAACTTTTGTTAGGAAGCAACCAAGAGCCTCGGAAGGGACTGATTTTATTGTTGAAGACCAAGCAAAACGAAAAACAGGACAACGACGTAAGTATCTGCATGGAAAGAGAGAACATGAAACAGGAGAGGTGAAACCAAACAACGAGTGGAAGCTCTAAGTTGCTTAAAAGCAGACATTACCGCCATCCAGGAAATATGATGTCTACTACGGACCGTGTTATAGTAAGCACTGGATACCAGCGACTATTCGGATGTGGATTTGCCATCATTGCCAGATATAGGCAAGAATAACAATTTGTAACAATTTGCGTCAAGGCCAATTGCGCCAACATAAGCCTTATATCGCTTAGCCTCTGAGGGGAAATTTTAACGCAAAGGTGGGAAGAGAAGACATCATTAGCAGTTCGGAAAACACAGCCTACAGGGCAACACGTCTGCCAATAGACTTTTTGTGGAACGAATGCCATTAGCCTGCACACGGTTTTCTCACATCGATATCCATAAGGGGACTTGGTGGTCTCCAGATCAAGGAACGGTCAATCTAATTGATCACAAAGGTGGGAAGAGAAGACATCATTAGCAGTTCGGAAAACACAGCCTACAGGGCAACACGTCTGCCAATAGACTTTTTGTGGAACGAATGCCATTAGCCTGCACACGGTTTTCTCACATCGATATCCATAAGGGGACTTGGTGGTCTCCAGATCAAGGAACGGTCAATCTAATTGATCACATGTCTAAATCTTCTAAGGGGCTAACATCGACTCGGGCCACTACCTTATTGCACCCAAGGTAAAACGCGGTAAAAAAAACGCGCTACAATAAATCGGAGAACTGTGGAAAAATTTCATTCCAAACGACTGCAATTCCATGAGACCCCCAAGTCCTTCACAGAACGCGTTTCCCTTAACCTCTCGATTAACACCATACCAACGGCATTTAATGTCGAAAACAACGGCAGCAAGCCAGATCTGCCGCAACACATGTGCTTGGCTTCTCGCGCCCACCAGCAAGAAACCCTTGGTTTGATGAAAAGTGCTGACAGATGTTCGCAGTCAAGATCGAGGTCTTCAAGGCTAAGTTGCAGGTGAAGACGAAATCTGCCATTGAGCTCTATAGGCAAAGAGAAACAAAAGATTATCGGCTTTTCGGAAAAAAGAAAAAGGAGCCTGAAAAGCGTACTTCAAGGATATAGAGAGGTGCCACTCCGAGAAACAATTTGGCAAATTTTAACAAAGTGTCTTCAATGCCAGGGATACAAAGCACAAACAGATTCCTGTCGAGATGAACAAGGAAATATTGTCGTTGACACACAGTCGATGTTGAGGATATGGAAGAACCACTTCTGCAGACTGTTAAACGGCGATGACGAATAATTTCCCGCTGTCAGGCGGAAAGAACCATTCAACATTGGAGACAGCAGTGAAAAACCAACCAAAATCTAAACGTAAGCTTCACAAAGCCGCCGGAAATGACGGTTTTCTGCAGCCAATCTTTTCAAGCCGGTGGAGATGATTTTGTAAGTTACATTCAACAACTCATAAGCAAAATTTGGTCGGTTGAAAGTATACCTGAAGAAGGGAACTTCAGAATCGTTTGCGCAATCCACAAAAAAAGGAGACCCACTGAACTGCGCCAACTACAGAGGCATAACTGTCCTCAACATCGCCTACAAGATCCTATCTGCCGTAATATGTGAACGCCTGAAACCGTTTACCAACAGCCTGATCGGCCCTTATCAGAGTAATTTTAGGCAAGGAAAGTCCATGACTGATCAAATTTATACACTTCGGCAGATTCTGACAAAAAAAAACCAAGTTACCCACCACCTATTCATGGATTTCAAACCCTTATACGACAGCCCAATGCATCCAAGCCAACACCAGAGGCACAACCTTCCATAAATTGGTGCAAGTGATAGCATACGTTGTCGATATTGACATCATTGGTCATCAATGGTTGACATCAATGTCACATCCATACAAAAAATAAATTTTTTTGGCGCAACAGGCTCGTTAGTACCCAGGGCCGAGCTTTCTCACAACCATTCCTGTATGCGCGTGTACTTCTTGCTCGATGTCGCGATCTCCTGTTTTGAGATAAGCTTTTCTTGACAATTGACACTACTGGATGATTTGCAAGATCATCACGAGAGAAGGGCCAGTGAAAAATCATTTAGGTGTTGCTACGGATGGGAATCGAACCCAAACCTGCAGCAGTTCATCGCACTTACCATCGTGACACTGAGCCCGTCACATTGTTGCGGTAAAATTTAACGTTACCAGGCTCAATCTCTTATCCCTTAAAATCCTTTCGTCGACTCTTTTCTTTGTGGTCGCAAAACCGGAATCAGGAGGAAGTGGCGGGCAACCATGGTTCCATCAGCCACTGGCCCACGACCTTCAGATCCGGTAATACAACCAATAACAAGAATACCGAGTGCGACAGATGAGTCCATTCAGAATATTTACAACTCTGTTCGGTGCAGCCCTAGAAAGATTAGGGAGACTCACGACAGAGCAACGCGGGACAAACCGTGCGACAGGAGTCCACGAGAAAAAGCCGTCGTCGAAGCCCAAAGGACTTGGGAGACTCGCGACGGACAGCATCGGACAGGAGCGGTCCGAAAAGTTCGATGGGTGAGGGAGGACGACCCCTCGTCGACTCCAGCACGTTAAGAATGGGTGGGGGAGGACGATCCCTGGAGCCTACACCCCAACGAATCGTTTGCACCACCGCATTATTGGCGCAAACGCAGAAAAGTACGATGGCATGGAGTAGACGTTCTACTATTTCACCCAACGAGGGACCAACGGAGGAGCAGCAGAGGGGTGGGGCGGTCGGCCCAAAAGGCATCCCTCCAACAAAGGCGCAACACGAAAAGTTTGGCTCGATGGCTAAGAGAAGACGATCTCTTTCCCCCAACGGTGGAGCAACGGAGGAGCAACAGAGGTGTTTAGGCGGATGGCCATGTATAAACACTCTCAACACAAAACGAACACACATGGACACCAAAGACATGGGATATCATGTCCAAAGACAACTGTCAAAGTGTCCAAGGGCAGCTGTCATGTTACCCAACAGCTGTCAAAACAGCAAACGGTTGCCCAAAGAGACAGCGAACCATGTCCGAACAAACAAGTGACACTAAAATCAAAGGTCATAAGCCCCTAGAAAAAAAGTAATGTGAAGATGGCATCCGAATGGAAATCCCTGGCCCCAAAATCTGCACGCGGAACCACCAACATAGTTTGCGAAAATGTTTATTTTTTGAAAGTTCATCTTTTCCTCCTTCCTCAAAGCTCACTGCTTCTGAGAAAGTGCGGTGCCCTCCTTCCTTCTGATATTCAATCTTCTCCACCATAGTTCGGATAGGTCGGGTTTCGTATTGGTCGCGGTCAATCAAACATAGGCATCCGGGATTTTCCTATGGAAAACCGGTGTGTATGTTAAAACCCAAATGGTGTATACAATTGGAAAGAGCAAGTGTGAGGTGTCTGGCAGCGACAGCACGCGTTGGGGAAATACCTGACGTCGATGCGTTAAAATGGGCAGTAAGACCAGTCACGTTTGAACGCGGGTACCTCGAAACTAGTAAGCGCGAACGCACTTTCCATTCAAAGGGCAGAAAATATGAGAAGTCGTAGTGTGCTTACGAGTGGAGAGTAGTAAGTGTGAACGTATGTGAATGCATCGATTCTGGACAACGGGATCGTTGAAACAAAAAGAATCCACTTCTTGGATATCTAGCGGAGCTTGTAGACGTGCGTTTTCTTAGCAGCAAATTTTTGTGGAAAAAGTTTTGTGATTTCGGCAAATTTTGAGGAAAAATTCTAGTTTTGTCGGGAGAATAGAAAAGAGGAGAAGAACAGGGATATCGAGAAGGCAAGAAGGAAGAAGAGCAAAAAAGCAGGAAAGAGCAGAAGAGCGGAGGAAGAAGGAGAAGAAAAGGATAAAAGGTAAGAAGAGTTTTTATCGTGGTAAATCGGGTAGTGCAAAACAGTGCAATTCGATATAATTTCGAGAAAATTTCGTAGCAACATCCATGTTTGCTAGTATAGAGAAGAAATCGCCAGGAATAGATTAAACGAGGCAAGACCAAGTATATGCTTTCAACAAGAAACGCCACACAACATCGATGAATTGGATCGTCACTCTCTTAGAAACCGCTTTTTAATCGGGTTAAGAAAGCAATTTAGTAGTAAACCCCTCACTCGAACTTCAAGGTATATCCCATGTAAGACCCTTATAATCCTGGTCTTGCTCTATGGCGCTTAAACATAAAGCGTGACAAAAGCGGATGATGAAATCCTTGGTCGTTTCGACTAAAAACTTCTTTGGAAATTTGAGAACTCCTTTTACGTTGACGAGCTATGGAGGCGAAGAATTTACTAAACATTTTACATCTAGGACATCAAAGCTCGCAAAGTCGATTCCCAGCCAGATGTTGGACGGAATAGAAAAAAACCCGCCTAAGTTGCACGCACAAGTAAAAACCAATCTCAGTAAGTATCTACTGACCTTGAAGTGCGCAACTAGAGACTTACGTAGGCAACTAAGCAAGGTTCCAGCGAAAGGTCAAACTTGGGTTTCTACAGAAGATTTTGGCTGAATGATCGTGTTCATTATAATATTGTCAGCTGTCAATGAAAATCCATTATCTTCTGCGCCTTCATCTTTTGATGCGATTTACCTCCGGTCATTAGAGTTCCAGGTTCTAGGAAAACATAATAGGCATCACCTTGAGATGGGATATTACATTACCTTCAGGGATATTAGTTGTGGTGCCTGCAATCTTACAAGTCATTACGATCAAAGCCATCAAACGCTCCTTAAATAAAAACCTTTCCCATAAGCCCTATACTGACAATTTTGTTTTTGGACACACTTTAGCGGTCGGAGGAAAAAAAGAGTATACCACCACGTATGCATCCATTCCGAAAGCATTGTCTGTGGGTTAAGTCTACATCGAAGTTAACAAGGCTTCCAGTCCGTCTGATTCCCATTAACTCTGTTTAATATGCTAAATCTGTCAACCAAATATGGGTGTCCTCGCCGCGTATTACGTAACCTTCAATGAAACATAATGTCGGGACAAATACAAAAAATATTTTCCATCTCATTGTCCTCATGTACATTTGGAAGCCATGACAAAGATTTATCATCTTCCCCACATAGCCTTTAATCAAATGCAAGTATCCCATCCAGGGAACCTTTTCAATCACATCCTAATTGACATTCCTCGAATAACTTCCCCTAGTTATCTTAAAGCAAGAGGGTCTAACTAGAACAAATCCCCATCGACTATCGACCGTGCCGTCGACCTCAAGTGCACGTCTTGGAGAAAAGCGAATTAATACCTTAACAGACCTCAAATATTGACCATTTACGGAGCCATTATCAGCCACAACGTTCTACCACAATGCCATCGCAAGCGCACCAATTCGCCATTAGATATTCCCCCACAACCGAATCCTCCCTTACTATTCCGATTTCTATGACAGCAGCGATGCGGGAAATCCTGAAGAAACAACATTCACAGTCCATATCCTCCTCTGAAATAATGGTCCCTAGAGAAATTTGACTGCGAACCAATAATAAAAATTTACGCTGTCGGGCTATGAAGATGCCTACGCAGAGCAAACATCAAGCTCGTTTGTGTTATCCTGCGTGGATGCCGACCGGAAAGGATTTGTTGGTTTTTGTCTGCATCTTACCAAACAGAGAAGGCAAATTAGAAAGAAGCAAAGGCGGATTCAATGATGACGGAAATGATTATGTCCCTCACACCATCTCTCGGTGAGATCAAGAACGGTTGGAAGATCATTGCAAGGACTAAATGGCATCGAAAACCAGGCGGCTGCTCTGGATGGTTCCTTGCTGCTTATGAAATTGCTCAATCGATTGCGGATTTTATGGGCTATAACGCCTGTTTTGTTGGTTTTTTTTCTCTCTCTGAGGGAGGGTGAGTGGTGAGTTTGGTGGTATACGATGATGGATGGAGGAGAGCAGGCCTGGGGTGGTAGTAAATAAAATAGACCGTCTGTTTATGTTCTTTTTTGTTTGTGGTTTTTATTTACGATGTTGGCTCGTCTGTGAGGTTAAATTAAAAAAAAACAGGTCCTTGGTGGGGCATGGGGGAGCTTAATATACTCCAACCGCGGTTATCCTTGGGAGAGTAATTTAGATAATAATCATAGCCGGCTTTATTTTTTTCCAAAGGTATAGACTTGTTCATGAATTGTTTAGTTTAATGGCTGGCAAGGCAATGTGTTGGATACTGAAGTTTGCCGAAGGACCGTAGTTTATGGCGGTTGCAATTTTAAGATTGAATTTGAAATCGAGTGATGTAATTAGGTTTGAAGACTTTTTTTAATATTGCGTGTTAAATGGTGGATTACTTATTGAGCCTCAAGGACTTTTAGGGAATCTCTTATGAAGAGATTAATGATGCTCTTCTTTATAGGAAACAGTTCTGTAATCCTTGGAAATAAGGGATACCGTAGATGCTTTATGAATTACCTATAGTTGAGGCTTACCAACTCTAATTCACAATCTAAGAGCTACAGCGCTCCGGTGTGCTCGTCTTGGTGGCGGCAGATAAGAGGTATAGGAATGCGCCCTTACATTAAGGACCAGCTTTTTGTTTACAGACAGGCTGCGGAAGAATACCCTAGATAGAACCAACTATGGCGTCACAGTCCCAGCTAGATTAGACAGAAATTCCCACATAAGCTGATCTAATATAATTCGGGCAACAGGACCTTTCAGTTGAGATGGTGGCAGATGGATTCAGCAACCCTGAAACTGCTCTCAAATGGTAAGGACCGTTATTTCCCGATCCATATCAATGACTTGAAAAAACTTGGCTTGGTGTCTGGGTGAAAATATTTCGGAAATGCGCATGAACGGTGGATTGCTGTCTGCTGACTAAACGCTGGTCTTGGTTTCTGGTGCTGATGTTGTCCCTGAGAGAGGGGAAGTGGTTGAAGCAGCGAATTTAAGTGACACGTGGAATGGTTGAATTGCTGATTTGAGTTGATTCCAAATTTGTACTTTTAAAGACAGTGGGTATGGCTGGATACATGTGCAAGTCCTAGAACTAATTTTGTTATTCACGATGGGTGCCTTGCGCAAGCCAAGTTTTTGCCCCTTCTGCCTCTGACTACTGGCTAGGAATTGAAGACTCAGCGAGCCCGAGTTTTCTACATATCCTAGACACCTTAAACGTCCAATGTGGAGTTTTTTTTTGTTGAGGGGTGTGTTGTTATTCAGCTCGTATAGTTCGTCTATGAATCTTCGTCTCCATAGGGACCGACGCTTTTTCGAAAAATTTTCCTCTCTAATCGACCAGGGATTTCTTCATCCGCCTTGGATACGTTCCATGCTTCAGCGACATAAAGCAGGACTGCAGTGATAAGGTTCTTGTAGTTCGAGTGGAGTTTCTATTAAAAACTTCTAGGTAAAGTTCAAAGATCAGCTTGCATATGCATTAGCGGAGCTCTTAGAACAGCCCCATCCGCAGCTCTTGATGCTATCCTACATCTAGTGCCCTAGATATCAAAGGTAAACAGACCGCAGCTTGTGCATCTGTAAGACTGAGAGCCTCGTCAGAATGGACACGCAATCAGGATGAACACACTATGATTCTGAATCACTTTAACATTGCAGAAAACACCGACCACAGCACTACCCAACTCAGTTTTGAGCATTGAATGGGAGTCGGATTCGATCGATACCAATAACTCAATTCACATCTTTACACGGATGGGTCTAAAACAGAAACTGGAGTGGGTGGAGGTATTTCCTCCGAGATAAGCATACCCTTTCGATCGTTGTAGCTTTTTCCAGGCTGAAATCATGGCAAGCAAAGAAGCCTTGTCTTGGCTGAAAAGGAATGTAAAATCCACGAAGCATATTAGCATCCCTGGAAGCAATCTCGTTCAACTCGAAATCAGCCCACAAAGGCCGACTGTCTTTGAAAGAGATGGCGGAGCATTTTTAAGGAATTGCAAGGTAGATGAGCTTGCCAGACAAGGCACTACCCTGGACATTCTACCGCCAGTAGATATGTTAGGTATGCCCGTGCTTATGTAAATTACTGAAAAAACAGGATGCGATCAAAAAAGCAAACCGCAGATGGAAACGGCACAAAGGTACAAATATCCAAGCATCTCTAGCCTAGCTTTAACCAGAAGCGTTCCATCTGAACAATGCTGAACAAACACCAGCAGCATAATCGATGTCCTCACAGGACACTGTCCTATAGACCTACACGCAAAAAGACTAGGCCTTTTCAGCAATGATTTCCATTTCGAGGTTCCCTACTTTTTTAAAGAAAAAAACACAGAAAATTCAAATTTAATGGAGAATGTTTATTATCATTTGAAAGAACATTCTTTGGCATTTATTTTTTGAAGACTATGTCTATCAAATGTTGGCCGTTGCTACGTCGCAGATGGTCCATCTGTTGAGTCCAATTTCCGATCACTCGTTCGAGCATTTCGACTGGTAACTGGCGAATGACACGCGTGATGTTTTCCTCCAAGGCCTGAATCGAAGCGGGTTTGTCGGCATAATCTTTTGACTTTACATATCCCCACAGGAAAAAGTCTAACGGTGTGATATCACACGATCTTGGTGGCCAATCGAGCGGCCCAAAACGTGAAATTATGTGCTCACCGAAATGTTCTCTCAATAAGTCCATTGATTGATGCGATGTGTGGGAAGTGGCGCCGTCTTGCTGAGACCAAATGTCGCCGAGATCACGAGCTTCAATTTCAGGCATCAAATAGTCGGTTATCATGGTCCGAGTTGCTGCGAACGGCGCCGAATCGAATCTCCACGGTCTTCGTGTACACTCTCAGCTACGGCCGCTATATTTTCTTCACAGCGTGCTGGACGTGGTCTATTCGGTCGAATATTATCCAATAATGAATGCTGGGTCTCAAAATGGGTGATGGTGTTGCGAATAGTACGCTCAGTAGGCCGATTATGTTGACCATAAGTTGAGCGAAGTGCACGAAACACATTCCTCACAGAACGTGAATTTTCATAATAAAGTTGAACAATTTGTAAACGTTGTTCACGCGTAAGTCTTTCCATTATGAAATGCCAAACAATACTAAACAAAAATAACATGACAGCATGACACGACTCACACGTGATCTGTCAAAAAAGGCTATTGAAAAAAGTATCTCTACTTGGATCACCCGTTATGTACCCGCATCGCCTGCAGCCTGTAGCGTACACCTTAAAACTAAATATTAGGTTGCTTCGTTAAATTTTGAATTTAACTGCCTACTCTCACTACCCATGACACAAACCAGATATCTTTTCATTAACGCACCCTTATGATCAAACTATAAACTAACATTATATACACTGAACTGACATTGCAAAACTGTATGTGAACGGCCCTCGTTTACGCTAGCTTTTTAACTTTCTCTTACAAAGAGAAAGATATTGTTTTCGTGAAAATTTTCGACCTCGAGATTTTGATTGATTCTAACATTACGATGATAGTGGAGCCTAAAAAAGTGGTTTTTGGAATTCCGTCCGTCGGTCCGTCGGTCTGTCGGTCCACCGGTCCGTCTGTCCGTAATGGTCTCCCCAGCCTATACGGCTTGGCCGATTTTCTTCAAACTTCGTATCCGAGCTTGTTTTGGTCATAATTCTAGGCTATTTTTTTTGTTTGCCTTTAGCCATGTTAATAACGGTACCTGCCATATAAAAAATACACATAACCTCAATTTTCTCGAAAACGGCTCTAACGATTTTGATTAAACTTTATATATACTATAATCATAGTAGTTCCAACAAAACTGCATACCCAGTTTTTTCGAGAAAATCCATATAACGGATTTTGTCATTTAGGCCATATAAAGAAAATTGTTAATTTCTCGCAAACTAGTATGCCAAATTGAATGAAATTTAATATATATACCACAATTACAGTTTGAAGCAATTCCACATAATTAGTTTTAGCCCAACTATCACTAAACGGAATTTTTAGTTTTGGCCACTAACGGAAAATCGTTATTATTCACATTGACACCGATTCCTTCAAATTTCGAGTAAACCGAGCAACGCTCCACCGTACATCAGACACCAACCGTGTAGTCTACGTCAACCCATCAAAAATCATCTTCAATCAAAAATCGAATCAAACGAACATACAGAAGAAAACTAATTTAAATTGAACATTTAATCAAAAAGTGTAATTGACATTGTGAATTGTGTAACTCGAAATATTTCCCAGTTTGCTAAATCCTTTCCTTTAATTGTAAAGACTTATATATAAACACATAATTTGTTTGAAATTTTGCCATAGAAATTTTAATATAAAAATATTTGAGACGGCTACAATCCGCTGTGCGGATCGTTGAATATCCTATCCCATCCTATCCATAAAACTAAAATCCCCAAAAAAAGGGGGCATGGCTAAAAACACGATGTGGATAAAATAGAAAAAATGATATAGCTAGTGACAACAAATTCTTCAGACTGCTTACAAAACAATTTTACGGTTCTACAACAGACAAGGTTTTCTCCTGCATATGTTATGGGGTAGTGTATAAAAATGGTTTTTATATAAAAACGCCCCCAAAAAGTGTGCGTGGGTTAAAATGGTATATAGACGAAATGTTCATATTAATAATGTTAATGATTCTGCATCAAAATTTTTTTCGAAAAATTTAAAATTTGACCGAAAATAGTTTTTAATTGAAAACGCCCCCAAAAAGTGGGCGTGGCAAAAAACTTTATATAGACGAAATAAAGATATTAATATTGTCTAAATATTTTGTTCAGAAACTTTTTTAAAGTTCCTTACGGTTTGGTCAAAAACTGAGTTTTTCTTAAAAGGGGGCGTGGCAGTGGGCGGATTTCAAAAATGTTTACACTTGTTCTGTAGGCAGAGACGAGGATCCTATATACCAAATTTCATTATCCTAGCTCAAAATTTAAGGCCTAAAAATCGGTGACGTACAGACGGACGGACGGACGGACGGACGGACAGACAGACATGGCTTAATCGACTCAGCTAGTGATTCTGAGTCGATCCATATACTTTGAGGTATATGTAGCAAAATTATTTCTCTATGTTACAAACTAAGTATCAAAACTAATATACCCCTATGGGATAGGGTATAAAAAAAACCTATTGAGTCAAAAGTGTGTTCACCAAAAGCAAAGCACATCATAATCATCCCACTTATCAGCGAAGGAAACTTGTGGCCACAACTTTCAGCGTACGGGACAAACGTTAGTACATATTGTACAAAACATAATAATTTCTCTGGCAAAACAACATATTTTTTCTATAAACTTATTCTAAATTTCCTAATTATATAATAAGTTCATTTGGTCCCTACACATAAATAACTTTTTGCCATATATCTATACACCTATTTACATACAAACAAAAATTTACTTAATTACCTAATTATAAAACCTAACCCCTATTTACCTACTTTATTCGTATATTGCACAAAACAATACCAATGAGAATACCTACACTATTCAATTAAAACATGAAATTAAATATACATACAAAGAAAACCTAACATGAATAAAACACCTGAGACATATGAATGGATATGATAATATAATTACAATGGATCGTGTTTAAATTAGTACGCTTCTAAGGTAGTGGTCGTGTAACTGCAGAGTAAGGGTAGTTTCTTTGGGATTACTCTTAATTAAGATTGACAAAGAGTAGTCATGGTGCATCTTGACTCTAGTCGGATGTATTGGGGAGGGAATTGTCCATAATGTTTCGCAACACCTGGAACATCATCAGTGATCTTCGTTCATACCCCTCTATTGACTTTCTCATTTCACCCATTCTCTCTTGAATACCTATCTTCTTTTTTTCTCTTCTTCTCCTTTCCTTTTTCCACCATTTACGGAATATTAATAAACCACCAGGCACGATAATACATGTGTGCATAGGGAGGCAGCAAGATCCCACCCCACCGTCGAGCTAACGCCGTGAGATCGCAAGCGTGCCTACTGCTGCCATGGGACTTAGGTCAACCACCACCCTCTTCGAACATCCCACCTAGCTATGACAAGCCATTACAACCTAACCTAACCAAACTTCTATTAAATTGCCAGATAAGCCCTCAGAATCAGGGGTTGAAAAAGTAATTCTTCATTTAATTTCTGACGAAATGTTCTTCTCAGAGTTAATAGCAGAGTCGAGGTGGAAGTCGTCAACCCCAGATTCTAAGGGCTAAACTGGCAATTTAATAGACGTTTGGTTAGGTTAGGTTGTGCACACTCGATGTTATATCTATCAATGGTATTGGACGTTCTGTCCAATTCGTCGATATTGTGCGTCCGTTTGTGTTGACAGCATATACAGCAAAACCAATTTTTGGGCTCCCTTCTCAATACTTGCAAACTTGGGTATGATATCACGTTGAGTCCGAAAAATGATGTCAATATCGTCGGCTTATACTAGTAGTTGCACAGATTTATAGGAAATTGTACCTCTGGTGTTGGGTCGGGAGTTTTGCGCAATCCTTTCAAGAATCAGATTAAAATAGTCGCATGACAGAGCATCGTCTTGCCTAAATACTTTTTTGAAATCAAAAGTTTCGGTGAGTTCGTTTCCGTCCAGGATGGATTAGCGAAAGTGCACCATCATCATCCTGTACAGACGACTTTGGGCGGTATGCTAAAACTAGACATGGCTCTGTAAAGTTCTCTAGAAAGTCTTTAGTCTCTAGAGTAGGTGGTGGGTATCGATTTGGACTTCTTGGGCTTTTTCCAGGATCTGCCGAAGTGTGAAGATTTGACCGGTTGTGGACTGTCCTGGCCTAAAAACACACTGCTAAAGGCCGATCAGGTTGTTGGTAAACCTGAAACCGTTTACCAACAACCTGATCGGCCTTTATCGTTCACACTTTACGGCAGATAGGATCTTGTAGGCGATCTTGAGTAGAGTTAGGTATTTCCCTGTAGTTGGAACAGTTCTGAAGGTCTCCTTTATTGTAGATAGGGCAAACGGTGCTGAGGTTCCATTCTTCAGGCATACTTTCGTCTGACCAGATTTGGCTTATGAGTTGGAGGATATTACTTACCAAGTCATCTTACTTACTTAAGTGGCGCTACAGTCCGGAATGAACCTGGGCCTCAACCAACATGCCTCTCCAATTAGCCCGGTCCTTAGCTAACTGCCTCCAGTTGCGCACTCCAAGTTGGTTGAGGTCGGTTTCCACTTGTGCGCGCCACTTAAGGCGAGGTCTTCCTCTACTGCGTCCGACGTCTGGCTGGGAATCGAAGACTCTGCGAGCCGGAGTATTGGTGTCCATTCGTTCTACATGTCCTAGCCATCTTAAACGTCCAATGCGGAGTTTTTTGACCAGGGGCATGTCGCTGTACAGCTCGTATAGTTCTTGGTTGAATCTTCGTCTCCATAGCCCGTCAACGCAAACGGGACCGAAGATTTTTCGAAGAATTTTCCTCTCGAATCTACCAAGGATTTCTTCATCCGCTTTTGATACGGTCCATGCTTCAGCGCCGTAGAGCAGGACTGGGATGATCAGGGTCTTATATAGGATCTCCTTAGTAGTTCGAGTGAGGGCTTTACTACTAAATTGCCTTCTTAGCCCAAAGAAACAGCGGTTGGCAAGAGTAATTCTTCGTTTAATTTCTGACGAGATGTTGTTGTCAGAGTTAATAGCGGAGCCGAGGTAGACAAAGTCCCGTACTACCTCAAAGTTATATCTGTCAATGGTGACGTTCTGTCCAATTCGTCGATGTTGTGTGTCCTTTCGTGTTGACAGCATATACTTAGTCTTACCCTCATTTACTGCTAAACCCATTTTCGCCGCTTCCTTCTCTATACTAGCAAACGTGGCTATGACATCACGTTGAGTCCTACCAATGATGTCAATATCGTCAGCGTATGCTAGTAGTTGCACCGACTTTTGGAAAATTGTGCCTCTGGTGTTGGCTTTGGAGTTTTGCACAATTCTCTCAAGAATCAGATTAAAGAAGTCACATGACAGCGCATCGCCTTGCCTAAATCCTTTTTTGGTATCGAATGTGTCGGTGAGGTCGTTTCCGACCCTGATGGAGCAGCGAGAATTCTCCATCGTCATCCTACACAAACGGACGAGTTTGGGCGGTATACCAAAACTAGACATGGCTCTGTACAGTTCGTCTCTATAAATGCTGTCATATGCGGCTTTGAAATCGATGAATAGGTGGTGGGTATCGATTTGGACTTCTTGAGTTTTTTCCAGGATCTGCCGAATTGTGAAAATTTGATCGGTTGTGGACTTTCCTGGCCTAAAACCACACTGATAAGGGCCAATCAGGTTGTTAGTAAACGGTTTCAGGCGTTCACATATTACGGCAGATAGGATCTTGTAGGCGATGTTGAGGAGACTTATGCCTCTGTAGTTGGCGCAGTTCAGAGGGTCTCCTTTTTTGTGGATCGGGCAAACGATGCTGAGGTTCCATTCTTCAGGCATATTTTCATCCGACCAGATTTGGCTTATGAGTTGGTGGATGTTACTTACCAAGTCATCTCCGCCGGCCTT
The DNA here is from genome assembly GCA_932526625.1 of Rhingia campestris. Lineage (NCBI taxonomy): Eukaryota > Metazoa > Arthropoda > Insecta > Diptera > Syrphidae > Rhingia > Rhingia campestris. The sequence goes on from OW052182.1 coordinate 193,120,280, forward strand.
ATAGAGCTCAGCGGGAAGGCCGTCATTTCCGGCAGCCTTATTAAGCTTGAGTTTAGATATTGCTATCCTCACTTCACTCAGGTCGGGTGGTTGGCAGTTTTCGCTGTCGTTGCCAATATTGAATGGTTCGTTCTGCCTGACAGCGGAATGTTGTTCGTCATCGCCGTTTAACAGTCTGCAGAAGTGGTTCTTCCATATCCTCAGCATCGACTGTGTCTCAACTACAATATTTCCTTGTTCATCTCGACAGGATTCTGTTCGAGCCTTGTATCCTTGGCTTTGACGTTTTACACTTTGGTAAAACTTGCGAACATCGCTCCTGGAGTGGCACCTCTCTATATCCTCGATCGCGCGCTTTTCTTGCTCTTTTTTCTTCTTGCTGAAAAGCCGATGTTCTTCCCTTCTTCTTTGCCTATAGAGCTCAATGGCAGTCTCGTCTTCACCTGCAGCTTAGCCTTGTAGGCCTCGTTCTTGGCTGCGAGCATCTGTCGGCATTCCTCATCAAACCAGGGGTTTCTTGCTGGTGGGCGCGAGAAACCTAGCACATCAGTTGCGGCTGATCTAATGGCCTGTTGGCATCGTTGCCATTGCTCTTCGATATTCGATGCTGGTGGTATGGTGTTAATCGAGAGGTTAAGGGATACGCGTTGTGCGAAGGTCTTGGCGGTCTCTTGCGATTGCAGTCTTCCGACATTAAATTTTTTCACAGTATTTCTGGATTGTTGTGGCGTGGTGGATATCCGCATTCTTACCTTGGCTGCTACAAGGTAGTGATCCGAGTCGATGTTAGCTCCTCGGAATGTTCGGACATCCAAAATACTGGATGCGTGCCTCTTATCTATCGCAATGTGATCAATTCATCCCCGCCATCTTTATAAAGCCCAGCGGGAACTTAGATATTGCTATCCTCACTTCAATTAGGTGTCGGGTGGTTGGTATTTATTGCTGTTGTCGTCAATATGGAATGTTTTGTTCTGCCTGACAGCGGAATATTGTTCGTCATCACCTTTTTACAGTCTGCAGAAGTGGTTCTTACATATCCTCGGCATCGACTGTGTCTCAACTACGATATTTCCTTGTTCATCTCGACAGGATTCAGTTCGAGCCTTGTATCCTTGGCTTTGACGTTTTACACTTTGGTAAAACTTGCGAACATCGCTCCTGGAGTAGCACCTCACTATATCCTCGATCGCGCGCTTTTCTTGCTCTTTTTTCTTCTTTCTGAAAAGTCAGTGTTCCCTCCTTCTTTACATATAGAGCTAAATGGCATCCCTCGTGTTCACCTGCAGCTTAGTATTCTAAGCCTCGTTATTGTCTGCGAGCTTCTGCCGGCATTCTCCACCAAACCTAGGGATTCTTGCTGGTAGGCGCGAGAAATCTAGCACATCAGTTGCGGCTGATCTTATGACTTCCCGACATCGCTGACATTGTTCTTCGACATTTAATTCTGGTGGTAAGTTGTTGATCGAGAGGTTAAGGGATACGCTTAGCGGTCTTTTTCGATTGCAGCCTCTCGACAGGAAATTTTCGGACATCCAAAATACTGGGAGCGTGCTTCTTGTCTATCGCAATGCCTGTAGTTGCCTGTAGTTGAATTGTTTTGCGTTGCGAAGTCAAATTGCCAATGTCCGTTTTCAGACGTTTGTCGTGTCAGCTGTGTTTTTCTCCCTCCACGGTTTTAATATCGTACTTTGGAAGTCGTTCATAACTCTTGTCCAGGAGCTCTTAAAATCAAACTTTCGCTATATCATCATTTTAAGTCTTATTTTGGCGAACTAGGCCTTGATTCGAATAGTTGCAATGCGTTCGCTAATGTCTTGAAAGCATAGGAATTCTTGCCTAAGCCTGGCCCTTATAATCATCCGAATAGTCGGTGTTTTTGCTCAATATAACACGGTCCGTAGTAGATGTCACAGTTTTTCATCCCACCCCATCGTATTTCCCGAATGGCAGTAATATCTGGTCTGTAGAAGCTTGGTGCTTCCGCTGGGTGCTCGCCAGAACCTCTCCTCTTTAATGTCCTCACATTCCAGTGGCAGATACCAACTTCTTTGAACTTTTTTTCGTTTAGCTTGGTCGTCGACAATAAAATCAGTCCACGGATGCTTTTCTATTTGAAGAAAGTAATATTGCCAAACATAATCTTCCTCAAACTAGAAACCTTGCTTTAATATTTCTTCCACGAAATCTCCTTCCACTTGAGACAGTTTCGACACAAGTCAACTTGAGTTCTCCTGCTCAAGGGACAATTAATAAAATCCCAGCACACATTTGCTATACAAACAAATAAATCAATAATAACGACTCCCACAGACATATTAGATGTTTGCACTTGTCCAGCGCACAACTAACCACACCCGCTACCACCAAGCCAATGTCCTGCTTAGTGTAGCATCTCGTCATTTATGAAGTGTTCAACAGCTTTTCCCGTCACTTTTCCTTTTTTCCCAGGCAACAGTGCTTGTGTTGGTTTTTTTTTTGCGTCCCTGACAAACTATTGTTCCAACATATCCTCATGTGCGATATAATATCTGTAACAAAAAACACACACACACAATTACAACAAGCACACACTGCGAATGGCAACATAATCCTAAGCCAAAAAGGACACTTGTTCCATAGCTAAGAAGAACGACAGGCACGAAGAAGGTGCCATCTGGTGTTCTCATCAATTCTGTTGTTCTACATATTTCCTGTTATTTTTTCTTCGTCTTCTTCCCTCTGATTAAGGATCTGTATCTGTGGTAGGGTGTGGCAGTAGGGTGGTCTTCTGTTGGTTGAGAAAATAATGGCCAGGGGATTTTATTTTTGATTATTTTTTTTTTTTGTTGTCCTCTCCATGGTGGCGGGCTAAATGCGTATTTAATGAAACGTAGTTTGGTCGTGGGTGGTTTTCGTCCTGTTTTGGCATTGGCCTTGGTGCGAGAGCACACTGATTGGCAAATCTATTTTTCGCCAATCCCAATAAATGATAAATATTAATTGTATTAATTCAGGACGCGACTTAATCGACGGGGGAGGTTGGTGGTGGTAGTGTTTCCATTAATTAAAGACACAGTGAGGGGCTGTGACGTTAATTGGAATGCTTCGAGTGTTTAATTTGGAATAAATGTTTTTGCTCCAATACCAAGGGAGTTGGAGTTGTATTTTGCCATTGATTAGTATCGTGTTTTGAATTGTTTTTTGTTGGCTTTAGCTGGGCTTGTTTATTTTAAATGGAATTATTGATAAATTGGACTATGGCTTGTTTTGTTTTTTAAGCTGTCGATGGTTAGTAACAGAGGCAAATAATTAGTATAGATCTTATGTTTTATGTATAGAAGTCTCCGGATAGTCGCGGACCACTTAATTACATTTCGCACTTGACTTTCCTCCATCTGAATTTGAAATCATGCACTTTTGCAATTCCACACCAAATATGCTGAGCTCTTCCCATTTCAATGTTCCCTGCTATATTACATTTCGCAGTTTATTTTATTTTTTGAGTCTTTTTTGTTTAATGCAAACATTTTCTCCCGTTTAAATGCACAAAACATTGAGCGAATGTGAGGTGTGCTTAAAATGTTTGGATAGAACAATGTCAGAGGTCTCAAATCGAAGTTCAAATCGCTATTTCTAACAAGTCATGGTCTACTATATGATGTCTTATGTTTCACTGAAACTTGGCTCGACAAAACTGTTTTAGATAATGAAATTTTATGTAGTTCTTGTAATACAAGGTGGCGCAAAAGTAATCCTCCTATCAGAAAATGCTATAAATTTTGCGGTTGGCCCCTAATGTCAGTTCTCTTTTGACATTTGTGTAGTAAACACATGCGAAATACACGTTAATAAGCAATGTTACGCTACACTGCTCCAGAACGCGGAATATTGGTGACTATTTATTTGAGCAATAATCGGTCGGTGACTTTGGCACAACGTGAATTTCGTCGCAGATTTCCTAGCCGTCCAACGCCTACTGGTGAAACACTGCGACGTTTAGCCGCTCGCCTCGAAGAGACTGGCACAACACGAGATGCTGCCAGGCGTGGCAGACCCCGGAGTAGCCGTTCTGCAGAGAATATTGCTGCTGTAGCTGAAGATGTCATGGAAGCGCCGTCGAAATCGACCAGACGACGTGCCACGCAAATGGGTATCAGTCGACGGTCTTTACAGCGAATTTTGGTACAAGTTTTGAATATGTTTCTGTACAAAGTCCAGACGGTGCATCAGCTGTTAGCTGCTGACCGCCAATCGCGTCTAACATAAGCTCAAGCCATCCTTAATCACCGCCAAGAGGAAGATGATTTTTCATCAAAAATAATCATGAGTGATGAGGCCCATTTTCATCTTAGCGGGTACGTAAATAACCAAAATTTACGCTTCTGGCGCACTGAAAATCCGCGTGCAACCCACGAAGAGCCATTACACCCACTCAAAGTCACTGTATGGTGTGCTGTTTTCGCTGGAGGATTCATCGGACCTTTTTTCTTCGAAGACGTCACGGGCCAAACCTTTCTCCTTTCACAAGCCATAAGAAAACTGGAGGTGGCGTCTGTATTGCTGTAAAATCTGTTCTTCGTACAACTTTAATTGACTTGCCGGTAATAAGCATCGACATTTTGTGTGTCAAAATTCATTTACTATGTCAAAATTTGTATATTTGCTGCGTTAAAATTCCCCCTAATATGGACTTCGATATGTATAGTTCCTGTCTTTGTTACGTTAACCACATTGTCTCATTATGTTGTCCGGAAGATAACTTAATTATGATTGGTGACTTTAATTTGTCTGACATTGTTTGGGGGTATCTGAACGAAGATGACGAATTTCTAACAGCGCTTTCAAACCATTTAGAAAAAAGTGCTACATTTATTGAAAATATATCTGCTTCTGCCTTAAGTCAGATAAACCCTATAATGAATTCTTTGGATAGAATTCTCGACCTAGTATTAACCGATGCACCTGATGGAATTTCTCTCCGCAAATCCTGTGCAATATTAAAAGAAGACGCGTACCATCCAACACTAGAATTCACTATTGACATGCCATATACAAACTGTGATAAAACAAAACAGTTAATTTATGAATTTAATGTCAAAAAAGCAAACTTTGACAAGCTGAAATGTGCGATTTTAAAGGGTCCGCCAAATTTTTGAAAATGCTATAAAAAAAACTACTGAATATTTTCTCAAATTTCTTTTTTTATTTGAAAGTAAAGGGTGATCCATTTCGAGGTTCCCTACTTTTTTAAAGAAAAAACACAGAAAATTCAAATTTAATGGAGAATGTTTATTATCATTTGAAAGAACATTCTTTGGCATTTATTTTTTGAAGATTATGTCTATCAAATGTTGGCCGTTGCTACGTCGCAGATGGTCCATCCGTTGAGTCCAATTTTCGATCACTCGTTCAAGCATTTCGACTGCTAACTGGCGAATGACACGCGTGATGTTTTCCTCCAAGGCCTGAATCGAAGCGGGTTTGTCGGCATAAGCTTTTGACTTTACATATCCCCACAGGAAAAAGTCTAACAGTGTGATATCAAACGATCTTGGTGGCCAATCGACCGGCCCAAAACGTGAAATTATGTGCTCACCGAAATGTTCTCTTAATAAGTCCATTGATTGATGCGATGTGTGGGAAGTGGCGCCGTCTTGCTGAAACCAAATGTCGCCGAGATCACAAGCTTCAATTTCAGGCATCAAATAGTCGGTTATCATGGCACGATAACGGTCGCCATTGACGGTTACGTTCGCACCGGCATAATTTTTAAAGAAATGGGGACCGATGATTCCACCGGCCCACAAACCACACCAAACCGTTGTTTTTTCTGGATGAAGTGGCAGTTCTTCAAACTCTTCAGGTTGCTCTTCGTCCCAAATGCGGCAATTTTGTTTGTTTACCCATTGAGCCAGAGATGGGCCTCATCGCTAAACAAAATTTGCCTCGAAAACGTCGGATCTTCTTGGAACTTTTCAAGAGCCCATAGAGCGAAGCGATGTCGCTTGGAAAGGTCGAGCGGCTTCAGTTGTTGCACAAGCTGTATTTTGTACGCTTTCAATTTAAGATCTTGACGTAAAATGCGCCAAGTCGTTCCATACGTCAGTCCGAGTTGCTGCGAACGGCGCCGAATTGACTCTCTACGGTCTTCGTGTACACTCTCAGCTACGGCCGCTATATTTTCTTCACAGCGTGCTGGATGTGGTCTATTCGGTCGAATATTATCGAATAATGAATGCTGGGTCTCAAAATGGGTGATGGTGTTGCGAATAATACGCTCAGTAGGCCGATTATATTGACCATAAGTTGGGCGAAGTGCACGAAACACATTCCTCACAGATCGTGAATTTTCATAATAAAGTTGAACAATTTGTAAACGTTGTTCACGCGTAAGTCTTTCCATTATGAAATGCCAAACAATACTAAACAAAAATAACATGACAGCATGACACGACTCACACGTGATCTGTCAAAAAAGGCTATTGAAAAAAGTATATCTACTTGGATCACCCGTTACAATCCTTCCGGTTAATAATAGAAAATAATTTCATTCAAATGGCTGCCTTGGCTGGCCATGCAGTAGCCTACACGATCGGTCTAATTTTTAAGCACATTATCGATTGTGTGCAGCTGTATTTCACCAATGGCTTCACGAATATTGTCCTTTAAAGCGTCGATTGTCTCTGGCTTGTCGGCGTAACACTTATCTTTTACGGCACCCCACAAATAATAGTCCAACGGTGTCAAATCGCAGCTCCGAGGTGGCCAAACGACATGAGCTCTGCGGCTGATAATGCGATCTTCAAAAACAGGGCGCAAAACATCGAGTGTAGCTTCAGCTGTGTGGCACGTAGCGCCGTCCTGTTTAAACCAAATATTGCCAATATCCTCCTCTTCATTTTTGTGAACAAAAATTCGTTCAACATGGCCCGATAACGATTGCTATTGACTGCTAATTTTCGAAGAAAAATGGCCCAATTATGCCTCTGGACCAAAATCCGCACCAAACAGTGACTCGTTTTGGGTGTATCGGTTTTTCAATGTATGCGTGCGGGTTTTCTGTGCCACAAATGCTTGCTTGTTTACATACCCGCCAAGACAAAATGAGCTTCATCTGGCAAGATGATTTTTTTCGGCAAAATCGGCATCTTCTCTAAGTCGATCGCAGGCCCACTAAGCGAAGCGAAGACGCATTGGATGGTCAGTTGGCTTCAACTCCTGAACCAATTGGACTTTGTATGGCGTCATACCAAGGTCTTTATGCAAAATTCGTCTCAATGATGTCTCCGAATTCACCGTCGTTCTCAACAACTGAACATTTGTTAAGAACGACGATGAATTGATGTTGATGGCGCTTCACGCACACTTTCCGCCACAGCAGCAATATTCTCGGGTGTACGCACTGTTTTTGGCTTTTCACGCTTTGATTTATCGATGAGGATGCCAGTTTCTTTCACTTTTTTCACAACGGAGCAACGGAACATACGGATCTGACGGTGCTTCTCTTCTTCCAAAATCCGTACGTAATTTTCGCACACATTCTGTAACATTACCATGATTTTCAAAGTAATGTCGCAATATTTCCCAGCGTTGTTCAAGCGTATAGACAACCATATTCGTTCAGCGGAAGGAAAAAACTAATTATCTGTCAAATCAGACATGAGCTAAGTGTTACCAATCACGAAATAAGCACTAGTTGAAAAAAAATTGTTTTTGGACAGATTCAATACGTGAAATATGACAGGCGTAATATGCGCACCATACTTGACATCCAAATTCCAACACAGAACGAACAAGACCAACATAAAGGGTTTTAGTAATATATGGGTCATTAAGTTCTCTAGACCAACGCTTAATCATAGCTAAGCGGGAAGAGGCTTTATTTATAGTTGAGTTGATATGCAACTTAAAGTCCAGTTTAGGGTCAAAAATTACTCCGAGGTCATTATTATCAGTAATTATCAGCCGCAGAGCTGATAAAATTTATTGTCCCAATAACGCGGGATTTCCGTATGTGGATCCCCTGGTTATATGCGTCGAGCATTGTGCATGGCCGACGCAATTAATGTTCGGAGGCAAAGTTTCTCCCTAGAAAGCTGGATAGTTACCTTGCATCTAAAAGCATAATTTTGTTGGTTATTCAACTTGGAGCTCGACCTTGAACTTCGCATCCACTTAGTCTGAATGTGTGCTTCTCAATAATTAAAGCACCGAAGATCTCCTTCGCATTGAAATCCGAGTGAGACGAGAAAGACGAGTACAACGAAGTACTTGAATCGTGTTGACTTATTCTCTGGTAGGTTCCCGATCTTCTCACCTTTTTTCCCGATCTTTTAACCTTAGCCTTCATTAGGAAGCTCTATACATGCTGTGCTTCGGATTAACTTCGTGTGGAGTTTTACCGAAACATCTTAACGTATGGTACATGTACACACATCTCCGGAAGCTTAAAAACTACCATACAGGGGTTATACTATCATAACTTCGGTTCTGTTTGTGAATTTTCCTGCATAATATCTTAAACAAGATGGTTGGGTGCTGTAGAACGAGGGTAGACTCTGATTGGCGTTAACTTGGCAATGTCCAGTGTTGCAACTCTGACTACACATCAAATGTGCTTATCTTTACCTCCAAGTGGTAACCATCGGGTACTGGTCTCATCCAACCGGATTTGACTTGCTAAACGATAAGTGCGAGTGTTGATAACACGACGAAAAACAGCAACACTATAAACACCCTGGTGAGAATGGCACGGATGAATACCCGGCCTGCTGTCCCAGGCGAACCTAGATGAGCTGCTCTGACATATTCGGACAACAGGTTGTCTAGGAATTTCAAGGGTTAGTCAGGCCCCTTGAACAGAGATGGTGGCGGATGAACCGAAAGGCCAACGGCAGCGCTCAATCCCGTAGTGGATACCATGGCCCCGTGTCCTAGGGGTATCTAATAAATTGGAACTGGCCCTCCAGGTTGGGGGTTGTGCTTTGGGCTAACTACCCACCCACAGAAAAAAAACATTGTTACGAAGCAACCAATAGCCTCGGAAAGGACGGATTTTATTGTTGACGACCCTGCTAAACGAAAAAAGGACAACGACGTTCGTATCTGCACCTGGAATGTGAGAACATTAAACAGGAGAGGTGCAGGCGAACAACTAGCGGAAGCCCTAAACTGCTACAAAGCAGACATTACTGCCATCCAGGAAATACGATGGGATGGGCCGGGCAAAAAGAGGATGAAAAACTGTGACATATACTACGGACCGTGTTATAGTGAGCAGAAACAGCGACTATTCGGATGCGGATTTGTTATAAGTGCCAGACTTAGGCAAGAAGTCTTATGTTTCCAAGACATTAGCGAACGCATAGTAACAATCCGCATCAAGGCCAAATTCGCCAACATAAGCCTTATATGCGCTCACGCTCCGACGGAAGAAAAAGATGATATAGCTAAGGATTGCTTCTACGAGCTCCTCGACAAAACCTATGAGCGACTACCGAAGTATGATGTTAAAATCGTGCTGGGAGATTTTAACGCAAAGGTAGGAAGAGAAGACATCTTTAGAAGTATTGTCGGAAAACATAGCCTACACGACAACACGTCTGGTAACGGACTTAGGCTAATTGATTTCGCTACGGAACGAAATGCCACTATAGCCAGCACACGGTTTCCTCACCTCGATATCCATAAGGGGACATGGCGGTCTCCAGATCTACGAACGGTCAACCAAATTGATCACATTGCGATAGATAAGAGGCACGCATCCAGTATTTTGGATGTCCGAACATTCCGAGGAGCTAACATCGACTCGGATCACTACCTTGTAGCAGCCAAGGTAAGAATGCGGATATCCACCACGCCACAACAATCCAGAAATACTGTGAAAAAATTTAATGTCGGAAGACTGCAATCGCAAGAGACCGCCAAGACCTTCGCACAACGCGTATCCCTTAACCTCTCGATTAACACCATACCACCAGCATCGAATGTCGAAGAGCAATGGCAACGATGCCAACAGGCCATTAGATCAGCCGCAACTGATGTGCTAGGTTTCTCGCGCCCACCAGCAAGAAACCCCTGGTTTACAAGGCTAAGCTGCAGGTGAAGACGAGAGCTGCCATTGAGCTCTATAGGCAAAGAAGAAGGGAAGAACATCGGCTTTTCAGCAAGAAGAAAAAAGAGCAAGAAAAGCGCGCGATCGAGGATATAGAGAGGTGCCACTCCAGGAACGATGTTCGCAAGTTTTACCAAAGTGTAAAACGTCAAAGCTCAAACAGAGGCTCAAACAGAATCCTGTCGAGATGAACAAGGAAATATCGTAGTTGAGACACAGTCGATGCTGAGGATATGGAAGAACCACTTCTGCAGACTGTTAAACGGCGATGACGAACAACATTCCGCTGTCAGGCATAACGAACCTTTTAATATTGGCAACGACAGCGAAAACTGCCAACCACTCGGCCTAAGTGAAGTGAGGATAGCAATATCCAAACTCAAGCTTAATAAGGCCACCCGCTGAGCTTTATAAAGCTGGCGGAGATGACTTGGTAAGTAACCTCCACCGACTCATAAGCCAAATCTGGTCCGATGAAGGAATGCCTGAAGAATGGAACCTCAGCATCGTTTGCCCGATCCTCGATCCACAAAAACGGAGACCCTCTGAACTGCGCCAGCTACAGAGATATAAGTCTCTTCAACATCTTCTACAAGATCCTATCTGCCGTAATATGTGAACGCCTAAAACTGTATACCAAAAACCTTGTCGGCCCTTATCAGAGTTGTTTAAGGCCAAGAAAGTCCACAACTGATGACATATTCACTTTTCGACAAATCATGGATAAAAACCCAAGAAGTTCAAATCGATACCTCACCACCTATTCAACGATTTCAAAGCCGCATACGACAGCATTTATAGAGACGAACTATACAGAGCCATGTCTAGTTTTGGTATACCGCTCCGTTTGTGTAGGATGACGATTGAGAATGGAGAAATCTCGCTGTTCCATCAGGGTCGGAAACGACCTCAACGACACATTCAATACCAAAAAAGGTTTAGCCAAGGCGATGCGATTTCATGTGACTTCTTTAATTTGGCACAATTTTCCAAAAATCTGTGCAACTACTTGCATACGCCGACGATATTGACATCATTGGTAGGACTCAACGTGATGTCATAGCCACATTTGCTATTATAGAGGAGGAAGTGACAAAGATAGGTTCAGCACTAACCGACCTCAAACAACTTGGAGTGCGCAACTGGAGGCAGTTAGCTAAGGACCGGTCTAATTGGAGGGACATGTTGTTTGTGGCCCAGGTTCATCCCGAACTGTAGCGCCACTTAAGTCAGAAGGTAAGATACCGTTGATAACAAGGCTAAAATCAAACAAAAAAATGGCCTAGAATTATGACCAAAAGAAACTTGGATACGAAATTTGAAGAAAATCGGTCAAGCCGTTTAGGCTGGGGAGACCATTGCGGACAGACGGACCGACGAACCGACGGACCGACGGACGGAATTCCAAAAACCACATTTTTGGGTTCCGCTATCATCGTAATGTTAGAATCAATCAAAATCTCGAGGTCGAAAATTTTCACGAAAACAATATCTTTCTCTTTGTAAGAGAAACACCAATACTCCGGCTCGCAGAGTCTTCGAGTCCCAGCCAGACGTCGGACGCAGTAGAGGAAGACCTCGCCTTAAGTGGCGCGCACAAGTAGAAACCGACCTCAACCAACTTGGATTGTGCAACTGGAGGCAGTTAGCTAAGGACCGGGCTAATTGGAGAGGCATGTAGGTTGAGGCCCAGGTTCATTCCGGACTGTAGCGCCACTTAAGTAAGTAAGTTGTAAGAGAAAGTTAAAAGAATTGTTTATGGATACCTAGTATTCAAATATTTTTGTTTAACCCATTTTGAAATAATTTTTCCGTCAGTAATTTCAAAATTCATCACGTTACTCAACACATTAGATTCGTAATGCAAAACATTATGAATATCGGTCAAGGACGAGTTGTATTTGCAGATTTCTATTCACGATCTGAATACGTATAATGGCATGCCCTTTTAAGCATGAAGATTTTCCATTAGTCAAATGATTAATAGTCATTTTAGATTGCAACTTCCATTGGCAAGACTTAATGAAGGGTCGTTATACACCCTCAACATCAGTAGCCACTCCATAGCTTCCCACGCTGGCATTACACTCCTGCCCATAAAAGCCGCCACGCAAATCCATATGCAAATGGAAGCTTGTCCCCCTCGGCACATAAGCCTAAGCGCAATAATCATTACAATCATAATCAACGATATTGAAGGCCTTTTCAAGCCACCCACCACTAGGCACATATCCTCGACTGCTTGTCGATACCGATATCCCTTGACCAGCTTCTCTACTCTACATGGAATAGCCATTTGGATTACAATTTTTTTTTTTTTATTATTTGTGTTCCAGATCATTAAAAGGATTTACTCGCATCCACGGTGCGCTACATCGATATCCGGAACGCAAACATGTACAGTGCACATCCTTTCTATAGGCATCATCGCACTCTCGTGTTCGGTGCGGCCTCATACACAACGATTTCCATACATTATCCTTGAATGTCATTAAAGCCAATCGGACTTAATTGTAGTGGCAGTTCTAGCGCGATGGTACCATCCCAATGGGTTAACTAGAGCACACTGCGTCCTGTTGCTGTTCCATGGAGCGAGCACATATCTCATATTAGAATTTCTAAAAAGGACATAAATTCAGCGATTAAGCCTTTTGATAACTTAATCAATTTGCGCGTCGTGCACGTCGCCTGTGGATTAGAAATTAGACATTCACAAAAAGGCGCAAAAAAAAAATACACGCATTTGTATCTCTCTCTCACTGTCGACTGGGACATTTGTATCTATAGAAGGACAAATTCAAATGGATTTCAATTCCAATTAAAAATCCAGTTAATTTATGTGTCTGTACTATGATATATGCATGCTGATATGCGGGTGCAACATTTTAATTACACCGCGTAATTGCATTTCTCACTTCAGTCGAAGGCGTGTTGCTTGGTGTGCAGGATTGCAAAAAAAAAGGTAAACATCGATCCTGTGCAACTACTCTTGCGTTCATGAGTTGATTAATTTTTATGCAAATTATTAATGCAAATCCTGTTTGTTGGGGCGGTTTTTTTTTATTCGCTTTTGACTAACTCGTTTATGTGTTGCAAATAGAAAAGGACTAATTGGCAGGACGTTACGCTAAATGGGTAACATTGGTAAAAGTTAACGACCGATAAATCACGTCTGGCCAAATTGGTTAAATGAAATTGAAAATATCTATAAAAGTTGCTCTAATGATGAATCTATGCAAATGTTACGGATATACAGGAATTAGTTGAAGTAGCATTAGGGAGCAAGGATAATTGGTTTTAATTGAGTTTGCATAACAAGTGGAGAGTTGTGTAGCAAAGTAATGAATGGATTTTAAAAAAAGCTGGTCACACCAGAATTACAAAAAAAAAATTCAATTGTCATCGGGGAAGCCTGTCAATCCATAAAGACTGATACAAGGACAATATGACACTGAGTGGGGACGAGTTTTTATATTTTTAGGTTTTGAAATGAAACTTGTTTTGGGACGATGTGAATTTAATTTTATGAAACGAAAAAGTGTAACGAAAAAGAGTTCAAAAAAACATCAGTTCTTGACTGATGATTGACATCAATCAGCGTCGGGCTCGGTTAGTAATAAGATGGGGAACCTCGAGGGGTAGCTAATTTGTTAGAGAATGGGGCTCTATGTACAAACGAGGTGAGTTTAAATGGTGAGGGGACTGATGTTCGCGGTAAGAAATAGTTAAAAATCTTCAACCGAGTTTGTGCGGTAGAAGAAGGTTGAAAACCAATCCTAACCTTAGCTTACTGCCTCCAGTTGCGCACTCCAACTTGGTTGAGGTCGGTTTCTACTTGAGCGCGCCACTTAAGGCGAGTTCCTCCTATACTGCGTCTGAGGTCTGGCTGTAAATCGAAGACTCTGCGAGCCAGAATATTGGCGTCCATTCGCTCTACATGCCCAAGTCTTCTTAAACGTCCAATGCAGAGTTTTTTTTTTTGACAAGGGGCATATTGCTGTTGAGGCCCAGGTTCATCCTGGACTGTAGCGCCACTTAAGTAAGTAAGTAAGCATATTGCTGTACAGCTCGTATAGTTCATGGTTGAACCTTTGCATCCATAGCCCGTCAACGCAAACGGGATGGAAAATTTTTTGAAGAATTTTCCTCTACAATAGAAAAAGATTTCTTCATCAACTTTTGATTGATTATGATACATGCTTCAGCGCAGTAGCGCATGACTGAGATAATCAGGGTCGTATATTCAATCTTCTTAGAAGTTCGAGCAGCGTTACCAGATAAAATTTTTTAAACCTGCTAAAGCTAAGACGAAAAACTGCAAAACCTGCTAAACGAATATGTAAAAAAATGCTAAAAAAACTGCGATCGATTTTTCCTTGAGAAATACGTTTTTTTTAGTTCAAAAAATACATATACAGTTACATTTGTTATTATATAAGATGATAATTTCTAAAAGATGAAAATTTTTAAATTTAAATATGTACAAAGTTATTAAATTAAATCGTTCCGAATCATTATAGAGAATTTTTGAATTTATTAAAGTTACCATTTTATTTGTTGGAACAAAGTTATAACAGCCTTCACCTAAAGAAACCCCCTGCTTTACTTGCAAAGCAATATTTTCGTTAATGAAGCGATTACGGTTTTTAGTTTTTAACGAATTTACCTGCGAAAATATTGTTTCACAAGCAGTATTAGATGTCAGTTAGCATATATATTGCAAATTTAGTTATTGTTGGATACTTATTGATGTTTACTGACATTTCCTTTTATTTTTTTTATCAAAATAGTGAATATTGGCATAATCGCTTTGAAATATAAAAAGGTTGAATTTGTTTACCATAGGAAAATGTAATCCATACCATAAATAGTATTATTATACTGTCATTCAAACTATTAAAAATAAATTCGTTTGGGACAGAATTTGTTGTTAAATATTCACCTTGGACATACAGTTTTAATGCACTCCATTGTTCTATAATTTGATTGACGCAAGCATGTAGCGATAGCCATCTAATGTCTTAGTGGCACAAAGTCCTATGCTTTTCTGTTTCAAAAAACTCTTGGAATTCTGAAAATTCTCGTTGTCTTTTACTACTTTGAGAAAAGTATGATTTGACCAATTGCTCAACGGATCTTGGCAATTTCTTACTGGCATGACTGACAGCTAGAGCAACCGAGTGACGTACGCATTTAATATATACACAATTTGGATTGAGTGTCGTTGTCCAAGCAATGCCTATGTAAATAATATAATAACTATCTGCACCCTTTCCATTTGGAAATGCTACACAGTTACACCAATAGGTATCCACCACAGCGACACCACCCATAAACAGCTGTGTTTACTTTGTCTGCTTTCTGACCCTAACTCTGTGTATTTCTTCTTTAGAATCATTTTTCTTGAAGACGATCGTGTATTCGTGTTTACTGTCGCCCAAACAATTAAAAACATGTAACTTTTGTTTTGTTTGAAAACTGCCAAAAACTGCCAAAATTTAAGAAAATGCTAAATAAACTGCTGCAGGTCATTTTCATGATCAAAAACTGCTAAAATCGCAGGAAACTGCTAAATCTGGTAACGCTGAGTTCGAGTGAGGACTGAACTACTGAATTGGCTTCTTATCCCGAAGAAACAGGGGTTGACAAGAGTAATTCTTTGTTGTATTTCAGACGAGATGTTGTTGTCAGAGTTAGTAGTGGAGCAGAGGTAGACAAAGTCCCGTACTACCTCAATGTTATATCTGTCAATGGTGACGTTCTGTCAAATTTGTCGATGTTGTGTGTCCCTTCGTGTTGACAGCATATATTTGGTCTTAACCTCATTTAAAAACCATTTTTTCCGCTTCCTTCTCTATGTTAGTAAACGTGGCTGTGACATTACGCTGAGTCCTACCAATGATGTCAATATCGTCAGGGTATGCTAATACAAGGTGGCGCAAAAATAACCTTCCGATGTATTTTCTGATAGGAGGATTACTTTTGCGCCACCTTGTAGTTGCACCAATTTTTGGAAGTTTGTGCCTCCGGTGTTGGATCAGGAGTTTTGCACAATCCTCTCAAGAATCAAATCAAAGAAATCACATGACAGTGCATCGCATTGCCTTAATCCTTTTTTGGTATCGAATGTGTCGGTGAGGTCGTTTCCGACCCTGATGGAGCAGCGAGAATTCTCCATCATCATCATGCACAGACGGATGAGTTATACCAAAACAGACATGGCTCTGTATAGCTCGTCTCTATAAATGCTGTCGTATACGGCTTTGGAATTGAGGAATAGGTGGTGGTATCGATTTGGGCTTCTTGGGATTTTTCCAGGATCTGTCGAAGTGTAAAGATTTGATTAGTTGTGGACTTTTCTGGGCTAAAACACTTTAACAAGGGCCGATCAGGTTGTTGGTAAACGGTTTTGGGCGTTCACTTATTTGGGCAAATAGGATATTGTAGGTGATGTTGAGGAGACTCATGTCTCTCTAGTTACTTCCTTACTTCCTTAAGTGGCGCTACAGTCCGGGATGGACCTGGAACTCAACCAACATGCCTCTCCAATTAGCCCGGTCCTTAGCTAACTGCCGCCAGTTGCGCACTCCAAGTTGGTTGAGGTAGGTTTCTACTTGTGCTAGCCACTTAAGGCGAGGTCTTCCTCTACTGCGTCCGACGTCTGGCTGGAAATCGAAGACTCTGCAAGCCGGAGTATTGGTGTCCATTCTTTCTACATGTCCTAGCCATCTTAAACGTCCAATGCGGAGTTTTTCGACTACGGGTATGTCGCTGTACAGCTCGTATAGTTCGTGGTTGAATCTTCGTCTCCATAGCCCGTCAACGAAACATGACCAAAGATTTTCCGAAGAATTTTTCTCTCGAATCGACCAAGGATTTCTTCATCCGCTTTTGATACGGTCCATGCTTTAGCGCTGTAGAGCAGAACTGGGATGATCATGGTCTCATATAGGATCTCCTTAGTAGTTCGAGTAAGGGCTTTACTACTAAATTGCCCTCTTAGCCCGAAGAAACAGCGATTGCCAAAAGTAATCCTTCGTTTGATTTCTGACGAGATGTTGTTGTCAGAGTTGGTAGCGGAGGCGAGGTAGACAAAGTCCCGTAGTACCACAAAGTTATGTCATAGGTTCTGTCCAATTCGTCGATGTTGTGCGTCCTTTCGTGTTGACAACTTAGTCTGACCCTCATTTACTGCTAAACCCATCTTGGCCGCTTCCTTCTCTATAATAGCAAACGTGGCTATGACATCACGTTGGGTCTTACTAATGATGTCAATATCGTCGGCGTATGCTAGTAGTTGCATCGATTTTTGGAAAATTGTGCCTCTGGTGTTGGCTCGGGAGTTTTGCACAATCCTCTCAAGAATCAAATTAAAGAAATCACATGACAGCGCATCGCCTTGCCTAAATCCTTTTTTGGTATGAAGTGTGTCGGTGAGGTCGTTGCCGACAGACCGATAAGTTATACCAAAACTAGACATGGCTCTGTATAGCTCGTCTCTATAAATGCTGTCGTATGCGGCTTTGGAATTGAGGAATAGGTGGTGGGTATCGATTTGGGCTTCTTGGGATTTTTCCAGGATCTGCCGAAGTGTGAAGATTTGATCAGTTGTAGAATTTTCTGGCCTAAAACTACTCTGATATGGGTTTATCAGGTTTTGGTAGACGGTTTCGGGCGTTCACATATTACTGCAGATAAGTTCTTGTAGGCGATGCTGAGGAGTCGTATGCCTCTGTAGTTGGCACATTTCAGAGGGTCTCCTTTTTAGTGGATCGAGGATCGGGCAAACGATGCTGAGGTTCCATTCTTTAGGCATACTTTCATCCGACCAGATTTGCCTTATGAGTTGGTGGATGTTACTTAGTAAGTCATCTCCGCCAGCTTTATAAAGCTCAGCAGGAAGGCCATCATTTCCGGCGGCCTTATTAAACTTGATTTTAGATATTGCTATCCTCACTTCACTTAGGTCGGGTGGTTGGTAGTTTTCGCTGTCGTTGTCAATATTAAATGGTTCGTTCTGCCAGACAGCGGAATGTTGTTCGTCATCGCCGTTTAACAGTCTGCAGAAGTGGTTCTTCCATATCCCCAGCATCGACTGTGTCTCAACTACGATATTTCCTTGTTCATCTCGACAGGATTCTGTTCGAGCCTTGTATCCTTGGCTTTGACGTTTTTCACTTTGGTACAACTTGCGAACATCGTTCCTGTAGTGGCACCTCTCTATTTCCTCGATCGCGCGCTTTTCTTGCTACTTTTTCTTCTTTCTGAAGAGCCGATGTTCTTCCCTTCTTCTTTGCCTCAATGGCAGCTCTCGTCTTCACCTGCAGCTTAGCCTAATAGGCCTCGTTCTTGTCTGCGAGCATCAGTCGGCATTTCTCATCAAACCAGGGGTTTCTTGCTGGTGGCCGAGAGAAACCTAGCACATCAGTTGCGGCTGATCTAATGGCTTGTTGGCATCGTTGCAATTGTTCTTCGTCATAAGATGCTGGTGGTATGGTGTGAATCGAGATGTTAAGGGATATGCGTTGCGCGAAGGCCTTGGCGGTCTCTTGCGATTGCAGTCTTTCGACATTCAATTTTTCACAGCATTTCTGGTTTGTTGTGGCGTGGTGGATATTCGCATTCTTAACTTGGCTGCAACAAGGTAGTGGTCCGAGTTGATGTTAGCCTCTTGAAATGTTCGTATATCCAAAATACAGGATGCGTGCCTCTTATCTTATCAATTTGGTTGACTGTTCGATACTCTGGAGACCGCCATATCCCCTAATGGATATCGAGGTGAGGAAACCGAATGCTGGCTATAGTGGTATTTGGTTCCGTAGCAAAATCAATTAGCCTATGTCCATTGCCAGTCGTGTTGTCGTGTAGGCTATGTTTTCCGACAATAAGGCAACATTTGAAGAAGTTCTCCCGAAATCACTTCATAACCTGGAGCCTATTTAGGCTTTAGTTTATGTGTTTCCAGATAACCTCGACAATACTTGCATATCTTGCTATAGATACTGTTATCGGTTGTAGTCTCTAATGACTTAAATGTGTCCTCAAGATGTGCGGCTAAAACATCATCTTATCCTTATCGCTTTTTGCCCAAACGTCTTGAGTTACACTAATTGGTGGCACAGCGTTCTTTGCCCGTTTTATGACTCTAATTGCTTTCCAAAGTGAATAATTCAATTCTTTGAAAGCGGTTAGGCTTTGCAGATATTGCATAGTTTTTAAAATGTTTAATCGAATTTGATAGCAACAATCAACTGCTTGAGATGTGTTTTATCTTGCAGAGCACGAGTTTGTTGCCATCTTTTACGAGCTTTTCTTTTTTGTCAAACTAAATCTTTTATTTCCGGGGGGGGTACTTTATTTTACTATAGCTCAAAATTTTGCTTTGTTGAGGAGTATTATTCCATGCTGCTTTTTGAACAGTTTTCATAAACGAGTCAACCGCGACTTTCGAGTTCCCATGGTGATCTAAGCGATATACCCAATCGAACATTATTTTCAATATCGTTTTTGAAACCTCTTCAGTTGGTTTTCCTGTTTGTTAGTCTGGGTCGTTTTGCATTTCTAATGCAACAACCCTCACGTTGTTAGAATGACCGGAGAATAACCAGAGAAAGGATCAAAACATTCATCAACTTTGATTCGATTGGACGGCAGACCCTTTAAGATGAAAAACATCGATTAAATCCGGTATTTTTGCAACATCAGTTGGCCAGTTCGAATGTTCGATACACTCAATCATTTCTTACTAGGGAACTGTGGTTTGTAGGGAACGTCTTTTTTTAATTACAAAACAAATTATTAAAAGTTTGGGAACCATCGTCGAACGTGGAGCCATAGCTAAGTTGATCTTTGGGCATTAATTTTCTGTGGTTCGTGCATTCGATTCGTTTCGCTCTTGGCAGCAGTTATAAGACACACACACCAAGACCTTTTTTTTCTGTACCTACCATGTATGTATCATAAGCCTAGAAGCAGTAAGCAATGCTTAAATGTCATTCGAAAAAAAAAACGGTAGCAATGGTACCGCTTTTTCTTTTCAGCAATCGAATGCGATATAAAAGCGAGAACCACATTGACGCACTCTCTTGTATTTTTGCTGTGCTTCGTAACTGATTAAAAGCGGTCGTGACACTTTTCCTTTTAATAAGAAAACGCTTGTGCTAAAAGTAATCCATGGTCCTCAGAAAGTGCAAATTAATCTGTGATTGCCACTCCACAAAAATAAAAAAACTAAAACGCAAAATTGCGTCAGTGCAAAGAACACCACAATTCACGTTTCTAAAATTACATCGCAGTAAAAGAAAGATACAAAAAAAAAAATCGTGAACTTAAAGTGCCAATAATAATCTCTTGTCATATTTTTTCTGACAAACATATGGAAAATATTCTCTTAACCCATAATACAAAAAAAGACACGTTCAACACCACGCTCCGATATTTTAAAGTGCCGCAGATAACCCCAAAATAACCAAGCGACCACAGTGTCCGTAGAATCTTCAATTGGTTTTCTGTCCAACAATTTGACGCATCAGCCAAAACAACAGCAGAAGTACCTAGTACGCACACACCACTATAGCGTACCAAAAAAAAGGGTGAATTACGAAACCACCAGCACCTGCTAGTTCGCCAGCATTACCGAACACCACGTCATCTCCAGCAGCAGTTCCCAGTCGACCCACTTGAACAACAGCTAACCCACAGCAGAGACACCCAACACCAAAAGCCTCCAAGCAACCGCTCTCAGCCGCATCATTGCCGCGCGCAACGTAAGACTCAGACCAACTTTAATCTCCTGTGCGCAGTTCGAGTCAACGTCATCAACTCTAACCTGCAGCGTCGTCATCGTGTACGTTTTTTTTTTTGCATGTTTGTAACTTCTGAACAAGTGAATGAGGATCCGAATCGATTCCTCATACCTTCGGATATATCTAAAGTTCAACAAGGCATGCGAATTTATTCGACGTCATCAACTCATCGCCCATAAGAGCCAATTTGGATTGAAATGTTATAACGTTATAAGTATTGTTTAATTAGGTGTTTGTGTAGTTAAGTAATTGTTTTGAGTGTAAATATTTTATCGTATGTTCGCATTAAAAAAATTTAACGTACAAACAAAATTTTTAACTTGTTTAGCCGGTCAAGATACGTCACACATCAAAAAAGGCATTTGCAGCATCATCAAATACCACGGGCTGGTGAAACCTCCAGGTTGGGGGCTGTGCTTTGGGTTAACTACCCACCCACAGAAAAAAAACATGGTTACGAAGCAACCAATAGCCTCGGAAAGGACGGATTTTATTGTTGACGACCCTGCTAAACGAAAAAAGGACAACGACGTTCGTATCTGCACCTGGAATGTGAGAACATTAAACAGGAGAGGTGCAGGCGAACAACTAGCGGAAGCCTTAAACTGCTACAAAGCAGACATTACTGCCATCCAGGAAATACGATGGGATGGGCCGGGCAAAAAGAGGATGAAAAACTGTAACATATACTACGGACCGTGTTATAGTGAGCAGAAACAGCGACTATTCGGATGCGGATTTGTTATAAGTGCCAGACTTAGGCAAGAAGTCTTATGTTTCCAAGACATAAGCGAACGCATAGTAACAATCCGCATCAAGGCCAAATTCGCCAACATAAGCCTTATATGCGCTCACGCTCCGACGGAAGAAAAAGATGATATAGCTAAGGATTGCTTCTACGAGCTTCTCGACAAAACCTATGAGCGACTACCGAAGTACGATGTTAAAATCGTGCTGGGAGATTTTAACGCAAAGGTAGGAAGAGAAGACATCTTTAGAAGTATTGTCGGAAAACATAGCCTACACGACAACACGTCTGGTAACGGACTTAGGCTAATTGATTTCGCTACGGAACGAAATGCCACTATAGCCAGCACACGGTTTCCTCACCTCGATATCCATAAGGGGACATGGCGGTCTCCAGATCAACGAACGGTCAACCAAATTGATCACATTGCGATAGATAAAAGGCACGCATCCAGTATTTTGGATGTCCGAACATTCCGAGGAGCTAACATCGACTCGGATCACTACCTTGTAGCAGCCAAGGTAAGAATGCGGATATCCACCACGCCACAACAATCCAGAAATACTGTGAAAAAATTTAATGTCGGAAGACTGCAATCGCAAGAGACCGCCAAGACCTTCGCACAACGCGTATCCCTTAACCTATCGATTAACACCATACCACCAGCATCGAATGTCGAAGAGCAATGGCAACGATGCCAACAGGCCATTAGATCAGCCGCAACTGATGTGCTAGGTTTCTCGCGCCCACCAGCAAGAAACCCCTGGTTTGATGAGGAATGCCGACAGATGCTCGCAGCCAAGAACGAGGCCTACAAGGCTAAGCTGCAGGTGAAGACGAGAGCTGCCATTGAGCTCTATAGGCAAAGAAGGAGGGAAGAACATCGGCTTTTCAGCAAGAAGAAAAAAGAGCAAGAAAAGCGCGCGATCGAGGATATAGAGAGGTGCCACTCCAGGAACGATGTTCGCAAGTTTTACCAAAGTGTAAAGCGTCAAAGCCAAGGATACAAGGCTCGAACAGAATCCTGTCGAGATGAACAAGGAAATATTGTAGTTGAGACACAGTCGATGCTGAGGATATGGAAGAACCACTTCTGCAGACTGTTAAACGGCGATGACGAACAACATTCCGCTGTCAGGCAGAACGAACCATTCAATATTGGCAACGACAGCGAAAACTGCCAACCACCCGACCTGAGTGAAGTGAGGATAGCAATATCTAAACTCAAGCTTAATAAGGCTGCCGGAAATGACGGCCTTCCCGCTGAGCTCTATAAGGCCGGCGGAGATGACTTGGTAAGTAACATCCACCAACTCATAAGCCAAATCTGGTCGGATGAAAATATGCCTGAAGAATGGAACCTCAGCATCGTTTGCCCGATCCACAAAAAAGGAGACCCTCTGAACTGCGCCAACTACAGAGGCATAAGTCTCCTCAACATCGCCTACAAGATCCTATCTGCCGTAATATGTGAACGCCTGAAACCGTTTACCAACAACCTGATTGGCCCTTATCAGTGTGGTTTTAGGCCAGGAAAGTCCACAACCGATCAAATTTTCACACTTTGGCAGATCCTGGAAAAAACTCAAGAAGTCCAAATCGATACCCACCACCTATTCATCGATTTCAAAGCCGCATATGACAGCATTTATAGAGACGAACTGTACAGAGCCATGTCTAGTTTTGGTATACCGCCCAAACTCGTCCGTTTGTGTAGGATGACGATAGAGAATTCTCGCTGCTCCATCAGGGTCGGAAACGACCTCACCGACACATTCGATACCAAAAAAGGATTTAGGCAAGGCGATGTGCTGTCATGTGACGGATGAAGAAATCCTTGGTAGATTCGAGAGGAAAATTCTTCGGAAAATCTTCGGTCCCGTTTGCGTTGACGGGCTATGGAGACGAAGATTCAACCAAGAACTATACGAGCTGTACAGCGACATGCCCCTGGTCAAAAAACTCCGCATTGGACGTTTAAGATGGCTAGGACATGTAGAACGAATGGACACCAATAGTCCGGCTCGCAGAGTCTTCGATTCCCAGCCAGACGTCGGACGCAGTAGAGGAAGACCTCGCCTTAAGTGGCGCGCACAAGTGGAAACCGACCTCAACCAACTTGGAGTGCGCAACTGGAGGCAGTTAGCTAAGGACCGGGCTAATTGGAGAGGCATGTTGGTTGAGGCCCAGGTTCATTCCGGACTGTAGCGCCACTTAAGTAAGTAAGTAGGTGAAACCTTGTGCACAACGTCTCCCTCACCCCTGGACATCGGTTAGCGTGTAGAACGCGGAATAGCGTCATAGATCGGTAAGTGATCTAATATTGAACATTTTTTTTGTACATATTTTTTTTTCTGCGAGCAATAGATTTGTTGTTTTATTTTTTTTTTTATTTGTTGAATTTAAATGCACGACTTGTGCTAATAAGATATTATTTAAAAGTTTTGGAATAGTTATCTCATGTCTTACAACTTGCTTATACATATGAATTTATCCAACAATATTTGATCAAAATAATTAAATAGAACTAAATAACAGACAATCGGTTTTTATGCAAATCAAGTGCATTCCAGTAATTGCATAGTGACAATTGTTGAAAATAATATTAGCGGTTCGCTATTAAGAAGAATTATTATCCTTTGTTTAAATTTTAAGAATAACTATTTTATCCTTTTTTTTATAATATTTAACTGAAGTTATTACGAATAGGTTTAGGATTAAGAAATTTGTTTAAATAAAACAGTAAAATAATTCCTGATAGGGAATTTTAATTGAATAATTGCCTTTTCTTCGTATATTTGGTGAATTTGTTTTGAGTTCCTTAAACCTCAAATGGAGATCAAATATTATTCATGAAGAGATCTTACTTTTGGTTGGATTATGAATCCTAAATAAACGTCTTCATAGGTGGATGTGATGATTCAGTAAGGAGGCAATGACGGTATAAGAATATTTTGAGAGCTAAGTTAGGGGTTACCACAAATAGTGAGTGAAGTGGTAGCCAAGGACGTCGCGTAGAATACGCTTAAATCTATATGATGTGGGTGGGTACACCCCATCCAACGAGCTAGGACGAGCATTCGCTAGCATGCCTGCTGCCGCTAAGGCCTGAACACCCTTTCATTTCAGCTGCCCGGATTGGCCTAAGGATTCCTGTGTCCTTGGGTCATAAGGCTAGCATATGAGGTGGAAGGTATTGAGGAGTATTGGGATCACGTTTCTTCTGAGATTTTAAGTCCCCGAGTACTGCTTCGATCCACTTCGGGCTTAATTTCTCTCTTTTTTTCTCGAAAACATAAGAATAAATCCCAAGTATATTTCCGCGTCTATGCTAGTTGGCTAGTATTAAGAACGCAAACAACAACAACTATATACACCACGAAAAGTTCCGTTACAGGTTTCTGGTACAATTGCACGGAAGTTTGACAAAGTTAATCTCGTAACGCCAATGTTTTATGAAAGTAACTTTTTGATGTACTACAACCCGTTGGCTTATAGTTTCGCTGACAAAACGAAAGGGATAACGTAGGATATTTGTCTGTAATGATATCTGATAAGTACACACGCACACATGAATGGTTGTGAGAAAGCTAGGCCCCGGGTACTAACGAGCCTGTTGCGCCGAAAATTTGTATATTTTTGTATATCTGAAATAAAGGCTTAAAACGAAAACAAAGCTTTACATGTGATTACCAATGAAAAACCAGCTTTTCGGACTTTATAATGAAAAAAACATATTTTTTTAGTTAGGAATTCGCTGTTTTTCCTTTGTAAGGAAAGACCTCTTCTAACCCCATAACTCATGTAAAAATCTTTTTAACTCATATGAGATCCTTCGTTTCAAAGCATTTGCCATTCCCCTCCCCCCAAGTATATCAAACAAAAACACAAGAACAACAGAAACAACAACAACAAAACTGCACAATTTAAGAGCCACTTAAAAAATTCATCACCTACTTATTATCCTTCACAATACACTTGTCCCATCCCATTTCATCTAAAGAGAATTCCCATCTCCACCCTATGGCTTATACGAACAGTATTTTCACATCGTTAAACCAAAGTTCATATAAATACTTAAAAACAATGGAAAGGGACGTTTTCGTCCTCGCTCTTACCCCCTTTGCCATACATATACCGACACCAACCAGCCAGCCAAATAAGATGCAAATGCTTGGGCCCAAGCACAAGGATGTGCTTCTTGCATTTTTTATTTATTTCACTTTTTATGCTCACTTCTTCGCAAAAGCATCGTAAATTAATTTATTTTTACTGCTCTGCGGAAATTGGTGGAAAAATATATTTCTCCGCAAGTTGCACCGCATCACAAGTCCGCAAAGCGGAAAAACGTTGAAGGATATGAATACACAAAAAAAAACGGAGGCGACACAACCAAAAACGAACAAAGGATCAACATTGAAAAACTATGAAGAAAAAATCGTACGAGGATATGCCGCCACCACTCCCCCAACGCTAAGGCAAAGACCTAGGACTGGACTTGCAGTCTGGCGCCACCATAGGACACACAACAACTGTGTGGTGGGTCTCATTTAAGTTTTCCGCCACAGACAACACACATACTCAGGAGAAAAAAAATTGGAAAAAGAAAATATGAAAAAGGATTTCTCGCTTGGTAGTTGATTTTAGATCGCGCGCGTTGTTTGAAAACAAAGGAAGCCGGCAAAAAAAAAAATCCGCTCAAACCACAGGCAAAGTTACTTTTGTCGGTGAGCCACACTCGTGCCTCGCTTACAAGTTTTGGTCATTTTTTAGCTCCATTTTACATGCACTTCGTATGTGAGATACGAAAAAGGATTTTTTTTGTTAAGAATCAGGCTAGCGGAAGGTATCTGTGTATCGTCTAGACGCATTATAATAACAGTTATTCGCTGGTGTTGGGTAATTTAATTTTTTTTAATCGGCTTTTGTAGTAAAATGAGCAATGCAACGCATAATTGAATCATAAATTGACCTTGGTATGAAGCATTCAGAATGGCCTTGGATAACTTGAAGGATAACTTGAAGTCGGTTTATAAACGATAGCATGCAATGTAAAGAGAAGACTGTAAACAATCTTCTCAAAAAGGAACAAATCTATAGTTCCGTCAACAGAAATTGTCTTAAATCAGAGGAATCTAGGTCTGAAGATGTTAAGCTATATAGGGAATGAAGGAGCATTAAACACCAGCGCCACTACTGCCCGGGAAGCACTTTCGCCTGCGTACTTCATATGCTCTCTAAAGTTGAGCCTGTGAAGCAGTATCATTCCCAGGTAGATACTTGAAGTTGTTTCTGTTTCGAACCTCTGTAAACTACCTGGATGGACTAGTACTTGGCATGCTTTATATCCCATAGCTAGGTAATGTCGGATGGAGTGGGTTGTTAGTCCCAAGGCAGACAGACGCAATAAAAGAATCTTTGTCCAAAGATTGTGTACAATTTTCGACGGGCCTGCTTTCCTGGGCAGTTGCTGTTTCAGTATTCTATTCGTAATAATTCCTGTTCACCAAACTATCAGTATTTTATTTCACATGAAAGGTGGCGCCTACAGCTCCAGTTTGATCGAACTGGCAGTATAATCCCTATATGAGCTGCTTCGACGTATTTGAACACCAGGTCTATATGGATTTCCAGTACTGAGCCAGGGTGTTGGAAAAGAGTTGGTGGCGGAGGAGCCCTCAATGGGTCAACGGCAGCGCTCATATCCCAAAATGGGATACTGACATCGGTATTTTTCCGGCCCGCTGTCCTAGGATCAAAACAAGGGCCTGGCCCTCCAGGTTGGGGGTTGTGCTTTGGGTTAACTACCCACCCATGGAAACAAATTATGTTACGAAGCAACCAATAGCTCCGGAAAGGACTGATATTATTGCTGACGACCATGCTAAACGAAAAAAGGACAACAACGTTCGTATCTGCACCTGGAATGTGAGAACATTAAACAGGAGAGGTGCAGGCGAACAACTAGCGGAAGCCTTAAACTGCTCCAAAGCAGACATTACTGCCATCCAGGAAATACGATGGGATGGGCTGAAAAACTGTTATATAACCGTGTTATAGTGTGTAGAAACAGCGACTATTCGGATGCGGATTTGTTATAAGTGCCAGACTTAGGAAAGAAATCTTATGTTTCCCAGACATTAACGAACGCATCGTAACAATCCGCATCAAGGCCAAATTCGCCAACATAAGCCTTATATGCGCTCAAGCTCCAACGGAGGAAAGAGATGATACAACTAGGGATTGGTTCTACGAGCTCCTCGACAAAACCTATGAGCGACTACCAAAGTACGATGTTAAAATCGTGCTGCGAGATTTTAGCGCAAAGGTAGGAAGAGAAGACATCTTTAGCAGTACTGTCGGAAAATATAGCCTACACGACAACACGTCTGGTAACGGACTTAGGCCAAATGACTTCGCTACGGAACGAAATGCCACTATAGCCAGCACACGGTTTCCTCACCACGATATCCATAAGGGGACATGGCGGTCTCCAGATCAACAAACAGTCAACCAAATTGATCACATTGCGATAAGAGGCACGCATCCAGTATTCCGGATGTCCGAACATTCCGAGGGGCTAACATCAACTCGGACCACTACCTTGTTGTAGCCAAGGTAAGGATGCGGATATCCACCACGCCACAACAAACCAGAAATACTGTGAAAAAATTAAATGTCGAGAGAGACCGCCAAGACCTTCGCGCAACGCGTATCATTTAACCTCTGTATTAATACCACACCACCAGCATCTAATGTCGAAGAACAATGGCAACGATGCCAACAAGCCATTAGATCAGCCGCAACTGATGTGTTAGGCTTCTCGCGGCCACCAGCAAGAAACCCCTGGTTTGATGAGGAATGCCGACACATGCTCGCAGCCAAGAACGAGGCCTACAAGGCTAAGCTGCAGGTGAAGACGAGAGCTGCCATTGAGCTCTATAGGCAAAGATGAAGGGAAGAACATCGGCTTTTCAGAAAGAAGAAAAAAGTGCAAGAAAAGCGCGCGATTGAGGATATAGAGAGGTGCCACTCCAGGAACGATATTCGCAAGATTTAAAACGTCAAAGCGAAGGACACAAGGCTCGAACAGAATCCTACAAGGAAATATCGTAGTTGAGACACAGTCGATGCTGAGGATATGGAAGAACCACTTCTGCAGACTGTTAAACGGCGATGACGAACAACATTCCGCTGTCAGGCAGAACGAACCATTTAATATTGGCAACGACAGCGAAAACTGCCAACCACCCGACCTAAGTGAAGTGAGGATAGCTATATCTAAACTCAAGCTTAATAAGGCCGCCGGAAATGATGGCCTCCCCGCTGAGCTTTATAAAGCTGGCAGAGATGACATGGTAAGTAACATCCACTAACTCATAAGCCAAATCTGGTCGGATAAGTCCTCAGCATCGTTTGCCCGATCCACAAAAAAAGGAGACCCTATGAACTGCCTCAACTACAGAGGCATAAGTCTGCTCAACATCGCCTACAAGATCCTATCTGCCGTAATATGTGAACGCCTGAAACCGTTTACCAACAACCTGATCGGCCCATATCAGTATGGTTATAGGCCAGGAAAGTCCACAACCGATCAAATTTTCACACTTCGGCAGATCCTGGAAAAAACCCAAGAAGTCCAAATCGATACCCGAACTATACTGAGCCATGTCTAGTTTTGGTATACCGACCAAACTCGTTTGTGTAGGATGACGATGGAGTATTCTCGCTGCACCATCAGGGTCGGAAACGACCTCACCGACACATTCGATACCAAAAAAGGATTTAGGCAAGGCGATGCGCTGTCATGTGACTTCTTCAATTTTAATCTTGAGAGGATTGTGCAAAACTCCCGAGCCAACACCAGAGGCACAATTTTTTTCAAAAATCCGTGCAACTACTAGCATACGCGGACGATATTGACATCACGTTTGCTAGTATAGAGAAGGAAGCGGAAAAAGGATTTATCAGTAAACAAGGGTAAGACTAAGTATATTCTGTCAACACGAAAGGACTTACAACGTCGACGAATTGGACGGAACGTCACAATTGACAGATAAAACTTTGAGTCAGTACGGGACCTTGTCTACCTCGGCTCCGCTATTAACTCTGACAACAACATCTCGTCAGAAATAAAACGAAGAGTTTCTCTTGCCAATCGCTGTTTCTTCGGGCTAAGAAGGCAATTTAGTAGTAAAGCCCTCACTCCAACTACTAAGGAGATCCTATATAAGACCCTGATCATCCCAGTCCTGCTCTACGGCGCTGAAGCATGGACCGTATCAAAAGCGGATGAAGAAATCCTTGGTCGATTCGAGAGAAAAATTCTTCGGAAAATCTTCGGTCCCGTTTCCGTTGACGGGCTATATGGAGACGAAGAAGAACTATACGAGCTGTACAGCGACATACCCCTAGTCAAAAAATTCCGCGTTGGACATTTAAGATGGCTAGGACATGTAGAAAGAATGGACACCAATACTCAGGCTCGCAGAGTCTTCGATTCCCAGCCAGACGTCGGACGCAGTAGAGGAAGACCTCGCCTTTAGTGGCGCGCACAAGTAGAAACCGACCTCAACCAACTTGGAGTGCGTAACTGGAGACAGTTAGTTAAGGACCGGGCTAATTGGAGAGGCATGTTGGTTGAGGCCTAGGTTCATCCCGGACAGTAGCGCCACTTAAGTAAGTTAGTTCCTTAGTTGTCTAAATTTATATTTTGTTTCTAGACACTTTGATGGTATTTGTATGCGATTGCTAACAGAAACTTCCTTTCGGTTTGAATGCCAGTAGAGAAACAAAAGTGTAGGCATGAAATCTAATGAAATAGGACTTGAATTCGCTGAACTCAATGCGGAACTTCATATGTATACGATATTTCGTTAAGCAAATTCTCATTTTTCATAGGCGTAGGACCTTAGTACTCAATAGGGGTTTTACATCCTTAACAAAGTGTAGACTCGATCCAACGGTTTGCTCGCCCACTTGTATGCTGTCAACACGAAAGAACACACAGCATCAGTGAATTGGATGAATTATTCAATCTTGTAGTCTTTTGATCTGAAGAAGATGATGTGACCATGGATGTCCATACTTGCACCACATTAAGCTTTAGCGATGATAAAAGAGATACAGAATCAATGCAGGGGAAAGAACATGAAGCCTGTCAAAACTAGACATTTATTTGTATTCAAACCCGTATTTGTGGCTTTAAAGCACGGCCATATTGATGAATATAAAATTGCACTAGTTTGACCTGAGAAAAGGGTACTCTTCTTCACCTAACCTAATCAGACCTATCAGTCATGCTCATGTGACCATCAATTATATAAACAAATAGCTTAACATTAAGCTCAAAAGAAGGAGGTTTCTGAAATATTTTTGTTAATCAAAGCCTTCACAACTAGGTAAGCGTCTTAATTACTTAGCACCTTCTTATAATTTGAACTACTCACGTACTCTCAGTTTTAACTCAAAAAAAAAATCAAACTAAATTATCCTTTGCCTATGAGCTGTCACTTTCATTAATTTATTGCTATCTAACAGGAATGGATACATTTTGTGGACTTTTGTACATCTCCCTTTTGGTATCTCCAATCTTGACAGAGGACATCTTCTACAATACCGAAGATGACAACGACATGAAAGAATTTCTGACAACAGCGAATGAATACAAAAACGAAAAGCTAGCTCCCTCCGATCTTGATGAACTATCTAATCTGGAATCAGAAATTGCAGATCCTGCCAGCAAAATAGACCTACTCATATCATCGATACGAGAGAGTGCAGTTGATATTTTGCAAGACATAGGCGACCTGGAAGACCTACTTTTGGACCGAGATGAAAAGAAAAATATTTCGAAGAATGTGACAAGTACAACACCAACAAGCAGATACACGTTAAAGGATATGGTGATTCCGAGTAAGAGTGTAAGTCCTTCTGGCAAAGAAAAGCCAAAAGTTGATGTCTTGGAAGAGGGGAAAAATAAACTAAGGGTATGGGAAGAACAGATAAAATTATGTAAATCCATTTTGGAAAATTCGAAATTGCCAAAAATTGCTCTTAAGGGAGGTGGTTTAAACAAACTAAAGGACACAATCAAACCAACTACGGTGTTGGCCAAGGAGAAGACCAATAATGATGAACCAAAGGAGAAATTCCGAAGAAGAATTCGAAAGCTGTATGAAGGCATGGAGAACTTTAGACAAGTTTATAATTGAGTATAGGATTTGTATATGTTGTGATTATTTATTTTGTATTTATATTATTTTTTCAAGAATTAAATGATTTGATTCCTTAAAATTGTTGGGCTTGTTTATTGGTGATAGACGATTTGTAAAAATTAAGCAGAAAAGTTATCTTTTCAAATA
The DNA here is from genome assembly GCA_932526625.1 of Rhingia campestris. Lineage (NCBI taxonomy): Eukaryota > Metazoa > Arthropoda > Insecta > Diptera > Syrphidae > Rhingia > Rhingia campestris. The sequence continues at coordinate 193,152,293 of OW052182.1, forward strand.
AATCCATGTGATACATATCAGGAAGGGCAAAAGATACCTCTTTGAACCATCTTCGTATACATCAAGCACCTCGGCAGAAGCCCTTTAAAAAATTAGCACCGGAAGTACTTGGTTTCCTATGACACTAATAGCTGCAATCATGGTCTGTTTTTGGCAGCTATATAACTCACGGTGGAACATACTTACTAAAGTGGCGTTACAGTCAGGGACGAACCTGGGCCTCAACCAACATGCATCTCCAATTAGCCCGGTCCTTAGGTAACTGTCTCCAGTTGCGCACTCCAAGTTGGTTGAGGTCGGTTTCTACTTGTGCGCGCCACTTAGGCGAGGTCTTCCTCTACTGCGTCGGACGTCTGGCTTGGAATCGAAGATTCTGCGAGCCGGAGTATTGGTGTCCATTCTTTCTACATGTCCTAGCCATCTTAAACGTCCAATGTGGAGTTTTGTGACTAGGGGTATGTCGCTGTACAGCTCGTATAGTTCGTGGTTGAATCTTAGTCTCCATAGCCCATCAACGCAAAAAATTTTTCTCTCGAATCGACCAAGGATTTCTTCATCCGCTTTTGACACGGTCCATGCTTCAGCGCCGCATAGTAGGACTGGGATGATCAGGGTCTTATAAAGGATCTCCTTAGTAGTTCGAGTGAGGGCTTTACTACTAAATTGCCTTCTTAGCCCGAAGAAATAGCGATTGGCAAGAATAATTCTTCGTTTGATTTCTGACGAGATGTTGTTGTCAGAGTTAATAGCGGAGCCGAGGTAGACAAAGTCCCGTACTACCTAAAAGTTATATCTGTCAATGGTGACGTTCTGTCCAATTCGTCGATGTTGTGTGTCCTTTCGTGTTGACAGCATATACTTAGTCTTACCCTCATTTACTGCTAAACTCATTTTTGCCGCTTCCTTCTCTATACTAGCAAACGTGGCTATGACATCTCGTTGAGTCCTACCAATGATGTCAATATCGTCGGCGTATGCTAGTAGTTGCACAGATTTTTGGAAAATTGTGCCTCTGGTGTTGGCTCGGGAGTTTTGCACAATCCTCTCAAGAATAACATTGAAGAAGTCACATGACACAGCATCGCCTTGCCTAAATCCTTTTTTGGTATCGAATGTGTCGGTGAGGTCGTTTCCGACACTGATGGTGCAGCGAGAATACTCCATCGTCATACTACATAAACGAGTTTGGTCGGTATACCAAAACTAGACATGGCTCTGTATAGTTCGTCTCTATAAATGCTGTCGTATGCGGCTTTGAAATCGATAAATAGGTGGTGGGTATCGATTTGGACTTCTTGGGTTTTTTCCAGGATCTGCCGAAGTGTTAAAATTTGATCAGTTGTGGACTTACCTGGCCTAAAACCACACTGATAAGGGCCAATCAGGTTGTTGGTAAACGGTTTCAGGCGTTCACATATTACGGCAGATAGGATCTTGTAGGCGATGTTGAGCAGACTTATGCCTCTGTAGTTGGGGCAGTTCAGAGGGTCTCCTTTTTTTGTGGATCGGGCAAACGATGCTGAGGACTTATCCGACCAGATTTGGCTTATGAGTTAGTGGATGTTACTTACCATGTCATCTCTGCCAGCTTTATAAAGCTCAGCGGGAAGGCCATCATTTCCGGTGGCCTTATTAAGCTTGAGTTTAGATATAGCTATCCTCACTTCACTTAGGTCGGGTGGTTGGCAGTTTTCGCTGTCATTGCCAATATTAAATGGTTCGTTCTGCCTGACAGCGGAATGTTGTCCTTCATCGCCTTTTAACAGTCTGCAGAAGTGGTTCTTCCATATCCTCAGCATCGACTGTGTCTTAACTACGATATTTCCTTGTAGGATTCTGTTCGAGCCTTGTATCCTTGGCTTTGACGTTTTAAATCTTGCGAATATCGTTCCTGGAGTGGCACCTCTCTATATCCTCGATCGCGCGCTTTTCTTGCTCTTTTTTCTTCTTTCTTGTTTGCCTATAGAGCTCAATGGCAGCTCTCGTCTTCACCTGCAGCTTAGCCTTTTAGGCCTCGTTCTTGTCTGCGAGCTTCTGTGGGCATTCCTCATCAAACCAGGGGTTTCTTGCTGGTGGTCGCGAGAAACCTAGCACATCAGTTATGGCTTGTTGGCATCGTTGCCAATGTTCTTTGACATAAGATGCTGGTGGTATGGTGTGTATGGAGAGGTTAAGGGATACGCGTTGCGCGAAGGTCTTGGCGGTCTCTCTCGACATTAAATTTTTTCACAGTATTTCTGGTTTGTTGTGGCGTGTTGGATATCCGCATCCTCACCTTGGCTGCAACGAGGTAGTGGTCCGAGTTGATGTTAGCCCCTCGGAATGTTCGGACATCCAAAATACTGGAAGCGTGCCTCTTGTCTATCGCAATGTGATCAATTTGGTTGATTGTTCGTTGATATGGAGACTGCCATGTCGCCTTGTGGATATCGAGGTGAGGAAACCGTGTGCTGGCTATAGTGGCATTTCGTTCCGTAGCGAAGTCAATTAGAATAAGTCCGTTACCAGACGAGTTGTCTTGTAGGCTATATTTTCCGACAGTACTGCTAAAGATGTCTTCTCTTCCTACCTTTGCGTTAAAATCTCCCAGCATGATTTTAACATCGTACTTTGGTAGTCGCTCATAGGTTTTGTCGAGGAGCTCATAGAAGCAATCCTTAGTTATATTATCTTTTTCCTCCGTCGGAGCATGAGCGCATATAAGGCTTATGTTGGCGAATTTGGCCTTGATGCAGATTGTTACAATGCGTTCGCTAATGTCTTGAAAACATAAGACTTCTTGCCTAAGTCTGGCACCTATAACAAATCCGCATCCAAATAGTCGCTGTTTTTGCTCACTATAACACGGTCCATAGTAGATGTCACAGTTTTTCATCCTCTTTTTGCCCGGCCCATCCCATCGTATTTCCTGGATGGCAGTAATGTCTGCTTTGTATCAGTTTAGGGCTTCCGCTAGTTGTTCGCCTGCATCTCTCATGTTTCATGTTCTCACATTCCAGGTGCAGATACGAACGTCGTTGTCCTTTTTTCGTTTAGCAGCGTCGTCAACAATAATATCAGTCCTTTCCGAAGCTATTGGTTGCTTCGTAAGACAGGGTTTTTATATGGATGTGTAGTTAACCCAAAGCACAACCCCCAACCTGGAGTGCCAGGCCCTTGTTTTGAAATACTTTCGGAAATACCGATGTTAGTAGCCCATTTTGCGATATGAGCGCTTCCGTTGACCCATTGAGGGCTCCTCCGCCACCAACTCGTTTCCAATACCCTAGCTCAGTGTTGACGATCCCTATAGACCTGGTGTTCAAATATGTCGAAGCAGCTCATATAGGGATTTCACTACCAGTTCGATCAAACTGGAGCTGTAGGCGCCACCGTTGACTCCATCTAGGGAATTTCTCCACTGCCGCCCGAGAGTGAGTGCCTTAGTGAGAGGACACGTTCACACAGTAAGTTGGATATGCGAAAATAAGCAGGGATATGCCTCGATAGTTCTTGCAAGACATAGGATCGCCTTTTTTGTATTTGTAGATGGGGCTTATTGAGCTGATAGTCCAGTCATGGGGTATGTTTCCTTCTACCTATACTTGGTTTATGATTCGGTGCATGCTCCTTACCTTTTTGCTCTATCACTCTCGCTACATGATGTCCATTAACCAGGAGCTGGAAATGCTGCTTAAACACATCTACTATACCCTGAGCTTCGATGACTAGGTTTCCTTCTCTGTCTCGAAGAGCCTGCGTTCCGGTTTTTCAACCAGCAGCTAGTTGCTTTGGATTTTTATAAAACCTCAGGCTGTTATTACAATAGCGAGACTCTTCGATCTTCTTGAGCTGGGACGCTGCGTAAGCCCTCTTCTTTATACGCAGGATCTTCTTTTCTCCCTTCTCGTGGCTCGATACACTTCTCTCGGTGCCCATGTTTTGCGCTGCAGCGCTATCTTGTGTGCATCTTCTGTCACCTTTTTCTTGTACACGCTCCTTCTCGGGGGTGGCTGGTACCCTGCAGTGGTTTCGGCTTCTTCCTTGATGATGTCGCGATACTGGCACCACTGATTGTTGGCGTCTGTGGTAGGTGAGTGCACAGAGGAGAGTTTCATACTCAGGCGCTCGCTGTAGGCTCTGGCTACTCAGGTGTGCTAATTCTTCCAACGTCGAATTTCTTCTTCTGGGCAGTTCACAGCTTCTTCTCGTTGAACAGTCGAGCTTTATATCGGACACAACAATTATAAGCTTAAGGTTTCGTTGCAACAAAGGCTCAACAGAAGCCTATCTTATTTTTTCCTGTCCGTTGTCATGCTCATATCTAAGGGTAGATAACAACATCCAACCTAATCGACACAAATAAAATACCCATCCTGATGATAAGTAAGATACCATACACCCAACACGATAAAAAATAGAAATACATCCTCCAAGGACTCGAAACAATTTCTTCAATGAAAAACGCTTACCACAAAACCAACTGGAAATGTCAAAAACCCAAAACACTTGAAAACCACAAATGTCACCTTTGAAATGAACTTCATGTCTTCATGCCGAGAAAAGCAATTCGGCGTGTATGCTTCTTTCTGTTGCCTTTCAATACCATGACCATTGAAAGGAGGGCTCTAATGCTTTCCCTCCACTTGAAGGGACAAACGAAAAGTTCTGCACAGTAATATCCCTCAAACAAAACGCAAACACATCCATATACATAAAGCCCATACAACGATAATAACACCCTTGAGAGTACTCCTCCTGTTAGGACGGTTGTTGTTGTTGTTTGTGAAAGGGTTTGCTGTACAAATCGTTTCACATGTTTCCTGTAATTAACTTAAATCTCCGCACTCAATGGAGAATGGCCGTGTTGAGACGTTAGGTACTTGAAAGTAATTTTTTTTTCTGTGTGTGTAACCTGAGGACTTTAACAGATTTAAATAGGTCTCGGATTGGGATCATGTTTAGCGGGAGGCGTTTGCCTTTGACTGACATAAGGACACATTGTCCTTCTTTTCATTTTTTTTTGTTTGCGAAAACCAGCCAAGTGTTTTGCACAACAATGGGTTTTGAGAATTTGTGTGTGTTTTGATAAGGACGAAGTGGTGGGTATTCAGTTGGTTTGGTTTGAAATTATGCGCAGGATTCACCATCGCGTGGTGAATATTTTTGCAGGAGAATTGGAGAAATTACCCCTGTGCTATAAAAAATATGTGGACATGGGGAAATGTTGGTTTTCGCAACACTTGACGTGCAAGTTAAAATTAATTTTAGGTGGAACGGTTAGAAGAGATACATCTTTAAGGTGACATTAAAAATTAATGGGGAAGTCATGGAATTTTTGAGCGCTTAGATGTGGGTCATACGGGGAATGGTTTTACTATTTGCAATGTTAATTTTGAAGTTTGCAGCATGTGCAGGGGTTAGTGAGTTTTTAAAGCTTGAAAAACATGCATAAGTAGAGAGACATCATACCTACAGTTGATAAATCGTAAAAATATGCATATGCATCCGAGAGTATAAAAAAAGTCAATTTTACATTTTAAAAAGCGTGCTTTACTTGTAGGTTAGGTTAGGTTGGGGGGTTGATGAGGCAGACGGTGTGCGTCTTCCCTCATCGCACTCAGGTCAATATAGACCCATTGTGATGCCCGTTGGGGGTCCACTTGTGTGGTTGCTTCATTCATTGTCCCGTTACTGTCCATTGTTGTTAGCCTCTTTCCAGCCATCCAGAGATGTTGTTGCAAACCTGAAAAGATTAGGGAGAGAGAATTCGGATAGATCCGCGAGGTCATGGAAAAATATTTTCCTAAGGTTCTCATTCTTAATTGGCTGAGGCCTGGGCAGTGGCACAGAATGTGGAGGGTATCCCGTGTATTTCTTCATTGGTTTATGGGTTCCTGCTTTGTCATACTCAGGCCACATCCTTTTGAAAGTTTCACAGGTGGGAAGGGAGTTCCACCTGTTTTTGGCAGTAATCAGTGTTTTCTGTCCCACCTGAGATTTGAGGTCACATAGTGGTGGTTTGACAGACTGGTCTGCTTGGTCAATGCTGGAGGCAGATCCTTTTCTCGCCAGTTCGTCAGCAATTTCATTGCCCTGTATGCCTCTGTGTCCGGGGACCCACCAAAGCTTAACATTATGTTGGACGCCAATAGCCTTTAGATCTTCACGACAACGTTTCACAAGCCGAGATTTTATTTCGATAGGAGAGATAGCTTTATTTGCAGCCCGACTGTCAATAAAGATGATGATATCACCTGGTGGTATCTCCAGCAATCTCTTCAGCTCAGAAACACTCTTACTCTTCGTAACCTCACCACCTAAGGTACGAGCGAGCGGCTCATTCTCTTCTGTGCTGAGATTCTTCAGAATAAGCGTATTTTTACTGCATTCCCTTGTTTCGGAGTCTGAAGAGGTCATGTCAACTCCTAGTGGGCATGCACCCGTAACATCGTTGACCGATCCATCGAGCTCTCCTTCAGCTTTGATTCCTGTATCTCCTCTCAGCGAGCGACGAGCGAGCGGCTCGTCAGCTGCTGGGGGGGATACAAGGGATCACCAGCCATGCTTTTGCCTTAGACTTTCGCAGGATCTGAGGAGACCATTCTTTGTCTTAGCGGGGCCAGCGCCCTGCATCAAAGGTGGTCCCATCAGTTCCTTCATGCTCGAGGTACTCGGTGCGTCCATTGAGCAGGTACGAGCGATCGGCGCATTCTCTGCTAATGTCAGACTTTGTAAAAACTCTTGAGCATTCTGAAGTCTCAGGCCATCCTTTTTTCCTAGAGTAACTATCTTGCCTAATCTTCTGATCGTCAACTTGCATGATTTTACTTTGCTGTGGATGGACGCAGTTGACGATATTGAGAATTTAGATGAGCTGGCGTTAGAGCAAGTGTCATCCTCATCGAGAAGAAGTTTCTCCATTTGGATGTCTATTGCTCCTTCGCTTCCCTCATCTGACATTATCTTGGAGTTTGACGGATCTCGGTGCAAGAGGTTTTCCTCCTCCTCCGTCATTTGTCGTTGGGAATCGGTTTTTATAGGATTTTGAATGCCCGATTCCTTTGCACTCGTCATGGGGAATAGCAGAACACTTCACTCAACTCTAACTCTTAGCCACCACAAGGCGACTACTGTGCACAATAACTTGAAAGGAAAAACGGCGTTCGTATCTGTACATGAAATGTTAGAACGCCTAACAGAGAAAATACATCCGAAGAACTAGTGGAAGCACTAAGCAGCTTTAAATCAGGCATACCATCCCCGGAAATACGATGTGACGGAAATGACTGATTTTATTGCTGACGACCCTGCTAAACGAAAAAAGGACAACGACGTTCGTATCTGCACCTGGAATGTGAGAACATTAAACAGGAGAGGTGCAGGCGAACAACTAGCGGAAGCCCTAAACTGCTACAAAGCACACATTACTGCCATCTAGGAAATACGACGAGATGGGCCGGGCAAAAAGAGGATGAAAAACTGTGACATCTATTATGGACCGTGTTATAGTGAGCAGAAACAGCGACTATTCGGATGCGGATTTGTTATAAGTGCCAGACTTAGGCAAAAAGTCTTATGTTTCCAAGAAATATGCGAGCGCATTGTATCAATCCGCATCAAGGACAAATTCGCCAATATAAGCCTTATATGCGTTCATGCTCCGACGGAGGAAAAGGATGATACAATTAAGGATTGTTTCTACGAGCTCCTCGACAAAACCTATGAGCGACTACCAAAGTACGATATTAAGATCGTGCTGGGAGATTTTAACGCAAAGGTAGCAAGAGAAGACATCTTTGGCAGAACTGTCGGAAAATATAGCCTACACGACAACACGTCTGGTAACGGACTTAGGCTAATTGACTTCGCTACGGAACGAAATGCCACTATAGCCAGCACACGGTTGCCTCACCTCGATATCCATAAGGGGGCATGGCGGTCTCCAGATCAAGTAACGGTTAACCAAATTGATCACATTGCGATAAACAAGGGACACGCATCCAGTATTTTGGATGTTCGAACATTCCGAGGGGCTAACATTGACTCGGACCACTACCTTGTTGTAGCCAAGGTAAGGATGCGGATATCCACCACGCCACAAAAAACCAGAAATACTGTGAAAAAATTTAATGTCGGAAGACTGCAATCGCAAGAGACCGCCAAGGCCTATGCGCAACGCGTATCCCTTAACCTCTCGATGTACACCACACCACCAGCATCAAATTTCGAAGAACAATGGCAACGATGCCAACAAGCCATTAGATCAGCCGCAACTGATGTGTTAGGCTTCTCGCGGCCACCAGCAAGAAACCCCTGGTTTGATGAGGAATGCCGACAGATGCTCGCAGCCAAGAACGAGGCCTACAAGGCTAAGCTGCAGGTGAAGACGAGAGCTGCCATTGAGCTCTATAAGCAAAGAAGAAGGGAAGAACATTGGCTTTTCAGAAAGAAGAAAAAAGAGCAAGAAAAGCGCGCGTTCAAGGATATAGAGAGGTGCCACTCCAGGAACGATGTTCGCAAGTTTTACCAGGCCCGAACAGAATCCTACCGAGATGAACAAGGAAATATCGTAGTTGAGACACAGTCGATGCTGAGGATATGGAAGAAGCACTTCTGCAGACGAACCATTAACCACACCTAAGTGAAGTGAGGGTAGGAATATCTAAACTCGTGCTTAATAAGGACGCCCTAAATGACGGCCTTCCCGCTGAGCTTTATAGAGCTGGCGGAGATGGCTTGGTAAGCAACATCCACCAACTCATAAGCCAAATCTGGTCGGATGAAAGCATGCCTGAAGAATGGAACCTCAGCATCGTTTGCTGAAAAACAGACCCTCTGAACTGCGCCAACTACAGAGGCATAAGTCTGCTCAAGATCGCCTACAAGATCCTATCTGCCGTAATATGTGGACGCCTGAAACCGTTTACCAACATTCTGATCGGCCCTTATCAGTGTGGTTTTAGGCCAGGAAAGTCCACAATCGATCAAATTTTCACACTTCGGCATATCCTGGAAAAAACCCAAGAAGTCCAAATCGATACCCACCACCTATACATATATCGATTTCAAAGCCGCATACGACAGCATTTATAGAGACGAACTATACAAAGCCATATGTCTAGTTTTGGTATACCGCCCAAACTCGTCCCTTTGTGTAGGATGACGATGGAGAATTCTCGCTGCACCATCAGGTTCGGAAACGACCTCACCGACACATTCGATACCAAAAAAGGATTTAGGCAAGGCGATGCGCTGTCATGTGACTTCCTTTATTTGATTCTTGAGAGGATTGTGCAAAACTCCCGAGCCAACACCAGAGGCACAATTTTCCAAAAATGGGTGCAACTACTAGCATACGCTGACGATATTGAAATCATTGGTAGGACTCAACGTGATGTCATAGCCACGTTTGCTAGTATAGAGAAGGAAGCGGCGAAAATGGGTTTAGCAGTAAATGAGGCTAAGTATATGCTGTCATCACAAAAGGACTCACAACATCGACGAATTGGACGGCTCGGCTCCGCTATTAACTCTGACAACAACATCTCGTCAGAAATCAAACGAAGAATTACTCTTGCCAATCTTGGTTTCTTCGGGCTGAGAATTTAATTTAGTAGTAAAGCCCTCACTCGAACTACTAAGGAGATCCTATATAAGACCCTGATCATCCCAGTCCTGCTCTACGGCGCTGAAGCATGGACCATAGCTAAAGCGGATGAAGAAATCCTTGTTCGATTCGAGAGAAAAATTCTTCAAAAAATCTTCGGTCCCGTTTGCGTTGACGGGCTATGGAGACGAATATTCAACCACGAACTATACGAGCTGTACAGCGACATACCCCTAGTCAAAAAACTCCGCATTGGACGTTTAAGATGGCTAGGACATGTAGAGCGAATTGATACCAATACTCGGGCTCGCAGAGTCTTCGATTCCCAGCCAGACGTCGGACGCAGTAGAGGAAGACCTCGCCTTAAGTGGCGCCAACAAGTAGAAACCGACCTCAACCAACTTGGAGTGCGCAACTGGAGGCAGTTAGCTAAGGACCGGGCTAATTGGAGAGGCATGGTGGTTGTGGCCCAGGTTCATCCCGGACTGTTAGTAAGAAAGTACGTTAGTAGGCTGCGTTCCTACTTTGAGGCCAGCTGCCAGTTGTTTAGCTTTCTTGTAGAATTGACGGATGCTCTTCAAGTCGCGATACTCTTCGATTTCCCTTTGGTGGGATGCTGCGTGTTCTCTTTCTGCTATTCCTGCGTTTCTTATACGTTGTAGCGCCATTATATGCACCACATCAGTCACCTATTTTTGACAATTGCAAATATCATCATACCACGGCCATCTTTTCGGGGGTGGCAGGTAGGCTATGTTTGATTCGGCTTCATCTATGATGATGTTGCGATATTGTATGCAGTGGGTATTGATATTGGTGCAGGATGAGGGCACAGCGAGCAGTCTCTTACTCAGTTTTGAATCTGGCAATCTCCGGCTTACTAAGGCGTCCAACGTGAAGTCTCCTTTTTTGCATCATTTGTATCTTCTTTTCGTTGGAAAGTCAGGCTCTGAGCTTGCCTGCGATGAGAAAATGGTCTGAGTGGGCGATTGCCCCTCTGAATGTGTGTACATCCAGGATGTTGAATGCGTTCATTGCATCTTTGAGCACATAATCGACTGGAGTGACAGTTCGACCATCTGGCCACGTAGTCTTATAGTCGGAAGCCATTATCTGTTTTCATTTCGTGGAGGCTTTACTTTGCAAATTTTAAGAAAGTGTAAAACTTGGGAGGATTATGCAAAATTTTCGAGCCAACACCAGAGACACAATCTTCCATAAATCTGGGCACTCAGTATACTTCACACCCTTAGCGTCTTGTTCCTGCGAAAACTCTGGTCGTACCTCTGCTAACTTAGGGCTCTAACATGTCCTTTAAATGCAATTACTCCACCAAATTAAAGCTTTTTGTTGGTTTTAGTAAGATACTCCTTATATCTTTGGACTGTGAAGGTTTGACCATGTGTCAAACATTTCTCGATGTTATTGTTAGATGTCATTTGAAAGCATTCTGAAGAACCGTACATTAAAGATTTTTTTTATTTTGGAAATGTTGACCATGAATATAGAAGCGTGGGGTTTTTTAGTAAGACCACTTTAAGGCCTTTTGAAATAAGTTAGTTGAAATCTGAAAACTAAACGCTTTTATAGAGCTTGGTAGTCGTACTAAACCTAAAGGTCCACTATACGATACATGAAACCAAGCATAACATACGAATATGATAATGGCTCGTCCAATAATCGAGTAGGGGTACCTCCGCCACGAGTTCAACGCACATGTACCTTTTTAAGTTGGTTTAAAAAAACATTTTAAGAAGAGCCTTTCTGCTTTCTTTGAAAAACTGTCTTGAAAAGATTAAACAAATTCGGAAAATTGCGCCAAAAATGTTTCCTTAAGAGAACTTTATTTAGTTCTCATGAACTTGTTACTTGCACACAAAGGCTAGATTCCCTAATGAGAGATTCATCTGTAAGTAATTTCAAAAATAAACTGAAATACATTCGTAATATACATTATAAGGAATCCTTTGACATTGAAAGTATAACAGTGTTTCAGTAATGAGAGCGAATTTCTTACGTATACGACCCCCGTTTTCCAGATAAGAAGATTAAACAAATATTCCCATTCCTTGATTACCATCTATTTGCAAAGTCCAAACATCTATTCCTGGATAGATATCTTTTAAGAAAGGAGAAAGCATTACCAAAACCATTGAGAGTATTTCTCTATTTGCCAATAAATTGAGAAAATCATATTTACATCCGGATTACCCGAAAATATTCTAAATTCACTTTGTGTTCATAACTTTTATTCAATAAAACCGAGTAGTAAAGTCTTAATTGCGTCTTAAGCTATTTTTGCTACTTCACCTTTGGCTAGAAAATCTCGTTTGATTCCCTTGTATCTTCTAGATATTTTCTCATTTTGACTCACAATGTGAAATAGGTTTCATCTCGCTTTCAAAGAAGGGAATAACGTTAAAATATCAAACGGTCGACGTTTTGAACAATTTTGTGTGTGTGTGTGTGTGTGTGTATTATTGGCGAAGTTCGAAAGATTAGATTTGAATTGGTTGTTGCTGTCTCCTACATCCCCCCCAAAAAGTGCTACTAAACGACTAAGGATTTCTTTATCCGCTTTTGATACTGTTACTCTTCAGCGCCGTAGGGCAGGGCTGGTCAGGGTCTTATATAGGCTCTCCTAAGTATTTAGAAAGAAGGCTTTACTACTGAACTGTCTTCTTAGCCAGAAGAAACAGCGGTTGGCCAGAGTATTTCTTCGTTAAATTTCTGACGAGATGTTGTTGTCAGAGTTCATAGCGGAGCCGAGGTAGACAAAGTCCCGCACTACTTCAAAGTTATATCTGTCAATGATAACGCCATGTCAAATTCGTCGATGTTTTGTGTCCTTTCGTGTTGCCAGCATCTACTTAGTTTTACCTTCATTTACTGCTAAACCGATTTTTGCCAATTCCTTTTCTATTCTAGGAAACGCGGCTATGACATCACGTTGAGTTTGGCCAATGATGTCAATATCGTTGATGTATGCTAGTAGTTGAACCGATTTTTGGAGTATTTTGCCTCTGGTGTTGGTTCGGGAGTTTTGCATAATCCTTTCAAGAACGAGATTAAAGAAGTCACAGTACATTGCGTCGTCTTGCCTTAATCAATTTTTGGAATCTAATATGCCGGTGAGATCGTTTTTGACAATGATGGAGCAGCGAAAATTCTTTATCGTTATCCTACACAGACGGACGGTATACCAAAACTAGACATGGCTCTGCATAGTTCGTCTCTATAAATGCTGTCGTATGCGGCTTTGGTGTTGATATATAGGTGGTGGGTATCGATTTGGACTTCTTGGGTTTTTTTTCATTATCTGCCAAAGTGTGTAGATTTAATCAAAGCTCTGCGAGATGATCATTATTTCAGAAAGCCTTGCTTAACTTGAATTTAGATATTGCTATCCTCACTTCACTTAGATCATATATATGCTCGACAACGCACGTGAAATTTCGTTCCGTAGCGAAGTCAATTAGAATAAGTTCGTTGCCAGACGTGTTGTCGTATAGTCTGTCTTTTCCTACAATACTGCTAAGTATTTCTTCACTTCCTGCCTTCCTAAAATCTCGCAACACGATTTTAACATCGTACTTTGGTTGTCGCTCATAGGTTTTGAAGGAGCTTGTTGAAGCAATCCATAGTTATATCATCTTTTTCCTTCCTCGGAGCGTGAGTGCATATAAGACTTGTGTTGGCGAATTTGGCCTTGATGCGGAGTGTTACAATGTTTTTAGTTAGTTAAAACGACTTTTTTTATTTCTTTCATATTTCATATTTCATACAATCTTAGTCTCTATGGTTTGGCTTTTGAGCCGTGTACGAGTATGACATTATTTACTTAGATATTTATTTATTTTGTTTAATTTTAGATTTTACACATATAAATTAGGAAAAACAAAGACAATTCTTGAAGTGCTGAAGTTAAAAGCTTTCATCTATTATACAATTTCTGTACCGCATTGCGTTTACTGCATAGTTGTACAGAACGTCCCAACCTCTTTCGCCATTAAGGATACTCATTGCTTCGTCTAAATCAAGCACCTGTACACCAAAGAAAATGAAGCGAACTTCTTTTAGAACGGGACATCTCGCGATGAAGTGGAAAACATCCTCGCGCTCCTTTAGGTTGCACAGGTTGCATAAAATTGGTAGTTCGGGACGGTGCGGTATAAAATTTAGATTAAGAAGTTCTCCTCTTATTTTAAAGATTGTGCTTATCTTATCAGTGGAATTGCTGATCAAAAATATGTCCTAGTCTGTAAAAGATGCTCCAATCGACTATAGTGAGCTCTGTATTGCGATGACTGTGCTTCGTTTACAAAAGTATCGTAGATTCGTCGGCCCGTTTTCTCGAATAAGTCGTTAAATTTTTGTTTTAGTAGACTCGACTGTTCGTTTGGTCTAACTGAAAAGTCATAACTGCATTCCAATCCTAGAACTTGCCACTCTTGAACACATTTGACTTTGTAACGTAGCATTGAAGAAATCACTATTCTGGGCAGGCGTTCTGGATTCATTGCCATGACTTTTATGATGTAATCGAAATGGAATTTGAGTGTATCCAGAAAAAGTGGTGCCACTCCCGTTTCCAAGTATATCATGTAGTTGGGGCAGCTACTCGGTAATCTAAAAATTCTCCTGATATAAAACCGTAAACATTTTTCTACGACTTCAAATGCGCGGTATCTCCAAACTTGCGATGCATATAGAAGGATCGAAGTTGCTGTAGCCCGAAATATTTTCTGTTTAGATATTTTTATTATTAATATATGTTAGATACTGACTCTCGGCAACACTAATTAACTGTCGTCTAATTTATCATTATACCGCATATTGTCTGAAACGGTAACTTGTATAGAAGAATGCAAAATGACGAATGAATAAAGAGTTGTTAATAAACCAGCATGGAATGAAGTCGTGTTTAATTTCGTCTTACGAAAACATTACAATATACTTTCCCCAAACCGCACAAATTGCCCTTTAACTTCTGCAAGTTTAATCTGAATGTTCATGTTCAAGTTGGGGGTAATCACAACTCCAAGATACTTATACTGCTTGACAATTTCGATTTGCTCCCCTTGAAATATCCATTTTTCGTTTTGAGCATATCTTCTCCCGCCATCTCTGAATATCATCATCTTTGACTTCTCTAAGTTAACTGTCAAATTCCACGTTCTGCAATAAGAATCTAGCCTATTTATCATTAACTGCATGGTATCTACTGTATCCGCAAGAAATACGATGTCGTCTGCAAACATTAGTGCTGGAATTTCTGTTCCACTTAGTTGGATTCCTCCTTTAACGTACTCAGTAATGTCGTTTATGTACAAAATAAATAGCAATGTACTTAGGACGCATCCTTGTTTGACACCCATTGTTATCTCAAATTCTTCCGACAAATGGCTGCCATCCCAAATATAGGCGGAATTATTTTCGTACATAGCTCTTATCACATTTATCACCTTGGATGAGACTTTATATTTATAGAGCTTGTAGAAAAGCATTTCCCGCGGAATCTAATCAAAAGCAGCTCGAAAATCTACAAAAAACGCGTAAAGCTTTTTTTTCTTCTTTTTATAAATTTCGCTTATGTTGATCAGCGAAAATATTTGGTCAACCGTTTAATAATTTCTCCTGAAACCCGCTTGAAACTCCAAGAGAATCTTCTTATTTTCCACCCAGTCGGTAATTCTAGTAAAAAGTAAACTGGCAAACAGCTTGGCAGATGTGTTAAGAAACGAAATCCCCCTATAGTTTGCTGGGTCGTCATAGTTTTCTTTTTTATGTAGTGGAAAAATAATCGCTTTCTGGAAAGCCATTGCCACATCAGCTGTTTCGAAAATTCGGTTGAATTCCATTGTAAGAGCTGATCGGAATTCCAATGTGGGATTCTTATAGAATTCAAAAGGAATGCGATCATTTCCTGGTGCTTTATTATCCTTGGAGTTCCCAATAACGAAATCCACTTCAGCCACCGTAAACGGTTCATCCAAAAATACATCAACTATCATGGGTGCAGCATATTGTGGGGATGGAGATATCTGTGCTGAGTTGAGAAGAGTTTTAAAATGGTCTCTTAACTGCTCTGCTTGCAATCCTAGTGCTAATCGGTTCGTTTTGCCATTAATAGTTTTAACAGCTTTCCAAAAGTCGGCTGATGATCATGATCGGTTAATCAAGGCAATTTGTTGTAGATCGAATGAAATCTTTTTTGTATAGCAAAGTTGTTTGTACTTCTTATTTGCTTCCTTATAGAGAGCTTTGAACGTGAAACTATTGTAAATTCTTATCAATTTTAAAAAATAAAAATGATCTGCTCCTCGCTAACATACATTCCCTATCAAACCGCTTTTTTTGGTTGATTTTGCCGTTTGCGCTCGTGGGTGTGTTTGGAGGTGCAGCCTTTTTAACCATCTCCGTTAAGTCATCGATTCCAGGAAGAATATTCAACTCGTGCAATTTACAATGCGTTCGCTTATGTCTTGAAACCATGCGACTTCTTGCCTAAATCTGGCATTTATAACAAATCCGCATCTAAGTAGTCGCTTTTTGTGCTCAATAGTGTTAGGTAGTTGACTTCCAAATAGTCCAACGTCTCTGGTTTATGGGCATAGACTTGTGACTTCGCATACCCCCAAAGAATGTAATATAAAGGTTTTAGATCACAGAATCGCCCAACAAACAATTTCGCTTCGAAAAAGCACTATCAATCCTATTTTCCCTTCATTGGAATGAAAAACGCATTCACCGAAGCCTTAACGAAACTCATAAATTACGAAAACAAAAATCAAATTCTGTAATTTATTTATCTACCCGGCCAACCCGACCAATTTTAATGACGACAAATTTGATTTTTGCTACTTACACCTCGAATGCTTAGCTCCTGTAAGTGATAGAGCAATTTTGAATACCCTATAGAATGCAGATCATAGCAGTGAAAACCACATCTTAATCAGTTCAGCAGTTCTCGAGTATCTGTAACAAAGTACTTGAAATGTATTCTGAAAAATCATTAATTACTCTAACTCTAACTCACCGTGCTGCCAGTTCCAGCTTCTTCGCATTTTATACGATTATCCTGACAAATGTATGATATGATATAAAAGAACATGTTTCCAAGACTGGACATCGAACTTCTTCTGCGTTGTAGTTCATGGCATAAAAAACTCAAACTACTAAAACTTCTTTACAAATTTCAAATGTGCACACATCCCTGTAAATTTCATTGAATCCTTACAGAGGATATACCATCACATCTGCTATAAAACCTTTGGATTTACCCACAAGAGTTATTTAACAGGCTCAAATTCTGCACACAAGTACTAACAAAGCTTAATAGAAGTAATTGCTTCTGGAAATTGGAAATTTTAATCTTAAAGAAGAAAAATTGTTAGTTGGGCATGGGCCAGTTCACAGGTGCATTACGTAAAAATGTACGCTCAGCTAATTTTTCCCACATTAAATTGATGGTGTCGTGCGCGGCGTGTGACATTTTGCATCAACTTGTGGAAACCAAAGCTCTATCGCGTGGTGGTGCCATTTAAATGGGGAACGTAGAAGTCAGAAATCATGTTTCTATAGCGCTCTTCATTGACGGTAACATTCTGGCAGCATTTCATTAAAGAAATATGCACCGATTAAACCAGCATTTATGAAGCAAACCAAATAGTAAATTACAATAGGTCGTCTAGACAATAGCAAGCAATAGCCTCGGAAAGGACGTATATTATTGTTGACGACCATGCTAAACGAAAAAAGGACAACGACGTTCGTATCTGCACCTGGAGTGTGAGAACATTAAACAGGAGAGGTGCAGGCGAACAACTAGCGGAAGCCCTAAACTGCTACAAAGCAGACATTACTGCCATCCTGGAAATACGATGGGATGGGCCGGGCAAAAAGAGGATGAAAAACTACTATGGACCGTGTTATAGTGAGCAGAAACAGCGACTATTTGGTTGCGGATTTGTTATAGGTGCAAGACTTAGGCATGAAGTCTTATGTTTTCAAGGCATTAGCATCAAGGCTAAATTCGCCAACATAATCCCTTTATGCGCTCATGCTCCGACGGAGGAAAACGATGATATAACTAAGGATTGCTTCTACGAGCTACTCGGCAAAACCTATGAGCGACTACCGAAGTACGATTTTAAAATCGTTCTGGGAGATTTTAACGCAAAGGTAGGAAGAGAAGACATCCTTGGCAGTACTGTCGGAAAATATAGCCTACACGACAACACGTCCGGTAACGGACTTTAGCTTATTGACTTGGCTACGGAACGACTATAGCCAGCATTCAGTTTCCTCACCTCGATATCCATAAGGGGACATGGCGGTCTCCAGATCAATGAGCGGTCAATGGAATTGACCACATTGCGATAGACAAAAGGCACGCATCCAGTAATTTGGATGTCCGAACATTCCGAGGGGCTAACATCGACCTTGTTGTTGCCAAGGTAAGGATTCGGATATCCACCAAGCCACAAAAAAAAAACAGAAATACTATGAAAAAATTTAATGTCGAAAGACTGCAATCCCAAGAGACCGCCAAGACCTTCGCGCAATGCGTATCCCTTAACATCTCGATTCACACCACACCACCAGCACCTAATGTCGAAGCAACGATGCCAACAAGCCTTTAGATCAGCCGCAACTGATGTGCTAGGTTTCTCGCGGCCATCAGCAAGAAACCCCTGGTTTGATGAGGAATGCCGACAGATGCTCGCAGTCAAGAACGAGGCCTACAAAGGTAAGCTGCAGGTGAATACGAGATCTGCCATTGGGCTCTATAGGCAGCGAAGAAAGGGAGAACAACGGTTTTTCAGAAAGGTGATAAAGAGCAAGAAAAGCTCGCGATCGAGGATATAGAGAAATGCAACTCCAAGAAGGATGTTCGCTGGTTTTACCAAAGTGTAAAACGTCGAAGCCAACGACAAGGCTCAAACAGAATCCTGTCGAAAAGAACAAGGAAATATCGAGCTTTATAAAGCCGGCGGAATCAACTTGGTCAACAAGGCTCAAACAGAATCCTGTCGAAAAGAACAAGGAAATATCGAGCTTTATAAAGCCGGCGGAATCAACATAACATCCACCAACTCATAAGCCAAATCTGGTCGGATGAAAGTATGCCTGAAGAATGAAACCTCAGCATCGTTTGCCCGATATACAAAAAAGGAGACCCTCAGAACTGCGCCAACTACAGACGCATAAGTCTACTCAACATCGCCTATAAAATCCTATCTGCCGTCTTATGTGAACGCCTGAAACCGTTTACCAAAACCAGATTGGCCGTTATCAGGGTGGTTTTAGGCTAGGAAAGTCCACAGCTTATCAAATCTTCACTTTTCAGCAGATCCTGGAAAAAGAACCAAGAAATCCAATCGATACCCTCATGGATTTCAAAACCGCATGTGACAGCATTTATAGAGACGAACTATACAGAACTATGTCTAGTTTTGGTATACCGCCCAAGCTCGTCCGTTTGTGTAGGATAACGGAGAATTATCGCTATTCCATCAGGGTCGGAAACGACCTCACCGACACATTCGATGCCAAAAAAAGGATTTAGACATGGTGATGCTTTGTCGTGTGGCTTCCTTAACATAACTCTTAAGAGGATTGCGCAAAACTGTTGAGCCAACACCAGAGGCACAGTTTTCCAAATATCGGTGCAGTTACTAGCAGACGCCGACGATATTGACATCATCGGTAGGACTCAACGTGATGTCATAGCCACGTTTGCTATTATAGAGAAGGAAGTGACAAAAATAGGTTCAGCAGTAAATAAGGGTACAAGGAAGGACATACAACATCGACGAATTGGACAGAAAGTAACCATTGACGGATATAACTTTGAGGTGGTACGGGACTTTGTCTACCTGGTCGCAGAGTCTTTGATTCCCAGCCAGACGTCGGACGTTGTAGAGAAAGACCTCGCCCTAAGTGACACTCACAAGTAGAAATCTCAACCAACTTGGAGTGCGCAACTGGGGGCAGTTAGCTAAGGACCGGGCTAAGCGGAGAGGCATGTTAGTTGAGGCCCAGGTTCATTCCGTACTGTAGCGCCACTTAAGCAAGTAAGTAAGGGAATCTCGATTTAAACCTTTTTGGATTCCTAAATCAAAATTCGGCAATTTTGCTTGTTTACAATCAATTTAAGCAAATATGGGCGTTATCGGAAAACAAAATTTTGGGTTCAAAATGAGGATCAAGCTGAATCTTGTTTTCGGTCCATTCACCGATTCTATGAATGGTTTAATGGTCACGGGGTTCGGGCTATTGCAAAAGGTGTATGTTATAAGCATTCTAGCTAAGATTTTTGCATAAAATCTTCCAAAAAGTGGATGAGCACAGCTCCAAATGATGTGCACAATGGCATGCACAATACATACCTATAAAAGTTTAGAAACCATAGAGCATAAAGCGGTTACACCTCCAAAAAAGAGGTCACCCACTTTGATAGCCTCTAAAACTTGAAATGTTAAACTTAGAATTTCAAAAAATTCATCATATCTATCTTAAATGAAAAATTTTAAATTAAATCCTTTAAATCCTTGAATTGTCGGTGCTCAAATGTATACAATTCGAATCCAGCAAATTTGTTTTACATGATGTGATTAGGGACCACCGACGACAAGAACACAGACGATATGTATAAATATGTTCCTAACAATGACGCCCTCGAAAATTATTCATAATTTTGAACAAAATTCACAAACACACGCTCACACACATACACGCAACAACATGTAGCTGGATCTGCGCTTGAATAATCTGTTGGAAATTTTTATTCCCATGTACGAACAACACGACTTTAACTCAGAAGAGCTTCAAAATTTATGAAGGGGTACGCGCATACACTACACCTCTCCGCACTAATAAATTTCCCAACTTGCACTAGCATTAATATGAAAGCAGCCTTGTTGAGCTGGGCCTGAGTTTGAGAGTTTTGTTCGCTCCAATGTCTCGTCGTCATTTCATCATTTCATCATCTCATCAACCCATGGCATTTCGCTTAATTTTAATCAAAAATTAATTCATAACATTGGAATGGCTCACAGATTCGTCTGCATGTCTCCACCGCTTTGTGGGGGTATGTGTGGTTGAGTGTGTGTGCAAATGTTTCAAATGAATATTTATGCAATTAAAATTGCAGATACGTTTGAAGGGAATATGTCAATCGCATAGAGTACACCACTGGCACACAGACAGCATACATCCATATTTTTTTTTTCAACACAGCGACTACATGTTTTAGATTTTATGGTGAATGTTTCCAGGATGTTCTCCTATACTGGATTTTCAAAGTAAAAAGGAAGGATAATTTATGCGAAGAAGGGCGGGAATTATTTTTTGAAAAAAAAAATATTTATTCGCCATAACCATGACAGGGACTCATCATACATGATGGTTTGATTGAGAGTATTGGGTTGAAAAGGATTTTTATGCTCGCTGCAACTTTTGGAGGTTGTGCTGCGAATTACAAAATCCTTTTCAATGAGTCGGTAAATAGATATACGTTCATCAGAATGTGTGTTTTTCCGATGGTTTACATTTTAATTTATGTTGATTGTGTTGTATCTCATTTAAAATTGCCAGATATAGATAGAGAGAGATGTGATTTTTTTTGAAAAGAATTACAATTTGTATTATTTTTATGGAAATTAAGGATATTGAAATCAGAGATGTAACGAACTATGATGGCAGCATAGCCATTCTCAAAATATGTAACGAAAGTTCATAAACTCAGGACCTTCCAATGGAAGAAAAATATATTGAAGTAGTCACACCTCCAATAACACGTATTTTCTGAATAAAAGTGCAATTAGCCCGGTCCTTCCACTACCACCGGTTGTCGCCTTGACGTGGCGGTGTTGCTTAGTAGAGTAGGGGATCGGTATGCATCAATCATTGCGGTCATCACAAAGTGAAGCGAAGAACAACCAAATCCCAATCCCCAGCCCATCATAAATGTCCTATCCCTCCCCCTCCCCTGTAGCTAAGGTCACCGTGTGATTCCGCCGCGCGTAGGATCAAAGATTATGAATTCTATACAGATGACGCATTGAGAACAAAAAACAGAAACTTTTGCGCAGTAGCTGAATGGTACGGGCGGGCGGTGTGCATGAAAACACACGAAGAACACACGAAGAACAAAAACATATGGCGGGCTGTGCCAGCACGACCCGCCATAGAACAATTTTTCTTATATGGAGTGCGTCAACTGTATAGAATTCATAATCTTTGTTAGGATCTGTATGGTTGGGAGCTCTAATCCCAACCGCTAACGGTAGAACTCCGGATGACGGGCGCCCTCCGGTTTCAATCATTGCCTTATCCACGTAACGCTGAGCTCTGCTACTCGTGGGATCTATCATGGAAAAATTAAACACGAATCAAAAAAATACAAAAACAAAATAATTACGTCCAGAAGGAAACCAATCCAATCGTACTGAGGAGGAAAATGTCCTCTTCAGTATGAGCGGGCTACTGGAATCTGGCACGGACAAGTCGGGATCTGAAGATGAAGCTGCGATTAGAATGAGATAGGATGAACTCCTGAAGGACGATCACAGCTCCATCTCTAGTAAATTCGCAAGCGCGGAATCGGGCGAAACGGACGCGATTAAGGGCGGGATTGCCGTCTCTATGGCGTCGCATAGGGCATGTATGCTTCCGGTGGATTTGATTTTTCCGGAACCGTAGCGGGTGTTAAGTCACCACTAGCTGGCGACCCAAGGAAGCAATTCCTTGTGGATAAGTCGGAGGTGGCAACCGGCTATGGAACTGGATTTGAATGACTCGTTCGTAACCGATGACTCAGCTAATACCATCGCCGAAACATTTCTCAACACGACAGTGAGACACATACGAGGGGACGCAGACACGCTATCTTTAGCCTCGGGGCTAAGCGGTAGTAGTAGACGCAACGTGAGACGCGTGGTCAGACGGATTTATCGACGTAAGCAGCAACGTCGCGAGCTGGCTGACGAGTTCGCTTTCTTAGGTCTGCCCCACCCATCCGAATCGCGCGCGAACGACACGACTAAGGTCACAAACACCGGAAACCAGGTAAGATCGGCCGCTCTAGAGGGCGACCAGGGAGCATCGTCGGGACTACCCACGGTTGCTGAAGGAAGATCAGCAAGGGTGGCGGCCGACACCAAATGGAAGCCGGTAACCATCAGCAAAGATAACCAGGAGGTTAAATCGGCCGCTCCAAAGGGTGACCCTAAAGCATGGTTGGGAGTACCCACGACCGCCAAATGTAGATCAGCTGGGATGGCGGGCGACGCCAAATGGAAGCCGTCTATCAGATAATTCTCAGTGGGAGAGTCCAAGGTACTGTTGGGATTACCCACAGCTGCCGAGGCATTATCAGCTGCCATAGCGGGAAGTGACGTAAGGCAAGCTGGCCCTAGCAAGCCGACTACTGCGAGACCACCGCAAAGTGCAGTCAAGCGGAGTCGACTGAATATCAGCGTTTCTCCACAATACGCAGGACCAACAAATCGTACCAAAGTCGCCGCTAACATGGGGGTTCCTGCTAATGTGGAACACCTACGTTGCGGTAATTGAAGCAGCTAGTTCCGAACTACGGCTAAATGAGGAGTAATGGCGACTGGTGCACAACAATCTTTTGCTGTGTCTCAGCACCTCTCTGGCGAACGACCCCCAAAATGCTCCGACCTTTGGCAAGATGGTTCATTACAAGGGTTTCCGTGTAATGTCTTGCGACAACGACTTGACCCTTCAGTGGCTCAAAAGTCAGGTCGCAAAGATGACAAACATCTGGTCAGGCGCCGACCTAGCACTTCTCGAACACAAAGAGCTTCCATTCGCTCCCTGGGGTAGGATGTTTATACCAGGTCCAGCCATTTCAAGGGAAAGGCTATTAGAGATGATCAAACGTCAAAACCCTGACTATCCATCCGATGAATGGGCCATAACAGAAATGTTTGAGCCATCCGTCAAAGGACAAAGTATCCGCATTTCACTCAACAACCAAACGTTGCGTTGGTGAAATTCCAGACTTCAGGCTGCAAACTCAAGGTGGGGTTCAACTCAGCAGACGTTAGGGTAGGTGGTCAAAATGCACCCCGACCCAACCTACTTCTCCACCTAGCCAAGCATAGAAGGAGCCCTCAACAACGTTAAAACTGAAGCAATTGCTGACTGGTGTGAACCAACTCTGCAGGAAATGCAGCGACCCAGACGTCGTAGAGCACGTCTCACACCTGTTATGTCACTGCCCTGCGATCAGAAGCAGCCGTTTGAAAATACTATGCAGCCTATACCTTGACGACCTAAGAGACTTAATGACTATCCCAATAGCGCAGATAGTCCGCTTTTGTAGCAGATCAGGATGGAGCAACTACCTCTTTGAGTCTGAAGTAGCAACACAGACCAGCACCGCATAAGTATCACTATCGAACTTAACCAGGTATCCTCTTTTTCTATTTCAGGTAACTTTCTTCGAAGAGTTTCGCTATGGGCCCACGTAGGCCTATGCGAGCTTGACGACTCACTCGAGCGTCAACAGGCCATCTAACCAAGCCCGGTCCTTAGCGCACCTCTTCAAGCAAGGTCTTCATCTACTGCGTCCACCGTTTGGCTGGGAGTCGAAGACTCTGGAAGTATTGGTGTCTATTCGTTTTTTAGAGTTTTTTGGAGCGGACTTATTTGACTAGGGGCATGTTGCTGGTTTAACCTTCGTCCCCATAGTCTATCAAAGTAAACCGGACCGAATATATTTGAAAGAAATTTTGGCTAAAAAATTCTTCATCCACTCTTGATACGGTCCATGCTTAAGCGCCGTAGAACAGGACTAGGGTGATAAGGGTCTTACCTAGGATCTCCTTTGAAGTTCGAGTGAGGGCTTTACTAATGCGTTGCCCGAAGAAATAGGGGTTGGCAAGATGAATTCTTCGTATAATTTCTGACGAGATGTAGTTATCCCTTACTACCTCAAACTAATATCTGTCAATGGTGACGTTCAGTCCAATTCGTCGATGTTGTGTGTCCATTCGTGTTGACAGCATTTACTTGGACTTACCCTACTTTACTCCTAAACCGATTTTTGTCGCTTCCTTCTCTATACTAGCAAATGTGGCTTTGGCATCACGTTGATTCCGACAAATGATGTCGATATCGTCAGCGTATGCTAGTAGTTGCCCTGATTTTTGGAAGATAGTGCCTCTGGAGTTGCCTATGGAGCTTTGCACAATCTTCTCTAGAATCAAATTGAAGAAGTCAAACGACAGCGCATCGGATGGCCTTAATCCTTTTTTGGTATCGATTGTGTCGGAGTAATTTCCGACCCTGATGGAGCAGCGAGAACTCTCCATCTTCATCCATCAGGGTCATCCTGCATAAACGGTCATCCTGCATAAACGGATGAGTTTGGGTGGTATACCAAACAAGAAATGACCCTGAATAGTAGTTCGTCTCTATAAATGCAGTCATATGCGGCTTTGAAATAATTGAATATGAGGTGGGTATCGATTTGGGGTTTTTTTTTTCTAGGATCATCTGTAGTGTGAAGATTTGATTAGTTGTGGACTTTCCTGGCCTAAAACCACACTGATGAGGGTCGATCAGGTTGTTGGTAAACGGTTTTAGGCGTTCACATATTACGGCAGATAGGATTTTGAAGGTGATGTTGAGGAGACTTTTGCCTCTGAAGTTGGTGCAGTTCAGAGGATATCCTTTGGGCATGCTTTCAATAGACCAGATTCGGGTTATGAGTTGGTGGATGCTACTTACCAATGGGAATGACTACATTTCCGGCAGCCTTGTCAAGCTTTAGTTTAGAAATTCCTATCCTCACTTCTCTTAGGTCGGGTGGTTGGTAGTTTTCCCTGTTGTCGGCCGTATTGAATGGGTCGTTCAGCCTGATAGCGGAATGTTCTTAGTCATCGGCGTTTAACAGTCTACAGAAGTGGTTCTTCCATATCCACAGCATTGACTGTGTCTCATCTACGATATTTCCTTGTTCATCCCGACAGGATTCTCTTCGAGCCTTTTATCCTTGTCTTTGACGCTTTAGACTTTGGTAAAACTTGCGAACATCGTTCCTGATGGAGTGGCATATCTCAATATCCTTGATCGCGTGCTTTTCTTGTCTTTTTTCTTCTTTCTGAAAAGCCGGTGTTCTTTCCTTCTTCGATGACTATAGAGCTCAATGGCAGCTGTCGTCTTCACCTGCAGCCTAGCCTTGTAGGCCTCGTTCTCGGCTGCGAGCATCTGTCGGCATTTTTCATCAAACTAAGGCTAGGGGCTCAAGAAACCTAGGACATCAGTTGCGGCTTGTTGGCATCGCTTCCATTGTTCTTCGACATTAGATGCTGGTGTTGTGGTGGGAATCGAGAGGTTAGGGATACGCGTTGCGCGAAGGCATTGACGGTCTCTTGCGGTTGCAGTCTTTCGTAATTATTTTTTTAACAGTATTTCTGGTAAGTTGTGGTGTGGTGGAAAGCCGCATTCTTAAGATGGATGCAACAAGGTAGTGGTCGATGTTAGCCCCTAGGAATGTCCGGACATCCAAATGCTGAGTGCGTTCCTCCTGTCTATCGCAATGTGAATGGTCAACCGTTTATTGATCTGGAGACCGCCATGTCCCCTTATGGATATCGAGGTGAATAAACCGTGTGCTGGTTTGTGGAATTTCGTTCCGTGGCGAAGTCAATAAGCCTAAGTCCGTTGCCAGACTTATTGTCGTATAGTCTGTCTTCTTCGAAAATACTGCTAAATATGTCTTCACTTCCTAAAATCTCCCAACACGACTTTAACATCGTACTTTGGTAGTCGCTCATAGGTTTTGTCAAGGAGCTCTTAGAAGCAAACTTTAGTTATATCGACTTTTTCCTCAGTCGGAAAAAGCCTAAGCCTTATGTTGGCAAATTTGGCCTTGATACGAATTCTTGCATTCGCTAATGTCTTGAAAACAAAAGCCTTCTTGCCTAAGTCTGGCACTTATAACATGAACCATAGAAGATTTCACATTTTTTCATTCTCTTTTTGTTCAGCCCATCCCATCTCCTGGATGGCAGCAATGTCTGTCTATGGCTTCCTCTGGTTGATCGACTGCACCATTTATAATTAATTTTCGCATATACCGAACGTATACACGAACGTCGTTGTCCTTTTTTCGTTTAGCAAGGTCGTCAACAATAAACACTCCTTAGATACCCCTAGGACACGGGGCCATCAGTATCCACTACGGAATTGAGCGCTTTATTCTACGGGCCTGACTAAGTCTACAGATTCCTAAGCAACCTGTAGTCGGAATATGTCGAAGCAGCTCATCTAGGTTTTTTTACTTTTTCTATCATAACTCTGACTGTATACGCATCGTTTTGCGTCTTACTCCCGCTTTCATCTGCCGACAAGAATTTACACACGAATTGAAACCCTGTTTACGGTCAAGCTGCAGGGCGATCGTCACATCGGCCAGCTGAAAGTTCATTTAATCGCATTGACTATCATTTGAACATTTTCGAAGAAATATCCTCCAATATGGCCGTCATCCTATAATCCGAACTAAAGAGTGAAACGTGGTGGGCAATTATTTGTTTTACGACATTCGCGTGTAGCTCTCTGAACGATTAAAAAAGCCATCGAGGTGAAAATTACCCTCGAACTAAGGCAGCCAAGCTTTAATTTGGTTCAAATATCGTTAAACAATGAAAACGCAGTGTTTTCTCATGTAGGGATTCATTTTTGCTAACCCTGAACCGTCAGCTAGTACCCGTCCCCCACTTTAACGCAAATTCAAATCTTGCATTAATTTACACCCACCCTTATAAATATTTATTTAAGGCGCAGTAACTCAGTCAAAACTTAAAATGAAGTTCATAGGTCTCCCGAAAAAGTTCATTTCCACGAACACAAGTGCCCGTAAGTAAGTAGGTACTCCTCTCGACATCCCTATTTCCACTTAACATTCCTATCGCATATCCCCTATCCAATTGCATTAACTACCCGAACAACTACCTCCCACGCTATTCCCGTCTCAACCGGCAGAAGTAAATATTTTTGCGGCCACTTAGTTTAACCACTCGAACGGTAATCGTAAGTCGTCCACTTCCTGGGACTTCCAGCAAAAGAATGTTCTTTAGCAAACATACACACACACACACAATCAGTATCATTGCCCGCCTAATCCCCGATAGCAGTCGATAACTTTGGAATGTACCCCCATCCTCAGTCTGACGTCCATCTCTAGTCATCCGTTCATCGACGAGTAAAGAATTCAGCTATACCCTCGATGAACATCCATCCCGCCTCAAAGGATGGATCTCAATTAAGGTTAAAGAAGGAATTCTGGGTATCTCGTGATGGCAAATATTTATTTCGGAATTCTCTAATTAAATCAAATACATCTAACGGCACACATCCATCCACACGCAGGATCAACGATTACGTTTGCTGCGAATCACGTGCACACTCGCACATTGATTGCGTGTATAGTTCTTGAAAATGCTCACCTGGCCTGTTCTTTGCATCCCCTATTGAATATCCCACAATGCAAAGTCCTTCACCTCCTTACGGGCACAATTGTATATTGTGTCCTTCAGCCTCTGTCCACGTTGTGCTTCAGCACAGCAATTACCATGAAATTGCGGAGCAATTAATGTAATGGAGCGTTTTGCAGAAGAGTTTTCTAAATGCTTTGGAGCTCCTTAAGAGGAGGGGGTGGGTGTACGATGGATTTAGGTGATTTGGCGAAAGTACTCTGATTTCGGTATGAATCGGACTAGCTGTGGTGTGTGCAAGGAGAGCGACTGTGTAAGGACTTGAGGTAAAGGTCGACGATAGGAACTAATTGGTGTTAATGCGGATGGTAATATTCAGTTAGTCCTTGTATGTATGATGACCCCGACCTTTTGAGGAAGGGTTTTGAGGTCGCTATAAGTGGAGGGCAACAATTTCGCGAGCACGAGTGTAGATGGCTGATTGCGGTAACGACTTTAAAAGGGGTCTGATAAAACATTTATTCGGCCATAAATGTTACAATAGAACGTTCAGGTTTATAGGTAAGGTTGACATAAAGCAGCTGCCAGCGGTTCACAAATAACATTTGGACTAGATATGAGCATGTTGGATGTTGTAGAACGAGGGCAAAGTGCGAGTGTTGATAACAAGACGAAAAACAGCAGCACTATTAACAGCCGTGAGAATGACTGACAAGGAATATCCGGTCTGCTAACCTCAGGTGAACCGATTAGCTGCTTCGACATTTTTGGTAAACAGGTCATTAAGGAATCTAAAAGGTATGTCAGGCTCCTTGAACAGAGATGGTGGCAGATGAAACGAAAGGCCAACGGCAAAGCTTAATCCCGTAGTGGATACTGATGACCCCGTGTCCTAGGGGTATCTTATAAATTCGAACTGGCCCTCTAGGTTGTGCTTTGCGCTAACTACCCAACCATGGCAAAAACTTACGAAGCAACCAATAGCCTCGGAAAGGACTGATCTTATTATTTGTAGCGTACACCTTAAAACTAAATATTAGGTTGCTTCGTTAAATTTTGAATTTAACTGCCTACTCTCACTACCCATGACACAAACCAGATATCTTTTCATTAACGCACCCTTATGGTCAAACGATAAACTAACATTATATACACTGAACTGACATTGCAAAAGTGTATGTGAACGGCCCTTGTTTAAGCTTGGTGATGGTGATGGTGATAAGTACTGCCTTGTCGTGGAAAAAAAAAACCCTATTACTAAAAATCCAAAGTATCAAAAGTAAGTACAAAAATATTGTGTTCTATTTTGTACATGAAAGTGTATATTTCAAAAAATTGCACAGAAGAGGGAATACGCACCACGATTTACCTAAACCACTCGATTGCACTAGATAAAAGATCATAAAAGCGACTAGAACTAACCTCGCTAAATAAGCTGAAAAGCGCACGCGGTATCTGGACTTACTTTGTGCTACTGTCTACACCCGTGCACCAATCCCTAAATCCACCAAAAGAAAACAAAAAGGTACGTAAATTGATATAGTTTGTTGGCAATAACCTAAAGTGTTTTTGGTGTCCACAGAAACTTGCGGACGCTTACCAAATAATCTCCGGTTTTTTTTTTCTACGACTAAACTAAGTAGAAACCGTAGCGAGCGTCCGCAATTACTTTTTTTGCGTCATTATCTTTTATTATCTACATAAATGAGATCAGTTGCTCCGAAGCAAGAGAGAGCACCTTCTAACTACGCACTTGTACCGGGTAAACCGAGCAACGCTCCACCGTACATCAGACACCAACCGTGTAGTCTACGTCAACCCATCTAAAATCATCTTCAATCAAAAATCAAATCAAACGAACATACAGAAGAAAACTAATTTAAATTGAACATTTAATCAAAAAGTGTAATTGGCATTGTGAATTGTGTAACTCGAAATATTTCTCAGTTTGCTAAATCCTTTCCTTTAATTGTAAAGACTTAGATATATACACATAATTTGTTTGAAATTTTGCCATAGAAATTTTAATATAAAAAAAACATATTGAGTAAAAAGTGTGTTCACCAAAAGCAAAGCACATCATAATCATCCCACTTATTAGCGAAGGAAACTTGTGGCCACAACTTTCAGCGTACGGGACAAACGTAAGTACACATTGTACAAAACATAATAAATTTCTCTGGCAAAACAACATATTTTTTTTTATAAAATTATCCTAAATTTCCAAATTATATAATAAGTTCATTTGGTCCCTACACATAAATAACTTTTTTCCTTATATCTATACACCTATTTACATACAAACAAAAATTTACTTAATTATCTAATTATAAAACCTAACCCCTATTTAACTACTTTATTCGTATTTTTAATTTTAAGTTTTAATTGTATAGTGTAGGTATGCATACTCATTGGTATTGTTGCACAAAACAATACCAATGAGCATACCTACACTATTCAATTAAAACTTAAAATTAAAAATACACACTAAGAAAACCTAACATGAATAAAACACCAGAGACTTATGAATGGATATGATAATAACGGGTGATTTTTTAAGAGGCTTAGAACTTTTTTTTAAAAAAAAACACAAAAAATTCGAAAAAATGAATGAAATATTTATTTGAATCGATAGTTTGAACCTTGCAATTTAATGTTTAAAGATAATTTCATGCAAATGTTGACCACGGCTGCGTCTCAGGTAGCCCATCCGCTGAGTCCAATTTTGGCATACTCTTTCACACGTCGGCCGGTATCTCACGAATGAATGCATGGATGTTGGCTTCCAGTACGTCAATCGAAGCGGGCTTGTCCCTATAGACATTAGCCTTGACATACCCTCACAAAAAATAATCTAATGGTGTCAAATCGCACGATCTAGGCGGCCAATTGACCGGCCCGAAACGTGAAATTAACTGTTCACCAAACTCGCCTCGCAATTGCGCCATTGTTTCGCGTGCTGTGTGGCATGTGGCACCGTCTTGTTGAAACCACATATCATGCAAGTCAAGAACTTCCATTTCGGGCAAAAAAAAGTTTGTTATCATCGCTCGGTAGCGTTCACCATTGACAGTAACGCTGCGATTCGCATCATCTTTGAAGAAATATGGCCCAATAATGCCGCCGGCCCATAAACCGCACCAAACAGTGGCTTTTTCGGGATGCATTGGTAGCTGTTGCAATGCTTCTGGCTGATCTTCACTCCAAATGCGGCAATTTTGCTTATTTACGTACCCATTCAACCAAAAATGAGCCTCATCGCTGAACACAATTTTTCGATAAAAAAGCGGATCCTCGGCCAGCTTTCCAAGAGCCCATTCACCAAAAATTCGGCGTTGTGGTAGGTCGGCTGGCTTTAGTTCTTGCACCAGCTGTATCTTAAAAGGCTTTACGCCCAAATCCTTCCGCAAAATTTTCCACGTAGTGCTGTAACAAAGGCCTAACTGCTGGGAACGGCGCCGAATCGACATTTCGCGGTCTTCTGTCACACTAGCTGATACGGCCGCAATATTTTCTTCACTACGCACAGTACGTAAACGTGTTGATGGTTTAATGTCCAACAAAGTAAATTTGGTGCGAAATTTGGTCACAATCTTTCGAATAGACTGCTCAGAAGGTCGAGAATGCCGATCATAAAATGGAAGCAGCGCGCGATGAACATTTCGAACCGAGCACGAATTTTGATAGTAAAATTCAATAATTTGCAAGCGTTGTTCATTTGTAAGACGATCCATGGTTAAATTGCAAACCAAACTGAAGCTGTTTGACAGTGACACAAGGTACTAAACACACGTCAGCTGTCAAAACCAGTGTTGCCAAAACCAAACCAGCTAAAAAATCACCCGTTATAATTACAATGGATCGTGTTTAAATTAGTACGCTTCTAAGGTAGTGGTCGTGTAACTGCAGAGTAAGGGTAGTTTCTTTGGGATTACTCTTAATTAAGATTGACAAAGAGTAGTCATGGTGCATCTTGACTCTAGTCGGATGTATTGGGGCGGGAATTGTCCATAATGTTTCGCAACACCTGGAACATCATCAGTGATCTTCGTTCATACCCCTCTATTGACTTTCTCATTTCACCCATTCTCTCTTGAATACCTATCTTCCTTTTTCTCTTCTTCTCTTTTCCTTCTTCCACCATTTACGGAATATTAATAAACCACCAGGCACGATAATACATGTGTGCATAGGGAGGCAGCAAGATCCCACCCCACCGTCGAGCTAACGCCGTGAGATCGCAAGCGTGCCTACTGCTGCCATGGGACTTAGGTCAACCACCACCCTCTTCGAACATCCCACCTAGTTATGACATATTGAAGACCATGATGAAGGAAAAAAGGACAACGACGTTCATATCTGCACCTGGAATGTAAGACCATTAAAGAGGAGAGGTGCAAGCGAACAAATAGCGGAAGCCTTAAGCTGCTTAAAAGCAAATATTACTGCTGTTCAGGAAATACAATGGAGTGGACCGGACAAAAAGAGGAGAAAAAACTGTGATAACTACTATGGTCCGTGTCATATAGTCAGCAGAAACAGTGACTATCCGGATGTGGATTTTATAGAAGTGTCAGACATAGTCAAGAAGTCTTATGTTTTCAAGATATAAGTGACTGCATTGTAAAAATCGTAAATCTACATCGCATCAAGGCCAAATTCGCCAACATAAGCTTTATATGTGCTCTTCCTCCCATAGAGGTAAAACATGGTATAGAGAAAGTCTTCTTCTACGAGCTCATTGAAAAAACTTATGAGCTACTACCGAAGTACGATGTTAAATTCATGCTAGGAGATTTTTAGGCAAAAGTAGGAAGAGAAGACAGTGTTGTCTGTCCGTCTGCAACGGACTTAAGCTGATTGACTTTGCTGCGGAACGAAGTGCCACTATAGCCAGCACACGGTTTCCTCAACCCGTATTCATAAGCGAACAGGACAGTCTCCGGATCAACGAAAGGTCAATCAATCTGATTGCATTGCAATAGCCGAACCTTCATAGGGGCTAATTTCGACTCGGACATCTACCTTGTTGCAGCCAAGGTAAGAATGCGGATATTCACCACGCCACGACAAACCAGAGATACTGTGAACAAATTTGATGTCGAAAGACTGCAATCGCATGAGACCGCTAAGGCCTTCGTGCAACGCGTTTCCCTTAACCTCCCGATTAACACCATCATCTAATGTCGAAGAACAATGGCAACGATGCCAACAAGCCATCAGCCGCAACTAATGTGGTAAGTTTCTCATGTCCAACAGCGAGAAACCCCTGGTTTGATGAGGAATGCCGACAGATGTTCGCACCTATAAGGCTAAGCTGCAGGTGAAGACGAGAGCTGCCATTTGAGCTCCATGGAAAAGAAGAAATGAAGAAAACCGGCTTTTCGGAAAAAGAAAAATGAGCAAGAAAAGCTCGCGATCGAGGATATAGAGGAGTGCAACTCTAGGAACGATGTTTGCAAGTTTTACCTAAGCGTAAAACATCAAAGCCAAGGATACAGGGCTCGAACAAAATTATATCGAGATAAACAAGGAAAGATCATAACTGAGACATAGTCAATGCTGAAGATATGGAAGAACCACTTCTACTTACTTACTAAAGTGGCGCTACAGTCCGGGATGAACCTGGGCCTCAACCAACATGCCTTTCGAAATAGCCCGGTCCTTAGCTAACTGCCTCCAGTTGCGCACTCCAAGTTGGTTGAGGTCGGTTTCTACTTGTGCTCGCCACCAAAGGCGAGGTCTTCCTCTACTGCGTCCGATGTCTGGCTGGGAATCGAAGACTCTGCGAGCCGGAGTATTGGTGTCTATTTGTTCTACATGCCCTAGCCATCTTAAACGTCCAATACGGAGTTTTTTTGACTAGGGGTATGTCACTGTACAGCTCGTTTAGTTCGTGGTTGAATCTTCGTCTCCATATCCCGTCAACGCAAACGGGACCGAAGATTTTTCGAAGGATTTTCCTCTAGAACCGACCAAGGATTTCCTCATCCGCTTTTGATACGGTCCATGCTTCAGCGCCGCAGAGCAGGACTGGGATAATCAGGATCTCCTTACTAGTTCGAGTGAGGACTTTACTACTAAATTGCCTTCTTAGCCTTGGCAAGAGTAATTCTTCGTTTGATTTCTGACGAGATGTTGTTGTCAGAGTTAGCAGCGGAGCCGAGGTAGACAAATTCCCGTACTACCTCAAAGATATAACTGTCAATTGTGATGTGTTGTCCAATTCGTCGATGTTGTTTGTCCTTTCGTGTTGACAGCAGATACTAAGTCTTTCCCTCATTTACCTCTAAACCCATTTTTGCCGCTTCCTTCTCTATACTAGCAAACGTGGCTATGACATCACGTTAAGTCCTATCAATGATGTCAATATCATCTTCGTATGCTAGTATTTGCACCGATTTTTGGGAAATTGTGCCTCTGGAGTTGGCTCGGGAGTTTTGCACAATGCACTTAGGTCGTGTGGTGGGCAGTTTTCGCTGTCGTTGCCAATATTAAATGGTTATTTCTGCCTGACAGCGGAATGTTGTTCGTCATCGCCGTTTAACAGTCTTAAGAAGTGGTTCTTCCATATCCTCAGCATCGATTGTGTCCTAACTACGATAATTCCTTGTTCATCTCGACAGGATTCTGTTCGAGCCTTGTAGCCTTGGCTTTGACGTTTTACACTTTGGTAAAACTTGCGAATATCTTCGATCGCGCGCTTTTCTTGCTCTTTTTTCTTCTTTCTGAAAAGCCGATGTTCTTCCCTTCTTCTTTGCCTATAGAGCTCAATGGCAGCTCTCGTTTTCACCTGCAGCTTAGCCTTGTAGGCCTCGTTCTTGGCTGCGAGCATCTGTCGGCATTCCTCATCAAACCAGGGGTTTCTTGCTGGTGGCCGTGAGAAACCTAGCACATCAATTGCGGCTGATCTAATGGCTTCTTGGCATCGTTGCCATTGTTCTTCGACATTAGATGCTGGTGGTGTGTTGTGAGTCGAGAGATTAAGGGATACGCGTTGCGCGAAGGTCTTGGCGGTCTCTGGCGATTGCAGTTTTCGACATTAAATTTTTTCACAGTATTTCTGTTTTTTTGTGGCGTGGTGGATATCCGCATCCTTACCTTGGCTACAACAAGGTAGTGGTCGGGGTCGATGTTAGCCCCTCGGAATGTTGGGACATCCAAAATACTGGATGCGTGCCTCTTGTCTATCGCAATGTGATCAATTTTGTTGACTGTTCGTTGATCTGGTGACCGCCATGTCCCCTTATAGATATCGAGGTGAGGAAACCGTGTGCTGGCTATAGTGGCATTTCGTTCCGTAGCGAAGTCAATTAGCCTAAGTCCGTTACCAGACTTGTTGTCGTGTAGGCTATATTTTCCGACAGTACTGCTAAAGATGTCTTCTCTTGCTACCTTTGCGTTAAAATCTCCTTACCTCGAATAAATAGTTTATATATAAGGACCAGATCTTCCCAGTCCTGCCCTTAGGCGCCGAACAATGGACCGTATCAAAAGTCGCTGCGAGCGAAAAAAATCTTTGAAAAATCTTCCGACTGAGCTGAGAGAAGATTTTGTTGACCGGTACTACTCGGATGATATGTCAGATCATGTTTGCGTTCACGGGCTATGGAGACGAAGATTTAACCACGAACTATACGAGCTGCAGCGAGATACCCCTTGTCAAAAAACTCCGCATTGCATGTTTAAGATGGCTAGGACATGTAGAGCAAATGGAAACCAATAACTTGGCTCTCAGAGTCTTCGATTCCAAGCCAGACGTCGGACACAGTAGAGGAAGACCTCGCCTTAAGTGGTGCACTCAAGTAGAAACCGACAAGAACCAACTTGAAGTGCGTAACTGAAGGCAGTAAGGACCAGGCCAAATTGAGCGACATGTTGGTTGAGGCTCAGGATCATTCCGGACTGCAGCGTCACTTTTTGTTAAAAACGGAGTGGTGAGAATATTTATTCGACTTTTGAAGTGAATACAGAATTTTTGATTTCTTTTAAAACCATTTTGCGTTCCCAATTATTTTGCGGTAATTACTTAAGTGGTACTTTTTGTTCATCCCACCACTTAACCAAAATGAATGGTTTTACCAAAAGCTTATATACACCAAGACATTTATGGAATTGTTTCCACAAATGATCATCGATTAACCAATATTCCATTTACAGTTTACATTAAACTCAACAAATATCTGGTAGACAATTATCTGTCTGACTGTCCACTTATAAAATATCCTCTTGAGCGTTATCATAGACACATGTTCCATCCGTCTCGTCCTTTATTAAAAGTGTCATACAGCAAAATACAAACAGTGTAAACACAAATAAACCTTTTGGCAGAATTGTTAACATTCAACTGCACATCATCTGTCAAAAGCGCATCACAACACACCCTCTTAAGCTGTCTCGAGTAGTATCATTCAATACTTCCACTTTCGATCCAAGCACCACCCCCCGCCTGGAACGACCAATATCCTTTTTGTCCATTTGGACCATTTTACAGTTGCTGTGTGTATCCTTTGGATTATTTGTGTGTGTATGAAGCAGCGGAAGATTGAAAGATACACTACTCAAATTGGATTGTGATGAGATGGTTGGTGCTCCATTGGGTCAACAAGTCCCAGACCATTTAAAATTCCTTTCGGTTTGGCTTTTGTGTGAGCTGGAGCTCTCCGTACTGCGGATCATTTTGTGCATTTTTAATTGGAAAAATTCCAAATAATTGGAATTTCGATAGAATTTCATTTTACTGTCACAAAGTGGGAGAAGGGTTTTTTTTTTGTTAGTGTAGCACAGATTTAGAGTGGAAGTGGGATAGAACGAAAGGGACACGAAGAAAGGAACCGATTGGGATCTAATTAGTGGTTTCTGTTGACTTTGAGAGATGTGAAATGCGCACTCCGTCGTGCAAAAAAGGGACACAATTAAAATTTAAATTCGAGTGGTTATGGTCTAGTGGTTAACTGCGGAAAATCGACGACAAAGGTCTTCGCATTCAATGAAAAGTCAAAGT
The DNA here is from genome assembly GCA_932526625.1 of Rhingia campestris. Classification (NCBI taxonomy): domain Eukaryota; kingdom Metazoa; phylum Arthropoda; class Insecta; order Diptera; family Syrphidae; genus Rhingia; species Rhingia campestris. The sequence goes on from OW052182.1 coordinate 193,189,365, forward strand.
AAGGGGGTGTGGTTGATTCGTTTCATTCAACGATTGATTAATTCCTTTTGGACGTGGCCAAAAAGAAAAGGGAAGGTTGGAGTAGTAAGAGGTATGTTTTGGTCTTTTATAGGAATTTCGAATTAACGGGTGATTTATTAAGCGTAGTTTTTTTAAAAATCGTAAAAAACCCTCAAATTTGCATCAAATATTCAAAATCTTTTTTTGTAATCATAAATAGGCCTTTGCCATTTACGTTTTAAAGACAACTTTATGGAAATGTTGTCCGCGGCTCCGTTGGTCCAGTCGAAGGGTTCAATTTATCGTCACTTTTTTTAGCATTTCGGCCTGTATTCCACGAATGACGCGTGTTATGTTATCGTCTAAAGCTTCAATCGTGTTCGGCTTGTCCACATAGTATAACGACTTAACACAACCCCACAAGAAATAATCAAGAGGCGTTAAATCGCATGATCTTCGCGGCCAACTCCATGGCCATTTCGAGAGATAAGCTGGTCACCAAATTCATCCTTCAACATGTCCATAGTTTCACTAGCTGTGTGGCATGTGGCACCGTCTATATGAAACCACATGTCAACCAAGTTCAACTCAGCCAACTGGGGCAAAAAAAAAGTCGCGTATCATGGCTCGATATCGTTCACCGTTGACGGTAACGTTTCTGCAGCGGTCGTCTTTGAAGAAAAATTAACCGATGATGCCACCAGCCCATAAACCTCACCAAACTGTAGTTTTTTCGGGATGCATCGGAAATTCTTGTATGGCATGTGGCTGTTCATCACTCCAGATGCGAAAGTTTTGCCAGAAATGAGCCTCATCGCTGAACACTTTTTTTCGATAAAACAGCGGATTTTCACATTTTTCACAGAGCACGAATTTTGATAATAAATTTCAATAATTTGCAATCGTTGCTCGTTTGTAAGTCTTTGCATGATTAAACGGCAAAGTATACTGAAAACTTGAAAACTGAATCTTGAGTGTCCTCTCACTAAGGCACTCACACTTAGGCGGCAGCGGAGGAATTCCACGGTGGCGCCTACAGCTCCAGTTTGATCGAACTGGTAGTGTAATCCCTATATGAGCTGCTTCGACATATTTGAACACCAGATCTATAGGGATTTCCAATTCTGAGCCAGGGTGTTGGAAAAGAGTTGGTGGCGGAGGAGCCCTCAATGGGGGCAAAACGGAAAAAGGACAACGACGTTCGTATCTGCACCTGGAATGTGAGAAAATTAAACAGGAGAGGTGCAGGCGAACAACAAGCGGAAGCCCTAAACTGCTACAAAGCAGACATTACTGCCATCCAGGAAATACGATGGGATGGGCCGGGCAAAAGGAGGATGAAAAACTGTTAGATCTACTGTGCACCGTGTTATAGTGAGCAGAAACAGCGACTATTCGGATGCGGATTTGTTATAAGTGCCAGACTTAGGCAAGAAGTCATATGTTTCCAAGACATTAGCGAAGGCATTGTAACAATCCGCACCACGGGCAAATTCGCCAAATCCGCCAACATAAGCCTTATATGCGCTCATGCTCCGACGGAGGAAAACGATGGTAAATGTAAAGATTGCTTCTACGAGCTCCATGGCAAAACCTATGAGCGACTACCAAAGAACGATGTTAAAATCGGGCTGGGGGATTTTAACGCAAAGGTAGGAAGAGAAGACATCTTTAGCAGTACTGTCGAAAAATTTAGCCTACACGACAACACGTCTGGTAACGGACTTAGGCTAATTGACTTCGCTACGGAACGAATTGCTATTCGTTCCAGCACACGGTCTCCTCACCTCAATATCCATAAGGGGACATGGCGGTCTCCAGATCAATGAACAGTCAACCAAATTGATCACATTGCGATAGACAAGAGGCACGCATCCAGTATTTCTGATGTCCGAACATTCCGAGGGGCTAACATTGACTCCGACCACTACCTTGTTGCAGCCAAGGTAAGGATGCGGATATCGAAGACGCCACAACAAACCAGAAAAACTGTGAAAAAATTTAATGACTGCAATCGCCAGAGACCGCCAAGACCTTCGCGCAACGCGTATCCCTTAACCTCTCGATTCACAACACACCACCAGCATCTAATGTCGAAGAACAATGGCAGCGATGCCAACAAGCCATTAGATCAGCCGCAACTGATATGCTTGGTTTCACGCGCCCACCAGCAGGAAACCCCTGGTTTGACAAGGAATGCCGACAAATGCTCACAGCCAAGAACGAGGCCTACAAGGCTAAGCTGCAGGTGAAGAACAGAGCTGCCATTGAGCTCTATAGGCAAAGAAGAAGGGAAGAACATCGGCTTTTCAGAAAGAAGAAAAATGAGCAAGAAAAGCGTGCGATTGAGGATATAGAGAGGAACCACTCCAGGGACGATGCTCGCAAGTTTTACCAAAGTGTAAAACGTCAAAGCCAAGGAAACAAGACTCGAACAGAATCCTGTCGAGATGAACAAGGAAATATCGTATTTGAGACACAGTCGATGCTGAGGATATTAAAGAACCACCTCTGCAGACTGTTAAACGGCGATGACGAACAACATTCCGCTTTCAGGCAGAACGAACCATTTAATATTGGCAACGACAGCGAAAACTGCCCATCACCCGACCTAAGTAAAGTGAGGATAGCAATATCCAAACTCAAGCTTAATAAGGCCGCTGGAAATGACGGCCTTCCCGCTGAGCTTAGCAGAGATGACTTGGTAAGTAACATCCACCAACTCATAAGCCAAATCTGGTCGGATGAAAGCATGCCTGAAGAATGGAACCTCAGTATCATTTGCCCGATCCACGAAAAAGGAAACCCTCTGAACTGCACCAACTACAGAGGCATAAGTCTGCTCAACATCGGCTACAAGATCCTATCTGCCGTAATAGGTGAATGCCTGAAACCGTTTACCAACAACCTGATCGGCCCTTATCATTTTGCTTTTAGGCCAGGAAAGTCCGCAATCGATTAAACTTTCACACTTCGGAAGATCCTGGAAAAAAACCAAGAAGTCCAAATCGATACCCACCATCTATTTATTGATTTCGAAGCCGCATACGACAGCATTTATAGAGACGAACTATACAGAGCCATGTCTAGTTTTGGTATACCGCCCAAACTCGTCCGTTTGTGTAGGATGACGATGTGGAATTCTCGTTGCACCATCAGGGTCGGAAACGACCTCACCGACACATTCGATACCAAAAAAGGATTTAGGCAAGGCGATGCGCTGTCATGTGACGTTTTCAATTTGATTATTGAGATGATTGTGCAAAACTCCCGAGCCAACACCAGAGGCACAATTTTCCAAAAATCGGTGCAACTATAAGCATACGCCGACGATATTGACATCATTGGTAGGACACAACGTGATGTCATAGCCACGTTTGCTAGTATAGAGAAGGAAGGGGCAAAAATGGATTTAGCAGTAAATGAGGATAAGACTCAGTATATGCTGTCAACACGAAAGGACACACAACATCGACGAATTGGACATAACGTCACCATTGACAGATATAACTTTGAGGTAGTACTGGACTTTATCTACCTCGGCTCCGCTATTAATTCTGACAACAACATATCGTCAGAAATCAACCGAAGAATAACTCCTGCCAATCGCTGTTTCTTCGGGCTAAGAAGGCAATTTAGTAGTAAAGCCCTCACTCGAACTACTAAGGTGATCCTATATAAGACCTTGATCATCCCAGTCCTGCTCTACGGCGCTGAAGCATGGACCGTATCAAAAGCGGATGAAGAAATCCTTGGTCGATTCGAGCGGAAAATTCTTCGGAAAATCTTCGGTCCCGTTTGCGTTGACGGGCTATGGAGACGAAGATTCAACCACGAACTATACGAGCTGTACAGCGACATACCCCTAGTCAAAAAACTTCGCATTGGACGCTTAAGATGGCTAGGACATGTAGAGCGAATTGATACCAATACTCGGGCTCGCAGAGTCTTCGATTCACAGCCAGACGTCGGAAGCAGTAGAGGAAGACCTCGCTTTAAGTGGCGCCAACAAGTAGAAACCGACCTCAACCAACTTGGAATGCGCAACTGGAGGCAGTTAGCTAAGGAACGGGCTAATTGGAGAGGGATGGTGGTTGAGGCCCAGGTTCATCGCAGACTGTAGCGCCACAAGTAAGTAAGTGGACCAGAGTTGTTGTGAGCTTAGGATGGGCCACAGGGGCATCTTCAGTGCAAGTGAGGTAGGCTCGGCACGCTCGCGGTTGCTCGGCTAAGCTCGTCGGACGGGGAAGTTCTTGCCATCCCACCATGCACCACCTGCTCAACAAACTTTTTATTTCGTGCCTAAATCAAAAGAAAAGAAAGCAAGAGGAAAGAAAGCTACGTTAACTAGACCACGGACGGACTAAGGGACGAGAAATAGAAGAAAGAAAAAGGAAGAAAAGAGGAAAAGAAGAACTGCTCAATGACCTTGACCCCCTATGAAGGACAAAGCTTGGGAAAACCACGCGAAACTAAACCTAAGCTAAACTAGACCTAAACTAAACTTATATCTGAAAAATAAACCCTATATCTAAAAATAAAACTACGCTAAAATACCCTAATACGCTAAAAGATTTCCCAAAATTGATCCTCCATAGTAGGCTCGCTGGATGACGATCTGAAATACGCCAGATGTTATGGCGAAAATTGGCCTGCCCACCCCTCGTGTCGAAACACGACCGTCGCTATCACCCTGACCGATACTACGGGTGATAGCCCCTTGAGGCTCCTTCCAGTCACATCCTTTTATGTATAGTAGTCGTCAAGTCATGTCGTCGTCGTTTGTTAAAGTCGCGTTAAGTCATAGTCAACCTGTAAAGAGACGGCCTTCCCAGAAAATCACACACCAAAATCAAGTTAACCTAGCACATGAGTACCATGATTAAATATGGAGAAAAAGAAGCTAGAGATACATTTGTATCTACACCCATCTAGTGCCAGTTTATTAAAAGATGAAAAATTTAAAACTATGATAAAAAAAGGAAATTCAAAAATAAAAAAAAATTACTAAAAATAAAAAGGAAATTTAAACTAATCTTAAACTAAAATTAAATAAAATAAATGAAATATGTGTTTTTCTGTTTTTTTTTGTTTGTCTCACCAAAAGGAATATTTTTTTGTTTTATTTAATAATTCAACTTTCAGTACTCACGATTATTACAGTCCTCCGAAGTCCTGCCGGCAGCACCAAAGAAGACTCCTGAAGCGGAATTACTCGTCGCTTCTCTGAAAACGCGCACCAAAAATATTTCTTTTCCTGAGAAACACCAAAAAAAACACACTACTGCCCTAACCTTACGTTACGTTAAGTTAATTAAAAAAAAATCAAAACTAAATTTAAAATAATAAAAAAAAACTGGCACTTCACAATTTTGTATTTTTGTTTCCTTTGTTGCTGCTGCTGCTGTAGTTGTTGTTGGTGTCGGAGCTGGGGTTTCTGTCCCACGAATTACGTCAATGGGACGCTGGATTTTGTCACTTGGACCGTCACCAATGGTGTGTTCCTCGTTGGAATCACCCACTTCTTGGCGAGAACGGTTCCAAGGCGTTGAACTAGGACTGGTGGTCGTCGAGGGCACGGTGGCTAAGAAGGGTCTTCCGCCGATGGAAACCGTTGATAGCGGTTGGTAGCGGTCGAGGGCAATTGGTAGCGCCGCCGTTAATTTTATCGGCTTCTCAAACGGTCCTCGGACTTACGTCACCCTTCTTGCACCAGAAATTCTAGCGTAGCACAGCTGCACTGAAATCGCCGGCTCACAAATGCGAAGCTCGGCTAAACACAACACTTAAGCACTTTCGAGATTTATTCAAAATTAAACGTAACCTACCTCAGCAACGAAATTATGGCCCTTGAACTGCCTACGCCTTCCTCAAATTCCACCAGTATTTAAATAAAGTCTAGGAGAATGGTATCATAATTAGCACTTTTTCCCAACGGCTAAAATTCAAATAAAATTTAACTCACCCAGAAATATATATACTCCCAGTATAAAAAAATGGCTTTCCTTGAGTGCACTTGCACAGTACTTTTTCGTATAAAAAAAAAATTGCGAACACTCACAAAAATTCAAGCTTTTAATTCACGTCTACTCTCAGTCGGATTCGCTTGAAAGTGAACTTGAGCGGGATCGTCAAAGTAAAATTTTAATCCACCAATTTCCCCTGCCTTTGTTTCTTCCACCTTTCCTATCATTGTCTCTGTTATATTTCCCTATTTTTGTAATGTCGAGTACGTTTGGTCTTGTCTAATTCGCTCATTTAAAGTTTTCTGTTATAATAACATTCATTTTTCGTTATTGGAATGAGTCCAGAGGGGTGATTATTTCATATTCTCTATTCTTATACTAATGTTACTAAAGTCAATACATATAAATATCCTCTCAATTCCAAACATAATTATGACAATCATTTCATCTTACGAACTAAATACATAACATAAACATAAGACATAAAACACGACCTTATCGACAAATAGTGTTTTGATCATACTTATTAGTGTGGAACGCGCTCCACAATTGCATTCCAGAAGTGTATTCCAGGATGGCCTTCCACTAAAGTCGAAATGTCAACACAAAACCAAAACAAAACAAACTGCCTTTGCAATTATGCACATTGTGCTGCAAAAAGTTTGAAGAATTTTAAATAACTAAAAAGGAAAATAAACAAGGAAATGGACGAGGACAAGGAATAAATAGGAACACGGAAGGAAATATCAGGTAAGAAGGGATTTCATCTTATTGGAGATCTCTAATTGTGTGAAACAATATTTTTGTTTCCCGATTAGAAATCTCCAGTCGGATTATTTTGATTTCGGGGTTGTTAATTTTTTTTTTTTTCAGGTACACATGTTATGCTGGATATGGAACAGGATCGGATATCGAGTTGGATATTGCGCGTGTGACGGAGGATATATTTTAGGTGACACAGGGGTTGTAAGTGTTTTTAATATCAGTGTTTAGTAGGGGGTAGATGTATTTAGTATAGGTTGTTAGAGTGTGATGGGAGGGGGTGGATTGGGTATAGTGGGTAGGATTAAGTTGTTGTTTTTTTTTTTGTTTTTAAAAGTGTCGCAAGGCTGCCGTAACAGGCTCGACAACGGAGTATGAGTGGTCGCGAGTACTCCGGGTTCGTAAAAAAAAGGAAGGCCTTCGACACGACTGTTTGTTTTGATTTTTTTTCTAACGTGTGGCAAGGGCCCACTCCCTGAGTCGGATACTTTTTCTAGCCGGGCAAGTGTTAGTTTTCATATGTATATTCGTATCCGTCAGATATTTTGTCGACGTTTATTAAAATCACATTCCCACAGTATAATAAATAACATAAAATAACATTAAGGTAGAATAAATATAGTTACATATATAATAAATAGAATAATATAGTACATAAGATAAATAACGGAGTGAATAAACAACAGATAGTAATAAATAACATGAAAGAATATATACCTAATAAGTAAAATTTTGCGACAATACATAACTTAGCCTAGATATCACAGTCTTGTGAAAAGCAACGACGAGCTTGAGTGCGTCAAGTGAATATTGCTAAACTATACGTGGAGGTCTTTGGCGTGATAAACACCGGACTTTTCTCCATTAGCGTTTCCCACTTCGTATAGCGAGTTCCCTATGGCCTTTAAAATTACTGATTTTATAAATTTTGGTCCTAGCTTAGCGTTGTAATTGTCAGATTGGTCTAAAATTTCGTCTATAAACTGTCTGTCCTACTCTAAATTGCACATCCCTACTTCTTAAATTATACGTTTTCTCTCCTTTTTCGTGTGATCTTACTAGATTGTCAAAGATTTTATTCCTAATTAGCTCTAGTTTGTCAGTTTTGTCTATTACTTGCGTGTCCATATCTTTGATGTTGTCGAGTCTTCGCATGATCTCATATGATCTTGCATGTTGCACCATATGAGTGCCGAAAACAGCATAATATGGTTCGAACATGGTCGCATCGTGTACTACACTTCTCAGTGAGAACGCCGCATCGCTAACCAGTCGGTCCCAGTTCTTTTGGTCATCTTTTAGATACGACCTTATTTTGGCTAAGACTGACCGGTTAACCCGTTCGGACGCGTTGGCCTGAGGTGAGTAGAACGCGGTGCGAACATGTCTGATACCGTATTTATGAAGTAAGCTGGTGAATAGTTCTGATACAAACTGTTTGCCATTGTCTGAATGAATCACTTCTGGTACACCGAAGATATGGAACACATTCTCTTCTAGGTATCTTACTACCTCAGCCGCCGTTGCTTTCCTGATCGGTTTTAAAAATACATATTTGCTAAAATGGTCAAGTACTATAAAAATATGAGTGTTACCGTTCTTAGTCCGAGGGTAAGGTCCTAAAAAGTCAATATATAATCTTTGGAAGGGTCGCTCCGTGATTGTCTGTTGTCCCATCGGCGGTCGAGAAATCATATTCATGGGCTTGCTGCATTTGCAAATGTCACAATTTTTAACAAAATTTTGTACTTCGCTAGCCATACCTGGCCAAAAGTACAATTGCTTTAGCTTGGCTAAAGTTTTATGAATACCCCCATGTCCTGCTGATGGTGAATTGTGGGCAGAATCTACAAGTCCCCCACGCAACTCCTTCGGTATCCAGAGCTTCCAGGCCCTATCTTCTTGGATTGCGTCGCCTGTTCGTATATCCGTTCGTTTGTATACAAATCCATCGGAAACGCATAAGTCGGGTAGTTTGTCATGTCGGTCGTCAATGGTTTTTCTTAATTCATCATACTCTTCAGAAGAAAAGTATGGTGAATTGAGATCAACATGGAGTATTTCACATTCGGGCATGAGCTCTTCCATATGGATGCGTGAGAGAGTGTCAGGGACTACGTTTTGGGTACCCTTCCTATGCTCGATCATGAAGTCGAAGCCCTGAAGTTTAAGACTCCATCTGGCCAAACGACCAGATAGATCCTTTTGGGTCATCAACCACTTCAGACTCGCATGATCGGTAATTATAGTGAAAGGTAAGCCCTCCACATAAGCCCTGAACTTCTTCACTGACAGAACGGCCGCATAGCATTCAAGTTCCGTTACGCTATAATTTCGTTGTGCGGAATTAAGCTTCTGGGACATGAATGCTATCGGTCGTTCGTTATTCTCCGCATCCGTCTGGAAAAGAACACTCCCCACTCCTGTGGTCGAAGCGTCACATTGTATGTAAAAGCGCTTTGAAAAATCAGGATTTGTCAAAATGGGTGCGGACACCAAAGTCGCCTTAAGTTGTTCGAACGCGTTAAGCGCTTCTTCTGTCATCGTGAAAGTCTGTCCTTTCTTAAGGCAGTCCGTCATTGGTGCGGCCATTGCCGCAAAGTTTGGCATGAATCGCCGGTACCAGCCTGTCATTCCCAGAAACCGACGGAGTTGTTTGGGGGTCTTCGGAACTGGGAAGTTCTCAACCGCCGATACCTTGTCTGGGTCCGTTCGTAGGCTTCCATCACCGACTATGTAACCCAGATACTTTATCTCCCTATAGCAGAACTTGCTTTTCTCCACATTTATTGTAAGGCCTGCTTCTCTTAAGCACTTTGCTACCTCTTCTAACGCTCTGACATGGGATTCAAAATCCGGAGAGCAAACCAAGAGGTCATCCAGGTAGACAAAGACATACTCTCTCAACCGAGCGGGTATGACTTTGTCCATAAGTCGACACATTCTCTGGGCGGCGTTGCACAAACCGAACGGCATCACCGTGTATTGGTACAACGGTCGTCCAGGGACTGTGAAGGCCGTCTTCTCCCTTGATTTGCGCTCCAGAGGTATCTGCCAGAATGCATCCTTTAAATCTATCCCTGAGATATACCTTGTATCTTGAAGCCTACTGAGAAGACCTTCTATGTGGGGGAGGGGATAAGCATCTTTCTTAGTCACCGCGTTGACTTTTCGAGAATCCAGACATAACCTATTTTTGCCGGGTTTTCTCACCAAGACTACTGGAGAGCTCCAAGCACTGTTGCTCTCCTCGATGACTCCTAAGGAGATCATCCGATCTAACTCGTCATATAGGAGCTTCTGTATCGCTGGTGAGATCGGGTAGTGTCTCTGTTTAATAGGCATTTTTTCGTCTTCTACCTCGATAATATGCTCTTCGAGGCGAGTCTTTCCCAATCCCAACTCTGCGAAAGAGGGGAACAACTGCCTAGCTCTCTCCAAACCTTTAGCCTGTTCTGGTGAGAGTGTCTGGACCGGTGACCTATCTTCCGTCGGTGATGGAATGTCGAGTTCGTTGATCACGTTTGGAGCGACCTTAAACACCTTCCAAAAATCAACCCCCAGGTACAATGCTTGTTGCAGGTTTGGGACCACGAATAACTCTAACTTGTGAGATTTACTTCCCCATGAGACTGTTGTCGTAAATCGTCCTAGTATTCGTTGTTGGTTACCGTCTGCTGTTCGTATGTCGGTGGTCATATTGGTCATTTTAATGTTGTGTCTGTTTAAAAAGTCGATTGCACCTTTCCCTATACAGCTTATCGAAGCTCCACTATCTAATAGGCCCATGAACTCTTCACCTTCTAATCTAACTTTTGCATAGGGCCTATTATCGTCATTATTTGTTATCACCGAAGCTACTATACTTCGCATTCGTCGTCGGTTTATTGCACATATTTCTCGAAGTCGTTTTATCTTCTTATAGTTCCTACTACTCTTCACCGACAATGTCACTTCCTCTCCAAAAATTCGTTTTCGGGCCTCTTTGTATTCTACGAGGCGTTGATGGAGACTTTTTCGGCTCGGATCTACTTTTGGGGGTTGCGGGTTTAAGACCCCGTCCCTTTTCAGGATCTGGACAGGTCCTGATTCTCCGGGACTGATGCATTCATCGGCGGATTGCTCTCGGAGGCATTGCCGATCTTCAGGTTTCCCTGGCATTTCGCACAATTGAATGTCAGATTACCGAGACCGCAACTAAAGCAGGTCAGGGTGTGAAAATTGGAAGGACATGTCGGTGGCGTCGGTGTTCTATTCGTCGTTAACTCTTTGTGGTTCATGTCCTTATTGTACGGTCTATCTTGTCTAGTAAAGTTTGTTTGTCGGTTATTTTTGTTGTGTTGGAGTGCAGCTATCTCCAATTCATCGTCTTCTGTCTCGTCTTGCTGCTCTTCCTTAGTCCTGTAACCTGTTTGTCCGTCTAATTCCGTCACTTGTCGCCTAAATTTCTGGTCTCGGGTCGTCAAGTATCGTTCTGCTCGTCGACATTCGTCTCTTAAATCTTGGATACTCTTAATGGAGCATCCGAAGATCAGCGTCGCTACTCGGTCCTTAATGTTCGGTCTTAGGATATCGACGAGGTCGCGTTCGTTTGGTCGGATAGTCATCTGTAACGTCAGTGATCGTATGTCGCCGTAGTATTCGTCGAACGTCTCATGAGGTTGTTGTCTCCTATCCATAATACTACGAAGAATTTCGTGGTCCCGTTTCCCCTGACCAAACTGCCTAATCAATTGGGCCTTCAGATCGAAGTAGTTAAGGCCCTCGTCGTGCTCATTTTCCTGCAGATATTGCCAAAACCATTTTTCTGCCTGACCTGATACCAAGTGGTGGAATTGGGAAAACAGTTGGACTTCAGAAAGTCCACTTTTTCGTTGCAGGGTCTCAATACGGAAAATAAAGCTCTCTACAGACATTGTTTTTGTGCTTCCGTCGAACTTTACCCCCCATTTGTGAACCGGAATTTCAGTTCTTCTTCCTACATCCTGAAAGAATGTTTGTTCCCGTTCGTTAATATGTCGGGGCATTGTCGTAGAGTTGAAGTTGTTTTGTGTGTGTCTATTAGTCGTTTCGTGGATCCTGTTAGTCGTTTTTGGAGTGTCTCTTTGCGTTGCAACGGAAAGTTCCAGGTCGCTAATCTTGTTATGAAGGACCTTAATGTTGTCCTGAAAGGACGCCATTAGTTCCTTCATACTCTCGGTGAACGCAGTCATCATAACGCCCTGGTTCTCCCGTACCGCGCTAGAGACAAACTCTTGTATAGGTTGCGTGATTTGTTGTTCGTTTTCTTTCGTCAGCCCTCTCGTTTGTAAGTCGTCTTCGTAGAGTTCTATTGGTTGGCGTTGTTGTTTTTGTCTTATTGCGTCTTGCCGATGTATCGGAGCCCGTTTTTGTGTAGATGTTAGTTCTGTTCTTCTGTCGTGTCCTTGTTCGTAGTGTTGTTGTTGTGGTTGATGTCCTGGCTCCTCATCTGATTCTTCAGAAATTGCCCCCATAGGCAGTGCCAGCTTCGTTGAGTTCATTTTGTCAGTCGTATTAGTTTTCGTTCGTTCTCTGTCGTCTGGGCTAAAGTTCAGTAGGTCGTACGAGTACATAGTCAAGTCAGTCAGGTCAAACAGTGAAGCCCTCCTACTAGTTCGACCTTGCCCTTCTGCTCGACCTTTGCCCGTAGTACCCTTAGGGACTGCCCCTAAGCTTCTGGATTCGTTATCCATCGAAGCAACAACTAGTAGCTGTTCCCTACTCGAAACAAATTCAAAATTGCAAAAAAAAATTCAAAAAAATGTAGAGCGTAAACGCTTTTCAAAAATAAAATTTCAAATAAAGGTTTAAACAAATAAAAAGTTCAAAAAAAATTCAAAAAAGGTTCAAAAAAATTCAAAAAATTCAAAAAAAATTCAAAAAAATTCAACAAAAACAAAGCAATAAATTATAAGTAAAAAAAATTTCAAAAAAATCGGGTTTTCAAAAACTGTAAAATTTAAAATTTACTAATGGGTGTATAAGTATGATTCTGATTCTCTCGATGATACATTATGTTGGTGTGTGATTTCCTGTTCCAGTTATCCGCTAAACACTTTACAGGATTGTTAGTCTGTATTGTAATTGTTCGTAACCGTTAGTCGTTGTTACCGTATCGATGTGACTGGTATTTCAGATCCCCCAGCGAGTGATGAGATATATACTTCATTTCTCTACCCCACTGGCATCTGGCTTTACCAAATACCAGGCTGGCAAGAGCCTTCAGTATATACCCCAACACGGCTCAAGTTTCAAAGTCAATCGCTTACGCCTCACGACGAAGCAGGCCTGGGCCTTGCTTCCCCGGGTAGCAGTCAGCTATTTGACTTATCGCCTTGAGCCCGCTTCTGGTTTCGTTGCAGACCTTCGATTACCTCACTAGATCCGTTGGTTAAACGCCTAAGGATTGGATAGCAATCTTCAGTATACTCCAATTTCAGAAGCCTAGACAGTCATTGAACAGCAAAGATTTGACAGGAAAGTAAAATTCAAAAGATAAAAAAATTCGCGTTGAGGCTATTGCAAGTCTAAGGTGATGACCTTCTAATGAAAATCATCCCCTTAAAGTAGCAATTAGGCCTCATAGCCAAAAAACGTTGGGCGCCATTGTTGTGAGCTTAGGATGGGCCACAGGGGCATCTTCAGTGCAAGTGAGGTAGGCTCGGCACGCTCGCGGTTGCTCGGCTAAGCTCGTCGGACGGGGAAGTTCTTGCCATCCCACCATGCACCACCTGCTCAACAAACTTTTTATTTCGTGCCTAAATCAAAAGAAAAGAAAGCAAGAGGAAAGAAAGCTACGTTAACTAGACCACGGACGGACTAAGGGACGAGAAATAGAAGAAAGAAAAAGGAAGAAAAGAGGAAAAGAAGAACTGCTCAATGACCTTGACCCCCTATGAAGGACAAAGCTTGGGAAAACCACGCGAAACTAAACCTAAGCTAAACTAGACCTAAACTAAACTTATATCTGAAAAATAAACCCTATATCTAAAAATAAAACTACGCTAAAATACCCTAATACGCTAAAAGATTTCCCAAAATTGATCCTCCATAGTAGGCTCGCTGGATGACGATCTGAAATACGCCAGATGTTATGGCGAAAATTGGCCTGCCCACCCCTCGTGTCGAAACACGACCGTCGCTATCACCCTGACCGATACTACGGGTGATAGCCCCTTGAGGCTCCTTCCAGTCACATCCTTTTATGTATAGTAGTCGTCAAGTCATGTCGTCGTCGTTTGTTAAAGTCGCGTTAAGTCATAGTCAACCTGTAAAGAGACGGCCTTCCCAGAAAATCACACACCAAAATCAAGTTAACCTAGCACATGAGTACCATGATTAAATATGGAGAAAAAGAAGCTAGAGATACATTTGTATCTACACCCATCTAGTGCCAGTTTATTAAAAGATGAAAAATTTAAAACTATGATAAAAAAAGGAAATTCAAAAATAAAAAAAAAATTACTAAAAATAAAAAGGAAATTTAAACTAATCTTAAACTAAAATTAAATAAAATAAATGAAATATGTGTTTTTCTGTTTTTTTTTGTTTGTCTCACCAAAAGGAATATTTTTTTGTTTTATTTAATAATTCAACTTTCAGTACTCACGATTATTACAGTCCTCCGAAGTCCTGCCGGCAGCACCAAAGAAGACTCCTGAAGCGGAATTACTCGTCGCTTCTCTGAAAACGCGCACCAAAAATATTTCTTTTCCTGAGAAACACCAAAAAAAAACACACTACTGCCCTAACCTTACGTTACGTTAAGTTAATTAAAAAAAAATCAAAACTAAATTTAAAATAATAAAAAAAAACTGGCACTTCACAATTTTGTATTTTTGTTTCCTTTGTTGCTGCTGCTGCTGTAGTTGTTGTTGGTGTCGGAGCTGGGGTTTCTGTCCCACGAATTACGTCAATGGGACGCTGGATTTTGTCACTTGGACCGTCACCAATGGTGTGTTCCTCGTTGGAATCACCCACTTCTTGGCGAGAACGGTTCCAAGGCGTTGAACTAGGACTGGTGGTCGTCGAGGGCACGGTGGCTAAGAAGGGTCTTCCGCCGATGGAAACCGTTGATAGCGGTTGGTAGCGGTCGAGGGCAATTGGTAGCGCCGCCGTTAATTTTATCGGCTTCTCAAACGGTCCTCGGACTTACGTCACCCTTCTTGCACCAGAAATTCTAGCGTAGCACAGCTGCACTGAAATCGCCGGCTCACAAATGCGAAGCTCGGCTAAACACAACACTTAAGCACTTTCGAGATTTATTCAAAATTAAACGTAACCTACCTCAGCAACGAAATTATGGCCCTTGAACTGCCTACGCCTTCCTCAAATTCCACCAGTATTTAAATAAAGTCTAGGAGAATGGTATCATAATTAGCACTTTTTCCCAACGGCTAAAATTCAAATAAAATTTAACTCACCCAGAAATATATATACTCCCAGTATAAAAAAATGGCTTTCCTTGAGTGCACTTGCACAGTACTTTTTCGTATAAAAAAAAAATTGCGAACACTCACAAAAATTCAAGCTTTTAATTCACGTCTACTCTCAGTCGGATTCGCTTGAAAGTGAACTTGAGCGGGATCGTCAATGTAAAATTTTAATCCACCAATTTCCCCTGCCTTTGTTTCTTCCACCTTTCCTATCATTGTCTCTGTTATATTTCCCTATTTTTGTAATGTCGAGTACGTTTGGTCTTGTCTAATTCGCTCATTTAAAGTTTTCTGTTATAATAACATTCATTTTTCGTTATTGGAATGAGTCCAGAGGGGTGATTATTTCATATTCTCTATTCTTATACTAATGTTACTAAAGTCAATACATATAAATATCCTCTCAATTCCAAACATAATTATGACAATCATTTCATCTTACGAACTAAATACATAACATAAACATAAGACATAAAACACGACCTTATCGACAAATAGTGTTTTGATCATACTTATTAGTGTGGAACGCGCTCCACAATTGCATTCCAGAAGTGTATTCCAGGATGGCCTTCCACTAAAGTCGAAATGTCAACACAAAACCAAAACAAAACAAACTGCCTTTGCAATTATGCACATTGTGCTGCAAAAAGTTTGAAGAATTTTAAATAACTAAAAAGGAAAATAAACAAGGAAATGGACGAGGACAAGGAATAAATAGGAACACGGAAGGAAATATCAGGTAAGAAGGGATTTCATCTTATTGGAGATCTCTAATTGTGTGAAACAATATTTTTGTTTCCCGATTAGAAATCTCCAGTCGGATTATTTTGATTTCGGGGTTGTTAATTTTTTTTTTTTTCAGGTACACATGTTATGCTGGATATGGAACAGGATCGGATATCGAGTTGGATATTGCGCGTGTGACGGAGGATATATTTTAGGTGACACAGGGGTTGTAAGTGTTTTTAATATCAGTGTTTAGTAGGGGGTAGATGTATTTAGTATAGGTTGTTAGAGTGTGATGGGAGGGGGTGGATTGGGTATAGTGGGTAGGATTAAGTTGTTGTTTTTTTTTTTGTTTTTAAAAGTGTCGCAAGGCTGCCGTAACAGAGTTCCTGAAAGAGGGTTTTGAAAAGTACGGCAGATGGTTCTAAAAGTCCTAATGGATCAAATATCGGTGATACTTCTGACAACAACGAACGCCTTGTTAACGAACAGGAGGTTGGAATACAATTTCAGATGCGAAATGAATATTCATCATTTGAAGGATTCCGATGCACACCGAGCACGTTTACAAATTACTTTGAGCGTTCTGTATCAACAAATGAATACTCACATTCTCCCTTTGGAATAAAAGCGAGAAGGGGCCAACAATTCGAAATCCATTTTATCTAGTTTGACCATGGAAAGAAGGGTAACGAATTCCGACGGCAATTCGACAAGTTCCAAATTCGATTTTGTGCCTGTCATCACATCATCCACGTAGACATCTTCCAATAGTACACAGGCTGCCCTGGATTATTCTGATTTGTAGTCTTCTGCAAGTTGCTTTAGAACTCGAACTGACAAAAAAGGAGTGCTTTACAGTGTTCGATTTCTTCTGAAGCAGATTCAAGCCAGACAATACGTTGATATCAGTATGAGAATCCTCTATCCAAATTTTGCCGGAACATTTTGACAACATCTGCAGTAAAAACGATCTCGTTGAATAGAAGTCCCAATTAACAATGTCCTATTTAAGGACCTTCCTGTGAAGCCCTTGGCTGAGCCATAAAAAACTACACGTAGTTTTTTAGATGAGCTGTCCGGCTTTAACACTGCGTGATGGGGAAGGTAAAAGCACATGCCGTTAGGCATGAACTAAGCCATACTTGTTTCCCAGTTGCCTTAAACCCTGAAAGCCTAGTTAGACCCCAACGTATGACAAACCATCATCAGAAGTTGAATTCCGAATCCTTACTAATTGAAATATGTACATCTATACCTGACATCTATCAAGCACTTAACCTAAATCATACACCCAAGCAATTAGGATTCCGCCCAATTTCCAGTTTCCAATTAAATTGTTCCGTAATCCTTCATGACATACAGCTATATGTCCGCACAATAAATCAAAACCGCTAAATAGAATATGCGTGATAAAATCGTAATGGACACTTTCAGATGACCCCATTCGGAGCTGGGAATTAATTTAAATGTCATTCAGACTTCGGCCTCGCTTAATTGCGGATCAATGTCAGGTCAAAGCGCTCGCTAATATAAGCTCATTATTTAGCATATTCATCCGCCGCACTCATTGCTAAAATATTTGTGTGCATAAGCATGAACTTTAATTAAAATGACACTCATGACATCCGAACATAATCGTAAACCAGCAGCATTAGCAGTAGCATCGCATAAGGTGACATGCGATAGCTTCAGATTATTTCCATATCCTAACTTACTTCCCTTGGCTTCAGTCCATATCCTTTCTAACCCCCATCCAAACTACAGGATATTAAAAACGAAGCTTAAAGGAACTAAACTCTCCACATCATGCACGAGCGTTCCGTACGATGCGATGGTTTGGCGATGTAGTCCCTCTCTCTTTGTATGTGACCTGGTTGGAAAATATCCTTCTAGGTGTTGCATTCCAGTTAAAGAAAATAAACATACACCCGAAGTCTCGGCTACAGACGAGGTTTGTTTTCTTGTGTTTCACACACATAAGGACAACGCATAGCCCGTACGGTAAGGTATAGGTGGGAGCTGGAAGGAAGCACTGCACGAGCAGTCAGTAAAGCACTCAAGAAGCTATCTTGATGCACCTCATTTACATAGCTCACTCTGTGACATGACATACAATTAAGATACGGGTATTGCATTTAGAGACCCTTGCCCGACATCAATTTATTTCATTTTAATGCTCCACACTATTATGCAGGTAGGAAGTGATGGTAATTTTAAAACAGTCTTGTGGACAAGGAAGACGACACGGACATGTGAAATATGCAGAAGGGTTACAAGTCGAATCACAAATTTTGTTTGATTATTTTGAGGTCCTGCAAGCTAAAGTAGGCAACTACGAAATGTTGGAATGGAAAAACATGCACTTACTTACTTACTTAAGTGGCGCTACAGTCCGGAATGAACCTGGGCCTCAACCAACATGCCTCTCCAATTAGCCCGGTCATTAGCTAACTGCCTCCAGTTGCGCACTCCAAGTTGGTTGAGGTCGGTTTCCACTTGTGCGCGCCACTTAAGGCGAGGTCTTCATCTACTGCGTCCGACGTCTGGCTGGGAATCGAAGACTCTGCGAGCCGGAGTATTGGTGTCCATTCGTTCTACATGTCCTAGCCATCTTAAACGTCCAATGCGGAGTTTTTTGACCAGGGGCATGTCGCTGTACAGCTCGTATAGTTCTTGGTTGAATCTTCGTCTCCATAGCCCGTCAACGCAAACGGGACCGAAGATTTTTCGAAGAATTTTCCTCTCGAATCTACCAAGGATTTCTTCATCCGCTTTTGATACGGTCCATGCTTCAGCGCCGAAGAGCAGGACTGGGATGATCAGGGTCTTATATAGGGTCTCCTTAGTAGTTCGAGTGAGGGCTTTACTACTAAATTGCCTTCTTAGCCCGAAGAAACAGCGGTTGGCAAGAGTAATTCTTCGTTTAATTTCTGACGAGATGTTGTTGTCAGAGCTAATAGCGGAGCCGAGGTAGACAAAGTCCCGTACTACCTCAAAGTTATATCTGTCAATGGTGACGTTCTGTCCAATTCGTCGATGTTGTGAGTCCTTTCGTGATGACAGCATATACTTAGTCTTACCCTCATTTACTGCTAAACCCATTTTCGCCGCTTCCTTCTCTATACTAGCAAACGTGGCTATGACATCACGTTGAGTCCTACCAATGATGTCAATATCGTCAGCGTATGCTAGTAGTTGCACCGACTTTTGGAAAACTGTGCCTCTGGTGTTGGCTTTGGAGTTTTGCACAATTCTCTCAAGAATCAGATTAAAGAAGTCACATGACAGCGCATCGCCTTGCCTAAATCCTTTTTTGGTATCGAATGTGTCGGTGAGGTCGTTTCCGACCCTGATGGAGCAGCGAGAATTCTCTATCGTCATCCTACACAAACGGACGAGTTTGGGCGGTATACCAAAACTAGACATGGCTCTGTACAGTTCGTCTCTATAAATGCTGTCATATGCGGCTTTGAAATCGATGAATAGGTGGTGGGTATCGATTTGGACTTCTTGAGTTTTTTCCAGGATCTGCCGAAGTGTGAAAATTTGATCGGTTGTGGACTTTCCTGGCCTAAAACCACAGTGATAAGGGCCAATCAGGTTGTTGGTAAACGGTTTCAGGCGTTCACATATTACGGCAGATAGGATCTTGTAGGCGATGTTGAGGAGACTTATGCCTCTGTAGTTGGCGCAGTTCAGAGGGTCGAGGGTCTCCTTTTTTGTTGATCGGGCAAACGATGCTGAGGTTCCATTCTTCAGGCATATTTTCATCCGACCAGATTTGGCTTATGAGTTGGTGGATGTTACTTACCAAGTCATCTCCGCCGGCCTTATAGAGCTCAGCGGGAAGGCCGTCATTTCCGGCAGCCTTATTAAGCTTGAGTTTAGATATTGCTATCCTCACTTCACTCAGGTCGGGTGGTTGGCAGTTTTCGCTGTCGTTGCCAATATTGAATGGTTCGTTCTGCCCGACAGCGGAATGTTGTTCGTCATCGCCGTTTAACAGTCTGCAGAAGTGGTTCTTCCATATCCTCAGCATCGACTGTGTCTCAACTACAATATTTCCTTGTTCATCTCGACAGGATTCTGTTCGAGCCTTGTATCCTTGGCTTTTACGTTTTACACTTTGGTAAAACTTGCGAACATCGTTCCTGGAGTGGCACCTCTCTATATCCTCGATCGCGCGCTTTTCTTGCTCTTTTTTCTTCTTGCTGAAAAGCCGATGTTCTTCCCTTCTTCTTTGCCTATAGAGCTCAATGGCAGCTCTCGTCTTCACCTGCAGCTTAGCCTTGTAGGCCTCGTTCTTGGCTGCGAGCATCTGTCGGCATTCCTCATCAAACCAGGGGTTTCTTGCTGGTGGGCGTGAGAAACCTAGCACATCAGTTGCGGCTGATCTAATGGCCTGTTGGCATCGTTGCCATTGCTCTTCGACATTCGATGCTGGTGGTATGGTGTTGATCGAGAGGTTAAGGGATACGCGTTGTGCGAAGGTCTTGGCGGTCTCTTGCTATTGCAGTCTTCCGACATTAAATTTTTTCACAGTATTTCTGGATTGTTGTGGCGTGGTGGATACCCGCATTCTTACCTTGGCTGCTACAAGGTAGTGATCCGAGTCGATGTTAGCTCCTCGGAATGTTCGGACATCCAAAATACTGGATGCGTGCCTCTTATCTATCGCAATGTGATCAATTTGGTTGACCGTTCGTTGATCTGGAGACCGCCATGTCCCCTTATGGATATCGAGGTGAGGAAACCGTGTGCTGGCTATAGTGGCATTTCGTTCCGTAGCGAAATCAATTAGCCTAAGTCCGTTACCAGACGTGTTGTCGTGTAGGCTATGTTTTCCGACAATACTTCTAAAGATGTCTTCTCTTCCTACCTTTGCGTTAAAATCTCCCAGCACGATTTTAACATCGTACTTCGGTAGTCGCTCATAGGTTTTGTCGAGGAGCTCGTAGAAGCAATCCTTAGCTATATCATCTTTTTCTTCCGTCGGAGCGTGAGCGCATATAAGGCTTATGTTGGCGAATTTGGCCTTGATGCGGATTGTTACTATGCGTTCGCTAATGTCTTGGAAACATAAGACTTCTTGCCTAAGTCTGGCACTTATAACAAATCCGCATCCGAATAGTCGCTGTTTCTGCTCACTATAACACGGTCCGTAGTATATGTCACAGTTTTTCATCCTCTTTTTGCCCGGCCCATCCCATCGTATTTCCTGGATGGCAGTAATGTCTGCTTTGTAGCAGTTTAGGGCTTCCGCTAGTTGTTCGCCTGCACCTCTCCTGTTTAATGTTCTCACATTCCAGGTGCAGATACGAACGTCGTTGTCCTTTTTTCGTTTAGCAGGGTCGTCAACAATAAAATCAGTCCTTTCCGAGGCTATTTGTTGCTTCGTAACCATGTTTTTTTTCTGTGGGTGGGTAGTTAACCCAAAGCACAACCCCCAACCTGGAGGGCCAGTTCCAATTTATTAGATACCCCTAGGACACGGGGCCATCAGTATCCACTACGGGATTGAGCGCTGCCGTTGGCCTTTCGGTTCATCTCACCATCTCTGTTCAAGGGGCCTGACTAACCCTTGAAATTCCTAGACAACCTGTTGTCCGAATATGTCAGAGCAGCTCATCTAGGTTCGCCTGGGACAGCAGGCCGGGTATTCATCCGTGCCATTCTCACCAGGGTGTTTATAGTGTTGCTGTTTTTCGTCGTGTTATCAACACTCGCACTTATCGTTTAGCAAGTCAAATCCGGTTGGATGAGACCAGTATCCGATGGTTACCACTTGGAGGTAAAGATAAGCACATTTGATGTGTAGTCAAAGTTGCAACACTGGGCATTGCCAAGTTAACGCCAATCAGAGTCTACCCTCGTTCTACAACACCCAACCATCTTTTACTCCTTAACCTGTGCTAAAAAAAAGAATTCACGCAGCAACAAAAACATTTTATACATATTTTAGGTACACTTAGGTAGTGTACCTTGGAACAAGGGGGTGTGTACCTTGGTACGGTTAAGATAAAAGTCTCAGATCTTTAGAAAACAAACATAACTCCAGCTTTATTATTTAAAATTAAGTTAAAAACAAAACAACAAAAAATAAAAAAATAGTAAAAATAAATTTTAGAAATTCAGGTTGACTTACACAAGAAAATTTCGTTCTTAAACCTTCCTGCCTCTTGCTAACTGCAAAATTTCTTCGATGGTCATTTCATCATCACCGCTGAAGTCCTCGTCGCTCCTATTTTCTATTGGCATGGTATTTGCTTTCGCATGTCTGAAATTAGGAATTCGTGGAATCACAGGCAGCTCAAAAATTTCATCATCGTCTGTGGACTCGTTCAAAACTTTTTTCTTTGCTGAATTTGGCTTTTTAGTGGTCTTGACTTTCGAGCTTCCTGCAGCAATTTCTTCCTTCTCAGGAGTGTCCGTAAGAATCCTATTTCTTCCCCTCTTTCTTCCACGTGCAATAGGAATACTTTCTTGGTGCAGCTTTTGGAAATGGCCTTATTTGCTCTGGTGATACGAAATTTATCGAAGGAAATGCAGAGGTCGCTGTGGATGTTCCTGGTCTTTGTTCATCTGCAATTATAAGGTCATTTGCATTTTCGGTGGGCATAGCAGTTGGTTTTTCAGGACATGGTCAATCCGTTACGAAGCTACTAAGGAATTCATCTTCGTTGAAATATCGTGATTGAAGGGATATATTCCTGTTACTTCAAATCCTTTAACGATGTTTTGCTGATTGAATGCTTTCGGATAAGCCTGGCCGACAATTTGTGCTACATTGTAAATTGACATTGGTTTTCCTGGGTTGTTCAGCATCCATTCACTTGCGGCTTTGTTGTAGTTAGTTTTGTACGGTCCAAATACCGTTCTATCCAGAGGCTGCACTTTGTGGGAAGTATGCGGCGGCAGAGTCAAAAGAACAACTCCATGTTTTCTGGCGAGATCAATGTCCTGCAGAGATATGTGGCTATCATGGTTGTCCATTATAAGCAAAACTTTTTCATCTGGTGTTGGCTTTGAATGTGCTATAAAATGTACGAAGAACTCAACAAACAGTTGCTCATTTGACCAGCCGGAAGGATTAGCACCACCTATACACCCTGCTGGAGCACCGTTAAGCATATGTTCCTTGAAATGAACTCTGGGGAATATCAACATCGGCGGAACATGATTTCCTATTGCATTAATAGCCGCGACCATAGTGACATTTATTCCTCTTTCTCCCGAGGTCATGCTTCCTATTTGTTTTTCACCTTTGGCAGCTAAAACTTTCGGTGGGAAGTGAACCGTTGAATTTCCAGTTTCGTCAAGATTGTAAATTCTACTTGGGTCAAATTTAAAACGGGAATAGCAATCTTCCAAATTGGTAAAAAATTGTCCCACATTGCAGCGGTTAAAACTGGTTGATCTGGAAAGGCTGGTCGATTCTGGCTTTCTGAGTGATAAAGTTTGGTGCCGTTTAAGAAAGCCAATCATCCACTCTTTGCCAGCTACTTCGTTCTTTATCCACGACTCCGGAAGAATTTTTCCATTTGCTTTTGCAAAACTAAAGGCCAATTTGGTTGTATCAATTTGCGATAATCCACAATGCAGCTTTGCAGCTGTGGTAAGGTATTCAACCAAGGCAAGTTCTTCTTCATCATTAAGCACTTTTTGTGTGCAATTTCTGAATGGTATTTGAACGTTGCATCGCCAGGTTTCCGATGCATTTGAAGATGACGAAACAAAGTTGTTTTGGAAATACCGTGGTCTTTTGCAGCTCTGACGATTGTTTCCTTATTGTAGAGAACATCGTTGATAGCTTCCTGTAAGGCATTTTCATCCAAAGGAGTTCTTTTAACACATTCCTTGCTGCGAGGCATATTCAGACTGCGGCATAAAAAGAAAAAACGTAGATGAGCGAAATAAAATCTCATTTTGTTTTTAGTAATGTGATTGTACCTTGGAACGGTCCAAGGTACAATTCGAGTGCCGTTCCAAGGTACAAAACATCGATATTTCTTCTTTAATCACTTTATGGTTGGGTGTTGTAGAACGAGGGTAGACTCTGATTGGCGTTAACTTGGCAATGCCCAGTGTTGCAACTCTGACTACACATCAAATGTGCTTATCTTTACCTCCAAGTGGTAACCATCGGGTACTGGTCTCATCCAACCGGATTTGACTTGCTAAACGATAAGTGCGAGTGTTGATAACACGACGAAAAACAGCAACACTATAAACACCCTGGTGAGAATGGCACGGATGAATACCCGGCCTGCTGTCCCAGGCGAACCTAGATGAGCTGCTCTGACATATTCGGACAACAGGTTGTCTAGGAATTTCAAGGGTTAGTCAGGCCCCTTGAACAGAGATGGTGGCGGATGAACCGAAAGGCCAACGGCAGCGCTCAATCCCGTAGTGGATACTGATGGCCCCGTGTCCTAGGGGTATCTAATAAATTGGAACTGGCCCTCCAGGTTGGGGGTTGTGCTTTGGGTTAACTACCCACCCACAGAAAAAAAACATGGTTACGAAGCAACCAATAGCCTCGGAAAGGACTGATTTTATTGTTAACGACCCTGCTAAACGAAAAAAGGACAAAGACGTTCGTATCTGCACCTGGAATGTGAGAACATTAAACAGGAGAGGTGCAGGCGAACAACTAGCGGAAGCCCTAAACTGCTACAAAGCAGACATTACTGCCATCCAGGAAATACGATGGGATGGGCCGGGCAAAAAGAGGATGAAAAACTGTGACATATACTACGGACCGTGTTATAGTGAGCAGAAACAGCGACTATTCGGATGCGGATTTGTTATAAGTGCCAGACTTAGGCAAGAAGTCTTATGTTTCCAAGATATTAGCGAACGCATAGTAACAATCCGCATCAAGGCCAAATTCGCCAACATAAGCCTTATATGCGCTCACGCTCCGACGGAAGAAAAAGATGATATAGCTAAGGATTGCTTCTACGAGTTCCTCGACAAAACCTATGAGCGACTACCGAAGTACGATGTTAAAATCGTGCTGGGAGATTTTAACGCAAAGGTAGGAAGAGAAGACATCTTTAGAAGTATTGTCGGGAAACATAGCCTACACGACAACACGTCTGCTAACGGACTTAGGCTAATTGATTTCGCTACGGAACGAAATGCCACTATAGCCAGCACACGGTTTCCTCACCTCGATATCCATAAGGGGACATGGCGGTCTCCAGATCAACGAACGGTCAACCAAATTGATCACATTGCGATAGATAAGAGGCACGCATCCAGTATTTTGGATGTCCGAACATTCCGAGGAGCTAACATCGACTCGGATCACTACCTTGTAGCAGCCAAGGTAAGAATGCGGATATCCACCACGCCACAACAATCCAGAAATACTGTGAAAAAATTTAATGTCGGAAGACTGTAATCGCAAGAGACCGCCAAGACCTTCGCACAACGCGTATCCCTTAACCTCTCGATTAACACCATACCACCAGCATCGAATGTCGAAGAGCATTGGCAACGATGCCAACAGGCCATTAGATCAGCCGCAACTGATGTGCTAGGTTTCTCGCGGCCACCAGCAAGAAACCCCTGGTTTGATGAGGAATGCCGACAGATGCTCGCAGCCAAGAACGAGGCCTACAAGGCTAAGCTGCAGGTGAAGACGAGAGCTGCCATTGAGCTCTATAGGCAAAGAAGAAGGGAAGAACATCGGCTTTTCAGCAAGAAGAAAAAAGAGCAAGAAAAGCGCGCGATCGAGGATATAGAGAGGTGCCACTCCAGGAACGATCTTCGCAAGTTTTACCAAAGTGTAAAACGTCAAAGCCAAGGATACAAGGCTCGAACAGAATCCTGTCGAGATGAACAAGGAAATATTGTAGTTGAGACACAGTCGATGCTGAGGATATGGAAGAACCACTTCTGCAGACTTTTAAACGGCGATGACGAACAACATTCCGCTGTCAGGCAGAACGAACCATTCAATATTGGCAACGACAGCGAAAACTGCCAACCACCCGACCTGAGTGAAGTGAGGATAGCAATATCTAAACTCAAGCTTAATAAGGCTGCCGGAAATGACGGCCTTCCCGCTGAGCTCTATAAGGCCGGCGGAGATGACTTGGTAAGTAACATCCACCAACTCATAAGCCAAATCTGGTCGGATGAAAATATGCCTGAAGAATGGAACCTCAGCATCGTTTGCCCGATCCACAAAAAAGGAGACCCTCTGAACTGCGCCAACTACAGAGGCATAAGTCTCCTCAACATCGCCAACAAGATCCTATCTGCCGTAATATGTGAATGCCTGAAACCGTTTACCAACAACCTGATTGGCCCTTATCAGTGTGGTTTTAGGCCAGGAAATTCCACAACCGATCAAATTTTCACACTTCGGCAGATCCTGGAAAAAACTCAAGAAGTCCAAATCGATACCCAGCACCTATTCATCGATTTCAAAGCCGCATATGACAGCATTTATAGAGACGAACTGTACAGAGCCATGTCTAGTTTTGGTATACCGCCCAAACTCGTCCGTTTGTGTAGGATGACGATAGAGAATTCTCGCTGCTCCATCAGGGTCGGAAACGACCTCACCGACACATTCGATACCAAAAAAGGATTTAGGCAAGGCGATGCGCTGTCATGTGACTTCTTTAATCTGATTCTTGAGAGAATTGTGCAAAACTCCAAAGCCAACACCAGAGGCACAATTTTCCAAAATTCGGTGCAACTACTGGCATACGCTGACGATATTGACATCATTGGTAGGACTTAACGTGATGTCATAGCCACGTTTGCTAGTATAGAGAAGGAAGCGGCGAAAATGGGTTTAGCAGTAAATGAGGGTAAGACTAAGTATATGCTGTCATCACGAAAGGACTCACAACATCGACGAATTGGACCAAACGTCACCATTGACAGATATAATTTTGAGGTAGTACGGGACTTTGTCTACCTCGGCTCCGCTATTAGCTCTGACAACAACATCTCCTCAGAAATTAAACGAAGAATTACTCTTGCCAACCGCTGTTTCTTCGGGCTAAGAAGGCAATTTAGTAGTAAAGCCCTCACGCGAACTACTAAGGAGATCCTATATAAGACCCTGATCATCCCAGTCCTGCTCTACGGCGCTGAAGCATGGACCGTATCAAAAGCGGATGAAGAAATCCTTGGTAGATTCGAGAGGAAAATTCTTCGAAAAATCTTCGGTCCCGTTTGCGTTGACGGGCTATGGAGACGAAGATTCAACCAAGAACTATACGAGCTGTACAGAGACATGCCCCTGGTCAAAAAACTCCGCATTGGACGTTTAAGATGGCTAGGTCATGTAGAACGAATGGACACCAATACTTCGGCTCGCAGAGTCTTCGATTCCCAGCCAGACGTCGGACGCAGTAGAGGAAGACCTCGCCTTTAGTGGCGCGCACAAGTAGAAACCGACCTCAACCAACTTGGAGTGCGCAACTGGAGGCAGTTAGCTAAGGACCGGGCTAATTGGAGAGGCATGTTGGTTGAGGCCCAGGTTCATTCCGGACTGTAGCGCCACTTAAGTAAGTAAGTAAGTAAGTAATCACTTTAATCTTTTAAATTCGCACGTAATCGGGCTTACCGTTTCTTATTCACCAACACAATACTATGCCTTATTCACTAAAAGCGCAATAATTCGATTCCAGCTGCTCTCAGCTGTACTACACGTATCACAAAAATGGTTGAAAAAAAACTTAGTGTGCGAAAACCGGATTTTCTTGTTTTTTTGCACATCCGTCGCTAACCGTGTATGATGACAGAACGAAACAAGCTGCAACATGAATGCCCTTCAGACGTTGCGGAACCTTTTTCTTAGAATAAGATAAAAATTTAAAAAAACAGCAATCGTTCCGAGGTACAATCGTTCCAAGGTACATGACTTTCCCCTACCCTTATTCCATAATTAGGTAAAAATTAGCAAGCGATCTTATTAAAAATGATCACTAAACCATAATTGTATTTATTTATACAAGGTGCACCATCTTTTATGTCGGTATGTAAATATTGAATAACTTTGACATATATAACCCGATGGACTTGAGGAGAAATGTTTTTGAAACGTCAAATCAGAAGAATATAAGTTATAATTCGCAAGGAAACAACGCTCCCAAATATTGACTCCTTATTTTGAAAATACCTGAACCGTCTGACAACACTATTCGTCGCTTGGTTTCGAATTTATCTGAGGACGGGACAGTGTTTGATGTTAAGGGTTTAATTGAATTGGTTGAAGCAGTAAGTCAGTGTTGAGCACCCACAATGGACGTATCGTCTCCACACTCAGGATTTTGTTGTCAGTAGAAGCACCTTGCGGTGCATTTTGAAGGATGAATTGCAACTTTGTTTCGTATAAATGGACTCAAAGAATATCGCCGACAGAACGTCCTCGTGGCTTGGAATACGGCCAAACAATCGCTCGAATGGTTTCACACTGAAACAGATTTTTCCAAGGTAAATATTGATGACCGAAGATGCCCATTTCACACCCCTGGGGCGCCATTAACAAGATAAATTGACACATTTTGGGAACGGAGAATATACACGAGATCTATGAAACACCATTGCATGACTAAAAAGTAACTGTTAGGGCCTTCGTTTGCGCAAAACCCATTATTTTATTCAGTCTAAGTCTATCGATATCGGCTGATGTTGGCAGGCTTCTTGTTACGTCTGTCTGTCCACTTGCAGATACGCATCTTTCCACGGTCGAAATTGGTACGGGACGGATTGCTGAACAGCCATTCGTATTTGGACGGGATGTTAAATTTAAAGTCTGGGTTGCCTTTGAAGTGTGGTGGGGGGAACATTTCGAACTGACTGATGGTGTTACCGAATTTGTTGCAAATAATTTCTTAATCCAAGAAATATCACCGTTACGAGGGGCACCTTTGATGAGGAGGGTAGTAACCTGGTAATTTTCTGATCGTAGTTTGCTCAACATTTGCTGCCACTAAGCAGTTATCCATGTTGTTCCAAAGTGTATGATAGGCTTGTAAAGGAAGATGGCGACAGTATTTGGTGTTGATAAAATTTCCGACTCTTGGATTGAATGCGCATGCCGAACTGTCTGATTCAGATTACGGAATGGGACAGAGTCATCTTTATTTTCAAGTATTTTGTCGAACATTGAGGTATTTTTGTTATAAAAATAATTTTCTTGGACGTCAATTTTGATGCTAATAGGTAAAGTGGGACTTTCAATGTCAATCATAATCGATCTTGTCGATATCAGATAATTTCCTTCCTCGTTGACTATATCGAATATTACTTCGAGGATGGAATCAGGCTGCTTATAATGGCTGTCTTTTTGGAGCTGAACTGGAGATAGATATTGATGTGTGTTACTTGTATTACGGTCCGGAATGAAACTGGACCTCAACCAACATGCCTCTCCAATTAGCACGATCCTAAGCTAACTGCCTCCAGTTGCGCACTCCAAGTTGGTTGAGGTCGGTTTCTACTTGTGCGCGCCACTTAAGGCGAGATCTTCCTCTACTGCGTCCGACGTCTGGCTGGGAATCGAAGACTCTGTGAGCCGGAGTATTGGTGTCCTAGCCATTTTAAACGTTCAGTGCGGAGTTTTTTGACTAGGAGTATGTCAATTTACAGCTCGTATAGTTCGTGGTTGAATCTTCGTCTACATAGCCCGGCAACGCAAACGGGACCAAAGATTTTTCGAAGAATTTTTCTCTCGAATCGACCAAGGATTTCTTTATCCGCTTTTGATACGGTCCATGCTTCAGCGCCGTAGAGCAAGACTGGGATGATCAGGGTCTTATACATGATCTCCTTAGTAGTTCGAGTGAGGGCTTTACTACGAAATTGCCTTCATAGCCCGAAGAAATGCTAGTAGTTGCACCGATTTTTGGAAAATTGTGCCTCTGGTGTTGGCTTTGGAGTTTTGCACAATCCTCTCAAGAATCAGATTAAAGAAGTCACATGACAGCGCATCGCCTTACCTAAATACTTTTTTGGTATCGAATGTGTCGGTGAGGACATTTCCGACCCTGATGGTGCAGCGAGAATTCTCCATCGTCATCCTACACAAACGGACGAGTTTGGGTGGTATACCAAAACTAGACATGGCTCTGTATAGTTCGTCTCTATAAATGCTGTCGTATGCGGCTTTGAAATCGATAAATAGGTAGTGGGTATCGATTTGGACTTCTTGGGTTTTTTCCAGGATCTGCCGAAGTGTGAAAATTTGATCGATTGTTGACTTTCCTGGCCTAAGAACACACTGATAAGGGCCGATCAGGTTGTTGGTCTTATAGGCGATGTTGAGGTGAGTTATGCCTCTGTAGTTGGTGCAGTTCAGAGGGTCTCCTTTTTTGTGGATCGGGCAAACGACACTGAGATTCCATTCTTCAGGCATGCTTACATCCGACCAGATTTGGCTTATGAGTTGGTGGATGTTACTTAACAAGTCATCTCCGCCGGCTTTATAAAGCTCAGTGGGAACGACGTCATTTCCGGCGGACTTATTAATCTTGAGTTTTGATATAGCTATCCTCACTTCACTTAGGTCGGGTGGTTGGCAGTTTTCGCTGTCGTTGCCAATATTGAATGGATCGTTCTGCCTGACAGCGGAATATTGTTCGTCATCGCCGTTTAACAGTCTGCAGAAGTGGTTCTTCCATATCCTCAGCATCGACTGTGTCTCAACTACGATATTTCCTTATTCATCTCAATAGGATTCTGCTCGAGCCTTGTATCCGTGGCATTGACATTTTACACTTTGGTAAAACTTATGAACATCGTTCCTGGAGTGGCACCTGTCTGTATCCTCGATCGCGCGCTTTTTTTCTCTCTTTTCTTCTTCTGAAAAGCCGATGTTCTTCCCTTCTTCTTTGCCTATAGAGCTCACTGGCAGCTCTCTGCTTTACCTGCAGCTTAGCCTTGTAGGCCTCGTTCTTGGCTGCGAGCATCTGTCGGCATTCCTCATCAAACCAGGGGTTTCTTGCTGGTGGGCGCGTGAAACCAAGCACATCAGTTGCGGCTGATCTAATGGCTTGTTGGCATCGTTGCCATTGTTCTTCGACATTAGATGCTGGTGATATGTTGTGAGTCGAGAGGTTAAGGGATACGCGTTGCGCGAAGGTCTTGGCGGTCTCTGGCGATTGAAGTCTTTCGACATTAAATTTTTTCACAGTATTATTGGTTTTTTGTGGCGTAGTGGATATCCGTATCCTTACCTTGGCTACAACAAAGTAGTGGTCCGAGTCGATGTGATCGGGCATCCAAAATACTGGATGCGTTCCTCTTGTCTATCGCAATGTGATCGATTTGGTTGACCGTTCATTGATCTGGAGACCGGCATTTCCCCTCATGGATAACGTGGTGAGGAAACCGTGTGCTGTCTATACTTGCATTTCGTTCTATAGCGAAGTCAATTTGTGAATAAGGCGCAAAGCGTGTTGTCGTGTAGGCTGCGTTTTCGACAATTCTGCTAAAGATGTCTTCTTTTCCAACCTTTGCGTTAAAATCTCTCATCACGATATTAACATCATACATTGGTAGTCTCTCACAGTTCGTAGAAGCAGTCTTTAGCTATTTCATCTCTTTCCTCCGCCGGAGCGTGAGCGCATATACGGCTTATCTTGGCGAATTTGGCCATGAAACGAATTGTTACAATGCGTTCGCTTATGTCTTGGAAACCTAAGACTTCTTGCCTAAGTCTGGCACTTATAGTAAATCCGCATCCGAATAGTTACTGTTTCTGTTTTCTGTTTTTCATCCTCTTTTTTTATTTCCTGGATGGCAGTAATGTCTGCTTTATAGCAGTTTAGGGCTTCCGCTAGTTGTTCGCCTGCACGTCTCCTGCTTAATAACTTCACATTCCAGGTACAGATACGAACGACGTTGTCCTTTTTTCGTTTAGCAGGTTCGTCAACAATAAAATCCGTCCTTTCCGAGGACCTAACAATAGGTTATTTTTATGCTTGGATATTTAACCCAAAGCACAATACCTAACCTGGAGGACCAGCTCCAATTTGTTAGATACCCCTAGGACACGGGCCCATCAGTATCCACTACGGGATTGAGCGCTGCCGTTAGCCTTTCGGTTCATTCGCCACCATCTCTGTTCAAATGGCCTTACCTACCCTAGCAGTTCATCTAGGTTCGCCTGGCTTTAAAGTATTGCTGCTTGCTTTTCATCTTGTTATCAACACTCGCACTTATCGTTTATCGTTTGGTAATAAGCACAGTTGATGTGTAGTCAGAGTTGCAACCACTAGGCATTGTCGATTTAAAGCTTATCAGAGTCTAACCTCGTTCTATAACAGCCAAAAATGGGTGGTCTCGAAAAAAGCTACCAGGACCTCAGCTAGAGAAAACAAAGTCTTAGTCTAAGCGCCTTGCATCCTGAATGTTCCATCATCGTACGTTTCACTATGCCTCCTCTTGGAAAAGGCTGACAGATATCCAAGGTCGAAAAACTTTCATGAGATGGTTTGAAAAAAAATTTGCTGTTATTAGTTTGCGGCTCAAATATTACTTCCCACATACAAATGAAAGGAGAAGCTAGGTTTTAGGTCCAACATTAGCCGCTTATCGGTTGGTACAGTAATCCAAAAAGTAACATCAAACTCATCCTAAAATCGATTTGATATCCCTGGAGTACTGTGAGCGTCATCATAGTCACCTTAGTTAGTCATCTTTTAAGTAAATTTTAGGGGTTAGTCCGACGTACCACGATATTATGAAACCCCTGTATACCCACCTTGTTAGCCCTACTATTATTGCTCCAGATTTCCAACTCCCACTGGTGGCACTATACCCAAACGAAAAAAAAAAAAAAAAATTAAAATAAAGGAAAACATGTAAAAGGCTTAAAGGTGACTAGCCAGTCACTAGTCTGTCAGCCTTCACCCCGTATTGCAGGTGTTGGCTGGTCTGGCATTCATGGCATGTAAACCTGAAAGTTTAATGAACGCTACTCGTCGTTTACATCGTCATCCCCATCGTTGAGGTGTCGTCCGTTGTTGGCTCGACTCTGGTCGGATCGTAAGCGTGAGGTATCAAACTGATTGCTTACGAGATACGAAACTACCTTTAGCAGCGCGCTCCAAAATGAAGCACCAAGGGGTGCAGTCACGAGTTATAATTTAATGAAAAAATATTTTCTCACAAATGTGAAGGTGACGTGAACGCACCCATTTAATGTTGGTTCTGCATTTGGATTAACCTGCCCCCTCTCTGCATCTGCGGCGATGGTGGTGTATGGGTCGGGTGTGTCTATGTGTACTTCGTGGCAACTGGCAGTTACCATGGGTGTTTTTGATCTAATCTCCTTTACTCTCCCATATGATATGCATATCCTTCCATATGGGTGCTCTGCATGCGTATATCTTTTCCACACATGTTGTACTACTGCTAGTAATCTCATATAGTATGCTAAATGCTGATGGCCTGCGGGCTGATGTCCTTAATTCCTGCACATGGTGTGTCTCATGATAAACATGAAGTTTTATGCTTGAACGGGAGTATCAGGAACTTGGTCGGTACATGTAGCCAATTTGTTTTTGGTTGCATATTTTAGCCTAGGGTGGTTGTGATAGCTAAACGCTCATGCTAATCGGCGGCGACAATAAGTCGGTGGTATTTTTGTATAATGAACATGTGGTCTTATCGCTTAGAATATTAGATATCTCTGAGATCTTTAAATTGAAACCAGACCCTTTGCTAAATACAAGTCGAATAGCATTTACTACCACCAGTCAACCTACAACCACGATTCACAATTTAATCGCCCACATTAAGGACCTCGTACTGTTGTAAAATTGATTTCAAGTTGTCACCATGAAATGGTCACCTCATTAGTACAAACACCGAACGATTCACCCTCAGCGTCATTTATTCTTCTATCATCCCTCGGTGTAACAGTATGCTTTACACTGTTTGTATGTAGATGTCCTGTTTTCACCTTTAATTACATGCACACTTAACGAACCACAAATTTGGGGATACTCCAACAAATTAACCACAGGATAATTGGCTTTAAATGCAAATTGGTCCCGCTGGGTAGGAGTCAACGTAGTCAACAAAGGATAACATTCGTGGTTCACGTCTGCATTAGAATTCGTGCATGCACACACACAAAATACCTTCACACATCGAATGCAATTCTCTGTGACACCGGATCAGCGGCCAAGGATAATGTAATTCACTTGCCGGTACTCGTCCCCACTAAATAAACCTGTCAACCCGTCAACGGATGAATGAATTCTACTTCACCGTCATCAGCACCACCTTCGTCGCCACAACGGACACGGATTTGTACTCAGATACACACCTACACATGCATGTGCGGCTTGACTGCACTCAATAAAAACTACAAGCGCATTTATGGTAATGCGAGAGGTAATTAAAGATGATAGCCATCGATATATATTGGAATAGTCCTGGGCCAAGTGCAACTGGACCAACAGCAATAGGTCTAAAGTGGTTTTGGAGGTGATTGAGGGGTGACATGCACCGGTCCACCGATGAAGAATGACTGTGGGGAAATTCAAATTAAATCGTTTGCACATTAGTGGTCAAATGGGACACATAATAAGGTGAATGGTCCTTCTTGGTCCGCAGGGGCTATGCTACGCGAACCGAGATAGATTGGCCAGAGGAGAGGGTTGGTTGTTGAATTATAGGCTCACTTGTACGTCAAGATTTAATGGAACGATAAGGATGTGACTACAATGATGCGGGCGACAGGAATGAGTAATTGAGGTCAATCAATAAGTTAGTGTGGTCGGGCTTGCTACAGTGCAGAGTTTAAGTGGTTTTTAACAGACGTCCGGTTGGTATGTTAACCAAATTACGACGATACTATGGAGATGTCAACTGTACGGGGATGAGAGATTTTTAATTTTGATTTGTCGAGTTTCTGTCAGATTTGAAGTGTTTGCTTATCGCTGGTGATCTGATATATCGCCTGACATCAATCAATTGTCATGAGTTATTTGTATTCAGGATAAGGTTTGAGGATGCGGCATAAGGCATGTAGACTCGAATGGTGTAAAACATTCATGAGCTCCTTTGACATACTCTAACAATTATGTCACATAGAAGGTTCATGGGTACGTCAGGCCGCTTCTGTGGAAACGATGACGAATGAGTCGAAAAGTCAATGGCAGCGCTAACCGCAGTGGTGTATACTGATAGACCACTATTCTAGGGGTAAAGTTTGTAACTGGCCCTCAACTTTGGACATTATGCTCTGGGTCAACTATTCAATCACGTTAAAGGACCATTTTTACGAACCAACCAACAGAGTTGGGAGGACTGATATTATTGTTGGATGTTGAGCCAACTTTCATTCTACAACATCCAACAATAATATTAGTCCTTCCAAGGCTGTTGGTTGCTTCGCAGTAATGGTTCTTTATCATTTGGCTTTAATTTGGCAATGGTAAGGGGTTGTAACTCTGAGTATACATCACCATGGGGTACTGGTTTTCTAGGAAGAGAAGACATCTTAAGCAGTATTTTCAGAAAACAGAGCCTACACGATAACAGGTCTGGCAACGGACTTTTGCTCATTAAACACGCTACGGAACGAAATGCCACTATAGCCAGCACACGGTTTCCTCACCTCCATATCCATAAGGAGACATGGTAGTTTCCAGATTAACAAACGGTCAATCAAACTAATCTCATTGCGATAGACAAGAGGCACATATCCATTATTTTGGATGTCCGAACATTCTGAATGGCTAACATTGACTCGGACCATTACAATGTTGCAGCCAAGTTGAGAATGCGGATATCCATCACACACAACAACAAACCAGATATACTGTGAACAAATTTAATGTCGAAAGACTGCAATAGCAAGAAATCGCCTTGGAGAGAAGGCCTACGCCTTCGCGCACCGTTTATCCCTTTACCTCTCGAGGTACAACCAACATCGAATGCCGAAAAACAATGGCAAAGATGCCATTAGATCAGCCGTAACAGATGTGCAAGGTTTCTCGCGTCCACCAGCAAGAAACCCTTGGTTTGATGAGGAATGCCGACAGATGCCCGCAGCCAAGAATGAGGCCTTGAAGGCTAATTTGCAGGTGAAGACGAGAGCTGCCAATGAGCTATAAAGGCAGAGAGAATGCAAGAACATCGGCTTTTCAGAAAGAAGAATAATGAGCACGAAAAGCGCCCGATCGAGGATATACAGATGTGCCACTCCTGGAACGATGTTCGCAAGTTTTACCAAAATGTAAAACGTCAAAGCCAATGATATAAGGCTCGAGCACGATCCTGTCGAGATGAACAAGGAAATATCTTAGTTCAGTCACGGTTGATGCAGAGGATATGGAAGAACCACATCTGCCGACACTTAAACTGCAAGGACGAACAACATAGCGCTTTCAGGAAGAACAAAGCATTCAATATTGCCAACGACAGCGAAAACTGCCAACCACCCGACCTAAGTGAAGTAAGGATAACAATATCTAAACTCAAGTCTAACAAGGCCACCGGAAATGTCGGTCTTTCCACCAAGCTTTATTATACCGGCGGAGATGAAAGTGTAAGTAACATCCACCAAGTCATAGCCTTAGTTAGAACCTTAGTATCGTTTGCTTGATCCACAAAAAAAGAGACCCTCTAAACTGTGCCATCTACTGAGGCATAAGTCTCCTCAACATTGCCTACAAGATCATATCTGCCGTAATATGTGAATGCCTAGAACCCATTACCAGCAACC
This sequence comes from Rhingia campestris, assembly GCA_932526625.1. Classification (NCBI taxonomy): domain Eukaryota; kingdom Metazoa; phylum Arthropoda; class Insecta; order Diptera; family Syrphidae; genus Rhingia; species Rhingia campestris. The sequence goes on from OW052182.1 coordinate 193,225,994, forward strand.
TGATTGGTCCTTATCAGTGTGGTTTTGGCCAGGAAAGCCCATAACCGATCAAATGTTCACACTTCGGCAGATCCTGGAAAAAAAACCAAGAAGTCCAAATCGATACCCACCACCTATTTATCGATTTCAAAGCCGCATACGACAGCATTTTTATAGAGACGAACTATACAGAGCCACGTCTAGTTTTGGTATACCCCCCAAACTCCTGCAGGATGACTATGTAAAGAGTTCTCGCTGCTTCATCAGGTTCGGAAACAGCTACTCCGAGACCGGGTTATGACGTGTTGTAGAAAATCTTCTTTAGATGTTTAAGGAGATGTTGAGCGAATGGACACCATTTCACCTGATAGGCCCATGTGAGAAAAAACCTCGAGTTAGTTTAGAGCGCAAATAGGAAAGCGATTTCAACCAAATTTAAGTGGACAGGTAGAGACTTAAGTCCGTCTTAATTCATGAGGCATGAGGAATTTAGAATTAATTAATTAATTTATTAATAAACGCTGATTAGCTAATCAGTGACTAACTGTTGACATTTGCGCGACTATTCGTTATGGGGAAAACTATCAAGTTAGAGTTTGATTAGCTAATCAGCGTTTATTAATAAGGGGGCTAGTGTTTAAATTATACTTATACCTATACTTATAACGGGTGATTTTTTAGCTGGTTTGGTTTTGGCAACACTGGTTTTGACAGCTGACGTGTGTTTAGTACCTTGTGTCACTGTCAAACAGCTTCAGTTTGGTTTGCAATATAACCATGAATTGTCCTACAAATGAACAACGCTTGCAAATTATTGAATTTTACTATCAAAATTCGTGCTCGGTTCGAAATGTTCATCGCGCGCTGCTTCCATTTTATGATCGGCATTCTCGACCTTCTGAGCAGTCTATTCGGAAGATTGTGACCAAATTTCGCACCAAATTTACTTTGTTGGACATTAAACCACCAACACGTTTACGTACTGTGCGTAGTGAAGAAAATATTGCGGCCGTATCAGCTAGTGTGACAGAAGACCGCGAAATGTCGATTCGGCGCCGTTCCCAGCAGTTAGGCCTTTGTTACAGCACTACGTGGAAAATTTTGCGGAAGGATTTGGGCGTAAATCCTTTTAAGATACAGCTGGTGCAAGAACTAAAGCCAGCCGACCTACCACAACGCCGAATTTTTGGTGAATGGGCTCTTGGAAAGCTGGCCGAGGATCCGCTTTTTTATCGAAAAATTGTGTTCAGCGATGAGGCTCATTTTTGGTTGAATGGGTACGTAAATAAGCAAAATTGCCGCATTTGGAGTGAAGATCAGCCAGAAGCATTGCAACAGCTACCAATGCATCCCGAAAAAGCCACTGTTTGGTGCGGTTTATGGGCCGGCGGCATTATTGGGCCATATTTCTTCAAAGATGATGCGAATCGCAGCGTTACTGTCAATGGTGAACGCTACCGAGCGATGATAACAAACTTTTTTTTGCCCGAAATGGAAGTTCTTGACTTGCATGATATGTGGTTTCAACAAGACGGTGCCACATGCCACACAGCACGCGAAACAATGGCGCAATTGCGAGGCGAGTTTGGTGAACAGTTAATTTCACGTTTCGGGCCGGTCAATTGGCCGCTTAGATCGTGCGATTTGACACCATTAGATTATTTTTTGTGGGGGTATGTCAAGGCTAATGTCTATAGGGACAAGCCCGCTTCGATTGACGCACTGGAAGCCAACATCCATGCATTCATTCGTGAGATACCGGCCGATATGTGTGAAAGAGTATGCCAAAATTGGACTCAGCGGATGGGCTACCTGAGACGCAGCCGCGGTCAACATTTGCATGAAATTATCTTTAAACATTTTTCGAATTTTTTGTGTTGTTTTTTTAAAAAAAGTTCTAAACCTCTTAAAAAATCACCCGTTACTTACCAGAGGTTGGCCTTTCAGGCAGAATCCTGACAAAAACGTGAGATTATATCAAAAAACTACATAATCGGGGAAGAGGAAAAGCAGGCTATACCCACTCCAAATCGGCTCTTATTGAGACGACTCGCTTGAGGAAGTATTCATTTAAAACTGCCATCATTGCACAAGAAGTATGAAATACTGCTTCGTCCTGGTAAGACCAAAAGTCTTACAATCTTCAAATCCCAGTCTGGGTTCACTTTTGCTGTGATGCCTTTTTCATAAAAAAAATCAGTGCAACAATCCCAGCTGAAGAAATTGGACCCCACACTGTAACTTTAGGTAAAGGCTTTTATAAAATTCCCTTAGATTGTTGTAAGCCTAGTAGTGCATGTTCTTAAAAAAATAACTGCGTCCTTTGGAACGTTTTCGAGAAGCTCCTCACATGCGTTCCTCTAATAATTTAAATTGCATTTGGTGAGGTCAAGCACAATCGTCAGCTTGTACAGACGGTAATGAAGGTCATCGTAAAGAGTTCGCCACAGTGAACTATGGGCTAGACACATGTTTTTGGGCAGACCACCTCACCGGTGGAAATTAAAAATTTAAACTCTCATTGCCTCAATTCAGGTGATCTGATGTATTCAGGGACTCCAGTTCTTTGCCTTGTCTGAACCGGAAAAGTCTCAATAGAGTACTTTGCGGCAACGTCAATCCGTCAGCCATATCATTTGTATGATATCCCTTCATACATATTATATGGCTGCCACATTGACGTTGTCGCGAAGTACTTTATGTAGGTACATTGAAGCGATTTCTAATGGCGCTCTCAGTTGGATCACATAACCTCTTTTCGAAAAGTAGCTTCGCACGCTTCTCAACGCATGACAGTGACTTACCTGGGCAGAAAACAACAATATTGAAAACCACAAAGCCCCGATACTATCCTTACAGCCTGATTGGTGCTCATTTCAAGAATAGAAGTTATATTGTCACAATCTGTATCAACAAAAAGGAATAGGAACAGGATATCGTAATGTAAATGTTTGCAATCGGGTTAACTGTTTTAGTAAATGAATTGTTAATGAAATATATGATAGTGGCGCAAAAGTTGTCACCCCATGTTCTGTGGCTGTAACTTTTTTATGAAGGAAAAACATTGGTTGAGCTTTCTGGTTATATTTACTTGCAGTCTTAAGTGACTGCCGCCACAATTGATAACCATTTGGGTCGAATTTATGGCATTTTTCATCACTATTGACAGAACCTTTGCATCGTTTACCCGATCCACAAAAAGGGAGACCCTCTGAGCTGCGCCAACTACAGAGGCATAAGTCTGCTCAACATCGCCTACAAGATCCTATCTGCCGTTATATGTGAACGCCTGAAACGCGAGGAAAGCCCACAACCGATCAAATGTTCACACTTCGGCAGATCCTGGAAAAAAAACCAAGAAGTATCAAAAGCGGATGAAGAAATCCTTGGTCGATTCGAGAGGACTATTCTTCGAAAAATCTTCGGTCCCGTTTATGTTGATGGGCTATGGAGACGAAGATTCAACCAAGATCTATACGATCAGTACAGCGACATGCCCCTGGTCAAAAAACTAAGATGGCTTGGACATGTAAAACGAATGGAAACCAATAATCCGGCTCGCAGAGTCTTCGATTCCCAGCCAGACGTCGAACGCAGTAGAAACCGACCTCAACTAACTTGGAGTACGCAACTTTAAGCAGTTGGCTAAGGACCAGGCTAATTGGAGAGGCATGTTTGTAGAGGCACAGGTTCATTCCGGACTGCAGCGCCACTTATGTAAGGAAGTAAGTATTTCTAAAATATTTATAATATTGCATGCAGTGTTTCGCTACAGGTTGGCGCTACATTGAACCACACGGACCAAGCGATGATTGGCTTTATCAAGGCCATGTAGCATAATATGACTTTGACTCTTGAATCAAGTTGACTGCTTTGATACATCCTCCTTGTCAAAGATTTGTTAAAATACAGAAACTGGTCAAACCAAGATATTTACCGACACTTCTCACTGCCAATGGTTGTGCATGCTGTACAATGATGGCTTATTTTTCGCTAGAAGTCCTAAGCACTGGGGTTCGAAATAGAATTGTTTCTGTTTTTTTTGGAAATTGGTTTTTAATATTCCTTAATGGGATCGAGCATTTTAATGACCTTGATTGTTGAACCTTGTTGGCTCTTCTTGGGTTAAACGTTAACTTTCAGTGTCCTAGCACCCAACATTTTGTTTATACACACGTCCACAGATATGAAAATGGGCCTTTTCGATATCATGCAACGTACTACATTTTGAACCACAGGTGCGATATTCTAAGCAGAAGGGCAGCTCCGAGCTGGACAGACCTGGTAGCATCTCGTGTTGGCCCGTACCCATTCAGGCGAACGGTCAAACGTCGTAGTCTACTTTCAGTTGATATCGGACGACTGCGAAATCTGCGTCGCAATTCACTCTGCGCCAACGAGGAATAGCTATTCCGCAAACAAAAATCGAAACCATTTTTCCGCGTTATTTAGCAGTATAGCTATTCATGTCTCATTGACGTGTATTTTGTATCTGTTAACTTCGCAAATGTCAAAGTTGAATTGAGATTTGCAGCAATCTGCAAAAATGATGGCATCTGCCGATAGGGTAATGACTTTTGCGCCACCTTTTACAAAAGCATCCAACATTTCGTTGTGTTTCCCTCTTATTGAGTGCCATTAGCAGTAGGACCAAAATAATTAATCCTCAATGTCCTTCAGTTTTTGCTCATTCGCTCGGTATTCAAAAAATGTTCATTCTTTAAAGTTTTGCAATAAAATCCACGTGTGAATTCCTATGCAAATGAGCCCATTCCAAATGAACGCCTAGCAGCATTAAGTCTTCCTTTGACATCAACCAATCCTTCATTCTATTAACCGAATTAATATCCCGAACACAACATCTAGGCGGGAATACAAGACGCGATTCCCCATCGGAATAGAAGAAGAGGAAAAAAATAAATAAATAAAGTTCCTTCGACAATATTTCGAGTTTACTCATATATCCTTAACGCATATCGTTGCTCGCATATGTATGCGGTTAAGTGTATCTCTAACGAAGTTTGAATACACAAGCCTGTGTGTTATGGTGTTGGAAAAGCAACTGAAGCGAATGTTAAATTACACGGAATTAAGTTCAATTAAAAAGGAGATTTTCCTTGAATCACAATTTCTATATGCCAGCGAAAGAAGAGTGGGTGGATGTGTTACACACACACAAACTTTTACATATCAGAAAAAAAAACCCGAATATACATAAACATTTGAAAATACAAATTTAGTTCACAGTAGCCCATCTGAAAATGCTAGCATTACATCCTCAGATTCCATCAGCGACACCATCATAACATCTTCCTTACCATCACACCAAACGAAAACAACATTTAAGGATGCATCATAACACTTGAAAGGACGACGAGATATTCATGCTAAAACACACAAACCAACATGAGAGCTGTACAACACCACTCCTGACTCCCACACCCATTCGCAGATTGAATAAGGACCTCCGAAATGAAGGATTTACTTAAAGTGATATTCTGAATTCAAATGCGAGTAACTCGTGTACTGGCAACTGAGTTAGTGACTTGGATATGCGAGGATGTGTTTTTCTTTTTGTCGTTCTTGTGGCTGTGGTTGGTTTGAGAATTTCAAGGACTCTTACGCGTAAGGATAAAGGGATACAATTGGGATTGGTTTATTCAATTGGTTACTTTTTTTTCCCCATTTTCGTTATCGTGTGGGGATAAACGGTTTTTTTTTTGTTAGTGCTGTTCTGTTTACGATGCTTTTTTTTAAAGTCAGTTGTTTCGCTTTTTTAAGCCGATGGGTTTTTTTTTTGGTACTTTGGTGATAAACGGGAGTGGTGGGGGTTGATGGAAATGAATTTGGCACTTTTTAGTTTAAGGTTATGGGGTTAGTTATTCAGGAACACACTTAAAACGGCTTCGCTATAAAAGGTGTGATCTAAATCTGAGTCGTTAAGCAAATTGTATTTCACACGAGAGTGCTTGAAGAAAACTATAAATTTGAAGATTACGTTGGAAATTTATTTTTCCAAAGCCGATTACCCTAATAGGGGGTAGATCTACTGAACCGAAAATCGCTCCAATTTTACCAAATCATTACTTACTCAGGGATTAGTAATATCACTGCGGTGGGATATTAACCTCGGGGACTCAGTGACGAATAAAAACAGTCAATCCCGTTATCAAAGTTTCATTCATTCGATAAGCAATGGATAGATGCTTATTTATACCCAGGTTTAGGTTAGGTATACGTTGGTGGTTTGATGAGGTGCACATACGTCTTTATTTATCACACTCAGGTCAATATAGACCCATTATAATCCGCGGAACTCACTACGTGCATGGAATGTCGTGGTAGTCCCATTCGAGCCATCCAGATGTTGTTGCAAACTTGAAAAGATTAAATAGAGAGAGAGGAATTTCGAAAAGATCCGTGAGGTCATGGAAAGAAGATCTTCCTAAAGTAATTTTTATTAGTTAACTGAGTCCTGATCAGAAACAGAAATCCCGTTTCTTCGAAGAAGTTTGTGGGTTCTGGCTTTGTCAAACTTGGGCCACATCTTCTTGGATATTTCAAAGGTTGGAAGGGAGTTTTACTTATTTTTGTCCAGTGTTTTGTGATTTCATATCACATAACGGCGGTTTGACAGCCTGGTCCTCCAGATCAACGCTTGTGGCAGATCCTTTCCTCGCTTACGATGTTGAAATCATTGGTAGGACTCAACGTGATGTCATAGCCACGTTTGCTAGTATAGAGAAGGAAGCGGCAAAAATGGGTTTAGCAGTAAATGAGGGTAAGACTAGGTATATGCTGTCAACACGAAAGGACACACAACATCGACGAATTGGACAGAATGTCACCATTGACAGATATAACTTTGAGGTAGTACGGGACTTTGTCTACCAACAACATCTCGTCAGAAATCAAACGAAGAATTTCTCTTGCCAATCACTGGTTCTTCGGTCTAAATAGGCAAATTTAGTAGTAAAGCCCTCACTCGAACTACTAAGGAGATCCTATATAAGACTCTGATCATCCCAGTCCTGCTCTACGACGCTGAAGCATGGACCGTGTCAAAAGCGGATGAAGAAATCCTTGGTCGATTCGAGAGAAAAATTCTTCGGAAAATCTTCGGTCCCGTTTGCGTTGACGGGCTATGGAGACGAAGATTCAACCATGAACTATACGAGCTGTACAGCGACATACCTCTGGTCAAAAAACTCCGCATTGGACGTTTAAGATGGCTAGGACATGTAGAACGTTTGGACACCAATAGGTTAGGTTAGGTTGGTGGGTTGATGAGGCAGACGGTGTGTGTCCTCCCTCATCGCACTCAGGTCAATATAGACCCATTGTGATGCCCGTTGGGGGTCCACTTATGTGGTTGGTTCATTCATTGTCCCGTTACTGTCCATTGTTGTTAGTCTCTTTCTAGCCATCCAGATGTTGATGCAAACCTGAAAAGATTAGGGAGAGGGATTTCTGATAGATCCGTGAGGTCATGGAAAAAGTATTTTCCTAAGGTTCTCATTCTTAATTGGCTGAGGCCTGGGCAGTGGCACAGAAAGTGGAGGGTATCCTCGTGTATTTCTTCATTAGTTTATGGGTTCCCGCTTTGTCATACTCAGGCCACATCCTTTTGGAAGTTTCACAGGTGGGAAGGGTTTTCCACCTGTTTTTGGCAGCGATTAGTGTTTTCTGTCCCACCTGAGATTTGAGGTCGCATAGTGGTGGTTTGACAGACTGGTCTGCTTGGTCAGTGCTGGAGGCAGATCCTTTTCTTGTTAGTTCGTCAGCAATTTCATTGCCCTGTATGCCTCTGTGTCCGGGGACCCAGAAGAGCTTAACATTATGTTGGACGCCAAGAACCTTTAGCTCTTCACGACAACGTTTCACAAGCCGAGATTTTATTTCGACAGCAGAGATAGCTTTTATTGCAGCCTGACTGTCAATAAAGATGGTGATATCATCTGGTGGTATCGCCAGCATTGAGGTCGCTTTGGCTGCCTCTGCTACTGCCAATATTTCGGCTTGGAAGACACTGCTGTGCTCAGGGAGAGGAAAGGTGCTGTTTAGCTTAAGTGTTTCTGAAAACACTCCAGCTCCAACGCCTACATCCATTTTTGAACCATCAGTGTAGATGGATATGGTTTCGGGGCCCAATTCGTTCCTCTCCCACTCCTCTCTGCTTGGGAGGATGCAGGTGAATGGTCTTTGAAAGTCATGGTGAGGCAGCATGTAGTCAGAGGATACAGCTGAGCCCAGATATCTGTGTAGAATTTGGGCATGTCCTCCTGAGTTCGATTTCCAGCAGTTGAGCTGGCTGATTCTTAGAGCACTTTTGGCTGCAGATTCTTGCATGTAAAGGTCTAGCTGTAGCAGGTTAAGGATGGTTTCCAGTCCCGCTGTTGGCGTGGTTCTCATTGCGCCAGTGGCCGTGGTGTAGTGGTAATGTGTTCGCTTGTTGAGTGGAAGGTTGCGCGTTCAATCCCCGTCAAAAAAAACATGAGACTTTTGTTCAAAGAAATAAAAAAGGTCGGTAGTTACTCCTAGAAGTATACACCATCTTAAAAAGCTCTGCGAATTTAACGAAACACAAAAAACAGTGACTCCCCGAAGTAAGTTCGGACACCACCCATGGAGTAAGTCTCCACTACATCCAAAAATCTTTCCTATTCTCTTTCTTCCCCTTCTCTAACGCTCGTACTGTGGTCAAACATTTAAAGGGTATTCATAACCCCTTGAGTGCGCGTAAATTATAAAAAAAAAAAAAAAAAAAACATGCTATTCTTTGTACCTTTGTCATATTTTTCAGATGGGTGACTTTATTTGTGGATTGCCACCAGACAAGCCCCCCATATGTTAATATAGGTCTCACAATGGCCGTGTACATCCATAGGATGATCTTGGGGTTCGGACCCCAGTTTTTTCCGAATATTCGATTACACGTATAGAAAGCGACTGTGGCCTTTTTAATGCGCTCGCGCACATTTAGGTTCCAGTTGAGTTTTCTATCAAGGATGACACCCAGATACTTTGCACTATCGGCTAGTTTGAGGGTAGTCCCATCGATAGCCGGTAGGTCGAATATTGGTATCTTCCTCTTGTTCGTAAAGAGAACGAGTTCCGTTTTCTGGGGGTTGATGCCAAGCCCACATTGTTTTGTCCACTCGTTGAGAGTTTTCAATGCCCGCTCGAGTAGTTCACTAATAGTGGGTAGGAATTTCCCTTTAACTAGTATCGCTACATCGTCTGCGTAGGCTATGACTTTTACCCCATTTCGCTGTAGCTTTATGCGTATCTCATTGATGACTATGTTCCACAACAGAGGTGAGATAACGCCTCCTTGTGGTGTGCCTCTTGATGCTATTACTTTGAGATGGGTGTCTCCCAGATTCGCATTTATATTTCTGTGGTTGAGCATACTTCCAATTATATGTATTAGAGGTTGGTCCACGTTGTTCTTCGCGAGATTTCTTTCGACTGCGTTTGTGTTCACATTATTGAAGGCTCCTTCAATGTCGAGAAATGCAGCGAGTGTATATTCCTTCTCGTGAAGAGGTTTTTCTATTGTACTAACGATATCATGTAGGGCAGTTTCGACTCCCTTACCTTTCGTGTAGGCATGCTGTGCCGAGGATATGTATTGGGGGTCGAGTTTGTCACGAATGTAGATATCCATTAGTTTTTCATATGTTTTTAGTATGAAGGATGTAAGACTTATTGGTCTAAAGTCCTTCGCGGTCGTGTGACTGGGCTTGCCGGCTTTTGGGATAAAGACTACCTTTACTTCCCGCCAGCACCTAGGGATGTAACCGCATTTTAGACTACTAACAAACAGTTTATGTAGGAATGCTGTTACGAGGTGTTTCGATTTTTGTAGCATGATCGGGATAATACCATCGACTCCTGGATATTTATAGGGGGAGAAGGAGTCAATTGCCCAATTGATTCTTTCTACACTAACCATATCCTCCATTGCTGCTGTTATACATGGACACCAATACTCCGGCTCGCAGAGTCTTCGATTCCCAGCCAGACGTCGGGCGCAGTAGAGGAAGACACATCGCGCGCACAAGTAGAAACCGACCTCAACCAACTTGGAGTGCGCAACTGGAATCAGTTAGCTAAGGACCGGCCTAATTGGAGGGGCATGTTGGTTGAGGTCCAGGTTCATCCGGGACTGTAGCGCCACTTAAGTAAGTAAGTAATTTTAAGGATGGGATTGGATGGGGTATTCAACGATTTGCACAGCGGATTGTAGCCTTCTCATATGTTTTTTTTAAGTTATTGGGTAGTAAAACCAAAGCACAACCCCCAGTCTTTTCCAATGTATAACATACCCCTAGGATACGCGGCCGTCAGTAGCCACTACGAGATTGAGCAATGCTGTTGGGCTCTCGGGGCTTTCGCCACAATCTCAGTTCAAGGTGCCTGATTAACCCATGAGATTCCTAAATGACCTATTGTCTGTATATCTCAAACCACCTCATATAGGATTTTCACTTTGCCCATCCTGACTGTGGTAAGGACTATGTGACAACAAATTTCCCCCCCGCTCTCATCTACTGTCGTCAAGAATTTTCACAGGTATTAAGACCTTATCTACGGTCAAGTGACTAGATCATCGGCGGTCGCCACGAGAAGGCTAACAGTCGGAGTTGCTAGTTGAAACTCTAGTGGTTTTGTATAATCACATTGTCTACCGTTTTACCAGCTATAAAACCTGTTGTCCGTAAATGTCAGAGTAGCTCATGTTTCTATTTCATCCACTTGAAACTTCGTCTTCAAGATACCAGATACCCAGAAGTGACTGAGAGTCGGAGTTAGAAGTTTATCAGAAGAAAGAATTGACTATGTCAAAAATTTACAAATGTGTTCAAGCCTAATCTACGGTTAAGGCGTCAGGAGTTTTAGTTGCTAGGGCAGTTTGTTATCATGTAATCGCATTACCTAAGAGTTTTGACCGCTAAGCTACATGCAACAAAGTAGAAAAATCTACAAAAGTTGAAATTTGTTTCTTTTGTGTGTTCTTTGTGAACTCTTTAATATATAGCCCCTTATATTGTCCATAAAGGCTGCATTTAAAGTATCCTTCTCATTCGTACTCTTCTGCTATAAAAAACATATTACCTCCTGTTTTAAACACCCATTAACTTTGAAAGGATCCTCTAAGTAGTTCAGCCAAAAAGTACATCTTCTGTCATCAAAATTTCTCTATCTGCTTAAAAAAGCTTTAAAATTTTCGGGAAAGATCCAAGTAGTTCAGCCTAAAAGGATCCTTCTGTCAGCTACTTAGGCATATTATCAAATTTTTCATATTTCAAATGGAATTTGAAAACATCGTACACATCGAGGGGTGTAGCTTTAGCATTATAGATTCCTTTCAAACTAAGGACGAATATAAAAGAATAAATCTAAGTAATACAAACAAATCTGATTCCGTTAGAAAACTCGATTAAAAAAATTTCGTAAAAAATAATATTTTGTCCCTGTGCTGACAAAAGGACATTTTTTTATTTTAATCCTAACCAAATGCCGGTCTCTAAAATGTAAACCAAAGATAAGCTACAACACCAACCTCATCCGTATCCGTACCTCTACTTTTGTAAGATTTGTTTGAGCGCCTTTTTTGGTATTCCCTTTGCCAGTGACATCAATTCCCTTAGATATGAAAATATCCTGAAAATTATTTTAGTTCCATGAAGTGATTATGTCCACCACCCCCGAAAAAATAGAAGACATCCTGCCCAAATTAAACCAAAGTAAATGTGGCTGCAATTGTACGGACAGACGGACAAAGAATAAATTATTAAGAAATCTCCTCTAAAAATCTGATTTTATTTTTTTGAACACGGACAAATCTCGCCGGAAGAACATGGACAGAGATGACGAACAAAAAAAAAGTAACAAATCCTCTTTTTCATTGCGTCGTGTCTTTCGGTGCTGTACTCTGGGACATTCAGGAAATATTTCCGTGTTTGCATCAATAGGCCCCCTGCACCTTGGCTCTCCTGCACCAGAGCGATAACGAGGATATGCAAATTAAATTCAACCAACACAGAAGGATACCTACCCCAACTCAGCCACACAGCGACGAACACCAAGACGACAAAAAGAGTGGAAAATTTCAATAAAACTTTTTGAAAAGAAAACATTGAAATGGAGAGCGTGATACAGATCGCTAGAGTGCTACAAGATGGGGTTGGCCGGCATGGGGTGGACCTGGACCTCGTTTCCAGACGAATTGGTATATATTTCTGAAGAACGCAACCAAACTTTGAATTCTTATAATGCAATGTGCACACAATGCGGAAACTTATCGCAGATCAATGTGTTGAACTTTTCGATTTGTATTATCCTTGGGAATTTTCCTTCATGAAAAACGTCTGTTTTCTCACTATCTCGCTCGGCGTGTCACTCTCCGATGGACGAAGATGACGATACCTATTATACAAAAAAAAAACTTTTTTGATGCTGTCGACGAGGACCCTGAAGACGCCGATGTATTTGAAGATTGAATGTGGGTGCTCTTGAGGAAAATGTCAATGTTACCGATGGAAAATCATTTTCTCGAAGGAAACTTTCAATGTGGCAGCAAAATGATGGAAAGAACGGGTGACTGGCGATGAATTTCACAAAAGGACTCAGTGTCCCTTTTCATTTCATCGATATGGAAACTGATCAGTGTGATGGTGAGGGACACAGTACCGCTGCATACATGATGGAGAAAGTTTATCAAGGATATACGTTTTCAACATTTTTTTTTATGCAGGAGATTACAATTTTTCTCAACGTTGAAGATTTACTAAGAGAAAGTCGTTGTTTGACTTTGAAAGTTTCAAAAAAGCGAAAAGTAATTGAAGCAGATAAATTATTTTGTTCGTGTCGGAGGAAATTCGAAAGGATAACATGCATTTCAGCTGGAAAATTGGCCAGTGGAATGAGGTTGCATTTGGGTTTAACAATTTGATCTTAAACTTAAAAAACAAAATGGTTTTTTTTTTGTCTCGTAAATTTGATGAGAAATTTCAAAAATAAAAAATAAACGGAGAACTTAAATTTAAAGTGGGGCCAATATCCTAGATCAAGGAGGTACATATTGACATTTAGGATATTCTGTGGTAGTTGCGAAACTTTCAACCAACTTGAAGTTTTACTTATCAGAGCTTTGATGGTAAAAATGTTTGAAAGAATTCTAAGATGGCTGTTTTCTTGTCTTTAAAGCTGGATATAACGCATCCATTAAATTAGCAGGAACCTATATCTGCCTATGAAAACATAGACTGGATATGACTATGTATGTGTATTAAGTGAGAATATCGTTAATTTATATAGTCGGTGAATATTTTATTTAAATGATCCCTAAAATAGTGGTACCCTTCAGGTTTGGCTGTATTTTGCCCATTGTAATACCAGGCAGACCATACTCGTTTCACCCATTTTCTAACTAAACCATTCTAAGGATTCATAATGAACAGGAAGGATTTTTGCTTACTTGCTAGTAAAAACTAGTATATCGTAAAAATGTTAGCATGCTTGTCACCCGGATAGGTTTCGACTTTGTCATGATGTAAGGCATGATGAAAGCTACGGCAAATAATTGTCTATACTTACTAACTTAAGTGGCGCTACATACCAGAATGAACATGGGCCTTAACCAACATGCCTCTACAATTAGCCAAATCCTTAGCTAACTGCCTCCAGTTGCGCACTCCAAGTTGATTGAGGTCGGTTTCTACTTGTGTATGCCACCTAGGGCGAGGTCTTTCTCTACTGCGTCCGACTTCTGGCTGGGAATCGATGACTCTGTGAGAAGGAGTATTGGTGATTTGGTGTCCATTCGTTCTACATGTCTTAGCGCTCTTAAACGTCCAATGCGGAGTTTTTTTGACCAGGGGTATGTCGATGTATAGTTCTTAGTTGTATCTTTATATAAAAAGCCCATCAACGCAAACGGGACCGAAGATTTTTCGAAGAATTTTTCTCTCGAATCTACCAAGGATTTCTTCATCCGCTTTTGATACGGTCCATGCTTCAGCGCCGTAGAGCAGGACTGGGATGATCAGGGTCTTATATAGGATCTCCTTAGTAGTTCGACTGAGGGCTTTACTACTTAATTGTCTTCTAAGCCAGAAGAAACAGCGATTAGCAAGAGCAATTCTTCGTTTGATTTCTGACAAGATGTTGTTGTCAGAGTTAATTTCGAAGCCGAGGTAGACAAAGTCCCGTACTACCTCAAAGTTATATCTGTCAATGGTGAAGTTCTGTCCAATTCGACGATGTTGTGTGTCCTTTCATCTTGACAGCATATACTCAGTCTTACCCTCATTTACAGCTAAACCCATTTTTTCCGCTTCCTTCTCTGTACTAGCAAACGTGGCTATGACATCACGTTGAGTCCTACCAATGATGTCAATATCGTCGGCGTATGCTAGTAGTTGCACCGATTTTTGGAAAATTGTACCTCTGGTGTTGGCTCGGGAGTTTTGCACAATCCTCTCAAGAATCAAATTGAAGAAGTCACATGACAGCGTGTTGCAACGCAACAAGGCACAAATACATAAAATAGAGTTTTGCCGACGGAAAAATTACATTTTTGTAATTTTACAATGTACAGGCAATTTCCCGTCGGCAAACCATCATAATTGTGCATCGTTTGCGCTCACGCAGCTCAGCTTTAGCTTCGCGCGCACAAGCGAATGGAGACAACAACAACAACCCGCAGAGCCAACAATGCCCACTCTATAGTCCATATCAGGCAAGTGGGTGGAGTCAAAGCAATCATACCGATGCGATGTTTTTTTTTTTACTTCCTTTGGCACTCTCTTTAAATCACCCGCTCACCGAATCCCCGCTTACCAGGAGTTTTATGCACAAGCACTGACCAGCGCAATGTAATCATTGTGAGCGTAAGATGCCGTACATTTTTGTTGGTATCTTTTATATGCTACCAACTGAGAAGCGGTGAACTTTGAAAATAAGTGCACACTAACCTTGAACCTACGTTGCAGTTTTATAAAATCCGCAATCATAGATAGGTCAATGATCTGGAAGACAAAATCAACGGACACGAAGGTATAACCGAGGTTTCAACTGCGGAGCAAAGACGATGAGGTGTCACTTCGAAAGCAACCGCCAATGTGTTACGTACGTTACAAAGCAAATAAACTAAAGTTAAAATTTTAAATCGACAGTCGTTTCATTTTTACTGTGTACTTTTTCTCTTGAAGCACACACGTAGTTGTACGCCTTTTTGTTGTTTTTTTTTTTCTTTTATATGGTTGAATCCGCGCAACTAATTTAGATCGTCTTCAACTTGCATTTTTTTCTTGTGCATTTGAAGTTGCATTTTTTGCTGGTGTCCTTGCGATACATAATGGTCCTTCGAGCCGGATTAAGGATATAAAGAATTTATAGTGAAAATAAACATTTAAAAGACATATTTTGTGCTAACAAGTTACGAAAGTGCTAAGACTTTAAATTAAAACGAGTTTGTCGCATATCATTGTCGTCATACATTCGGTGCGGTTCGGTATAGTGTCCTGTGCAATCTATCTGCAATCTATCTGGAGTTCTAGCAGTGGCTATCTGGATTAAGTGGAGGAAGAAGTTGGTGCAACGAAGGAGCAACGACTACAATCAGGTGTGTGGCAATTTTATAACCATTTATTTTAAATTAAATTGTTGATCCTCGTTGATCTAATTTTGGGGTGGTGTGTTTTCGGTTTTGTTTGTTCTCTCGATTACTGCGCGTCAATATGAGTAAGGTTAAAGTATCCAATTGGGTAGAGGCTATTAAAACCATTTTAGTGGAAGTGGAGGCCGATTATACGGCTTATGGCAAACTAGAAGATGTTAAAAAATCCGTACATATGAATGAGGCGCGATTAAATAATTTGGAGAAATCTTTTAAGGAGGCCAGAGCTCTTCATCAAAAAATCGTTGCTGCTCCTAGTGAGGAGGCGAAGATAGAATATATGAATGAATTAACTTTTCATTCCTTGAAGGAGCGCTATTACAGCTATTCATCTGAATTACGGGAGCAATTAACAGGAAAGGATATTCAAAACCACACTCAAGGTTGTCTTAACTCATCAGTAGCAGGTCCAAAAATGCCATCGGTCGAAATAAAACTTCCTCCAATTCAAATTCCTACTTTTGATGGTTCACTTCAATTGTGGCCCGAATTCAAGGGACTTTTTGAAGGTTTAGTTAATAAAAATACTTCCATTTCGGATGCGCACAAGTTGCACTACTTGAAAAACAATTTAAGCGGCGACGCTAGGCGGTTACTGAGAAACACCGATTCCAACTTTGAAGCTGCTTGGGCATTGTTAGTCAAGCGCTTCCAAAACCTTAGATTGTTGAAGGACAATCAGTTCAGATTGCTTTTTGACCAACCCAAGCTGAATCAGGAATCAGCGGGGGACATCAAATTGTTGCTTGACACTACAAATGAAGCAAAGCAGTCTCTGGAAAATTTGGGTGTTCCTGTTAAATCTTGGGAAGACATCCTCATTTTTCATACGGTAAAGAAACTTCCGTTTACCACCCGCGGCTTGTGGGAAACACATATCTCTTCATATGCCGATTATCCACGATACAGTATCCTAGAAGATTTCCTACTCACGAGGTCAAGAACGTTAGAGGTCATGGGACAACACTCATCAGGGTTACATCAACCCAGGTCGAAGAAATCCGTATCAGAAACAGTTCGTTCACACAATTCCACAGTTTCTAAATGCGCCATGTGTCAGGGGTTGCATTCCATTCGGAACTGCTTCAAGTTTAAAGCATTAAATCCGAAAAAGAGACAGGACATGGTTAGGAATAAAAAATTGTGTTTCAACTGTTTGTCGAACGCACATTTTACAAATAATTGCACTAGCACTTTTACATGTTCTACGTGCCACCAAAAGCATCATTCACTGCTGCACTTAAATGATCCAGCTCAAGCAATGCATGCTCATGACTCCGCTTCATCACATGCGGTATCAAACCCAGCGACACACTCCTCCTCTTCTATTCAGCACACCCAGTCGGTTTCAGCAGATTCCCCAACATCCTCCACCAGTATCACTAATTCGCACAGTACATTTACAGCAGAACACAGTCACAACCAAACTGTGCTTCTGGCTACGGCGCTAGTCAAGGTTTTCACAACCGCTGGCCAACCATTGCTGCTGCGAGCACTGCTAGATCCTGGTTCGGAGGCTTCGTTTATTTCTGAGTCTGCCGCACAACAGCTGAATCTCAAACGTGAAAGAAGCTATGTCAACATCATTGGGGTAGGAGAAACGAATACGGGCACAGCTAAGCATAAGGTTTCTCTTACCATCTTCTCACCTTTAAATGAGAATTTCAGCGTTCATCTAAACGCAATGGTTTTACCAAAACTTACAGCAGTTCTTCCAGCGCAATATATTTCTGGTGCTAACTGGAGCCACCTTCAGAGTATTGAACTCGCTGATCCATCTTTCAATAAACCAAGTAAAATCGACATTTTGCTAGGCTGCGATGTCTATCCATCGATTATCCTAGAAGGGATCGTCAAAGGAGATGCAGGTACCCCCATGGCTCAAAGGACGGAACTTGGATGGGTCCTCTCAGGCTGCACAGCTACCACCCAGCACTCAACAGTGACATCCCTACATATCAAAACTGAAGGTTCCAACTTGGACAACATTTTACAAAGATTTTGGGAATTAGAGGAAGTGGCAAGGAGTAAAATGCTTTCTTTAGACGAACAGAAGTGCGAGACTCATTTCTGCAGAACGCATCAGCGACAACCGGACGGTAGATATGTGGTGGAACTGCCGTTTAAAGAAGGATTCCGCCCAGGGTTAGGTCTTTCACATCGTTCAGCTCTTCTACGGTTCTTTCAACTTGAAAGAAAATTTCGTACAAACACATTGTTTTACGAAGAATATAAGAAAGTTTTCACCGAATACAAGGAGCTCGAGCATATGACGGAGGTAGACCCTACATCATTAACAACTTCGCACTACTTTGTTCCACATCATGCTGTCATGAAAGAATCTAGTTCCACAACGAAATTGAGAATTGTTTTTGACGCATCGTGTAAGACTTCCGATGGCACCTCACTCAATGATCACCTGTTAGTCGGTGCAAGACTACAGGATGATATTTTTGACCATATTGCTCGGATGAGACGACACAAAATCGCATTCGTCGCCGACATCACTAAAATGTACCGACAAATTTGGGTTTCGTCGGAAGATTCGGCGTACCAACTGATTTTGTGGAGAGATATAGAGGGGGGAGAAGTTAAAACGTACCGACTCAATACGGTCACGTTCGGCACAGCCGCCGCACCATATTTAGCAATTCGAACCCTTCAACAACTCGCCGCCGATGAACGTGATGATTATCCAATCGCAGCCCGAATCGCCTGCAATAACTTTTATGTGGATGACGTCATTCATGGTGCTGAGTCTGAGGACAAGGCAATCGAAATGCAGCAGCAGCTCTTGGAAATGTTGAAGCACGGAGGATTCCCATTGCGGAAATGGGTCAGTAACAGCGAAAAACTGTTGGCATCGGTTCCAGAAGAGGATAGAGAGGTACAGGTACCACTTTCATTCGACGAGGGGAATTCGATTAAGGCCTTGGGGATTCAGTGGCATCCGGGAAGAGATGTCTTTTCTTTTAAAATATCTCTGCAGGATACAACGAAGACGACAAAACGAACCATACTGTCGGACATCGCTCGGCTGTATGATCCAATGGGTTGGATTTCTCCCTGTGTTCTACTGGGGAAAGTACTGATGCAGGAGATCTGGAAAGGAAACCAAATGTGGGACCAGGAACTCCCACAAACTATAATTACGGCGTGGCATAAATTGAAGACTGAGCTAATCGCCCTCAATGTCATCAAAATTCCTCGTTGGGTTCACGTCACCAACAATTCTAGCATCGAAATCCACGGGTTCTGCGATGCGTCTGAAAAGGCGTATGCGGCGGCAGTGTACATTCGTACAACTACCAGAGGCATAACCATAACGAACCTTCTGGTTTCAAAAACAAGAGTCGCACCGCTGAAAAACAAATCGTTACCACGCTTGGAGCTATGTGGAGCTCAATTGTTGGCGCATCTATTGGTCCATACAGTGAAGACGATGGAACTAGAATCGGCCAGAATATTTGCTTGGTGTGACTCGCAAATAACACTTGCTTGGATTAGATCGCCGCCATATATTCGAACCACGTTCGTAGCGAATAGAGTAGCGGAAATTCAAGAGCTCACGGATGCAACATCTTGGAACTACGTTCCCTCTAAGGACAATCCAGCTGATGTAGCGTCTAGAGGACTCTCTCCAAGAGATCTCCCAAACAACCATCAGTGGTGGCATGGTCCTGAGTTCCTGCAAACTTTTGACGGGCAAAGTCACTCCAACTCACAAATTGACCCTACGAATCTCGAATTAAAATCCTCATTAAGTTCAACGGCAACGAATATGTTTTTAGCATCTGGGTACCCCATCAGAAACATTTTTTAGCTCTGCGTTCATTTCAGTGTCTTTGAATGTAATAAACTCCTCACTAGGTTCTCTTCTTTACAGCGTTTAGTGCGAGCTACAGCGTATTGGCTAAGATTTGTCAACAACGCCTTAAAGAAATCACCACGGTTAGTTGGACCTTTGTCACCCGATGAAATATCATCAGCATTAACGCGATTAATACACATCGTTCAACAGGAATTCTTTGCCGAAGAAATATTGAAGCTGTCCAAGGGTGATCCAGTTACCAAGGGAAGTACATTGGCAAGATTGTCACCATTCGTCGACAAAAAAGGGATATTGCGAGTTGGGGGTCGTTTAGAAAACGCTGATCTACCATACTCACAGCGTCATCCAACAATATTGCCTTCGCATAACATTTTGACCACGCTGATAATCCATGATGTACACATGAAGACACTTCACGGCGGTCAACAACTAATCATGGCAACTCTTCGGACAGAATATTGGATTTTACAACTTAAATCCAATGTTAAAAGTTGCATTCATAAGTGTCTGAAGTGTTACCGATACAAAGCTACACAAATGCAGCAGCAGATGGGAAATTTGCCATCGGGAAGAGTCAACCAGGCTCGCCCTTTCCAAACCTCTGGAGTAGATTATGCTGGCCCTGTGCAATTGAAGGCGTGGAAGGGGCGCTGCAGCAAAATTACGAAGGCATATATCTCCGTTTTTATTTGCTTTTGTACAAAGGCTATTCACCTCGAGCTGGTAAGTGATTGTAGCTCATCCGCGTTTCTTGCAGCATTTAAACGCTTTACAGCTCGCCGTGGGATATGCACGGACTTGTACAGTGACTGCGGAACTAATTTTCAAGGAGCTGCACGAAGTATGAACCTCGAAATGACGCAACTGTCGAAGCAGTGGACTGATGATATCGCTTTACAACTGCAAGCAAATGGAACAAAATGGCACTTCAATCCCCCCGCTGCACCACATTTCGGTGGGCTTTGGGAAGCAGGTGTGAAGTCTATGAAGCATCATTTAAAGAGAATAATCGGACACTATACTCTGACATTCGAAGAGTACGCCACCGTATTAGCGCAAGTAGAGGCCTGCCTGAATTCGCGACCACTTTGTCCGGTAACCGAAGATCCTGACGATTTGTCTGTCCTGACACCAGGACACTTTCTAATCGGCGGTCCGTTAAACACAGCCCCCGAAAAGGATCTGACCGACATAAAATCAAATTACTTAAAAAGATGGCAGCTTATGCAGAAAATCCAGCAGGACTTCTGGAAGAAATGGAAGTCCGAATACCTAGTTCGGTTGCAACAACGTCCTAAATGGCTGACGTCAAATCTTCAAATCAAGGTAGGTCAATTGGTAATCCTACCAGATGAACAAACTCCACCTACCCTTTGGCGACTTGGCAGGATTACAGCGACACATCCAGGAAATGATGGCAGAGTTCGGGTCGTCACAATAAAGACAGCAACAAACAATTTAAAGCGGCCGATAGCAAAACTTTGCCTTCTGCCCATGCTAAATGAACAGAACATACCAACAAACACACCCCAATAAATTCACATATTCACACCTTTTATAAAACTACCTAATCTAATACCAAATATATTAAAATTATTTTAAATTCAAAATAACTAACTAACTTTTACCCATAATTGCCACACGCTATTCAATACACCTTCTTTCTTATTTGCATGTACCTACCTGAGCGCATCTACTTCAATAAGCGTATCGCCAGCATATCAACAATCAGCATTCACCTTACTTGAAGACTGCAGACCATCTTCCGTGACACGCATCTTGGCATTTCTTCCCGTGGCCCGGCAGGATGTTGCAACGCAACAAGGCACAAATACATAAAATAGAGTTTTGCCGACGGAAAAATTACATTTTTGTAATTTTACAATGTACAGGCAATTTCCCGTCGGCAAACCATCATAATTGTGCATCGTTTGCGCTCACGCAGCTCAGCTTTAGCTTCGCGCGCACAAGCGAATGGAGACAACAACAACAACCCGCAGAGCCAACAATGCCCACTCTATAGTCCATATCAGGCAAGTGGGTGGAGTCAAAGCAATCATACCGATGCGATGTTTTTTTTTTTACTTCCTTTGGCACTCTCTTTAAATCACCCGCTCACCGAATCCCCGCTTACCAGGAGTTTTATGCACAAGCACTGACCAGCGCAATGTAATCATTGTGAGCGTAAGATGCCGTACATTTTTGTTGGTATCTTTTATATGCTACCAACTGAGAAGCGGTGAACTTTGAAAATAAGTGCACACTAACCTTGAACCTACGTTGCAGTTTTATAAAATCCGCAATCATAGATAGGTCAATGATCTGGAAGACAAAATCAACGGACACGAAGGTATAACCGAGGTTTCAACTGCGGAGCAAAGACGATGAGGTGTCACTTCGAAAGCAACCGCCAATGTGTTACGTACGTTACAAAGCAAATAAACTAAAGTTAAAATTTTAAATCGACAGTCGTTTCATTTTTACTGTGTACTTTTTCTCTTGAAGCACACACGTAGTTGTACGCCTTTTTGTTGTTTTTTTTTTTCCTTTTATATGGTTGAATCCGCGCAACTAATTTAGATCGTCTTCAACTTGCATTTTTTTCTTGTGCATTTGAAGTTGCATTTTTTGCTGGTGTCCTTGCGATACACAGCGCAACGCCTTACCTAAATCCTTGTTTGGTATCGAATGTGTCGGTGAGGTTGTTTCCGACCCTGATGGTGCAGTGAGAATTCTCCATCGTCATCCTACACAAACGGAGGATTTTGGGCGGTATACCAAAACTAGGTTCATCTCTATAAATTTTGTCGTATGCGGTGGTGGGTATCGATTTGGACTTCTTGAAGTTTGAAAATTTGATCGGTTGTGGACTTTCCTGGACTTTCCTAAAACCACACTGATAAGGGCCGATCAGGTTGTTGGTAAACGGTTTTCAGCGTTCACATATTACGACAGATAGGATCTTGTAGGCGATGTTGGGCAGACTTATGCATCTGTAGTTGGCGCAGTTCAGAGGGTCTCCTTTTTGTGCTGAGGTTTCATTCTTCAGGCAGACCAGATTTGGCTTATGAGTTGGTGGATGTTACTAACCAAGTCATCTCCGCCAGCTTTATAAAGATCAGCGGGAAGCCGGGAAGGTCGTTATTCCCGGTAATCTTGTAAAGCTTGAGTCTAGGTATTGCTATCCTAACTTCACTTAGGTCGGGTGGTTGGCAGTTTACGCTGTCGTTGTCAATATTAAATGGTTCGTTCTGCCTGACAGCGGAATGTTTCTCATCGCAGTTTAACAGTCTGCAGAAGTGGTTCTTCCATATCCTCAGCATCGACTGTGTCTCAACTACGATTTTTCCTTGTTCATCTCGGCAGGATTCTGTTCGAGCCTTGTATCCTTGGCTTTGAAGTTTTACACTTTGGTAATATTTGCGAACATTGTTCCTGGAGTGGCACCTCTCTATATCCTCGATCGCACGATTTTCTTGCTGTTTTTTTCTTCTTTCTGAAAAGTCAGTGTTCTTCCCTTTTTCTCTGCCTATAGAGCTCAATGACGGCTCTCGTCGTCACCTTTTAGTCTTCGTTCTTGGATACGAGCATCTGTCGGTATTCCCCATCAAACTAGGGGTGTCTTGCTGGTGGACGTGAGAAACCTAGAACATGGCCTGATCTACTGGCTTGTTGGCATCGTTGCCATAGTTCTTCGATATTCAGTGCTGGTGGTATGGTGTTAATCGAGAGGGGAAGGAATACGCGTTGCGAGAAAGTCTCGGCGGTTTCTTGCGATTGCAGTCTTTCGACATTAAATTTTTTCACAGTATTTCTGGTTTGTTGTGGCATTGTGGATATCCGCATCCTTAACTTGGCTGCAACAAGGTAGTGCTCCGAGTCAATGTTAACCCCTCGTAATATTCGACAACCAAAATACTGGATGCCTGCCTCTTGCCTATCGCAATGTCTTCAATTTGGTTGACCGTTCGGTGATATGGACTCTGGAGCCCGCTATGTCCCCTTAGGATATCGAGGTGAAAAAACCGTGTGCTGGCTATAGTGGCATTTCGTTTTGTAGCGAAGTAAATAAGTCAATAAGTCCGGTGCCAGACGTGTTGTCGTATAGTCTGTTTTTTCCGATAAAACTTTTAAAGATGTCCTTTATTCCTATTTTTGTGTGAACATCCCCCATTACGAAATTCACATCGTACTTCGGAGGCTTCCGCTATATCATCTTTCTCCTCCGTCGGGGAGTCAGCGCATTTAAGGCTTATGTAGGAAAATTTTGCCTTGTTGCGAATTGTTACAATGTGTTTGCTGATGATTTGGAAACGTAGAACTTCTTGCCTAAGTCAGGCACTTATAACAAATCCGCATCCGAATAGTCGCTGTTTCTGCTCACTAAAACACGGTCCGTAGTAGATGTCACAGTTTTTTATCCTCTTTTTGCCCGTCCCATACCACCGTATTTCCTGGGTGGCAGTAATATCTGCTTTGTAACAGCTTAATGTTTCCAATAATGGCTCGCCTGCACCTCTCCTGTTTAATGTTCTCACATTCCAGGTGCAGATACGATATTCGTTGTCCTTTTTTTTTGTTTAGCAAGGTCGTCAACAATAACATCAGTCTTTACCGAGGCTATTGGTTGTTTTATTTCAATGGTTTTCATAAGTGGGTATGGCCAGTTCCAATTAATTAGATACCCCTAGAACATGGGGCCATCGGCGGTTGGCATTTCGGTTCATCCATCACCATTTCTGTTTAAGAAGGCTGACTTACCTTTGAGATTCCTAAATAACCTGCTGTCGGAATATGTATAAGCAGCTCATCAAGGTTCGGCTGGGACAGTAGGCCGGGTATTACGTACCAGTCTGACCAGAATGTTTATAGTGTTGCTGTTTTTCTTCTTGTCATCAACATTCGTACTTATCGTTCAGTAAGTCAAATCCGGTTGGATGAGAGCAGTACCCAGTGGTTACCACTTTGAGGTAAAATATGCACTGTTGGTGTGTGTCAGAGGAACAACCACTGGGCATTGTCAAGTTAAAGACATTCGGAGTCTACCCTCGTTCTACACCATCCAACCATCAAAAGTCGCGTACTATACCTCAAAGTTATTTCTGTCAATGATGACGTTCAGTCCAATTCGAAGCAACCAAGAGCCTCGGAAAGAATTGAATTTATTATTGACGAACATACAAAACGGGCTTAGTTGGCCGATGATTAGTGAGATGAAATGCCGCGCATAAGGTCTGGGTTCGATTTCTAGTCGATTTTTCACTGACGCTCCTCTCGTTATGATCTGTCAAATCATCTGAGTATTATCTCAACTTAGCGGTTCAGAGTCAGCATAGAACTGGACGTCCCGCCACCGTGCAAGAAGTACACACGCATACATGAATGGCTGTGGGGAAAAACGCTAGGCCCTAGGTTTTTACCTCCTAAAACGTGTATTTGTATTTAATACTTTTCAGATCATCGCGGGAGGAGGATCAGTGAATTGACTGGGAATCGAACCGACTTTATAATTGATTCTGTCGCTGAAAAATGAGCAATCAATGTGTGCAGAAACCTGCATTTTTATAATCATTTTTCGACCTATTGATGAAGCTATGGCACATAAAAAAATCCCACAACCTCATTTTGCTTACCAGTATTTTCAAGAGCTTGCAATATTCCATGCAATTTCCAACCTGTGCGTTCCCCTAGCAATTAAATGCGTTAATTATTTTTCTATTCCAAGAACCACAAACCTTCGCATAAAGTAGGACAATATTAGCTGAAATTGGTTTCCTGGTATTACCAACCACTCGGTGATTCTCAAAGACCCTCGTTATAACCTCACAGCTGCTCTGCACATCATCGGCATTCGATGAAATATTTAATAACACACACACCCTCTAGTCAATTGCAGATAATTGTGTTTGCCTCCATTGAGAGTGTGTCCACCTCCTTAGCAAACTAACGGTTAAATTTAAATTATATATATGTACTGGTACATATATACTTTTTTTCTTTAAACATTTTTATTTATCCTCTTCCTGGAAAATAATAATGAAAGCATATTGAGTAGAAAGCGCATGCAAGGAGGAAAGGATAAAACTGTTATATATTTACAAACGATAGCAGTCTACAGCTAAAGGCTATTTTCGTCCTAGTTTCACTCTGGTTCAGGCTCTAATGGCTATTTTCCACCGGGGCGGCCCTCCTCCAACACCTCCAAATAGCAAGCACACTCATTGCGATGAATAATGAATGCAAAATGGAAGTAGGTGGCAGTAAGAAGGTGGTTTTGTGCGGTGGTTTCAGTCATTTTCGTCCTTCTTGCAGCAACTGCACCGTGTTTTCGCGTAAAGAGGTGCCACCATCTTCCACTCGTCTCGTTCTTGTTCCGTTGTAGTTGTGCGCGGCGCATAATGGGCGACGATGACTTCTCACCAAGCCAAGGAAAGACTTCGTGGAAGTCGACGTCGTCGTCGTCGTCATAATCTATTTCTGGACACACAGAAGTTTTAGTCCTGCACAACAATCACCTGGCGGGCATAGTTGAGATACATTTGGAATGTTTTTTTTTATACCTACCATGTTCTCTTAGGAAATGGGTGGTGGGTGCAGTGCCATTTTCACTTTTCTTCACGTCTATAGATCCCGAGATGGATGTCCTATGTACAAACGGTTCTTTAGTCATTTTTGGGGTTAATGCCCATTTACAATGAAGTGCGGCATATGCCATTAAAAATTGCCACCCTGCGTTTTTTTTTTTGTACTCGTGCGTGTTCAAAAAGTGAGTCAAGTCCTTTGCATTGAATGGAAAGTGCAAGTCCATTGGGGGGAGGAGGCAGATGGTGTGAAAAGTGTTAGCCCTTTGTTGAGCTGAATCTTGGCAACAGATGAGGGTAGATGGCAGGTGTTATGAAGAAATTTTCTCACCTGATAAGCATTATAGTCCTTGAATGCAGGAACAGTATTTCTCACTCGAGAGTATGAAGAATTACTTTGGTTGCATATTGTACTTAAAGGTGGTTGATGCTTGCATATAGGTAGCTATGGGATTCAATTTTAAGTAAAAAATGTGTTTAAGGTATCTAGGGGTGTGGTAGCTTCTGAATGTTTACCAACATAGTTGAACAAGTCAGTGATTTGGAAGGATATATTACAGGGGAATCTAAATCTGTCCATTTTTGGATAAAAACAGTATGACATGTAGCTTATTCCACACCATGTGCTTCAATTTGTCCTTTTTCAATTTATTTCGGAAAATTTGGTCGGTTGGCATTGGTGTCCATTTGCTCTTCATGTCCTACTCCTTACCAAAAGGAGTGGTAGGAGCAAAACTAAAACTAAACATTTCGTTTAACATCAGAAAGAGTGAGATGTACGAATACAAGTTAAAGATAATTCATTTGTACAGTAAGAAGAAAAAGTGTATACATATTAAATTAATTTTTAACATCCTCGCCCCGGCTATTTCCAGCGATCTAGATCTCGAACATTTCCATCACGACTAATATACGCCTCTTCGATGACGGCCAATTTCCAGGCTATGCGCGGCTTTCCAGAATCGAACATCAAAACTACGTCATCCGGCTTAAGCTGTTTTGAAGAATGTCCTGAGAAGTTTAAAATGAACGCAGAAGCTGGACGTACTCGATACGCCAGCGATTACTTACTTACTTACTTAAGTGGCGCTACAGTCCGGGATGAACCTTGGCCTCAACCAAAATGCCTTTCCAATTAGCCCGGTCCTTAGCTAACTGCCTTCAGTTGCGCACTCCAAGTTGGTTGAGGTCGGTTTCTAATTGTGCGCGCCACTTAAGGCGAGGTCTTTTTCTACTGCGTCCGACGTCTGGCTGGGAATCGAAGACTGCGAGCCGGAGTATTGGTGTCCATTCTTTCTACATGTCCAAGCCATCTTAAACGTCCAATGCGGAGTTTTTTGACTAGGGGTATGTCGCTGTATAGCTCGTATAGTTCGTGGTTGAATCTTCGTCTCCATAGCCCGTCAACGCAAACTGGACCGAAGATTTTTCGAAGAATTTTTCTCTCGAACCGACCAAGGATTTCTTCATCCGCTTTTGATACGGTCCATGCTTCAGCGCCGTAGAGCAGGACTGGGATGATCAGGGTCTTATATAGGATCTCCTTAGCAGTTCGAGTGAGGGCTTGACTACTAAATTGCCTTCTTAGCCCGAAGAAAGAGCGATTGGCAGGAGTTATTCTTCGTTTGATTTCTGACGAGATGTTGTTGTCAGAGTTAATAGCAGAGCCGAGGTAGACAAAGTCCCGTACTACCTCAAAGTTATATCTGTCAATGGTGACATTATGTCCAATTCGTCAATGTTGTGTGTCCTTTCGTGTTGACAGCATATTCTTATTCATGCCCTAATTTACTGCTAAACACATTTTTGCCACTTCCTTCTCTATACTAGCTAACGTGGCTATGACATCACGTTGAGCCCTACCAATGATGTCAATATTGTCGGCGTATGCTAGTAGTTGCACCGATTTTTGGAAAATTGTGCCTCTGGTGTTGGCTCGGGAGTTTTGCACAATCCTCTCAAGAATCAAATTGAAGAAGTCACATGACAGCGCATCGCATCGCCTTGCCTTAATCTTTTTTTTTTTAATATACAATGCGTCAGTGAGATTGTTTCCGAACCTGATGGAGCTGCCAGAATTCTCAACCGTCATCCTGCACAGACGGACGAGATTGGGCGATATACCAAAACTAGACATAGCTCAGCATAGTTCGTCTCTTTAAATGCTGTCGTATGCGGCTATGAAATCGATAAATAGGTGGTGGGTATCGATTTGGTCTTCTTTGTTGTTTTCCAGGTTCTGTTGAAGTTTGAAATTTTGATCGGTTGTGGCCTTGCCTGGCCTGGCACCACACTGATAAGGGCCGATAAGGTTGTTGGTAAACGGTTTCAGGCGTTCACATATTACGGCAGATATGATCTTGTAGGCGATGTTGAGGTGACTTATGCCTCTGTAGTTGGTGCAGTTCAGAGGGTCTCGTTTTTTTGTGGATCGGGCAAACGATGCTGAGGTTCCATTCTTCAGGCATGCTTTCATCCGGCCAGATTTGGCTTATGAGTTGGTGGATATTAGTTACCAAGTCATCTCCGCCAGTTTTATAATGCTCAGCTGGAAGGCCGGCATTTCCCACGGTTGGCAGTTTTCGCTGCCGTTGCCAATATTAAATGGTTCGTTCTGCCTGACAGCGGAATATTGTTCGTCACCGCCGTTTAACAGTCTGCAGACGTTAAGAACCACTTCGACTGTGTCTCAACTACGATATTTCCTTGTTCATCTCGACAGGATTCTGTTCGAGCCTTGTAGCCTTGGCTTTGACGTTTTACACTTTGGTAAAACTTGCGAACATCATTCCTGGAGTGGCACCTCTCTATATCCTCGATCGTGCACTTTTCTTGCTCTTTTTTCTTCTTTCTGCAAACCCGATGTTCTTCCCTTCTTCTTTGCCTATAGAGCTCAATGGCAGCTCTCGTCTTCACCTGCACCTTAGCCTTGTAGGCCCCGTTCTTGGCTGCGAGCATCTGTCGGCATTCCTCATCCAACCAGGGGTTTTTTGCTGGTGGCCGCGAGAAACCTAGCACATCATTGTCCTTCCACATAAGATGCTGGTGGTATGGTGTGAATCGAAAGGTTAAGGGATACGCGTTGCGCGAAGGCCTGGGCGTTCTCTGGCGATTGCAGTCTTTCGACATTAAATTTTTTCACAGTATTTCTGTTTTTTTGTGGCGTGGTGGATATCCGCATCCTTACTTTGGCTACAACAAGGTAGTGGTCCGAGTCGATGTTAGCCCCTCGGAATGTTCGGACATCCAAAATACTGGATGCGTGCGTCTATCGCAATGTGATCAATTTGGTTGACTGTTCGTTGATCTGGAGACAGCCATGTCCCCTTATGGATATCGAGGTTCTGGTTATAGTAGAAACCGTGTTCTGGTTATAGTGGTATTTCGTTCCGTAGCGAAGTCAATTAGCTTAAGTCCGTTACCAGACGTGTTGTCGTGTAAGCTATATTTTCCGATAGTACTGCTAAAGATGTCTTCTCTTCCTACCTTTGCGTTAAAATCTCCCAGCACGATTTTAATATCGTAACTTGGTAGTCGCTAATAGGTTTTGTCGAGGAGCTCGAAGAAGCAATCCTTAGTTATATCATCCTTTTCCTCCGTCGGAGCATGAGCGCATATAAGGCTTATGTTGGCGAATTTGGCCTATGCGGATTGTTACAATGCGTTCGCTTATTTCTTGAAAACATAAGACTTCTTGCCTAAGTCTGGCACCTATAACGAATCTGCATCCAAATAGTCGCTGTTTCTGCTCACTATAACACGGTCCATAGTAGATGTCACAGTTTTATACCCTATCCCATAGGGGGGTATTTTAGTTTTGATACTTAGTTTGTAACATAGAGAAATAATTTTGCTACATATACCTAAAAGTATATGGATCGACTCAGAATCGCTAGCTGAGTCGAATTAGCCATGTCTGTCTGTCCGTCCGTCCGTCTGTCTGTTCGTCAGCGGTTTTTGGACCTTAAATTTTGAGCTAGGATAATGGAATTTGGTATATAGGATCCTCGTCCGTGCCACCAGAACAAGTGTAAAAATTTTTGAAATCCGCCCACTGCCACGCCCCCTTTTTAGGAAAACTTATTTTTTGGCCAAACCGTAAGGAATTTCAAAAAAGTTTCTGAGCAGCATATTTAGACAATCCTAATATCTATATTTCGTTCATACAAAATTTTTTGGCACGCCCACTTTTTGGGGTCGTTTTTAGTAAATAAACGCTTTTTGTCCAAATTTTAAAACTTTCGAAAAAAATTTTGATGCAAATACTTCCGCAATGGTAATATAAACATTTTGTCCATAGAAATTTTTCACCTACGCCCACATTTTGGGGGCGTTTTCTTACAAAAACCATTTGTATACCCCATCCCAAGGCATTAGCAATAGAAATACGTTTGTTTTTTGTCGAACCACACAAGATTTTGAGAAACTGTCTGAGCAATATATTGTGACAATGTCATTTTCTGTATTTCATCGCCATAAGGCCTATATTTTGAGGATATTAATTTAAAGGATGGGAAGGGATAGGGTATTAAACGATCCGCACTGCGGATTGTAGCCTTCTCATATGTTTTTATCCTCTTTTTGCACGGTCCATCCCATCGTATATCCTGGATGGCAGTAATGTCTGCTTTGTAGCAGTTTAGGGCTTCCACTAGTTGTTCGCCTGCACTTCTCCTGTTTAATGTTCTCACATTCCAGGTGCATATACGAACGTCGTTGTCCTTTTATCGTTTAGCATGTTCTTCAACAGTAATATCAGTCACTTTTGGCAGCATTGTTAAACTCAAGTTTAGATATTGCTATCCTCAACTTCACTTAGGTCGGGTAGTGGGTAGTTTTCGCTGCCATGGCCAATATTGAATGGTTCGGTCTGCTAGACAGAGCGGAATATTTTTCGTCATCGCCGTTTAAAACTCTGCAGAAGTGGTTCCCTCATATTCTCTTTGTCGACTGTGTCCACCTACGATATTTAATGGTCCTTCTCGACAGGCTTTGACGTTTTACACTTATGAACATCATTGCTGGAGTGGCACCTCTCTATATCCTCGATCGCGCGCTTTTGTTGCAATTTTTTCAGCTCTCGTCTTCATCATGTGCAGCTCAGCCTTGTGGAGGTGGACCTCGTTCTTGGATGCGAGCATCTGTCGGCGTTCTTTATCAAATCAAGAGTTTCATGCTGGTAGGCTTGATAACCCAAGAATACTAGCATACTTCGACATGGAGAGATTAAGAGATACGCGATCTTCGAAGGACTTTTTTTCCCAGTATTTCTGATTTTTTGTGGCGATTTGGATATCCGCGTTCTTACCTTGGCTGAAATAAGGTGTTAGCATCTCGGAATGTTTAGAGATCTCAAATACTGGATGCATGCCCCTTGTCTGTCAAAATGTGATCAATTTGATTGAACTTTCGATGATCTGGAGACCCTTATGGATATCGTAGTGGGGAAACCGTGTGCTGGGTATAGTGGCATTTCGTTCCACAGCGAAGTCATTTAGCTTAAGACCATTGCCAGGCATGTTGTAGTGTAGGTCGTGTTTTTCAACAATACTGCTAAAGATATCTCCATTTCATACCTTTGCGTTAAAATCGTTCAGCTCGATTTTAACATCGGAAGCAGTCTTACACTTTACCATTTTTTTCCTCCCTCGGAGCGTTAGCTCATTTAAGATTTATGCTGGCGAATTTGGCCTTCATGCGGATTGTTATAATGCGTTCGCTTATGTCTTGAAAACATAAGACTTCTTGCCTAAGTTTGGCACTTTTAACAAATCCACATCCGAATAGTCGCTGTTTCTACTCACTGTAACACGTTCACACTTTGTCATCCTCTATTTGCCTGGCCCATCCCATCAAATTTCCTGGATGGCAGTAATGTCTGCTTGTAAGCAGTTAAGTGCTCCTGCTAGTTGTTCTGCTGCACCTCTCCTCTTTAATGTTCTCACATTCTAGGTACAGATACGAACGTCGTGATCCGTTTTTTGTTTAGCATTGTAGTGAACAATAAAATCAGTCCATTCTGAAGCTCTTGGTTGCTTTTAAATATCTGTGGAAGTTTCTTAGAGTTATAACTCCATCTAAGATTTCCCTCTCTAATAAAACGTCGTATGTCCCCATCCAATTATTAAACGAAATGCATGTCCACTCAAAGCTGCTAGTTTTTATCAAATCGATTGCAATTCACATCTTTTTTTTCTACCACAATACTCAGAAAATAAAATTTATACCGACATTCCCATTCACCTTCACCTCTTAGTTGGCGGAAAAGCCTTAAGATACAGCATCTTTATCGCATCAGGAAAACAAGGATGCGTAGAAAATTCATATCCACCTTTTTGTCCTTCGAATGTACATCCATTAGCGTCGCGCCCACATACACTCTATCACTCGACCCACTCATTATGGATTCTTAACTTCACTATGATGTACTTACTTTCATTAATTAACGCCCATAAAGGACTCTCAGTGATTCCCCTATTTTCCCTTAGCCCATGTGCACAACTTAGAACGCGTAGAACATCTTTTGCATCTGGCTAAGGATCTCCGCTAGCAAGAGTTTCACGGCAAGGCGGGAGTAAAGAGATTTGGACCAGCCATATGCAAAGGTTTGAAACCTATTCGTAGAATGGACGGCTCGGGGCACAGCAATAGGCTTTTGTATAGCGAGAGGTGCATATCTTCAGCTACAACGACTTTGAAGTTTGCGTAGAATTTGCTTTTCGCATTACTACGGTGCCGGGTGTAAATTTTAATTAATTTTTATCCACTGGAATGCTGTGCATCTATATGAATGTCGGGGGCTGTACAAGGGTGTACGAGAAGAATTCGCACACATGCACACAAAGAGCGTTGCAAAGTGCAAAGGTGACACGAACTACTTAATTACATACCATCAATGCGTGAATGGGAAATTTTATTAAATTAAAATATCCCAGCTACTTAAAAAGTTGGAGCTGTTATTTATTTTTAATTTTATTATCTCCGTTAAATTGTTACCTTTGCCGGGGAGATTAATGGGTGCTCCTGCGAGAAGAGTCGTCCGTAAAGTGGCGTCATTTGAATGCTTTATGGGGGTGAAGTATCGCTGACATTAATTAAGTTCATAAACACGGGTTTTATTGCCTTAGTATTCAAATTTTGTGATGTTTCGAATGGAAATGTAATTGCTATGGAAGAGTGCTTAAGGTGATATGATTGGAGGTGGAATGTTTATGTATAGACGTGCTACTTGCCATATTTATCGAGGAGGGTGCTGCTCATTAGAATGAGTAGGTGTTATGTGGTGGTTATATTGTTGCCACATAAATTCACTTATCGCTTTAAATAAAGCCATTTGGGGGATTAAAAATTTTATCAAGATTTACAGGGTGTTTGGCATTTGAGTACAAATATTTCAGGGGGTGATTAGTGTGAAAG
The DNA here is from genome assembly GCA_932526625.1 of Rhingia campestris. NCBI lineage: Eukaryota > Metazoa > Arthropoda > Insecta > Diptera > Syrphidae > Rhingia > Rhingia campestris. Next base: position 193,259,490 of record OW052182.1, read on the forward strand.
GAAATTGTAACGCACTTGGAACTGCAAGACGTGTTCTGGTTTTTTAGTGAGTACAGGATTAAAAAATCACTAAAAAATTAGGTACATATATAGGAAGTTTTTTTTAAATTGTGGAAGTAGGGGATCTCATCGTTTGAATGGGTATGCATTAGTGAATTTGATCTCCTGTTTCTCTGTTGTCCTAACCTCTTAAAAACCAAGAATGCTGTGCTTCACACTCCCCAATCAAGCATATTCTCTAGCTTAGCATAGATCTTTCGTAAATTTGTGTTTTTAATGTGGAGACCAGGAGAGTCCTGGTCCGTGTGTGGTTGGCGGATCTACCTGCATATCTGCAGAGGATTATTCCGGCAGCGGAATAATTCCCAAATGGAATCAGTCCCAGTATGGATGGAAAAATAAAACGACCGTCAGCAATGAAAGAAAGTCAGGCCCATTGAACATAGATGGTGGCAGAAGGGCTGACAGCCCAACGGAAGCGCTCAATCTCGTAGTGGATACCGATGGCCCCATGTCCTTGGGGTATCTAATAAATTGAAGCTGACCTTCCAGTTTAAGGACTGTGCTTTGGGTGAACTACCCACTCACAGAAAAAATTGTTATTACGAAGAAACCAAAAGCCTCGAAATGGACTGATTTTATTGTTGACGACCATACAAAAATACAAATTTTTGGCGCAACAGGCTCGTTAGTACCCAGGGCCTAGCTTTCTCATAACCATTCATGTGTGCGTGTGTACTTCTTGCACGATGGCGGGACCTCCTGTTTTATGCCGACTCCGAACGGCTAAGTTGAGATAAGCTATTCTTGACAATTGATACTACTCGGATGATTTGTCAGATCATCACGAGAGGAGGGCCAGTGAAAAATCATTAGGTGTTGCTACGGCTGGGAAACGAACCCAGACCTCCTGCGCGGCAGTTCATCGCACTAACGACCATGCTTAACGAAAAACAAAACAACGACGTTCGTATCACTGCACTTGGAATGTGAGAACATTAAATAGAAGAGGCGCAGCCAAAAAACTAGAGAAAGCCCTGCGCTAAAATAAAGCAGATATTACTTTCATCCAGGAAATACGACGAGCCCATCCCATTGCATTTCCTGAAAAAGATGATGAAAAACGGTGACATCTTCTACGGACCGTTTTATAGTCTGCAGAAACAACGACTATTCAGATATGGATTTGTTATGAATGCCAGACTTAGGCAGGAAGGCTTATGTTTTCAAGACATTGGCAAACGCATTGTAAAAATCCGCATCAAAGCCAAATTCGCCAACATAAGCTTTGTATGCACTCACTCTCTGACGGAGGAAAAATATGGTAAAGCGAAAGACTGCTTCCGAAGTACGATGGTAAAATCATGCTGGAAGAATTTAACGTAAAGATACGAAAAGAGGATACAGCTAGCTAGCCTTTACGACAATACGTCTGGCAACGGACTTAGGCTGATTGACTTTGCTACGAACCGATATGCCTCTATAGCCAGCACACGGTTTCCTCACCTCGATATCCATGAGGAGACATGGCGGTCTCCAGATCAGAATTGTCAATGGTCCACTATCCACAATACGATGTGAATATCGTCTTAGGGGACATCAATGCGAAATTCGGTACTAAAAACATCTTCGGTGGGTTAAGTGGACAGCCTCCCAGCCTCCACTAAATGAAAACACGAAGGATTACCACGACTTCGAATCCACAAAGCAACCTGGTGATCTCCAGATGTTCCTCCTGTCAACTAAATCGACCATGTGCTCATAGATGCGAGGCACGTATCTAACATCCTGGAAGTACACACATTCAGAGGAGCAAACGTCGTTCAGAGCTCAGAGTCCAAAGAGAAGGAGCTGCAAATGTGCAAAAAAAAGAGACTTCACGTTGGACGCCCTAATGAGTCAGATATTGCCAGAGTCTACAAACAAAAATTGAATGAGAGACTCCCCGCTGTGCCCTCAACCTACACCAATATCAACACCCAGAGAATACAGTATCGCAATATCATAAAAGAAGTAGCCGAAACCACCATTGGCTACCAGCCACCCCCGAAAAGATGTCCGTGGTATGATGATATATGCAAGTACCAAAAGGACAGAAGAGGCACATATAAAGCCGCTTCAAAACAAAATACGCGACATGAGAATATTACCGAACCAGGGAAGAGAAGAAAATCCTGCGTAAGAAATAAGAGAACACGCAGGCTCCCCCGGATCAGGGAATTCGAAGAATCCCGAGACAAGTGGAACATCCGTCAATTCTACAAGAAAGCCAAACAACTATCTTCAAAGTAGGAACGCAGGCTCTACGAAATAACAACAACAACCTAGTCACTGACGCACAGGGAACTGTAGATGTACTCAGGCAGCTTAATGGACATGCTTAATGGAGGGCAAGAAACCATGTCACCACTAGTCAACGGGGAAATAACGCTCCCTCCAAGTATTGAAGGAGTTAGAACAGCCATAAAACTGAAGAATAACAAGGCACCCAGTGCTGATAGATTGCCAGCAGAACTCTTCAAATACGGATGTGTGTCTTTAGAAGTGTGCATGCAGCAAATCATCAGACAAGTTTGGATGTATGATAGGATGCCCGATGACTGAAATATCAGCTCCATATCTCGAAAAAAGGCGATTCCGTTTCTTGCTCCAACTAAAGGGGCATATCCCTGCTAAATGTACGCAGACGACATGGACATCATGGGTCGCTCCCATCGTGCCGTTGTAGGAGCATTAACTATCATTGAGGAAGAGGCGAAACGCGCTGATCTTGTAATTAACGAAGGCAAGACAAAGTATATGCTATCAACAAACGAAGCATTGCCGACACAATACCTTCGATAATGAGTTGAAAGCAACAATTTTGAGGTAGTTACAGAGTTCATCTGAGTCAACATTAACCTTACGAATGACACTTTAGTGGAGATACGATGATTCCTATTCCTAGGAAACCGAAGCTATTTTTCGGTTTAGCTAAACAAAAACTTTTAACCCTTAAGTTGAAATGTTTGCTCTACCGGACCCTAGTCCTACCAGTGAGAAGCTCTAAACGGTTTCTTTAGGAATTTTCTAAGATAGTGACGTAGATGCTACTGTTGGTGCTATAACTAACACCATAACCTTGGGTATGGAATCCTTTATCCCTCTCAGGTAACTTGAGCTGTAAAGATGCTGTTAGGGTAAAAGAGTTATGTTTTTGGTTTAACAACCCTACTGAGAAAAACCGTTTAAAATTTAAAAGATCCAGAAACGACTGCAATACCCACATTAAAAATTCTGCAATACCCACAAAAAATTCTACCTTATCCTAAACGTAGTAAAAACTTGTGGCCGTTTGTAAAAAAAACATTAAGAATTCGAGCTCATCTCTCACCCCAACGCTCATTTGCAATTTCATTCGAGCTGTCAGCTCACTAGATAAAGCCATGCTCATTTTGAAGCCAGTTTCCCGATGCCAGAACACTTTCCACTTTCGTACTCATACAGTCACTATACTCTTCAACGCTGGCAAAACCACTGCGTAAGCTTTTCATTTGTCCTATTCATCAGGACTCTTTCCGAGTCGATGGAAAGCTGCACTCGTCAGCCCGTACCTAAAAAAAAAGGTGAATCTTCATCTTTCCCCAACTACTGACGAATTGCACTTACCTCCCTTTTTTCTAAGGTCATGGAAACGCTGATAAACCTCCAGCTTATGAAATATCTTGAATCACGAAAACGTTTCAATGACCGACAATACGGTTTTCGTAGCAACAGGTCCACTGGTGATTTGATGAAGTGGAACCATCAATCCACCTTGGTGGCGAAAATAAGATCATTGCACTTGATATTTGCACTTAGCAAAATTCTCTCTAAGGAACGCTTTTTTTCTGATGGAGGGTGGACAGAATCTTTCGCGGAGACCCTGGAACTTCTACTAAACAAACACTTTCCAGGATGCACTGATACTAACACGAAACCCGAGAGACCTCGGCAAGTACACACTGCACCACACAGCAATATCACTTCAATAGTTTCCGAGAAAAAGATTTCCTAAGCTATTAACAGATTCTCACTTTTTAAGTCTCCGGGACCTGACGGCATACTGCCAGTTCTGCTACAGAAGGCCATGGCTGGCGTCAATTTTTAGAAGCTGCTTAATACTAAACCACGTACCCTATTAGTGGAGACTCGCTCGATTGTTGTTTATACCGAAGGTAGGCAAACGCGGCGACGAGACCGCGAAGCACTTCAGGCCTATCAGTCTAACCTCCTTTGTGCTAAAACCCTAGAGCGTGTTCTGGATATCTACATTCTTGAAGAATTTTTGCTATCCAAATCACATCACGCCTACCTCAAGGGCAGATCTACGGATATGGCTCTCCACGAGGTAGTGAGGATAGTCGAAAATCCCACCACTGTAAAGCAACAGTCATCTCTCCTCTTCTCTTGCAAATGGCTATGAATAAAATTCTATTCCAATTAGACGAGGAACAAAGTTGTCTTTTTTGTGGATTCCCCTACGTGATAAATGAAATCATGAGGGCTGCAAGTTGTGGCCTCGGTGTAAACCCGTGCAAAACAAAATTGGTGCTATTCACCACCAAAACCAAAATACCCTATTTAACCCTCAACCGTCTAAATGACCAACCGCACTCACACTATCATGCTCGACCCAAAACCATCGCAAATTTCCGGCACTAGCAAGAGCAAGATTGCGTGCATAAGACTAACAGTTCTCCGACAGCATTAGCGATATCTCTGGTAAAAAGATACAAGATCTTATCAGTTTTTTCTGGATCTAGAGACCGCCTGTATCTCGTCCACAACAATCATAATAAATGTCACACGAGTCGTGGTAACGACATAAGTAGCACATAAGTGCTACTTTGGTTAATGCTGAAACGCCACTGCTACGTACCTATCTACCTATCGAAACGTTCAATTTAAGTGGTTTGAGACTCAGCAAAGACATATTCGTTTTCTTCAACTTCGGACGAGGAACGAAACGATAAAATATTTTAAGTTCATTGAATTTCGACCACAACAACATAATTAAATGGGACAAGTCCAATAGATACCAACTACAGAGGCATAAGTCTCCTCAACATCGCCTAAAAGATCCTATCTGCCGTAATATGTGAACGCCTGAAACCGTTTACCAACAACCCGATCGGCCCTTATCAGTGTGGTTTTAGGCCAGGAAAGTCCACAAATGATCAAATTTTCACACTTCGGCAGATCATGGAAAAAACCCAAGAAGTTCAAATCGATACCCACCACCTATTTATCGATTTCAAAGCCGCATATGATAGCATTTATAGAGACGAACTATACAGAGCCATGTTTCGTTTTGGTATACCGCCCAAACTCGTTCGTTTGTTAACATACAACATCGACGAATTGGACAGAACGTCACCATTGACAGATATAACTTTGAGGTAGTATGGGACTTTGTCTACCTCGGCTCCGCTCTACGGAGAGATATTGCTCTGACAACAACATCTCGTCAGAAATCAAACGAAGAATTACTCTTGCCAACCGCTGTTTCGTTTGGACTATGAAGGCAATATTGAGTAGTAAAGCCCTCACTTGAACTACGAAGGAGATCCTATATAAGAACCTGATTATCCCAGTCCTGCTCCACTGTGCTGAAGCATGGACCGTATCAAAAGCGGATGAAGAAATCCTTGGTCGATTCGAGCGAAAAATTCTTCGAAAAATCGTCGGTCCCGTTTGCGTTGACTAGCTATGGAGACGAAGATTAAACCACGAACTATACGAGCTGTACAGCGACATACCCCAAGTCAAAAAACTCCGCGTTGGACGTTTAAGATGGCTAGGACATAAAGAACGAATGGACACCAATACTCCAGCTCGCAGAGTCTTCGATTCCCAGCCAGACGTCGGACGCAGTAGAGGAAGACCTCGCCTTAAGTGGCACGTACAAGTAGAAATCGACCTCAACCAACTTGGAGTGCGCAACTGGAGGCAGTTAGCTAAGGGACGGGCTAATGGGAGATGCATGTGGGTTGAGGCCCAGGTTCATCCCGGACTGTAGCGCCACTTAAAAAAAGTAAGTAAATCCAATAGAGTGGAATTTAATGCTTCCAAAACGCAATGAAGTCTTCTATCATCCAAGAACGACCATATGTTTGAATCCGCTAAAAATGCAGCGAAATGTCTAGGTTTCCTTAACCGCTACAAGAAATATTTTACCCCTTCTGATCTTGCCTCAATATAGTATAAAGCGCTCTTAATCCTAAAACTTGAGTTCAACGCCCACATATGGTCAAGTGTAGCCAAAACATCATTCCACCTAAAGCTTGTGATAAAATTGTTAGGAGATCCAACCATAGCGAACTCCATAGTTTCTCTCGAACATCGTAGGAATGTCTCCTGCTTTACACTCTTTTACCGCTATTACCACAACAAATGCTCTAACGACATAGCCAGATGCATTTCTCCCCTTCAATTCAACTGTTATATTCGCCATGCCATGATTGCTAATCAGTTCACCCTCAAGCCTATCTTCGGACGTACTATGTATAGAGATTCATTCCTCAACCGAACAACACGAATGTGGAATGGTTTGCCAAACTCAGTTTTTCCTCTCCTTTACGTGCCAATTATAAAAAAAATTACTGTGCCCGAGTTACGCACTTTTGGAAGGACAATAATTCTTCGTCGAATGTTTGGGCCTGTATGTAAGGATACGAATGGAAGAGGAGGTTTTGGGGTCAAGCAATCGCGGATATCAGAGCGCTTGGACTGAATAACTGACACTGACAGGATCGAAGAGGATGGAAGGCTACAAATACAGTATTACCGCCAATTTTTTTTTATTATTACTTTTTCCTGGTCGAATTCAAAACACCCTAACTATGGCGATGACGAAATACCTCCCACTACATGTATCTGTGATCACTTCCGAAATTCGTCCTCTGTTGAATATTGCTTGGATAATTGCTTCGCTTAACCTTTTCCCTTAATGGTGTCGCAAAAAAGTCAACGTCTACCCCAGTAAGGCGTAACCCCGGGAGAATTATTTTAAAATCCTTGCCTTTGAAGAAAAAAAAATCTCGTATTCCATCCCAGAGGAAGAATTAACATAAAACGACAACCATTGGGAATGCATTTAGCTTTTCGTCCTCGATAGCCTCTCGGTTGTACTCGATTAATCGGATAACTATTCGAAACATCGATAAATTGCAGATGTGCAGCGTCGTCTCTCTTTGACTTTTATGGCGTTCAAAGTGCGATACTTAGACTTGCATAGTCGTTAAATCCAGGCAACGCGGAGGGGCAGATACCACTTATTCGTGCATCGATATATTTGAATTTCACAATTCTCCGAATTTTTATTGTGGCGTGACCTGGAGAATGGGCTGGAAAATGGGCGGAACTGGCAGCACCAGCAAAACCAACGGCCATAAGAACAAAATTTCCTATGCGCTGTGTCCTTTTTTTTATGGCTGCTCTGCCAACGTCATCTTGTTTTGGGTTTATATTGCGCTACACTTCGAGAGAGGTTCGTGAGTTGCTGAGATGAAATGTGCAATACACAACAGTGAGCCCCTTAGGGATATTAGGATTCTCCCGTTTTTCTGCTGTTATTGTTGTTGTTGTCTGTATGCGAATGGAGCTTTCTTTCCATACCACTGCCCGATTTATTAGAAAGACTAGAGGGGTATAGAAGCGTTGGAAAAAAGAGAATCTCCGTTTTAAACGTTATTGAAGGTGTGTGTGCTGGGTCGTATATGGTTTTGAACAGCTATACCACCACAGACATAGTGCGGCTAGGTCCTTTGATGGTCGACTATAGTGCAGCATGCATTTGGAAAAAAAATTTCGATCATAAAACAGTCATCGATGGCTGTAAGTGCGGTGGCAAAAAATAAAATGTGGCACAGAGCAGATAGTCGAGAGGCACGTTGAGATGAGTAAGCATTTTGCAGGTGAAAAGGGTGTAAGGGGTTTCCACCATCTAAACCATGAGTTGGAATAGTCGATTTTCGTTCTTTTTTTTTTTTTGGGGATAGCATTCGAAAAACTCATGTGTGTGCAGGGTTGTTGAAACTCAAGTGGGAAATTATCTTAACATGTATCGATGGATGATTCGACATGCAACGAAAGTTTGATCAGTTGGATGGGTTTGCAAGATATGAACATTTTGAAGGGCTTTACCATAGGGGAATGTGAAAAATGCGCGTCGATGAGAAAGATATTAAAAAGGAAAAAGTTTCTTGTGTGTGTTTGCGTTTTGAGAGAGTTTTGGGTTCAAAAACCCGTCAATTTTGAAATTCACTCAACTGGTGAGAATAGTAAATGATGTGACGAGGTGGAAAAATGCAAGTCTATTGAAATAATTAGGCATCTTTCGGTTTCCAATTAAATGTACAAACGAAAATAAATCATTTTATTTACTTTTCTAGATGTCATAGATGGCTTTATACTACTTACTTACTTTAGTCCTATTTTCACATAATTATATGCGACGAATCCTACGGTTACAGGTAATGTGTTTTCGTTCTTCACAAGTCATCCCTAATTATCATGATTTCTCCTAAAATGTCCTGCACCAGTTTATCATCATGGTTTGGTGGACTCTTTCGCTTAGGGTGGTAAGAAAAACATCGTCAAGCCTTCCATAGAGTATCATTGTCTTGAGATTTCAGTTTGATTTTCCTCAGATATCAGTATCACGTGTTGATTTGCATGATTCATATGCCAGGTACCGAAGTAGAAAGTGTACTAAAAGTACTAAACCTCAGCCCTACAGAAATACTTCGATCATTTCCCCCGCGGGACTGTCCGTTTGGTATTATTTCGTGGGGTGGTGAAGTCGTTACAATGTTACATACTGCCATCTGACATCCAGTTCTCCTTCGGTCGCGACACATGGTCCAGAAGTAGCGACAGATACTTACTTACTTACTTACTTAATTAAGTGGCTATACAGTCCGGGATGAACTTGGAGCTCAACCAATATGCCTCTCCAATTACCCCGATTCTTAGCTAACTGCCTCCAGTTGCGCACTCCAAGTTGGTTGAGGTCGGTTTCTACTTGTGCGCGCCACTTAAGGCGAGGTCTTCCTCTACTGCGTCCGACGTCTGGCTGGGAATCGAAGACTCTGCGAGCCGGAGTATTGGTGTCCATTCGTTCTACATGCCATAGCCATCTTAAATGTCCAATGCGGAGTTTTTTGACTAGGGGTATGTCGATGTACAGCTCGTATAGTTCTTCTTCGTTCCCATATAGCCCGTCAACGCAAACGGGACCGAAGATTTTCCGAAGACTTTTTCTCTCGAATCGATCAAGGATTACTTCATCCGCTTTTGATACGGTCCATGCTTCAGCGCCGTAGAGCAGGACTGGGATGATCAGGGTCTTATATAGGATCTCCTTAGTAGTTCGAGTGAGGGCTTTACTACGAAATTGCCTTCTTAGCCCGAAGAAACAGCGATTGGCAAGAGTAATTCTTCGTTTGATTTCTGACGAGATGCTGTTGTCAGAGTTAATAGCGGAGCCGAGGTAGACAAGGTCCCGTACTACCTCAAAGTTATATCTGTCAATGGTGACGTCCTGTTCAATTCGTCGATGTTGTGTGTCCTTTCGTTTTGACAGCATATACTTAGTCTTACCCTCATTTACTGCTAAACCCATTTTTGCCGCTTCCTTCTCTAAACTAGCAAACGTGGCTATGATATCACGTTGAGTCCTACCAATGATGTCAATATCATCGGCGTATGCTAGTAGTTGCACCGATTTTTGGAAAATTGTGCCTCTGGTGTTGGCTCGGGAGTTTTGCACAATCCTCTCAAGAATCAAATTGAAAAAGTCACATGACAGAGCATCGCCTTGCCTGAATCCTTTTTTGGTATTGAATGTGTCGGTGAGGTCGTTTCCGACCCTGATGGAGCAGCGAGAATTCTCCATCGTCATCCTACACAAACGGACGAGTTTGGGCGGTATACCAAAACTAGACATGTCGTATGCGGCTTTGAAATCGATAAATAGGTGGTGGGTATCGATTTGGACTTCTTAAGTTTTTTCCAGGATCTGCCGAAGTGTGAACATTTTATCAGTTGTGGACTTTCCTGGCCTAAAACCACACTGATAAGGGCCGATCAGGTTGTTGGTAAACGGTTTCAGGAGCTCACATATTACTGCAGATAGGATCTTGTGGGCGATGTTGAGCAGACTTATGCCTCTGTAGTTGGCGCAGTTCAGAGGGTCTCCTTTTTTGTGGATCGGGCCAACGATGCTGAGGTTCCATTCTTCAGGCATGCTTTCATCCGACGAGATTTGGCTTATGAGTTGGTGGATGTTACTTACTAAGTCATCTCCGCTTTATAAAGCTCAGCGGGAAGTAGGTCGGGTGGCTGGCAGTTTTCGCTGCCGTTGCCAATATTAAATGCTTCGTTCTGCCTGACAGCGGAATGTTGTTCTCATCGCCGTTTAACAGTCTGCAGAAGTGGTTCTTCCTTATCCTCAGCATCGACTGTGTCCCAACTACGATATATCCTTGTTCATCTCGACAGGATTCTGATCGAGTCTCGTATCCTTGATTTTGCGTTTTACACTTTGGTAAAACTTGCGAACATCGTCCCTGGAGTGGCACCTTTTGCTCTTTTTTCTTCTTTCTGAAAAGCCGATGTTCTTCCCTTCTTCTTTGCCTATAGAGCTCAATGGCAGCTCTCGTCTTCACCTACAGCTTAGCCTTGTAGGAGAAACCTAGCACATCAGTTGCGGCTGATCTAATGGCTTGTTGGCATCTTTGCCATTGTTCTTCGATATTAGATGCTGGTGGTGTGGTATGAATCGAGAGGTAAGGGGATACGCGTTGCGCGAAGGTCTTGGCGGTCTCTGGCGATTGCAGTCTTTCGACATTAATTTTTTTCACATTATTTCTGGTTTGTTTTGGAGTGGTGGATATCCGCATCCATACCTTGACTGCAATAAGGTAGTAGGACCACTACCTAGTTGTTCGCCTTCACCTCTCCTATTTAGTGTTCTCACTTCCAGGTGCAGATATGAGAGTAGGAGTTGATAGTGAGAACGCTTGTGTTCTCATGTAATCGCATCACTATCCTGACACACCGGCAGATTGCACAAAATAATTCTCCGTGAAGTGTTCGCAATAAAACTGCGTGCTCTATGTCTTCGTATTTATCTGGAGACAAGGACAGAATTTTCGTGTCCAAATCGGTGAAGGTGCCTACTTGACATAACCACCGTGACCAGACAGAAACTGCGTCTCTATGCTCTCGTATTATCCACTCTTATGATGTCGGTATTAGTTTTTGTGTCCATCGGCCTTTCGTTGTATTGTCTCAACGAGCTTGCCATCTAGCTTCTGACACTGTCATCTCATCCAGTTTGATTCTCTTGATGTCATTGGCATCGCTTTGGCTCAGAATTTTTCTTTTGGATATTTTGCACATCTCGTCTGCCAAGATGTCAATAGGGAACATGCCTGCTATGACAAAGACGGCCTATTCTCAGATGCGTCGGAAGCCGCTGGTTGTCCGTAGCGCTCGGAATCTGTATGTTGACGATAGCCTCATTTTGGTCTATTTCGTCATTACTGCTTGCGCCTAGAATGTTGTGGCATATAAAAGAACTGAAGTGATGCGACTCTGGGAAGTACAATCTGTCTGGTGTATCCAGCTCCACCGGTATTAGGCAATATGTGGAGTGAGCTCCCTGTATTCTCGATGCTATTTGGGATAAATAATCTACATGCTCTTTGAAGTGCAGTTCAACGTCCCAAGGTACTTAACTGCTTATTTTGTCTTTATGATTTGGTTACCAACTTGGAAAGTGGCAATTTTTCTTGGAAAGTGGCAAATTGAACAATTTTTCTACTTATTATCTTCTGTTTTATGGTCAGCTAGTTCTAGTTCTGCGGGCACTAGCCAATCTTTTAGCCGAACAATTGCTTCGTTTGTAGCTGATTCTTCTGCACCGATCTGTTTGCCTACTACCACGATGGCAATATCACCGGCAAATCCAATGATCGTTATGTTATGTAAGATTAATCGTAGAACTCCATTCTACATTATGTTCCACAAAAGCGGTCCTAAGACTAATCCCTATGGGACACCGACGTCACTGCACGTTTTAATATTTTAAACCTTTGAAAAACGAAGGAATAAGCTCACATTTTACTTTGGTCAGGAGAGGAGCCCACTAGATTGATGTTGCATTCAAAAACTCATCCAAATAAATTTCAAATGACCAAAGTAAATAAAAGTTCTTTATATATGCTAATCAATTATTTGATTTAGAAGTTAATCAATATTTACGTACCGACATAGGAGATGGCGCATCCTAAATATCTCGGAAAATGTTGGACTTTTGTTACATCTTTTGCAAACAAAAAATTCGAGATCTGTTTTATGACTTAAACTAAACTGTCCTATCAGCAACGAGTTCTTACTGTGGCTTAATACCACTTCAAGTAGTATCGGTCATAGGAAGCAGTTTTGTTGGACTCCATTTTGGATATTAAATGCCTTTGAAGAAATGAAGAACGTACTTTATGCAGTGTGGAAGGAAGCATATTACCTCCCAATGACACTCATTGACAATCTTTTTGTCTTACATACACTCTTCATGAAGGCGTTCCAAAATAAATGAATCCTTTAATAAACTAATTGCAACACACCTTTACCACCCAAACGAACTACTTTAACACACATCTAGATGTTCAACAATGCACACATAGTTTCTATTTACCGAACGCATTCCTCCCTTAGTCTTTATCAAGCACTGGTTTAGGGGAAAATACAAAGACCTCTACAACGTCGTCTTTATCCGCCCCTAGTAACCTAACCTATTCATTTATTTAGCGAATGCATACCTTTAGCTATGCAACGTGCTGCAGTGAACCTCTTCGCAAGCCCGCCAAGATGAATGTGTAAACTTTCGCCAAGGGAATAAATTTCGCAACGTGGCACCTTTTACTTTTTGAGTTATAGGAAAAGGAACCATTAAAAATCCTTGCATATCCCATTATCTCAATATGTGTTTCCTGTCAGCATAAATGATGCATTGAAACGCGAAAGGGGTTCAATGGGCGATGGGTTCGTTGTGTGTATATGGATAGCAATGTTGTACACTCATGAGTATATGTATGTGTGTATCAGTGCACGTACAGTAACAAATCAGTTGAAACTATTTTTCATTTCAATAGGTGCTTAACGGTCTAGGGAGGGTGTAATCCTTTTTCGTATGCAAATTGAAACTATTTAACTATCGTACTTAAAAATAACGTGCGAGATAGTTTTATGAAATATCTGCATGTCGCCAAGGAAATGGCGAATGGTAGAGGATGACACAATCCTAAATTATTTCTTGAGATTGTGATAATAAATGGTTCTAGGCGGAATTGCCTACTGGGGAGACCTATAAGAAGGAATTGGACAAATGGAAGGTTACTTAAGTGAATGGTAGGTAGGTTTGAAGGGGGTATGAGTTAAACCCCTTGGTGAAGTATTTTTACAGTTCAAATAAGCTTTTGCACCAATATTGTGGTTCTTCATCAATTCTTGAAACAAAAAATTAAATATCTGGCATTAAGGGTCTATACAGGGCTTCACACCTAGGATTCTCTTTCATTTATGATTGCGCAAGTATTACTTTTTCTATAAAGAAGGGACCTTCTGTTTGGTTTAACGCCAAATCCGAACGGCATGTTGGATGTTTGTCAGAATTTCGGAAGATGTGTAGCATTGAACAAAACAATTAGTAGTCCAACGCACTTGCCACTATACCATCATACCACTGCATCCACAAACGCTTTAAACATCTCATCCAAATACTCGAGGATAAGTCGAATAAACAAACATTTTGGCGCAACAAGCATGTAAGAGTCATGGTCCACACTCCGTGTGGAGTTGGTAGTTTCAAATCGGATGCGTCCTCGGAAGAGGGATTGTGGAATTACTTTCAGATATGCGGGATAGGTGGGAAAGAAAATACCAGGCCTGAGAGTGAATGCCTTAGTGAGAGGACACTCCTCCCCCCTCTCTCGTTTGCTGCCACCAACGACTTTCCACAGGGGTTTAATACCCCATATCCAGTCGAGGTACTAGGCACCCACCAGTCACCAGCGTGGAGAGTAGGAGTTGATAGTGAGAGGCTAGAGTGAGAACGCTTGTGTCCTCATATATTCGCATCACTATCCTTAAGCACCAGCTGAAAAAGAACTAAGAGGGAAAAATCGTCTTTCAAAAAAACCACACCAGACGGCAGCGGAAGAATTCCCAAAATGGAATCACCGCTTACAACAACCTATTTGAGCTGCTCCGACATATTCGGATAGCAGGTCATATAGGAATTTCAAGGTCAGGCACTTAAATAGAGAGGGTGGCGGAAGAGCCGGAGTTCAAAGTATTATATGGGTATTTAATAAATGAGAGCGGGCCCCCTACACACAAGATGGTATAGCGAAAGACTGCTTTTACGAGCTCCTTAACAAAAATGATGATCGACTACCGAAGTACAATGCTAAAATCGTGCTTGGAGGTTTTAACGCAAAGATCTGAAGAAAAGACATCTTTAGCAGTATTCTGGGAAATCACAACCTACACGACACCACTGCTGGCAACGGACGAAACTCTGCGGAACGAAATGCCACTATAGGCAGCACACGGGTTCCTCACCCCGATATCCATAAGGCGGTCTCCAGATCATCGAACGGTCAATCAAATCGATCACATTGCGATAGACAAGAGGTACACTTTCAGTATTTTGGATGTCCGAACCTTTCAAGGTAACCAAGGTAAGACGGCCGATACCCAACATGCCACAACAAAGAAGAAATAGTGAGAAAAAATCGGAGGAGACAACTAAGTCCTTCGCAAAACGCGTATCACTTTACCTCTGGATTAACACCATACCACCAGCATCTAATGTTGAAGAATAATGGCAATGATGTCAATATCGATTAGATCAGCCGCAACTGATGTGCTCCTTTCTCGGCGCTACCAGCAAGAAAACCCTGGTTGGATGAGGAATAGCGACAGATGCTCACAGCCAAGAACGAGGACTACAAGGCTAAGATGCAAGTGAAGAGAACTGCCATTGAGCTATGTAGGTACCGATGAAGGGAAGAATACTGCTCATCAGAAAGAAGAAAAAAGAGCAAGAAAAACGAAGGATCGAGGATATAGAGAAGTTCCATTCCATGAACGATGTTTCCAAGTTTTACTTAAGTTTAAAACGTCAAGGCCAAGGATACAAGGCTCGAACTGAATCCTGTCGAGATGAACAAGGAAATATCGTAGTTCAGTCACAGTTGATGCTGAGGATATGTAAGAACCTCTGTAGACTGTTAAACGGCGATGACGAACAGCATTCCGCTGTCAGGCAGAACGAACCATTCAGCATTGGCGACGACAGCGGAAACTACCAACCACCCGACCTAAATGAAGTGCAGATAGCAATATCTAAACTCAAGCTTAATAAGGCCGCCGGAAATTACGGCTTTTCCGACGAGCCGGTGGAGATGACTTGGTAAGTAACATCCACCAACTCATAAGTCAAATCTGGTCGAATGAAAGCCTGAAAAATGGAATCTTAGCATCGTTAGCCCGATCCACAAAAAAGGAGACCCTCTGAACTGCGCCAAATACAGAGGCATAAGTCTGCTCAACATCGCCTACAAGATCCTATCTGCCGTAATATGTGAACGTCTGAAACCGTTTACCAAAAACTTGATCGGCCATTTTCAGTGTGGTTTTAGGCCAGGAAAGTCTACAACCGATCAAATTTTCACACTTCGGCAGATCCTGGAAAAAACTCAAGGAGTCCAAATCGATACCCACCACCTATTCATCGATTTCAAAGCCGCATATGACAGCATTTATAGAGACGAACTATACAGAGCCATGTCTAGTTTTGGTATACCGCCAAAACTCGTCCGTTTGTGTAGGACGACGATGGAGAATTCTCGCTGCACCATCAGGGTCGGAAAAGACCTCACCGACACATTCGATACCAAAAAAGGATTTACGCAAGGCGATGCACTGTCATGTGACTTTTTCAATTTGATTCTTGAGAGGATTGTGCAAAACTCCCGAGCCAACACCAGAGGCACAATTCTCCAAAAACCGGTGCAACTACTAGCATACGCCGACGATATTGACATCATTGGTAGAACTCAACGTGATGTCATAGCCACGTTTGCTAGTATAGTGAAGGAAGCGGCAAAAATGCGTTAAGCAGCAAATGAGGGTAAGACCAAGTAAACATATGCTGTAAACACAATAACGACGAATAAGAAAGAACGTCAACATTGACATATATAACTTTCAGGTAGTACGGGAGTTGGTCTACCTTGGCTCGACTATCGACTCTGACAACAGCATCTCATCAGAAATTAAACGAAGAATTACTCAGGCTAAGAATGCAATTCAGTAGTAAAGCCTTCACGCAAACTACTAAGGAGATCCTATACAAGATCCTGATCATCCCAGTCCTGCTCTGGTTCTAAAGCATGTTACGCATCAAAAGTGGATGAAGAAATCCTTGGACGATTTGAGAGAAAAATTCTTTGAAAAATCTTCGGTCCCGTTTGCGTTGACGGGCTAAAAAGACGAGAAGTCAACCAAGAACTCTACGAGCTGTGCAACAACATGCTCCTAGTCAAAAAACTACAAATAAGATGTTTAAGGCGGCTAGGTCATGTGGAACGAATGGACACCAATACTCTGGCTCGCAGAGTCTTCGATTCCCAGCTAGACGTCGGATGCAGTAGAGTAAGAACTCGCCCTAAGTGGCGCGCACAAGTAGAAACCGACCTCAACCAACTTGGAGTGCGCAGCTGAAGGCAGTTAGCACAGGACCGGGCTAATTGGAGAGGCATGTTGGCTGAGGCACATGTTCATTCCGGGCTATTGCGCCACTTTAGTACTTAAGTAAGGAAATGATGAAGTTTGGTAAATAGATTCTCTGTTTGACGAAGCAGAACAAGTGTAAAAGTATTTAAAATCCGCTCTCTGCCACGCCCACTTTTCAAAAAATTGTTGTTTATGGTCAAACTGTTCGGGAAAGTGTCTGAGCAAGATATTTAGAAAATGTGAAAGTATGGTTGGTAAAGCATTGGGTCTGTAATTTTAAGGCATGCAATTTCTTCCCTTTTTGGGAATCGGTTGGATTCGTGTAGTATTCCAGCAACTTTGTGAAAACCTGTTGATCATATGACAAAGAAAATAATCTCCAAAGAACGGTTTCAATTTCTAGTGCGCAGTTTTCAAGTACAATAGTAGGAATTCCGTCAGGGCCAGTGGCTTTTTTACAGTCCACATTTTTCAGATCCGTCTTATTTTCCGATGTCTAAACATTACTTCAACTATATTTGAGGAAACGTGGCCTGTATTGAAAATACCAGATTCATGTAATGCGATAGGTTTTCTTTACACCTAATTTGAAGTCTTTAGCTCTATCTGGATTTGCATACCGGGACCATCATAGCAACTCACTGTACGTATCTTAGCCAGTTTTTTTTTTTCTTTGTAAAAGCGATATCACTTCAAGTAAATA
This sequence comes from Rhingia campestris, assembly GCA_932526625.1. Classification (NCBI taxonomy): domain Eukaryota; kingdom Metazoa; phylum Arthropoda; class Insecta; order Diptera; family Syrphidae; genus Rhingia; species Rhingia campestris. The sequence goes on from OW052182.1 coordinate 193,277,023, forward strand.
AAAATATCTGCATCCTAACCCACAGCGAAATGCTTAAATATGAATCAGTTATATTCCTATACCCTTGGCATGAAACAACAAAAGTCTAAGAATTCCACACAAAAAGGATATAAAAACCACACATCCTTTAGGGTGTTATTTTCATATGAAAGTTTAGTTGATTTTTTTTTGTATTTTTTGTTTCTCAAACGATCATGACACTTTACATACCATCTGTGCACTGTATATCTGAAAATTTCCTGGTGCAGCTGCTGTTTTGGTTAAACTTTTCACCCCCTGGTCTCCTTCATCGAGCCTTGGCATTCATTTAAAACCACACGATTTTGTTTCCCCCAAAAGTACTTTTGGGTAAATGCCGCCATCAATTCTCCTCTAATGGTGTCCTAAATTGCAGGAAATGTTGGCCCATTTATTTTTAGGATTTCTTTCTTTCAGATTTTTGTTGTATTTTGTTCTTTTACACTCGACTCCTTTTATACGTGTAGATATGTTTATGTATCTGTCATCTGCGAGAGGAGGACATTTTTGTCCTGCAATTTGATAATATTTATGCTTCGGTTTAGGTGTGAGGCAGACTGAAGTCACAGCCAAGTGGCATTGATAAGATAAATGTGTTGGAAGTTTCATTGCCATATATGATCCTTTTTTTAACGGTAATATAAATTTTATTTTTCAATTTGTGCATTCATTTAGTTGATGGGGGTTCATAATAAAAATACGACTCGTCATTTTGAATGGGTGTTTCTCTCAATATTATTAAGAGATGACAATAAATAATAAAACGAATGGGCACAGATGAGGGTTCGAAAGGCTAGCGTTCTTAAGTGACTTATTTTTTTTTTTTTTTAGGAAGAAGAATCGCTGTAACGCGTGTTCTCATTTGGAAAATGTGTCTGATTTTGGGGAGGCAGTTTCTCAGTTGGACGTATTCTTTTTGAGATCATTATTTTGATTTTATTCGCTTTATTGCTGCAATGATGAAATATTGCTTTTATGGAACCATTTTGTTTCGTCTTTAGGGTCTGTGCTGTCATCTTAAATGTCTATACATGGTTGTGGTGTTGTTGGATAGTAAGTTGTATTACTTTAAAATTTACAGCAACAAGTCTCACTATCCTATTCTCTTAAATCCTTTCGTTCTTTCTTGTTTTATGGTCGGAAATCCAGAATTTGGAGGAAGTGGTCCATCACCTTTAGACCAGGAATGCTACCAATAACAGGAACAGCGATTAAGTGAGAGTAATCTCCGTGCGGTGCAGCCCCAGGTGGGTAGAATCACCACGGAGCAATATAAGCATGCGACAGGTGGTCCACGAGAATACACCGTCGTCGAAGCCCACGGACGGTAGGATAGTCGCGACGGGCAGCAACAGACAGGAAGGTCTGAATGGTTCGATGGGTGATGGAAGGCGATCCATCCTCGACCTCAACAGGCTGATGACGTGTGGGAGAAGACGATCCCCGGAGCTTAAACCCCAAAGAACTGTTTGCGCTACCGCACCGTATAATGGTCGCAAACGCAAAAAGTTCGATGGCATGGAGTAGACATCCTCTTATTTCACAAAACAAGGGAGCGATGGAGGAGCAGCAGAGGCGTGGGGCTGACTGACCAGAAGACACCGCTCCAACAAAGCCGCAACAGTAAATGTTAGAATCGATGGACAAGCGAAGACGGTCTCTTTCCCCCAACGCTGGATCAACCGATGTGTTTAGGCGGAAGGCCATGTAAAAACACCCTCAATACAATATAGGCACAAACATGGACACCAAAGACAAGGAACATATGGTTCAAAGACGTCTGTCAATGTGTCCAAAGGGCAAATGTCATACTGTCCGAAAGCTTTCACATCAGCAAAAAGCTTTAGAAGGGGACAAGGACACCAGAGAAACCAAAATCAAAGGTCACGAGACTTTATACTTAAAAGATGGCACCCGAATCGAAATTTCTGACCCAAAATCTGCTCGCGAAACCATCAACATAGTTTGCAGAAAATTGGATTCTTTATGTCATCTTCCCCTTGTTCCTCAAAACTTTCTGTTTCTGAGAAAGTGCGGTGCCCTCCTTCCTTTCTTTCATCTACTTCGTAGTTCCGGAAGCATCGTTTTTTGAATTAGTCACGGTCAATCAAACTTAGGCAGTCGGGGCATATGTTTGACTGACAGAAAATAATTGTCCAGGATTGACACTGGGTTTTTCCTAGGACACTCGCTACGGAAAAACCGGTGTAATTGTGAAAATCCAATTGGATAACCCAATCGGAATGAGCAATTGGGAGGTGGCAAGCAGTGATAGCACGGGTCGAGAAAATACCTGACGTCGATGAGTTGTAAAAGCGCAGTAAGACCAGTCACGTGTGAAGGCGAGTATCTCAAAATGATTAAGCGCGAACACATTTTTCAGCCAGTAAGAGTACTGAGTGTGAATTTATTAGTGTGAACGGGAAACTAAGAAAATCCACATCTTGGATATCTAGCAAAACAATTGGATGTGCGTATTTTTTTGATTCGGTTTTTGAATTGTCGTGGAAAAAGTTGAGTAGAGTTTAAATTTTTGGAGGAGAACAGGGGTATCGAGAAGGGAAAAACGAACGAGGATTAAAGAGAAGGACGGTATAAGGAAAAGAAATAAATAGGTAAGTAGAGATTTTTTTAGTGAAATCTAGTAGCGCAAAATAATGCAAGTCGTTGGTTGTTTCGAAACCAAAAAAAATCCAAGAAAAGACGGGACCCTCAAACCTACGAAATCACAGGAGGAGTTCCCCAGGGGTTAGTTCTGGGACCAGCTCTTGTAGCGCAAAATAGTGCAACTCGTTGGTTGTTTCGAGACCAAAAATTCCAAGAAAAGACGGACACGCAATCCTATCAATTTTTTTTCGGGACAAAATTCGTTCGGGGCCATCTTCGTGGTACGCCATTTTTATTGATACTTTCTTCGTCCGAATAAAAAATTAACTGGGCGCACCACCCCCATTGTTCACGTGGGTACAACATTTTTTTTAATTTCATTTCGGTTTAAGTTTTCTGTTTTTTTTTTTCTAATAATATCTGTTTCAGTTTTACAGGTTTTGTAATTTCCCCGACAAAAATTACGTGGGTTCAAAATTTGTCATTGGAACCCACCCCGCAAGGTGACCAAGCCCATCCTATCGTAGTCCGTCCACCAGAAGTTGCAAATTTTCATCTGAGTGATCTGTGTTTGACAGTTCGCTTGCAAATAATTTTTGTAACAGGTTGTAGACTCATAGGTTAAAATGTATTCCGATCCCCTTTACAAAAGTTCCAGCATCGGGCGGGGAGCACCCGCCAGAGACACAGGAATAGAAGTTTATTTGCTTATTTAGAACAAGTAAATCCTGGATTCACCTTTGCTTTACTGCAGAAATGGATCATACTTACTTACTTACACCGTAGGCGTAGTTTTTTTCTTTAAATCGATATCAAATTTCCATCAAATATTAAAAAAAAAATTTGTAATCGATAAATAGAACTTTTCCATTTACGTTTTAAAGACAACTTCATGTTAATGTTGTCCGGGAAGAACATCGGCTTTTCAGAAAGAAGAAAACGGAGCAAGAAAAGCGGGCGATCGAGGATATAGAGAGGTGCCACTCCAGGAACGATGTTCCCAAGTTTTACCAAAGTGTAAAACGCGATGCCAAGGATACAAGGCTCGAACAGAATCCTGTCGAGATGAACGAGGAAATATCGTAGTTGAGACACAGTCGATGCTGAAGATATGGAAGAACCACTTCTGCAGACTGTTAAACGGCGATGACGATCAACATTCCACTGTCAAGCAGAACGAACCATTTAATATTGGCAACGACAGCGAAAACTGCCAACCACCCGACCTAAGGCCGCCGGAAATGACGGCCTTACCGCTGAGCTTTATAAAGCTGGCGGAGATGACTTGGTAAGCAACATCCACCAACTCATAAGCCAAATCTGGTTGGTTGTAACCATGCCTGAAGAATGGAACCTCAGCATCGTTTGCCCGATCCAAAAAAAAAAGGAGACCCTCTGAACTGCGCCAACTACAGAGGCATAAGTCTGCTCAACATCGCCTACAAGATCCCATCTGCCGTAATATGTGAACGCCTGAAACCGTTTACCAACAACCTGATCGGACCTTATCAGTGTGGTTTTAGGCCAGGAAAGTCCACAATCGATCAAATTTTCACACTTCGGCAGATCCTGGAAAAAACCCAAGAAGTCCAAATCGATACCCACCACCTACTTATCGATTTCAAAGCCGCATACGAAAGCATTTATAGAGACGAACTATACAGAGCCATGTCTAGTTTTGGTATACCGTCCAAACTCGTCCGTTTGTGTAGGACGACGATGGAGAATTCTTGCTGCACCATCAGGGTCGGAAAAGACCTCACCGACACATTCGATACCAACAAAGGATGTAGGCAAGGCGATACGCTGTCATGTGACTTCTTCAATTTGATTCTTGAGAGGATTGTGCAAAACTCCCAAGCCAACACCAGAGGCACACTTCTCCAAAAATCGGTGCAACTACTAGCATACGCCGATGATATTGACATCATTGGTAGAACTCAACGTGATGTCATAGCCACGTTTGCTAGTATAGAGAAGGAAGCGGCAAAAATGGGTTTAGCAGTATATGAGGGTAAGACTAAGTATATGCTGTCAACACGAAAGGACACACAACATCGACGAATTGGACAGAACGTCACCATTGACAGATATAACTTTGAGGTAGTACGGGACTTTGTCTACCTCGGCTCCGCTATTAACTCTGACAACAACATCTCGTCAGAAATCAAACGAAGAATTACTCTTGCCAATCGCTGTTTCTTCGGGCTAAGAAGGCAATTTGGTAGTAAAGCCCTCACTCGAACTACTAAGGAGATCCTATATACGACCCTTATCATCCAGTCCTGCTCTACGGCGCTGAGGCATGGACCGTATCAAAAGCGGATGAAGAAATCCTTGGTCGATTCGAGAGAAAAAATCTTCGGTCCCGTTTGCGTTGACGGGCTATGGAGACGAAGATTCAACCACGAACTGTACGAGCTGTACAGCGACAGACCCCTAGTCAAATAACTCCGCATTGGACGTTTAAGATGGCTAGGACATGTAGAAAGAATGGACGCCAATACTCCGGCTCGCAGAGTCTTCGATTCCCAGCTTAAGTGGCGCGCAGAAGTAGAAACCGACCTCAACCAACTTGGAGTGCGCACCTGGAGGCAGTAAGCTAAGGACGGGGCTAATTGGAGAGGCATGTTGGTTGAGGCCCAGGTTCATCGCGGACTGTAGCGCCACTTAAGTAAGTAAGTAAGTAAGTTAGGCTTCAATCGTGTTCGGCTTCTCCACATAGACTCACGACTTTACATAACGCTACAAGAAATAATCAATAGGCGTTCAATCGCATGATCTTGGCGGCCAACTCACATGGCCATTTCGAGAGATAAGTCGCTCACCAAATTCATCCTTCAACATTTCCATTGTTTCACGAGCTGTGTGGCATGTGGCACCGTCTTGATGAAACCACATGTCAACCAAGTTCAACTCAGCCAACTTCAGCAATATTCTTTTCGGTACTCACTATACGCATGCGAGTCGATGGTATAATGTCCAACAAAGTAAATTTGGTGCGAAATTTGGTGATAACAGCACGAATTGTTGATTCACCAGGTCGATTATGGCGACCATAATATGGTCGTAACAAACGGTCACATTTTTCACAGAGCACGAATTCTGATTATAAATTTCAATAATTTGCAACCGTTGCTCGTTTGTAAGTGTTTCCATGATTAAATGGCAGAGTATACAGAAAACTTTTCACTTTGACAGATGACGTATGGACGCCATTACTAACCAGTGCTGCCAACCTGAAAAACTTAACTCTTAAAAAATCACTCTTATAAGCAACATGTCACACAATAGTCCGCTGGCCGATTTTAAGTTAAGTTGCACAAGTCTAAAACGATCTCAATCAACTTAAAACATGAAACTGACGGTTATGTTAAAGACCGTTCTATCTAGCACATCATAAGGCAATAAATAAACTCTTGACAAATAGCAAAGCTTTTATTTCCATCATAATGAACAGCTCTATAGATCTGCCATTAGAAAGGTTCTTCCAATAAGGACTTCCGAAGTTTGATACTTAATAGCGGCCATATTGCTAGAGCTACTTCTGTCAAATTGGCTGTGATTTATTCTGTCCATTTTGCCAAATCACACAGATGGACACAGCGTTCAACAACACGAGCAAATGATAAAATCAAAAGGGGTGTTCTGCTCGGGAAACATTCCGCTCACTCGGCCATTTTACGGTTGCATAATTGTCCTACCGAGTGGACTATTGGCAGTGTGGTGGATAAATTTGAGTTGACAGGTTCCGTTAATGATAAACCTACGTCGATGAAAGGCAACATCTGCGAAAACATCGCCGCTATCAGTGAGAGTGTGTATGATAAACTGAGACATTAAATTTCGCGTCGGTCAAAAGAACTCAACTTTTCACAGACCACAACTCGACGAATTTCGAGTCGTGACTAAGCCTGCACCCGTACAAAATTCAACTGACAGAGGAACCTAGGGTAAACGGTCATAAACAACGACGTGCGAATGGGCTCTCTGGAGCAGTTGGAAACTGACCCTAAATTTCATAGTCTTCAACGATGAGGCCAATTTCTGGAATGGGCACGTCAAACACAAAATTGTCGAATTTGGGAGGAAAGGAATCCACATGGGATCCAAGAGCGTCCAATACATCCCAAAAAATCACTTTTTGGTGCGGATTTTTGGCTGGCGGGGTCATCGGTTCATGTTTCATTGAAAACGACGCGGCGGCCTTATTAACATTGAGTTTAGATATTGCTATCCTCACTTCACTTAGGTCGGGTATGGTTGGCAGTTTCGCTGTCGTTGCCAATATTGAATGGTTCGTTCTGACTGACAGCGGAATGTTGTTCGTCATCGCCGTTTAACAGTCTGCAGAAGCGGTTCTTCTATATATTCAACATCGGCTGTTTCTCAACTACGATATTTCCTTCTTCATCTCGACGGGGTTCTGTTGGAGCCTTAATACTTAGCTTCGACGTTTACACCATGGTAAAACTGGCGAACATCGTCCCTGGAGTGGCACCTCTTCATATCCTCGATCGCGCGCTTTTCTTGCTCTTCTTTCTGAAAAGCTGGTGTTCCTTCCTACTTCTTTTCCTTTAGAGCCTTGGCTGCAACAAGGTAGTCGTCCGAGTCAATGTTAGCCCCTCGGAACGTTCGGACATCCAAAATACTGGATGCGTGCCTCATGTCTATCGCAATGTGATCAATTTGGTTGACCGTTCGTTGGTCTTAAGAGACCGCCATGTCCCATTATTGTTATCGAAGTGAGGAAACCTTGTACTGGCTATAGTCTTAGTCCGGTGCCAGACGTGTAGTCGTGTTGGCTGATTTCCTGAAAACACTGCTTAAGCTGTCTGCTCTTCCTACTACTTCGCTAAAATCTCCCAGCACGTTTTAAACATCGTACTTTGGTAGCCACTCATAAGTTTTGTCAAGGAGCTCTTAGGGGCCATCTTTTGCTTTATCATATTTTTCACCGTTGGAGCCTGCGCACATATAAGGCTTATGATGACGAATTTAGCCTTGATGTGCATTGTAACAATCCGATCGCTTATGTCTTCAAAACGTAGGATTTCTTGCCTGAGTGTGGCACTTATAACAAATCGACTTCCGAATCGTCGCTATTTCTGCTCAATATAACACGGTCCGTAGTAGATCTCACAGTCTTCCATCCTCTTTTGGACCGGTCCATCCGATCGAATTTCCTGGATGGCCTACTTTGTCGCAGCTTAGGCTAATTGTCGTTTTTTTTTGTTTAGCATGGTCGTCAACAATAAAATCAGTCCTTTTCGAGGCTATTGGTTACTTCGTTACATGGGTGTGTAGTTAACCCAAACCATAACCCCAACATGGAGTCCCAGTTCCAATTTATACCCCTAGGACACGGAGCCATCAGCATCTGGATTGAGTGCTGCCGTTGGCCTTTCAGTTCATTCGCCACCATGTCTGTTCAAGGAGCCTGACTTACCCTTGAAATTCCTAGATGACCTTTTGTTCGAATATGTCACAAAGCTCATCTAGGTTCGGCTGGGACAGCATAATAAGTATTTCGTGCCAATCTGAGCAGGGATTGAGCTCTGCCGTTGAACTTCAGCTCTTCCACCAACATCTCTGGGCCTGACTTACCCTTGAAATGACCTGTTGTTCGAATATGTTGAAGCTGCTCATCTAGATTATTCACTTTAACCATCCGAATATGCCGAAGCTGCTCATCTAGGTTATTCACTTTGACCATCCTAACTGGGACTGTAGACGCCACCGTTGACTCCATCGTGGGATTTCTTCCGCAGCCGCCTGAAAAAAGAAGTGTTAGTGTGAGTACACGTCTACCCCCGCTCTCATCTGCTGCCGGCAAGACTTTGATCAGAGATTTTGAGTCATGATACTGATCAAGGTACTAGACACTCAGCGGTCGCCATTTGAAGGCCGAGAGTCGAAATGTGAAAACTGAAGATTTCAGGCCTTCCATTCTACCACGAAACATGGACATTCCTGGAGAAGTTTGTCCGAGTCGTGTCGGACCTTAAATTTTTAATTTCTTGAATTCATCTAAATCTGATGAAGTCTTGGTCTTACTACCAATTCGTTGCTTTCGTTCGTTTGCCATATACAACAAAAACTGTGTTAAATTTTGTGATATAACTCCCTCTTCTATATGTTAAGGTTGCAGATCTTCAAAGTCCCAATGAAGCATAAATGGACATAAATGGAGAATTAATTACCCCTAAAGATTCATCATTCATGACTTCTGGTTTCCTCTTCAATCTTTGGAACGTAGTAGCTACTAATTTGGCAGGGTGGTGTCTTCCTTAACCACCTTAAAATTAAAAACTAGCTGCTTCAGTTCCCAGTTTTAATAATAACATTCAAGTGCAAGGTGAAAAAATGCACCCCTAAACAAGGAATTCAGAAATTTTGAAAATAAATATTTCTCAATGCTTCATCCTGTCGCAATCAAATTTGAACACAACAATTCCAATATTCGTGCTCCTTTAGAGATCCAATTCAATTCCACATTCAAAAACAAAAAAAAAACTAAAAAAAACTTAGATCCCTGTCTGTGACATTGCATAACAAACATTGCTGCTTGAAACGTCAGCCTTGAAAAGACCCACCCTCCTACCTTCCTTCCACCATGCATAAAGTTATTTCGAGACTCAAATTTGGAATTCTCCTCCTTTCATGCTCCATTGTTTTTTTTTTGTTCTTTTTTTATTGTTTGCATTAGCTAAACCGCTTCAACTACCTCGAGCACTTCCACACGACCAGCTTCTCTAAGGCATCCCGTCAAGAGGGGAATCATAAAAATGAAAGAAAAAATAATCGCAAATATTGCTACAAAATTTCACACCTCCATCACACGGTACACACGAAGGAAATAAAAACAACGAACGAAAAAAAAAATCCACACAAAAAAAAGGACCTTATAATGACACTCGCAGGATAAACAGCAAATATTGTTTGTTTTTGTAGGTCACAAGGTAGGTATACCCTAGCTTCCTGCCATCACCTTTTGGACAATAAAAACTCTGAACTGCCACATGAAGAGAAAACTTATGGCGTGGCAATGAAAAGTTCATAATGGCCATCTTCCGAGGTGTGTGTGGGTGTGTTTGTGTGGGTGTATTTATTTGTAAGGCCCCTTGTTGAAAATTTTCCATTCTTAGAGGATGTTTAGCTATGCCTGACGAGATGTGAGTTTATGGTATTTTGCGGTTTACATCATCACAATGTCCCTGTTGATGTGTACTAAGTCGGTCCATACACCTCGTGTATACCTGGATATGACGTGACTTTAACGCTTGTATTGATTTTTATTTTCTTCTTGAGTCCTGCTTTGTTGGAATCTGTGTCTTGCTTCAGAGTGAAAATTGAATTGCCTTTGAAGTTGTCACGTACCCAAAATGGAAACTTATCGAACAAATTTCTGAAACAAAACAGAAATGAAATAAAAAAATTTCGAAGGCAACGTGACGTCGAGTATCTCACAGGAATATTGAATCCTGTGCGAGGTAAACGGGGTGTGAGTATATTCTTCGACAATGGGAACTGAAATAACATGCTTAAGTGAAGCCGGCAATGTCCTTTGAGTAAATTGTCGATTTGGTATTTCTTTTGAAAGATGTTTTTCGACACATGTATGACGACATGTTTTGTTTTAAATTCTTGTGTTGAAGTGTAAGTGCAATTAGGGAGGGACGAGGGACCCTTTTTTGAGGAAGATATATATTGATTGGAGATTGATGTTTAGTGATCTAAGGTATTGGTTGTCAGGAGTTAGCAGCTGTAATTGATGACTTTGGAAACAGCAGCAGCTATGATTGGTAGCATGATAGGATTATTTTGTACTAGAGGACTCCTAACCATCGAATGTTATCTTTGGCAGAAGAGACAAATTAGAATAAGACGGCCGGCCGACTAAAACCAAATTGACAAGCATGAATGACTTTTTGTCAGACTCTATTGCAAGAGTATCAGAGACTGTGTGCTTGGTGAACTGTCCCGTCAAAAAAACAAATGGCGGTTGTCAATGTAAAACCAGAAAAAAGTTTCAACATATCTGAACTAGCTAGATTTGATATTAAGGGTTTTTATTAAGCGCTGTCCTAGGGTCAAAACAAGGCCCTGGCCCTCCAGGTTGGGCTTTGTGCTTTGGGTTAACTACCCATCCACGGAAAAAAGCTTATGTTACGAAGCAACCAATAGCCTCGGAAAGGACTGACATTATTGTTGACGACCATGCTAAACGAAAAAAGGACAACGACGTTCGTATCTGCACCTGGAATGTGAGAACATTAAACAGGAGAGGTGCAGGCGAACAACTAGCGGAAGCCCTAAACTGCTACAAAGCAGACATTACCGCCATCCAAGAAATACGGGCAAAAGAGGATGAAAAACTGTGACATCTACTATGGACCGTGTTATAGTGAGCAGAAACAACGACTATTCGGATGCGGATTCGTGATAAGTGCCAGACTTAGTCAAAAAGTCTTATGTTTCCAAGACATAAGCGAACGCATTGTAACAATCCGCATCAAGGCCAAATTCGCCAACACAAGACTTATATGCGCTCATGCTCCGACGGAGGAAAAAGATGATACAACTAAGGATTGCTTTTATGAGCTCCTCGACAAAACCTATGAGCGACTACCAAAGTACGATGTTAAAATCGTGCTGGGAGATTTTAACGCAAAGGTAGGAGGATAAGACATCTTTAGCAGTACTGTCGGAAAATATAGCCTACAAGACAACACGTCTGGTAACGGACTTAGGCTAATTGACTTCGCTACGGAACGAAATGCCACAATAGCCAGCACACGGTTTACTCACCTCGATATCCATAAGGGGACATGGCGGTCTTCAGATCAAAGAACAGTCAATCAAATTGATCACATTGCGATAGACAAGAGGCGCGCATCCAGTATTTTGGATGTCCGAACATTCCGAGGGGCTAACATCGACTCGGACCACTACCATGTTGTAGCCAAGGTAAGGATGCGGATATCCACCAAGCCGAAAAAAAAGAAATACTGTGAAAAAATGTAATGTCGAAAGACTGCAATCGCCAGAGACCGCCAAAACCTTCGCGCAACGCGTATCGCTTAACCTCTCTACTCACAACATACCACCAGCATCTAATGTCGAAGAACAATGGCAACGATGCCAACAAGCCATTAGATCAGCCGCAACTGAAGTGCTAGGTTTCTCGCGGCCACCAGCAAGAAACCCCTGGTTTGATGAGGAATGCCGACAGATGCTCGCAGCCAAGAACGAGGCCTACAAGGCTAAGCTGCAGGTGAAGACGAGAGCTGCCATTGAGCATAGGCAACGAAGCAGGGAAGAACATCGGCATCGACTGCCAACCACCCGACCTAAGTGAATTGAGGATAGCTATATCTAAACTCAAGCTTAATAAGGCCGCCGGAAATGACGGCCTTCCCGATGAGCTTTATAAAGCTGGCGGAGATGACTTGGTAAACAACGTCCACCAACTAATAAGCCAAATCTGGTCGGTTGAAAGCATGCCTGAAGAATGGAACCTCAGCATCGTTTGCCCGATCCACAAAAAAGGAGACCGTCTGAACTGCGCCAACTACAGAGGCATAAGTCTACTCAACATCGCTTACAAGATCCTATCTGCCGTAATATGTGAACGCTTGAAACCGTTTACCAACAACCTGATCGGCCCTTATCAGTGTGGTTTTAAGCCAGGAAAGTCCACAATCGATCAAATTTTCACACTTTAGTCAAGTCAATTTAGTAGTAAAGCCCTCACTCGAACTACTAAGGAGATCCTTTATAAGACCCTGATGTAGCAAACGCGGACGATATTGACATCATTGGTCGGACTCAATGTGATGTCACAGCAACGTTTGCTGAGATAGAGAAGGAAGCGGAAAAAATAGATTTCGCTGTAAATGAGGGTATGCCCAAGTAATTGCTGTCAACATTAGATGACAAAATCGACGAATTAGACAAGTCATCACTATTGATAGCCATAACATTGAGGTAGTACGGAACTTTGTCTACCTCGGTTCCGCTATTTAACGAAGAACTCTTCTTGTCAACCGCTGTTTTTTCGGGCTCAAAAGTCAATTTAGTACTAAATCCCTCACTCGAACTACTAAGGAGATCCTATTGAAGAGCCTGATCATCACAGTCCTGCTCTACGACACTTAAGCATGGACCGTATCAAAAGTGGTCCCCTTTGCGTTGACGGGCTATGGCGACGAAGATTCAACCAAGAACTATACAAGCTATACAGTGAAATGCCGCTAGTAAAAAAAACTCCGTATTGGACGATTAAGATGGCTGGGACGTGTAGAGCGAATGGTCAACAATACTCCGGTTCGCAGAGTCTTCGATTCCCAGCCAGACGTTAGACTGATTAATTGAACCCTTCGCTTTAAGGGACTTGCAAAAGTAGAAACCGAGCTCAAACAACTTCACAGCATCGCCAACAATACCTTGACAACATAATTGGCCCTTTTCAGTTATATTTTAGGCCATACAAGTCCACAATTGATTAGATCGTCACACTTTTGCAGATTTGCAGGATTCTTAAACCTAGTCAACCTAAATTCCGACAGGATGACAAACAAAAAAAAAACAATGCTAACAAAACATCGGGCTAACCACAGACGTAAGGTTGTCGAGGTTCATCTCAAATTGTGAGCCACTTATGTCAGTGAAAAAGTAAATCGCTACTGGAGGCAGTAAGCTAAGGACCGGACGAATTGGAAAGGTATCTTGGTGATGCCCGGGGTTATTCCGGACTGTAGCGCCACTTATGTAAGTAGTTTGGAAAATATTGGTAGTCCCCGTAATAAATCATCGCGGTGTTTTGACAGCTGGGGAAATTTCCCTTTCGAAATTAGATGGGCTAGTAGTAGAAATCAGAAATTTCCCCGTTATTTTATGGCAGATAAATTCACACAGATAGTCTTAATTTTTGTTTACATATACGAGTTTCAATCGAAGTCGACAGTGGCAGAGTATCATTATCCTGATGAGGGGACATTATACTTACATTTCGTGTATGTTCTTCCCCGTCAGTGTCAAAACAGCATATGATTCAAAAATAGACTTTTATTTGGGCCACCCAATAATTTTATTTGACGTACATACAATGGTTTGACAGATTGGCTGTCATTTTGAGCCCTTATTGCTCCAGTCTGCTTGAAGTAAACATATAATCACAATTTTTGCCCTGTTAGTGTCACAAGTCCATAGTGAAACATTCACGTCTACCCTGGCTATAAAATTATTTAAGGCATAAGGAGATATCTTACCCCCATTAGTTGTTAGGAACATTGACACAATTTTTTAGCGTATTCTGCTCCTGACTATATCCCAAATGTCAAAGTAAAAATTACATCGTCGTGAGCATCACCCAAAAGGACGATGACTTTGACGCAAGCTCATAAATTTGTTAGAACAAGTTCAATCCAGATTAAGCTCATTCGGAGTCCTGCGTTCAGACCAACCCGGGCCGGTAGTCATATTCTATAGCAATCATTATGCCCATTTAGACACTTTGTGTACCCAAGATAATCTTTTGTTGCGCAAACTTTTCGCAAACTTTCCATTGTTCACAGGTACTTATAGCCGTTCTCCCTCCATAAACATCACACCCCATTCCTTAGGAGCTCACTCAACACATTATAACGACAAGGAGTTGTCCCCTTTTTCAATAAAACCAGACGGCAGCATCATCTCGATCTCATTGCACATTCATAACACATCCCCGACGAAGCCTTATAATCGAAGGCATTAGTCTTATGAGCTCCAGAGTAATTGGGCGGTGAATCCTTTTTTTCGTTTGTTGGCTCGAACAATAGAAACATTCTTCGACAAGCGTTGGTTTTGAAGAGAATGCGGGTCTAACTAGTGATTGCCTATTTGTCCTTAGAGTATGTATAGGCAGTAAGAATAAGTGTTGGGGTTTTGTCCCCTTTTTTCTTCTTCTTCGGAGGTAATATTTTTTTTTTTTTTCTTAGAACAATAAAAGGAAGCTCACTTGGCTGTAGTGTTTGTGTGGTGGAGGGATGTAAATACAATAAATTGTGCCTACGTTTGAAGGGCCGATAAAGACTCTTAACACTTTCGTCCTGGAATTGGAATGAACCGGGCATTGGCCATTAGGAAGTTTTCTTATCTCCGGTCGGAGACAGAAGATAACTGCTTAGGATTCGATGGATATTGCATGGGAATGTGACTGGGAATTTGTTCCCTTTGTTGGGAATTGAATTGCCCAGGCGTCCGGTAAGGGGCATTGGGAGAATGTCTTTTTGTTTTATGGATAAAAGCGTGCGCTCAATATGGAGATTGGTTTGAATTTATTTTTATTCACATGTGAGGAGGAGAGTGTAGATAGCAAATTGTTTCGATAGTTTGGATGTGAGTGGGAAAACTAAATAAATTGTCAATTCGATTCGAATGGGGTAATAAATGTCGATTAATCCAATTGGATTTCAGGTGAATGTGTTGAAGGCACGTGCGGGAGAAAATCAGTTTAAGTTTCTGCATGGATTGGTTTAAAAGTTATTAAACAGAGTCCTTGTACGTTGTACATTGGTGGTGGATTTTTAATATAGGGGTGTTTTTTTAGAGGTTTAGAACTTTCGATAGGGATAACTCTCGAAATAGCTGTCGTACTAATGAATGACACATCACAGTGGAAAGGTTTGCACCAGAACAACGTTTACAAATCGTGAAATTTTTATCCAAAATTTGCGCTCTGATCGTCAAATTTATAGATCAATTCGTCATGTTTATGATGCTCATAATGAGCAGCTACCATATTTACTGGTTTAGATAATATTCATCCAAATCGAGCCCGTAGCATACGTACGGAAGAAGCAATCGCTGGTATAGACGTCAGAATGACAGATAACCCAGATTTATCGACCCAACGCCGATCTCAGCAACTCGGTCTCTGCTAACAATTGTACAATTTTGAGAACTGATCTACGCCTACATCCATATAAGATCCAACTGGGGAACGAATTAAAGCCAGCGGATCATCAATTTCGTTCTCACTCTAGCCTATCACTATCAACTCCTACTCTCACCTCCACGCTGGTGACTGGTGGGTGCTTAGTACCTCGACTGGAGATGGGGTATTAAACCCCTGTGGAAGGTCGTTGGTGGCAGCAAACGAGAGAGGGGGGGGGGGGGGGGGGGGTGAGTGTCCTCTCACTAATGCACTCACTCTCAGGCGGCAGCGGAGGAATTCCCTAGATGGAGTCAACGGTGGCGCCTACAAATCCAGTTAGATCGAACTGGTAGTGTAATCCCAATATGAGCTGCTTCGACATATTTGAACACCAGGTCTATAGGGATTTCCAATACTGAGCCAGGTTGTTGGAAAAGAGTTGGTGGCGGAGGAGCCCTCAATGGGTCAACGGCAGCGCTCATATCCCAAAATGGGCTACTGACATCGGTATTTCCGGCCTGCAGGTTGGAGGTTGTGCTCTGGGTTAACTATCCATTTAAAAAATCTTATGTAACGAAGCAAGCAATAGCTTAGGAAAGGACTGATAGTATTGTTGACGTCCCTGCTCAACGAAAAAAGGACAACGACGTTCGTATCTGCACTTGGAATGTGAGAACATTAAACAGGAGAGGTGCAGGCGAACAACTAGCGGAAGCCCTAAACTGCTACAAAGCAGACATTACTACCATCCAGGAAATCAGACGGGATGGGCCGGGCAAGAAGGAAATGAAAAACTGTGACATCTACTATGGACCGTGTTATAGTGAGCAGAAACAGCGACTATTTGGATGCGGATTCGTTATAAGATTCGTACAAGACATAAGCGAACGCATTGTAACAATCCGCAACAAGGCCAAATTCGCCAACATAAGCCTTATATGCGCTTATGCAAATTGATCACATTGCGATAAACAAGGGACACGCATCCAGTATTTTGGATGGTCGAACATTCCGAGGAGAGACCGCCAAGACCTTCGCACAACGGGTATCCCTTAACCTCTCGATTAACACCATACCACCAGCATCGAATGTCGAAGAGCAATGGCAACGATGCCAACAGGCCATTAGATCAGCCGCAACTGATTTTCTAGGTGTCTCGCGCCCACCAGCAAGAAACCCCTGGTTTGATGAGGAATGCCGACAGATGCTCGCAGCCAAGAACGAGGCCTACAAGACTAAGCTACAGGTGAAGACGAGAGCTGCCATTGAGCTCTATAGGCAAAGCAGAAGGGAAGAACATCGGCTTTTCACTCACAGGTGCCACAAAAGCACTCCAGGGACGTCAAAGCCAAGGATACAAGGCTCTTACAGAATCCTGTCGAGATGAACAGGGAAATATCGTAGTTGAGACACAGTCGATGCTGAGGATATGGAAGAACTACTTCTGCAGACTGTTAAACGGCGATGACGAACAACATTCTGCTGTCAGGCAGAACGAACCATTCAATATTAGCTACGACAGCGAAAACTCTCAACTACCCGACCTAAGTGAAGTGAGGATAGCAATATCTAAACTTAAGCTAAACGAGGCTGCCGGAAATGACGGATTTCCCGCTGAGCTTTATAAAGCTGACAGAGATGACTTGGTAAGTAACATCCACCAACTCATGAGTCAAATCTGGTCGGATGAAAGTGTGCGTGATGATTGGAACCTCAGCATCATTTGCCCGCTCCAAAAAAAGGAGACCCTTTGAACTGCGCCAACTACAGAGGCATAAGTCTCCTGAACATCGCCTACAAGATCCTATCTGCCGTAATATGTGAACGCCTGAAACCGTTTACTAACAACCTGATTGGCCCTTATCAGTGTGGTTTTAGGCCAGGAAAACCGATCAAATTTTCACACTTCGGCAGATCCTGGAAAAAACTGAAGAAGTCCAAATCGATACCCACCACCTATTCATCGATTTCAAAGCCGCATATGACAGCATTTATAGAGACGAACTGTACAGAGCCATGTCTAGTTTTGGTATACCGCCCAAACTAGTCCGTTTGTGTAGGATGACGATAGAGAATTCTCGCTGCTCCATCAGGGTCGGAAACGACCTCACCGACACATTCGATACCAAAAAAGGATTTAGGCAAGGCGATGCGCTGTCATGTGACTTCTTTAATCTGATTCTTGAGAGAATTGTGCAAAACTCCAAATCCAACACCAGAGGCACAATTTTCCAAAAGTCGGTGCAACTACTAGCATACGCTGACGATATTGACATCATTGGTAGGACTCAACGTGATGTCATAGCCACGTTTGCTTGTATAGAGAAGGAAGCGGAGAAAATGGGTTTAGCAGTAAATGAGGGTAAGACTAAGTATATGCTGTCATCACGAAAGGACTCACAACATCGACGAATTGGACAGAACGTCACCATTGACAGATATAACTTTGAGGTAGTACGGGACTTTGTCTACCTCGGCTCCGCTATTAGCTCTGACAACAACATCTCGTCAGAAATTAAACGAAGAATTACTCTTGCCAACCGCTGTTTCTTCGGGCTAAGAAAGCAATTTAGTAGTAAAGCCCTCACTCGAACTACTAAGGAGATCCTATATAAGACCCTGATCATCCCAGTCCTGCTCTACGGTGCTGAAGCATGGACCTTATCAAAAGCGGATGAAGAAATCCTTCGTAGATTCGAGAGGAAAATTCTTCGAAAAATCTTCGGTCCCGTTTGCGTTGACGGGCTATGGAGACGAAGATTCAACCACGAACCTTACGAGCTGTACAGCGACATGCCCCTGGTCAAAAAAACTCCGCATTGGACGTTTAAGATGGCTAGGACATGTAGAACGAATGGACACCAATACTCCGGCTCGCAGAGTCTTCGATTCCCAGCCAGACGTCGGACGCAGTAGAGGAAGACCTCGCCTTAATTGGCGCGCACAAGTGGAAACCGACCTGAACCAACTTGGAGTGTGCAATTGGAGGCAGTTAACTAAGGACCGGGCTAATTGGAGAGGCATGTTGGTTGAGGCCCAGGTACGTCCGGATTGTAGCGCCACTTAAGTAAGTAAGTAAGTGTCAACACTTGCATTTTTCGTTTAGAACGTTAAATCCTTTTGGATGAGACCAGTATCCGAATCCTTCTAGGTGTAGGTTTCAATGTCAATGTAGATTTTGTAAAAGCAATTACAACTACTGGGCACTGCTAAGTTAAAGCCAATCAGAGTCTACTCCTGCTCTTCAACATCCAAACATCTTGGACTACGTAACAGTAAATTTATTTATTAGATATGTGTATGATCGAATGTCCTCTCTTTTTAGAACTAACTTTGTTAAAATCTATCCCTATATGCCTTCAAAAATTGACTACCAACGCTAGATCTAAGCCGCATAGTTATAACCCCTATGCCTTCCAAAACCACCGTCCAAACACAATATATGTCCATGCCCCAAACTATAACCGTCACCTCTCTTTCGTTAGGACCTAACCATACACCCCTCCATCAACCATAATCAATGTGTAAACAACCGTAAGGACATCCTTATTTTTTTCTTACAGCTTATGTAACGTTTCTCTCTATTCAGTGATTTACACTTGGACACTTGTTGATCCTTACAAATTGTTATCCCTTATTTATGGCACATTTTGCTGTTCGTTTCCTTCAGTCCCGTTTTGTTTTTTCCTCAGTTTTTCGGTTGAAATAAAGAGGGGTCTCCTAAAACCTTACCAGAAGCAACCACCAGCTACCACTGGTACTCCTTTCGTATGCTGAAATGCTGCACACCTTAATTTACTGATGGCAAAAGGATTTATGGAAGAGGTTTATATACCGACCAAGACCAGAGCAGCATCATCGTTCTGGGAATTGGGTGTTTAGTGTGTGTAACTGCTGTTCCTTGCAAGCTTTGGTTGAATTTATGAGCGCTTAGTAGTGTGAAGCAGGTGCCGGAAAAGTATGAGTGCAACTGACATTGTGTCGAGTGTTTTAAGTGCCACAAGTACTTTGAGGTTAGTTCCTACCCCAATATGAATAAACTCTCTCAAGGACCAGGCTTTAAGACATTTTGAGGGCAGCGATGATAGATTTCTCAAAGCTGCCTCACCACTCAAAAGATTAGTCAGCACGCCATGCACCATCCTACCCCCCGAGGAGGACAAAACTCTGCTGTCATCTGATAGTAATTTTTGGCACACAGAGGCTTGTGTGACAGGCCTACACGATTAAAGGGAAGTAAATCCGCAGTCGCTGTCATTTATTATCCCGTTCGGGGAGGGCTGGGCCGCCATTGGAACGCATTTGTCAACCGCTTGTGGTTGTTTGTGCGGGGAAGGGTTATTAATTTGCTTTCATACCGTTATGTTCAACATATGCTACGGTAGGCCTGGGTGTGGAAGGACGAGGGCGTTAATCAAATTTTAATGGTTGTATCATTGTTTAATTATGTTAGCTTTGCGTAAAGCGTTGTACATTGAGTTGTTAATTAACCCATGGACTTACACACATTGAGGATTCTTTGTGTAAACACGGTTTTTTAAATATGTATCCTGTGGGGGGGTTCAGGTAAACCTGAACAAATTTAATGTGTTTGTCCGATGGGGTCGAGTGTTGAAAGTAGTGGCCTTGAAAATACCTTTTACTGCCTCTTTAGAAATGCATAATGACATAAGCAATTTACCAGCCCGCAAGGACATTAAAGTTGTCACTTAAAGTATTTTTTTGTTTGCTTTTACAAAGTCTACATTGACATTGAAACCCACACCTAGAAGGATTTTAACTTTACCACCTGACAGCCATGAAAGCCGGCGGTAAAGTGGGACGTGGGGTGGTTTAATACCTTTTTACAAGCAAGCAACAGTGAAACCAAGAGATAAGTTAGAAAGTTTCCTCAGAAAGGGAGTTTTTCCGTCTCATTATGTACTTACGCCTAATCCTTCTCTTGTCCTCCACTCACGTTAAGTTGCGAACACTCTGATGCATGCTAAATGAGGCTGGCAAGGTTATCCTTGGCTCATTGCCGGGAATGGAAGAAGACTCGTCGGTGGATGAAACGTAAATATCATGCAACTTGCAGTGGGATGGTGAAAGAAAGACTGCTTCCTGTTGGTCCTCTTTTAATTGTCGAAGGATTAAAGTTTTGGATTGTGCCTGCTTTTTGGTTACAAATTCTTTTTTTTTTTGTCCTTTCGCTGTAGGAAGTTGTTTGTTGCAGGATTTGTGCTCGGTTCGTGGACAAAACTTTTACGTTGAAATGGAGTGCAATAGTCTTGCACTTAGCAGATAGTTGTAATGCTAATTAAATGAGGCAACATTTTCTGGAAGACTAAGGAGTTTATTTTCCGGATTCAGGAAATGTACCGAGAGTTGATTGTGAAAGGAGAACGCATTTAAAAGTTAAGTGATGAGGAGTGGTGGGGCACTGGCTTGGGTAGATTAGAGTGAGAAATTATTTTGGCATGATCTGTGATAATGTGAGGGGCTGGGGGTGGTAATTTCATGATTTTGCACTGAAAAATAAAATGTTTGAGACTGGCGCTGAAAACTTTATTAGGGAAGATACTACTGTAGCTGTTTCCAGTTAGTTCTGTAATGAGGTGGACATGGAGGTAACCTAAGTTAACAAAAAAAAGGGTTGCTAAGTTCCTTAACGATCTTTAGCGCAATGGAATCGTTACAATCGAAAGCTTGTCTTATTCCCGACAGGTGTGCGAGTGAACTCCCTTCAATTATTGGATAGCCAACAAATGTATGGTTATTCCAAACGATTGACTAAAAGGGTTTTGAAGACTATTGCCATTCGGATAATATGTCAGGTCATGGAAGGGTCAGTATGTTAAAATTTGATTGCTGTTGCTATAAGGTATGAAATCGAATCCATATGTTCTGGGCGGGATTTCAGTGCAATTTTGTATAGCGAAGTCGTTCAGAGCTTTTAGTACATATTCAAGAAGCTCACTAATGGTAGATATGATTCCTTTTTCCTCTCCTTTTGATGCGTCCAAACTTAGTTACCTTTTCAGGGCTATTTTACCAGCCCAGCTTCTTTTTCTATATAAAGCCGAAGTACAACCAGGTATTGAATATTGTTCTACAATTTGGGGGTTGTGCCCAAAACATGCACTGAACTTAGAATATTCTATCCAAAGACGTACAATCATCAGCCTTACAAAAGATTCTTCCTTTACTACAAAACTGCAACCTTTGACACAGCGAAGACTTGTAGGAAATTTTGGATGATTGGATGTTGTAGAACGAGGGCAAATCTAATTGGCCAGTCATCGTAACATTGTGCTTATTTTACCTCCAAGTGATAACCATAAGATTCTGGTCTCATCCAACCAGATTTGACTTGCTAAACTTACAAGTGAGAGCGTTGATAACAAGACGAAAAACAGCTTTGTCAGAATGACTGCAACGGAATATTCTGCCCACTGTCCTCACGTGAACATGTGGGCCTGGCCCTTTAGGTTATGGGTTGTGCTTTAGGTTAACTACACACCTAAGCAACTAAGCAACTAAGAGCCTCAAATAGGACTGATTTTATTGTTGACGACTAGCCAAACTAAAAACGGAGAAAGATGTTCATATATGCACCTGCAATATGCAATAAATTAAAAAGTAGAAATAGAGGCGCATAACCAGCCGAAGTCCTAAGCTTATACAAATCAGACATTACTACCATCCAGGAAATATGATAAGATGGGTCGGATAAAAAGAGGATGAAAAACTGTGACATCTACTACGGACAGTATCGGCCAGTCTTATATAGGATCTTTTTAGTAGTTCGAGTAAGGGCTTTACTACGGACTTACCTTCTAAACCCTAAGAAACAGCGGTTGGCAAGAGTAATTCTTCGTTTAATTTCCGACGAGATGTTGTTAGAGTCACAGCTAATAGTGCAGCCTAGGTAGGCAAAGTCCCGTACTACCTCAAAGTTATATCTGTCAATGGCGACGTTCTGTCCAATTCGTCGATGTTGTGCGTCCTTTCGTGTTGACAGCATATACTTAGTCTTACCCTCATTTACTGATAAACCCATTTTCGCCGCTTCCTTCTCCATATTAGCAAACGTGGCTATGACATCACGTTGACTCCTACCAATGATGTCAATGTCGTCGGGATATGCTAGTAATTGCACCGAATTTTGGAAGAATGTGCCTCAGCTATTGGCTCGGGAGTTTTGCACAATCCTCTCAAGAATCAAATTGAAGAAGTCACATGACAGCGCATCACCTTGCCTAAAACCTTTTTCTGGTGCCGAATGTGTCGGTGAGGTCGTTTCCGAACCTGATGAAGCAGCGAAAATTCTATATCGTCATCCTACACAGACGGACGAGTTTGGGAGGTATACCAAAACTAGACATTGCTCTGTATAGTTCGTCTCTATAAATGCTGTCGTATGTGGCTTTGAAATCGATAAATAGGTGGTGGGTATCGATTTGGACTTCTTGGGTTTTTTCCAGGATCTGCCAAAGAGTGAAAATTTGATCGGTTGTGGACTTTCCTGGCCTAAAACCACACTGATAAGGGCCGATCAGGTTGTTGGTAAACAGTTTCAGGTGTTCACATATTACGGCAGATAGAATCTTGTAGGCGAAGTTAAGCAGACTTATGCCTCTTTAGTTGGCGCAGTTCAGAGGGTCTTCTTTTTTGTGGATCGGGAAAACGATGCAGAGGTTCCATTCTACAGACATGCTTTCATCCGACCAGATTTGGCTTATGAGTTGGTGGATGTTACTTACCAAGTAATCTCCGCCGACTTTATAAAGCCCTTAAGGAGGGCCTTCATTTCCGGCGGCCTTATTAAGCTTGAAATTAAATATTGCTATCCTCACTTCACTTAGGTCAGGTGGTTTTTTCTTCTTTCTGAAAAGACGGTGTTCATCCCTTCTTCTCTGCCTTTAGAGCTCAAAGGCAACTCTGATCTTCACCTGCAGCTTAGGCTTGTAGGCCTCATTCTTGGTTGCGAGCATCTGTCTGCATTTCCCATTTAACCAAGACTTCTTGGTGGGCGCGAGAAACCTAGCTCATCAGTGACGGCTGATCTAATGGCTTGTTGGCATCGTTGCCATTGTTCTTCGACTGCTGGTGGTATGGTGTTAATCGAAAGTTTAAGGGATACGCGTTGCGCGAAGTCCTTGGCGATCTTTTGCGATTGCAGCCTTCGACATTAAATTTGTTTACAGGCAAAAGTAATTCTGATTGGTTATGGCGTGATAGATATCCGCATTCTTACCTTGGCTGCATGGAATTAGTGACTCGAGTCGATGTTAGCCCCTTCGGATACCCAAAATACTGGAAGCGTGCAATCGCAATTTGATCAATTTGGTTGACTGTTCGTTGATCTGGAAATTTTGCCCGACCCATCCTATCGTATTTCCTCGATGGCAGTAATGTCTGCTTTGTAGCATCTTAGAGGATGCGCTTAATGTTCTCCTGCATGTTCTCACATTCCAGGTTAAACGTGCTTTTTGGCAACATTGGTTGTCCCTGTCTAACTAATTGATTTCTTTCACCATTATCTAACGCAAACTCGTGTGTAACAGTCAGTTATTTAGTTTTTCTTTTTTTTCTCTTGCTTTTGCTCTATCTAGAGCGAGACATGGGCCTCGAAGAAAAAGCCCCCAGGCTACTACGACGGTTTATCCGAAAACACGTCATTCGAGCCTAGGGCAAAAAAAAATAAACACGGTCTCGAAGACTTCCCCGAGTTGCCTTCGATCCAAAACGCGAAAAATCCTAAATTTATTGTTATCGCTGCGAAAAATCCACAAATAAAACTTTCATCTGTGAGTATTTTTGTGCTTAAAAAATCTATTGACTCCATTTGTTCTTACTATCAAAGCATTTCTATGTTGAGAGATGAAACTATATTAATCCTTGTGAAAAACCAACAAATTGCCGATAGATTCCTTAAGATCACTAATCTTGCTAACCAAATTCCAGTAACGGTTACACTCCACAAACAACTTAATTCATCCAAGGGTGTAGTTTATGCTCCTTGGTTGAATAATGTTTCTGAATCCAAAATAGTTGCTGAAATGAAAAGCCAATCAGTGTCTGAAGTCTTCAAATTTTCGAAAAAAATTGATGGTAAAACACAACCTACCGGTTTAATGTTATTTACATTTGACCTTTACCAAGTTCCTCAAACTGTTGAGATTGGGTGGTACAAGGCAAAAGTTAAGGAATACATTCCATCTCCAATGAGATGTAAGAATTGCCAATTATTAGGTCACACAATTAAACGTTGCCAAAATAATAAAGCCTGTGAGCATTGCAATCTTCCGCCCCACGAACCAATTGACTGCTCCCGTTTAATGTGCGCAAATTGCCTCGGTAAACATTCATCATCATCAAAAGAATGTCCAAAATACATTCAAAGTAAAAATATTATAATTATTAAAACTAAAAATAAATGTACTATGGCAGAGGCCAGGCGAGCATATAACTTACAAAACCCCGAACAGAAAAACTTTTCTAATGTACCTTATGCAGAAAGAGCAAGACAAGCTATTCCTCAAACTCAAGATTCCACCACAGACACCACCCCTCCTTCTTCAAGTCAATCTTCTACTTCTATCATTGAAAACCAAAATTATACTCAGGTCACCCCAGCTCCCTCTTCACTTCAATCCACAACATCAACTGCATCTCTTCTTTACATCATTCCATCTTCCTCTACTAATACAACTCAATCACTTACTTCTCCCAATACATCTCCCTCTAACACAAAATCGCTCTCTCAAAATACAACTAAATTATATACCCCATCAATCACACCAATAACATCTCTTTCTTCTACGTCATCGATATCATCCACATCTACCAATATGCACAGAATACAAAACAACACAACAAAACAACGCAACTCCAAAAATTCAATAACTAATTTCAATAACCCGCTCGAACAAACTATTTCCTCTATGACTGCTGTAAACCAGAATCCAGTCAATAACAATGCCCCCTCTAACCAAGATGAACAATTACATTAATGCACCATCAACATCAAAAACTCAGCCGGTGCTTACGTCTGCTGTGGGGATAATAATCCCATCCACTCAAGGTTGGGATTGCACTCTCCACCGCAGCCGCACGCATCGGCCTATTCACTCTAACAACTTCAACAAAAATCACTCTAAAGCACAACAATTCTCTTACATTAAAATAATGCAATGGAACATACAAGGTTTCATTAATAACTACCAAGAGTTAAACCTACTCATCAACGAATATAACCCCGATGTAATCTCTCTCCAAGAGACTCACTGCGCCTTTCAAAAGCATCCAATGGTTCCTAATGCCTATATTGGATACTTCCATAATTTTTCTAACAACATCACATCCAAACAAGGAGTGGGTATTCTTGTAAAAAGAATATTCCGCACAGGGTCATACAAATCAATTCAACTATACTCTCCATAGCAGTTGAAATTAATATAGGTTTTATATTATCAATAATCGATATTTATATTTTACCTGATCAAATCTTTACATACAATGAACTAATTTACATTATCCAACAAGTCAATACCCCCTTTATACTAACTGGAGATGTTAATTCATGGAGTAAACTATGGGGCTCGCCCAAAAGTAACAAACGAGGTCTAATAATAGAGGAACTTATCACTAAATCAGATCTTTTTTTGCTAAATGATGGATCTCCCACACATTTTTCGACGCATAACACATTTACACATGTCGATATAACATGTTGTACACCAGAACTCCTATTAAAAACATCCTGGTACGCACTGAAAGACTTGTATAATAGTGATCACTTTCCGATCTTCACGTCAATCCAACTAAGTTGTTTACAAAAACCACAACCAGACATCCCAAGATATAAGATCGAATGTGCAAACTGGGACAAATTCAAAAGTAAAATTGTACAAGGGTTACCAGTACATAAATCTCAGAACATAAACAAAGAAGCAGCTTTAGTGCCATGTTGGAATAAAGAGTTAGCTGGGCTAAGATCCGAAAAAATCACCACTTGGCGGTCTTTTAAAAAAAGGCCTAACCAGGTCAACTTATTAGCCTATAAAAAAGCTAATGCCAGGTTTAGAAGACAGATGAAAATAAATAAAATTGTATGTTTTGAAGAATTTACAGCAAACATAAACCCTAGATCTCCTATTAGCAACGTCTGGCAAAATATTAAAACCTTAACTGGCAGCTCTAACAAAACATTTACAAAAACCATTACAACATCTTCTGGCTCTGTTACCTCACCACAAGAAATCGCTAACGCTTTTGCTATAACTTGGTCTCAGCAGTCAAATAGCTCAAATTTTCCGCCTACCTTTAACAAAAATAAAAATGATTGCTTAATATCAGTCACGCAGCCTGCACAAAATGCAGCTGCTAGACGTATTGAGAACAGAATAACTTTATTAGAGCTGGAAAGTAACCTAATTAGAGTAAAAGGTACAACACCTGGCCGTGATAGAATTTCTTACCCAATGCTTAAAAATCTCCCAGATAAAGCTAAATTAAAACTCTTAGATTTATATAACGATATTTTGAACAACGGAACAATTCCCCAAAGCTGGAAAACAGCTGTCGTTGTTCCCATTGCTAAACCTAAAAAAGATATTTTCTCCATTTATAGCTACCGCCCCATATCCTTGCTACCATGTATATCCAAAGTCCTTGAGAAAATAATAGCAAATCGCATTTTGTGGTTCACTGAATTTAAGAAACTTTTAAGTATCCATCAAGTAGCCTTCAAACCAAAAAAAGGATGCACGGATATTCTGCTTCATCTCGATTATGTTATATCTAACGCCCTTTCTGCTCGAAACCACGTCTCAATTTTAGCACTTGATTTCGAAAAAGCATTTGATCGCATAGGTATTCAACTCGTTTTAAGCAAATTAAAAGAATGGGGAATCGGACCCAAAATTTTTGAATACATAAAAGCGTTTTTAACAAACAGAAAATTTTCTGTGAAAATTAAAACCACTTTCTCTAAAATCGTTCCATGCGATAACGGTATCCCCCAAGGATCACCGCTATCTGTAATCTTATTTTCAATTGCTTTTGAAGAATTAAATATAATTATTTCAAAATACAAAGATCTAGATCATTGTGTCTATGCAGATGATGCATATATCCTTTGTAAACAGAATGACCAAGATAAAACTAAAATTTTGTTCTTAAATTTGCTCAAAGAAATAAATGACTGGTCCAATATCTCTGGATCTAAACTATCTTTAAATAAATGCAAAATGCTTCATGTATGCAGGAAAAAACATTGTAATAATTTTGAACTGGAGCTTAATAATATAAAAATAGAAAATGTTGTTAATCTTAATATCCATGGTCTACTTTTTAACAATAAATACAATTGGAAAAATCACTGTACTAACTTAAAAAAACTCACTAGCAGCAAGGCTTAGTATCATTAAGTACCTTTCATCTAAAAAGAGTAAGGTTCATATCAACTCTCTTTGCTATGTTAAAAAATGCTCATTCTAAGTAAAATTGATTACGGCCTAGCTATATATGGATCCTGTCCAAAGTCAACCAAAAGCGTATTTAAACCTACATATGCAAGAAGGAGTATTTGTGCTTTTCCAACTAGTCCAATTAAAAACATCCTTGCTGAAGCTGGACTACCGACAATAGAAGAACGCTATTTAAAAATTACAACTTCTCTGCTACCGAAGCTAGCCTTCCAAACTGGATCAGTGATAGACAAAGACACAACTCAAGCTCTATCCCACAAAAGAAGAAGACGAATCCGTTCAGCAATTCACAACATTTTGGATTTAGGAAAAAAAATGGATATACACCTAAAACGTTACCCGAAATACACACCATCGCAGCCACCCTGGTTTTTAGATCCCAGTTCCATACTACTCAACCTATGCGACTTAAAAAAACAAAATACCAGCCCAGAAATCTACAGACAAATGTTTTCTGAAACTGCTTCTAAACTTTCCGACAAATGTTGGAAATTTGTATTCACTGACGGTTCTTCGAACCAATACAGAACAACATTTGCAGTTGTATCAAAAGAAGGAAATACACTTATACAAGGTATCTTATCTGACATAACATCAATTTTCACTGCAGAAGCTGTGGGAATATATGAAGCGATGAAGAAATGCTCAAATACATCAGGCAAATGGGCGATCTGCTCTGATAGCCTCTCAGTCATAAAAGCCGTCATCAACCCTTTCCATACGTCTATCATCATTTCCAAAATAAGAGACATTATAATTTCAAAATCCTCCAAACTTAAGTTATTATGGACTCCTGGACATGTTGGAATAAGGGGCAACGAACTGGCTGACAAAGCTGCTAACGACGTTCATACTGCTCCAGTCTACACATTTGAACAATATTCCCAACGTGACCTACAAAGGTCGATACAAATTAAACTTCATGAAAATGAAATCACAGAATGGAACGAATACCACCATCATTACACATCCATCAACACCAACAAAATACCCCCAGCATATCCGACCCACACCTCAAAGGAAATGATAACGAATTTTGTCCGTCTCCGACTTGGTCATACCTGTATTACGCACCAATATCTTCTTAAAAAAGAATCACCACCATCTTGCCCCACCTGCCATAGTATTATCACCATCAGACACCTGCTTGGCCCTTGTTTTCTCTCTTCAAACAAATTGCTAACCATAGTAAATACAAAATAAAAAATTATAGACTTATTAAAAGAACCTACTCAGTCCAATATCTACATTATAAGTAAAATATTATATCTTCTTCAAATTAAATTATAATTTCTATTCCTTACAAAAGAGCCGATAGTTTATGCTGCTAGTGCTCTTATTTACAATTTATTAATAGTATATTTAAATATGTTATTGATAAGAAAAAATAAAATAAATAAATAAATAAATCTTTTCCACCAAAATACAATTTACAACAAGTCAAGAGCAGATTCAATAAACATCTGCAAGCATCATCGCAGGTCGATCTTCTAGAGCGGTATAAGTTCGCCAAACATCAGAAAATTTAGTACAAAATTAGCAAACGAGTTTGTGACATCTCGTCGACTCAACAAATTTAAGGACGATTGTGACCATTCGGTTGGCTCGGAAGTTGTTCACAATCCTCACACGACAAAACGTGCGTCACTCATAATGTCGTAGAATATGAACTCCTAAAACGGTACACCAACAAGTTCTTCGGCTGTTATCAGTCTTGCTCTAGGCCAGGAAAGTTAGCATCCAATCAAATTTCCACACTTGGGCAGATCCCGGAAAACTCAGACCGTCCATATCGTTACCGACAACCCATTTTTCGATTTCAAAGCCTCATACAGCTGCATTTGTCTAAAGTAAGTTTGGATCACTATGTTGATACCTTCCCTTTGTTAGGAGGGAACTCGTAGATTGTATCATAATTTTTTTTAAAGATATACATCCTTGACTATTCACCTACCCCAGCTACACCAATTCTGTAAGCTTTATGACTGCCTTCCATCTCTCGTCCATTAAAACCCTGTTTCATGTTTTTTATACCCAGCTGAGTCATATAAAATGATGCAACATATAACGCCATCTAAATCCCAGGAGAGAGTTCATATAAATTAAGGCCCATCTTCCATTTTAATTAATGCAGACATCTTCTATTAATAAAATTTTGGAAGTTGCTCAGTTTAACAGCCTTCGACAGGCGATACAAGCAATTTCCTTCAGTAATATTGATCGTCAACACTCATGTCAAGCGTTAAACGATTGGATATTAATAATAACGGAAGCGCAGTAACGTACCGTTCAAAAAAACGGAGCACCCCAACAATCCATCTCGTCTGTAGCAACAACACTTTCGTCACCCTTTCAGATGAATCCTTACACCCCACCCACACTCGTCTCATTTTCGATAATTCACATCAAACAATTTTTCATGTTTCCTATAAGGATTGGTTTGAGCGTTCTTCCATAAAAGGAAGCAATCAATCTTATGAGGAGCGATGAACGAGCTGTGATTTGAAAACGATGGAAATCTGTTTCCTTTTTTCTTCTTTTCGGGATTCGCCTCTGCACTAATATTCGCAGGAGCGTACTTCGTGAAACACGACAACACATGGTAATTCCATTCAATCTCCCAAGATGTATCCGACGAATTGATGAAGTTAACAATAATCTAACAGATTGTGCTTCCCG
Source organism: Rhingia campestris (assembly GCA_932526625.1). Taxonomy (NCBI): domain Eukaryota; kingdom Metazoa; phylum Arthropoda; class Insecta; order Diptera; family Syrphidae; genus Rhingia; species Rhingia campestris. The sequence continues at coordinate 193,307,722 of OW052182.1, forward strand.
GGTGATGTCAGGAAAATTGTTTTCCTCGAAAGGTCAGACGGTTAGGTAGGGTTTATCAACTGAAACTGGAAATTTAATTTGAAAGGTGTCAGGCCATCAGTAAAGGTAAACATCTGGTGCCCTGGAGAGTTAGTGTCCATCGGCAACCTAGAGGGTTAGTGAGAAACATGTGCTTTGTTGTTCCCGGGGGAGGGACATCCAATTTGGAGATAGTTTTGTGAGCTATATGACGGGAGTTATAGAGACGTAAGGTGGCTGGGGCAAAATGTTATCTTGATGGGGGGGGGAATTAATGGCTCCACAAAGAGTTTTGTAGCATGTAGGTGAGTTTGCTAATCGTCTGCAGACATGCAATTAAGTTATTAGGAAACCAAACAATGGTATCTACACTATGAGCAGTCCTGGACTGGAGTGTGATCTTTGTTGTGCTGGGAAACGATGGTGGTCATGAGTAAGGGTAGATGGTGTTTATGTGAATAGTTAGTGGATGATTATTGTATTGTGCATGGAAAGTGTGGACAGTCGCATGTTTTTTTTTTAAATCTAAAAAAATGGAGTTTAATATTTTTTAACGTATGTTCACATGTTATACAGAGCAATCATTCTGACTTCTAATCGCTTCAATTAAGAGCTTCAGATAATTTGAATTATCGCGGACTGAGTGCCGTTTAAACAAGGATGCCGGTGCTTAAGGATAGTGATGCGATTATATGAGGACACAAGCGTTCTCACTGTAGCATCTCACTATCAACTCCTACTCTCACCTCCACGCTGGTGACTGGTGGGTGCTTCGTACCTCGACTGGATATGGGGTATTAAACCCCTGTGGAAAGTCGTTGGTGGCAGCAAACGAGAGAGGGGGGAGGAGTGTCCTCTCACTAAGGCACTCACTCTCAGGCGGCAGCGGAGGAATTCCTTAGATGGAGTCAACGGTGGTGCCTACAGCTCCAGTTTTATCGAACTGGTAGTGAAATCCCTATATGAGCTGCTTCGACATATTTGAACACCAGGTATATAGGGATTTCCAATGCTGAGCCAGGGTGTTGGAAAAGAGTTGGTGGCGGAGAAGCCCTCAATGGGCCAACGGCAGCGCTCATATCCCAAAATGCGCAACTGACATCGGTATTTTTTCCGGCCCGCTGTCATAGGGTCAAAACAAGGGCCTGGCCCTCCAGGTTGGGGAAAGGACTGATATTATTGTTGACGACCTTGCTAAACGAAAAAAGGACAACGACGTTCGTATCTGCACCTGGCGGAAGCCCTAAACTGCTACAAATAAGACATTACTGCCATCCAGGAAATACGATGGGATGGGCCGGGCAAAAGGAGGATGAAAAACTGTGACATCTACTATAGACCGTGTTATAGTGAGTGAGCAGAAACAGCGACTATTTGGATGCAGTTTTGTTATAAGTGCCAGACTTAGGCAAGAAGACTTATGTTTCCAAGACATTAACGAACGCATTGTAACAATCCGCATCAAGGCCAAATTCGCCAACATAAGCCTTATATGCGCTCAAGCTCCGACGGAGGAAAGAGACGATACAACTAAGGACTGCTTCTACGAGCTCCTCGACAAAACCTATGAGCGACTGCCAAAGAACGATGTTAACATCGTGCTGGGAGATTTTAACGCAAAGGTAGGAAGAGAAGACATCTTTAGCATTACTGTCGGAAAATATAGCCTACACGACAACACGTCTGGTAACGGACTTAGGCTAATTAACTTCGCTACGGAACGAAATGCCACTATAGACAGCACACGGTTTCCTCACCTCGATATCCAAAAGGGGACATGGCGGTCTCCAGATCAACGAGCAGTCAACCAAATTGAACACATTGCGATACACAAGAGGCACGCATCCAGTATTTTGGATGTCCGAACATTCGGTGGGCTAACATCGACTCGGACCACTACCTTGTTGTAGCCAAGGTAAGGATGCGGATATCCACCACGCCACAACAATCCAGAAATACTGTGAAAAAATTTAATGTCGGAAGACTGCAATCGCAAGAGACCGCCAAGACCTTCGCACAACGCGTATCCTTTAACCTCTCGATTAACACCATACCACCAGCATCGAATGTCGAAGAGCAATGGCAAAGATGCCAACATGCCATCAGATCAGCCGCAACTGATGTGCTAGGTTTCTCGCGCCCACCAGCAAGAAACCCCTGGTTTGATGAGGAATGCCGACAGATGCTCGCAGCCAAGAACGAGGCCTACAAGACTAGGCAAAGAAGAAGGGTCGAACATCGCGTTTTCAGAAAGAAGAAAAAAGAGCAAGAAAAGCGGGCGATCGAGGATATAGAGAGGTGCCACTCCAGGAACGATGTTCGCAAGTTTTACCAAAGTGTAAAACGTCAAAGCCAAGGATACAAGGCCCGAACAGAATCCTGTCGAGATGAGCAAGGAAATATCGAAGTTGAGACACAGTCGATGCTGAGGATATGGAAGAACTACTTCTGCAGACTGTTAAACGGCGATGACGAACAACATGCCGCTGTAAGGCAGAACGAGCCATTTAATATTGGCAACGACAGCGAAAACTTCCAACCACCCGACCTGAGTGAAGTGAGGATAGCAATATCTAAACTCAAGCTTAATAAGGCTGCCGGAAATGACGGCCTTCCCGCTGAGCTCTATAAGGCCGGCGGAGATGACTTGGTAAGTAACATCCACCAACTCATAAGCCAAATCTGGTCGGATGAAAGCATGTCTGAAGAATGGAACCTCAGCATCGTTTGTCCGATCCACAAAAAAGGAGACACTTTGAACTGCGCCAACTACAGAGGCATAAGTGTACTCAACATCGCCTACAAGATCCTATCTGCCGTAATATTTGAACGCCTGAAACCGTTTACCAACAACCAGATCAGTGTAGTTTTAAGGCCAGGAAAGCCCACAACCGATCAAATGTTCACATTTCGGCAGATCCTGGAAAAAAACCAAGAAGTCCAAATCAATACCCAACACCTATTTATCGACTTCAAAGCCACGTATAACAGCATTTACAGAGACGAACTATACAGAGCCATGTCTAGTTTTGGTATACCGCCCAAACTCGTCCAGTTGTGAAGGATAACGATGGAGAATTCTCGCTGCATCATCAGGGTCGGAAACGACCTCACCGACACATTCGATACCAAAAAAGGATTTAGGCAATGCTATGCTCTGTCATGTCACTTTTTCAATTTGATTCTTGAGAGGATTGTGCAAAACTCCCGAGCCAACACCAGAGGCACAATTTTCCAAAACTCGGTGCAACTACTAGCATACGAAGCGCCAAAAAATGGGTTTAGCAGTGAATGAGGGTAGGACCAAGTATAAGCTGTCAACACAAAAGGACACACAACATCGACGAATTGGACAGAACGTCACCATTCACAGATATGAATGTGAGGTAGTACGGGACTTTGTCCACCTCTGCTGCGCTATCAACTCTGACAACAACATCTCGTCAGAAATCAAACGAAGAATTACTCTTGCCAATCGCCGTTTCTTCGGGCTAAGAAGGCAATTTCGTAGTAAAGCCCTCACTCGAACTACTAAGGAGATCCTATATAAGATCCTGATCATCCCAGTCCTGCTCTACGGCGCTGAAGCATGGACCATATCAAAGCGGGTGAAGAAATCCTTGGTCGATTCGAGAGGAAAATTCTTCGAAAAATCTTCGGTCCCGTTTGCGTTGACGGGCTATACGAGCTGTACAGCGACATGCCCCTGGTCAAGAAACTCCGCATTGGACGTTTAAGATGGCTAGGACATGTGGAACGAGTGGACACCAATACTCCGGCTCCCAGAGTCTTCGATTCCAAGTCAGACGTTGGGCGCAATAGAGGAATACCTCACCGTAAGTGGTGCATGCATGTAAGTGGTGAATACCTCACCGTAGAGGCATGCTAAAAGAATACTAATTGATCGGTAGCAGGTTTGGATTTAGAATGCCCTTAGTCAATTGCTTTAGTAAGCTGCTATTGAATTATTTCATTCCTCAAATATATGAGATACACAATTGCATTTAATGATAAAAAACCGGCTCCTATATCATTTTGTACAGAGTTATCCTTCATCTCCATAGATTAGTAAACGATAAATCTGATTTTGTTTTAATTCCATAATACAATTTGAAATTGAGTATCACGTATCTTCATCCAATTACGTCAAACATTTAAAAAATTCTCATCGTATTGGTGTCAATTTGAATTTCATTACCGTATTTATGTCGCCGATTTGTTTATCCCACCTAATAAATCCTGAAAGCCTTCCTACAGGTTACCTTTCTTTATTCAACTGCCACTCTCACATCTACACGTCTTTCTGAACGATAAAATTCAATACTAAAACCAGAACAGCACTACTCCATACATAAACAAATCGATTCAGCAGTAGTTTCTCCTCCCAAATGGTTATTCCTCTCCATATCCTTATTCTTAAATAAATCAATCAACTCAGAAGCTCCTTCTTCCATCGATATCAATAAAAAAAAAAACCCAAAACAAATTTAAATTTTTACAATCCCAATAAATAAGCAAAGTAATTTGCTGGTGCGTCGTCTTAGCAATTCTATTAAACTAAATCGAATAGATGAATTTAATTCCATTCCTTGGCAATGATCCTTTAAAAGTCGAATAAAATTTTAGTTCAAAACTTTATGACCCGCTTTTTCATCGACTTGCATACTTAACAAGACCACAGCACTTCTACCCTCTGTATCTCGGTGTTTATTTATATTTTAAACTCAAAGGCACCTACCTACCTCATCCTCATCATTTATCTATCATCGTCTTCGTCCTGACGCTGGGTTGGACGAATGCAAAGAAAACATGCTTTCATAAAGTGAAACATTTTCGGATTTAATGGTCGACTATTTACACTCGTAAAAATATTATTTTCGCCTGATTTCACTCAATTGGATGCGATGGGTTGTTGTTGTCCTCGATCTCCTTGCCGCTGTGCTGCCCAGCGCCTTACCATACCAACGACATTATTTCCTTCGCTCTGTGACGTCCTCCTTGTTATGGTGTTGACGGAGCGCGTTGGCGTTTTCATCGTTATCGTTGTGGAAGGCGGAAAGAAACACGGAACCACTTTCATTTTTTTTTGTGTTAATGAAAAAGGATATTTCTAAGGAATTGTTTGAATACCTTTTTTTTAGCTTCGTATTTTCGTTTCATTTTTGAACGAGGGTAATCTACGCGGAGGGGCAGCAAAGTACCCAGCAACTATTGAGACATTAAGCGTTATGTGCTCCTTTGTAACTTTGAATTCGTGATGAATTTAAATCGAAGGCTAATTATATGTACGCCCACAGTCGAAAGGAGCAATGAAATTTATTCATGATTTTGAATCAGGTTTTTTTTCGGGAAGAGTGTTAGAAACATTAGATTCACGAGCCTGGTGTTATGTTGTTTTTCGAAATGATTTTGATGCCAACAATTGTTAAACAGATTTACCACCATCATCATTATTTGCAACTAGCAAATCATCTATTACACAGGGGTCCTTTAGATTTATCTAATTTACACATTGATCGTATACTACTGATTCAAAAATGTCATCAAGTGTAATCTTTAGACGTATTCTTTATCTGACAAGAAAATCTATAAAAATTGTATTTTAGCGAGGACTTAAGGCAGGAAGTTAAGTGTGAAGTTACTTTCTTACTTACTTAAGTGGCGCTACAGTCCGGGATGAACCTGGGCCTCACATTTTTTTAAATGTGATATAATATAAAAAACTCAAATATATCGTGAAATCTTTATTATAAATCAATCTAAAGAATCATTCATTACATTAACTTTTTAGAGATAATCCCTTTCAACTCGTCCATGCGAACTTTCTAATTTTCGATGACGCTTTAGAGCATATTCCAGGTTCGATCCCTCTCAGTTAGATAGTTTAGTGGCGCTAAACCAAGAAATAAATAAAATAAAAAAGCTTAATGAATTTCTTGAAATTCATAGAAACGAAGGGTTTCGGGAAATTTGACAATCAACCTTGCAGTCTGTGACATAACATGCTGACAAACGAAAAGTTCGAAAAGATCAATTTGATATAAATGAAACAAAATACAGGAAATTGTTCTTTGAAATAGTTGACAATTTAAGTATGCAGATATCAGCAAAGTGTGCATCCTTTGAAAAACTAAAATTTTTCGATTTACTGAACGTAAAAGATTTAGCAGCTATCGTCAAAAAAACAATTTTCCTGAAGAATTAATTAAAAATCTAATTGAAAGCTATGCGAACATATTTGAATTCACTCAATTAAAGAATAAATTAACTGTTTTTTTTATGAAAACACAGACGCTGTACAGCCAACAGGTACAACATCAGCAGGATCGTCAAAAACGACAAGATCATGTCTTGCTATGTATGCAAACAGTTTTTAACAGTTTTTGGCAGGTGTACAAGCTTTCAAAGCTTCAACTGCGTTTGTAGAGCGCTCCTTTTATGCATTGAAGAGGATAAAGACGTACTTTCGAAGCACTCAAGGTCAGGAGAGATGGAGCTATTTGACTCTCATGTCTATCAAAAAAAGTAAATAGTACGCCTCCCTGAGGGGTACCACTCCTCTGGCTACTAGTACTAGAAGAAATGGTCGGAGTGGGCTCTGGTGTCTACTCTGAAAAGATCGGGCTAGCTACATCCCTGAGATTAGCAAACTCGTGTAGTCTATTCCAAGCTGAGCCATACTCGAAGCTTCCAAATCGGCTAGGGTATTGGACATATCGCATGAGGATACCTCCATCTACGTGGATAGTCAAGCGGCCATTAAAGGTCTGGCATCCAACATAGTAAAATCACGGGTAGTTGGACGCTGCCGCGAAAATGAAGACTCTTTGTAAACAGAACAGAAAATCCAAATTATCTGGGTGCCAGGACATAAAGACATTATAGGATGAGAAAGCAGACAAGCTAGCTAGACTAGGATCATCCAGTTGCATTTCCCTAGCTGATAAAAGGGTCAATCCCCCGCTAGCATCTAAAAAACATGAAATAACCAAGCACACTCAAAAAGCAACCATAACAAGATGGCAAAATAACGGGTGATTTTTTAAGAGGCTTAGAACTTTTTTTTAAAAAAAACACAAAAAATTCGAAAAAATGAATGAAATATTTATTTGAATCGATAGTTTGAACCTTGTAATTTAATGTTTAAAGATAATTTCATGCAAATGTTGACCGCGGCTGCGTCTCAGGTAGCCCATCCGCTGAGTCCAATTTTGGCATACTCTTTCACACATATCGGCCGGTATCTCACGAATGAATGCATGGATGTTGGCTTCCAGTGCGTCAATCGAAGCGGGCTTGTCCCTATAGACATTAGCCTTGACATACTCCCACAAAAAAAAGCGGATCCTCGGCCAGCTTTCCAAGAGCCCATTCACCAAAAATTCGGCGTTGTGGTAGGTCAGCTGGCTTTAGTTCTTGCACCAGCTGTATCTTAAAAGGCTTTACGCCCAAATCCTTCCGCAAAATTTTCCACGTAGTGCTGTAACAAAGGCCTAACTGCTGGGAACGGCGCCGAATCGACATTTCGCGGTCTTCTGTCACACTAGCTGATACGGCCGCAATATTTTCTTCACTACGCACAGTACGTAAACGTGTTGGTGGTTTAATGTCCAACAAAGTAAATTTGGTGCGAAATTTGGTCACAATCTTCCGAATAGACTGCTCAGAAGGTCGAGAATGCCGATCATAAAATGGAAGCAGCGCGCGATGAACATTTCGAGCCGAGCACGAATTTTGATAGTAAAATTCAATAATTTTCAAGCGTTGTTTATTTGTAAGACGATCCACGGTTAAATTGCAAACCAAACTGAAGCTGTTTGACAGTGACACAAGGTATTAAACACACGTCAGCTGTCAAAACCAGTGTTGCCAAAACCAAACCAGCTAAAAAATCACCCGTTACAATCACATGTACACACACAAAATCTCTCTGGCCGGAGTTAAGCGGCAGTAAATCGAACAAGCTAATAGCTTTGAACATTTCTATAGCGGTGAGAGTGGTAACAGGTCACAACCGGTTGGGTAAGCACTCCAATAAGATAAAACTGACTGCTGCGAACAAACTTTGCAGGAAATGCAGCGACCCAGACGTCGAAGAAGAGGTCTCACACCTACTATGTCACTGCCCTGCGATCAGTAGCAGCCGTTTGAAAATACTAGGCAGCCTATACTTTGACGACCTAAGAGACCTAACGACTATCCCAATAGCGCAGATAGTCCGCTTTTGTAGCAGATCAGCATTTAGCAACTACCCCTTTGAGGCTGAAGGAGCAACACAGATCTGCACCGCATAAGTATCACTATCGAACTTAACCAGGTATTCTCTTTCTCTATTTCATGTAATTTTCTTCGAAGGGTATCGCTATGGGCCCACGTAGGCCTATGCGAGCTTGACGACTCACTCGAGCGTCAACAGCCCATCTAACCTAACATAGCGAAATAATTTCTATAGATATACATCAAAGTATATATGGATCGACTTAGAATCGCTAGCTGAGTCGATCTAGCCATGTCTGTCTGTCCATCCGTCCGTCTGTCCGTCTGTATGTCACCGATTTTTGGGCCTTAAATTTTGAGCTAGAAAGTTCAAATTTGGAATATAGACTCTCTGGCAGAAGAAGCAGATCAAGTGTACACATTTTTGAAATCCGCCCACTGCCACGCCATCTTTTTAGAAAAACGTTGTTTTAGCCAAACTGTAAGGAATTTTAAAAAGTGTCTGAGCAGCATATTTAGAGAATCTGAATATCTATATTTCGTCTATACAACATTTTTAATATATTTGAAAAAAAAACTTTCGATGCAAGATCATTAATTATAATAATATGAACATTTCGTCCCTAGATCATTTTAACCCACGCCCACAGTTTTGAGTGCGTTTTCCTACAAAAACCATTTTTATACCCTACCCCAGGGCATATGCAATAGAAAAACTTTGTTTTTTTTTATAGAACCATAAAATATTTTGAGGTGCTCAGTGGCGCGATGGTTAGTGCTATGAACTGCCGCGCAGAAGGTCAGGGTTCGATTTCCAGCCTTAGAAACACCTAAATGATTTTTCACTGGCCTTCCTCTCGTGATGGTCTGACAAATCATCGGAGCAGTATCAATTGTCAAGAATAGCTTATCTGAACTTACAGTTCAGAAGTACACACGCACGAATGGTTGTGAGAAAGCTAGGCCCTGGTTACTAACGAGCCTGTTGCCCTAAAAATTTGTTTTTTTTTTGTATAAAAGATTTTGATAAACAGTCTGAACAATACGTTGTGACAACTTCATTTTCAATATTTTAATGCCATAAAGCCCACATTTTGGGGATATTAATTTTAAGGATGAGATAGGATAGAGTATTAAACGATCCGCACAGCGGATTGTAGCCTTCTCATATGTTTTCTCTATGTTACAAACTTAATGTCAAAACTAACATACCCCTATGGTATAGGGTATAATAAGTTTCTCGAGTTAATTCGATTTTATTCCCGAAACTAGGATGATCTCGGAAGGAAAATCGGGCGTAATGATCAGGTTGGGGTGTTAATTCCCTTACCATACCATAGCATGACAAATATTTGGCCACCAATTGCTTCAAGATGAAAGCATCTAACAACTAAACAATACAACAAGTAATTGGTCAAAATGTGGAATGTTTTTGAAATAGTTTAAAAAGGACGATTACTCGTTTGTCAGTTATAAAGAGTACTCGTCCTTTTTAAACTGCACTTGGTTGAGGTCGGTTTCTACTTGCGCGCGCCACTTAAGGCGAGGTCTTCATCTACTGCGTCCGACGTCTGGCTGGGAATCGAAGACTCTGCGCGTCGGAGTATTGGTGTCCATTCTTTCTACATGTCCTAGCCATCTTAAACGTCCAATGCGGAGTTTTTTGACTAGGGGTATGTCGCTGTACAGCTCGTAAAGTTCGTGGTTGAATCTTCGTCTCCATGGCCCGTCAACGCAAACCGGACCGAAGATTTTCCGAAGAATTTTTCTCTCGAATCGACCAAGGATTTCTTCATCCGCTTTTGATACGGTCCATGCTTCAGCGCCGTAGAGCAGGACTGGGATGATCAGGGTCTTATATAGGATCTCCTTGGTAGTTCGAGTGAGGGCTTTACTACTAAATTGCCTTCTTAGCCCGAAGAAACAGCGATTGCCAAGAGTAATTCTTCGTTTGATTTCTGACGAGATGTTGTTGTCAGAGTTGATAGCAGAGCCGAGGTACGCAAAGTCCCATACTACTTCAAAGTTATATCTGTCAATGGTGACGTTCTGTCCAATTCGTCGATGTTGTGTGTCCTTTTGTGTTGACAGCTTATACTTGGTCCTACCCACATTCACTGCTAAACCCATTTTTTGCCGCTTCCTTCTCCATACTATGACGATGATATCACGTTGAGTCCTACCAATGATGTCAATATCGTCGGCGTATGCTAGTAGTTGCACCGGTTTTTGGAAAATTGTGACTCTGGTGTTGGTTCGGGAGTTTTGCACAATCCTCTCAAGAATCAAATTGAAAAAGTGACATGACAGCGCATCGCCTTGCCTAAATCCTTTTTTGGTATCGAATGTGTCGGTGAGGTCGTTTCCGACCCTGATGATGCAGCGAGAATTCTCCATCGTCATCCTACACAAACGGACGAGTTTGGACGTCATACCAAAACTATACTGTATAGTTCGTCTCTATAAATGCTGTCGTATGCGGCTTTGAAATCGATAAATAGGTGGTGGGTATCGATTTGGACTTCTGTGAAAATTTTATCGATTGTGGACTTTCCTGGCCTAAAAACACACTGATAAGGGCCGATCAGGTTTTTGGTAAACGGTTTCAGGTGTTCACATATTACGGCAGATATGATCTTGTGGGCGATGTTGAGGAGACTTATGCCTCTGTAGTTGGCGCAGTTCAGAGGGTCTCCTTTTTTGTGGATCTGGCAAACGATGCTGAGGTTCCATTCTTTAGGCATACTTTCATCCGACCAGATTTGGCTTATGAGTTGGTGGATGTTACTTATCAAGTCACCTCCGCCAGCTTTATAAAGTACAGCGGGAAGGCCGTCGTCATTGCTATCCTCACTTCACTTAGGTCGGGTGGTTGGCAGTTTTCGCTATCGTTGCCCATATTATATGGTTCGTTCTGCCTGACAGCGGAATGTTGTTCGTCATCGCCGTTTAACAGTCTGCAGAAGTGGTTCTTCCATATCCTCTGCATCGACTGTGTCTCAACTACGATATTTCCTTCTTCATCTCGACAGGATTCTGTTCGAACCTTGTATCCTTGGCTTTGACGTTTTACACTTTGGTAAAACTTGCGAACATCGCTCCTGGAATGGCACCTCTCTATATCCTCGATCGCGCGTTTTTCTTCTTTCTGAAAAGCTGGTGCTCTTCCTTCCTTCTTCGCCTATAGAGCTCCATGGCAGCTCTCGTCTTCACCTTCAGCTTAGCCTTGTAGGCCTCGTTCTTGGCTGCAAGCATCTGTCGGCATTCCTCATCAACCAAGGGCTTCTTGCTGGTGGGCTAGCGAAACCTAGTTCATCAGGTGCGGCTGATCTAATGGCTTGTTGGCATCGCTGCCATTGTCCTTCGACATAAAATGCTGGTGTGAATCGAAAGGTTAAGGAATACGCGTTGCGCGAATTTTTTTCATTAAATTTTTTCACAGTATTTCTGTTTTTTTGTGTCGTGGTGGATATCCGCATCCTTACCTTGGCTACAACAAGGTAGTGGTCCGAGTCGGTGTTAGCCCCTCGGAATGTTCGGACATCCAAAATACTGGATGCGTGCCTCTTGTCTATCGCAATGTGATCAGTTTGGTTGACTGTTCGTTGATCTGGAGACCGCCATATCCCCTTATGAATATCGAGGTGAGGAAACCGTGTGCAGGCAATAGTGGAATTTCGTTCCGCAGCGAAGTTAATGAGCCTAAGTCTATTGTCAGACATGTTGTCGCATGGGCTGTATTTTACGAAAATACGGCTAAAGATATCTTCTCCACCTACCTTTGCGTTAAAATCACTTAACACCATTTTACCATCGTACTACTACGGTAATCGCTCACAAGTTTTATAGCAATCTTTGGCTATATCATCTTTTTCCTCGATCGGAACGTGAGTGAATATAAAGCTTGTATTGTAGAATTTGGCCTTGATGCGGATTGCGGCAATGCATTCCATAATGTCTTAGAAACATAGGACTTCTAGCCTAAGTCTGGCACTTATAACAAATTCACATCCGAAAAGTTGCTGTTTCTGCTCTCTGTAACATGGTCTTTAGGAGATATCGCAGTTTTTCATCCTCTTTTTGCAAGTTCCATCCCATTGAATTTCCTGGATGGGTTGTAGCAGCTTAGGGCTTCTGCTTTCCTATTTTTTTATTTGGATTGTCGTCAACAGTAAGATCAGTCCTTTCCGAGGCTTTTGGTTGCTTCGTAACATAATTTTTTTTCCATAAGTGGGTAGTTAACGGAAGGTACAACCCCCAACATGGTGCGCCTTTTATAATAGACTAGATCCTCTATGAGCTTTTCGGCTCATCCACCACCATCTCTGTTGAAAGACACCCTTGAGATTCCTAACTGACATGTTGTCTGAATATTTCGATGCAGCTCATCTAGGGTTTTCAGCTCAAAATTTAAGTCCCAACAATCGGTGCATACAGATAAATCGGTGACATACAGACGGACGGGTAGACATACATGGCTTCATCGACTTTGCTAGCGATTCTTAGCCAAAAGTTGCAAACATGTTACAGATTTCAGAGATATCACTCCTTAAGTTAATACCAGATATTTACTTTGTTTTTAAGAATTTCTTCACCGAGTAACAGTCCATTAACTTTTCATTTCTGTTACCGCTATAAGTAAACCGGTGGTCCTTTTATTTGTTGAACTTATCACGATTATCGGAGGAGCCAGAACACAACGTTTCTGTTTAGAATTTGTAAGTTTTTGTTTTTTCCTATATTTCATTGGAATTGTTTTCACAGTACAATTGCAATAATTTTCGAATATCTGTATCCAAATGTTTTATCATGTCTCTTGGTTTCCATTTACATTACTCAGGATAATTTGCAACCATAGAACATGATGTATTGTTGGCCCATTTCTTCTATCTTCTGATCAAATAAATACCAAAGTTAGCTAACGTTATCATCCAGAACCCTTTCAACACCACTTCATGGAAATAAATTTAATTTCGAATTTTTAATCAAAATTAGATTTCCACAAAATTAATAAATAAAACGAATCAACACTTCCATCCTACACAAAGTACAAATTTTCACCTCATTTCTTGACCTGCATTTCATTCAACTCAATTGCCTTCCACACTATCCTTCAAGAATTATGGCAAACCCCTCCGCCAAGCCATGCGCACACCAACCGGAATCCACAAGATACCGAAAACCCACCACACATTCACCCGGTATTCAACTCCAAAGCCAAAAACTAACCTCACCTTTGAAAGACACAACGTTTTCAGCCCGTAAAAAGAACCCCAATGCTACACGAATCTGATACCAGTCAGTTACCTCGGAAGCGTGGCGATGTCAAATTAACCTCCGTGCACTTTGACTGTCGAGAAAAGTATCTAACTGCCGTTTCTCACAAAAAAAAATCAAAAGTATCCTTTTACAACCGTCGCCGGTTTGTTTCGACAGAAAAAAAATAAAAAAAAAAAAAAACACCCAACTCCCATTGTCCTTAGGATCCCACATTGTGTGAAGAGCTGCTGCTAATTGTGTGCTCGAATTGAAAGAAAAGATTTTGTTGTTAAGTCCTTTTTCGGATTTCATCTCGTTTGTTTGTTCTTGTTGTTTGGGTTTCCTAGTTCTGTGAGTGAAATTGATAATGAGAATCCTTGTGAAAAGTGGTCCCCAAAGGGGCAGTATTTCGAATACAATTCCATCTAGTGAAAGGATTTAAGTGGTGTTTTAATTGTAAATTTTTAATAAAAGTATCCTCGTGAATAAGGATACCGTGTTGTATGTCACTCGACGAAACATTGTGTTCTTTGTGTGTTGTGCGTGAATAGTGTCTGGGATTTCTTTTTTGGCTATCTTTCCCAATCCCCCAAATGGTATTCAGATTCATATGTGAAGTCAAAAAATCCTTCTTACCAAATTGATCAGAGAAAGTGCTGCGAATAAAAAACGAGGATTCGAGTGTTTATTTAATCAGATATCTCACTCACTCGCGGTTCTACACATCATAAACAAAATAAACAAATTCTAGGACTACACGAGAGATATTTTTGTTTGTACTTTGCACGTATCCTGCTGAGGTATATGCGGACGTGAGAGAGGAATAGATTACTAAAGTGGTACTCACGTCTAAACTTGGCAACAACAATACTAACGCGAGCTGAATTCTACTTCACTACAGCGAAAGAGTATCTACTACATCCTAAGCATCGTATATCCTGCTTGGCTGCCACTGGAGCTACACTCTTCACATTTCAGGTGAATATTTGATTTGAATTGGCCGTTACAGGCAGAGATTTCTAGGTTCGCATATGACTGTGAGATACTTTTAGTGAAATTGCTATTTCCCAGGATTGTATGTTGATTATGGTTAAGGTGGGTGGAGGGCGGGGAGCCATCATGGTGGAGATGAAAGTTGTTCGGTTGATTCGGGTTGTTTGGGGATTACACCCTATTCGGTTGAGTGTGGGTGGTCTTGGGGTGTTTGCCACGATAATCTGAACGAGTAAGGTGATCGTCGAGGGGGACCGAGGGCGGGTGACAACCTAACAAGGTGAGGTTCTTATATTTACCGAGGCATATCACGTGTATTAGAAGTTTTATGGAAGAGTAAACCGTTTAAAGAGGGGGGACAACGTAAGAGTGAATACATGTCTGAGAGCAGGTGACTGATTTTGACTATCCAAAGGATTAACAAATGTATTCGGGCGACAATTTTGCCAGAGCATTGTGAATGGATGTAAATAGATTGGGAACGGCTTTTGGAAGTCACATAGGGGTGTGTTAATGGATAGTTTGGTTAACAAATAATTCAAATGTTGAACTTTTTACTTAGTCAAGCTGGGTTTGTTGACACTTGAATTTATGTGAAGCTTAGGTAGTGTAAGGCGCAGAATAAATATTGTTTTTGAGACTGGGAAAGGGTCACATTAATCAGTGAACTGTGGATCTTTTGAAATTCGTCATCATGGTCATTGACCAAAAAGTGGATCAATAAATTGAAGGTATTATCGTCCTTTACACAATTTTGGCACGAAAGCGTTGTTAGAAAAAAAAATTAAATATCTGACATCAACGACCCTACAAAGCCGTTTCTATTTATGGGGTCTCTAGTTTAACGATTATTTCGAACAAAGAATTTGAGAAACTTTTTAGTATTGTTACTACCAAAGGTATTGTTACTTCCAAGGTATTATTACTTTCAAAATTTGACCAAAGGACATAGTACTTAGTAATATCCAACAGGCTGATAAGGACCTAAGCTTTATTCTTACCACCATGTATGTGTCCATTTCTACTTCATTAACGATGGCGGGACCCACAGTTTTATGACAAATCCAATCCAACCCAGCATAGTGGTTAAAGTGCATTTCGTGAAAATTATATCGAGTGAATCATTTCGTGGTTTCAAGTTAATAGCGATGGCATTTGACACCTGTCAAACTCAGCTATCATTTGAAGTGTCATAATATTAGTTGAATGTTTGCCATTTACGATAATGGATCGCTTAACAATCGATCGAGGCATTAAAATTCTTAAAACTTACTACAAAATTGGTGATACAAACGTAGCGCATGACGCGATGATTATGGTCATCATAATCGACTGAGTAGCTACTCAAGCAATCGGTAAAATTGTGAAAAATTTGAAGAGAGTGGAAGCGTTACAGATGTCGTAATGCCTGTGCATCATCGTAATGCACGCTAAGTCGAAAATATTGCTGCAAATGCAAGTGTGCAAGTGCCTATTGGTAGTCAGTTACAGTCAATTCGGAGCGAAATGGTCGAACGATAACCGATTTTTTTTTTGGCCGGCGATTAAAGATCATGACCTGGAAGATATGTGGTTCCAACAAGACAGGGCAAGCCACACAACACGACTAATTATGGCTTTATTGCGTGAGAAGTTGCCTGGTCGCGTAATTTCACGTTTTGGCGACTTCAATTGGCCACCAAGATCATGCGATTCGACATCGTTCGATTTTTGTCTGTGGGGCTACGAAAAAGACGATGTTTAGGCGAATAATCCCCGAAGTTTACTTACTTACTTACTTACTTACACTTAAGGCGAGGTCTTCCTCTACTGCGTCCGACGTCTGGCTGGGAATCGAAGACTCTGCGAGCCGGAGTATGGGTGTCCATTCGTTCTACATGTCCTAGAGATCTTAAACGTCCAATGCGGAGTTTTTTGACCAGGGGTATGTCGCTGTACAGCTCGTATAGTTCGTGGTTGAATCTTCGTCTCCATAGCCCAGCAACGCAAACGGGACCAAGCATTTGAAGAATTTTCCTCTCGAATCTACCAAGGATTTCTTTATCCACATTTGATACGGTCCATGTTTCAGCGCCGAAGAGCAGGACTGGCCTTATATAGGCTCCCCTTAGTAATTCCAATGAGGGCTTTACTACTAAATTGCCTTCTTAGCCCGAAGAAACAGCGATTTCCAAGAGTAAACCTTCGTTTGATTTCTGACGAGATGTTGTTGTCAGAGTTCATAGCGGAGCCGAGGTAGACAAAGTCCCGTACTACCACAAAGTTATATCTGACGTTCTGTGCAATTCGTCGATGTTGTGTGTCCTTTCGTGTTGACAGCATATACTTAGTCTGACCCTCATTTACTGATAAACCTATTTTTGCCGCTTCCTCCTCTATACTAGCAAACGTGGCTATGACATCACGTTTAGTCCTACCAATGATGTCAATATGGTCTTCGTATGCTAGTAGTTGCACCGAGTTTTGGAAAATTGTGCCTCTGGTGTTGGCTCGGGAGTTTTGCACAATCCTCTCAAGAATCAAATTGAAAAAGTCACATGACAGTGCATCGTCGTGTCCTAAATCCTCTTTTGGTATCGAATGTGTCGGTGAGGTCGTTTCCGAACCTGATGGAGCAGCGAGAATTCTCCATCGCCATCCTACACAAACGGACGAGTTTGGGCGGTATACCAAAATTAGACATGGCTCTGTATAGTTCGTCTCTAAAAATGCTGTCGTATGCGGCTTTGAAATCGATAAATAGGTGGTGGGTATCGATTTGGACTTCTTGGGTTTTTTCCAGGATCTGCCGAAGTGTGAAAATTTGATCGGTTGTGGACTTTCCTGGTCCAAAACCACACTGATAAGGGCCGATCAGGTTGTCGGTAAACGGTTTCAGTCGTTCACATAGTACCGCAGATAGGATCTTGTAGGCGATGTTAAGGAGAATTTTGCCTCTGTAGTTGGCGCAGTTCAGAGGGTCTCCTTTTTTGTGGATCGGGCAAACGATGCTGAGGTTGGATTCTTCAGGAATACTTTCATCCGACCAGATTTGGCTTATGAGATAGTGGATGTCACTTACCAAGTCATATCTGCCAGCTTTATAAAGCTCAGCGGGAAGGCCGTCATTTCAAGCGGCCTTATTAAGCTTGAGCTTAGATATTGCTATCCTCACTTCACTTAGGTCGGGTGGTTGGCAGTTTTCGCTGCCGCTGCCAATATTAAATGGCTCGTTCTGCCTGACAGCGGAATGTTGTTCGTCATCACCGTTTAACAGTCTGCAGAAGTGGTTCTTCCATATCCTCAGCATCGACTGTGTCTCAACTACGATATTTCCTTGTTCATCTCGACAGGATTCTGTTCGAGCCTTGTAAAGCACAACCCCCAACCTGGAGGGCCAGTTCAAATTTATTAGATACCCCTAGGACATGGTGCCATCAGTATCCACTACGGGATTGAGAGCTGTCGTTGACCTTTCGGTTCATCCGCCACAATCTCTGTTCAAGGGGCCTGACTTACCCTTGAAATTCCTAGAAACCCTGTTGTCCGTATATGTCGAAGCAGCTTATCTAGGTTCGCCTGGGACGGCAGACCTGGTATTCATTCCTCGCCATTCTGACCAGGGTGATTATAGTGTTGCTGTTTTACGTCTTGTTATCAACACTCGCAATATCGTTTAGCAAGTCAAATCCGGTTTGTTGAGACCAGTACATGATGGTTACCACTTGGAGGTAAAATATAAGCACATTTGATGTTTAGTAAAAGTTGCGAGCATTGGGCTTTGCCAAGTTAAAGCCAATCAGAGTTTACCCTCGTTCTACAACACCCAACCATCAACCATGTTTACAAACCCGATCAGGTGAAAATGTGCCCGTCGGTCATTGTAAAATTTTCCAAAAATTCATCGTCATGTCCATCTATATTTTGGACAGATCTGCAGTATTCCAGACATTTTTTTGGGTCACCAGGATTAAGCTGTTGAACCATCCTGTTGGTTCCTGTTGTCCTTGAAGGGTTTAGGTGCAAATTGTTCCTCAAAATCCAATGAATCGTGGTAGGCGATATGTCTGACAAGGTTGGGTACGATTTGTAGATTTTTTTTGTGTTTACATTAACAGTATTATTTTTACTATTCAAAGAGAGCATTCCTGTTTTATTTTAGATAAAAGTCGACATTTTTACCGACAACTTTTCAATCGACATTTTGTTGGTCTGGATTTTAAACTGTTAACTTTTTTCTGTCGATCAAACTTCAGTCGACATTTTAACAGTCGATGAAGTTTATATTTGTCCAGTCGACATTTTTTTGTCTACCTTTCGTATGCTTCCCGTCTGACAGTATTGACCGTCGTCGTGTCGATGTTTTACGATCGGTTGCAACACTTTCCCTAATGATCCCGATGACGCCTCACACTTTCAAAGTTATTATTTGACCACCACAGCACTTATAGTTAGTGATGTTGGACAATTTCTAATGCCATCATATTGAATGTGTAGTATAATTTTATGACTGGATATTTTCAAAAAAAAAATAATTTTAACAATTTTGGTTCGATACTCCGATCATGAAGTACTGCATCCCAATTCTACCAAGCCTATGTTTAAAAAAATATTTCAAAAATATCAATCAATAGAAGAGTTATTAAGAGTTATTACGTGGGAAAGAGACTTTTAAGCCACCCTGTATTATTATTATATCTTCAAATAATAAAAAATAACAATTTTTTTCAATAAAATATATAACATATAAGTTGTATCAGAAAACATAGATCATAGCAAAGAGTATAGAACTACACAGAGTACGCATCTCATACAACGAAAATTTAAAATATGGGGTACTGATAGTGATACCTCGTGTTCAGTGTTGGTACGCCAGCATCAAACACGAGCATAGCCGACGCATAATGAACGACGAAAATTACCGCCCTTACCTGAAATGGCTACAACATTTTTAGCTATATGTTTTTCTATACTCTTTGAGATACTTAATGAACATGTTGGAAAGAGAAAAGGTTTAATAAAATAAAATAATCTGAAATCAATTCAGGTTTTTTTTTGATAACATAAAAATGTAAAGAATTGAAATATTTCAGATTTAATGGGAAAAAATGAAAATTGATTAAAATATCATTTAAAACAAAAATCCAATTTTTTTTAACTGACAGAGCAAAGAATTTTGTATTTATCTTTAAGGAAAAGTAAGAAAATCCTGTGGATGAATACGGCTATCGTGCGACCAATACTCACATATGGCAGTATAGTCTGGTGGCAAGCCACAGACAGAGCAACCAACTTGAAGCAAATGACAAAAATACATAGACTAGCGTGTATAGTGAGCAGATACGAATGGGACAGGAATGAACCCACAAAAAGGAAATCGATATTCATCTTCACAGATGGATCAAAGATGGACTGTAGAACAGGTGCTGGCATATTCTCAGGGGAATTAGTAATACACAAATCAATCAGGCTTCCTGATCATAGTAGTGTGTTCCAGGCTGAGGTGCTAGCAATCGCTGAAGCGGCTCATTTGGTGTCAATGTTGGAAATACCACACAGTGATATCACCATATTCATTGACAGCCAAGCGGCTATAAAAACAGTATCTGCTATCGAAATTAAATCAAAGCTAGTTCTCCGCTATCGCGAAGAGCTCAAGGTTCTCTGCTCACAGCATAATGCCAATACCAGGTGGATGTCATTGACTACTTGCAAAATATCTCGGAAGCTCTGGCCAGAATACAACGGAAACTGAACCAAAAAACTTTTGCGGTACGACAGAAGCTCCTTATCTAAACTAGTAGGGGCTCTCACTGGTCACAACTTTCTCAGAACCCATACAATGAAATTAAATCTCAAGGATGACGATATCTATAGAGGCTGTGGCGATGAGGAAACACTCGAGGATACACCTCATTTTCTCTGTCCTCTGTATCACAATGGGTCCACATATACCTAAGTGTGGCGGAATAGAGAATCCTCTACTCCACCAAACCCGTAAACCTTACCTAACCTAAGAAAATCGCCAGTCGAAAATAATTTAACCCCAATTTTAAGGCAATTAACACACAAGAGCCAAGGTTAACACAGTTAGTTGTTTATTCTTTAAAGCATGTTTTTTATTAATTTCAATTGTATTTCCTAAATTCAAGCTCATAAAGCAAATGCTAAAACAATATAACCGGCCGTTTTTATGATGTTTTGACTCGCAATTAGACCTTGCGTGCTACAAGAGCATGCAAATAGTCTTTGGATTGCTTAAAATCTCCTATAATAATCCTTTTTGAATATCATTAGCTACCATGATTGCCCATAAAAAGAGTGTAATGACGGGTCGTAACTTTTTTTCGCCCAGTAAAAAATGATTTTTTTTGCAATCATGATTTTAAATTACTTTTTCTTCATCATCGTCCCTGTCCGTATTTTATTGGTATTTTTTCCAAAATAAAAAAAAATAACTTTTGAAAAGGGGGAAACGTGAATTTTTTTTACAGGAAAATAAACTCATAAACTGAAAAAAAAAATCTATTAACAAAAAAACTAAGATTTGAAACTAGATTTGAAAAAAAAAAATTTTTTTTGTCCAAAAGAGATGTCGATTTTAGTCTAAGGGAAAATCTTGAGCTTTTAATATTGGGATCGCCATCTTTTATGTCTCACACAGGGCCAAATGCATGAATTCTTGGCAGAAATTATTTGAAAGCATTTAACTGTTGGAAAATGAATTAAAAGCACATATCTAGTTTGTAATAATATTTTATGTTTTAACTAGCTGACCAATGCTCGCCTTGCTTCGCCTACCCCTAACAGTTTAAAACGATTGGTGGGTGCACGACTGGGTCGTACGCAACTTTCTCTTTCACAGCAAGTTGGGCGTTAGATCAAATCATAAGCATTTTGATTATTGATGCTAAAATGATAAAAATAATGTCGAAATGTGTTTATACGAATGTTTAGTCCGAAATTTGAAGGAATCGATGTCAATGTGAACAATAATGATTTTCCGTTATTGGCCGAAACTGAAAATTCTGTTTAGTGATAGTTGGGCTTAAACTTATTATGTGGAATTACTTCAAGCTGTAATAGTAGTATATATATTAAATTTCATTCAATTTGATATAATATTTTGCGAGAAATTATCAATTTTCCTTATATGGCCTAAATGACAAAATCCGTTATATGGATTTTCTCGAAAAAACTGGGTATGCAGTTGTGGAATGTGGAATTACTTCAAGCTGTAATAGTAGTATATATATTAAATTTCATTCAATTTGATATAATATTTTGCGAGAAATTATCAATTTTCCTTATATGGCCTAAATGACAAAATCCGTTATATGGATTTTCTCGAAAAAACTGGGTATGCAGTTTTTTTTGGAGCTAATATGGTTATAGTATATATAAAGTTTAATAAAAATCATTAGAGCCGTTTTCGAGAAAATTGAGGTTATGTGTAATTTTTATATGGCAGGTACCCTTATTAACATGGCTAAAAGCAAACAAAAAAAATGGCCTAGAATTATGACTAAAATAAGCTTGGATACGAAGTTTGAAGAAAATCGGTCAAGCTGTTTAGGCTGGGGAGACCATTACGGACAGATGGACCGACGGACGGAATTCCAAAAACCACTTTTTTAGGCTCCGCTATCATCGTAATGTTAGAATCAATCAAAATCTCGAGGTCGAAAATTTTCACGAAAACAATATCTTTCTCTTTGTAAGAGAAAGTTAAAAATTTGTAACATATATCAGATGCATTTGACATTAAAAATTTATTAACTTTCTCATACAAGGAGAAATGTATTGTCTTCGTAAACATTTTCGACATCGACATTTTGATTGATTCTAACATTACGATGATAGTGGAACTTAAAAAAGTGTCCGTCTGTCCGTAATGACATCTTCAGCCTAAACGCATTGACCGATTTTCTTCAAATTTCGTATCAAATTTCGTTTGGTCATAATTCTAGGCAATTTTTTGTTTGTTGCTTTTAGCCATGTTATTAACGGTACCTGTCATATAAAAATTACTCATAACCTCAATTTTCTCAAAAACGGATAAAACAATTTGGATTAAACTTGATATATATAACGGTTGATCCATTTCGAGGTTCCCTACTTTTTTAAAGAAAAAAACACAGAAAATTCAAATTTAATGGAGAATGTTTATTATCATTTGAAAGAACATTCTTTGGCATATATTTTTTGAAGACTATGTCTATCAAATGTTGGCCGTTGCTACATCGCAGATGGTCCATCCGTTGAGTCCAATTTTCGATCACTCGTTCGAGCATTTCGACTGGTAACTGGCGAATGACACGCGTAATGTTTTCCTCCAAGGCCTGAATCGAAGCGGGTTTTTCGGCATAAGCTTTTGACTTTACATATCCCCACAGGAAAAATTCTAACGGTGTGATATCACACGATCTTGGTGGCCAATCGACCGGCCCAAAACGTGAAATTATGAGCTCATCGAAATGTTCTCTCAATAAGTCCATTGATTGATGCGATGTGTGGGAAGTGGCGCCGTCTTGCTGAAACCAAATGTCGCCGAGATCACGAGCTTCAATCTCAGGCATCAAATAGTCGGTTATCATGGCACGATAACGGTCGCCATTGACGGTTACGTTCGCACCGGCATAATTTTTAAAGAAATATGGACCGATGATTCCACCGGCCCACAAACCACACCAAACGTGCTGGACGTGGTCTATTCGGTCGAATATTATCCAATAATGAATGCTGGGTCTCAAAATGGGTGATGGTGTTGCGAATAGTACGCTCAGTAGGCCGATTATGTTGACCATAAGTTGAGCGAAGTGCACGAAACACATTCCTCACAGAACGTGAATTTTCATAATAAAGTTGAACAATTTATAAACGTTGTTCACGCGTAAGTCTTTCCATTATGAAATGCCAAACAATACTAAACAAAAATAACATGACAGCATGACACGACTCACACGTGATCTGTCAAAAAAGGCTATTGAAAAAAGTATCTCTACTTGGATCACCCGTTACTATCAATTTGCCAAATTTCATTCTAATCAATAAAGCAGTTTACGAGTTACAAGAATTTGAAAAAGAAAATTAAGATTTCTATGGGAAAAGTGTTGGCGAAAATTAATTTTTTTTGAAACACCAGGAGTGCTGCATGTTTAGAGGTTGGTCTTTATTATGGATGTGTCACCAAGACCACTCTTATGTGGGGTGATGGTCAAATGGGAGTTTCAGTCCAAATTTCGTCAAAATTTCGCAAATTTCGCGATAACTTTTTATTTTCGAAGTATATATAAATCTTTTATATACCATTTTAAAGAGTAACGCCTAATACACTTTGGTACCGAATTTCATTCAAGTCGTGATAGTACTTTTTGCGTTATGACGTTCCGAATGAAGAATTGAGAATTGAATTGAAAATTTCAAGAACAGTATCTAATCTATCAATTTGCCAAATTTCATTCTAATCTATAAAGCAGTTTAGCAGTTTGATCTAACGCCCAATTCGCTGTGAAAAAGGAAGTTGGATACTACCCAATCATGCACCCACCACTCGTTTGCATTAGCTCTCGATTCCACTTTGCTATTTCCGCGTCCTCACTGAAATATTGCATAAAATGGCAAACCGCAGCTGCAAAAACGTAAACAGTTTATTCAAACAAAAATGACGTGTTCACATGATGTACTACATTTTTGCTACAAACATTTTTGATTGCAACCAACTGTATTTTCTACTGTTCACACATTACCTACCATCAAGGCAAACATTTTCTGTAAATTTAGAAAATTTAAAGGTAAAGGTAGCTTAAGGAAAAATCTTAAGTCTCAATATAGGATGCACCAACATTTTTGTCGGTATCCTAATACTGAATATCTTAAAAAATAAAAAAACGGATATGTGAACTTTTTTTATTTAATTTGTTTCTTTGCAATTTCTTTCGATTAGTTTTTTTTGAATATCAATATCAAACTAGTCGTCTCTATTGACCAATTCAAAATGTGCTCTTTTTGCTGCACACATTTTTCGAGCATTGTGACCGATATAGCTTTGATTTCGGGATTAATGTTTGCCTTAAGTTCGCCAGTGATCAGATGTTTGCTAAAGTATTCTCCGCTTAATAGGTTAAATCTGGAAATCTGATTGGCTAGTCAATGTCGCTATTTCCTGACAGCACACGGTTAGGGAATTTTCAGTGTGGTACGAAGTGCCATCGTGTTGGAACCAGTAACCAACCAAAATCGTCACCAACTGTTTGGTCTTCTCTGAAGAAAAATAGTCCAATGGTGGCTTTGGCACAAACGCTGGCCGAAACAGTAAATTTTTGATTGTAAATAGCATCCTCAGTCAGTGCCTCTTCCGGAAACATGTCTTCTCGGTTGATTAATGTCAACGTTATGCATTCCGTTATACATTCCGACATACAAGATGGCGCACAATGTATTCACAGATTGTTTGTCATTCTAAGGTTGCATTTGGTTGCATGTTTCTAAAAAAAACGCTTGATGCAGATTTTCGTAAATACCTTTACCGGTAAAACCATTACCTTGGAGGTTGAGCCTTCCGACACCATCAAGAATGTCAAAGCCAAGATCCAACATAAGAAAGGAATTCCTCTAGATCAATGGCGTCTGATCTTCGCTGGCAAGCAACTCGAAGATAGCCGAAGATTGTCCGACTACAATATCTAAAAGTAGCTAGTCTACCCTCCACTTGGTGCTTCGTCTACATGGTCGTATCATCTCTATGTATCCTCGCCCAGAAGTACAATATCATCTGCCGCAAGTGCTACTCCAGGTTGCACCCAAGGGCTTCCAATTGCCGCAAGCAGAAGAATGGGCGCACTAACAATTTCAACCCAAAAAAGAAGTTGAAATAGACCACAGAAATTTGGAAAATATTTTCTAGGGGCTACGCACATTCTCTTGTGTTGTATCTGAAATTCATTTTGTAAAAAAAAATTTGCGGTAGATAAATAAAACTAAGCACATATTTATTAAGATGTAGATGTCTTAACATCTTCGAAGCCGGTCATGTTGGTTCCAGAGGCTTAGTCTAAACGCCCTGGCATCACGATAGGATGATCCTTAAAGCAGAGGTTCTGCCTTATCGAACTGGAAGGGTGAGATTCGATGATTTTTTTTCGGCTGGAGAACTACTGTTAATTCGCTAAATTGGCTCGGGCCAGTTAAGTCGACGTGTTTTTACCTTCTGGACTGCATCCATAGAGATAACAAAGCTCGAGGTTGGATCCTATTCTCCATTCATCTTCTAATACTTGCTTGGCTTTCCTGCTTACTATCTGTGTGAATAAACGTAGTAAATCATTCGGCGACCTGTTTTGTTATTAAATGTTTCGGTGCGATCCTTAATGATCCTAATGGAGCAGCGATAATTCTCCATAGTCATCCTGCAAATGGCCATTTTTGAGGGTACCTATATCAAAACTGTATAATATGATCTCTATAGTTCGTCTCTATAAATGTTGTCGTATGCGATCTTGAAATCCATAGCTTGAGCTTGAATCTTTGATCGAGCTAGGTATAGAGGGAGACTATCCTTTATGCTTGGAACAAGAATTATCCAGGCAACACTTGTAAATAGCCACTTAACTAAATTTGCCTATAGAGGAACGGCAAGGGACGGCGTCATCTTTCCTCTACTCTGGCTAATGGTTATGAATACAATTCTTGTTAAATTAGACGAGGAACGGATAACGTGGTGATACTAGTATCAGAAAAATTCCTCCCCGTGACAAGTGCAATCATGGGGGCTGATCTAGACAAGGTTAGCATGGGCTGCAAGTTGTGGCCTCTGTGTAAACACGAGAAATACGGAATCGGTGCTTTTCGCCACCAAAACCAAAATACCCGCGAATTTGGAAATAAGTCGTTACTTCAACAACCGGATTTTGAAAGCGTATTCCGGCGGAACTACTGGCTATCCGAGAGGCTTGCACGCAACTGGGGCGACACACTACGGAAAAGCAAAATATTGCTATACTCATAGGTAGCCAAGCGGACATAAAGGCAATCAACTCGGCTACCATATCCTCCAAACTGGTACAGGAATGCCGGAACGAACTTGCCCACCTTGGCGAACGCTTCAGGGTTCCAGGGCACAGTGGCAGACCGCGCAATCGAACTGGCCATGTCCCGCTGGGTGCGGTTAAGGGACAAATCCACTCATACTTCCTGAAGAAGGCCGACTTCAAATGGAGAAGGTTAACAAATTCCGTCATATCGAGAAACAAATGGCCTTCCTACTACAAAAACAGAACAAACGATCTACTAAATAGAACCCGCCCAGATATCGCAAGAATTACGTCGATAGTTACAGGGCCCTGGCCAATTGGAGACTATGCGACCAAACTAGGGATCCCATACAACCCTCAATGCCGCAGTTGCGGGCACAAATGAGAGAGAAACTCTCTGTCATTTCATCTGCAAATGTCCGGCACTAGCAAGAGCCAGATTGCGTGCGTTAGGCCAACCATTTTTCAACAACCTTAGCGACATGTCGGGTAAAAGGATACAAGATCTTTTACGTTTTCTAAACCTCACAGGCTGGATCAAGAGACCGTCTGTATCCATCTACAACAACAATCATAATAAAGGTCACACGAGTCGTGGTAATAAAAAGGCACATAAGTGCTACTTGGGTTCATGCCGACCTGCCACTTATACCTACCTACCTACCTACCTAACTAACTACCTACTTGATATATGAAGTTTGAAATAAATTGGTTAACTGGCTTTTTTAGGAAAAATGCCCCAGTTGGACGAAGTACCGTCGGACTGACGAACGAAATCACTGAAAAATAAATTTTTGCTGAATTTCCTTACTTTGCACCTTAGAATATTGATGAGTTCCTTCATGACATTCTCTCTTAAATCCATTTAATCCCTTTTGTTTTGTAATCGTAAACTCACAAACTAAAGACTGTGTTGGGTTCCCATGGTCTCATTAACCGGTCAAATCCTGAGAATGCAACCTAAGACAAGTACAGCGTGTGATTTAAATCTCCAAGCGGTGAAGCTCCAGTGACAGTACGCTGGCTCACGTCGGAGCAAAATAAACATACGACAGGTGGTCCACATCGTCGTCGAAAACCACGGCCAGTGGGAGCAACATCAGGCAGGACGGTGTGAATTGATCGATGGGTGAGTGAGGACGATCCCTCGACGATCGCAACAAAATGATGACAGGTGGGGGAGAACGAAACCGGATCACTATACCATAACGACGCGTTTGCTGAGTCGTATTATTGCCGCAACCACAAAGGTTCGATGGCAATGAGTAGACGTTCCTCTTCTAGCATAGGGGGAGCAACAGAGGAACAGCAGCGAGTCCCACGTCAGGTGGGATTATCTTGTAGCCGATCTTAATGCTTCTATAGTTGACACAATTCAGAGGACTTCTGTGCATAGGCAACGATGTTGATGTTCCTTTCTTCGTTCACACTTTCATCCGTCATTTTTTTAATATTGCTCGTTCGTAATCTTTGCCATGATAAAATATAACTCTATGTTGGTGTTTTACTTAAAAAACATAAAACATAAAAAAAAGTAAAGGTGCGTTTGTATAAAATTGCAAAATTGTTATGTTTCTATTGAAAAGTCGATAGTATATCCTGGATCTGGGGTTTTGTCTTAAATTTAATGTCAATGGAAGTATTTACATTTCGTTGAACAGAAAAAATTCACTTCATTAGGTAAAAACAGACTCACACAGATAGGACACATCTAAAACTATCGATACGTCCATAAATCAATTATCAACATTATTTCTATAAAACTAAACACTAAGAACTAAATACCAACGCCCTTATCAAAAGTCAATTCTACTGTAAAACAAACATCCATTAAATTTTCGAAGCTCCCAATTAGAAGAACCCTCTCCAACACATAATTGTTTGGAAAACCTAATTACTGATTAAAAACACAAAAAAAAACTTGCTATCCAATCCATTAAACTCAACTCCTCAGAATATTAGTATTATTGCTCTTGAAGACGAAACCATCAAACTTAGTCCGCCATTCCTTGCGCACATCCTCAAAAGACGATTAGATACCAAATTATGGAAAACTAACCCATGGAAAAAAACATGCACCCTCTGCTTCCAACAACTCTAGTGCCACCCCTCCTCACATCTAATGCAATTTCCCAACACCTACCCCATTCAGCAAAAAGTCAAGAAAGAGCAGCACACTCCTTGCAATTATTCATCTCTCGTCCTCTTGAGAAAGTTCATCGTTAAAATTAATTAGTATCCCAGGCCAAACTGGCTGCAGAATGCACAATTCTGTATCCTTTCAAACCATTATGCGCACCACCTTCAACAATGTTCGTCAGGAGATCTTTGATGGGAAAACGATTGCATGCAAGTGGAAAATTATTTTTTAAATATTTGATCACAGAAGTACGTACGACTTGCTTTCGACAACCAAAGTAACATCGACTTTATTAAATTTGAATTTTCAATTAATATCCAAAAAGATAAAAAAACGAAGGAAATCTCTGCTAATAAAATACCTATACGCAGAAAGAAATCCATGCGAACCGAAAGAAGCCACATGCATGCCGATCCAATCGTTAACTCTGAAACCGATACACAACCTCGAGCACATGGGGCTAGAGATTTAATCACCATGCCACCCCGGCTGGTGTCGTGGCTCGTGGGCCGCGAATAAGGCTTTGGGAATCGATTTTTTCCACGTTCTATATAACACTTTTGCCACAGAAAAAAAAAAACAAAATGGAGAAGAATTAAATTTAAATATTAATCCCAGGGAAGTGTATGCAATACAGTGGTGGGTTCATCGGAGAACTGCCTACCTCGAATCTTTTATCGATTTTTATGAATATTTTAGGTTTCCGTTTTTTTTTAAGTGATCGAATGGAGGAAACAGCATGTTCAGATTCTGGCCGGGTTGGGGTCGTTAATGTGAAGATGGGGAAAGCGAAAATCGATTTGGGGGAAGACTCCCCCACATTCACACACAATGTTGCTCTAATTTGTAAAAGTGAACTTTTCAAGTGGTTACACAAGGATGCTCCACCGAGAGTCGGGCTCGCGGCCGCTTGGGTGTGGTAATGTAAGTCAAGTTTGTCTTGAAAGTAATTTATAAGAACATAAAATGTGACGGCAGGATTATGCTTTTCAAGTGGGCGATGAATTATTCTGAAGAGTAGTTTCGCTGCGGTGACGTTAGCTAGGTTATGTGGTATATTTACGGATTTGTGTTGTGCGTGGTTGAAGGTTTTTTTTTTAAATTCAAATTATGTTATCCTCCCGGTAAGAAAATTAAAATGAATGACGGATTGCGTAATGCAATGTGTTTTGTTGGGAATACGGAATTGAATACTTAAAACTTAAAGTTAAAAAAAATAATTCATTACAAAACGGGTGGATATACCTTTAGTTGGTGTAGCATTCTCATAAACTGTAGGAGTTAAAAAAATGGCTTTAACTGGAAAATATTTTTTTAGAAAATCTCGTTAACATTAAATAATTGTGATAAAGAAAATTCGGGAAGTTTGCAGGCAAAACTGTCCGGGATGCCTGGGGTGCTAGCACGTAACTTGATACAATCGAGTTTTATCGAAACAATCGAGTTTTATAGAAACAATCAACGGTTGGCAGCTCATATTTTGGTTCAATCGAGTATCACCGATTGTACCGTCAGATTTGGCAGCACACAATCTTGAACATGACGTTTGAAGCAAACAAATCACTCGATAGAAAATATTTACTGTCTGAAGGAATTTTATTCAAAAACAAAATAGAACCTGAACAAAATATGTCCATCAACAAAAAACAAATTGAAATTTTGACCATTTTTATGAGTGTTCATCAAGATTTAGCTAAATGGATACTGCACAAGAAGGAAAAAAAATATGTAGTGCGCCGGCCGGTTAAGGGAGTTCCAACATCAAAATCTTTTAACATTGAAAATTGTTGTCTGTGCCACACTCGGCAATACATTATGTTGTGAGCTTAGGATGGGCCAAAAACGTTGGGCGCCATTGTTGTGAGCTTAGGATGTACCACAGAGGCATCTTCAGTGCAGGTGAGGTAGGCGTGATATAAAAAGTTTGTTGAGCGGGTGGTACATGGTGGGATGGCAAGAACGTCCCCGTTCGATGAGCTTAGCCGAGCAACCGCTAGCGTGCCGCGCCTACCTTACCTGCACTGAAGATGCCTCTGTGGCCAAAGTTTTTGGCTATGAAGCCTAATTGCTACTTTAAGGGGATGATTTTTATTTAGAAGGTCATCACCTTAGACTCGCTTGCTCCCAGAGGAAGCCAGGCCCAGGCCTACTTCGTCGTGAGGGGTAAGCGATTGACTTTGAAACTTGGGTCGTGTTGGTGTATATGTTGAAGACTCTTACCAGCCTGGTATTTGGTTCAGCCAGATGCCAGTGGGGTAAAGAAATGAAGTATATATTTCAACACTCGCTAGGGGAAATACCAGTCACATCGATACGGTACAAACGACAACGGCTACGAACAGTAACAATACAGACTAACAAACCTGTAAAGTGTTTAACGGAGAACTGGAACAGGAAATCAACATAATGTATCGTAGAGAAAATCAGGAAAAGAGTGGGAAAAAGATTTTGGAAAAAATCTATTTCTTTTATAATCGTATTGAATTTTTATCTTAGCTTTTATTATTTTTCATTTTTCTATAATTTTTTTTTTTGAAATTTCCTTTAAACTTTGTTTTGAATTTTCCTTCCTTTTTTTGGATTTTATAATTTCAGAAATTTTATTTAAAATTTGTTTGAAAAAGAAGCAATTTTGATAATTGCTTGGATAACTAATCCAAAAGCTTAGGGGCAGTCCCTAATGCAAGGTTTCACAGTGGGAGCTTAATCCGTTGCTTAGCTAAGCAAATGCAGAGCTTAAATTTGGTCTTAAATTTTTTGGGTTTCACAGTCATCAAAAAAGTGTGGTTTAGCTAAGCCAAGTATAACAAGTAATCGTGAATGGTTCGTAGGTAATTTATAAGTTACGCGCCTACAACTATACACCAAACGGGAATATTCTGCGAATATGTATGGAATTTAGTATGGACATCACCCATTGAGTAATTCTCTACTACATCCAACAACCAATCAAAATTTCCTATGACAGAAGTTAATCCAACACTTAAGCCACCAACATCGGGGGCTTAAGTTTAAGTGTGGTTACCTCTTAAGCCGGCACTGTGAAACACAAAGTTATGTTAAACCGCAGGTTAAGCTCCACGTGAGGCTTAAGCTCTCACTGTGAAACTGGGCATAAGTGTACTACGGACACAGGTCAAGCAGAAGGGTAAGGTCGAACTAGTAGGAGGGCTTCACTGTTTGACTTAGCTGACTTGACTATGTACTCGTACGACCTACTTTATTTTAGCCCAGACGACAGAGTACGAAAGAAAACTAATACTACTGACAAAACGAAGCTGGCACTGTCTATGGGACAATTTCTGAGGAGCCAGGACATGAACCACAACAACAACACTACGAACAAGGACACGACAGAAGAACAGAACTAACATCTACACAAAAACGGGCTCCGATACATCGGCAAAAATTGGTACCGACTTTCGTAACCGCCTCTGGCTAGGAACTGATGTGTTTCTTATGGTTCTTGGAAAACTTAATGAGTTTAGTATCATCAGGAAACATTCTTTGATGATGACCCTAAACTACTTAGAAAAAAAAATCAATTTTACAATTTGTCGATGTTATTCTTTTTGAAACCCTTACTTCTTTACTTACTTAAGTGGCGCTACAGTCCGGGATGAACCTGGGCCTCAACCAACATGCCTCTCCAATTAGCCCGGTCCTTAGCTAACTGCCTCCAGTTGCGCACTCCAAGTTGGTTGAGGTCGGTTTCTACTTGTGCGCGCCACTTAAGTCGAGGTCTTCCTCTATTGCGCTCGACGTCTGGCTGGGAGTCGAAGACTCTGCGAGCCGGAGTATTGGTGTCCATTCATTCTACATGTCCTAGCCATCTTAAACGTCCAATGCGGAGTTTTTTGACTAGGGGTATGTCGCTGTACAGCTCGTATAGTTCGTGGTTGAATCTTCGTCTTCATAGCCCGTCAACGCAAACAGGAACGAAGATTTTCTCTCGAATCGACCAAGGATTTCTTCATCCGCTTTTGATACGGTCCATGCTTCAGCGCCGTAGAGCAGGACTGGGATGATCAAGGTCTTATATAGGATCTCCTTAGTAGTTCGAGTGAGGGCTTTACTACTAAATTGCCTTCTTAGCCCAAAGAAACAGCGATTGGCAAGAATAATTCTTCGTTTGATTTCTGACGAGTTGTTGTTGTCAGAGTAAATAGCGGAGCCGAGGTAGACAAAGTCCCGTACTAACTCCTTGGGTTTTTTCCAGGATCTGCCGAAGTGTGAAAATTTGATCGGTTATGGACTTTCCTGGCCTAAAGCCACACTGATAAGGACCGATCAGGTTGTTGGTAAACGGTTTCAGGCGTTAACATATTACGGCTCATAGGAGGAGACTTATGCCTGAGTAGTTGGCACAGTACAGATGTCTCCTTTTTTGTGGATCGGGCAGATTTTGCTTATAAATTGGTGAATGTTACTTACCAAATAACTCCTCTAGCTTTAAAAAGCTCGGTGGGATGGCCTTTATTTCCGGCAGCCTTCTTCAGTTAAGTTAAGATATTGCTATCCTCACTTCACTTAGGTCATTTGGTAGGTAATTTTCGTTTCGTCGCCAATGTTAAATGATTTGTTCTGCCTGACAGTGGAATGTTGTTCGTCATCGCCGTTTAACAGTCTGCAGAAGTGGTTCTTCCATACCCTCAACATCGACTGTGTCTTAACAACGATATTTCCTTGTAATCTCGACAGGTTTTTGCTCGAACCTTATATCCCAGACTTTGACGTTTAAGACTGTGGTTAAACTTACGAGCATCATTTCTGGAGTGGTATGTCTCTATATCCTTGTTAGCATGCTTTTCTTGCTCTTTTTTCCTTTTTCTCAAAAGCCGCGTATTTTCTCCTTCAATGGCAGCATCAGCCGGAATCCTTATAAAATCCAATAGTTTCCTACTGGTGGGCGATAGAAACCTTGCACATCAGTTGCGGTTGATCTGCTTGTTGACATCGTTGCCATTTTTCTTCGACATTAGATGCTGGTGGATGATATTAAACGATAGCTTTAGGGATACGCGTTCTGCGATATACTTGACGGTCTCTTGCGCCAAGTCACACTCTATCTGATTTGTTGTGGTGTGGTGGATTTTCGGCACCTGCATTCTTACCTCGGCTGCAGCAAGCTATAGTGGCATTTCAGTCCGTAGCAAAGTCAATTAGCCAAAGTCCGTTTCCAGACGTGTTGTAGTGTAAGCTATGTTTTCCGACAATATTGCTAAAGATGTCTCCTCTTCCAACCTTTGCGTTGAAATCTCCCAGCACGATTTAACCGTCGTACTTTGGTAGTCTCTCAGAAATTGTGCCAAGGAGCTCGTAGAAGCTGTATTTCGCTTTATCATCGTTTTCCTTGGCCGGAGCGTGAGCTGAGGTTGACGAATTTGAACTTGATTCGTATTGTTACAATGAATTCGCTATTGTCTTGAAAACATACAACTTCTTGCCTATGTCTGTCACTTATAACGAATTTACATTCGTTGTTGTAGGTGTCACAATTTTTCATCCTCTTTTTGACTGGTCATTTCCATCGTATTTCCTGGATGGCAGTAATGTCTGCTTTGTAGCAGTTTAGGGCTTCCGCTAGTTGTTCACCTGCACCTCTCTTGTTTAATGTTCTCACATTCTAGGTGCAGATACGAACGTCGTTATCCCTTTTTCGTTTTGCATGGTCGTCAATAATAAAATCAGTCCATTCTTAGGGACTTGGTTTCTTCGTAACAATATTTTTTTACTCTAGTGGGTATTTAACCCAATTTTGGTTACAGCGGCCTTTAAAAATTTGAAGAAAATTGCAAGAATGTCAAAATTTACATCACTCTGACCTATAGTTCTTATGCTAGGGAAGTAAACTTGTGTTAGGTGGTACACATATGAGGGGTTATGATTTGAATAGAGCGGTCAAAACACTCCCACTTTACTGTCAAAATACATCTTGCTTGACTATGTTCCTCTGTGGGGGAAATAAACTTTTATTAGAAAGTAGAAATACAAAGGTTTATGAACTTTAAAAACACTCCTGCATTCAAATTTTTGATAAATTTAATTTAAATCGATTTTTTTTGTCAAGTGTTTTGTTTTTGCAATAAGCATCTACATTTTACGACACAATTTCGGTCAGATTTGTATAAACAAAGTTTACTAACACAAGCCCTCCATTGATTCACATCATCACTTCACAAAACACAAAGTTCATTCGTCTTTTCCCAATTAAAGTACCTACTTCCTTACGAGTGATTCCTTTCCGTATACCACGTAAATAAATATTTCGAAGACTATCACTTCATAGAATCAATGAACTTGTAATCCCTTCGAGTCCACCTACAACCTTAAGACGACAGAATGTCCATTTCACTGTCTAACGTAACAGCTTTTTCTAAGAAACCTAAGAAGGGAATTACAGACACATAACATTCAATTCACATGTCCATAATCCAGCTCAAGGTACTTGCCATTTCAGTTCACCCTTCCGTAGTGAGAGGACACCCATTTCCACATGTCTTATTCGTTTCACTACACACGTTCGAGAAAAAATCCACCCCTAAATATGACAAATTTTTGAAATTCGATTCCAAAATTACTACTTGTCTAGAAGATCCTTCGAAAGCATTATGTGTGCACTTTGTTATAAAGCCTCGCCAAAGATTGAATATTCAATTACCTGTGGAGACAAGAGGCAAGAGTAACTTAAGCATACGTCTATGGATTGCTACCTCACAAGGGTATGACTATATATATATACAGAACTAGAGCATAGTTGTATACATTTACTGTTAAGAAAATCTGCCATCACTTGCAGAGCTTCACATAAACTCACTCAGTGGTTTGCGATTCTAGAAAAAAAAAATTCTGCTTTCATCCTGATTTTCTCAGTTGTATGCGTGGTACCATGAATCTAACATGACTGCCATCATTAAGGGGCAACACCCAGACGAACAATTTTAATAAGATTTATGAGTCTGACGGGGCCAATGTGCTACTAAGTCGGTAGCTGTTGTCAGACTTGTTGTAAGTGATAGTGACGAGACACAACTTTACGAAAAGTGTTTATAGTTCCACTGGGGATAATAAATAAGAACAGCAGATCAGAAATGTTATTTAATTTAGGACAAGTCGTGCTTGTGGACGTTTTTGTCTCTTAAAAAGACTTAAGATGGGTTATGTCTCAGTAACCCTATCAGAAATATTAATTTTATAATAAAACTAGTCCTCGAAGGAATTTGTGGGAGGAGAGTTTCCAACTTGCTACTAGCATTCCACGAGCATTAACGGTTGACATCAGTGACTCAGTGGTGCGATGAATATTGCAAAGAAGGTTCCATTTTCAGCCGTAGTAACTGGGCCTCCTCTCGCGATGATCTGACAATTCATCCGAATGGTATCCAATTGCTAAGAAAAGCTTATCTCATCTCAGCCTTTCGGATTCGGCATAAAACACGAGGTGCCGAGGTACAATAAGAAAACACGCAGACATGAATAATTGTGAGAAAAAGCTAGGCCTGGGTTTTAGCGATCCCGTTGCACTAAAAAATTGTGTTCGTATTTTTATCAGTGTTTAGTTGCGCAAAATCTGTTGCAGCTGACCTTCAACAGGTTTTCGTTCGATTACCAACATTAAAAATTCCAATGACCCTTAAACACCTTAAACATGAATAATTGTGAGAAAGTTAGGCGCTGGGTACTAACGAGCGTGTTGTGCCAACAATTTGTGTTTTTTTAATCTTAAACGCCGAGAAGTGTTTTGTGTTGAATCTAGGTATCCGTATCTTACTCAATTTACTTACTTATTTACAGCCTTAACCAAAACCGCTCTCAAATTAGCCTGAGCTCTAGCTAAGTGCTGCCAGTTATGCACTTCAAGTTGGTTGAAGGCGGTTTATTCTTTGCGCGACACTTGACGCCAGGCCTTCCTCTAATGTGTCAAAAGTTTGCCTGGGAATCGACGATTCTGCGAGCCGTGCATTCATTTGAGCCATGTAATACATCCAGTCGCTATATAGCTCACAAAGTTCTTGGTCGAATCGTAGTCTCCATATCCCATCAACACCAACGGGACAAACGATTTTTCGAAGAAATTTTCGCTCAAAATAAAAAGGATTTCTTCGTCCATTACGGTCCATGCTCCATGCGCCGGTTGTAGAGCAAGACTGGGATGATCAGGTTCATATATAGTATCTCCTTAGTAGATCGCGTGAGGGCTTTATTACTGAATTGCCTTCTTAGACCGAAGAAACAGCATTTGGCAAGAGTAGTTCTTTGCTTAATTTCCTGACGAAATGTTGGTGTCAGAGTTAATAGCGTAGTTAGGTAGACAACGTCCCGTACTACCTCAAAGTTATATCTGTCAATTGTGACGTTCTGTCCAGTTCATCGATGTTGTGTGTCCTTTCGTGTTGACAGCATATACTTAGCCTTACCCTCATTTACTGCTTAACCCATTTTACCGTTTCCTTCACTATACTAGCAAAGGTGGCTATGACATCACTTCCGACCCTGATAGTGCAGCGAGAATATTCATCGTCATCCTACACAAACGGACGAGCTCGGGCGGTATACCAAAACTAGACATGGCTCTATATAGTTCGCCTCTATAAATGCTGACGTATGCGGCTTTGAAATCGATGAATAGGTGGTGGTGGGTATCGATTTGGACTTCTTGGGTTTTTTTTCCAGGATCAACCGAAGTGTGATGATTTGATAGGTTGTGGACTTTCATGGCCTAAAGCCACACTGATAAGGACCGATCAGGTTGTTGGTAAACGGTTTCAGGCGTTCACATAGTACGTCAGATAGGATCTTGTAGGCGATGTTGAGGAGACTTATGCCTCTGTAGCTGGTGCAGCTCAGAGGGTCTCCTTTTTTGAGGATCGGGCAAACGATGCTGCGGTTCCATGTTACTTACCAAGTCATCTCCGCCAGACTTATAAAGCTCAGCGGAAAGGCCGTCATTTCCGGCGGCCTTATTAAGCTTGAGTTTAGATATTGCCATTCTCACTTCACTTAGGTTGGGTGGTTGGCAGTTTTCGCTGTCGTTACCCATATTAAATGGTTCGTTCTGCCTGACAGCGGAATGTTGTTAGTCATCGCCAGTCTGCAGAAGTGGTTCTTCCATATCCTCAGCATCGACTGTGTCTCAACTACGATATTTCTTGTTCATCTCGACAGGATTCTGTTCGAGCCTTGTATCCTTGGCTTTGACGTTTTACACTTTGGTAAAACTTGCGAACATCGTTCCTGGAGTGGCACCTCTCTATATCCTCTATCGCGCGCTTTCCTTGCTCTTTTTTCTTCTTTCTGAAAAGCCGATGTTCTTCCCTTCTTCTTTGTCTATAGAGCTCAATGGCAGCTCTCGTCTTCACCTGCAGCTTAGCCTTGTAGGCCTCGTTCTTGGCTGCGAGCATCTGTCGGCATTCCTCATCAAACCAGGGGTTTCATGCTGGTGGCCGCGAGAAACCTAGCACAAGAGTTGCGG
Source organism: Rhingia campestris (assembly GCA_932526625.1). Lineage (NCBI taxonomy): Eukaryota > Metazoa > Arthropoda > Insecta > Diptera > Syrphidae > Rhingia > Rhingia campestris. The sequence continues at coordinate 193,345,832 of OW052182.1, forward strand.
CTGATCTAATGGCTTGTTGGCATAGTTGCCATTGCTCTTCGACATTAGATGCTGGTGGTGTGTTGTGAGTCGAGAAGTTAAGGGATACGCGTTGCGCGAAGGTCTTGGCGGTCTCTGGCGATTGCAGTCTTTCGACATTAAATTTTTTTAACAGTATTTCTGGTTTCTTGTGGCGTGGTGGATATCCGCATCCTTACTTTGGCTACAACAAGATAGTGGTCCGAGTCGATGTTAGCCCCTCGGAGTGTTCGGACATCCAAAATACTGGATGCGTGCTCCTTGTCTATCGCAATGTGATCAATTTGGTTGACTGTTCGTTGATCTGGAGACCGCCATGTCCCCTTATAGATATCGAGGTGAGGAAACCGTGTGCTGGCTATAGTGGCATTTCGTTCCGTAGCGAAGTCAATTAGCCTAAGTCCGTTACCAGACGTGTTGTCATGTAGGCTATAATTTCCGACAATACTGCGAAAGATGTCTTCTGTTCCTACCTTTGCGTTAAAATCTCCCAGCACGATTTTAAATTCGTACTTCGGTAGTCGCTCATAGGTTTTGTCGAGGAGCTCGTAGAAGCAAGTTATATCATCTTTTTCCACCGTCGGAGCATGAGCGCATATAAGGCTTATGTTGGCGAATTTGGCCTTGATGCGGATTGTTACCATGCGTTCGCTAATGTCTTGAAAACATAAGTCTTCTTGCCTAAGTCTGGCACTTATAACAAATCCGCATCCAAATAGTCGGTGTTTCTGTTCAATATAACACAGTCCATTGTAGATGTCACAGTTTTTCATCCTCATTTTGCCCGGCCCATCTCATCGTATTTCCTGGTTGGCAGTAATGTCTGCTTTGTATCAGTTTAGGGCTTCCGCTAGTTGTTCGCCTGCACCTCTCCTGTTTAATGTTCTCACTTTCCAGATACAGATACTAACGTCGTTGTCCTTTTTTCGTTTGGCAGTGTCGTCAACAATAATATCAGTCCTTTCCGAGGCTATTGGTTGCTTCGCAACATAATCTTTTTTCCGTGGATGGGTAGTAAACCCAAAAATACCGATGTAAGTAGCCCATTTTGGGATATGAGCGCTGCCGTTGACCCATTGAGGGCTCCTCCACCACCAACTCTTTTCCAACCCCCTGGATCAGTATTGGAAATCCCTATAGACCTGGTGTTCAAATATGTCGAAGCAGCTCATATAGGGATTTCACTACCAGTTCGATAAAACTGGAGCTGTAGGCGCCACCGTTGACTCCATCTAGGGAATTCCTCCGCTACCGCCTGAGAGTGAGTGCCTTAGTGAGAGGACACTCCTCCCCCCTCTCTCGTTTGCTGCCACCAACGACCTTCCACAGGGGTTTAATACCACATCTCCAGTCGAGGTACTAGGCACCCACCAGTCAACAGCGGGGAGGTGAGAGTAGGAGTAGATAGTGAGAGGCTAGAGTGAGAACGCTTGTGCCTTCATATAATCACATCACTATCCTAAAGCACCGGCACATTGTTGAATCAGTGATTAAAAAGAATGACATTTGGCAATATAAAAAATAAAAAAATTGTATACCCCCTTCAAAAACCCAATACTTAACCCAAAGGGCAATTTTCAACCGGAGTGAGCATTGCCTCTTTGTGCACTCATTATTCGGTGCTTATTTCTTTACGACAAGGAGACATCGGTGTACCCAAAATACTTCCCAAAAAACTTCAGCCTAAATCATACTATGGTAGCGTCACCTACAGTTTCTTAAAAAAAACGATCTGGTTTTTAAGAAAGATTCTTGGGCCGGTTATGAAATAGACACAAACTTACTAAATAGACCGGATTAGGTTACATTTCCAGTTCGTTAGTCAACAAATTTTTTGTTGGTACACAGACTGCTTAGGTTGTAAAAATAAACATGGCTTTTGAGCATTTAAAATAAAAACATACAGGTCCAGCGACTTTTCAAAATGATTCCAAAAATAAATCGCAGACCCTGCTTGTCAATACCCATCGCAACATAATCCGTGCCCACATTCATGAATTAAATCTAAATATAGACCATTCAACCTGGCCAGGGGCAATTAAAAATACGATTCTTCGTAAATCTCTTCAGCTCAGCCCGTCATCGATTGACAAAAGTATTTTGATTTGGCAACCACTCTGGCGTATACGTGAAATTTTAATTAGTTCACTTGAATGGAAATTCCTCGAAAAGTAACAATTTGATTGGCATTTTTTGTTGACTAAATGGCTTTTGAGTCAGAAAAATACCAAACAGCCCCGTCTGAACCTAGCCTAGAAATTCTTGGACCGTTATACAACAATTTAAAAAAAAATGTATCCCATCAAATATTCAACACTTACCACATACTTTGAAACGGGGGAAACTGACATAAATTCCAAATACAATTAAACCATTCGGTCCTACAAACAGACATACAAATTGTATGTGAAGTGGCATTGTGTGCAACGAAACTCAATATCGCCACCCTGTGATTTCAATTAAATTTTGTAATTCCATCAAATTGAATTACCAGTATTTATTTGCCGTTGGCAGTGTTTATACCTTGTCGTGCCATCGTTTGTTCTGACAGAGGAATAGCTCTCGACCTATTTGCGTTCTTAAAGTCCCTGCCGCCCCACCTTCAAACCACTACTCAACCATTATTCTCGTGTATTTATGTACCCGAGCAAAGTCCTATAAATTTCCGAAACTAAATCTCTCCTCGAGCATAACCAGGAACCATACCGAGGGCTACAGAGATACAAATAAATGAGAATGTCTCTCTTTCAGTGTGTACCTCCTGGAGAACACACAATTAATTCCTCCGAACTGGTATGGGTTAATGTTTGAGAAAAGGGGGTCGAGTGACTATGCCTTCATCACACACACACACATATGTGTGTGTCGTTACTTCATGTTGTATCTGAAAACTGTTGTGTTGTTTAAAAGCTCAGGAACAGAATTAAATGCAATTCCCCAGTGACGGGAATTACCAAACCTAACCTCATTCCGAAATTTAGTGTTTAGCGAATGAGACATCAAATCGAGGCACAGCCTCCGTGTTACCCAATCCAACCACCAACTCCTGCCACACGGTGGAAATTTCCATTTTGGCAAATAATTAGTTTTGTCATTGTCTGTCGTTTTGGAGCGCTCAACACCAGGACCCGTAGCAGGAGCAGAAGCTTCTTCGTCTTTGGCGTTACTCCTTGATGCCTTGCCAAATGTTTGTTGTGTGCTTTTGGTGGTGGTAATGGTTTCTTGCCTGCCTGACGCTAATATCTCGAAGGAAGACGAAGGATTTACCAGACTGGCAATATATGGCGGAAGGAGGCTGTATGTGTTTGTGAAGATGGCGGTGTTCCTGGTATTTCGTGACATTTGGCGAAAGTTCGCGTGGCTTTTTAGTTTTCGCAGACAGGAGAACAGAGCGGAAATTTGATTAGAACAAATGAAGATGATCCAAGCGGAAGGCGTTGCCAAGTCTTGGAGTTTTTCTTGCGGTTTGGCAGAACACCGACGATTTAAGGATTTCAAGTGTAAGAAAAGGGATTTGGCGGTGAACGTGCAAAGTGATTATGTAATTTGTAAATCTAATTAGACAATGGAGAGGATGTAATTTTTTTTTTCGTAGGAAAGGGGAATTTATTTTTGAAGGATTCATGCACAAAAAACGAGGGGAATAAATCAAGGAAAATGTTATTATTCTGTTTTTGAACTGTGTACACAGTTGGATTGCTAAATCATGGAAAGTCTCTGGAGGACTTAACTTGAATTCAAATCGTTTTCGTTTTTCTGTGTTGGTTTTGTAAATAAATTGCTTGGGTTAAGGACTTAGCAGAAAAAAAACTTAAAATGTTCTGGTTGGGTTTGAGAATTATGAATTTTTTGAATTGTGAAATTGTAAGAGGGGGGAATCGCTGCTTACACTGTAAAGAGACGCGCCTGGGTCTCTATGAGCTATCGAAAAGGAAATATTGCTGTCCGTGGAATCCGTACGCGCAATTTATTAATCCTATCAGGTTACACGACTTGCTGTCCGTGGAATCCGTACGCACAAGTTCGCTTCACCCTAAATCTGGTGTTATCTGAATTGCTGTCCAGGGTACTGTACGCGCAATCAGAATTGACACCTCAAAAGTTAATTTCCCAAGGAAATTGTATTTTACCGATCAGGAACCAATAAGGTACTAAACAAGAATTACCAATAAAACTCACAATTCGCTTACGACTGACAAAAATAAAATATTATTTTATTTTACTTAAAGCTACAAACGTTTCAAGAGAATGTGAATTAGATCACTCGAATCAAATTTTCATATATTGGATACATTTATGCGTTACATTAAGGATTTGATTGATTCCTTGCATACCTTAAGGGTGTTAATACAATATTTTTCTTCACTGTAGATATTTACATTTTTTATTGCATATTTTAGGGTGTTAGTGATGTTCATCTGCAGCGCCGCTACAGTCTCCCCCTCTGGCTACGAAGGCGTCTCGACGAGTTGCCAGCATCAGTCTGCTTGGGTCGTCCTCTTCGTCTCAGCGGGTTAGTTGGTCGTTCGGTGATGACATCGTGAGTTGACTTGAAAGGCGTCAATGCGGACTTGTGGTAAGCGCCCAATGGAATATCGGCTGCATCAGGACTAGCCACCTGGTACATCGTCTCGCCCATCTGTCGCATGATGATGTATGGACCGTCTCGTCTGGGAACAAACTTAGAAGTGAGGTTCTTACCTGCCTTGCTTAAGACATGTGTGGTGACTAGAACGGCGTCTCCGACCTTGAACTTGGGACCCTCTCGTCTTCCTTTGTTTGCTTGCTGAATTCTTTGGTTTTTGTTGTCTATCTCCACTTTGTCAGCTTCCTCCAAAACATTGGAGAGAAATCGCAGCGTTGGTGTTATCTCTGGAACAAAGTTTTTGTTGTTTTCGATAACACTGAGATCATTGGCAATGTGAATGGGTGCTCGTAGTTCTCGTCCAAATGTTAGATAAGCTGGGGTTTGTCCAGTTGTAGCACAAACAACAGTGTTCATGGCGAACCGAATAGCTGCCAAATGCTGTGACCATGTATCATGCTCCTTATCCACCAAAATGGCCAGCTGCGTCTTTAAATCGCGGTTTTTCCTTTCCACCATATTCGGCTGGGGGTGATATACCGGAGTCAACATTTGGTCTATACCTAGACTCTTAGTTAGATACTGCATGATTGAAGAGACAAACTGCGGACCGTTGTCGCTTATAACTTTTCTCGGGATGCCATACCGCAAGAATATCTCGTTCAACAGGATTTTGGCACAGTGTTCCGCTGTTGCATCAACTAGTGGGAAAAGCTCCACCCATCTGCTGGCCGCATCTTCAATGACAAAGATCCATTTATGGTTATTGCTTGATGGCAGGGGTCCAAATAGATCGATGGATAGAACTTCAAAACGTTGATTTTGAGCGGTGGTTCTGTAAAGGCCCATTGGTCGCAGATTGCTGGGCTTATATTTCTGGCAGGGCACGCAGTTCCGTATGTATTCCTCTACCACTGAATACATCCTAGGCCAGTAGAAATGTGATCTGATCCTGCTTAGGGTCTTGTCCACACCATAGTGTCCTGCGGTCGGTGAGTTATGTAATGCTTCCAGGATAGGTTGGACTTCATGCTGTGGCACTACTAGGGTTGCGTCGTCCTTATCGTTGGTATATTTGTACAGAACGCCATGGGTCAATACGAAGCCTTGAGACGCATATTGTTCTCCTTCGGACCCGTCTCCATTTTCCAAAGCTTCTATTATAGCTTTCAACTGGCTATCTTTGAGTTGCTCCTCCCGTATCTCATTGCTCTGACGGGCAGGAATGTTTACCTCAGTATAGCATACTTCACAAGCTTGTGGGGGTCGTGATAGAGCGTCTGCTACCACATTTGTTTTTCCAGTTATATATTTGATTTGGATATTATAGGGTTGGAGCTGCAAAGCCCACCTCGCTAAACGTCCTGTGGGTGACTTTAGGCTCATAAGCCATCGTAGAGGCTGATGATCGGTGAGAAGCTCGACTTCCGCTCCCTCAATATATCCACGAAACTTGCTAACAGCCCAAATTATGGCTAGGGCTTCCCGTTCGGTTGTAGAGTAATTTTGCTCGGCTGATGATAAGAGTCGACTAGCATATTCAATGGGGTGTTCCTCCGGGCCCTCCCCCTGGACAAGAACTGCTCCGAGTGCGTAGCCACTTGCATCAGTCTTCAGAAAATATTTCTTTTCCGGGTCAGCTTGCTGTAAAATTGGTGCGGTAACAAGAGACATCTTCAACTTTTGATAAGCCGTTTCCTCAGCAGGTCCCCATTGAAAAATAGCCGCTTTCTTTGTAAGACTGCTTAACGGTTTAGCTATCTGTGCAAAATTTGGGACGAACCTGCGATACCAGGAACACGTTTGAAGGAATGTTAGAACCTGTTTTGTGTTCGTCGGTTGCTTCATGTTGGTGATTGCTGCGGTTTTCTCCGGATCCATTTTAATCCCATCCTTAGTGAGAAGGTGTCCGAGATATTTAACCTCTCTACAGCAAAACTTGCATTTATCAGGGTTGATGCGCATTCCAAACAATTCTAAACGTTTTAGGACTCTATCCAGGTCGTCAAGATGTTCCTTGAACGTAGCAGAACGAACGATGATATCATCCAGATATACGTCCAATGCCATATCTCCTAGACCTGCTTTTAAATAATCCATAAGTCTCTGGAAGGTTGCTGGCGCGTTACGTAACCCAAACGGCATACGTTTGAACCGAAAGGTCCCAAACGGTGTAATGAATGCCGTTTTGTTTTTGTCGTCTTCGTTGACTTCAATTTGCCAGTACCCTGACTGCAAATCTAACGTAGACATATATTTCGTTGTCTTTACCGAATGTAGCAAGTCATCTATTCGGGGAAGTGGGTATCGATCTGGTACTGTGATAGCGTTGAGTTGCCTATAATCCACACATACTCGTATACCACCATCTTTCTTCGGCACCATCACTACCGGGGATGCCCACGGAGAGTCACAAGGCTCGATGATTCCTTGGTTGAGCATCTTTTGGATCTCACTTTTCAGCTGCGCTTTTCTTATTTCAGACAGCCGGTATGGTGGAGATGCCACTGGTTGATGTTGACCGGTTTCGATGTGATGCTTCACATGGTTAACGCTCGATTTTCCATCCCATCTGAATAGATTTACGTACCCCTTAAGAAGTGTTGACAGCTCTTCTTGTTCTTCGGGTTTGAGTTCGGCTGTTTTCATCTCTATCATGTTAAGTCTGACTGGAGGGCCAAAAAGTTTATTGTCTAGACTTTTGGATTGGTCTAGCGTATTCAAAAATACGTTTTGTATACCTCGTGAAGGAGATCGGACATATAACGGTAATGAGTCACGGAAAATGTCATATACTTCGACAGCTGAATACTCTTCCGCTGGTTGATGTGTTCTTGGGTCTTCATCAATCGACATATTGAGGTTTGGAGTACCTGGAATCGGTGATATGGGTTTCCTCATACCGTGGTAGTATTGTTTGAGCTGTGGTGGTGTTGCAACGTCGGGTGGTTCGGCTATATGGTGGAAGTACGGGAAACACTTCTGGGGTTGGTCGATGAAGTACCACATTCCCTGCGCTAGATTCAGGACAATACCTGCTTCTTCTAGGAAGTCGATTCCCAATAACGTCACCTTGTTTTCTGTTTCCGGCAGTATGCTGATGTTTAAAACCTTAGAACGATTACCCACAAGGATCCGAGTGTTTGTCCTCATAATCGCTCCAGAACGTTGTATTCCATCCGCGAACGTCACCTCTGCTTGCTCAGCTCGAAATTTGTGGCCGGTTCTCTTTAGCAAATCATAAAGGGCTACACTTGCCACGCTTGTTTTCGCCGCCGTGTCCATGTAAGCTACTAGCGATACTCCCTTAATGCGGATGGTAACAGCTGGGATGTTTCCACCAGAAGTTAGTTCCAGAGCGTTAAAATCTCTACTACCGGAAGCCACTGGTTCTTTGCACTTTGGGCAGTTTCTTTTATAGTAGCCTTTCAGACCACATCCGAAACACACAATGCTGCTTTCTCTCGGCCTTTGCGGCGTCTCTGCTGCCTTAGCCTTCCGGCAGTCTTCAGCTTTATGTCCCTTATAACGACAGAACGTACAACGTACCTCGTACTTTTCTTCTGGCTTTGACTTATATATTCGCTCGTAGCCTCGTACCAGGGCAATCAGTTCGGCAAACGTTCCGAACTCATCTCGTTTGACTCTTCTCTTGAGGTCGTCCTGCAAAAGGTGGTAGATGATATCCAGGCAGTGGATATCCGCAACCTTTGGCTCTGGAAGCTCTGCAAAGAGTGCTCTCTTAGCGCTGATGAATTCAATCGCTGGCTCATCGCGTTTTTGTCTGGCGTCCATTATTTGGCCAAAAATGACGTGTGAGGGTCTACTTGGAGCGTATTGGTCTCTTAGTAGTCTGAGCGCTTGCTCCCAAGTGTCTGCCTCATGGCTTACTCCGTCCCACCAAACGCTAGCATCGCCGCACAGCAACATTGAAAACTCGATCAGAGCTTCGTCGTCAGGAATGCCTCGTCTCTTTTTAAAAATTGTAATATTCTTGATGAATATTTTCGCTTTAACGGCATCGTAATCGCCATAAAACCGCTCCGGACAGTCCACCATGCTGACGACTGAAGTTCGGCGCTCCATACCACACGACGGTAGTTGTGTTGCCGATTCTTCACCCGTTTCTTCAGTTGATGACTGCTTCTTTGGTGGCATCTTGGTATGCCTTCACGTTGGGTGCCAATTGTAAGAGGGGGGTCGCTGCTTACACTGTAAAGAGACGCGCCTGGGTCTCTATGAGCTATCGAAAAGGAAATATTGCTGTCCGTGGAATCCGTACGCGCAATTTATTAATCCTATCAGGTTACACGACTTGCTGTCCGTGGAATCCGTACGCACAAGTTCGCTTCACCCTAAATCTGGTGTTATCTGAATTGCTGTCCAGGGTACTGTACGCGCAATCAGAATTGACACCTCAAAAGTTAATTTCCCAAGGAAATTGTATTTTACCGATCAGGAACCAATAAGGTACTAAACAAGAATTACCAATAAAACTCACAATTCGCTTACGACTGACAAAAATAAAATATTATTTTATTTTACTTAAAGCTACAAACGTTTCAAGAGAATGTGAATTAGATCACTCGAATCAAATTTTCATATATTGGATACATTTATGCGTTACATTAAGGATTTGATTGATTCCTTGCATACCTTAAGGGTGTTAATACAATATTTTTCTTCACTGTAGATATTTACATTTTTTATTGCATATTTTAGGGTGTTAGTGATGTTCATCTGCAGCGCCGCTACAAAATTTAATATTAAAGTAAGCAGTACAACTAAATATAAGTACAGATGAATGAGCTTATGATTGCTTTTGTTGAGGTGCACTTTTGGTTGTATCTATGTATTCTTCATCTTAGCCATCTATCCTTTAAATCATGTACAGACCATATAGTTTTTAAGAGTGCATATCATCATCATCATTCATTAAGTGGCACTACAGTCCGGGATGTACCTGGGCCTAAACCAACATGCCTCTCCAATTAGCACGGTCCTTAGCTAACTGCCTCCAGTTGCGCACTCCAAGTTGGTTGAGGTCGGTTTCTACTTGTACGCGCCACTTAAGGCGAGGTCTTCCTCTACTGTGTCCGACATCTGGCTGGGAATCGAAGACTCTGCGAGCCGGAGTATTCGTGTCCATTCCTTCTACATGTCCAAGCCATCTTAAACGTACAATGCGGAGTTTTTTTGACTAGGGGTAGGGACCGAAGATTTTTCTAAGAATTTTTCTCTCGAATCGACCAAGGATTTCTTCATCCGCTTTTGATACGGCCCATGCTTCAGCCCCGTAGATCAGAACTGGGATAATCAGGGTCTTATATAAGATCTCCCTAGTAGTTCGCGTGCGGGCTTTACTACTAAATTGCCTTCTTAGCCCGAAGAAACAGCGATTGGCAGTAGTAATTCTTCGTTTGATTTCTGACGAGATTTTGTTGTCAGAGTCAATAGCGGAGCCAAGGTAGTATTCAAAGTTATATCTGTCAATGGTGATGTTCTGTCCAATTCGTCGATGTTGTATGTCCTTTCGTGTTGATAGCATATACTAAGTCTTACCCTCATATACTGCTAAACCCATTTTTGCCTCTTCCTTCTCTATACTAGCAAACGTGGCTATGACATCACGTTGAGTCCTACCAATGATGTCAATATCGTCGGCGTATGCTAGTAGTTGCACCGATTTTTGGTAAAATTGTGCCTCTGGTGTTGGCTCGGGAGTTTTGCACAATCCTCTTAAGAATAAAATTGAAGAAGTCACATGACAGCGCATCGCCTTGCCGTAATCCTTTTTTGGTATCGAATGTGTCGGTGAAGTCGTGTCCGAACCTGATGGGTCGGAAACCTCTTAGGGCAGATAATGTCTGGTTGGATACAAGCCGCCAAGAATGCCATATAGTTTGATTGAATTAAATGCCAAGGTTACTTACTTACTTACCGGGCTCTCAACACGGGAAGAGTCTCTGGCTGAGACACTGCAACCTTCTTCGATCTCTACGATCGTTGCTTCCAGTTGTCTAGACCAAGCGCTCTGGCATCCGCGATGGCTTGGTCTTTGAAACGGAGGTTTGGTCTCCAGTTAGTCATTTAAATTACAAAGTTGATGACTTTATTATTTTCTGTATATAGGATAGGAGCTGCTCCTGCAAAATTCCGATGGATATTGAGTGCTTTTGTCTCAGAAGCATTAAACTTCAGCTGATTCCTTTGCGAACATAGATAAATTCAATTGGTTTGATCTATTTTTTCTGTCTCTACAGATGTTGAAACCATTTTGTACAATTGCATACCATTTGCACAGACATGATACTCGCAATTTAAAATATATAAAATATATAAATGGCGCTCCAGTCCGGAAGGAACATGGTTCTCAACCAACATACACAATACAATTTTTGAAGCTACAGGCAAGTTAGAACTCAGACTCAAGCTTGCTCACAACCATTCATGTGTGCGTGTGTACTTCTTGCACGATGGCGGGACCTCCTGTTTTATGCGCACGCCAAACGGCTAAGTTGAGATAAGCTTTTCTTGACATTTGAACTATAGGGATGATTTGTCAAGTCATCAGGAGAGGAGGGCCAGTGAAAGATCATTTAGGTGTTGCTGGAAATCTTAGCCAACATGCCTCTCTAATTTGACCTGTAGCATCTAGTAGCGCACTTCAAGTTGGTTGGGGCGATTTCTACTTGTGTGCTCCACTTAATGTTACTTAATCTGACATCTGACTGCGAAACGAAAACTCTGCGAGCCGAAGTATTGGCGTCCATTCGTTCTACATGTCCCAGCCATCTTAAGCGTCATAAGCAAAGTTTTTTGATTTGGGGGACGTCACTCTACAGCTCGTATAGTTCTCGGTTAAATCTTCGTCTCCATAGCCTGTCAATGCAAACGGGACCGAAGATTTTTCGAAGAATTTTTCTCTCAAATCGACCAATGTTTTCTTCATCCACTTTTGATACGGTCCATACTTCAGCGCCGTAGAGTAGGACTGGGATGAACAGGGTCCTTTATAGGATCTCCTTAGTAGGTCGAGTGAGGGCTTTACTACTAAATTGCCTTCTTATCCCGAAGAGACGGCGATTGGCAAGAGTATTTCTTCGTTTGATTTCTGACGATATGGTGTTGTCAGAGTTAAAATCAGATCCGAGGTAGAAAAAGTCCCGTACTACCTCAAAGTGTTGACAGCATTTCCACCGTCTTATCCTTATTTACAGCTAAACCCATTTTTGCCGCTTTCTTGTATAGCTAAGACATCACGTTGAGTCCGACCAATGATATCAATATCGTCCGCGTTTGCTAGTTGTTGTGCCGATTTGTGGAAAAAAGTGCCTCCTGTGTTAGCTCTGGAGTTTTGCACAATCCTCTCAAGAATCAAATTGAAGAAATCACATGAAAGCGCATCGCCTTGCCTAAATCCTTTTTTGGTATCGAATGTGTCGGTGAGGTCGGTTCCGACCCTGATGAAGCAGCGAGAATTCTCCATCGTTTTCCTGCACAGACGGACGAGTTCGGGCAGTAAAGCAAAACTAGACATGGCTCAGTATAGTTCGCCTCCATAAATGCTGTCATATGCGGCTTGGAAATCGATATATAGGTGGTGGGGAACGATTTGGTCTTCTTGGGGTTTTTTCCAGTATCTGCCGAGGTGTGAAGATTTGATCACTTTTGGACTTTTCTGGACTAAAATTACACAGATAAGGGCTTATCAGGATTTTGGTAAATGGTTTCAGGCGTTCACATATTACGACAGATAGGATCTTGTAGGCAATGTTGAGAAGACTCATGCCGCTTTATACGGCGTAGTTCATAAAGTCTCCATTTTTTGGATCAATCAAACTAAGCTGAGGTACCATTCTTCAGATGTACTTTCGTCCGACCAAATGTTGCTTATGAGTTGGTGAATGTTACCTATAGAACTCGGCGGGACGATCGGCATTTCTGGCAGTCTATGCTTGAATTAAGCTATTTCAGACTTCACTTTACTTAGATCGGGTGGTTGGTAGTTTTTGCTGTAGTCACCAGTATTGAATGTACAGCGGAATATCATTTGTCATCAACGTTTCACTGTCTGCAGAAATTCATCATCTCGACAGGATTCTTCTCTTCGATTCCTGTATTCTGGGTCTCACGTTTTACACTTTGTTAAAATTTGCGAAAATCATTCCTTGAGTGGCCCCTCTTTATATCCTTGATAGCGCGCTTTCATTGATCTTTTTTCTTCTATCTGAAAGGCTGGATCACTTCGTCCTTTTTCGCGTATAGAGCTCAATGGCAGCTCTCGTCTTCACCTGCAGCTTCGCCTTGTAGGCCTTGTTCTTGGCTGTGAGCATCTGTTGGCATTCCTCATCAAACCAGGGGTTTCTTGCTAGAAACCTAGCACATCAGTTGCGTTGTTCATCGACATTAGATGCTGGTGCTGTGGTTTGAATCGACAGGTTAAGGGATACGCGTTGCGCGAAGGGATGTTATTTTTTTCACAGTATTTCTGGTTTGCTGTGGCTTGGTGGATATCCTCATTCTTACCTAGGCTGGAACAAAGTAGTGGTCCGATGTTAGCCCCTCGGAATGTTCGGACATCCAAAATACTGAATGCGTCTCTCTTGTCTATCGCAATGTTATCAATTTGGTTGACTGTTCGTTGATCTGGAGAACGCCATGTCCCCTTTTGGTTATCGAGGTGAGGAAACCATATCCTGGCTTAAGTGGCATATCGTTCCGTAGCGAAGTCAATAAGCCTTAGTCCGTTGTCATACGTGTTGTTGTGTAGGCTGTTTTCCGATTATTCCGCTTAAGATGTCTACACCTTCTACCTTTACATAAAAATCTCCCAGCGCGATTTAAACATTATACTTGGGCCGTCATAACTTTTGTCTTGGAGCTCATAGAAACAGTTTTGCACTATTGCATAATTTTTTCAATCGAAGCGTTAATGCCCAAAAGGCTTATGTTGGCGAATTTGGCTTTGATGCGCGTTGATAAGAATTCTTGCGTAAGTCTGGCACTTATAACAAATTCGAATCCGAATATATCGCTGTTTATGCGCACTATAGCAAGTTCCGTTGTAGATATCACCGTTTTTTCGCGCTAGTTGTATACCTGCACCTCTTTTGTTTAATGTTCTCCCATTCCAGTTGCAGATACGCACGCCGTTGTCCTTTTTTCGCTTTGGAATGTCGTCAACAATAACATCAGTCCTTTCTATGGCTCTTTGTTTCTTCGTAGCAATGGTTTTTGTCCGTGTGTGGCTAGTAAATTGAAGGCACAACCCCAACGTGAAGGACCAGTTCTAACTTGGTCGATACCCCTAGTACCAAAGACCATCAGTATCCAGTACGGGTTTGGCCGCTACCGTTGACCTTTCGGTAGATCCGCCACCATTTTTGCTCAAAGGGTCTGACTTACCTTTGATATTAGTAAATGACGTGTTTTCCGAATATGTCAAAGCAGCTCATCTAGGTTATTCACTTTGTCCATCCTAACTGGGACTGTCGACTCAGTCTTTGACTCCGTTTTTGGTGTTTTTCCGTTGCAGCCTGGAAATAGAATATCTGCATTAGTGTGAATACACTTCTAACCCCTGCCCTAATTTGCTGATTTTTGTTTACAAAATTTTAATCAGCTTATTGTGAAGGGTACACAAAAAACAAACCCCATCATGCTCTACAATAAATATTAACAGATACAGATAACATTATGCTGAATAACATCAACATTTAATCGAAAATCATGAGGTAAAAGTAGATGCATAAACATCAGATTATGAAGAGATTAAATGTTTATTTTTTGTAGGTATATCTCATAGGTATACCCACATAAAATAAATAAACGACCCATCCATAGTACATGGATTTACATCAACCTTAAATTATTAGCTTATAAGCACACAAGTGTAATTCGTACAATTTTAGATTAATGAAGTACCTACCATGCCCATAAAAAGTAAAGATAACAAAATAATCACCCTACAATGTATTTAATTTTATTTGAACGATAAATACGTTTGATGTACGAATTGGAATGGCGTATGAATTTTCATGTGTATCTGTGAAATCACCTATCAAGTGGAATTTTTCTACTAAAATTCACCTAAAAGATACTAATATTCGTAACACATCCGAACGTGGATATAAAATAACGTACACACCCCATGAAACCAATAAACGCTGATGGCCGTTTTACTTGCGCCCATTCAAAGCTCAACACCAAATTATGCACACAATCATATTAAACAAACAACACACACTCAATGACACCATTAAAAGCTTCACCAGATTCTCATTAAAAAAGGGCCGATAATCCTCATCATGCATTGCTAAATGTCCAAAATAGCCGACCTAAAGACTGCTCCATGTCCAAAGAGAAGATAAAAAAAATCCTTTTGCCCATAACATTCATCTGTAAATAACGATTGAATATACCCTCATCCTAAAGGGTCCCTCGAGCTAACGAAAACAAGTGAAATCGTTTTGGTCGGCTAGCCTCGACCAACAACAACAACGAACAGAAAAAAATTCATTTAATTCGGTTTCCCACTCGAATGGCAACAACAACAATGAAAAAATCTGAGCCAATTCCCATCCTCTTCGGAGGTGGGGGAGGAGTAAGTCCAGCCATTTAGCATACACCCCAATCGGATTTAATTGTTTATTTATTTCCAGACAAATTAAAATTCCAGACTCTGTTCGAGGAGTTGCTCATGGGTAGTTAAATCGAGAGCTCCACTTGTGATCTCACAGATATTTTGGTTGTAATTCGGAAAATCAGAAACTTCGATGGAATTTGCTAACCGGATCAAGGGATACAGTTGAGTACATGGCATACACATTCGACCGCACAATTTAACCACTTTACGTCGAGGGTAAACAGGATACTCCTGGAAATTGATTTCTTGTAAATCGGCCATTGATAGAGTAGGGTTGAGCACTTGAAGTTATTATTATTAATCGGAGCAGAATGAATTTCTATATCTGGATTACAATTTATCTGTAGTGCTTGTATGAGAAATCTATATTTTGAAAAGGTTTCGACTGTCTGAAGTCTTTACAGTTAAATTGAGCAGATGGAAATTACCAAGTGGGCAATCAACAAAAAAGAATGCAAATTAAAGAAAAATTTTTTTTGGAAGATATTTGCTATTGGCCGGTGTAGGATAGTGATGCGATTACAAGAGAACACAAGAGTTTCCACTCTAGCATCTCACTATCAACTCCTACTCTCACCTCCACGCTGGTGACTGGTAGGTGCCTAGTACCTCGACTGGAGATGGGGTAATAAACCCCTGTGGAATAGAGAGGGGATAAAGTGTCCTCTGAGTGTCCTCTGAATAAGGCACTCACTCTCAGGCGGCAGGTTGAATTGACGAACAATTAGGTGAAGATGAAGAATTCGGTGTCAATGATTGCGATGTTTGGAGTGAAGAAGCGGCAGAAGAGGTTGAGGTATTCGAATGGACTAGCGAGTGATGACGGTTACCGCATTCGTTGCATCGGTGCGACGATCGACATTTTTTTGAAGAATGTCCCTTGCGGAGACAGTTAAAACACAATCCATTATGTTTTACATATTGGCGACGCGAAGCAAGATCCAATGCTCGAAATTGTTGGCATTGGAAAAGAAAATGGTCATCATTGCATTTTATGCAATTAGCTGACCCCTGATTGACAGTGCTAATGGATTGCGCGACAAAGGTGCGAGCCGAATGCTGATGCGATTTCTTTTGCCCGGAACGAAGGTTATTGCAGCTTAGCTCTAGTGCTTCACAGCGAGTATTCAAAAAGGTTACGAAATCGGTTATTGTAGGGTTCTTGTTCGCAACACTTGATTCTGCCCACGCATGGCGAGTATCTGGGTCGACCTTATTAAGTAACAGAAATATCAACCAAGAATCTCTTCCGCTTCTTTTCATAGCTTCTAAGCCCCGAACGACTTCGTCGGCTCCATCAGAGATCTTACGAAGAGTACAAAGATCCGTGGCATTACAAGATGGAAGGTCCATAAATGTTTTAATAAAATTGTTGACAATTTGCATGGGACGATCATACCGTGTTTCGAGACGCTCCCAAGCATGGACGTAGTTTTGATCGTTTACAGTCATATACGCGAGAAGATTTGCGGCGTCATCCCGCAAAAACGATTTTAAATATTGAAATTTTAGGGTATCTGACAACTGGGTTTTATTCGCAATTGAACTTTGGAATAGGTCTTTGAATGAAGGCCAATCCTTATAGGACCCAGTAAAATGTGGAATGCTAATTTTCGGCAATTCGCATTCTTTAATAACCGTTGAATTTTGACGCGAAGCTGGTGTACTCGTTAATTGTTGCAAAAATGATGCTTGCTGTTCTGCTAATCGATTGATGGCATCGGTGCTATCAATACCGGTAGTGGGTACCGTTGGCGGTGTCGATGGTTGAATAGCTTTACGAGCGCGCATAGCAACTAACATCAGCCCACGTGCTTTGAAGTATTTGGTTTCATAAGCTTCGAAATCAGAATCTGGATCCACATAATCGGGTTCTAATTGAAACGCATACATTTCATTTTGGGTTTTCAAATAATCGGACCACGTTTCCGATAATTTTTCAGCTTTAACTTCAATAAATTCCAAACTGTCGTTATCCGTTAGCTCTTCAGCAAAGGTAAGTAATCGCGTAATAGTACCCTTCAAACGACTCCTAATAGCTTGGAGAGTATGCATTGGTACCGACGCCATAACGGACAAAGTATATAACTGAGCAAGGTAACAAATGCGAACCGCGTGGTATTCGAAATATATATGTTTGTTTCAATTATAAATTTCATGCAAATACCTCAACGTCGGTGTCAATTACCAACTTTAATCCCACGTTGAACTGCTCCCCGTTCTGCTATAACCTTTTCCACTGCTCCGTTGTCCAATGTTCAGCCACGACACGACAAATCCTCAGCAACTCCACGATCTGCTGCGATGAATCCTCTGCCACTCGCCAACACCACAAGTCTTATCCACTCACGATAGTAATAATTAGTTTAATTGTTTTTTATTTGATTTTTTTTTTTTTTAATATTTGATTTTCTATCAAATTAGCTGATTAACAATAAAAATTAATCCGACAGCGAAGGACCATATGTTGAAGAATTAAAAACGAACTGCTTATTACAATTTATTACAAAAGAACTTTATTGTTTGCTGGTTTAACTTCAAGTGGGTGATACATTTAATTTTCATTTTACAAGAGAGGTTGTTAACGGAACAATATTACGTTAATACAAACGAAGAAGAAATCAAAGAAAAGAGCAAAAATCTGACACATGATAAGTTTTATATGGTACAATTTTACTTTATGCAATCGTTCCCCAACACCAAGTTTATTCGAAAAGCTAGCTAGAGAGGTTAATGCTGGTGTCGACAAGATCTGCGAAATTCGGAATAATGTAGCTAGTATTATTATTGTTTTGCTGGCTGAAATCAATAAACAATTGTCCGACTGCAACGCGTTTTACTTTTCTTCACCTGAAGTTTGCTTAAGCCAACTTATGGGATCAGCATTTAAAAATCGCCCTTATTTTTGTTGGAAAGAAAAGAAGATTTTGTAAATACTGCAATGCAATGAGACAAGTTTATTTGTATTAATTTGGGAGAGATATTCTTTCCCGATGGGATTCCCACAGACAATGTGGCTAAGTTCTGGGTGAATGTTCCTAAAACGAAAAATGCTGTAGGTGAATTTAAATTTGTACATATAAATAAGCCCTGACCATACCCTTTCTGTATCATCAAGTAATGTGGTCATTGAAAAAGCATTTAGCTACATGCATTTTATGAAAACTAAAAGACTTTCCACGGAAATATAATCCTTAGATACATTAATGCGTTTAAGCATCCACTTCCATTCTAATGTAAATTCGATGTGCTACAGTCCATTTGTTTCAACAAGTAGGATGATTGATAACTTATTTAAGCAGTTCTCATTCTCACGAGGAATTCCCTGGATGGAGTCAACGGTGACGCCTACAGCTCCAGTTTGATCAACTGGCTATGTAATCCCTATATGAGCTACTTCGACATATTTGAACACCAGGTCTATAGGGATTTCCAATACTGAGCCAGGGTGTTGGAAAAGAGTTGGTGGCGGAGGAGCCCTCAATGGGTCAACGGCAGCGCTCATATCCCAAAATGGGCTACTGAAATCGGTATTTTTCCGGCCCGCTGTCCTAGGTTCAAAACAAGGGCCTGGCCCTCCAGGTTGGGGGTTGTGTTTTGGGTTAACTACCCATCCACGGAAAAAAGCTTGTGTTACGAAGCAACCAATAGCCTCCGATAGGAATGATATTATTATTGACGACCATGCTAAACGAAAAAAGGACAACGACGTTCGTATCTACACCTGGAATGTGAGAACATTAAACAGGAGAGGTGCCTAGTGAAGTGAGGATAGCAGTATCTAAACTCAAGCTTAATAAGGCCGCCGGAAATGACAGCCTTCCCGCTGAGCTTTATAAGGCTGGTGGAGATGACTTGGTAAGTAACATCCACCAACTCATAAGCCAAATCTGGTCGGATGAAATTATGCCTGAAGAATGGAACCTCAGCATCATTTGCCCGATCCACAAAAAAGGAGACCCTCAGAACTGCACCAACTTCAGAGGCATACGTCTGCTCAACATCGCCTACAAGATCCTATCTGCCGCAATATGTGAACGGCTGAAACCGTTTACCAACAACTTGATCGGCCCTTATCAGTGTGGTTTTAGGCCAGGAAAGTCCACAACCGATCAAATTTTCACACTTCGGCAGATCCTAGAAAAAACCCATGAAGTCAAAATCGATACCCACCACCTATTTATCGATTTCAAAGCCGCATACGACAGCATTTATAGAACGGACTATACAGAGCCATGTCTAGTTTTGGTATACCGCCCAAACTCGTCCGTTTGTGTCATAACGTGTTTTTGACATAACGACTTAAATGGAAAGGCATTTCATCCGACATCAAAATATTTTTTTTTAAACCAACTTTTGTGACCAATTGTGTAAAATGAACAGCGTATTGTAGTCGATGTTATCAGTGCGAATATTTTGATGAGCACGTCTTCCGGGACGATCTGCCACAGAAAAACCATAATTTGAACAGACTTCCTACCTACTTACTTAAGTCCGAAATGAATCTGAGTCTGAACCAATATGCCTCTCCAATAAGCCCGGGACTGAGCTAACTACCTCCAGTTGAGCAATGGGCACTCCAAGTTGGTTGAGGTCGTTTTACTTATGCGTGCCACTTAAGCCATGTCTTCCCCTACTGCGGCCGACATCTGGCATGGAATCGAAGACTCTGTGAGCCAGCGTATTGGGGTCCATTCGTTCTATATGACGTATGTTGCTGTACAGCTGTAATATGGTTAAATATTCGTCTACATACCCCGTCAACGCAAACAGGACCGAAGGTTTATCAAATTTTGATACGGTCCATGGTGGTAACTAGATATGGATCTGCATAGTTCGTCTATATAAATGCTGTTCTATGCGGCTTTGAAATCGATTGATAGATTATGGGTATCGATTTCGACTTCATGAGTTTTTGGACTTTCCTGACCCAAAACCACACTGTTAAGTGCCGATTCAGGGGTTCACATATACGGCAGTTAAGATATCATAGGCAGTGTTCAGGAGACTTATGCTTCTCTAGTTGCTTCACTAGGGTCACCTATTTTGTGGATCGAGGCTGGAAGGCCGTCATTTCCTGCTGCACTGTTAAGTTTAAGATCAGGAATTGCTTTGCTCACTTCACTTAGTTCGGATGGTTGGTAGTTTACGCTATCGTCGCATCGCAAGTATTGAAAGGTTCGTTCTGCCTGACAGCATGAGATTGTTCGCAGAATTGGTTCTTCCATATCATCAGTATTGACTGTGTCTCAACTACGATATTTCCTTGTTAATCTTGACAGGATTCTGTTCGAGCCTTGTATCCTAAGCTTTGACGTTTTAATCTTTGGTGAAACTTGCAAAAATCATTCCTGGAGAGGAACCTCTCTTCCTTCTGAAAAGCCAGTATTCTTCCCTTTTTCTTTGCATATGGAGCTCAATGGCAGTTCTCGTCTTCACGTGCAGCTTAGCCTTGTAGGCCTCGCTCTAGGCTGCGAGAATTTCTCGGAAGTCCTCATCTAACAGAGAATTTCTTGCAGGTTGGTGCGAGAAACCTAGCACATCAGTCGCGGCTGATCTAATGGCTTGTTGGCATCGTTGCCATTCTTCTTCAACATTAAATGCTGGTGGTATGGTGTGGCGGTCTTGGCGGCCTTGGCGGTCTCTTGCGATGGCAGTCTTTCGACATCAAATTTTTCACAGTATTTCTGGTTTGTTGTGGGAGATACCATCTGGACCAACCGATTTGTGTAAGTCAAGATGGATTAACACTCTTGCGACTGTGAGAGTACGAAAGTGGATTGGTATCATAGAATGTTCTCAAGTACAGGGTTAGACTGCACTTGGTACAATCCAGCATCGTGGAATTGGCAGCAAAATGAGTAGCGAGCAGATCAGCCTTGTCTAGAGAGATGACAGCTGTAGAATGTCATTGGAAATGAGTGTTGGGATGCAATTTGAGGTCGAATTCTTTTTGTTTTTGACAAATGACCAAAAGTGTTTCTAATCGAGAAGTTAGAGATACGAGTTCTGGGAAGGCCTTGGCAATCTCTTGCGATAGTAGTCTTTCGACATTTTTTTTCACAGTATTTCTGATTTTTTGTGGCGGAGTGGATATACCCATTCTTAGATTGGCTGCAACAGGGTAGTGGTCCGAGTCGATGTTAAGCCCCCAGAATGGTTCGACATCCAAAATACTGAAAGCGTATCAGTGATCAGTTTGATTGACTGTTCGTTGGTCTGTCCCCTTATGAATATCGGCCTTATTCGTATAACGATCGGAAACAAGACAATCTACTTTCAAGTTGCTTAAGGATCATTCTATACTGAGACTCCTTTTTACCAAGATTGCCTTTCCAATATGCCTATTGGAATTGAGTATTACAGCCAGCTTTACGTTGGCATGTTGCTGGGTATGAAAACATCCCTCCAATTGCTTTTTTGATCGGTTGGAGATCCTTTAAAATTAGAGCTGACCTCTCATTTGGTTTAAGCATTTAACTAAAGATCTGCGAAAATTCATAAGCTTTGACTTACTGAATAAAAAAAACTCAGTAGCAAAAGCTAACCGCTCATTAAGCACAATATCTCAATTATTGAAGACCACACCTTAAGGGTATGAAAAATTCAAACTTTTCAAATTTCATGTTAAATTTGTGCACGTGCATGCAAACCAAAACCCCAACCTCGAGTAATACAGCCTTAGTTTGCTCTCGAGTTTTATTTTTAATTTTTTTGTGTCTTATATCCTGTCTGTGTGTTTCCTGCACATGCAAGGACGAAATCAAGTGAAATGAATTTTAAGTGATTTCTATCCAAAGTTTATTTTTCTTTTTTGTATTTTTCTCGAGGAAGGAGTGTGTGCATGTGGTTGGGCTACGGAGGCATCCGAAGTCCTCGCCTCTAAACAACACTAAGTACTACTTGTTAGTGGTCTTCCTGTGCACGAGCATATGAGGATTTCAATTTTCTTTTTTTTTATTATTTTAAGTTAGATCCATCCTGCCAGAAGCATTTTATCACAGACGGTTGAGTTTCCTCCACAATCATTAAAATTCAATTCATTATTCGTATAGAAAGGAGTCCTTGTACTTAGCTGAGGTGGTGGTTCAATTTTTGTTTGTTCCCTTATGAAACGAATGGCAGGATGGTGAGCAATATTTGTTTTCCTTGGAGTTTCTCGAGGTGTGATATTGGTTTAAATGTATAATGGATTGAAAAGTTTTGTCGAAAGGAGGCGTTAGGAAATGTCGAATTAATTACAGTGGAAGGATTTAAGGAGTTTTTGAATGATATTTGTTTGGTACTTGTGGAAGAGTTGTTTTTTTTTATCAATTGGATTCTTGTGGGTAATTAAGTCTGAAGGAGACTTCAAGGGTACATAGAAAGTGTAATTAATTTCAATGAGTATGGGAGAGGAAGGATTTTAAAAATGGATACATGTTAAGTTATCTATTTAATTTGTAGAAGTCGATTTGAAATGTTTTTTTTTTTAATTGTATTTTATTTACAACCAAAGTGGGTTTGGAATTGTTGGTTAGGTTAGGGAGTTTGAAAATTTGAAAATTTGAATGTCGGTAATCGTTGTTTTTGTTTAAGTTATGAACAACCGATTTCGATTGCACGATGAAGCATAAAAAAACCAACTAATTTGAAACAAGAACATTTTTTAAATTTTCCAATGTAATTTTAAATTTATAACACAACAACGTGTTAAGTTATTGATTTTTTATATTCTTGTCAACGATCAATTGTAATGACGCAGCGAAAAGATCGCCAATATTTTAATTCAAGATCAACCCCCACAGCCTTCAAGATAAGGAGTTTCTTCGACAGCTTTGGGGAAAGAGGTTAAAAACCATCCTGGAAGAGGCCCTCATCAAAATATTTCCACTGAGAACAACGACCACAATACGCTCTTCTTTTTAACGCTAAGCCACACAAGTTGATTTATAAACAAAAATGTTGATATCGAATGAGGCGTATTTCCATATAACAAGCAAAACTGTAGATTGGGGGCTTCGAAAATCCAAGAGGAACAAACCAGTATCAGTTTACCTCATTTATTATCCCCTCCATAGGCACGTCTGACCACTGTATCGTATCAGCTAATTTCTCGTTCTCCAACCATGTAGTTGAAGAACTGTATGGTAATACGATGAAGGAAATGGGAAGCTCTAAAGGTTTTTTTTTGAAATTTATTATGCTTCCTCGGTAGTGACGTGGATGGTACTGCTGAAGTGATGCCGAGGGTATTAAACCTAAGGTAAACAGGTGGTACGACTCGAGCCTTAAAGAGGCTGTCAGGATGAAAGATTTATTTTTAGGTCATATAAGACCAATTCTACTGAGAAAAACTGATTAAATTTTAACGGAGTCAGAAAAGAGGGCAATGCCCAAATTTAGCTTGTCAAATTCTTCCACGACCAAAAGTTGAGGCAAACAATTCTACTATGCCCCAAAGTTAATAACACTTTTGGTCGCTTGTCAAAAACAAAAAGAATTCGACCTCAAATTCCATCCCAACGCTCATTTCCAATGACATATAGCTGTCATCTCTCTAGACAAAGCCGATCTGCTCGCTACTCATTTTGCTGCCAATTCCACGATGCTGGATTGTACACAGTCTACCCCTGTACTTGAGAACATTCGATGAGACCAATCCACTTTTGTACTGTACAGTCGCAGGAATGTTAATCCATCTTGACTTACACAAATCGGTTGGTCCAGATGGTATCTCCCACAACAAACCAGAAATACTGTGAAAAAATTTGATGTCGAAAGACTGCCATCGCAAGAGACCGCCAAGGCCTTCGAGTAACGCGTATCCCTTAGCCCCTCGATTCACACCATACCACCAGCATCGAATATCGAAGAATAATGGCAACGATGCCAACAAGCCATTAGATCAGCCGCGACTGATGTGCTAGGTTTCTTGCACCCCCCTGCAAAAAATTCTTTGTTTGATGAGGAATGCCGACAAATTCTCGCAACCTAGAACGAGGCCTACAAGGCTAAGCTGAACGTGAAGACGAGAGCTGCCATTGAGCTCTATAGGCAAAGAAGAAGGGAAGAATACTGGCTTTTCAGAAGGAAGAGAGGTTCCTCTCAAAGAATGATGTTCGCAAGTTTCACCGAAGTTTCAACCGTATACAAGTAGTATACAAGGCTCGAACAGAATCCTGTCAAGATGAACAAGGAAATATCGTAGTTGAGGCACAGTCGATGCTGATGATATGGAATATCCCCTTCTGCAGACTGTTACTTAGCGACGACGAACAATCTTCCGCTGTATCAGTCAGAAGGAACCATTTAATATTGGCGACGGCAGTGGAAACTACCAACTGCCCGACCTTAGTGATGTGAGGATAGCAGTATCTAAACTTAAGCTAAACAACGCTGCCGGAAATGACGGCCTTCTCACCAAGCTGTTTAAAGTCGGCGGAGATGGTTTGGTAGGTAACATTCACCAACTCATAGGCAAAATTTAATCGAATGAAAGTATACACCGACTCAGTCGATACCAAAAAAGGATGTAGGCAAGGCGATGTGCTGTTACGTGACCTTTAATCTGTTTCTTGAGAGGATTGTGCGAAACTCCCGAGCTAACACCATAGGCACAATTTTCCGATGATATTGACATCATTGGTAGGACTCAACGTGCTGTCATAGCCACGTTTGCTAGTATAGAAAAGGAAGCGGCAAAAATGGGTTTAGCAGTAAATGAGGGGTAAGACTAAGTATATGCTGTCAACACGAAAGGACACACAACATCGACGAATTGGACGGAACGTCAACATTGACAGATATAACTTTGAGGTAGTACATGACTTTGCCTACCTCGGCTCCGCTATTAACTCTGACAACAACATCTCGTCAGAAATCAAACGAAGAATTACTCTTGCCAATCGCTGTTTCTTCGGGATAAGAAGGCAATTTAGTAGTAAAGCGCTCACTCGAACTACTAAGGAGATCCTATATAAGACCCTGATCATCCCAGTCCTGCTCTACGGAGCTGAAGCATGGACAGTATATCAAAAGCGGATGAATAAATCCTTGGGCGATTAGAGAGGGAAATTCTTTGAAAACTCGTCGCTCCCGTTTGCGTTGACGGGCTATGGAGACGAAGATTCAACCAAGAACTATACGAGCTGTACAGCGACATTGGACGTTTAAGATGGCTTGGACATGTAGAATGAATGGACACCAATACTCCGGCTCGCAGTCTTCGATTCCCAGCCAGACGTCGGACGCAGTAGAGGAAGACCTCGCGTTAAGTGGCGTGCACAAGTGGAAACCGACCTCAACCAACTTGGAGTGCGCAACTGGAGGCAGTTAGCTAAAGACCGGGCTAATTGGAGAGGCATGTTGGTTGAGGCCCAGGTTTATTCCGGACTGTAGCGCCACTTAAGTAAGTTGTGGAAGGTTTCTTCACACTTTTCCATACTCGAAACTAGCTACTGCTTTGGTTTTAAGTGAAAGCTTTCTTAGCCTCCTGGTTTGACTTACTCTGCTAACTGAGTTCTCAATGGTTCCTAATGGTCCCGAGAACTCTTTCTATATAGCGTTCGGAGGAACTGTATTTGTGTATTTTTCAAATTTGTGTTGAGGACTTGATCTTTTGGAATGTATTCCTCTAACCTTTCCGTGGATGTCTTCGAATGCAATCCATATTTCCTCGATTAGTCGTAGTCTCTCATCGACAAATATCTGCGTTTTGCGAGAGGTACTGTCCTGGCCGAAATAAGTTTTCAGCCTTTTTAGTTCATATGCTAGCGACTTTTCTCTTGAAGACTTCAGTTTCTTCCATGATGTGCGATTTTATGTTTCATTTTGTCACTATAACCCAGTGTTTGAAGCTCTGGTAACGCTTTTACTATGAGAGGGGAACAATTTGTCTATTCTTTTCTTTACCAGTGTTTGTAGCCCAGGTACAAAAATTATTTATTCTCTCTCTACCAGTATCTGTAGCCAGCGATGCCAAAGAAGGCTTTTTCATGCCTTTTAGGCATTATTTCATGAGCTAGGGCTTTAGGGCTTTTTACAAGAACAAACAAGAAAATTCCAGCAAATCGATTTATTCTAATTTCTCGCATTTTACGAAGAAACATTACTATCTAAGACCTAAGCAATACAATTCCTGTGCACAGGCAAAGCCGGGCGGGTACAGCTAGTTTTTTTTTATATTTGTGTTTAATTTTAATTTAATTTTGGATTTATTGCTTTTCTAGGTAACAAAATTATTTTAGGCATTATTTTATTGAAAAAGTCATCTTTTCTTTTCAAGTTAGGCATTCTTTCGTCAAAATTGGTTGGCAACGCTGTCTGTAGCCCTGATAACGCGTTGATCTGTTTACTGCTTCGTTTTGGCTCGAAGGACCAAAATATATGGTTTAGATTTTAACATAACATACCTCTGGTGGATAAGTCTAATGATAGCTACCTTTTACGAATGAAATCGTGCGTTCATTTGCTATTTTAGATTTGGTCCCTCCGTAATTGTTTGAAAAACAAAGCAAGGCCCAGACCATTGACAAGCTCAAGCTAAAATTAGTTTCGTAATCATCGCTATACCGCCCGAGATGCTTGATAAAGTGATGCAAAAGCAAAATGGGCACATGTCAATATTGGCGGCTACTTGAGTAAGTTGTATTCAAAAAGTAGTTCAAGTAAATTGTAAATGACCAAATTGAATAAAATAACTTATAAACCCATATAAATAAAAATTCATCAACTGAAAAGAAAACAACAAAAATCTGAGTACCTACTCATTCCACAAGACCACTTTCGACTGGCTAAGATAAGACGATTTGTTTTATGAAGCTTTAAAATTCATTTTAAACCTACCGATCCCCAAAGCGACTGTCAAACGATAAAAAATGATTGCTTTTGAAAACGAGGATTCCTTCCAAACGAGGATTCCTCTCAAAGCTTCTGACCCTTCAACCTCTTTTTGATTAACAATTAATTTCAACTTTAAGTACCTACCAGTCATGCAAAAGCCATCAATCAAAAATAATCGCCACTGTCAGTGTCAAAAAATACACTCTCCGTGCATAATAATTCAGACACAATGTCCCTATTCTATATCCAATAACCCCCATGACAATAGCGACTGCACAAAGGCTACTTCTTATACTGTTACACAAAAATCAATTATTTAGCTCATAAAAAACACCATGAAAGTCACTTTGTGCTAAAAATTAATTTTACACAAAAATGGGTATCCCTGCATCCTGGACATTCAACAGTTTTGCGCTTTTATGAATTTACAGAAGCACCAAGGGAATATTCTTATTATTATGTGTGATATCCTCCAGTCGCGCGATTCACTTAGCATTTCCGTCGTCCATCTTGTAGTACACAAAAGCCGTGCAACAATTAACCACCCACACACCCACAGCGAGCAGCACTTTGGTTACGTGAATAAACACATCAAACAATGACCTCATTGAGGACGTAATACCTTTTCCCACTCCTACACTCTCCCCCTCTCTCTCTCTTCATAATGCAATACCGATGAGATGTTCATTTCATCAGAAAAAATGCAAAAAAAAAATGGTGGAGAATCTCCCACTCGTTAGTCCTGCATCAACGTCACCAACTCTGGCGCCCGGTAATCCCATTCTCGAGCCTTTTTTATCCGCTTTATATACCCTTTATCTGTTCCAATGAAATTTTCATTTTCATGCCTTTAATTAACACAAGGAGGCAGATTCGATGGAGAACAAGGAGTAGATAAAAAAAATCCAGTCTCTCTCTTTTCTGTTGAAAGGACGAACAAAAAAAAAAGCAGCTCCTGTCAACAGTTAACTGCTGTTTGAAACACTGCCGCTTTTGTAGACGATCAGTAGTGTAAATGGACTTTTTCCCCGCATCATAGAGTGAGTGAGTGGCATGAAAAAGGACAACATTGGACGCACACTTGCTTTACACATCCTTTTTAGTTGAAATCCAGCTACAACGAGTACTCGTCGTCGTACCTGAGCTGTGTTCACTCGCAATTCTGCTGCTGATCCTTCTCTCTGTCGCTCTAACAAAGTGTTGCATAAATAATTTCTTAGAGCAGCAAACCAGGAAGTCCCATCCATAGACAAATAAAAATGAGATGAATCAGGCGAATGCATTTGAATGTCCTTTTGCTTTGCTTGTATGTGTGTGTGTGTATTTTTGTTGTTAGTGCTTACTTTTTACCCATCTTTGAGTCAATGCCCTGTTGGGATGGAAGTGAAAAGTGTTCTGCACTTAGCGGCAGTAGTTCTACATTCAATCTGCTTAAATATGTATGCAGCATGTCGGTATACGTGTGCGGGGACATGCCTCTGTGCTCATTTAGGTTTTGTCCTTTTAGCATTTCACTTTTCACTTGTCTCGGTGTGTTTGTGTGTTCGTGATTCTGCTGGTCGTCTTGAGCTGGAAAGTACATTCCACAGAGTATACCGAACCGGATGTAAGTTAGTGGTGGAAGACAGAAGGATACACATTGCTGAGTTGTTATAAATGCAGGTTGGGTGAAACAGCCACCTGTGTCCCTGTTTTATTTTTTACCAATGCAGTTCACTCTTGGCTATCAGTTTCACGAAATTAAGACACAGTGCTCTAGTTTTAGTTTCAATTAAAAAGGATGCTAGTGGACTTGATTAATTTCTGAATGAAGGAATGCGGGTCATGAATTATATTATGGTCGAGACATATGTAGGTTTGTAAAGATATAGAAATGTTTCATTCGGCATTTCAATCATACTTGTGTACGTAATTCTTATTTTGCTACTTTTTTATCGATAGTGTGTTCCCACTTTGGTATAAAGTACAAATTAAATTGTTAAACGATTAATTTAATTTATTTTACTTAGAAAAATCTGTACAACGATTCAGGATTGTATTTCAGTTGATAGTAGAGCATCCGGCTTTCTTTTATAAGTGAAAAATCTTTTGGGACGATGAAAACTGGATTTTATGAAACGAATAAGTGTAACGAAAAAGATTAAGTAAAAATAACCACAGCTGGTAGTGTCTGTTATACAAAGCTTGAAAAAAAATCGGTCCAGCCGTTTAGGCGTTTAGGCTGGAGGTCAGACAGACGGCATTCCAAAAACCAATTAATTGGGTTCCTCTATAATCCTAATGTTAGAATCAATCAAAAACACGAAGTCAAAAGTTTTTAGGAAAACAATATTTTTTAGTGCGTTTTCCATTAGACCATGTAATGTAAAGTTGGGTGAATATCAATCTCATGAACGAGGGGACCAAGGGAAATCTGAATTTTTTGAAAAAATTTTAAGCAGCAGGTGAAAGCGAAAGTTTGCATAGCAGTGTACGCTGTCACTCCATCTTGTTGGAACCATAAAAACTTGTCGATCTATGTACCAAACTGTGCATCCTAATTAGAATTTATTTATTAGTTGGCATGCGCTAAAGGAATCAGGAATACAATTATAGTGTTTGAAAACAGCGCGAGCATTGGGGAAAATATTGAATAGGAATGAGACGATACCGATGTGCGTTGGTTTTGAATTTCTGTGAATATCATTGAAGAGGAAAAACTGAGTTTGGTAAAGCATTCCACCAGGCTAAGCTAAATTCTATATAAGGGACACTCTAACCCTTCTTTTCTCAGAAGGTCAGATGGAGGCGGTGGACAGAATCCTCCACACACTTTCCCGGATGCACTGATACTAGTAAGGAACCCGGAAGTACACACTGCACCACACAGCAATATCACTTCAACAATTTCCAAGGAAACGATTTCGTGGGCTATTAACAGCTTCTCTTCTTTTAAGTCTCCGGGACCTGACGGCATACTGCCAGTTATGCTACTAAGAACGCGAGACATAACAGTGCCATGACTGACGTCAATCTTTAGAAGCTGCTCAATACTAAATAACATACCCTACTAGCGGAGACGCGCTCGAGTGGTGTTTATATCAAAGGTAGGCAAACGCGGACACGAGACCGTGAAGGACTTCAGGCCAATAACCTCCTTTGTACTAAAAACTCTGGAGCGTGTTCTGGACATCCACATGCGAAGTTTTCTAAAAGTTCTCCACGAGGTAGTGCGGACAATCGAAAATTCCATACACTGTAAATAATACACTCTAGCCTCCTTTTTAGATATAGAGGGAGCTTTCAACAAAGTTCTCACTGGAGCTATTCTTGAATCTCTGATCGAGCTGGGTATAGAGAAATCAATTAGCCAAGAAATATTCTCTATGCTCGGAACAAGAATTATCAGGTAATCACTTGGCAACAGTCATTTATACAAATTTACCCATAGAGGAACGCCACAGGGCGGCGTCATCTCTCCTTTACTCTGGTTAATGGTTCTGAATAAAATTCTAGTCGCGTATGCTGATGACGTGTGTCACTATTATATTAGGAAAATCTCCCTCAGTGATAAGTGAAATCTTGAAGTCTGCCCTAAGCAAGGTTAGCACCTAGGATGCAAGTTGTGGCCTCGGTGTAAATCCGAGCAAATCGGAATTGGTGCTATTTACCACCAAAACCGATTTCGCCCTTCCCCGTCTAAACCACTCACACTATCCTCCATTGCTAAGTATTAGGGTATCATGCTTGACCCAAAACTTAACTGGAAACAACATCAAAGGAAGGAAGTAAGGAAGGCGTGTGTTGCTTCTTATGCTTGCAGCTAAGCTTTTGTAAAGAAGTGGGGACTTCAACCAAAGATTAACTGTGGTACATCCAATTCTCTCATACGGCTAACTAGTATGGTAACCTTTATTGAGTAAATGCTAAAACCTCACAGAACTAAAAAGGCTACAAAGAACAGCCAGTATAGGCACCACGAGAGCACTGACGTCTGCAGCAATGGATGCCCTTACTCTGCTATTGCATCTCTTGCCTCTCGACCTACACATTAAAGATACCGCTCTATGCAGCTAAGTAAGGCCACAGTAATATCCTGGACTCATTGTCTCGTTACCAAACGGCATGGTCAGGTTTCCAACAGACTACATCCCACCCACACTAAGCTTCAAGAAAGGCTTCCACGTAGGTTTGCTACCAGAGCTCAGTGGAAGAGGAACGATTTAGTAAGAGATTTCGACACGGTCGTCTACACCGACGGATCTAAGATGAATTGTGATATGCTGTCTACTCAGAATCACTGAAAATATGAGTATCATGGTCAAGTTTCCAACAGACTACATCACACCCAAACTAAGCTTCAAGAAAGGCTTCCACGTAGGTTTTCCTACCAGAGCTCAGTGGAAGAGGAACGATTTAGTAAGAGATTTCGACACGGTCGTCTACACCGACGGATCTAAGATGAATTGTGGTATGCTGTCTACTCAGAATCACTGAAAATATGAGTATCATATCGCCTACTGGGTTTTGCCAGCGTATTCCAAGCGGAACTACTGGCTTTCCGAGAGGATTGCACGCTATTGGGGCGTGACATTATAAAAGCAAAATATTGGTATCTTCATAGATAGTCAAGCGACCATTAAGGCCATTAACTCGGCTGCCATATCCTCCATGCTGGTACAGAAATGCCATAACAAACTTGGCCACCTGGGCAAACGCTTCAGGGTCACACTTCCCTGGGTTCCAGGGCACAGTGACATTGAAGAAAACGAGCGTGCAGACGAGCTGGCCAGGCAGGACTTAGCTCTACAAGGCTCACTTGCGGCATGGGTCCACATCTAGCTAGATGCGGTTTAGGGAAAATCCACTTATACTTCCTGAAGAAGGACGACTCCAAATGGAGAAGGTTAACAAATTGCGTTATATTGAGGAAGATATGGCCTTTCTACGACAGGTACAGAACAAACGACCTACTGAATAGAACCCGCCCAGACATCGCAAGAATTACGGGGATAGTCACGGGACACTGGCCAATTGGAGACCATGCGTACATACTAGAGATCCAATACAACCCCCAATGCCGCAGTTGCGGGAACACAAATGAGAGAGAAACCCTCTCCCATTTCATCTGAAATGTCCGGCACTAGCAAGAGCCAGGTTGCATGCGTTAGACCAACTATTCTTCGACAACCTTAACGACATCTCGAGTAAAATGATACAAGATCTTATGCGTTTTCTAAACCTCACAGGCTGGACCTAGAGACCGCCTGTATCACATCCACAACAATCATAATAAAGGTCACACGAGTCGTGTACATAAGGTACAAAAGGTACATAAGTGTTACTACCTACCTGTTCGGTTTAGGAATGAACCACAATTTTTCATAGCATCGGGTTTTTCAATAAGAGCGCTACAAAAGTATTTTTAAATAAAACAAAAACGGTTTTGGATATCAATGAAATTCTTTATTCCTGTGAAAGTACGTTCGATGCCATTATGTATGGAACTCGATTTCTTTTGCATGGCAACCATGGACACGCTTTCAGAAGTCCAGACGCTGAACCCAATTTTCGACTGTTTTCAAGCATAAATCGGCCGACACTGCTGCAATTTCACGTTCGATATTCGTACGAAGTTCGTCAATCGTCGCTGGCTTGTTGGCATAGAATGTAGACTTGACGTAGCCCCACAGGAAATAGTCTAACGGCGTCAAATCGCAGGACCGAAGCGGCCAAGCGACTGGACCATTTCGTGAGATAACACGTTCTCCAAACTTGGTTTCCAATAAATTGATTGTGACATTCGCTGTGTGCCTTGTGGTGCCGTCCTGTAAGAACCACATGTCCTCCAAGTCCATATCATCCAATTGGGGCCAAAAATATTCTGTTATCATTGAACGGTAGCGATCCCCATTCACAGTAACGTGCCGGTCTTGATCATCACGGAAGAAGTACGGCCCAATGACGCCGCCGGTCCATAAACCACCCCAAACCGTATTTTTTTCGGGATGCAATGATGACTCATGGAGTGCGTGTGGATTGCTGCCTGACCAATACCGCATAACCTCATCGCTGAAGATGATTTTTCGATGAAAATCCGAATCATTTTCAAGTTGTTGCTCAGCCCGATCACGAACATACGACACTTCTGGTGGTCAAGCGGCTTCAGTTCTTGCGTTAATTTAATCTTGTAAGGATGTAGGCCAAGATCTTTTCGCAAAATTCGCCACAACGATGTCACAGAGACACCCAATGCTTGAGAACGACGTGTGAGAGACACATTTGGGCTTTCTTCAACTGAAGCCACTAGACGCTCAATTGTTGATCTGCTAGGACGATTCGTCATAACCATAAATTGGACGTAGCGCTCTTAACGTTGAGGCCACTGACTCCGAATTTCGGTAGTAAATTTTAATAATTTCGACTCCTTGTTGGCTCGTATGTCTTTCTATCATGAAATGGCAAACTTTACTGAAGAGAAATAACAAAAGATCGGCAAGAAATATGGCGTCGTTTGCTGTCCCTGTCGGTCTACTTTTGTAGCGTCCCTGTTTAAAAACCCTTTACGTCCGAAGACGAGGGTGAATTGATTATCATTCGGCAATTATTGCCGTTGAATTGTTGAAGGGGCATTTGTTGCTATATAATAGCGGTAAACGGATATAGGCCAGACGACATTCCTCCGATATTCGAAAGAGACTATGGATCCTATCAATTTTATCACACGCCTTCGAATCCTCCCAATCGGGTGTTAAATAATTTATGCAAAATTTGAGTTTTGCGCCATTTAATAGTACTGTTTAGCAAACCAAAAAAAAGATAGCAATGTGATAGCTGACAGTTCGGGGTTAGTGAAAATGGAGCACTATACAAAAGAAGAACACATTTTCACTGTTCAGCAATATTTTAAAAATAATGAAGGTTTGTCAGCTACAGTCCGAAATATTCATACAAAATATGGCCCTCATAGTAAACTGTGGAGAGAATAATTGAAACATTTTGGGTTACTGAATCAATAAGTGAAAAATCTTATCTACAATTCCAACTGTTCCAAGCTATCTCAAAAAACAGTAACCACTTGGACGACTTCAAGCAAAGAATCCTTAGAGGAAGCTCACAGGAAGCTTTCCAAGACGACATCAATAGAACCAATCTATTGATCGGAAACTTTCAAGATTATCACAAAAGATAAGACATCTTCAAACCCTTTGAATCCGCGAGACCTGATGGCATTGTACTCCAAGGTTTAGAGGGAAGTAAAAGTAGTATTCATACTCAAATATGGTAAATTTATCACGTCAATCCGAAAGACCTGAGACCGAGCAGCTTCTCATCATTCTTTCTGAAAACCCTGGAAAGATTGATTGATATTCATCTTCGCTGCAGCATTGATGAAAATCAGCTATCTGCATCCCAACATGAGTACTGTAAGGAAAATCTATAGAAACATCCCTGCACACATTAGTGCGTATTACTGAAAAGTCGTTATGATGCAAGGAGTATACTATGGTTGCATTCCTGGACATCGAAGGCGCTTTTAACAACGTTAATTCGGGAGCGATCATTAAGGCGCTAACATGTCTGAAAGTCGATCACTCACTTTGAATGCTGATTAAATTGCTATTAAATAGCCGGATTATCAACACAACACTGGGTGGTCCTTGGGCAGAAGACATGTCAGTAGAGGAACTCCACAAGGTGGAGTCCTGTCCCCTCTTCTCTTTAACTTAGCGGTAAACGAGCTTTTACTCATCCTGGCAATAGAGGGATGCCACGTGATTGCCTACGCGGATGAAATTGCTATCGCAGTCTCAGGGAAGCATCTGAATATACTCAAGGAACTTCATTTGAAACGCTATACACAAAGTTTTCAAATGAACAGTCACTTGTGGTCTGGGTGTCAACTCCCACAAAACTGAACTAGTCATGTAAACTAGGAAATATAAAATTCCTCACATTGATCCCACGTCACTAAACGAAATCAAACTATCCTTCTTAGGCAAAGCAAATTACCTGGGACTTATTTTTGGACAGGAAGCTTAACTGGAAGCTGAACATAACAGAAGGAGTAAAGAAAGCTACAGTCGCACTTTATTCCTGTAAGAAATCCGTTCAAGGCATGAAATGGGGAATAAAACTTCTTATCGAGCATTGGCTTTATATCTCGGTTATAAGACCGATACTTCTTTATGGGGTAGTAGTATGGTAGACAGCGCTAGAGATAGCTATAAACAGCAATAAACTAGCCAAGGTGCAAAGAACTTTGTGTATGTGTATCGGTGGTGCACTCATTACAACACCGTCAACAGCACTAGACATTCTTTTTTACCTACTACCCCTAGATATATTTGACAAGCAAATGGCAGTTAACTCAGCCATACGTCCTAAAGCCATCCAACAGTGGTCAAATATACAAACTGGCCACTCAAAAATTCTAAACGAATACACAAATATTCCTTAAAACACCGATTACATCAGTCGGTATCAGATTATCACTCAGACGATAGACCTCCTGAGCAATCGCTCAATAATCGTCTGTGATTTGACGATTATCGTTTTAAGTGAGGCAAATAAAGTGATATCGCCGACAGCAAAAACGACTATTGATCTTACGTGATGCAAGATGTATCGTCCAAATGTAATCGTCAAACGATAATTACTTTGCGGTCACAATCCCAGACAGTCCGCCATGGGCAATAACTGAACAATGGCGGAGTGGGTGCTAGTATCTTCTCCTACAGGCTGAATCTTAGCCTAACTTTCGGTCTCCCTGATCAATGAAGCGTCTTCCAGGCTGAACTTATGGCGTTCAAAGAAGCCTTATCCTGGCTGAAAGAGAATGCAATATCTGCTACGGATATTAGCCTTTTCTCGGACAGCCAAGCGGCCATCAAATCTTTAGAATCGATCTCAACTAATTCAAAGACCCCCCTAGATTGACGCTCATCTCTGCACGAGATGTCAAAGCATTTTTACATTCACATATGCTGGCTGCCTGGGCATAGTGAAATTCCGGGGAACTGTAAAGCTGATGAACTCTCCAGATATGAAACTAAATTTCCAATTATACCCGACACGGGTGCACCATGTATTCCTGTGGATAGATGCAAAAGCTTTCTAGCGCAACATGCTAACAGGCAATCAAACCTCAGATGGAGTCTTGGTATGACGTGTCAAATAACCAATTAAAATTGGCCAAAGCTGAATTTTACAAGATTCAAGGGACTGATTTTGCTCGATAGATCATATATTAGCACTTCCATAGGTGTCATCACTGGACACTGTGTGTTCAATAGGCAGGCACGCAAAAAGGCTAGACCTTCACTCAAACGACTTCTTTAGGAGCTGTATGGACGAAGGGGAGAAATAGACAATACTTCACCTCCTTTGTAACTGCACGGACCTATCAAACAGAAAGCTCCATTTTGAAGCTTACTACTTTCAAAATCTCTGCAATTTGACAAAAACGGAAGCGAAAAGTCTCCTTCATATCAGTAAAAGCTCAGAATAATTTTCTCACAGATAACAAGGAGAATGGACAATGTCCACGTGGTATCACAACCGGCCAAAAATAGTCCAAGTGTGCTAACGAACTGGATGGTAGCCACTCTAACCTTACTTACCATTAAAAATGTGAATTTTCTATCAGAATTACATTTTGGGTGTATTATGGAATACCCCATATATCCTTTACATCACTGGGACTCGGAGCGTAAGCAATTCCATATGAAAGTCATATCTATGGAAAACTAAAACACACTACTAACCACACAGCGAATGCATTACATAAAAAAACAACAACGCACACATTTTGCCCACTCATCTCCCTTCGAAAGGACGATAAACCTATTGAAATTCAAAAAATCATTTTCATTCTGAAAAAAAAAAAAAAAACCCAGAACAATGTATGTATCCATCCCAGCACAGTTGCACTACTTAAGCTGATTGGCTGGTACAGTGCACGAGCCAAGATGGATTTTCAGAATTTCATTTATTATAACCGAAACCCGATTTCCTTGTTTTTATCCTTTTTATCTTATTCACGATCCGAATAACCTGGCAAGTCGTGTTCTCTTTTGTTCCTGCTGCCATTCTTTTCTCAACCGCATAGTTGGAAAATATGTAGCTCAAGTCTTGTCGCGGAATTCGTAAAATTAAAGTTTCTGAAAAATAAGGACATCCCACAAATACACCCATAGTTGTGCGGCGGTGGCTTCTTAATGAAGCATTTCTGCTATCGGTTATTGTCCTTTTGCGTTGTGGCCATTTTTTTTCTTATCGTCTTCCTGCATCCCATCATTTTGCTTTTGTTTAACATTACCCGGTGCATTGTGGGTGGTTGACCTAGCTTCCGTGTAAGGTTATTTTTCCCATTTTTTTTTATTTTTCTTGAAATTGTTTTGTCGCAGAGACAACAATACAATGAGAGAGAGAACAAAAAACGCTCTTGAGAAGAACTGCAGGACAGAGCGAAAGGACATTAATCAAGTTATATATGTTGGTAGTTTCTTTTGTCCTGTTTTTTTTTGTGTGTTATTCTTAATTTAAAATTTGTTGTTTTCTTATGTTTTGTAACTGTGATTCGTTTGTGTTGTAGATGATGTCCATGGTCTTGGTGAAGATGCAGGTGGCATAGAGAAAGTTTATCTTAAAGATTATTATCTGGGACAAAATGTAGTTGGGCTGAGTTTTACTGCTTCTCTTTTGTCATTAGGGAAATGAATGAAATGTAGGCAGTTGTGTTGTTGTTTGTAATGAAGGGACCTAAATTGACTTTGAGTTGGTGTTTGGTCTTAAGAAACTTAATAGAGATACCAGATGAATTTTGTTCTCCTTTGCTGGATCGATATAAGTATATGAGAAAAAAAGTAGGCAATTCGTCTCAAAAATATTTCATTCATTCTGCCTCTGACCCAAATCCATGGGAGAGATCTTACCGAGTTAATAATGAACGTTCACTTTTCGAGAGGTTTTTGAAGTAAAATATCCAGTTTTATATATTTCGAGAAATATTATTATTTCTTTTAATATACAAAAATTAATGAGAAAAATCGGCCGATAAAAAATTCCGCAGTTTGTACGCGTCGCTATAACTCCATATCTTCTGATTAGCAGTCGACCGATACTTTACTTTGTAGGCAATCGGGTACTACTATTTTATTGGATGATTCTGAATCGTTATAGTGTGCGCATTTCCATATGCCTTCATACTAACTAACAGCCTGACCAAACTATCGGCCGGTAGAAAGTCTGTTGTGTGCAACTCAATATCGTTCAAACAAAAAATGTTGCTGATTGCGGCAACTTTATTTCTTGCGATATACAGCGCATGTTGAAAAGCGATTTATATCGCGTCGTAGTATCAATATTTGCGAGTAGCGAAAAAGGTAGGAAATATGTCGGACGATCCACAATACAAAGTTTGGGGGAATACCCCTTTAATGTTTTACCACAATACGGGCGTTAGAGAAGGGGAAGAAAGAGAGAGATTTCAACGATTTTTGAATGTAGCGGAGTCTCACTCCATGGGTGGTGTCCGAACTAACTTCGTGGAGTCACAGTTTTTTATGATCAATAAATTCGCAGAACATTCAAGCTGGTGAATACCTTAAGGAGTAACTATTGCGCGCCACATAAGTCAAGATCTTCCTCCATTGCTTCTGGGTGGAATCGAAGATTCTGCGAGCCGGAGTATTGGTGTCCCCTCGATTTACATGACCTAGCCATCTTAATTGTCCAATGCAGAGTTTTGTTTTGACCTGGTCTAAATCGGTTTCCACCTCGTAGAGGGTCCGAACATTTTTCGCTCAAAACGACCATCCGATTTAGATACGGTCCATGCTTCAGCGCCGTAAAACAGGATGATGAGGAAGATCTCCTTAGTAGTTCGATCGAGGGCTTAACTACTATTTTGCCTTCCTAAGCGGAAGAAACAGCGGTTGACAGGAATAATTCTTCTTTTGATTTCTGACGAGATGTTGTTGTCAGAATTATCAGCGGAGCCGAGGTAGAGAAAGTCCAGTAATACCTCGAAATTATATCTGTCAATGGTGAAGTTCTGTCCAATTCGTCGATGTTGTGTGTCTCCTCGTGTTGACATCATATACTTGGTCTTATTCTCATTTACAGCCAAACACATTTTTGCCGCTTCCTTCCCTATACTAGCAAACGTTCTTGACATCACGTTGAGTCCAACCAATGATGTCAATATCGTCGGCGTATGCTAGAAGGTTCACCGATTTATGGAAGATTGTGTCTTAGGTGCGTTTGGGAGATTAACATAATACTTTCAAAGTCTCAAGAATAACATTAAAGAAGCCACATGACATTGAATTGCCCTGCCGAAATGATTCCGACCCGGATGGATTAGCGAGTATTCTATATCGTCATCCTGCACAGACGGACGAGTTTGTGCGGTATACCAAAACTAGACATGTCTTTGTATAGCTCGTCTCTATAAATGCTATCATATGCGGCTTTGAAATCGACGAATAGGTGATGGGTATCGATTGGACTTCTTACGTTTTTATCCCGGAATTGCCGAAGTCTGAAGATTTGATCAGTTATGGACATTTCTGGCCTAAAACCACACTGATAAGGACCGATCAGGCTGTTGTTAAACGGTTTCTGGCGTTCACAAATTACCCCAGATAGATTTTTGCAGGCGATGTTGAGGATACTTATGCCTCTGTAGTTGGCGCAGTTCAGGGTGTCTCCTTTTTGTGGATTGGGCAAACGATGCTGAGGTTCCATTCTTCAGGTATACTTTCATCCGACCAGATTTGGCTTATGACTTGGTGGATGTTACTTACCAAGTCATCTCCGCCAGAATTATAAAGCTCAGCGGGAAAGCCGTCATTTCCGGCGGCCTTATTAAGCTTGAGTTTTGATATTGCTATCCTCAGTACACTTAGGTCGAGTGGTTGTCAGTTTTTGCTATCGTTACCAATATTAAATTGTTCGTTCTCCCTGACAGCGGAATGTTGTTCGTCATCGCCGTTTAACAGTCTGAATAAGTTGTTCTTCCATATCCTCAGCATCGGCTGTGTATCAACTACGATATTTCCTTGTCCATTTACACAGGATTCTATCGAGCCTTGCATCTACGTCTTTTGACATTTTACACCTTGGTAAAACTTGCGAATATTATTCTTGCATTAGTACATCGCTATATCGTCTGTATCCCTTTTTGTTTCTTCTTTCTGAAAAGCCAGTGTTCTTCCCTTCTCGTCTTCACCTGCAACTTAGCTTTGCAGGCCTCGACATCCAAAATACTGGATGCGTGTCTCTTGTCTGTCGTAGCGTAATGTAATCAATTTGGTTGACCATTCGTTTATCTGGAGACCGCCGCGCCATGCCTCCTTATGAGGTCCGTGGTGAGGAAACCGCATGCTGGCTATAATGGCATTTCGTTCCGTAGAGAAGTCAATTTGCAGAAGTCCGTTAGCAGGAGTGTTATCGTGTATGTTTGCCGACAATATTGCTAACGATGTCTTCTCTGCTTACCTTTGCATTAAAATCACCCATCAGGGTTTAAACATCTTACATCGGTAGCCGCTCAAATGTTTTGTCAAGAAGCTCGAAGAAGCAATCATTAGCTATGTCATATTTTTCCTCTATCGTAGAGTGAGCTCATATAAAAATTGATGCGGATTGTAGAAATGTGTTCTCTAATGCCTTGAAAACGAATAGCCAAAGCTTCTTCTCACTATAACACGGTTCGTAGGTTGTACAGTTTCCATCCTCTTTTTGGCAGCCCAATCCCAACGTATTTCCTGGATGACAGTAATGTCTACTTTGAAGCATCTAAAAGGGCCAGCTTCAATTTAAATACCCCTAGGACACGTGGCCATCAGTAGCCACTATGGGACTGAGCGCTCCAATTGGACTTTCGGAACTTCCGCCACAATCTCTTCAAATTTGTCTGACTAACACTTGAGATTCCTAAATGACATGTTGTCTGAATATTATGTCAAATCAGCTCCTTTAGGTTATTCACTCTATCCATTCTGATACCGTTGTAGGAATTCATCAGCTGACGTATTGAAGAAGGACTATGTGTCTTAGTGTGATTACACATCTCCCACCGCTCAGCTGCCGCCAAGAATTTACAGAAGATCTATACCCTATCTACTGTCAAGGAAATGGGCATTCGGCACGTAGCCACAAAAAGGCTGAGAGTCAAAGTTGGTAGGCGGCATCAGCTAGAAGAAAGCTCAAAATTTGAATATCGGCCTATCGCTATGAGAAGGTTGATAGTCATGGTTGTAAGGCATCTGTTAAGGATATGGGCATTTGGCCGGAGCCAAGAAAAGGCTGAGAGTCAAAGTTGGTAGGCATCAGCTAAAAGAAAGCTCAAAATTTGAAAATCGGCCGATCGCTACGAGAAGGTTGATACTCATGGCTGGTAGGCATCTGCTAGGAGAAAGCTCAAAATCGGAAAATCTTACCTGAAATAAAACATCTGCCATTAACTGCCCATAAAGGGGCAAAAGCCTAGGTATTCCTTCAAGTTTGTTCTATGACCTAAGTATTTTCTTATCGATGGCAGTTTATTCAACTTTTGTATATGAATTTTCAAAATCTTCAAAGCAATGGATTTTGTCAATAGACCTGCAGGAAATTTGATATAACGTTGGTAAAACGTTAAATATTAAATGAAGCTTTAGAAAAAATTATTTGCACCCTTTTATAAAAAAAACCAAAACTTAGAAAGAAAGGAGTTCAATAATTTTCGAACCTTCTGTATCTCCGGGCTAAATATCTAACTCGAGAACAGGAGATTTTATTCACAGGCAGAAAATTGAAGGTCCTAGTGGTAATGGTAACGAGTCCTGATTAGTCATACTGATTTTCCATCTAATTCCGGTAATCAGAAAATATTCCTTTCTATACTCCTACTCGGTTTGTGTACACTCCTATTGAATACAAATACAAGTCACATGATTTCTTTGACTCGATAAAACTTCATTGAATTGACTTACATTTCAATGTAATACCCATTCAGTTACTCGTCCCGTTGACTGACAATCAATACATGACACCATTCAAATCTATAAGCCTCCATCCAATAAACAAAAAGTGACAATGGCGACGAATACCGCAATAATCACCATCCGACTTAATACCCCACTTATTACATACACCCGATCGGTATTACCACTACACAAAAACCATAATATGCTTGTGCAATAGATAGGCCGGCCCTCGCTAATCCCTACTAATATTATGATATAAGCTCATTCTGATTTTCTAACCTACACATACAGATACTATCATGCTAAACACACTTCAGGCAAGCACTCGAACAACTGCCATTTTAATCGAATCCTAGCAATCAAATCCAAACAAATTTATTAATTCACCCTAGTTTCCAAAGGATTGCCTGCCATACGGTATTCCTGCGAAAAAAAATTCCCTAGCTAGCTATTGATTTACTACTGCTGGTCCATCAAAACACAACAATGCAAACAATGCTCATTATTATCCTGGACTTCCCTTCGTCTCCTTGTTGCTCGACTATTGCTTTACAAAAGCCCGCACAATGGCAGAGCAATAAGCCACAGATAATGCCAGGAATGCCAGCAAGCGTTCTTAAATCGGAATGGCGAATGCCATTATCATCACATTACAACAGACAAAAGGACCACAATTAACTGGAGCAGTAGTAGGAGCAGCAGCACCAGAACCAGAGTAGTAATTGCAAGGATTTCAACGTCATTATCAGCATTCCTCTCAGCAAAATAATCAACACAAAACAAATCGAATGATGGCAATCGGAAGTTCCCACTTTCCAGGATTATCCCAGGATACCTATACTAGAGGGGAGGTTGGTGTGCTCCTATAACCTAAGTGAACATGTTTCACAAAAGCAGAAACTGTGGAATGGAAATCATGTCAATGGGATTTACTCGTATACATACCATGTCGACTCCTTTTTATTTGTCTCCTGAATAATTTTTATTTGCACGAGTGTTTGTATCGGTGTGTGTCAGTAGGTTGACAGTTTTCCGAGGTGAGCATGACATTAAGCTTAAAAATACGTACCAAGATTCTGCAAAATGTTTTCATTTTTTTGCTCCCTTTTTCGGGGACACGTTCTGGATCCTTGAATGTGCTCTACGTGAGAGGGTTCTCAAATCAAAAAAAAAAAAAAGGAGAAAGGAAAATTGATTTATTGAATTTGACTACGGTGGTTGGTGTTTTGGGGGCTCGACCAGAAGCGGATATAGGAATGATAAATAAAGAAAGGAAACCAAATAAAGCGAAACAAGAGGATACAGATGTATAGCATGCGAACATAATGCACAGGGAGCGAATAAAACGGTTTTCGAAATAAATAAATGTGTGAGCAGCAGTAAAGTAAAACGAGGGGAGTAGGTCGCATCGGGCTTACATGAGATGTTGCTGATTTTTGGTTTGAGGGCCACACAGTAGGGATTGAAAGATTGGATTCATAGTCGTTGGAGTTTATTGTTTCTTAAAGCTGTTAAGTTATTAACGCACATTAAGTCAATGGCTATATAAATTGCATAAATCATTCACGTATGCTTACGTATAAAGCCAGTACGTGTTATTAAAGTATAACT
This sequence comes from Rhingia campestris, assembly GCA_932526625.1. NCBI lineage: Eukaryota > Metazoa > Arthropoda > Insecta > Diptera > Syrphidae > Rhingia > Rhingia campestris. The sequence continues at coordinate 193,389,474 of OW052182.1, forward strand.
ACGACAGAATTCATAAATGCAATATTGCGCAACATGTGCTAAGCAGGGAGTTCACAAATGCATGAATTGGCATCACTGCTAAGCAGAGAATTCATAAATGTAGTAGAGTTTTATTCATTGCGGAAATTTGAGCGCAATCGCGCAGCTGTCAGAATCGTATTGCATGTACATAACCTAGTTGTTATTGCGCTGTTGATTTGCCGTATGCCGTGTTTCAATTAATTTCTTTTTGCTAAAAATGGCTGAAAAAACTACAGATAAGTAAGTATTAATAAAATGTTGTGTTTAAGTCACTAAATATATAAATAACAAACTAGGGAAACAAAAATTTGGACAAATGCGGAGGTCAAATTACTCATCACCATTCGATTAGGCTATGAGGCAGAGTTCTGTTTCGGAAAGAAATCCAAATCAACGTTGTGGTCCATAATTTTGCGAGAAATCGTAAAAATAAGTCCACTTTTTGGTTTCTCGAAGAAAGAATTTCTTCAAAAGTGGAACAACCTTATGGTTACCTACAAACGCATAAAAGAGCGCAACAATCAAACGGGGAGAGATGCTACTCGCTGGGAACATTTTGATGATTTCGATGAAGTGTATGGAACCAAACACTCCCTCGAACCACCTAAAGAAAACCTGACTTCGAGTTTGGTAAATTCGTCATCAAGTGAATCAGAGGCCGACGATGACCCGACACCAGTAGCCTCTATATCAGCATCAAGCCAGTCGAAGTCAAGAGTAAAACGGAGAAAAACAAACACAGATGAAATTCTGGAATTGTTCAAGAAAGAATCGGCAGAAGAGCAAAACCGTCACAACGAGCAGATGGCTATGGAGGCGAAACGAATCGAAGCCTTGAAGGACATAAAGGAACTTTTAAATAGGATGCTGGAAGGTGGCAATTAAGTTTCCTGTTTCAAGTGATTTTTTATGTTTATTTACTATAAATAGTTCAGTGTTAATCTTTTGTTGAATTCATGTGATATCTAAATGGACTGAATAAATGTGATATCTTTTTTATTTTACAAATAATAGTAATTGAAGTATTATGCTGATATTAGCGTCATAATGGCATCCCGTTTATTTCTTGCTTCATTGCTTATTGCGTCCTCATTTACAGACTGTTCGCTTTGCAATTGCAACTTGGGTTGATCGTTTCGGCTATAATCATTGGCATTGCCGGTATCTATAATAAAGTTGTGAAGAGCAACGCAAGCTGTAACAATATGCTTTGGCTCTTTCAGTTTGTAGACTTCAAGAAACTTTAGAACGCGAAACTTATTTTTTAGCATTCCAAACGCTTATTCAATAGATACTCTCGTTGAACTTAAACAGAAATTGAACTTTCTTTGATGTTCATTTAAATGTCCATTATCCCTGAAAGGAACCATTAGGTAGGTTGAAAGTGTATATGCTGAGTCTCCCAAAAGATGTGCTCCTGGAGGAAGACAAACTGATTCAATTCGCAGTGTTTTCCCTAACGGACTATTTCGCCATACACAAGCGTCGTGAGATCTGCCTGGCCATCCAAAAAATATGTCGGTGAAAACACACCTAGCGTCACACACCGCCTACAGTAAAGTTTTAGTAAAATGGGATAACGTCAATTGGGAGTTTTTCTTACTTGTAGTATCATTGAGTGTGTACCATGGCGGTTGTAATAGCTGTCGCTATCATTTCTAGGAGAAAGGATTTCAATGTGTGTTCCGTCGACACAACCCACTACGTATGGAAATGGGTATCGTCTTAGATTTTGAAATTCGTCCATTATCCGATTATAGTTGTCTTCACTTTCAGGCCACCTTATGAAGAACCTCCGATGCTTACTTATAAGCCTTGTTACTCCTGTAAATAATTTATGTGATAGTCCTCGTGCTATGTCAAATCGGTCTGACAAGTCTCGATAAGAGCATCCATTTGCAAGTTTCCATAAAGTAACCAGCAAAGCTTGCTTGAAACATACTCTCGGTCTTCCTAGTTCTGAAGTTTTCCAAAAAGGCCTGAGTTTTGATTCTAGACTCTGCAAAGTAATAAGTTTAAAATTTTTTTTGTCGATATTGGGAATAATTTATACCAGAAATGTGTTGCGACTCATCCGAAAATGACTTCGAAATACGTCATCGGGAAGACGTTCTATTACTCGGAAATATCCTTTGGCTTTAAGAATTCTGCGTTTCATTTCTGTCATTCTTAAAATTACTGTTTTTTTTTTAAATATACTTGTTTTTTTTCGTTTATGTAATGGTTGAGAACAATCGATCATATTATTTATTAAAATGACAGCAATCGATTCCATTTTAATGCAGTTCTTCGTTCATAAACATTTGATATGTGCTTTGCAAGCATAATGCTTTGCAGTAAACTTCAAATTCTATTTGCACAGTTTTCCTTGCTTTGCAATGCGATTGCTTTGCAAAGCTTGCTTTTATAAATGGGCTCTACGTCATACCCCTTTGAGGCAAATACGATTGCGAACAATTAGTTAGTGGGATTGTGCGAAGTTCATTGACACAATCGATTGCAATTAACCACAGGATATAATTATTATCTTCATTATGTTTGTTTATTCGTTCGCGATTTTACAAAGTAAGAACCAAATAAAAGTTTTCCCCAGAATGCAATCATTTTTTAAACACAGAATTTATCCAGTTTATATATATATATATATATATCCCACCTACGATAGATAGTGAATAACCTAAATGAGCTGCTTCGACAAATTCGGACAATAGGAATGTTAAGTGTAATTCATGCCCTTGGAACAGTGATGGTTGCGGATGAGACGAAGTGGTTCAAGTGGATACTTATGGCCCCGTGTCCTAGGGGTATCGAAGAAATTGGAACTGGCCCTCCAGGTTGGGGGTTTACAACCCACTCACGGGAAAAAAGAAAACATTGCTAAAAATCAATTCTCTTCAGAAAGGACTGATCTCATTGTTGACGGCCATAGTAAACATAAAAAGGACAACGAAGTTCGTATCTGCACCTTAAATGTGGGAAAATTAAACAGGAAAGGTGCAGGTGAACAATCATCGGAAACCCTAAACTTATACACATTACTGCCATCCAGGTAATTCGATAGATGGACCGAGCAAAAAAAGGATGAAAAGCTGTGACATCTACTAGGGACCGTGTTATAGTGAGCAGAAACAGCGACTATTCGGATGCGGATTTGTTGTGAGTGCCAGACTTAATCAAGAAGTCGTGTGTTTCCAAGAGTCCAAAGTCCAAATTCACAAACATAAGCCTTATATGTGCTCACGCTCCGACGGAGAAAAAAGATTGCTTCTACTAGCTCCGAAACAAAACTTATGAGCGACTACTGAAGTACAATGCCAAAATCGTGCTGGGAGATTTAAATGCAAAGTAAGAGAGACAAGACATCTTAACCAGTATAGCCTACACGACAACACGTCTGGTAACAGACTTAGGCTATTTGTCTTCGCTTCGGAACGAAATGCCACTATAGCCAGCACAAGGTTTCCTCACCACGATGTCCATAAGGGGACATGGCGATCTCCAGTTCAAAGAGCAGCCAACCAAATTGATCACATTTCGATGGAGAAGAGGCACGCTTCCAGTATTTTGGATGTGCAAACATTCCGGGGGGCAACATCGTCTCAGACCACCACCTTGTTGCAAGGCAAGAATACTCATTTACACCACGCCACAACAAACAAATTGAATGTCGAAGGACTGCAATCGCCGGAGACCGCCAAGACCTTCACGCAACGCGTATCCCTTAACCTTAGCCTGAAGAATGGGACCTCAACATCATTTGCCCGATCCACAAAAAAGGAGACCCTCTGAAATGCACCAACTACAGAGGAACAAGTCTGCTCAACATCGCCTACAAGATCCTTTCTGCCGTAAACCGTTTACCAACAACCTGATTGGCCCTTATCAGTGTGGTTTTAGGCCAGGAGAGTCCACAACCGATCAAATTTTCACACTTCGGCAGATCCTAGAAAAAACCCATGAAGTCAAAATCGATACCCACCACCTATTAACCTATTTCAAAGCCGCATACGACAGCATTTATAGAGACGAACTATACATGTCTAGTGTTGGTATACCGCCCAAACTCGTCCGTTTGTGTAGGATGACGATGGAGAATTCTCGCTGCATCATCAGGGTCGGAAACGACCTCACCGACACATTCGATACCAAAAAAGGATTTAGGCAAGGCGACACACGTTCATGTGAATTCTTTAACATAATTCTTGAGAGGATTGTGCAAAACTCCCGAGCCAACACCAGAGGCACAATTTTCCAAAAATCGGTGCAACTACTAGCATACGCCGACGATATTGACATCATTGGTAGGACTCAACGTGATATCATAGCTACGTTTGCTAGTTAAGAGAAGGAAGCGGCAAAAATGGGTTTAGCAGTAAAGAACGAAAGGACACACAACATCGACGATTTGGACAGGACGTCACCATTGACAGATATAACTTTGAGGTAGTACGGGACTTTGTCTACCTCGGCTCCGCTATTAACTCTGACAACAACATCTTGTCAGAAATCAAACGAAGAATTACTCTTGCCAATCGCTGTTTCTTCGGGCTAAGAAGGCAATTTAGTAGTAAAGCCCTCACTCGAACTACTAAGGAGATCCTATATAAGACCCTGATCATCTCAGTAATGCTCTACGGCGCTGAAGCATGGACCGTATCAAAAGCGGATGAAGAAATCCTTGGTCGATTCGAGAGAAAAATTCTTCGAAAAATGTTCGGTCCCGTTTGCGTTGACGGGCTATGGAGACGAAGATTCAACCAAGAACTATACGAGCTGTACAGCGACATACCACTAGTCAAAAAAACTCCGCATTGGACGTTTAAGATAGCTAGGACATGTAGAACGAATGGACACCAATACTCCGGCTCGCAGAGTCTTCGATTCCCAGCCAGACGTCGGACGCAGTAGAGGAAGACCTCGCCTTAAGTGGCGCGCACAAGTAGAAACCGACCTCAACCAACTTGGAGTGCGCAACTGGAGGCAGTTAGCTAAGGACAGGGTTAATTGGAGAGGCATGTTGGTTGAGGCCCAGGTTCATCCCTGACTGTAGCGCCCCTTAACAACACAACAACAAACTGATAGTCAGAAGATATTCCTACGATGTTCAAGCGAGACTTTGAGTTCGCTTCGGTTGAATCTACTACCAGTTTTATTGCTCGCTCTAGTATCCTATCAAGTAGTAGCAAAAATTTCGCTTATCAAAGGATGCAATTGCTTATGTCTTACAAGAAATATGAAAAAAAAAATGAAGCCCTGTAAAAACCTTCGAGCAGTGCCAAACATTTGAAAACTTCCGACAGTACACAAGGTAGCTACCAGTTGAGTTTTTGCAATGATTTCAATCTAGGTCTTGCACAATCAACTGCATCGCTTATAGTTATAATCACTTAAATCCTTCGAATTGGTTTGGTTGTTTTTTTAAAATTAAATCAGCATCTACTGCAAATTTACGATTGAAATGAAAATTGACAGCCGACAAGAATATTTACTAATTATTTACAAAAATTCACAATGGATCAATAATATTGCCAGTCACAATTAGATTTGGTGAAATTGATTTATAAATGTCAATTCTGAATAGCTATCATTTTTTATGAAAGAGAAAGTTAAAAATACTCTCTATTGGCATACCCTTCCAAATGTAGATTTTGACAAAAATGCGTTTTATTAATCATACGTTATCAAAATATGATGAATTACGATATAATATTGATCATTAATATGGCATGCTAAGAAAGTCCAACGGCATTAATTTGCATCTCCGCAGAAGACAAGTAACATCAACAAAATTATTTTACATACAATCAAGTACTTCTACAATTCCTTCTTTTTCAGATTTTAAAAATTCTCCACCAGTTGAAAAATAAAATTCCAACTCTGTCCCAATGATAACAATATATTCGTTGTCATCATCAACTGTCAGCCGTTGTCACCCTTCTTGTTGACCACACTTTACGTAATAATACATCGAATTCGCTCCTCCACAATCGCATGAATGATTTCTCTGTGGAATTACAAGGCCTGGTCCCCTTTTGTTTATTTTCAATTTATTGTTGCATTGTTGTGCTTGTTTAGTCCTTTACAATTTACCTGTAAAAAGGGTGCAGATATCCTTATCACTGTTCAACCCCAAAAGTCAGGCACTGATGGAGTATTGGAAATAAAAATTTTGTATGCGAAAAATCGCTCATATCAGTTTTTTTTATTTTTTTGACAAACTTTAGTCATGTCCTTATTTTATTGTTTTTTTTTTTTTTACTTTCATGTCGTGTCCTATTGTCCTTTGATTGGTTCACCAAATATTTAAATGCATTGTTCACGAAGCGTGATCAGGATATGTTTGCACTGTTCTGTTGTTTTACGATGAATTTTATTCCGTTTCGTTCGTGTGTTATTATAATCCTCACGGTCGAAATCCTTTCACAGAGTAAGCGAAAAAAATTTCCGCAGTATGTATTTTTCTCCAAACGCTTATATCTAACCGGGGAAAAACAAAAAAAAAAATATAAAAAAAAATTTTGCTACTTTGAAATGGGGTTGAAAAATTCGTGCCGTCTCTCATAGACAGGCGTTTGAAGAAGGACCAATAATTTATTGGATCAATAAATTTCCATGTCATCGTCTCAGCGATTTTTCCTTAAGGACTGATTTAAAATTTAAATAAGTCATTGTGATGCAGGTTCTTATGTTGGAGGATAATGGACGTGAGGCTGGTCCTAGGGCACGTTAAATTGGGTTACTGTAAGTCAAATGTCATTAGGTAGCTTCTTTATTTTGCAACTCGAATAAGACGGGAATAAAAAGGGAGTGTATTTTTTTTTAAAGCTGGTATCGAATGAGACAGAGATAAATGGAAACCACTTAACTGTGATGATAACAGATTAAGGATATAAGAGGTAAGTGTAGTCCTTAACAATAAATATTTTCTGTCACTTTACGAATTATAGTAATTTGTCTGACGGATGGGATTTGGTTGAAAAAGGAAAACAAGGACATGTTGAGAGATGTAATGAAATATTTAAATTTAAATGGTTGATGAATAGGGAGGGAATGAGACTTATGAGAGAGGTAATGATGCCTGCTTGTATATGAACTTTTTTGAAGTTTAAAGGCAGTAATGGTGAAGTTGTGCTGACATTATTTATCTTCAATAATTAAATACGTAATGCAATATGGTCTTAAAGTTTTAAAAATGACATTTCACAGAATTACAAGCAATCTTTGACATAATATTACCTATTTGTGAAGAGCCAACTAAACAGTGGTTCCAACGTATCTAGCTCTTTGGATTACGATGACAAAAGTATGAACTAACATAATGTCATGTTTAATCTTTATCCATTGGAAAGTAGTAACGCCAAGTAATCCTAATATATCCACTTGAAATGAATCCTGTTTAACCCTGACAACGTAGTTATTTCAAAACCGAATTTTTGGAAATATAGGCCAAAACAGCAAGGTGGTTATTTCTAGATGTTCAAAATGTAACTGTTTTTCATCAGAAATGACAAAAGTCTTAAGTTATTGTTGAATGAATTAATCATTCAAATCTAAGAAAAACTCACATTACAATGACAATGTATATGAGACGGACTTTTACTGTATCCTACACAGTCTTAAAGAGTGTTAGGAAACCCTTTGTAGTGTCAAGTGAGTTGGTTCGCACCTTAACTTTATCCAGCTGTCCCCTATCTGGGATATCTAAGCTCAAGCATCAATACGAGCTTGACGTTAGCATTAAACAAGAACCAAGTTCATCTAATGGTATTTATCGAATGGGGCAAGTGAGGAAAAAGGGCAGCAGTGGTCAAATAAGGGACAAACAACGTCATCAGCAGCAGCGTGGGCATAAACAACAAAGCGGGAATTGCAGCTATAGTGTCAGTAAGTAACAATTTGTGGATTGTCAAATCATACAGACAGTATTTGTCGATTTAAAAACTATAGATGACAGAGATGTGAAATTAGAGGACATTTACAACGGGGTTGTCCCAACAAATTCAATAGTAATTTTAATGTGGAACAGGACTTTAAGTATATTGAGAGTGCGGAATTATCTTTATTCAACTTAACTTCTACTAAAGAGTCAAATGAACCTATTAAAATAAATGTGTGATGAATAGTATTCCTATGACGATGGAGATATTCACGGGAGCGTCTATTTCTACGATATCTTTAAAAACATACCGCGAGAACTTTAATTTGCATGCATTGCAAAAATATAGTTTAATTTTTAATAATTATAATGGCACAAAAATAAGACCTATTGGTGTTTGTGTAATGGATATTTTATACGACAATGTTTGGAAAAAGTTGTTGCCGTCGAAAACGGCGGTCCACCATTGCTAAGTCGAAATTTCTTAAATGTTTTTGGTTTTAAGATTTCAAATCTTAATTAAATAGAAAATAGGATTCCACCGGAAGTGCATGAAATTACTCAGGAATTTAGAGAATTATTCGATGGTAATTAAGGAAAATTTAATAAAGGTACAATTACATTGCATGTAAAAAGTGACAGTAACCCAAAGTTTTTTAAGCCACGACAAATGCCACTAGCCTTGAAAGAAAAGGTGGAAAATGAAATTGATAAGCTCGTAGGACTTGGTGTATTGGAACCAGTTAATTTTAGTGATTGGAGAACTCCAATCGTTTCTATTTTGAAAAAGTCTGGAGAAATTCGGATTTGCGGTGATCACCGTCAATCCACAAATACTAATTGAAAAACACCCACTTCTTCGAATTTAGGAATTGTTCGCACAACTTTACGGTGGTGAAGATTTCACGAAATTGGATTTTTCGATGGCATACCAACAGTCGGTTCTGGACAATGAGTGTAGAAATTAACAACAATCTCCACGACCAAGGAACTATTTCGCTACACGCGTTTAGTTTATGTTATGGCATCAGCACCAGCAGTTTTTCAAAATATAATGGATAGTTTGTGGTATACCTTGATGATGTATTGACAACAGCTCCAAATCGGAAATTGCATGTTGAAAAGGTAAAACATGTGCTAAACATTTTGCAAGGTGCAGGCCTTAAGTTGAATAAGGACAAATGCACGTTTTAAGCTAAGTCTATCAAGAGTTTAGGGTATGTGATTGACAAATCGGGGTTAAGAACTTGACCAAATAAAATAAAATAATGATTCGAGAAATTAAAGACCCAAATTGTTTAAAGGAACTGCAATCGTTTCTTGGGGGTAATTCTTACCCAATTGAATATAACAACACTTTGTGCACCGTTATACAATTTGTTAAAAAGGACGCGAAAGGATGATTCGAGAAATTAAAGACCCAAATTGTTTAAAGGAACTGCAATCGTTTCTTGGGGGTAATTCTTACCCAATTGAATATAACAACACTTTGTGCACCGTTATACAATTTGTTAAAAAGGACGCGAAGTTTGAGTGGACAAAATTCCATTCCCAAGCGATTAGCGTAATAAATTGTGCTAGGTGCTGTTTTGTCACAAGTCTATGAAAATGCCATGGAAAGGCCAATAGAATTTGCATCGCGAAAGTTGACTGCTATAGAAAAAAAGTACTCCCAGTTTTTTTTTTAATTTATTTATTTAAAACTTTAAACTTTAAGAACTTTACAATTGGTAACCTGCGAAGCCACATAGCTTATCTGCAGGAGATTATTCGTTAGTTTTTTGTTTTAAATATAAACTCAATCATCAAAATGAAATTTTGGTTGGTTTATTGATTTAAAACTGAACTATTATGAAAGAAAATTAATAAATTTATGAAAAAGATTGATATTGAATTGAATTTAAATTAAGATTCTACTTTAGTGTTTCCTAAATATACTAACAAGATCATGATTTTATTTCTACTAGAAATGATTTTAATTTTCTCTTTCTGACATTGACCTGGTTTATATTTTTCAGAAGTTGAGGTAGACTATTGTATATTCTGGGTACGGTGTACATCAGTCCTCTTTTGCCGTATTCATTTGTAAAGGAAGGACGTTGATATATTCCCCCCGCTCGTCGTCTGGTATCAAACTGGTGACTGATTTTTTCGAAAGTTCGGGTCATCATAGAATTCCAGCGCCGCTGTCATTTCAAAAATCTGCTTCACTGTTAGAACCTTTACGTTTCTGATCATGGTACCTCTTCTAGATAGTAACTTCATCGCCCTATCTTGTATGTTCTGCAACTTCTCGATGTGGGTTTGAGCTGCACCTCCCCAAGCCAGTACACCATATCTCAGTCTGGACTCGATAAGAGCATGGTACACTTGCTTTTGTACACAAGTTGTAGATTTGTTCTGTAGACAGGCCAGTGCAAACAGGGACCCTCTGAGCTTGTTTCGAAGATCATTTATGTGAGCATCCCATAGGAAATGGTTATCGATAGTGATGCCTAGATATCGAAAACTTCAATGTCTTCGGAATCAGATGTAATGGGACATCCAAAAGTCTTTAGTCTTTCGGATATGCATAAGTTTTGTTTTTGTTGCATTGATTACTACATATCCCATTATCATGGCACCACTTGCCTACTTTGCAAAACTCAACCTTGCTGCTTCTTCCGCAGATTGATGGCAGACAACAATCGCTGTGTCATCTGCATAGGCAAACGGGTAGCTCCTCTTCAAACATCTTAGCATTTCATTAGAAAACAAAATGAACAGAAGTGGATCCTTGTGGGATCCCATACAGCACCTTTTGTTCACTGCTACAACAATCAGAGATTTTTACGTCTCGAAGTTTTGCACTATTATGTTTTGATGTTGTTAGGCTGCAGTGATGAATGATGGAAACTGCCTGCTGCGAAAAAAGGTCTGCAAATTCATATGCTAACGCTGCTGTGTTCATACTACATGAATAGTTTTTTTCGAATAGTGTAATCCAAATTCGTCTTCTTTTGTTCTAAAATTTCGTTTATTAACGCCCACGTTTTCTTCGGATCGCATCTTGTTTGCTCAAACTTTTCTTTGTAGAATTGATCCTTGGTTCTAAAAATTTGTTTGTTCACCCGGTTGCGCAGCTTTTTGTTTTCAGTCTCATATGTCACATTGCTACGGTTGCTCTTCCATCTGCGATATAGTACATCACGTTCCTTGCATAACTTAACGATGTCTCTGGTGATCCACGCAGCACTTTTTCTGTCATTTTCCTTACAAACTAATTTTGAGTTTGAATATATTTCAAGATAGGGAAGCTATAGCTTTTTTCATTGGAGTTAAACGTTTTCACCACTATTTGTATGGCCAAGAATTCACATTAGTGACGGATAACAACGCCTAAAGCATATCTTAGGTTCAAAAAAGGGTATACCTCAAATGACAGCTAATCGTCTACAACGAATTGCACTAGTTTTGACAGGCAACACATTTGAAATTGAATGTATTCGATTAGAGGCAAATGTAGCTGGTTATTTTTCTCGATTTCCAAGTTATTGTTGGTGGCCAAAACTTGATAGTGAGTTCGAAGCAATGGGCAAAGCGTGTATGCAGTGTTTGGCAACTAGAGCTGATCCGCCAAAAGGGAAACTTATTTGTTGGGAGTGGCCTAAAGAACCGTGGGCTCGAGTCCACATCGATTTTTTGGTGTCATAATTAAAGAGATGGTTTCAAGTGATAGTGGACAGCCATGGTAAGTGGCCAGAATGCATAGACAGGTACTAATACAACAAGCAAGGCTACTATAATTAAATTAAGGCCAATATTTGCGCGTTTTGGTGTACCTAAGGTATTGGTTTCTGATAATGGTACCGCATTTGTTTCAAACGAATTTGAAAATTTTCAAAAAATCAATGGTATAAAACATCCAACAACACCAGTAGGTAACCCGGCTACAATCGGTCAATCCGAAAATTTTGTAAAAACTATTTAAAACACATTAAAACGAGCTTTAGGATGATATATTTGGCATTCAAACTGCTTTAAATTCATTTTTATCAGATTATAGAAATACTATTCATTCTAACACAGGTGTATCTTCAGCTAAACTAATGCTAGGTAATAAATTGAGAACTAGGTTAGATTTACTTAAACCTAAGAGAAACATGCAAATCAACGTAAGCAATATTCAAAAAACAGTTGTTTGCCCTCCCTTGCATGAATCACATGCGCATAAACTTTATATTATTAATAATAAAAAACATTTAACTTGAGTCATCACAAAAAGCATCAAATGTAAAGCGAGACGAATAATTAGACAGCTAAGCAATATTGTTCCGAAAACTCAATCGTGCCATAGGAACAAAGCGTATAAGTATCACGCGATATTCATTATAAGGCCAATAGGAATATGGTACCGCCGAGAGCTTAAAAGGTCGACCCTAAAACATCGTTGGGAGTATCCGTTGACGATACATGAAGATAAGGTATATTGGCATGCGGCGAGCAATATTTCAGTAGCAAACCAATGATCGAAAGCGCCTGCTTCAGATGAAATTCGAAAGCTCCTATCGGTTTTATCATCACAAGTTAGGCAATGTCAATAAAAATGTCGAAAAATGACGAAAGGCAAGAAGGTCATAGGTCAACCGACTCTCAAGGAATTGCCTCATAAAGCAGTCAAACATACATAAAAAGGACGATATTTGCTGGATAAAAAAAACTATGCCGCAAGCAAGGACCATTGATGAGTAGCAGTTGTTGTGTTTCAATACCTTACTTGGATATAACCCACAAATCATGCCGATAATTGGGTAAATACTTAGGTCCCCAAAAAATTTTAACTGTCTGACGTTTTGAATATTCGTTTTGCTAAAATCTGGAGAAGGTAGAGGTAACTCAGGGAACAAGAAACTGCAAATATTGACACCAATGGGTCCCAACTGATGCTCTTATTGTAATTCTTCGTCCCCTTTTAAGCTGAATATCAAGAACGTTGCAATGTGCATAGCAGTCCGACTAAAGGAGTCTGGTAAATGGACCACTAAGTCCTAGATAATATAGAAACAGCATTCCTGATTTTATGCCAATATGATTGGTCGATAACCGACCCCAGCTGACTTTCAATTACGATTCACTACTGGTATTCCAAACAAGTAAAGGTTGGAAAATGTTTTGGTTATAAAGTCTTTGACACACAAATTTACAATGACGGTTCTACAATTAGCGGTGAGGCCGGCGTAGGTGGTTACTTGGATACTTGGTATTCCGAGGCAGAACAGGAACACGTCAGTAATCCAAAACATACTTACTTAAGTGGCGAATGAACCTGGCCCACAACCAACATGCCTCTCCAATCAGCCCGGTCCTTAGCTATTTAGCTAAAACTACCTCTAGTTGCGCACTAGAGATCTCGGTTGAGGTCGATTTCTACTTGTGCATGCCAGTTAAGGCGATGTCTTCCTCTTCTGCTTCCGACGTCTGGCTGGGAATCGAAGACTCTTCAAGCCGGAGTATTGGTGTCCAATATTTCTACATGTCCTAGCCATTTTAAACGTGCAATGTGGAGTTTTTCTTGACTAGGGGCATGTCGCTGTACAGCTCGCATAGTTCGTGGTTGAATCTTCGTCTCCATAGCCCGTCAACGCAAACGGGACCGAAGATTTTCTCTCGAATCGACCAAGGATTTGTTCATCCGCTTTTGATACGGTCCATGCTTCAGCGCCGTAGAGCAGGACTGGGACGATCAGGGTCTTATATAGGACTCCTTAGTAGTTCGAGTGAGGGCTTTACTACTAAATTGCCTTCTTAGCCCAAGGAAACAGCGATTGGCAAGAGTAATTCTTCGTTTGATTTCTGACGAGATGTTGTTGTCAGAGTTAAAAATGGAGCCGAGGTAGACAAAGTCCCGTATATCTGTCAATGGTGACGTTCTGTCCAATTCGTCGATGTTGTGTGTCCTTTCGTGTTGACAGCTTATAACGGGTGATTTTTTAAGAGGTTTAGAACTTTTTTTAAAAAAAACCCAAAAAGTTCGAAAAAATTAATGAAATATTTATTTGAATCGATAGTTTGAACCTTGCAATTTAATGTTTAAAGATAATTTTATGCAAATGTTGACCGCGGCTGCGTCTCAGGTAGCCCATCCGCTGAGTCCAATTTTGGCATACTCTTTCACACATATCGGCCGGTGCGTCAATCGAAGCGGGCTTGTCCCTATAGACATTAGCCTTGACATACCCCCACAAAAAATAATCTAATGGTGTCAAATCGCACGATCTAGGCGGCCAATTGACCGGCCCGAAACGTGAAATTAACTGTTCACCAAACTCGCCTCGCAATTGCGCCATTGTTTCGCGTGCTGTGTGGCATGTGGCACCGCCTTGCTGAAATCACATATCATGCAAGTCAAGAACTTCCATTTCGGGCAAAAAAAAGTTTGTTATCATCGCTCGGTAGCGTTCACCATTGACAGTAACGCTGCGATTCGCATCATCTTTGAAGAAATATGGCCCAATAATGCCGCCGGCCCATAAACCGCACCAAACAGTGGCTTTTCGGGATGCATTGGTAGCTGTTGCAATGCTTCTGGCTGATCCTCACTCCAAATGCGGCAATTTTGCTTATTTACGTACCCATTCAACCAAAAATGAGCCTCATCGCTGAACACAATTTTTCGATAAAAAAGCGGATCCTCGGCCAGCTTTCCAAGAGCCCATTCACCAAAAATTCAGCGTTGAGGTAGGTCGGCTGGCTTTAGTTCTTGCACCAGCTGTATCTTAAAAGGCTTTACGCCCAAATCCTTCCGCAAAATTTTCCACGTAGTGCTGTAACAAAGGCCTAACTGCTGGGAACGGCGCCGAATCGACATTTCGCGGTCTTCTGTCACACTAGCTGATACGGCCGCAATATTTTCTTCACTACGCACAGTACGTAAACGTGTTGGTGGTTTAATGTCCAAAAAAGTAAATTTGGTGCGAAATTTGGTCACAATCTTCCGAATAGACTGCTCAGAAGGTCGAGAATGCCGATCATAAAATGGAAGTAGCGCGCGATGTACATTTCGAACCGAGCACGAATTTTGATAGTATAATTCAATAATTTGCAAGCGTTGTTCATTTATAAGACGATCCATGGTTAAATTGCAAACCAAACTGAAGCTGTTTGACAGTGACACAAGGTACTGAACACACGTCAGCTGTCAAAACCAGTGTTGCCAAAACCAAACCAGCTAAAAAATCACCCGTTAGCTTACGTTTAGATACTCATGACTTCAATTAGGTCGGGGGTTTTGTAGTTTTCACTGTTGTTGCAAATATTTTTTCTTTCTACCTGACAGCGGGATTGTTCGTCATCGCCGTTTAACAATCCTCAAGAGCCATATCCTCAGCATCGACTATATCTCAACTACGATATTTCCTTGTTCATCTCGACAGGATTCTGCCCCCGGCTTGTATCCCAGGCTTTGAAGTTTTACACTTTTATAAAACTTGCGAACATGATTCCTGGAGTGGCACCTATCTTTATCCGACAGCGCACTTTTCTTTCTCTTTATTCTTTCTTCAGAAAAGCCGATGTCCTTTCCTGCAGCTTAGCAATATTGTAGGCCTGGTTCTTAGTTGCGAGCATCTGTCGGCATTCTCTATCATACCAAGAGTGTCTTACTGGTGGACTCGAAAAACCTAGTACATCAGTTGCGGCTGATCTAATAGCTTCAGCATTATTTCCATTGTTCTTCGACATTAGATGCTGGTGGTATGGTGTTTATCGAAAGGGTTAAGGGACACGCGTTCTGCGAAGGTATTGGCGGTTTCTTGCGATTGCAGTCTTTCAACGTTTCCAAACTACTGGATGCGTGCCTCTTGTCTATTGCAATGTGATCAACGTCGTTGACAGTTCTTTTATCTGGAGACGCGCCATGTCGTTCCACAGCGATGTCAATTAGCCTAAGTCCTTTGCTAGATGCGTTTTCGCGTAGGCTGTGTTTTCTGACAATACTGCTAAATATTTCCTCCTTACATACCTTTATTTATACTAACTAGGACTGTAGATGCCACAGTTGACTCTTTCTAGGGAATTCATCCGATGCCTTCTGGTGAGGTCATTTTGATTTGGGAGCTTAGCCCTACCTAGTTTTGGTTCATGAGTGTTATTTTATTTTCAACTTACCCCGCATATCTGCAGAGGATTACTGTAGCCGCCACCCGAGGACGTTTCCGATCGGAGCAATTACACTTTGCAACAATGCCAAATAATTAGTTTTGGCTCAATTATAGAATTTTCCATTTTGGCAAACAGCTGAAAATCATTTTAATTCGGATGGACGTCAATATCCTTCAAATTCCGGAATAGAAGAAGAAGAACCAAAATGAATGTAAAAGTCTTCCATAATAAATTATGAAAATCGTCAAATTCTCGCATGAAAGTGTGAAAAAGAAAGTTACGTGTATCCACCACTCGTTTCAGACGGAAGGAACAGTCAAAAACTGGTATCACGATTTCATTATCACTTTCAGTTAACAATTGTTAACCCCCTGCTTATGCTTTAATTTTTTATTACAAACACCTCAAATCTTTGTTAAAGCTCCACACCCACCGTCCCTTTCCAGGTCCCTCATTAAAAGCCCTTGGGTTATCTTTTTCTTGTAAAAGGCCACCCTCGCGTGTTAAAGCTAAGTAGTTCTGCACATTCAGTTAACTTAAGTTGATTTCCCTTAATGTTAGCACAGTTCTTTAATCTGAAATCCGACAGCTATACACTCACTTAATTGAAAGAAACACGTACTTTGTGTTCAACCATAAAAACCACTTCCTGCATAGCCGGAGAGAGGAGGGCAACCTAAATGCAATCAAGTGCAATTCCAGTGGCGAATGCCACCCTTTCACGAGTTCTTTCACTTCGCCAACTTCCCACTTACCACTAGCCGCTAATAAGAGATCCACCAAAGCAAGTGCACTTGACCCACCTCTCGCCTTTAGGAATGCTTCCAGGGCAACAGTTTTGATGATGTCGATAAGCGTTCCTTTAGCTAATTAAAAACCGACAACCATCCACAAAAGAACAAGAAACCAAAATCAAGAACCTTTGTTCGTTAAGTCAAAAAAGGATTTTCGTTGTGGAAAATTACCCTTAATAAGTTTTTTCCTTGTTTTTTGCAATTTTAAACTGGTTACGGTTATGAAAAACGCTCCTGCTGGTCGAAAGGGTTCACGGGGGGAGAATTGTTCAATTTTCTATGAACAATAGGAACCAACTCACTCCAGGGAAGGAGTCGAATTTTAATTATGTTTTTCATAAGCAACGCACAGACACGCATGCAGGGAACAGATGCCAAATCAGTTCGGCTCCAACCACTATCCCGCCATTGTGACAAATGGAACGCAGAAGTTCTGCAAAATTTCGAAAATGGAAATGTGGGCGGCCTCACTATGCCAGAGATATTATATTACATAGCTCCTGGTGTAGAGGACAATAGCACCAGCCTCCGAGGGTATGGGTGATGAAAGTCCTTGTCAGAGGAATACAATATCCAATTTTAAGAACACAGTTTCGCCACGCAAACAAAAGTCATCGCCTTGCGGCTATTTAGACTGCGGTGGAGATGTGTAAATTTGCCACCCCGTATATATTAAACGGGCCAGAGAGGGTGCTCTCGTCCCTGGTGCGAGAATATTGTCTATGCCAGTGGGTGAGGGAGGATATCTATTGTTGGTGAGAGGGGTGAACAGAAAAAAAAAAAACAGACCACCCGAATACACCGCTAGCACCGAGTAGTCACACCAGGGACTTGTAAATAAAATATTCGGGCTATTTTTAGAGAACGACACTGCGAATGGTGTGGATGATTTTATGGGTTACGCAAGTCGAAGGCTATACAGGGACTGGGGCTGTTTTGGTCATAACACGACCCAAGGGAAGGTAGTCAGCAAAAACAAAATACAAATGTTTTGTGCAGATTGTTTTCTGTGAGATTGTTTTGTGTATTTCAATAATTTTGAATGGGGAAATGGGATACAACAACAAAAAAAAATAAGAAGGCAGGATAATAAAGCATTTAAGGTCGCATTCAGCTAACAGATATATCCTCGTTGTCCCCAGCAGATCGTTTGCGATGAAACATTTGTGTTGGCATTGCAAATAGGTGGTTTGGTTTCTTTTGGGTTTGGATCGTTTTGGGTGTGATGTCCTGATTTACTTTGAATTATTTTAACTAGACGACTGTATTTTAGTAGGACATCTTTTGGGACATAAACGATCATGCTTTGAGTTCTGAAATATTAAACAAAGTCATTGAGGTAGTGCATCTTCCAAGGGCATATAATCGAACCAAACAAAAAAGCCAAAAATTCTTCCACAGTATAAAAATGGGAAACATATGCAAATATCCTGTGAAACGTATAACAGGATCCAAATGTTCAAGCTACTGAATCAGATGGCCTCCAAAATCGAAATAAAGATAGCGTTAGACCTCTGCAATATAAAAGAGACGAATATGATTTTCTACAGAACTTCAAGAAAGGTTAACGCTCTTAGCTTTGATACTTGTAGAAACATCACCTTACAGACTGTATCCCCAGATCGCAAGCTGTAATTTCAACTACTGTACTCTAGCCACTTGTTTAAGAGAATACCTTGTCTCACCTCGGCACAGTCGTAGTACAGTCTTTAAATTTTTAATTCTGACCACAAAACGTAGACTGCCGATATCAAGAGCCTGCAATGGCCAGTTATATGGCTGCAGTGATGATGGCAGTTTTATAAAATATTTAAACCTATAGCCAACACATTACTTTGATAAGAAAGAAACACTGCACACTCCACTGGAAGTTAGGATTTGGAAGCCTAGGATAGCTAGGTGAAAGCTCACCTAAATAAAAGGACCACAACAAATCTGCAAAATGTTTTAGTGGAATACCCTGGATTAAAATTTAAAAGTGCTGTCTTCACCTAAGGGAGCACAAACAAAAGGCTTTATCAGAATGCTCAAAGACAAAATGGAGTTTAAGTCCGATTCCCCAATGCATGTTATGCTTTAATAACTCATACGTAACGTACAAAATTCGCTTACCGCAAAAGAGTGCACCAATAGTTGATTTTATTGATATACAAGGTGGGCCAAAAGAAGTCATCCGATAATGTTTGGCCCTTCAGAATATCGGTTGTGCCTCACGCAGTGTGTGCTGTTGCTCCGTCCTGTTAGAACCACATGTCCTTCAGTCCTATTTCGTCCAATTACGGCAGAAAAAACTCGGTTAACATGGCCCTATAGCGCGCACCGTCCACTGTTGTCGTTTGACCAGTGGCGAGAACGCCACTGGCCCCCGATGGCTCCTCGTGCATTACTCGTGGATTTTCGGTGCCCCAGAAGCGATAGTTTTGCTTTTTCACGTACCCACTGAGGTGGAAATGAGCCTCTTCGTTCATTACGATTTTGGTCGTAAAATCGTACACTTCGTCCTCGAGACTAAGGATGGCTTGGGCGTAGGTTACACGCGTTTGGCGGTCGACAGGCAGCAGCTGATGCAGGGACTGGACTTTGTACGGGAACATGCGCAAGTCTTTGACCAAAATTTGCCTTAGGGACGATCGGCTGATGGCTAATTGCGAGGCACGGCGTCTGGTCGATGTTTCCGGCGACAGCTCGTCATCCTCGGCAACAGCGGCGATATTCTCCGCACAGAGGGCACTCCGGAGCTGGCCACTCCTGGAAACGTTGCGTGTGGTCCCATAATCTTCTAGTTGGTGGCGAAACGGCGCAGTGTTTGCGCAGTCGGTGTCGGACGGCCGAGGAATCGGCGACGGGATTCTCGCTGCGCCAACACTACAGACGAATTGTTACGCAAACGAGTGGTGGGTGCACGACTGAGTCGTATGCAACTTTCTCTTTCACAGCAAGTTGGACGTTAGATCAAATCATAAGCATTTTGATTATTGACGCTAAAATGATATAAATAATGTCGAAATGTATTTATACGAATGTTTACTCCGAAATTTGAAGGAATCGATGTCAATGTGAATAATAATGATTTTCCCTTATTGGCCAAAACTGAAAATTCCGTTTGTTGATAGTTGGGCTAAAACTTATTATGTGGAATTGCTTCAAGCTGTAATAGTAGTATATATATTACATTTCATTCAATTTGACATAATAGTCTGCGAGAAATTAACAAATTTCTTTATATGGCCTAAATGACCAAATCCGTTATATGGATTTTTTTTTGTTGTTTTCTAATACTCTGTACAAGGTTCTTACGGAAAAAAATATTGAGAAAATCTCTCAGAAATATTGAAAAATATACATTTAATTTTGCACATTTTAAAAAACCCGCGTAACGAATGTCAACGTCATTCAATTTAAAACAAAAAAATCTGTGGTAATCTGTGACAACACATCCGCGCTAACAATAATTTTATTAAGTTGTTGATAAAGTTCGTTTTGTTTTAAAGACTAAGAAGTTTTTTGTTTGCTAATAAGTGTTTGTTAATCATGGTAAGTTCACTTCACTTCATATCGATTTTTGGTAACTTTTGGTGATAACACAAATAGGAATGATAGCACCCAATCGCCCAATGCACGACTCATTTGATCAAGAATTGAGACGCGAAGCCCAATACGATTCCGAAACATTACGAGAAATGGTTGATAGAACAGTTCCCCTTTTAAATCAACAACAAAAAAATGCCTACGATACGCTCATGAAAGTAGTGAACGATGGATCTGGCGGATTTTATTTTTTAGATGCTCCCGGTGGAACTGGGAAAACTTTTTTGTTATCATTGATTTTGGCAACGATTCGATCGCAAAATGGAATTGCACTAGCCCTAGCTTCATCAGGCATTGCAGCTACGTTGTTGGAAGGCGGTCGAACAGCTCATTCAGCTCTCAAGCTGCCGTTGAACCTTCAAATTAATGAGACTCCAACTTGCAACCTTTCGAGGAATTCTGCGATGGCCAAAGTGCTGCAGCAAACCAGATTGATCATTTGGGATGAATGTACGATGGCACACAAAAAATCTTTGGAGGATCTTTAGATCGCTCGATGCAAGATTTACGAAATAACAAAAAACGGTTTGGTGGTGCAATGATACTATTGGCAGGTGATTTTCGACAAATATTGCCAGTTGTTCCACGCTCAACGCCTGCTGATGAACTGAATGCATGTTTGAAGTCGTCCATTTTATGGAAATACATTAAAACACTTAAACTGAGTATAAAAATGACAGTCGAATTGCAGGAAGACCAGTCTGGAGAAGTGTTTTCCAAACAACTGCTCGATATTGGTAATGGTATTATTGCTGTTGATACATCATCTGGATACATTACATTCCCTACCAATTTTTGTAACTTTTGTGAATCAAAGACCGAACTCATGGAGATGGTTTTCCCAAACATTGCTCAAAATTACCTAAATCACGTTTGGTTAAGCGAACGTGTTATATTGGCAGCAAAAAATGTTGATGTGAATGAAATGAATTTTCAGATTCAAGAGAAATTGCCCGGCTTACCACCTCATAATCTGCAATTAAAAATCGGATCAGTAATTATTATGTTACGGAACATAAACCAGCCACGTCTGTGTAATGGCACCCGGCTTGCGGTGAAGAAATTATTGAACAACGTCATCGAAGCCACAATTTTGAAAGGAAAGTATTAAGGCGAAGATGTTTTAATCCCACGCATCCCTATGATACCGAACGACATGCCATTCAGCTTTAAACGTTTACAGTTTCCAGTGCGGCTTGCATTTGCAATGTCAATAAATAAATCGCAAGGGCAGTCGCTAAGTGTATGTGGCATCAACCTAGAAAATCCATGTTTTTCACATGGCCAATTATATGTCGCCTGTTCCCGTGTCGGACAAAATTATTCCCATAGAATTTAATGCAGAATCATCATTTTTAGCTTTATTTTTAGTATAAATAGTCATAAGAATATAGAAATAAAATCACTTTACATTCAGAAGTCATTTGTTTCACTTGCTACCCCCCACCAGAGGTAAGGAGCTTTTTTCAACTCTGGAATCAAAAGAGGTTCCAGGTCAAATCATTGGTGACCCCGACGTGATCTTGATTTGCTTCCCCCCCAAGAAAGGTAAGGGGCAAATCATACCACCGTCTTCTATCAATTGCGTTCGCCAGGGCAAACATTGGCGAGGAGTCGACAGGGCCTTACACTGATCGCAACAATACGAGAGACATTAAGCGTGGATTCGCTACCCCATCAGAGGCAAAAAGGAATTCACCGTCCCACCACATTAGTTATAGTGACATACTTCCCACAAGTCATTACAACTCATAAACCGAAGACACCCTTCCACAATGGACGAAATGGAAGTCTTCAAAATCGTGGCCCGACAGAAAGCCATTACAGAGGAGCTTCAAAGGCTGAAAATTAATATAGGCAAGGACGGCCCCGATCGCAAAACTGCCGCATATAAAAAGAAAAAAGGTGATGTTCTGGAAGCATTATGGCTGGAGTTCCATGGGAATCACGAAAAAATCAAGAATGTCGTGAAACCAGACACTCCATATGTACGAATACATATGAGACAATAAAGAGAGCTTACGCTGACATAAAACTCACTTTGGACTCAATCCCATCCATCGACGATGATGAAAAACAAGAAGAACCCTTGGGAGCAATCGGTGGGACTACGTATCCGGACACGGGAACCAAGCCAAAGATGCATACCCTTCCATTAGAGGAATCTCGAGCGAAGGGATACACCGAAGAACAACAGACCAAAATGTTCCCAGTAACGTCAGTCAACACTGGTGAAGAATTTGTCAGAGTCATTCGAAGACAAAACACAACAGCAAAATCGTTGCAGCGATTGTTGTTAAGTCTTGAAGCCGTGACAGCAGACACCTGGAGCTCAACATTCTGTACCGTGAAGTTAAACACACTTCAGAAATATTGGACAGAACTAGAAGCAAATCACCGATTAGTTAACGAGATATGCGAAGACCCAAGCAGGCATGGATATAACGCCGCGGAATATTTTCAACTAGAAGACAAAATTCAAGATTGGATTATTGAGGTTACAACCAAACTACAGGAATTATCAGCTCATGTTCCACCATCACCCTGTGCAATTACCACGCCAAGTTCTGTTAACGTACCGAAAGCAACTTTAAATCTACCGAATATTACATTGCCTAAATTTGATGGAAACTACATTCAATGGAAGCAATATAGTGATTTATTTACCGAACTGGTACATAAACAAGACATAGCCAACTGCCAAAAACTTTTTTACCTGAAAACAACATTAATAGGCGAGGCAGAAAAGCTCATTCGACATTTTTCAACATCTGATGCCAACTATAGTGCAGCATGGCAAGTAATTACTGATCGATACGACAACCCGCGACTATTAGTAACTGCACAGGTGAATAAGTTACTAAACCAACCTGCAATCCAGAATGAAGGTTCCAATGCAATCAAGATAATGCACGACACAACACAGGAGTGCCTACTTAGCTTAAAAGGTCTACAAATTGACACTAGTAATTGGGATCCTATTCTACTGAGTATTCTGCTAAAAAAACTGGATAGAAGTACACTAACACTTTGGGAGCAGTCACTTAAACAACCAAAGGCCCTACCTTCATTAACGGACTTCCTATCATTTCTAGAGGTTCGATTTCAGTCGTTAGAAGCACTGGGAACTCGAGTACTCCGAACAGAAGACTCAAACAAAAGGACAAAGGTAGCTCTTACATCCACAAAGGAAACCAGCAAATGCCTCATTTGTGGACAACCAAAACATGTGATCTTCTTATGCTCAAAGTTTCTTGAACTCACACCACAGGAACGACTACAGAAGGTGAAATCGCTTAATCGGTGCACTAATTGCTTACGTTTCGGACACCAAGCTTCAACATGTAGAGCAACACATTGCACCAAATGCAACAAGTATCATCATACACTGCTTCATGTAATAGCAAGGGATCCAAGTCAACAAGCTCCTGGAATAGATAATAGGACTAGCCTCTCAGCGATCAACAGGTGTCCTAAGGCATCAAAATATGTGCTGTTAGGAACAGCTATTGTGAACATACTAAACCGAACTAATAATACCATTCCGGCAAGAGCATTACTGGATTCTGGCTCTCAAATGAACTTCATAACCGAGAAACTTGCTAAAAAACTGCAGCTCATTACGAAGCATGAACCCTTTGAAGTCGCAGGAATGGGCAACAGGCCGCTTAAAATAAGCAAAATGGTCAATATTTGTCTACAATCTCAAGTAACTGGATACAAAACACAAGTTCAAGCCTTTGTACTTGATAAAATAACAACAGCACAACCCAATCAGTTCATCGATACCAGCAGGTGGGAAATACCCGAGAACATCCAGTTAGCAGATAAGGGTTTTAATCAACCTCAAGAGATCGACGTTCTTATTGGAGCAGAGCTATATCCAGAACTACTTTCAGTAGGCCAAATTAAAATAAATCAAACTGGGCCTTCTTTACAAAATACCTTACTCGGATGGGTCGTGATTGGAAAAACTATCACTGGAACTTCTTCATCACTATTTTGCGGAATTGGAGTGGATACTTCTTCTAAACACTTGGATAATTTGGTTGAACGATTTTGGAACCTAGAAGAAAATCTAACTTCTCCATCAGAAAAACGACAAAAAAAATTAACTAAAGAAGAACAACATTGTGAGGACATTTATGTAAGAACTACATCAAGATCTCAATCAGGACGATATGTCGTAGCTCTACCCTTTTCAAATGACCCAGCAAGTTTAGGAAAATCAAGGGAAATAGCTGTCCGAAGATTCCTCAACCTGGAGAAAAGGCTTCAGAGGAACCCGGAAATCCAGAGGCAATATATTGACTTTATGCGGGATTACATTGCATTAAATCACATGGAAGAAATCAAATACAATTCAATCTGCTCAAAGGAACCACAATATTTTCTTCCACATCATTGTGTTCTGCGCCCAGAAAGTTCTTCAACAAAACTAAGGGTGGTATTTGATGGATCATCAAGGACATCCTCAAATATATCACTGAACGATATTCTGCACACCGGGCCAGCCCTACAAAATGATTTATTTTCAATTTTACTACGCTTCCGCGCTCACAAGTATGTATTCACGGCTGATATTTCCAAGATGTATCGTCAGATACAGGTGAATGAGTATAGTAAACGATTCCAGCGCATCGTATGGCGGGAATCTATCACCGAACCGCTGAAAACATATCAACTGAACACCGTGACTTCTGGTACAAAACCTGCACCTTACCTAGCGATCAGATGCCTTCACGACTTAGCAAAAACGGCAGACAACCAGAATTCGCTAGGAGCTACCATCATCCTTAACGATATTTACATGGATGATATACTGACAGGTAGCAACAATCTTAAGAACGCTCTACAAATGCAATCAGATCTGAAAAACCTTCTGGGTCAAGGGATGTTTCAACTACGAAAATGGTGCACCAATGCACCAGCTCTTCTCGAGGGAATACCAAAAGAAGATTGTGAAACTGAAATTGTTCTTCACGATCACGAAGAAGGATCCATCAAAACATTGGGATTGGCTTGGTTACCATCATCAGATCAATTTCTTTTAAAAACAAATTGGAGTGAAACAAAAAGGGTAACTAAACGTAGCATATTATCAGATACGGCCCACATTTTCGATCCACTGGGAATTGCTAGTCCCGTAATAATTTTGGCCAAAATATTCATCCAGGAACTATGGGCTCTAAAACTGGATTGGGACGCAGCATTACCTATGGACATGAATACGAAATGGACAGCCTTTCGAAAAGACCTCGTAAAGTTAAACAATCTTAAGATTCCTCGGCACATGATAGTAAAAAATGCAACCGATATCGAGCTTCATGCCTTCTCAGACGCTTCTCAACGAGCATATGGTGCCGTGGTGTATTTAAAGTCAACCAATCCAAAGGGAGAAGTCAACGTTCAATTGGCGTGCGCCAAAACTCGAGTCGCACCAATTAAACAGCAAACCATTCCCCGTCTGGAACTCTGTGCTGCCAAACTCTTAGTACAGTTAGTAAAAATGGTAAAAGAAAGCCTACCCATAATAATTACACAAACCACGTATTGGACAGATTCACAAATTGTTTTGGCCTGGATACATACAAAGTCGCCACTTAAAACCTTTGTAGCCACTCGCATTACAGTAATCCAGGACGAAACATCAAAAACACAATGGAAGTTTATTCGATCAGAACTCAATCCAGCCGATCTATTATCCAGAGGAGTTTTTCCTCAGCAGTTATTGAACTCAAAAGTTTGGTTTCAAGGCCCAGAATTTCTGAAGAAACCACAATCAGAATGGCCAAACCAACCATTAAGGGAGCAACAAGAGGAAGTCCCAGAAATAAAGGTTATTAAAACCATACTACTAGCCGTATCACAGGATCATTTTTTTAACCGAGTTAATCATAAAAATTCGTTTAAGTTTCTACAACGGGTGACGGCATATATTATACGTTTCATCAGTAATCTTAAAAGAGCGAAAAACTACAGACTTCTAGACATGGGGCTATCTCCACTGGAACTTAAAGCAGCAACAACAACGATTGTGAAATATGTTCAGGAAAACGCTTTTCCGGAGGATTTAGCATCCCTGACTAAATCTGGTTATGTTCTTCAAAGCAGCCATTTGAATTCCCTCACACCATTTCTTGATGACAGAAATGTGATAAGAGTCGGAGGACGATTAGAAGCCTCTAATCTACCATACGAGGCAAAGCACCAGATGATTCTTCCAAGCTCACATATCTTTACGCGATTGCTGATGATAGAGGTCCACAATGAAAACAAGCATGCCGGACCCCAAGCCTTACTTGCAATTCTCAGGCAAAATTACTGGATTCTGCGAGGAAAACGACTATCCCAAACAATAGTAAACAGCTGTGTCAGATGCTTCAAAGCAAAACCAAAATGCATTCAACAATTGATGGGAAATTTACCACCAGAACGTGTACAACCTACAAGACCGTTTTTAAATGTTGGTGTAGACTTTTTTGGACCAGTGCAAATCCACTACCGAATCCGGGGAAAACAATCGACAAAGGCATATGTGGCAGTCTTTATATGTTTCTCCACAAAAGCCGTACATCTTGAACTTGTTACAGACCTGACAACTCAGGCATTTCTGGGAGCATTAAAACGGTTTGTAGCAAGACGAGGCTGTCCCGCAAAAATATTTTCAGACAATGCGACGAACTTTATGGGAGCTCGAAATGAACTCAACGAACTATTTTTAAAAGTTTTCACGGAAGCAGGACAGACATCTATCCAGACGTATTGTGCCGGAAGAAACATCGATTGGAAACCAATTCCCCCACGCTCACCCCACTTCGGAGGATTATGGGAGGCAGCTGTTAAGTCCGCTAAACACCACATGAAGCGGATATTTTCGGGTGCATCCCTGACGCAAGAGGAATTAACAACGGCGCTTGCTCAGATAGAAGCGGTTCTAAACTATCGACCATTAACACCGATGTCATCCGATCCAAATGATCTTGAAGCCATCACCCCAGGTCATTTTCTGATCGGATCACCACTGACTGCAATGGTTGATCCAGAACTCAAAAAATCTCAAATTACTCATGTTGCTAGATGGAATCTAGTAACATCGATGCATCGCGAATTTTGGCTCAGGTGGACTAGTGAATATCTGCAAGAAATAAAACAGAGGCATAAGTGGAAATATCCCCGGGAAGATGTCCAACCAGGAACACTAGTTCTAATTAAGGAAGATAATCTACCTCCGCTTAAATGGATGATGGGACGAATTTTGAGAACTATCCCTGGTGAAGATAGGTTAACCCGAGTGGTTGATATTAAAACCGCTACAGGGGAAATTCGACGATCCATCGCTAAAGTGTGCCCGCTTCCTTCCGAAGTTCAACCAGACAAACCAGTTGAATCCGCTAGCGAACCTCGGCCTACTGCAGCTCAACATAAGACAACGACTAAAGCTTCAAACCAAACTCACGACTTTCAAAAGAGAAGAAGGGTCAACCACCCACTAAAAGGACGTTTTTTACCAATCCGAAGTCAACAGGAATCCATTAACAAATGTAATCGCAAGCGAAGTAATCCAGAATCCCCTCCAGTGACAAGCCGAAAGGTAAAAGTAAATCCAATCAAAACAGTGCTAGTGTGTTTATTTCTACTAGCCACAGCTTTGGGGCAAACCACAAAACCAAATACAGTAGAAATTAATCACTTTGAGGATAACCCAGGGTTATACTTTGAAGACATTGGCGAAGCAAAACTCATCACTGACGAATGGAATCTTTTCATATACTTCAACATGTCCGGTTATTGGCATGAGTTCGAAGAACTTCAAAAAAGTGTAGTCCGACTGAAAGAAAAATGTATGGAGCTACAGCCTCTTCACCCAAATAACTTTTGTAATCCAGTCATTGGTCTCCTTGAAATGCGCCTGGTGGAATCAGAAAATCTCAATGAGATTCTAAATCATAGAAATGGTATAGCCATCCGAAGACAAAGATCTCCATTTGATTTTATTGGCACAGTCGCGAACAAATTATTCGGAGTTCTGGACCAGGATTATGCCCAATATATAGAAGACAATATTCAGATGGCCTACAATAATGAAAAACACCTCCTGGACTTAAGTAAAAACCAAACCTCAATTATTGAATCCACAACCAATATTCTGAATAAATCGTTATCTTCCATAAGGGAACAATTCAGTATTGTCAAAAAGCAACTAACAATAGTTCATGATTCCATGGTCAAATTTAACCAAACATTACAAAGAGCAGAAGTTTTTAATCAGGTCACCATCTTTGTGACTCAGATAATGGACCGTTTCCAACGAACTCAACTAGCAATTCTAGAGATAATATCAGACACACATCAAGGAAGAATAAACCCTCTGCTTCTTTCACCAAGGCAACTTTTAACAGAACTGGACAAAATTCGGAAAATAATACCAACAATGTTAACATTACCTGGATGCAACGAAAACAACCTTCCCAAACTCTACCAACTTCTGAGAGTCAAGGCACGAGTAACATCAACGGCAATTTTGTTCCACGTCAAATTGCCGTTATTAAACACTCAGATATTTCAACTATATAAACTTATTCCACTGCCAGTTCAGCAAAATAACTCCTTTATCTTCCTTCAACCATCAACCTCGTTTCTGGCTATAACTCCATATAGAGATCAACATTTTGCATTATCACAAACTGAATACCAAAGCTGCATAAACATTGATGACAGACAATATCTCTGCAAGCAGCGGCATCCAATTTTTAATACACACTCCGTCGAGAACCAATGCGAAATTAATATGCTGAACCATAAAAAGCAGCTATCATCACACTGCGTACTAAAATCCATTAATCCCGGAAAGATATGGATTCAACTTCACAATCCCAATCACTGGATATTTGCCGTTCAAGAAGAAGAAGTACTGACGATACTCTGTGGATCCACTATGTCAACTATCGAACTACAAGGAGTAGGACTGTTAAAACTGGCTCCAAACTGCGTTATAAAACAATCAACCATGACGATAAGTGCACATAACTTTCACACATCAAAGTCTGCGGTTTCCTTTTTGCCAACACTCAACATTAGCCAACTGATAAACCAGTCCCATACGGTGTCACTTCAGGAAGCGATTTCGGACAACTACGAAATGGTCATTCAGGGAGACGATGACTTAACACTACTAAGGAAGGAAATATCCTACCAAAAAATACAGCAAACATTACCAAACTCCATCTCTCAACATGATGTGTATCAATACTTTGTCGGATATTCATCACTGTTTATTGTTCTATTGCTGATCACCATAGTTCTACTCAAACGAAGAAAAAAGAAAACTACCCAATCTCCAAGCGACATAGGATTTGAGCTCAAAGATCTCAAAGCCGGGGAGAATGTTTAGAATCAAAACAATAAATTAGTTTGACCACCCTACTCCAAACATCGCCACCCTATACAAAATAGCACAATTTCGCATTCCCACAGTATATGACCATGTTATCAGCACTCTCAGTTGTCCCATTCCCATTCCCATTAAAACTCATGCACATTTACCGGTGCTTGTCGATCCAATTACAAAATTATTCCCATAGAATTTAATGCAGAATCATCATTTTTAGCTTTATTTTTAGTATAAATAGTCATAAGAATATAGAAATAAAATCACTTTACATTCAGAAGTCATTTGTTTCACTTGCTACCCCCCACCAGAGGTAAGGAGCTTTTTTCAACTCTGGAATCAAAAGAGGTTCCAGGTCAAAACACCATCAACATTATTTATTTACGCGCCAGAACATAAAACTAAAAATATAGTTTATCAAAAAGCATTAGAATAGAGAGAAGCAGTGAAGGGTATAGAGGCTATTAGTTGCTTTCTAGAGCGCGCGTGGTGTTGAGCTCAGTGTTTACTTCAAAATGCAAAGTTGTTCAATAGCGATTTGTAAAAATATGAGTAAAATTGAACCCTATGGAATAAACACTATTATGAAAATATATATGTTGTTTTTTATTTAATAAAAATTAGTAAAGTCCTCAGGTATGGCGAGACCAGGGAAATAAGGATTCATTTTTATATGGAGGATATTATAGATTCCAGTTCAAAAAGAATAGGTACTCATACATAAGATAGGTTAGCTATACAAAATAAAGTAGTGCATCAAAGCTACGCTAAGGCGGTACGAAGTTCGCCGGGTCAGCTTTGAGAAAACAAATACTACTAACACTAAAATACTATTACGGACCCTAAAACGAAACAGTACCCGGGCGAAGCCGGGACGGGCAGCTAGTAGTAAATACAAAGTTTAATCAAAATCGTTAGAGCCGTTTTCGAGAAAATTGAGGTTATGTTTGATTTTTATATGGCAGGTTCCGTTAATAACATGGCTAAAAGCAAGGGCTCAGTGGCGCGATGGTTAGTGCGATGAACTGCCGCGCAGAAGGTCTGGGTTCGATTCCCAGCCGTAGCAACACCTAAATGATTTTTCACTGGCCCTCCTCTCGTGATGAACTGACAAATCATCCGAGTAGTATCAATTGTCAAGAATAGCTTATCTCAACATAGCCGTTCGGAGTCGGCATAAAACAGGAGGTCCCGCCATCGTGCAAGAAGTACACACGCACACATGAATGGTTGTGAGAAAGCTAGGCCCTGGGTACTAACGAGCCTGTTGCGCCAAAAATTTGTATTTATTTGTAAGAGCAAACAAAAAAAAGGCCTAGAATTATGACCAAAAGAAACTTGGATACGAAATTTGAAGAAAATCGGTGAAGCCGTTAAGGCTGGGGAGACCATTACGGACAGACGAACCGACGGACGGAATTCCAAAAACCACTTTTTTGGATTCCGCTATCATCGTAATGTTAGAATCAATCAAAATCTCGAGGTCAAAAATTTTCACGAAAACAATATCTTTCTCTTTGTAAGAGAAAGTTAAAAAATAGACGATTATTCCGCGTTCTTGGGGAGTGTATCGCTCCATGGCTTGATCACTTGTATTCTACATCTGTCTAGTCCACAAATGTCAAAACAGATTTGACATTGGCTGCCATTTGCAAATATATTTCTTAAATTTTCCGATGTTTATTTTGGCTGTTGTAGCATGTTTGTATACCACCCATGAGTTGACAACTCGAACTCCTATAAAGAGCTCTATGCCAAGTTTCCGATACCACATGATACCTTTTCTACGGGTAGAGGCATACGAACCCATCTGGTCGGATAAATCTTCCCCTCAATATATTTCTAGCACTATATTCGTCCTAGAGGTCAAGAATGTACCGCCAATAAATAATATTGAATTCAATTATTGTTTTATTTGACCAAAACTGGAAATAACGAAATATATTTTGTTGGCACCCCAAGAAACGAAAATTGCTTTGACAGGAAGGCCCTTTATTAATACACGCTGAATAGCTTTTGACAATTGCACGAGTATTTCTTTTGGGAAAACTGTCAAGTTAGCCATTTATTAGCTAATCAGCGTTAATTAATACTGGGATCAATGAGTCAATGGATTTTTCAGATTTTTCCAAAGAACAGACACAAACGGTACATTTTAATGATTTTTTTTAAATGGTGAGTATCTATAATGCTTTCGATTAAATTAAGAAGCTTAGATGGTGTAGAGGTGTATTAGAATGTTCCTTATTCGGTTTTTGCCTAAAAATGAGTATAACGAAAATTCATAAATTTTTTGCTTTCTCGAAAATTGAACATAGAATTTTAACGAAATTTTGAGAATTGCTTAGTGGGGTGTTTGGAAACATATCTGCATATCAAGTTTTTTTGTTAAAAGATCGAATGGTAGGTCTTCAAAAATTTGCTTTTTTCTTAAAGAGTAATGGATGGGCTAGGCTGAAGCTTTTTTACCAAGATTTTAATAGAATTTATATATTTTTTTTTCGAAAACCCATCAAACGATGAATAAATTTAATAAATCTTCTAAGTTAATACTTGAGTTCGTTCCTAAAAAATATCGCTATGTAGGTCCCCATTAATAGATAAAGCAATAACTAAATTTTTCAGATTTTCTTAAGCCTCGGAATTATTGAAAAATTACACTTCCAGTTTATCACTTAAAATTATAAGACTCCTAAATCAGGAAATACGTTTTTTTTTAAGCGAAAGTGTATGGAAGTTTATCCGAGACCATGATTATTAGGGATAATAAAATCAAAAAGAGGCTCACCTCGTAGATTCTTCGACGAGAGCTATATCATCATCCAATTATGGATTTGCAGCACAGGATTAAGTTTGTTTTCTTATTTAATATAGGCGTTGTCTGATGTCCTAAACGACTGTAGGTCGATCCGGCTTATCGGGCATTTAGCTTACAGTCTTAGTTCCTATAACAGCCACGAATAAAATAAATCTTTTCCTTTAAATAAAAATACAGGATCTAGGCTTACGGTTTGCCGATGGTTAAAAAAAATTGTATTTCTTTCCATTCAGGATTTCGATAGTGGGGCTCCCTACTCAGGGTTCTTTATAAGGCTGCTGCCAATATCTTCCTTTTTTTATAAATACTGCAAGGTCCCAGGGCATCTCGAGTGTTGCAGTTTAATCTGCAGAACTTTTATTGTTCCAAATTGGAGGGTTGTACAGTCGCATTTCTTCCAAACATCATGCTTGTTAAACCTCAATTTGGTTTTGGTCTTCTCTAGAGCTTCCACAGACTCCTTTTTTATCAGGAGCTTTAACGTTTTGCGTGTGTTGTTGGTTTATCAATAGTGAACACTGTTCAGTCGGTTATTAATATTCCGGGGATACGAAGCTGTAGAACCTGCATCGACCTGGATGTCGATGAGCCAAAATTCGGTCCCGTGGTTGCCAAGAAATATTATCAGCTAAAACAAGCTGCGGGCTTAGAAGGCAATTTAGTGGTAAAGCCCACAATCAAACTACTTTGGATATCCTATATGAGACCCTGATCATCCGAGTCTTGCTCTACGGCACTAAAGCATGGACCTTGTCAAAAGCGGATGAAGAAATCCTTGGTCATATTAAGCGGAAAATTCTTTGAAAAATCTTTTATCCCGTTTGAGTCGGTGAGCTATAGATAATAAGAATCAATCACGAACTATACGAGCTGTACAGCGACATACCATTTATCAATAAATTCCGCATTGGACCTTTAAGATGGCTAAGACATGTAGGTCGAATGGACGAAAATACAACGCCATCGATTCACAGGCAGACATCGAACGAAGTAAAGGAAGGCCTCGCCTTAAGTGGGGCGCCCAACTGAAAACCGACCTCAACCAATTGGAATCGCCTTGAGGCAGTTATCTAGGCATGTTGGTTGAGGATTCACTCCGGACTTTAGTGCAACTTAAGTAGATATGTAACGGGTGATTTTTTAGCTGGTTTGGTTTTGGCAACACTGGTTTTGACAGCTGACGTGTGTTTAGTACCTTGTGTCACTGTCAAACAGCTTCAGTTTGGTTTGCAATTTAACCATGGATCGTCTTACAAATGAACAACGCTTGCAAATTATTGAATTTTACTATCAAATTTCGTGCTCGGTTCGAAATGTTCATCGCGCGCTGCTTCCATTTTATGATCGGCATTCTCGACCTTCTGAGCAGTCTATTCGGAAGATTGTGACCAAATTTCACACCAAATTTACTTTGATGGACATTAAACCACCAACACGTTTACGTACTGTGCGTAGTGAAGAAAATATTGCGGCCGTATCAGCTAGTGTGACAGAAGACCGCGAAATGTCGATTCGGCGCCGTTCCCAACAGTTAGGCCTTTGTTACAGCACTACGTGGAAAATTTTGCGGAAGGATTTGGGCGTAAAGCCTTTTAAGATACAGCTGGTGCAAGAACTAAAGCCAGCCGACCTACCACAACGCCGAATTTTTGGTGAATGGGCTCTTGGAAAGCTGGCCGAGGATTCGCTTTTTTATCGAAAAATTGTGTTCAGCGATGAGGCTCATTTTTGGTTGAATGGGTACGTAAATAAGGAAAATTGCCGCATTTGGAGTGAAGATCAGCCAGAAGCATTGCAACAGCTACCAATGCATCCCGAAAAAGCCACTGTTTGGTGCGGTTTATGGGCCGGCGGCATTATTGGGCCATATTTCTTCAAAGATGATGCGAATCGCAGCGTTACTGTCAATGGTGAACGCCAACGAGCGATGATAACAAACTTTTTTTTGCCCGAAATGGAAGTTCTTGACTTGCATGATATGTGGTTTCAACAAGACGGTGCCAGATGCCACACAGCACGCGAAACAATGGCGCAATTGCGAGGCGAGTTTGGTGGACAGTTAATTTCACGTTTCGGGCCGGTCAATTGGCCGCCTAGATCGTGCGATTTGACACCATTAGATTATTTTTTGTGGGGGTATGTCAAGGCTAATGTCTATAGGGACAAGCCCGCTTCGATTGACGTACTGGAAGCCAACATCCATGCATTCATTCGTGAGATACCGGCCGATATGTGTGAAAGAGTATGCCAAAATTGGACTCAGCGGATGGGCTACCTGAGACGCAGCCGCGGTCAACATTTGCATGAAATTATCTTTAAACATTAAATTGCAAGGTTCAAACTATCGATTCAAATAAATATTTCATTCATTTTTTCGAACTTTTGTGTTTTTTTTTTAAAAAAAGTTCTAAACCTCTTAAAAAATCACCCGTTATAAGGCTGCTGCCAATATCTTAATTTTTTATAAATACTGCGAGCTCCCAGTGCATCTCGAGTGCTGCAGTTTAATCTGCAGAACTTTTATTGTTCCAAATTGGAGGGTTGTACAGTCGCATTTCTTCCTAACAACATGCTAGTTAAACCTCAGTTTGGTTTTGGTCTTCTCTAAAACTTCCACAGACTCCTTGTTTGTTAGGAGCTTTAACGTTTGGCGTGTGATGTTGGTTTATCAACAGTGAATACTGTTCAGTCGGTTATTAATATTCCGGGAAGCTGTAGAACCTGCATCGACCTGGATGTTGATAATCCAAAATTCGGTCCCGTTGTTGCCAAGAAATATTATCAGCTAAAAAAAGCTGTGGGCTTATACGGCAATTTCGTGGTAAAGCCCTCAATCAAACTACTTAGGATATCCTATATGAGACTCTGATCATCCGAGCTCTACGGCACTAAAGCATGGACCTTGTCAAAAGCGGATGAAGAAATCCTTGGTCATATTAAACGGAAAATTCTTTGAAAATTCTTTTATCCCGTTTGCGTCGGTGAGCTATAGATAATAAGATTCAATCACGAACTATACGAGCTTTACAGCGACATACCATTTATTAAAAAATTCCGCATTGGACTTTTAAGATGGCTAGGACATATGGATCGAATGGACGAAAATATCCCGGCATCGATTCCCAGGCAGACATCGGACGATGTAGAGGAAGGCCTCACCTTAAGTGGGGCGCCCAACTGAAAACCGACCTCAACCAATTAGAAGTGCTCGCCTTGAGGCAGTTATCTAGGCATGTTGGTTGAGGATTCACTCCGGACTTTAGTGCCACTTAAGTAGGTATGTACATTGAGCGGATGATAGAATTAAATTATTTTTGAAACTTCCAAATGAGTAAGCTAAGCTCTTAGAATCCAGTCTCAGGAGGCTAAACAGCTAATTCCCAAAGTTGTAGCTTATCCCTAAAGCTCGTCCCGATTTGAGACTGACATCTAATTAAGAGATGTCGAACTAGGAAGTGGGAAGTCCCCAATCGGCACTATCAACCGTGCTGGTAAAGGTCTGACCACGCTCACTTCTAATCATCTCTCACTTAACGAAACTCACACTAGGGGTTAACCCTCCTATTGACTTCCTCCACCCTTATGCCCAAGGTAAAAGCAACCATAGGCCATTCCCTTCAGATTAGTAGGAGGGTTATCCAGCCATCTTAAGGGCAAAAATGATCCTAAACTCGCTAGCTCATCTGCGGGTATGGATTCCTACCACAAGACCTGGACTGGGGTTACATTTATATTTACATCCCTGTATCGAGAATATACAAAACGGAGTGATACTATTTCGTAGAACCGTAACCAATCCGAAATATCATCGAAAAATTGTAAGGCCCGAGTTCCTTCAATTCACATATTTGTCCACCCTTACGTACCTCCATAGTAGAAGAGATGCGGAGAGGTTATGATGGAGATCCTTTCCCAGCTGACCTGTCCCTACCGAAAACTGCAAATTCTAGCATTATCTTCTCAATAGCCAACTTCATATCTTTTGGAATTACCTCAATCCCCTAATCTTAAAGCCAATGTCCAATAATATTCCACCCGATGAAAAGCCTTAATATGCTTCTCACTAAATTAAAAGCACGTCTCCATATTTTTTTTATATTAATTCCTCCCAAATGTCCTTAATTAATGGGAGAAAATTAAATTCTCAAAACTTTTCAAATTTAATTAGAACCCTATCTGCTGGCAGTTGCAACCACCATCTGAGATCAACATTGAGGTCAATGTTTGCTTAGATGAACTTTTCATGCTGGGAACTCCTGCATTGACCATGCTGATGGTCGTGCCTCCTGGGGGGACACAACTACGAATACCAACATTTCAATGGGATGCGGTGGCTTATCGGTCAACAAAGTTGTCCCGAAACCGCGTCACCTAATGTGGTACTAATGTGCAGCATTCATCTTATCAGACATTCGCATCATCACGTTTTCCATGGCGTGGTTTGTGGTTTTATTCCATCCCGTCGGGTAGCTATCTAGCGATGAGATTATGATTATGTGTATATGTAGGGTAACCTAGAACATAAAGACCCATCATGAAAGCATGCTTTGAAATTAAAGTTTCGTTTGTTTTAGTGGTGGTGCGCGGAGGCGTGTGCAATTTAGGAATGCCCTCGGGAGAATCCTTCTGTTCATCTCTCTGTCTGAAAGATCTGAATCAGAGTTAATGTAGGTCATAGTTTCTACATTCTCGCACTCGGATACATCCGTTTCAGCAAACTGAAACAATAAATCCTTGATATACGTATTTTTTTTCTGTTGATTTGTCTACACCGTCATGCCGGTCGTGCCTATTGTTGGGTCCTTTTGATGTTGGGCTCTTTTGATTCATTCCTGTTCCTGTTCGCTCCATTTGTGTTCCGCATATCACAGATGAAACGTGTTTTTTCGAAGTTTTTCATTCGCTTAGTCGGGTGAGGATGTGGAGTTTGGAACGCGACTTTTTTGGTATGCAGTCGTGACAATTGCATCTGACATTGGACCGTTCATAAATCGTTTTGAAAGAAACAATTCATAGTACATATATACGTTGTTGTTCAAGGACACCAAATGGGGGGGTGTAGTTTCTAGTTTTAATAAGGACAATTCACTCAGTATGAGGTCCTGGGATTGTAATACTAAAACATGAATTTTATGTGAATGGAAGGGATAACAAAAAAAAACATTAAAACCATTTATTATGACATTCTAACACTCGTACAGGGTGCATACCGTACATTACAGTGAGTAAATCAAGTTTTTTTTTTGAAATGTAGCTTCAGTGAGGGGGATGTGCCAAGTTTTATGGTCTCCCGGGTGGCGGGAGCATTCATTTTAAAGCACACAAAAAAAAAAGACGCACAACTTTGACGTTTATCATTTCGTTTGGGGAGAGATATTTTAGAAAACTATTTCCAGAGAAGACCGAGTGTGTGCGGAATGTTGATTTAGAGTTTTGCTTCAGAAATCTTAATTAAGGTCGTCTCGTGAATGGAAATGCGTTTGTGGATATAAATCAAGTTAAAAAATTAAATAAATCATGTTATCCAAAAGGAGTATCTATATTTTGAATTATTCATATGATATTCATATTTTGTGCAGAGAGGGATAAGAATATCACTCCCAACAGACAAGTAGAAAATGTCGCAAAAAGACGAACGGGGGAAACCACATCTGGGTCATATTTAACACTCAGGTGAGTCTAGAAGCAGCGGTGCATTAGTCATTATAAATTTATCCCGCCAGGGTGCATGTAAATGAGCTATTATATAACGGGTGTCGTAAAAGAAAAAAAAAGAAATCAGGAAAAGAAATGGAAGAAATATATCAAAATGGGTGGCAGGAATAAATTAAAACCTCCAGAGGTGTGAAGTTGCAAAAGTTCTACTTATAGCTTGAAAAAGGGTAAATATTACATCGTCAACCACTTCATCAAAGCTTGGAGAGGCCAATGTTTAACTGCAAAAGTACTTCAACCCCGAGATCACCAGCAGATGACAAATTGCATAAAGCAAGGTGGCGGACGCATGGGGAGACTGATGCCAAACTGTCTAAGATGGTAATAAACTTATTGATTGACCTTTCAAATTAGCCCGGTCATTAGTAAGCTGACTCTAGTTGCATACTTCAAGTTGGTTAAAGTCGGTTTCTAAAGGGTCCGAAAATGCTATAAAAAAAAACTACTGAATATTTTTTCAAATTTCTTTTTTTATTTGAAAGTACAATCCTTCCGGTTAATAATGGAAAATAATTTCATTCAAATGGCTGCCTCGGCTGGCCATGTAGTAGCCTACACGATCGGTCCAATTTTTAAGCACATTATCGATTGTGTGCAGCTGTATTTCACCAATGGCTTCACGAATATTATCCTTTAAAGCGTCAATTGTCTCTGACTTGTCGGCGTAACACTTATCTTTTACGGCACCCCACAAATAATAGTCCAACGGTGTCAAATCGCAGCTCCGAGGTGGCCAGACGACATCAGCTCTGCGGCTGATAATGCGATCTTCAAAAACAGGGCGCAAAACATCGAGTGTAGCTTCGGCTTTGTGGCACGTAGCGCCGTCCTGTTGAAACCAAATTTTGCCAATATCCTCCTCTTCAATTTTTGTGAACAAAAATTCGTTCAACATGGCCCGATAACGATCGCCATTGACTGTAACGGCCACTCCCTGCTCATTTTCGAAGAAAAATGGCCCAATTATGCCTCTGGACCGAAATCCGCAACAAACAGTGACTCGTTTTGGGTGAATCGGCTTTTGAATGTATGCGTGGGGGTTTTCTGTGCCCCAAATGCGACAATTTTGCTTGTTTACATACCCGCCAAGATCAAAATGAGCTTCATCTGAAAAGATGATTTTTTTTTTGCAAAATCGGCATCTTCTCTGAGTCGATCGCAGTCCCACTTAGCGAAGCGAAAACGCATTGGATGGTCAGTTGGCTTCAACTCCTGAACCAATTGGACTTTGTATGGCGTCATACCAAGGTCTTTCTGCAAAATTCGTCTCAATGATGTCTCCGAAATGTTCAATTGTTGAGAACGACGGTGAATTGATGTTGATGGCGGTTCACGCACACTTTCTGCCACAGCAGCAATATTCTCGGGTGTACGCACTGTTTTTGGCTTTTCACGCTTTGGTTTATCGATGAGGATGCCAGTTTCTTTCACTTTTTTCACAAGATAACGAACATACGGAGCTGACGGTGCTTCTCTTCTTCCAAAATCCGTACGCAATTCTGCAACATTACCATGATTTTCAAAGTAATGTCGCAATATTTCCCAGCGTTGTTCAAGTGTATACAGAACCATATTCGTTCAGCGGGAGGATAAAACTAATTATTTGTCAAATCAGACATGAGCTACGTGTTACCATTCACGAAACGTTAGATGGCGGACCCGTTACTTGTGCGCGACACTTAAGGCTAGGCAGGCATTCGATGTCTGTATGGGAATCGAAATCTCTGCTATCCAGAGTATTGGTGTCCATTCGCTCTACATGTCGTACCCATCTTAAACGTCCAATGCGGAGTGACTAGGTATATTTTGCTGTACAACAGTATAGTTTGTGGTTGAATCTACATCTCCATAGCCTGTCAACGTTAACGAGACAGACGATTTTTATTTTTCAATACGACCAAGGATTTCTTCATCCACTTTTGATACGGTGCATGCTTCAGCGCAGTAGAGCAGGACAGGGATGATCAAGGTCTTGTATAGTTCCAGTGATGGCTTTACTATTCGTAGGTATTATGTGTTATATCGAGTTTAGAGGATATACTTGGCCCTATCCTCAGAACAAAACCTTACAGGTGTATCACTTAAACCAACACTTCTTCGGCCTCGCAACCCCTGGCTACGAATTGCACCCACGTCACTGTTTTAAGGGTGGTCTATCTGCATATACAAGATCTGACCTCGCATGCAAGAGAGAGCATTCGATAGAACCAATCGATTCCCGAAAAAGTAAAAAATATACGAGAAGGCTACAATCCGCTGTTCCGATCGTTGAATACCCTATCCCATCCGTCAGTCCGTACGTCGCCAGTTTTTGAGCCTTTAATTTTGAGCTAGAAGGATGAAATTCGGTACACGTGCTCTTTGTTGCTCCCAGCGGAACAAGTGTACAATTTTTTGGAATCCGCCCACTGCCACGCCCCCTTTTTAGATAAACGTAATTTTTTGTCCAAACCGTAAAAAATATTGAAAAAGTTTCTGAACAACATATTTAGACAATCGCAGTATCTATATTTCGTCTATATAAAATTTTTTTTGCCACGCCCACTTTTTGGTGGCGTTTTCAGACCATTTTAATCTACGCCCACTTTTTTTTGGTTTTTATATAAAAACCATTTTTATACCCTACCCCATAATATGCAAGAGAAATACTTTTTTTTGTAGAACCATAAATGTTTTATAAACTGTCTGTACAATTTGTTGTGACAATTTCACTTTGTCTATTTAATCCCCATTTTGTTTTATTCCATTTCCACAGTTGGGGAATATTAGTTTTACAGATGGGATAGTGTATTAAACGATCCGCACATCGGATTGTAGCCTTCTCATATGTTTTGTTTGTATGTTTGAATGTTGGTTTGAAGTCTATAGCTGGCTAAGCCACCAGACCGATTTTCTCAAAATGCTCACAGGACCTAGGTGCATATCTCGAAGGAGCAATAGGCTATAGTTTTTCCAGGCAAATTGGTTGTTGTTTTGAGTCATCGTACAAAAAATGGGAGGGATCAGAAAAGTGGTCATTGCACCTCCCATACAAAATCAAAACATCTGGAGTACCTTTAAAGCATAGTCTTGAAACTTAGAGTGAGCATATGAATTGCTTATCTGAGTAGTAGAGTAGAAAATGGGCGTGTTGGAATAAGTAGCCGTGGTACCTCCTATACAAAGAAAATATTTAATGCCAGATACATACAAGGTGGCGCAAAAATAACCTTCCGATGTTTTTTGGCTGTTAAAAAAACAATGAAAAACTTTGATTCTTCTTTTGGATTATTTTTATTTGGTCTTTTAATTTTTTTTACATCAAGTCGAGAATATGATGTCATGTAAATGGCCGCCGCCACAGTTGATTGTCAATTGAACCCTTTTTATGGCATTTTCCATCACTTTGGCCAAAACTTCCGGCGATATGTCCTCACATTCTTGACGGATATTGTCTTTAAGAGCTGCAAGAGTCTGAGGATTGTTGACATAAACCCGCGACTTCAAAAAGCCTCACAAAAAGAAGTCTGGAGCGGTCAAATCAGGCGATCTTGCTGGCCAGTGCAAATCGCCAAAACGGGAGATTAGGCGCCCGGGAAATGCATCCTTCAGCATATCGGTTGTGGCACGTGCAGTGTGTGCCGTTGCACCGTCCTGTTGGAACCACATGTTTTCCAATCCCAATTCATCAAGTTGCGGCAAAAAGAATTCGTTGATCATTGCTCTGTAGCGCTCACCATTCACAGTAACCGTTTGGCCCGCGACGTCTTCGAAGAAAAAAGGTCCGATGACTCCTCCAGCGAAAACAGCACACCATACAGTGACTTTGAGCGGGTGTAATGGCTCTTCGTGGGTTACACGCGGATTTTCAGTGCCCCAGAAGCGTAAATTTTGCTTATTTACGTACCCGCTAAGATGGAAATGGGCCTCATCACTTTGATGATTATTTTTGATGAAAAATCATCTTCCTCTTGGTGGTGATTAAGGATGGCTTGAGCGAATGTTAGACGCGATTGGCGGTCAGCAGCTAACAGCTGATGCACCGTCTGGACTTTGTAGGAAACATCTTCAAATTTTGTACCAAAATTCGCTGTAAAGACCGTCGACTGATACCCATTTGCGTGGCACGTCATCTGGTCGATGTCGACGGCTACGCCGGGGTCTGACGCCGGGAACTGACATTAGGAGCCAATCGCAAAATTTATAGCATTTTCTGATAGGAGGATTACTTTTGCGCCACCTTGTATAAAAATGGACTGTATGTTTGTATGTTTGTTTGAAGTCTATAGCTGGCTAAACCACTAGACCGATTTTCTCAAAATTCTCACAGACAGATTCTCACAAAATTCTCTAGAATTAGATGCATATCTCGAAGGAGCAATAGGCTATAGTTTGTCCAGGCATATTGGTTGTGGTTTTGAGTCATCGTACAAAAAATAAGCGGAATCAGAAAAGTGGTCAAAGCACTTCCCATACAAAAACAAAATGTCTGGAGTACCTTTAAAGCATAGTGAGCATAGAGTGAGCATATGAATTGCTTATCTGAGTAGAAGAGTAGAAAATGGGCGTGTTGGAATAAGTAGCTGTGGTACCTCCTATACAAAGAAAATATTTAATGCCAAATACATATATGTATCACTAAAATAGTGAATGTCTTGAAGTCCCGAAAACCCCTTATCCAAAAACAAAATCCCGAATATCAAAAATTCCTAAAATCACAAAATCCCGAAAATCCAAAATTCCACAACCACAAAATCCCAAAAATCAAAAAACTTAAAATCCCTAAAACCTAAAATCTTAAAATACCAAAAATCCCAAAAACCGAAAATCCAAAATCCCGAAAACCAAAAATCCAAAATTCCGAAAACCAAAAAATCCCAAAAACTCAAAATCCGGAAAATCTAAAATTCCGAAAACCCAAAAAGTTAAAATTAAAATCCCGAAAACCCAAAATCCTGAAAATAAAAAAACCCGAAAACACAAATTCCCGAAAAAAAATCTCGAAAACAAAAATCCCAAAAATTTACCATTTTTATAAAATGTGTAGCAAAGCGCACTGGATTACAGCTAATATAGATATAAAGATGGTCTTAATATCTTGTTCAGCCACTATTTTGTAAATTTTTAGCCATTTGACCCGAAAATAACCTTTTTTCACGTCTATTGCGGCCATGGCTTCATCTGTATATACGGTACGGGTTTGATTTGGATGAATATTATCAAAAAGAGTAAATGTTGTCATGAATCAATCCATAGTATTGCGTTAAAGCTGCTCAGATGGTCGATTATGTGCACCGAAATCTTGATGAAGTGATCTATAATTGACGAATTTTGGAAATAAATTTCCCTGATTTGTAAACGTTGTTCTGATGTAAATCTTTTTATGGTGATTTGCCAAAGTATACTGAAAAAAGAGTCAAACATATTTCATTAGTATCTATTGGAAGTTATATACCTCTTAAAACCCCTTTATATAGAAATCGATTGTTTGATTTAGAAGTTATTAAATATTCACATACCGACATAAGAGATGGCGCACCCTATATCTCTCGGAAAATGTTAGACTTTTGTTATATCTTTGGCAAGCAAAATAATTCGAGATCCGTTATATATTGTTAATTAGATTGTGTCATCAGCAACAATCAC
This sequence comes from Rhingia campestris, assembly GCA_932526625.1. Classification (NCBI taxonomy): domain Eukaryota; kingdom Metazoa; phylum Arthropoda; class Insecta; order Diptera; family Syrphidae; genus Rhingia; species Rhingia campestris. The sequence goes on from OW052182.1 coordinate 193,433,441, forward strand.
CAAAGATATTGCCGGCCACCATAGTAGCACTAACACTAACCATCCTGTACTAGATTTGACCGGCAACCTTTTAGTGGCGACAGAAGATCAGCTACAAAGATGGAAGGAGTGCTTTTGTGCACTGCTAAAAGATGACAACAATGCATAATTGAATCCTCAATTGAACAACATCCGTAGATCTTCTAGGGATATTGACACCAGTCCCCCAGCAGGTACAGAGATTAAAAGCGCGATCCATCTTTTAAAGGAAAACAAAGCAGCTGGACTTGAAAGTATTCTCGCAGAATTCCTAAAAGAAGACCCTGAAGCAGCTTCCCGTATTTTGCTTTGCTGTTTGGGAGAGTGAAAGTTACCCACGGCAATGGAAGGATGGAGTTATTGTGAAGTTACCAAAGAAAGTGAACCTCAAAAACTGTAATAACTGGCACGGTATCACCAATCTGTCTGTTTTTCCTAAATTAATGGTAATTATTGTTCTCGAGAGGATAAAAATCAGGATCTACCCTCAAAATACACCAGGTGGGGTTTCGTAGTGGATGATCATGCGTCAACCACATCAACACCTTGCGAATGCTACTTGAACAATGGTCGGAGTACCAATCACCGCTGTACCTCATGTTTCTAGATTTTGAGAAGGCGTTTGATCGAGTTGATAGTGAATGCATCTGGAGATCGCTTATTGCGAGAGGTATCCCCGACTCCCCGAGTAAATTGTCGCTGTTATTACAGAGTCTTACAACAACGCAAAACGAAAAATTTTGCATAATGGATAGCTTTTCGACTCCTTTGAGGTGCGTCAAGGAGTGAGACAAGAAAATGTCATGCAACCAATTCTGTTTTTGCTGGCAATTGACGATGTGATGACTACCACGGTGGGTGCAACTTAAAGACATGGTATCCAATGGAGTCTGTTTGATAAACTTAGCCACATAGACTACACTTACTTACTTACTTAAGTGGCGCTACAGTCCGGGCTGAACCTGGGCCTTAACCAACATGTCTCTCCAATTAGCCCGGTCCTTAGCTAACTGCCTCCAGTTGCGCACTCCAAATTGGTTGGCAGTGTGCGGATTTTAAAAATTGGTACCACAAATTAAATTTTTTAGGCCTAATAATCCGTGAGATACAGACGGACGGACCGACAGACAGACATGGCCAAATCGACTCAGCTAGCGATCCGTATACTTTAAGGTACACCTACATTTACCTAGGTTTCTCTATGTTACAAACTATGCGTCAAAACTAATATTTCCCTATAAGATAGGGTATAAGAAGACTGACGGGGTTAAATTTCACTATCTCGGTGCCGAGTTCACATCATCTCCATGTGACATGGCCATAGCCTTGAATCGCTCATGCAGAATTTCCAATGTAGTAGCTTAGTACTGTTGAAACCTAATTGTGTCCTTGTTGGTGTTGGTATTATCCATTTTAAGCAAAAAAATGAGAAGACTACAAACCGCTGTAAATCATTGGATATCCTATCCCATCCCATCTTTAAAATGAAAGCACCCAAAATATGGGCGGGGCTATACTGAATATAGAAAATGACATTGTCGACACATCTTGTTCAGACAGTTTATCTAAATATTTTATGGTTCGACAAAAAAACGAGGTATAAAAATTGTTTTTATAGAAAAAGGCCCCTAAAAAGTGGGCGTGGGTTAAAATTATCTATGGCCGAAATGTTTTCAGAACCAATGATTTTGCATCAAAAGTTTTTTCAATTTTTTCAAATTTTTAACGAAAAACGTTTTTTTTTCTGAAAACGCCCCAAAACGTCGTTTATGTTGTTCAGACACTTTTTAAAAATTTCTTACGTTTTGGCCAAAAACTACGTAAAAATGGCAGTGCGCGGATTTCAAAATTTTCTACACTTGTTCTGCTTCGTTGGACAAAATTTAAGGTCCAAAAATCGGTGACACACAGATGGACGGACGAACGGGTAGACAGACATAAATAGATCGACTAAGCTGGCGATTCCGATACATTGAGGTATATCTATCAAAATTATTTCCCTATATTCCAAACTTCATGTCAAAACTAATATACCCCTATGTGATAGGGTATACAAATTTGGTAGCCATCGATCTATAGCGCTCGACATTGATGGTGATGGCCAACTTCGTTCTCAAAGAAATATGAACCGATGACGCCATCAGCCCAAAATCCATTGCATTGGACGCTCTTGGATCTCATGTGGATTGGTATCGTCGGATAGAAATATGGACCGATGACGCCATCAGCCCAAAATCCACACCAAACAGTGATATTTTTGGGCTGCATTTGACGCTCTTGGATCTCATGTGGATTGGTATCATCGGATAGAAATATGGACCGATGACGCCATCAGCCCAAAATCCACACCAAACAGTGATATTTTTGGGCTGCATTGGACGCTCTTGGATCTCATGTGGATTGGTATCGTCCAAAATTCGACAATTTTGTTTCTTGACGTACGCATTCATCCAGTGAGGCCCATTACTGAAGATGATTTTTCGCTGAATATTAGGGTCAGTTTCTAACTGCTCCAGAGCCCATTCAGCGAGCACACGTCGTTGTCTTTGGTTGAATGCAGGCTTAAGCCATGATGAAAAATTCGCCAAGTCGTGGTTTGCAAAAGGTAGAGTTCTTATGAGCGACGCAAATTCGACTGCCTCGGATGCTCCTGCACACTCTCACGGACATTCAGCTCCTGTGTCAGTTGAATTTTGTACGGATGCAGGCTCAAGTCACTATTCGTTGAGTCGTGGTCTGCAAAAGGTAGAGTTCTTGTGAGCGACGTGAAGTCGACTGCCTCGGGTGCTCCACTCTCACGCACGATGTTTTCAGCAGATTTTCCTTTTCGTCGACGTGCTGGTGTTGGTTTATCATTTACTGAACCAGTGCAGTCAAAATTATCTACCGTACTGTGAATATTCCTCGCGGTAAGATGATTATGGCGACCGTCCAATGGGCGAAGAACGCGGAAAGTTGCATGAAAAGAACCAAATGTTGATGAACATTTTTTTTTGTTTCAACGTGTTACTGAACGCTATGTTTGTCCATGGTGATTTGGCAAAAAAGAATGAATAAATGATAGCCAATTTGACAGCTTCGACAATACAGCCGCTATCAACTGTCAAATTACGGTAGTGCAGATTGGAAGACCCTTTAGAATCAAGTGACTGTACTGCCATTATTAGTTCGGTGAGACCCAGATTTATTCACCTGAAGTAAAGCCAGAGTAAAGTCATTTCTCTCCCTAGGGTCTTGCAATGAAGAATTGATAGGAAAAAACAACAAATGTCTATAAATCGAATCGCATATCCCTTAAAATTATTGAGGGTGAGTTCACAGTGAAACTGCATTCTTGTTAATTTGTAAGGGATAGATATAATATGGAGTAGGTAAACGTTACACTTTTTCGTTTCAAAAAATGCAATTCACACCGTCCTAAAAAAAGTTTCACATCAGAAAAAAGAATACAATAAAAAATAATCGTTATCCTTAAAATAAATTTAAAACAATTACAAAAAAAATGCTCTTTCTATCTATTCTTCATTAATTTTAAAATAAATATCTTCCTAACATCCACGAGTAAACTCCTCTGGCTGTTTTCAACAACTTCCTTAATTTCAGCAGCACACTTCAGAGCACACTTCCAAAACAAAGTCCTTTATTTAAATCGTCCGCAAAGTTGGTCATTCCATCTTCCACCATCAAATTGGAGCTGGTGTGTGTGTGTTTTTTTTTTAATCAGTCTTCCCACCATTCGTCTATTATTCCTGCATTTTTCATTAGCTCCGCCTTTTGTACCACGAGCTTGCCAATTTCCGTGGAGCTCTGAAACTATCCTCGACAGCGAAGTAAAAACAAATGTAAGCAAATTGCCTTTTTCCCCAAAAGGATACGGTTTTTTTTTTGGAACGGAATTTCATTGTCCTCTTATACCACATATATTCATACTATTACTGGAAGGATTTTGAACAAAAAAAATCGCCGGCTATCTATCTCGAAATCAAAAAGTGAACAGCACAAGGGAAAACCAAACGAATGTCCTGGAACTTTCACAAATACCTGGATGAACATAAATGATTTGTTTGTCCAGCGAGAGCATCGGGTGAATTTGTAAACGGATTTTCCCTAGCTCTGTGCTGCTTGTTGTGAGGTCTCCATTTAATAGGGCGAAATCCCGACTACACACACAATACCTAGAAAGGACAAAAAAAAACACCGATGCATGGTAATGAAATTCTAAACTTTTTACCACGGTGATAGAATTTTTTTCTCCTTCAGTACGTGTCGACCACCCTGTGGTCACTGGTAGGTACAAACGCTAAGGGATGATGAGTTGGTATCATGTTTTTGCGTCGATATTCTTCGTCGACTAGTGGAAATTTTTTTTTTCGTTGTTTGTTATGAATTGTGTCCTTCTGTGTCCAGTGGGGATGTGTGTACCTATATGTGTTGGCATGCAAAGCGGATAGTGTGACCGATACAGAATTCCGGTCCTTTTCCACCTAAGAAGCACTACCCAGTTGCCATAGCGGATAAGCATTAAGTGTGCAGGAGATTGCTGTGACTTATCCGATTTTACTTCGTACCGTTATTTTCCTCTTTTTATTTGTGTAACTTGGCTTTTTTTTGTGGGGCTGATGGGGGATGATTCTTTCCCAGGTGATGTTACACACATTAGATGCTTCCCTTGGCACAGGATAGGTACGTGACTAGATTTCCAGGAAGGCAATTCTGTTAGTTATTCTGTAAAGGGATTCAGTCGATTGAGGGTTGGAAATAGTTCCTAGTCTCTTCTCCGAGTCAGGATGAAGAAATTGAAGTTTTTGCCTTTTTCCAAAAAAAAAAAAAAGCGGAAAGATAAAATTTGTGATGATGCGTATTCTCGTTGAGGGAGATTTTTAAAACCATTTTACAATCAATGGTTAGTTTGCTGATGGAATCCTGTGGCAGTACGATGTGGTTAAATTGGATTCCACTGGGAAGGAGAGCAATTTAAGAAAATTGAGTTGCTTTGGCAGTGGTTTGAAAGGATTTGTTGGAAGATTTCATGGGATTTACTTCGATAAAGACGTTTTGCGTTTCGCCTTTATGGGTAGGTCAGTAACTCGGTAAGGGAAGCTATCTTTAGTTGAAATCAAATGAAGTACGTAGTTGAGATCATCTGTATCCTAATATAGTGAGAAATGACCAGTTTTGTGTTGTAATACACTACATAAATGGGGAGAGATTGTGCAAATGGGGTATCCTACATTTTATGGCAACGAAGTTGAAACCACGTCACTAGGGGTATATTCATTGCTATGGATGTTCGTCCTTTTTTGTTTATTTGTTCGGATTGGGTTAAAGGTAATTAGAGCTGCAAAATGTGCACGTAAATAGTGGTGTATTAAATATTGGTTTCTGTAAACAATTTTCTAGTTTAGGGCCTTTGCCTTTTTTTCAAAAATCATTTGGTGACCGATTTTTGAAATAAAGTAATGAAAGGAACGTGTAACGATGAAATACGATTTTTTTTTGCTAGCCGGTGAAAATCGTCTATATATACTATGAGGACTGTCGGTGCGTGCTCAGTGCTCACGATAGGGTCAGAATTTTACTTAATAAAGCCACCAAGCTTTTAGCATGTGTATTGCAACTAAGTATGCGCCTAATAGCAATTTTGTATACCCTATACCAATAGGATATATTAGTTTTGATACATAGTTTGAAATAAAGAGAAATAATTTAGCTACCCAACTAACAATTATTCTTCTATAAGGCACACAAATTTAAGTTCCACAAGCAAATATTTCTATAGGCCTTATATAGTACTTGTGCGCTGAGGTTGAGCATTTTCGCAGTCGATTGTTTGGGTAGAAGCTTGTTTAAGAAATTATGCATGGAAATTCACAAGCATAACCGAAATTATGATGGCGTAACTTCTATAAGGTTGTTTTTAAGCTTCCGGAGATGTGTGTACATGTACCATAATCTTAACGTATGGTACACACATCATGTACACATATCTCCGGAAGCATAAAAATAACCTTACAGAAGTTACGCCACGAAGTAGAATTTACCACTGCTTCGAAAATTTGAAGAAAGACCTTGGCCTACATCCATATAAGATCCCACTGATGTAAGAATTAAAGCGGACCATCAACTGCGTCCTGTGTTTGATGAATGGGCTGAGAATCAACTGGAAGTTTAATCAGATTTTTATCGTGGAATCATCTTCAGCGACGAGGCTTATTTCTGGCTTGACGGATATGTAAACAAGCAGAATTGTTGTTTTTGTCTGTTCGTTATTCCGTTTGTATTTCACCAATTTTTAGGCCTTAAATTTTGAGCTAGAAGAATGAAATTTGGTATATCCTTGTGCAATGCTTCAGAACAAGTTTAAAATTCACCCACTGCCACGCCCACTATTTAGAAAAACGCTGTATGAAATTTTGAAAAAGTTTCTGAACAACATATTTAGACAATCTCAATACCTATGTTACTTTGTGCATGAAAAGTTTTTTTTGCCAAGCCCACTTTTTGTGGGCGTTTTCATAAAAAAAAAAACAATTTTCAGTAAAATATAAAAATGTTTGATACAAAATTATTGAAAACATTTACATAAATATTTCGTCAATAGATAATTTTAGCCCACGGTAACTTTTTGGAGGCGTTTTTTGATAAAACCCATCTACCCCATAGCATATGCAGGAGACAAGCGTTATTTTTTGTCGAACTGTTACCGATTTTTAAAAAAAAACTGTGACGGGTAGGTATAATCCAAGGTTTAAGTTCTTTAAAAAAAGCCGAAATTTATTTGTATCGTCAAAAATTTGGATGATCGGTGTGTGAACGTGTCTGAGTTTTCTTGCAAAATTGTTCGTTTCGACTTTAACCGGAATACCCAGATTGGATTTAGCGATTGCTTGTATAAAAGCAGCTTGTTATTGAGGTAAAGCTTAAAATATTTTCCCAGTAACCTGTAGAGTTTTCAGCATTTGCATTTGAGTTCTTTGCATGTCCTTTTTACTTACGACTTCATTTTAATTTTGCTTCGAAAGCCATTGCTGTTCTAGGCGAACCTAGATGAGCTGCTTCGACTTATTCGGACAACAGGTTATCTGGGAATCTCAATTGAGACCACGACTCTTGAACAGAGATAGTGCCGGATGAACCGAAAGGCCAATGGCAACGCTCAATCCCGTAGTGGATACTGATGGCCCCTTGTCCTAGGGGTATCCAATAAATTGGAACTAGCCCTCCAGATTGGGGGTTGTGCTTTGGGTTAACTACCCACTAATGGAAAAAAAAGTGTATGCTACGAAGCAATCAATAGCCTTGGAAAAGTCTGATTTTTGACGACCATGCTAAACAATAATAATAAATTGAGGGCTCAGTGGCGCGATGGTTAGTGCGATGAACTGCCGCGCAGGAGGTCTGGGTTCGATTCCCAGCCGTAGCAACACCTAAATGATTTCTCACTGGCCCTCCTCTCGCGATGATCTGACAAATCATCCGAGTAGTATCAATTGTCAAGAATAGCTTATCTCAACTTAGCCGTTCGGAGTCGGCATAAAACAGGAGGTCCCGCCATCGTGCAAGAAGTACACACGCACACATGAATGGTTGTGAGAAAGCTAGGCCCTGGGTACTAACGAGCCTGTTGCGCCAAAAATTTGTATTTTTTTTTTGTATGCTAAACAATAAAAGGACAACGACGTTCGTATCCGCATATGAAATGTGAGAACATTAAACAGGAGAGGAGCAGGCGATTAACTAGCGGAAGCCCCAAATTACTACAAAGCAGACATAACTGATATCCAGGAAATACGATCAGACGCCGGGCAAAAAGAGGATGAAAAGACATAAGCGAATGCATTGAAACAATTCGCATCAAGGCCAAATTCGCCAACATAAGCCTTATATGTGCTCACGCTCCGACGGAGGAAAAAGCAGATATAGCGAAATACTGCTTCTACGAGCTCCTTGACAAAACCTTTAAGCGACTACCAAAGTACGATGATGAAATCGTGCTGGGAGATTTTAACGCAAAGTTAGGAAGACTGTAGCAGTATTGTCGAAAAACACAGCCTACACGAAAACACGTCTGGCAGCGGACTTAGACTAATTTACTTCGCTACGGAATGAAATGCCACTATAGGCAGCACACGGTTTCCTCAACTCGATATCCATGGCGGTCTCCAGACCAACGATCGTCAACCAAATTGATCACATGGCTATCGGCCAGAGGCGCGCATCCAGTATTTTGGATTCCCGTACATTCCGACGGGCTAACATCGACTCGGACCACTACCTTGTTGCAGCCAAGGTAAGGATGCGGATATCCACCCCGTCACAAGAAATAAGAAATACTGCGCACAAATTTAATATCGAAAGACTGCAATCGCAACAGACCGTCACGGCCTTCGCGCAACGCGTATTCCTTAACCTCCTGATTCACACCATACCACCAGGATCGAGTGTCGAAGAACAATGGCAACGATGTCAATAAGACACAACTGATGTGCTAGGTTTCTCGCACCCACTAGCAATAAACCTATGGTGAGGAATGCCGACAGATGCGCACAGCCAAGAACGAGGCCTACAAGGCTAAGCTGCAGATGAAGACGATACCACCTGCATTGAATGTCGAAGAACAATGGCAGTGATGTCAATAAACCACAACTGATGTGTAAGGTTTCTCGCGTCCACCAACAAGAAACCCCTGGTGTGGAATGCCGACAGATGCTCACAGTCAAGAACGAGGCCTACTAGGCTAAGCTGCCTTAAAGGCAGAAAGGAAGAGAGGAACACCTTCTTTTCAGAGAGAAGAAAAAGGAGCCACTCCAGGAACTAAGTTCACAAGTTTTACCAAAGTATAAAACGTCAAAACCAAGGATACAAGGCTCGAACAGAATCCCGTATAGATGAACAAGGAAATATGGTGGTTGAGACACAGTCGATGCTGAGGGTATGGAAGAACCACTTCTGCAGACTGGTAAACGGCGATGGCGAACAACATTTTGCTCTCAGGCAAAACGAACCATCAATTCTATTCTGCTCCGACCCATCATGAAGAATCTGATTATGGCGTTCGGTGCAATCCTAAGCCATATCATTTCCATGTAGTAAGGTTCTACATTGAACCAGACGGATCAACCATAAGCTATGATTGACCAATATAGCATATGACTTTTCACTCTTGAATCAAGTTTACTGCTTTGAAATAGTCTTCTTGTCAGAACATAAGCCTACTTCTCCGTAACCAGACAAGCGTTAATTTTTTGTTCAGAAACTAGTCAGCTGCCACGATAATTTACTTCACTTCAACCACCAACGGCTGTCATGCTGTCCTATGATACACAAATGTTAAAAAATGTTCTGGTATGTCTAGAAGCCCTAAGCAAAAGGGTTCGGACCTGATCTATACGCCACTAGGTACTAGGTACTAGGATCTATACGCCACTGCGTACGCTATGGCATGTCTGAGGAAACCGACAAGATCACTTGTAGAAATGTTAAACAATATCGGGGAGTTCACCAGGGGGCTGTTGTTAACCGTTCTTAATTTGAAAGCTACATTTAACAATGAATTTCTTTCCTATATGCATTTCTTAAGTCCAGTCTAAATAACTTGTAGAAAAGCCCCTTTAACCAAACGGTGTTGAAGGCCTTCTCAAAGTCAACCAGACAGGCTATGTAAATTGTTTTTTGGACTTATTCCATTGAATGCCGGGTCCCTTCATTTCTGTTTGCCGAGTTACTACTTTTTTTTTGTTTGTTCATAGAGAAGAGGACTCCCAAAGGAAAGTGTGAGCGACACACTCTTTAATATTCAACTGTAACGCAACAGTGGAACCACCTACACCACATTTGTTACCATAAAACATTTATTTTTCATATCACACACACTTCCGCCAAAAACAAACAACCCCTACCATAACATAATTCCGATGAAATTGTAATATCCTTAAAAAACCAATTCTCTCTTACAAGCTTAAAAAAAATGAATTTCTTCAAACCATCTAATTACCCCACAAGACTCATGCTTTTATGTGTCCCGTCTTCCCTGTATGATAGAAATATGTGTAGCAATGCCAGGCATTATACGAAAGGAAATTTCCTAAATGTCAGCATCACAATGAAGAAAAGTGCCAACAACAATTGCGCGCCCTCCCCCACCTGCCACAAATAACATCTGAGTCTCTCTCAACAATGATATCACAATGCGGTTGTAGTCGCGAGGGCATATTCACCCCCACCTTACCCCAAACATAACATTCATGTTTACCATCCCTCCCAAGGATTATGAGAGCCATGTGAAAACAAAGCCTCCGAACAAAGGCAAAAAATACCTCTTCCTCGATTCCACAGGATAAACGAGACGAATACACGCAAAGAAAAGAAAAACCAACGACGCGAAAAAGAAATGCCAGAAACTTTCTTCTTTTCAATAACCTGCCTGGGTTAGGTACACAGATTCCTTCAGCGCATAGCTGGTGAACTTGAAGCTCCAGCATACTCACATATTCCAGCCAGCACAACGCCATGCCACCATTACCGAGCGATTTCATTTCGGAAGACAAATGAAAATGAAATAAGGATCTGTGCAGGCTGGATGATGGCAAAGCGAATCATATTATCCTCACAGAAAAAAAAAAAAACTTTCAGAATAAAAAAGTATCTATTGCACAACATGAAATTGGTTGGGGCAAATGTTTCTGAAATTGAATGAGATTCTGTTGGTAATTCTTTTAGTGGATTTAAAATCATTTTGATGAAATGAAGATACATATCCCGAGCCCGACGCTCACTGTTTTTTTTTTTTTCTGCAGCTTCGTTATTCCGTCACATCCTTTAGAAATAGGGTTCCACCTGAGTGTTTGACGGTAAAAGGAATTGTAATACCATTTTGTGTGCAAATTTAACCCCCGAAACGAGGGAATCACATTTGGTTGGATGACATACTGCATTAAATATTTAATTGGGGGTAAAGCGTTTTGATGAATTGGATTCCTTTTCGAAAGTGATTGTGCATAATGCTGAGCAGAGGAATTTTCTCCCTTTTCAGAGATACATTCAAATGAACGCTTAGATGGAAATGGAAAAAAGGGTTTTCTTTGGACAGATTTTGTGGGAGGTTTTGGCGTGGTAAATGTAAAGTCTTTCCGAATAAATTATGTCGTTTGAAATGTCTTTTGGCATTAAAGCACCAGGAATGTGATTCTTGATAGAAAGGGAACGAGCAATTAGGTTTGGGGTTTTATTCTTTTTTTGACGGCGTTAATTAATGCGTAAAAGAGGGTTAATTAACAGGTTTTTGTTTGGATATTTGATTTTAAATATGTTATACAACAGCCTTTAAGTGTGCATATTATTAAGGAAATTCAATCTTTTTTTACAATCTTAGCTACATAGGCGTAAAGGTTTGATACGTCTTAATCGCCTGACTATATTTTCAGTTCTTAATAGCTGTTTTAGTTTAAAATTAATGTCACTGACGAGCCTCACTCTGTGTCTTAGAGATATTTTCTTGCATCACCTTTATCCACTGGCAAGTAAATACTTTTTTATTGAAATGTTTATGACTGTTTCGTATAAATATGGCTGAATTTATGTAATACACCGCCAAATTCATCTTTCAAGGCGTTGGTGGTCGTGGGCCTGTTTTCATAGACCTTTGATTTAACCCAAGAATAAAGTCCCATGACACAAGATATGGATGGCCAATTCTGATCGCAAAAACGGCCGATTAAACGATTAGGAAATGACTCATGAAGTCATTAAATTCTTTCTTTGGTTATATGACACCATCTTGTTGAAACCACATGTTGCCCACGTTCATATCTTGTAATTTAGGCACTAAAAACTCGGTTATCATGTCGCGAAGATGAACACCATTAAGTTACTGCCTGACCGGCACCATTTTCGAAGAAGAATGGTCTGATAATGCCTCCTGGAGCTTCCATACTGGCTTCATAATTGGGTTTTTTACAGAAACTGCCAAAATGTGAACTTTTGAACAGTTGTGGACTTTTCTGGCCTAAAAACCCACTGATTAGGTTGTTGGCGAACGGATTCAGGTGTTCACTTATTAATGCAAATGGGATCTAACTTATTTACTTAAGTTACGCTACAGTCCGGGATGAACCTGGGCCTCAACCAATATGCCTCTCCAGTTAGCCCGGTCCTTAGCTAACTGATTCCAGTTGCGCACTCCAAGTTGGTTGAGGTCGGTTTCTACTTGTGCGCGCCACTTAAGGCGAGGTCTTCCTCTACTGCGTCCGACGTCTGGCTGGGAATCGAAGACTCTGCGAGCCGAAGTATTGGTGTCTATTCTTTCTATATGTCCGAGCCATCTTAAACGTCCAATGCGGAGTTTTTGGACTAGGGGTATGTCGCTGTACAGCTCGTATAGTTCGTGGTGGAATCTTCGTCTCCAAAGCCCGTCAACGCAAACGGGACCGAAGATTTTCCCAAGAATTTTTCTCTTGAATCGACCAAGGATTTTTTCATCCGCTTTTGATACGGTCCATGCTTCAGCGCCGTAGAGAAGGACTGGGCTGATCAGGGTCTTATATATGATCTCCTTAGTAGTTCGAGTGAGGGCTTTACTACTAAATTGCCTTCTTAGGCCGAAGAAACAGCGATTGGCAAGAGTAATTCTTCGTTTCATTTCTGACGAGATGTTGTTGTCAGAGTTAATAGCGGAGCCGAGGTAGACAAAGTCCCGTAATACCTCAATGTTATATCTGTCAATGGTGACGTTCTGTCCAAATGTTGTGTGTCCTTTCGTGTTGACAGCATATACACATAGTCTTACCCTCATTTACTGCTAAACTCATTTTTGCCGCTTCCTTCTATATACCGACAAACGTGGCTATGACATCACGTTGAGTCCTACCAATGATGTCAATATCGTCGGCGTATGCTAGTAGTTGCACCGATTTTTGGAAAACTGTGCCTAGTGTTGGCTCGGGAGTTTTGCATAATCCTCTCAATAATCAAATTGAAAAGTCACATGACAGCGCATTGCCTTGCCTAAATCCTTTTTTGGTATCGAATATGTCGGTGAGGTCGTTTCCGACTCTGATGGTGCAGCGAGAATTCTCCATCGCCATCCTACACAAACGGACGAGTTTGGGCGGTATACCAAAACTAGACATGGCTCTGTATAGTTCGTCTCTATAAATGCTGTCGTCCTGTTCCATTCTTCAGGAATACTTTCATCCGACCAGATTTGGCATATCAGTTGGTGGATGTTGCTTACCAAGTCATCTCCGCCAGCTTTATAAAGCACAGCCGGAAGGGCGTCATTTCCGGCGGCCTTATTAAGCTTGAGTTTAGATATTGCTATCCTCACTTCACTCAGGTCGGGTGGTTGGCAGTTTTCGCTGTCGTTGCCAATATTAAATGGTTCGTTCTGCCTGACAGCGGAATGTTGTTCGTCATCACCGTTTAACAGTCTGCAGAAGTGGTTCTTCCATATCCTCAGCATCGACTGTGTCTCAACTAAGATATTTCCTTGCTCATCTAGACAGTATTCCGTTCGAGTCTGGTAAGTACGTTACCAGACGTGTTGTCGTGTAGGCTATATTTTCCGACAGTACTGCTAAAGATGTCTTCCCTTCCTACCTTTGCGTTAAAATCTCCCAGCACGATTTTAACATCGTACTTTGGTAGTCGCTCATAGGTTTTGTCGAGGAGCTCGTAGAAGCAATCCTTAGTTATATCATCTTTTTCCTCCGTCGGAGCATGAGCGCATATAAGGCTTATGTTGGCGAATTTGGCCTTGATGCGGATTGTTTCAATGAGTTCGTTTTGGAAACATAAGACTTCTTGCCTAAGTCTGGCACTTATAACAAATCCGCATCCAAATAGTCGCTGTTTCTGCTCACTATAACACGGTCCATAGTAGATGTCACAGTTTTTCATCCTCTTTCTGCCCGGCCCATCCCATCGTATTTCCTGGATGGCAGTAATGTCTACTTTGTAGCAGTATAGGACTTCCGCTAGTTGTTCGCCTGCACCTTTCCTGTTTAATGTTCTCACATTCCAGGTGCAGATACGAACGTCGTTTTCCTTTTCCTTTTAGCAGTGTCGTCAACAATAATATCAGTCCTTTCCGAGGCTATTGGTTGCTTCGTAACATAAGCTTTTTTCCATGGATGGGTTGTTAACCCAAAGCACAACCCCCAACCTGGAGGGCTAGGCCCTTGTTTTGAACCTAGGACAGCGGGCCGGAAATACCGATGTCAGTAGCCCATTTTGGGATATGAGCGCTGCCGTTAACCCATTGAAGGTTCCTCCGCCACCAACTCTATTCCAACACCCTGGCTCAGTATTGGAAATCCCTACAGACCTGGTGTTCAAATTTGTCTAAGCAGCTCATATAGGGATTTCACTACCAGTTCGATCTCACTGGAGCTGTAGAGTGAGAACGCTTGTGTTCTCATGTAATCGCATCACTATCGCCACCGATTTCTGACTGACTTTCTAAAATTTATATTAGCCAGCTCACCTAGATAATCAAAGAAATAGTTTTAGTTTCCCAGGTAGAGAGAGCTGGACATGGGCAGTGAAGGGGGGGAATACTTTTCTCCTCCTCCTCGCCCAAGCAGCTTCTAAAGAAGTCATTGCTAAAGAGGCCCAGCCTTCTTGCATGTAGGCCTATTTTACAGTGTCCTGTAAGAACATCTAGATTTAGGATGACATCTAGGGCTGCTGGGGTTGTTCTTAAAGCCCCGCTAATACATATGCAAGCTGATCTTTGAATTTTACTTAGTAGGTTGCGGTTAGAGGCTGTTCCTAAATACACCATACAGGAGTATGGGTCTTATGAAAAACCAGAAAGAGATATGTGGTTACATGCCCCTGGGAGTTGGAGAGTACAGTCGGTTCGGTTCTAAACTAATACGGAGGTGTAGATCAATTGATCTTTCCAAAGTTTTAAGAAGGAAAGAAGAGTTCCTTCGGATTTATGTGAGAGCTCTTCCCTGATTTGGGGATTAATACAACTTCTGCTTCCGTCCATGTCTTGGGGATGTGATTGTGTACTCACCGTAGACAACTCATCATGATGGTTAGTTGCCATGGTTGGTGGATATCAAGGTTGTATTGGAGTTCCGCTGGTATGATACCATCTATTGGTAATTGGAATGGGCGCACCGATTCACTCTTAACACCCACGGGGTGAGCTGCCAGAGAAGTGGGTGTCCAGAAGAAGGTCAATGGTTTTTATGCTGGAGGTTGTCCATTGACCATCTGGCTAAAGCAGATAGCTAGATATAGGTGGATTGATGAAGAGAATTTTACGGGTTCTAAGTTTCTTCTATATTACCACAGAAAGTACGCCAAGATGCCCTTTTTTTTCCTCAACTCGATTTTGCTTGTTTTTGGAGCTTTTGGCTTTGCTAAAAAGTTGCCTGCATTTGTAAAAGTGTAGAGGTTGGAGTTCCACCATGGAGGCTTGGCGTGCTTATAGAGCATGCTGATGATCATGCATTACAGTTGTAATAGCTTCTGTAATTGGTTCCAATGATGGAACTCTTACAGATTAAACTCCATTACTCCATAGCGGCTTTTGTCGCCCTTCTTCTCCGACTCACAAAACAATTGGAATATATAGTTCTGAACCAAGAACCATGGGTTGTTAATAAATTCTTGTCGGATGCTAGGAGGTCCTTGTCTGCAAGCCTTTCGGTAACACTGAACAACTCTTGGTCTGTTTACTTGGTGTCAACCCCGAAGAAGGTTGCTTTATGGGGTTCCTGTTTTAATGGGGTTTACGCAATACTCGAGTTCGTCGGCATAGGGTCTACCTCCGGAAGAGAAGATGGACAATTTTGTTGTGAAGTAGGTGTCCGGTTGATGTGGTGCAGTGCTAGGGAGAATCTAAGGTTGCGATTTATCGGTGTAATACTTAAATCATGGCCACTGCAGTCAATTGCCGCGAATTTCAGATGGCCTTTCAACAATTGACTAAAAGTCCTAACAGGGCTTTTGTATCTTTTTGGCGTATTGGGATATTATCGACCGACCTATGTCTTTTGGAGGCAGTTTCCTCAGAGGAGCTGGCGAAACGTTGAAGCTGTTCCTTCGCCCAGCTCAGAGACGAGTTTTGCCTTACAATTCGATCTACGGATGAGATGTTTTGGATACGGGCAGTCAATTTGGTGAGTGCCCGTTTATTCTTGTAGGACGCTTTGTCAGGGTTGTCCTGTATGGAGCTGGCGGACGGTTGATTTGAGAGTTCAGGATGGGGGTGTAAAAACAAAAACCTAGTTGTTATTGCCACCATCTGGCTTCTATTCGTTTTGCCTCTAAAGTCATCTGCTCGTTGTGATGGTTCCGCCCTCTTGCCGATTCTTTCTTCATAAATTCCAGGATTTATGTTGTTACAACTATAACTGCGTTTTTTTTAACACAAATCCAAAAGTGAGCCCAAGCAGGGGGTTGCGGGCGCAGCAGGCACTCTCACTCATATTCAAACACCCAAACTAGCACTCGGATGTATGGGAATTATGAACCCCCCCTGATTGGGTTCACTGTTGGATTTGGGTTGGGTAAGAAATTTGATGTATGCAAAGTTGGAATATCGATTGGGGTCAGTATGCCCCCCTGCTTGGGCTCCAACCTTGTGTAGGGTGGCTGCATGCTTGACTCATTTTTATATATTTGTTTATATATGCCAATAATGCCAAATTGGTTTTATTTCGTTTATTTTTAAAGTGAAACAAAACCAAACTAAAAATTTGGCTTTATTTCATTTGGACTTATTTCACGTCACCATCATAAAGTACTCGGCAGATGGTATTACGGAAACATATCATTCATTAAGCACCTCTTCCATTATTTTAGGAGCACTTGTCTTTGGGTCTTTTTACTTTAAGTATTATAAAGCGGTTTTCTTGATCAGTGAATTTGTGGGGCCGTTCTGATAGGACATTATTTTCCAAACTATCCTTATTTCTGTATTTTTTTATTATTTTTTGTACTGCTGCGGGTCTCTTATAAACCATTTTTGCAATATTGTTCGGCTTTCCTGGGGAAGTTTGTCCGACTTATGTCGGACCTTTATTTTAATACACTTCTCAACTGTCCATCGTGTAGGTTAAAACATTACACTTGTGATTTTGATTTCTCAATCCAATACCACTAAGCCTGTGACAAATGTCCTCTCAACCCTATTAGCAACTCCATTAGCAATGCGTATGTGTTTGAGGGGTGTTTCAAAAATAATCCCCAAAACGAATTTGTTTTCGGTTTTCCTTTATTAAATTATCATTTCCGTAGAAAATGTGGGAAACGTTCCAAAATAAATCCCCTACATCCTTGCCCGATTCTACGCACATGTTTGCACTTTCTTCGGAAATGTAGCCCGAAAATATATACTCATGTCAAACAGGACTTTGATGCTGCGGCCATCATTTAGGCAAAATATGTCACCTTTCTGTCCTGGTTGAGGATTCAAGTATGGAAATGTTGACATATGGAAATTTCATCCTTTTCATATTCGAAGTCAAATAAAGGACTTCGGAAAATTCATATAGTGAGTCAGGAGAATAGGATATATTCACTGCAGTGGTAGATATGATCCATGCATGGCACCACATGAAATCCAAGGATTTATTTATATTCCTTTCGGTGAGTTGTGGGATGGTTACTCTCTAGTCTATTACGGGAGAGATAGAAGGCAAAAAAAAAAAGTACTCCCCAAAGGACTAACACACATCGTGTGGTGGTTATGTTCACAATCATAATACAAATATCCTGCCATAGACTGACGACGATGTCTGGGCGCTGCAATGGAATGACTTTAGCAACGGCAAGTTGGTTGTTGGTCTGACTGGCTTATCCTCAGCCCACTCTGTGGCTTCGGCCTGGTGTTGTGGTTATGCTTTATGAAAATTTTGTTTGTCATTTAAATAACGGCTTCATCGCATGCTAGACAGGAAGAACAAATCCTGTTTCGAGTAAAAATTTCATTTTTTTTTTGTTTCTTTATTCCATTCATCGTCAGCCGGTGTTTGGTCAACGGTATGTGGGGCGCAATTTGATGGTGACGGTGGCACAGCAGTTGTCAGCTTGGGGTCGGTTAAGAGGATATACGAGGACGATACAAAAAGCTGTGCAATAACGAAGGGAAACGGTTGGGATTTTCTCTTACTAATGTGGCGGTTTTTCACTAAGGGACTTTGGCTGCTTCCGCGAATATCCTGAAACATAACTTCTGCCGCAGCTGGGGTTTATGCATGTGAGGGTATATAAAACCATACCAGAGAGAGAGAGCTCCACTAAGCGTTCGCGACAAAGTGACACGGGCTGTGCATATAGTATATGAAGTCAGTGTCTCAGTCTTTCGATATGGGAACCCCTAAAGTCCTTAAATTATGCATGCCGTAAATGCCGCATTAATAAAGTATAAATATTTGACATTTCCAGGAAAGCCACACTGCCCAACTCCTGGTCCTGGTATTAAAACGGGGCGTCAATGGCGATTAACTGACTGTAATTGTGATCAGTCATACCGCGAACTGGCCATTCGAATGGCATACATTACCATGCCTGTGTGTGTTGAACTGTTTTTGTTCGCGGACTATGGGGCGTATGAGTAACATTTTCCGCGTCCACGTTTAAACTCAAAATTATGGGAATCTGAACAGATGTGCCGCAATAAAAAGCGGTTAAATGTTTAGAGGACCGGAAGTGGGTGTGGTGGTAAAGTTGGCTTTTTATTCGAATCGCGAGATGTAAACACTGTGGATCCTGTACATATGCACACATAGACGGGCAGGTAATTGGAATATTTTCTATGGGAATTTATTATTTGCAGTCGCACCACGGTTGCAATATTGAATTTTTAATGTCCTGTCTGCATTCGTATGCTAACCGAAAGGAAGCTAAAGGAATTTTATTGTTTGGTAGTTGCTCGTTTGGATGGTTGTTAATTTCGTTTTTTTTTGTGTCTGTGTGGTTAATCATTTGGTTTAGAGGGAGCGGTATGTGTGCGACATGATGGGTTCATTATTTAGTTGTTTGTGCGTTAGTCGTTCTATTACATTTTTGATGTAGTATACAGTTTGCGGTTATTTTGCCAGGGAATTGTCTAATCAAAAATTCCAACTATGATAATCCAATTAAGATACTGACTATACAGATAATTATTTGATTAGTATCAGCAGCCAAATGGAATATTTGTATTTTTGGTAAAATATTGTCAAATGTGAAAAGTCAAATTAGGTTATCTGAAATTAGTATCTTTTTGGGGTATACATAAATAATTGGTTTGTATGATATAGCGCTTGTGGGACCTGGTAGTACATCCATTAAAATGGAATTGTTTTAGGTTTTGTTTAAGAACTCAAGTGTCGGATGCAAATTTTAACATTTTGTGGAAATACATTTTTGAATTTTTTGTTATATTACGAACCTATAAAACTGACCCAACTGAGAATTCAACCTGTATACGGCTTTAATTTTCAAATTTAAAATTTTCTTTAAGGTGACGCAAAATTTGTCACCTGCGATGTTCTTTGGAAATAATTATTTTAATTATTCCGCAAAATAAACGAAACAATTATTTCGGGATTCATAACTTGTGTGTCACTTATAAATGATTAATTCCATTTTTTGTGAAATAATTAAAATGATTTAATGCAAAGAACATCGGGTGACAACTTTTGCAACACCCATAACTTCTATTTGCTGTATAATGTTTATATACACACATCTATATACATATTGCTCTCTCATACCATGTTCTTGTATATGTATACATTCTTGATAAAGGGTCCGCCAAGTAACTTCTTTTTTTTTTTTGAAAATGCAGAAAAAACTACTGAATATTTTTTCAAATTTCTTTTTTATTTGAAATTACAATCCTTCCGGTTAATAATGGAAAATAATTTCATTCAAATGGCTGCCTCGGCTGGCCATGCAGTAGCCTACACGATCGGTCCAATTTTTAAGCACATTATCGATTGTGTGCAGCTGTATTTCACCAATGGCTTCACGAATATTGTCCTTTAATGCGTCAATTGTCTCTGGCTTATCGGCACCCCACAAATAATAGTCCAACGGTGTCAAATCGCAGCTCCGAGGAGGCCAAACGACACAAGCTCTGCGGCTGATAATGCGATCTTCAAAAACAGGGCGCAAAACATCGAGTGTAGCTTCGGCTGTGTGGCACGTAGCGCCGTCCTGTTGAAACCAAATGTTGCCAATATCCTCCTCTTCAATTTTTGTGAACAAAAATTCGTTCAACATGGCCCGATAACGATCGCCATTGACTGTAACGGCCACTCCCTGCTCATTTTCGAAGAAAAATGGCCCAATTATGCCTCTGGACCAAAATCCGCACCAAACAGTGACTCGTTTTGGGTGTATCGAGTTTTGAATGTATGCGTGCGGGTCTTCTGTGCCCCAAATGCGAAAATTTTGCTTGTTTACAGACCCGCCAAGATCGATGAGCTTCATCTGAAAAGATGTTTTTTTTGGCAAAATCGGCATCTTCTCTAAGTCGATCGCAGGCCCACTTAGCGAAGCGAAAACGCATTGGGTGGTCAGTTGGCTTCAACTCCTGAACCAATTGGACTTTGTATGGCGTCATACCAAGGTCTTTATGCAAAATTCATCTCAATGATGTCTCCGAATTGTTCAATTGTTGAGAACGACGGTGAATTGATGTTGATGGCGCTTCACGCACACTTTCTGCCACAGCAGCAATATTCTCGGGTGTACGCACTGTTTTTGGCTTTTCACGCTTTGGTTTATCGATGAGGATGCCAGTTTCTTTCACTTTTTTCACAAGATAACGAACATACGGAGCTGACGGTGCTTGTCTTCTTCCAAAATCCGTACGCAATTTTCGCACACATTCTGCAACATTACCATGATTTTCAAAGTAATGTCGCAATATTTCCCAGCGTTGTTCAAGCGTATATACAACCATATTCGTTCAGCGGAAGGATAAAACTAATTATCTGTCAAATCAGACATTAGTTAAGTGTTACCATTCACGAAATAAGCACTAGTTGAAAAAAACTAAAATGGCGGACGTTAGATGGCGGACCCGTTATATAAGTCTCAGATTCTATTCTATAGTGTTTACAATATAAAAAAATTTGCTAAAGTCGAGGAACCAACTGAATGGGTAAGTTCTATTGTGTTAGTTCAAAAATCGAATGGGAAACTGCGATTGTGCCTGGATCCTGGAAACCTAAATAAGGCGTTACTAAGGTCTCATTTCCAATTCCCGAACATTGATGAATTCAAAGCTCGCGCCTCTAATGCAAAATTCTATTCCATTCTTGATGCTAACTCAGCATTCTGGGTTCAACCTCTTGATGAAGAATCTTCAAAACTATGCACTTTTATGACTCCTTATGGAAGACATCGATTTTTAAGACTACCATATGGCATAAACTTAGCGCTGGAAATCTTTCAATCCCAAATGAAAGAAAACTTTAAAGATATTGAAAATATTTTCATTTATATGGACGATTTTCTAGCATTAGAATCAACCATTGAAGAGCACAAAAAAACGCTCAACATCGTGCTCGAGAGAGCAAAGTCAATAGGGCTAAAGTTAAACTTATCTAAGTCGAAATTTCTCCAAAACGAAGTTAAATTCATTGGCCATGTGTTCAGTCCAAAAGGGGTGATTCCCGACGAAAATAAATTAGAAGCCATTTGCTAAATCCCACGTCCCGAAAATGTGTCCGACCTCCAAAGAATTTCGGGATTGGTCAATTATTTAGGATCATTTGTTAAAAATTTGTCCTCGCAAACTTCAAATCTGCGCCAACTGCTGAGAAAAGTTGTTTTATGATATTGGTCGTCTAAGAATGATGAAGAATTCCAGATCCTGAAAAATCTTATTTCTAAAGCACCAGTTCTCACATACTATGAATCGAAGAAACCGCTTACTTTGGCTGTAGACGCATCTAAGACCGCGCTAGGAGCAGTCATTTCTCATGACTCCTCTCCGATAGCGTATGCTTCTGCAACGTTGACGTCATGCCAACAAAATTACGCCCAAATTGAGAAACAACTTCTCGCAATTCTCTTCGGTTGCACAAAATTTCATCAATACACCATTGGTCGACACGTAGTTATCGAGACGGACCATAAACCTTTAGTCCCTTTATATAGTCGTCCTTTGTTTAAAATTCCGGTACGGTTGCAAAGGTTAATGCTTCGGTTGCAGTCGTTTGATTTAGAGGTTGTCTAAAAACCAGGCAAATATCTTTTTGTTGCCGATACACTGTCAAGGGCAGCTCTTCCTGAAAATACTTTAACAAATTTTGATCAAGAACAACGTCAACACTGCAATCTTCTCACTAAAACCCTGTCCCCAAGCAAGTCAAAAATTAACGAAATTCGCTGTGCGACCATGAATAATAAAGTTCTCTGTCAAGTCAAAAAATACCACAAAGATGGCTGGCCTATCTCTAAAAAGTCGGTTGATCAATTAGCCATTCCCTACTTCAATATAAGTCATAGACGAATTAGTTTTCAAATGTAACCGTTTGATCATACCAAAGTCTATACGTCACGAAATGCTACTACTTCTACATGAAAGTCATATGGGCATCGAGCGTTCTAAAAACCTCGCTAAAGATTATATGTTCTGGCCAAACATAAATCAAGATATTGAAAATGTCGTCAGCAACTGTGAAACCTGTGTTCGTCAGAGGAATGCAATGCCTGGAGAACCACTGAAACATCACGAGGTCTTCTCAATTTTCAATTCGAAGAATTCAAGTTCCGGAGGAATTACATTTTTGAATTTTTTGTTATATAACGAACCTATAAGACTGACCAGAGAATTCAACCTCTATACGGCTTAAATTTTCAAATTCTTTAAAAATTTCTCTAAGGTGAGGCAAAAGTTGCCACCTGCGATGTTCTTTGGAAATAATTGCTTTAATTATTCCGCAAAATAAACGAAACAATTATTTCGGGATTCATAACTTGTGTGTCACCTATAAATGATTGGTTCGATTTTTTGTGGAATAATTAAAATGATTTATTGCATTGCAAAGAACATCGGGTGACAACTTTTGCAACACCCATAACTTCTATTGCACTAGTACGTAAAATTTTTTAATGTCGATTGTTGTGGTAGTAGATTAAATTGGCCACTACCACAAGAATCAACTACCACAAAACCTTTTGCAGGTAAGCATACAGTCTTTATAGAAAATGTGATAGTATAACCTGTATAAATCTTCCGATAATAAGCATTAGATAGTGTCTGAGCATATGTTTAAAATATTTAAAACCAAAAGCGTTTAGAGTTTCCGTCTGAAGGCTTATAGAAGCAATAACTATTTTGGTATGTGATGAACATCCAAGCAGAAGGTCTGTTTTCGAAATTTTTGTTTATTCTGTCCATATATTTTTGATATTTTTCTATCAATTCCGCAGGTTGTGGGTTGTGCTTTGGGTGAACTACCCACTAAAGTAAGAATAACCTTGTTAAGAAGCAACTAAAAGCCTCGTATAGGAATGATTTTATTGTTGACGTCTGACGACCATACTAAAAGAAAAACGACAACGATATTCATATCTGCACCTAGAATGTGAGAACATTAAACAGGAGAGCTGTAGGCGAAAACCTGGTGGAAGCCCTATGCTTCTACAAAACAGACATTACTGCCATCCAGGAAATATGACGCGATGAGCCGGGTAAGTTAAGGCATTTATTACCGTCCGTGTTTTAGTGAAGGCACTTGCCTCACTAGGCACTAGATTACAAGTTAAACCCCGGTCAGGGAATAAGCTGTTTCAACGTTAAATAGTATCACTATTAGAAGGAATCTGATGAGGACACTTGGTAATGCCCGAAATAGCTTAAATTCTAACCAAATAGTATTGTTGTACACAAGTTGTTGTTGTAATTTCAATCATTCAATTGATAATTAGACATTTGTCAGGGATCAGCCCTCTTAGAGTTAGAATCGTTGTTACTCCTACCTCACTACTACCACAGAAGCAGCGCTATTCAGATGTGGATTTGTTATAAGTACCAAACTTAGGAAAGAAATCTTCTGGTTTCAAGACATTAACAAACATATTGTAACAATCTGCAATGCTTTCGGAGAAGAAAAAAGGTGATTTTGCTCCTGGAAAAAAGAGAGACTACCGATATGCGATGTTAAAATCATACAGAGAGATTTTAAAGCCAAAGTAAGGAAAGTGGATATCGTTACCAATATTTTCAGAAAATCCAACATATACGACAACACGTATTGCAACGGACCAAAACTTACTGACTTCGCTGTGAAATGAAATTTTATTATATCCAGCACATGGTTTCCTCACCTCGATATTCATAAGGGGACTAGGCTGTCTAAACGAACGGTCAACATAATATTGATCGCATTGGGATATACCATAGGCGCGAATCTAGTATTTTGGATGACCGAACATTTCGGGGGGCGAACACCGACTCGGACAAGTACCTTATTGTAACTACAAGAAATCAGTAATACTGTGAAAAACTTGAATGTCGAAAGACTGAAATCGCAAGAGAACGCGAAGTGCTTTGTAGAACGCAATTAATCTCTCCACTAATACCATGCTAACAGCACCTAATATCGAAGAACATTTGCAATGATTTCAACAAGCCAAGTGCCTCCAGCAGGAAACCTTAGTTTGATGAAGAGTTCCAACTCAGCTAAAAATGCGGCTTACAAGGCTAAGTTAGGTAAAGCGGAAAGCTGCCATTAAGATTTATAGGCAAAAAAGTCGGAAAGGTCACAGGTTTTTCAAAAAAAAGAAATAAGATTAAAAAAAGCGTGATATCGACGATATACAGAAGTGTCACGCCAGGAAAGATGTTCGCTAGTTTCACCAAAATGCAAAAAAAAACATATGATAATGCTACAATCCGCTGTGCGGATCGTTGAATACCCTATCCCATCCCATCCTTCAAATTAATATCTCCAAAAAGTGGGCTTTATGGGCCTATAATATAGAAAATGACATTGTCACAACATATTTGTCAAACAGTTTATCAGAATATTTTGTTGTTTGACAAAAAAACATCGTTTTTCTCCAGCATATGCTATGGGGTAGGGTATACAAACGGTTTTTGTAGTAAAACGCCCCCAAAAAGTGGGCGTGGGTTAAAATGGTCTATACACGAAATGTTCATATTAATATAACTAATGATTCTGCATCAAAATTGACCGAAAAACGTTTTTTTTTTATTAAAAACGACCACAGAAAGTGGACGTGGCAAAAAACTTTATATGAACAAAATATAGATATTACGATTCTCTAAATATGCTGCTCAGACACTTTTTTAAAATTCCATACGGTTTGGCCAAAAAATATGTTTTTCTAAAAGGGGGCAGTGGGCGGATTTCAAAAATTTTTACACTCGTTCTGCTGGGAGCAACAAAGAGCACGTGTACCAAATTTCATCCTTCTAGCTCAAAATTTAGGGCCCAAAAACTGGTGACGTACGGACGGAAGGACAGACAGACATGGCTAATTCGACTCAGCTAGCGATTCTGAGTCGATCCATTTACTTTGAGGTATATGCAGAAAAATTATTTCTCTATGTTGCAAACTATGTATCAAAACTAATATACCTCTATGGGATGGGGTATAAAAATAACGCCAGTGATACAAGGCGCGAATAGAATCCGGTCGGTGCTGAGGATATGGAAAAACCACTTCTGTAGACTGTAAAACGGGGATGACGAACAATATTTTACTGCCAGACAGAACGAAACCTTCAATATTGACGACGACAGCGAAAACTACCAACCACCGGATGAAAGTATGCCTGAAGGATGGAACCTCAGCAGCGTTTGCCCGATCCACAAAAAAGGGGATCCTCTGAACTTCGCCAACTACAGAAGAATAAGTCTCTTCAAGGTCACCTACAAGATCCTATCTGCCGTAATATGTGTACGCCTGAAACCGCTTATCAAAAACCTGATCGTCGCTTATCAGTGTGGTTTAAGGCCAGAAAAGGGCACAACTGATTAAATCTTCACACTTCCGCAGATCCTGGACAAATTTCATGAAGTCCACATCGATCCCAGCGACCCTTTCATCAATTTTAAAGCCGCATACAGCAGCATTAATAGAGACGAACTATAATAGAGCCAGGTCTAGTTTTGGTATACAGCCAGCCTACACTCGTCCGTCTGTGCAGTGACGATGACGATGGAGAATTCTCGCTGCTCAATCAGGGTTGGCAATGACATCACCGGAACATTCGATAACAATAATTGATTTAGGCAAGGCGATGCACTGTCATGAAACTTCATCAATCTCATTCTTGAGAGGATTGCGAAAAAATCCATCACCAGAGGCAAAATCTTCCATAAATCGGTGCAACTATTACTATATGCCGACGATGTTGACATCATTGGTCGGACTCAACGTGATGTCATAGCCACTTTTGCTAGTTTAGGGAAGGAAGTGACAAAAATGGGTTTAGCAGCAAATGAGGGTAAGACTAGGTATATGCTGTCAATACGAAAGGATGCACAATATCGACGAATTGGACAGGACGTCACCATTGACAGATATAACTTTGAGGTGGTGCGTGAGGTGGTACGGGCCTTTATCTTCATCGGCTCCGCTATTACCTTTGACAACAAAAACTCGCCAAAAATTGCCAACAGCTGTTTTTTTTTCAGTCTAAGAAGGGGAAATTTAGTAGTAAAGCCCGCTTTCGAACTTCTAAGGAGATCCTATAGAAGTCCTTGATCATCCTAGTCCTGCTCTACGGCGATTTAGCCAAAAACTTTAAGAGCTGTACTGTGACATACCCCTAATGAAAAAACTCCGCATTGGATGTTTAAGATGGCTTGGACATGTAGGGTGAATGTACACCAATACTCCGGCCGCAGAGTCATTGATTCCCAGCCAAACGTCGGTCGCAGTCGCCTTAAGTTGCTCGCACAAGAAAAAACAGACCTCAACTGAAACCGTGCCCAACTGGCGGCAGTTGGCTAATGACCGGGCTTATTGGAGATTCATGTTTGTTGATGCACATGTTGTATCTGGTCTGTAGCGCTACTTACATAAGTGTCTCTTCTGGGTCGTTCAAATGTGCATCAAAGTTATATCCCAAAACCAAAATCCTAAAAATCCAAAATCCCGAAAGATTATATGAAATGAAAACTGCTGAAATGGAGCTGCGTGTGGGTTGTTGCTGTCGTATGGTTGCTCCATCTGCAGGATGGTATGATGTTTCTGTCCACATCGTTGACATTGGTTACTGCTTTTGAATTGTGATGCATGATGTTTATATTCTAAACAATTGGCGCATATGGAGTACCTTTTCACAACTTTGACCAGGGCCCTTACCTCCATTTTGGAAAACTGCTTACAATGCCGAATTCCATGAGGAGCCTTGCACAAACGGCAAAGAGATTTCTTGGATTCAGTTGTCGATTTTACGTAGAAAGTCGTAGGCGTAGCTTTCCTAGTTATGTTAAGTCCCCCTTCATGCTATGATTGTTTCTGTATGTTTTCCAGGGAACTAAATCGGCCTTCAATGAATTACACAAATGTCTTCCATTATGAAAGTAAATATTTACTTTCGATGTCCCTAGCTTGTCTTCCCAATCTCGCTGGGTTTGGAAGGGAATTTTATTATATATATTGTATATAACACTGCAGTCCCAGGTTTCAACTACAATTCCTGAATTGGCGAGGGCATGGATGCATTCAGTGGTTATGTCATGCAATGATTTTAACCCTTCGGCGGACTCATGGGTTAATTGCCGTTCTCAACTTAACCAGTTTCTGCTTGTTTTGATACCTCCCATTGAGAATGTTTCATGCAGGTGAATACCTTTTACCATCTATAGGTAGGTGCTGTATTAAGCTACCTTACCGACAACGTGAGTTTTCAAGTATTGGAGTTTTTGAATGTCCGAAAGTTCTGCGTTTTGGTGAATTACATTTTCAAATAAATTATTAAATTCCCACCAATCATTGAACTCGCCAGTAAATTTCTTAATTTGAATGGTTGGCAACCGAATTTCACACATTTTTGACGATTTAGCGGTGTTTAACCGAGATGTGTCTAAATGTTTACTGTTATTTTGTGCAATTTTGTCGAGTTCGTCCTACAACAATCCCGAAAAACTAAAATATATCTGCTTTATTTTTGAGAAAGTCTCGATATCGAAATAAGCGTCTTTAAGCCTTGCTGTTTCGAAGCCTTGTTCAATTTTCGTGAGACACACTTGAAGGACCCTTTCGATTTGAGCAACGTGATTTCTTTCCTGCAGTCATCAAATGTCACAAGTCTAAAATGATTTCGGTAAGCTTTTCTGGACTTCTAGAATACAAGTAAACCGTTGTTTCGCAACTTAAAACTAAATCCATCGCTGTGATATCAGTTTATTTTGCCATCATTACGATGACAATAGGGACTTACGAACTTTGACAGTTGATTGCGGCCATATTGTTGAAGTTGCAACTGTCAAATTGGCTGTCACCTTCAGTATATTTTGCCAAATCACCATGCGTTCAACAACACGTGCAAATGATAAAATCGGCCGTGTTCCTGGTTTGAGATTTCAACTGCAAAATGAGGTGAGGCGATGTGGAACGCAATCTTAATGAATGGCAAGGTAGATGTCAAACTATACCAACCCTTATTTTGCAATTTCGTTTTTCCTCATTTATAGATTTTTATTACCTTTAATCTATTCAGAATAATTATTTTTCAACAAAAAAGTAAGAAATTACCTAAAGAAACCCACAATATTGCGTAATGTTACTGAAATCAAAAATATCTTCATGACAGTTCGACGCAAAATCAGCTGTTTCACTCATATCTGAGTGTCCATGCGTAAATTTTCATCTTGTTTCGCCAGTCATTTCCCCTCAAATGTCATCTGACTAAAATGGTCGATTGACCAATGAGAGAAGTGCACCGGCAATGTTAACTTGGTAAAACTGAAATCCGGAACGCACCCATTGTTTACTCAAAATAGGTTTTCTACTCGGGCAACGTTCAGCACGCTTCTCCCATTTTATGTTCTATAATCTTCCTACCGAGAAGACTATTCGCAGTGTGGTGAACAATTTTGAGTCTACTAGTTCAGTTAACGATAATCCAACACTCAATCGTCGATAAAACGCAAAATCCATCGAAAAGATTGCCGGTGTCAGTGAAAATATGCGAGCAGGAGAGTCCGAGATATAGCCGAATTCGCGTCGTTCGCAAGAACTCGGCCTTTAGAAGACCACAACTTGCGTATCTTGCATAGTGACTTAGGCCAGGAGCTGTATGTAAATGACCATAGACAACGATGTGTGTTCACTGAATGGCTCTGAAGCAGTTTGAAACTGACCCTAATGTTCATCGAAAAATCATATTCATCAATGAGGTCCATTTCTGGATGAATGGGTGCGTCAACAAAAAATTGTCGAAATTTTTGTCGCATCAGGCTCGTTAGCACCCAGGGCTGAGCTTTCTCACAACCATTCTTGTGTAATTCGATGGCGGGACCTCCTGTTTTATGCCGAATCCGAACGTCTAAGTTAAGATAAGCTCTTCTTGACAATGGATACTACTCGAATGATTTGTCAGATCATCACGATTGGAGGTGGAAAATCGTTTAGGTGTTGCTACGGCTGGGAATCGAACCCAGACCAGACTGAGCCCGATACCAATCAACATGAAATCCAAGAACGTAAAATCCATTCCGAAAAAGTCACTGTTTGGTGTGGATTTTGGGCTGGTGTCGTCATCGGTCCATATTTCTTTGAGAACGACGTTGGCCAGGCAATCACAGTCAACCGTTAACGCTATTTGTCGATGATTACCAACTTATATAGGCCTGAAGTTGTTAATCATCGACGGCATTTAACAGGACTTCGTTACGTGCCACACAATTAACGCCACATTGGAAATTCAAGGGGAATGATTTTCTTACGAGGAGGTGATGTAAACTGGCCACCGGGATCGTGCGACTTGACCCCGTTCGACTTTTTCTTGTGAAATTTTCTGAAGTCGCAGGTCTATGCGAATAAGCCTCAAACCACAGGGGCCTCTCAATAACGGTCCGTTATTCGATTATCTTAGTTAAAATGTTTACACGATCGTTTTAAGAGTCGTCCGCATTTCCAATGAAAAATAAATATCTGACCGAACCCAGCTTTTCATTCGTTTGTTTGTGTGAAGTTATATTTTTGTCACAGAGAATGGAACCTTCAATGGAGAAATGACGTTAATTTAGGGATTTGTACCCTCACTTAGTAGTAAAATCCAGTAACCACTATGCCACTGACACTGCACCCACTGACACTGCACCCACTAAATCTGCATGTGTGGATGGATTTATACCCCGATGACTTTGCAATGCGCAAAACCTTGATACCAAAAAAGGTACTAACCGATCTGTTTGTATTCCTTGATAAAGCTAGAACCAATACACTTATCGTAGTATGCCCGAGTACTTAATAAAAAAACACAAAAAATATCAAAAATTTGCAATCATATATTTAAAATTATGACACGTAGTAAATCGAAGCAAAAACCACTGACAGATGAAACCTGCTAACATTTGTAACCATTTCAACTTTGAATCCAAATCGAAATTAAGCGATTTACAGGATAGTTCCTGGAGCTGGATGCAAATTAAGTGAAGCAGCCGATTGCACATGTCCTGGTAATGGAGCAACATGCACAACACCACGAGTTTTAGCAACATAAGTTGCCTCACCAACAACTGGAGCAACAGCTACTGGAGCAACAGCAACTGGGCCAGCTATGATATGTGGAATAGAATGAACGGCTACTGCAGAAACGGGACCATTTGCTAAAGCTGCCTGAACTGCAACAGAACCAGGAGCAACTATAGCACCTCCATGGCTTGATACCGTGTGCAGTGGGATGATAGATGATTGAACACCAGCGGCAAGGGCAAGCACAACAACGGCAAAAATGGCGACCTAAAAATAAGACCAAACTCAAAAAGCTGTCAGGACTTAGTTGTCAGAATTTACCTTCATGTTGATTAGCTGATTTTTTTTTTGTTTCTACTCAAACAGATGACTTGTGACTGATGCCTAACACATTCCCTACCTGATGTTTTTATACTAAAACCCCGATACATTACCATGTGTAGGCCGTAAACTTATCACAGTTAAACTAATTGAACCACATAATTTCAATCAAGTGTTGACAATAATTGTCAAATTGAATCGATAATATAAAGTTGACAAGTGCGTTTCTTATCGTAAAACACACACACACACACTTGTGATGAAATGGGAAATGAGAAAGGTGCGGTGGCATAAAGCTGTAATTCATGGGTAGGTCTTGTTAGAGGTTTGTGGTTATATTCCAAGAAATAGAGGCAGTGCTAGATCTCATGTTGCTATGCGTAAGAGTTAAGTCGTAAGGCAAAGCCTATGTCAATCATGCTTATGATGGAGAATACAGATACCGTAAGTTTGAAATCAGATTTAGAATGGCTCTGGTTGAGTTATGGATGAAATAGAATATGTCAGAAACTTGGATGTGTTGCACAATCAAAATGAAAGTACGCACTAATATTCCGAACAACATGCGAAGTTTCCGCTTCGCTGTTTTAGTTAACCTTTATCTGTTCTTGAGTGCAAATCAATTTGACAGGAAATAAAATAGACGGAAAGTATTTACACGTGACACATGAGGCCGGATTAAATTAAGAAAAGACCTTTATACAGTGGCCCAAAA
Source organism: Rhingia campestris (assembly GCA_932526625.1). Lineage (NCBI taxonomy): Eukaryota > Metazoa > Arthropoda > Insecta > Diptera > Syrphidae > Rhingia > Rhingia campestris. Next base: position 193,465,137 of record OW052182.1, read on the forward strand.
GTCTATTTCTAACGTAAACAAATAATAACTCTTTTACTAACTTACTTACATAAGTGGCGCTATGGTCCGAAATGAACCTCGGCCTCAACCACATGCCTCTGCAATCAGCCCGGTCCTTAGCTAACTGCCTCCAGTTGCACACTCCAAGTTGGTAGAGGTCGGTTTCTACTTGGCCGCACCACTAAGGCGATGTCTTCCTCTACTGCGTCCGACGTCTGGCTGGGAATCGAAGACTCTGCGAGCCGGAGTATTGGTGTCCATTCGTGCTACATGTCCTAGCCATCTTTAACGTCCACTGCGGAGTTTTGTGACCAGAGGCATGTCACCCGCATAGTAGGTGGTTAAATCTTCGTCTCCATAGCCCGTCAATGCAAACGGGACCGAAGATTTGTCGAAGAATTTTCCTCTCGAATCGAACAAGGATTTCTTCATCCGCTTTTGATATGGTCTATGCTTTAGCGCCGTAGAGCAGGACTGGGATGATCAGGGTCTTGTATAGGATCTCCTTAATAGTTCGAGTGAGGACTTTACTACTAACAGCGATTGGCAAGAGTATTTATTCGTTTAATTTCTGACGAGCTGTCGTTGTCAGAGTTAATAGCGGAGCCGAGGTAGACAAAGTCTCGTACTACCTCAAAGTTATATCTGTCAATGGTGACGTTCTGTCCAATTCGTCGATGTTGTGTGTCGTTTCGTGTTGACAGCATATATTTAGTCTTACCCTCATTTACTGCTAAACCCATTTTTGCCGCTTCCTTCTCTATACGTGGCTATGACATCACGTTGAGTCCTACCAATGATAACAATATCGTCGGCGTATGCACCGGTTTTTGGAAAATTGTGCCTCTGGTGTTGGCTATGGAGTTTTGCACAATCCTCTCAAGAATCAAATTAAAGAAGTCACATGACAACGCATCGCCTTGCCTTAATCCTTTTTCAGTATCGAATGTGTCGGTGAGGTCGTTTCTGACCATGATGGAGCAGCTACACAAACGGACGATTTTGGGCGGTATACCAAAACTAGACATGGCTCTATATAGTTCGTCTCTAAAAATGCTGTCGTATGCGGCTTTGAAATCGATAAATAGGTGGTGGGTATCGATTTGGACTTTTTGGGTTTTTTCCAGGATCTGCCTAAGAGTTAAAATTTGATCGGTTGTGGACTTTCCTGGTCTGTAGTTGGCGCAGTTCTAAAAAGCCGGTGGCTTACCCTCCTTTAATGAAAAAGGACCAAAAGCTCAATGGATACTCTTACCTTTACCAGCAGCTTATCATAGGGCTCGTTCATGGCTGCGAGCATCTGTCGGTACTCTTCATCAAACCAAGGGTTTCTTATTGGTGGACTTATTGGCATCGTAGCCAATGTTCATCGACATTCGATGCTTGTGGCATAATGTTAATCGAGATACACGTTTCACGAAGGACTTGGCGGTCTCTTGCGATTGCAGTCTTTTGACATTCAATTTTTACACAGTATTTCCGGTTCATTGTGGCTTAGTAGATATCCGCATTCTTAACTTGGCTAGTGGTCCGAGTCGATGTTAGCCCCTTGGAATTTTCAGACCCGAAATACTGGATGGGTGCCTGTTTTCTATCGCAATGTAGTCAATTTGGTTGACCGTTCGTTGATCTGGAGACCGCCATGTCCCCTTATGGATATCGAGCTGAGGAAATAGTGCACTGGCTATAGCGCAATTTCGTTCCGCAGTGATGTCAATTAGCCTAAGTACGTTGCCAGATGTATTGTCGTGTAGACTGTGTTTTCTGACAGTACTGCTAAAGATGTCTTCTCTTCCTACCTTTGCGTTAAAATCTCCCAGCACGATTTTAACATCGGTCTTCGGTAGTCGTTTATAGGTTTTGTCTAGGAGCTCGTAGAAGCAATCTTTAGCTATATCAACTTTTTCCTCCATCGGGGCCTGAGCGCATATAAGGCTTATGTTGGCCTTGATGCGAATTGTTACAATGCGTTCGCTAATGTCTTGGAAACATCTGCTTCAAAGAGATATTCTCTCCATCCCAATTTGCAGTGGAAACAGACGATTTGTGCTTTAGATATTGTTGCTAGGTCTGTTAGGTACTCGTTGAAGAAGCTACAAAGGAGTTTGGTATGGCTGTTGCTGATCGCTAGGCAGTGACACAGTTGGAGAGAGATGTCCTCCTCGACTTCTGAGTCGCCGCATTTCCTTCATAGTTGATGTATGTCAGTTAGTTTGATTTGATGTGGGTGCTTACCCAACAGGTTGTGACCTGTTATCACTCTCACCGCTATAGAAATAAAAGCTCTACTCAGATCTATTAGCTTGTTTGATTTGCTACCGCTTAAATTCGGCTATTGGTCTTTGGTGTGTTTGCAAGTGATTATGTTTTGAAACCTAGATTTTGTTTCATTTTTCGTGTATCTAGTTTATTTCTGCTTTTTAAAAGCAAGTGGGGGTCAAACCCTACTGTTGCATAAGGATATTTAGCGGGACGATCCTAACCTGGCTAGCTCTTGTGCTTTCTCATTTCCTGGAATGTTATTAATGCCTGGCACCCAGATAATTTGGACTTTATTCAGGTTACGTAGAGCATTTAGATCTGTGCGGCAGAGTAAACCTAATCGTGATTTTATTATGTTAGATGGCAGAGTTTTATGCCTGCTAGACTACCTATGCAGACGGAAATATCCTCTTGTGATAACAGCTTCGGCAGTTTCGAGTATGGCTAGGATCTCTGCGTGGAATAGATTTCACGAGTCGAAGGTATGTGGTCGAAGGTATGTGGTTAACCCGATTTTATCGGAGTAGACACAAGGGCCCACTCCTATTTCCATTTTAGACCCATCGGTATAGATTGCTATTTCAGTGTTAGATACCACATTGCTTGATGACCATTCGTCCCTACTTATCATTCCGATTGAGTATTTAATATCAAATTCGTGATGTGGAATGGTGTAGTCTCGTATGATACTAATTTCAATATTGTGCTGTGACCAAAGGGTTTGATACACAGGTTACCTGCTTCTTTGAGACGTGCTGCGCTTTTCGCTGCTGAGTCATTGATCTGTAGGTCAATCGGTGGAAGGTATAAAATTGTTTCTAAACCTGCTGCGGGGCTGGTGGGCATAGCTCCTGTTATAAGTACACATGCTGCTCTTTGAACATTTGCTAGTGCAATCATATGCGTAGCCTTTTTTTATAGAATTCCACCAGACCAGGCAACCATAGGTGATTATTGGTCTGACAACAGCTGTGTATAGCCGTTTCGTGACCTTCGAGAGGAGGGCCCCATTTCATACCGTAGATTCTATTGCAGATATGCAGCACAATGTTTGCTTTCTTTGCCCTTTCGTTGATGTTCAGGTTCCAGTTTAGCTTGGGGTATGTGACACTTGCTGACAGTGAGAGGGTGGACCTCCCAGAGTCGGTGCAACAAACTCTCTGATTGATTTCTTCATACTGAAGAGGATTTACATCCAGGCTGCATGGTTCTCACCATCTATTGAGTATTTTTAGACTCGTTGTTATCCTTTTGGTACAATCTCCCTGTGAGAATGAATGATACTCTATTTAAGTATGGTTATGATTCAGTTACTAGTCACCATATCTATTCCTGCTTTTTTCAAGTGCTTTCTCGATAGCTTCCGATTTTACGTTGTCCAAGGCTCCTTCTATGTCTAGGAAGGTTGCTAGTGTGTATTCTTTGTGATATAGTGGTATAGCTAGTTGCTTTATACTGAATATCGTTGGAAAGGCTTGATATCTAAAATAAACGAAAATACAGCGAAATATGTAGGGTTCCTCAAACGACGCATGCAATTTTTTACCCCTTCCGAACTTCAATATAATTGGGGGGCTATTTACTCTCAGTTTGAGTTCATCGCCTTCATCTAGGCCAGTGCATCTCAAACTTCATTGCCCCTACTGGATAGGTTACAGAGCGTACGATAAAACTTCCAGTAGACTCAACCGTAGCGAACTCCATAGTCTTGTTCGAACACTCGTGCCGTTAACTGATCTACTGCTATGTTTAGTATAAAAACAAATCCGCAGTAAAGATAGTCAAATGCACACCGTCCCTTTAATAGTTCGGTCTTATTATTCGTCGCGCCATGAATGCTAATCAATTTACCCTCAAGACTTTTCTTGGACGTGCTACGAAATATATGAGATTCCAGATTCATTCCGAAACTGAACTGCGTGGATGTGTAATGACGTTAAAAACCAACGCACATCGGTGGTATCTGCTCAAGTCTCATCCTGAACTTTCGGAATGTCCGCGTTGTGCTTAAACAACGTCAGGGAATTTGTAAACCCTTAACGCGTGTCAATTATAAAAAAACATATTTTCCCTTCATCCATTGACTCCATTCTTACCCCAAGAAATGCCCCTCACCATACTGTCGATTCGCATTGACAATCCTTAGTCCAGAACATAATTCCCAACGTTTGAAAACAATTTCTGTCCAATCACATCAGTGGCCCACTAATTAATGCCTCTCATCCTCTCTCTTTGCAGCTTGGAATCCGTTCGATGCAAAAATGAAAATCGAGTGAATATTACGAATTCATTGAGCGCAAGTGACATGATACCCGACAACGTCCGGCCGTGTTGCAAGAGTTTGCTCTACAAACACAGCGACTGTCGCTCGTCAGACATTCACAGATAGTTATGGCATGGACGGAGCATCATCCGACTGTCACGCATAACCATCGATATCTGCAGCAGGAGCGTCACGCGTCCACCCAAATGTGGAGTAATCAATTCAACTACTACAACAGCCTGATATGCCATGGCCCCAATAAATCGTCAATTAGCCACAACAACCAGAAGTACTGTCGTCAATACCACCACCATCACTACCAGCACCAGCATCAAAACCAACAGCACCCAGATACCACCAGACCAAACAACAACACGAATCGAATCCTCATCGTCGTGGTCACAGTCTAGAGCCAGTCCGGGCAGGACGTTCAATTTTAGTTTTAGCTCTTCACTCCTCGTCATTATGATGTATGCTGCGCTCTCAGACCAACTGATGGCCGACTGCCCGAATCTGTGCGAGTGCAAGTGGAAGAGCGGCAAGGAGTCCGTTGTGTGCCTTAATGCGAATCTCTCACATATCCCGCAACGCCTTGATGCCGGCACTCAGGTGCTGGATCTCACAGGCAATGATATCACCGGCATCCCGCATGACACCTTCGCAAATGCAAATCTGCTTAACCTACAGAAGGTGTTCATGGCCAAATGCCGCCTACGGTCAATCGAAAGGTATGCGTTCCGAAAGTTAAACAATCTCGTCGAACTGGATCTGAGCTATAATCAGCTGAGTGCGGTGCCATCGCAGTCATTCGAGTCCATACCTGAGCTGAGGGAAATCAAGTTGACGGGGAATCCGATATATCGAGTCGCGACCGAGGCATTTGTGAGGGTGCCCCAGCTCGTAAGACTCGAACTGAGCGAGTGTAAAATTGCCGTAGTCGAGTCGAGGGCATTTGCCGGCCTAGAAGCAACCCTTGAGTGGTTGAAGTTAGATGGCAATAGACTAAGTGATATACGGTCGAGTACATTGACAGTTCTAAGCAATTTGCATGGTCTGGAGTTGGCCAGAAATCAGTGGAACTGTTCGTGTGCACTACGTCCTCTCAGGTCGTGGATGTTGAGGGAGAACATCCCCTATGGCATACCGCCGATTTGCAGAGCACCACCCCGATTGGCGGGCAAAACATGGGATAAGATTGACCTGGATGACTTTGCGTGTGTTCCGCAAATAATAGCAACGGACACGAAGGCGCACGGTGTCGAGGGTAGAAATGTCACGATGAGCTGTTACGTTGAAGGTGTACCCGAACCCAGTGTACGATGGATGGTGAAGAACAGGGTAAGTTGCAAGAACCCTAGACAGCCGCTATTTTATATCAAATTGCGGTGCACCTTCAGTGATTTACAACTCTATCCATCTCTTTCTCTCCTCTCCACAGGTAATTGCAAATCTCACAGGTGAATCGTCACCACGAACATCTGCCACCACACAGGGACGCAAGATGTACGTAGTAAATCTGCTGCGAAATGCCTCCAATCTGACAATCCTTACCGCCGACATGCAGGATGCTGGCATTTACACATGTGCCGCGGAAAACAAAGCCGGAAAGGTGGAAGCGAGTGTAACTCTGGCTGTGTCACGTCGTCCGCCCGAGGCGCCTCTCGGTGTGAAAATCATTCTCGTGTGCATCCTCATTGCCTTGCTCTTTGTGGTGGGTTCATCGTTCGCTGCCATTTGTTTCTGCTCGTTGCGGAAGCGACGGAAGATGCGTCTATGGAATACGCCCGCAGCACGAACGGAGAGCTACGAGAAGATCGAAATGAGTGGCCGGGGCAATAACAAGACACATGACATGCGGACGTTCCGTTCGTTGCAGGGCGATGAGAATGGCTACTTGGGAAGGCATAACGACAACAACGGTGGCATAGCACTTGTGAATACGGCCGAGGCAAGACGCAACGGTGAGTACCGGAACGTGCCGACTGATGATGATGGTACCGGATACGAGGATAGCGACAATAATGGTTGCACGAGTTTTAGCATACCAATGCAAGGTACACGAAAAGATCCGGCCAATCCGCATCGATGGAAGGGAGCGACATTGAAGAGCAGTCCGCAGGAGGTTAGGCGGAAAAACTCATCGTCCGGCACGGATGCTGATGCGGATCTACACATACCAAGGCTAATTGATATTAGGTGAGTGGCTTAGTCAGTAGTGTTTGGAAATATAGCTATGATGGGGTTTTAGAGGGTTGATACTGGTAGCAGAGAATTTAGTAAATCGCTTTCCAATTTAAATAAACAGAGAGGAATGAAATGCAATTATATGTTGACTAGACAATTTCAAATAACGCAATTAGGCTGCTCAGGGTTGCCAATGTATGTCTCCATAGCGATGCTATTGGTCAGAGATTTCTACTGATCATTCAGTCTTTTGGTTTGATCCAGTTTTGTTCTTATAAAAATGTTTATCAAATGTCAAAAGAAATATTGAAATAACTAAGCCCCTGGTAACCTTTTTAGAAGGTATGCCTTGTTCTCAAGCAATATGCCAAATGTGTTTAATGATACATTCCCACCGAAACGAAACGCGTTATTCCACGCAACCAATTTTATTATTTCAAAAATGTGTTCCCACCATCATAAACCCATTTCAAGTGTCAAAAAACAAAATTTTCCATTCTGGGTTAGCGATTGAGTTTCAGTCTTCGTTAAGCGGGAAAAACAGAAGTTTTGTAGTTGACTGTAAAATGCGTTTTATTCACCCTCCACTTTTAGAAATCTGAAAATGTATGTCCTTGCATTTGTGCCGAAATTACCCATTTCGATTCGGAGGGAATATGCCATACGTCATGTAAAGCATAACGCGTAGTAAACATTCAGCATCAGAGAACTTTATAGGATATCCCGTAACTACGAAAATAACGGGTGATTTTTTAAGAGGCTTAGAACTTTTTTTAAAAAAAAACACAAAAAATTCAAAAAAATGAATGAAATATTTATTTGAATCGATAGTTTGAACCTTGCAATTTAATGTTTAAAGATAATTTCATGCAAATGTTGACCGCGGCTGCGTCTCAGGTAGCCCATCCGCTGAGTCCAATTTTGGCATACTCTTTCACACATATCGGCCGGTATCTCACGAATGAATGCATGGATGTTGGCTTCCAGTGCGTCAATCGAAGCGGGCTTGTCCCTTAGCCTTGACATACCCCCACAAAAAATAATCTAATGGTGTCAAATCGCACGATCTAGGCGGCCAATTGACCGGCCCGAAACGTGATATTAACTGTTCACCAAACTCGCCTCGCAATTGCTCCATTGTTTCGCGTGCTGTGTGGCATGTGGCACCGTCTTGTTGAAACCACATATCATGCAAGTCAAGAACTTCCATTTCGGGCAAAAAAAAGTTTGTTATCATCGCTCGGTAGCGTTCACCATTGACAGTAACGCTGCGATTCGCATCATCTTTGAAGAAATATGGCCCAATAATGCCGCCGGCCCATAAACCGCACCAAACAGTGGCTTTTTCGGGATGCATTGGTAGCTGTTGCAATGCTTCTGGCTGATCTTCACTCCAAATGCGGCAATTTTGCTTATTTACGTACCCATTCAACCAAAAATGAGCCTCATCGCTGAACACAATTTTTCAATAAAAAAGCGGATCCTCGGCCAGCTTTCCAAGAGCCCATTCACCAAAAATTCGGCGTTGTGGTAGGTCGGCTGGCTTTAGTTCTTGCACCAGCTGTATCTTAAAAGGCTTTACGCCCAAATCCTTCCGCAAAATTTTCCACGTAGTGCTGTAACAAAGGCCTAACTGCTGGGAACGGCGCCGAATCGACATTTCGCGGTCTTCTGTCACACTAGCTGATACGGCCGCAATATTTTCTTCACTACGCACAGTACGTAAACGTGTTGGTGGTTTAATGTCCAACAAAGTAAATTTGGTGCGAAATTTGGTCACAATCTTCCGAATAGACTGCTCAGAAGGTCGAGAATGCCGATCATAAAATGGAAGCAGCGCGCGATGAACATTTCGAACCGAGCACGAATTTTGATAGTAAAATTCAATTATTTGCAAGCGTTTTCATTTGTAATACGATCCATGGTTAAATTGCAAAACAAACTGACGCTGTTTGACATTGACACAAGGTACTAAACACACGTCAGCTGTCAAAACCAGTGTTGCCAAAACCAAACCAGCTAAAAAATCACCCGTTATAAGACGTCTCCGAATAAGAACAAAAAACTTTTCCATATGCGATATTTCCTTGGCAGAAATATGACTTAAGTTGATTGAGTGCAATTCGGAATAGAATCTCCTTTTATACCATCTGAAATCGGAATTCGAACTTTCAAATGCTTTTGAAGAAATACTCTATTAGTTTTAAAAATGCAGGAAAGATCTTAAATTTCTTCAAAATACAAATCGTTAGCGGAACACGCACGTTGGTACCCAGGGATAAGCTTTTTTCACAAATATTCATGTGTTAAGGTGAATCAGAACGGTTGAGATAATCTTTTGTTGACAACTGATACAACTCGAATGATTTGTCTGAGGGCCGGTGAAAAATCATTTAGATGTTGCTAGATGTTTAGATGAACCCAGGCGTTCTGCGCTGCTCTTCGAAAATATATAATTGGATCTAAGAAAAGTCTTAGTCATTCTAATCAAAACTGACACATGGTGGTCAACACATTAACGAACGATCAATCAAATTGATCACATTGTGATAGACAAGAGGTACGCATCCAGTATTTTGGATGTGCAAACAATCCGAGAGACTAACTTCGGCTTGGACCATTATCTTCTTGCAGAAGAATGCTGATATCCACCACGCCAAAACAAATCAGAAATACTCTGAAAAAATTTAATGTCGAATGACTGCAATCGCAAGAGACGGCCACATCTTTCGCAGAACGCGTATCCATTAACCTCTCGATTAACAACATACCCCCAGAAACGTATATCAAAGAACAATGGAAACGATGTCATTATATCAGCTGCCCATCAGAAAGAAATCCTTGGTTTGATGAAGAATTCCGACAGATGCAGCCAAGAATAAGGCCTACAAGGCTAAGCTGCAGGTGAAGATAGAGCTACCATTGAGCCATTGAGCTCTATGGGCAAAGAAAGAGGAAAGAAACCAGCTTTTCAGAAAAAAAAAAGCAAGAAAAGAACTCGATCGTGGATCGTGGCAAAGTGTAAAACATCGGAAACATCTATGTTTAACTATAACATGGCTGCCGGAAACGACGGCCTTCCCCCCGAGCAGTATAAAGCCGGCGGAGATGATCTGGTCAGTAACGTTCACCAACTCATTAGCAAAATTTGGTCTGATGAAAGTATGTCTGAAGAATGAAACCTCAGCATCGTTTGCCAATCCACAAAAAAGGAGATTCTCTGAACTGCGCCACCTACAGAGGCATAAGTCTTCTCAACATCGCCTCCAAGATTCTTTCTGCCTTCAAATGCGAACGCCTGAAACCGTTTACCATCAACTTGATCGGCCCTTATCAATGCTGTTTTTGGCCTACTTAAGTGGCGCTACAGTCCGGGATGAACCTGGGCATCAACCAACATGCCTCTCAATTAGCCCGGTCCTTAGCTAACTGCCTCCAGTTGCGCACTCCAAGTTGGTTGAGGTCGGTTTCTACTTGTGCGCGCCACTTAAGGCGAGGTCTTCCTCTACTGCGTCCGACGTCTGGCTGGGATTCGAAGACTCTGCGAGCCGGAGTATTGGTGTCCATCCTTTGTACATGTCCGAGCCATCTTAAACGCCCAATGCGGAGTTTTTTGACTAGGGGTATGTCGCTGTACAGCTCGTATAGTTCGTGGTTGAAACTTCGTCTCCATAGCCCGTCTACGGAAACGGGACCGAAGATTTTTTCTCCCGAATCGACCAATGATTTCTTCATCCGCTTTTGATACGGTCCATTTTTCAGCGCCGTAGAGCAGGACTGGGATGATCAGGGTCTTATATAGGATCTCCTTAGTAGTTCGAGTGAGAGTTTTGCTACTAAATTGCCTTCTTAGCCCGAAGAAACAGCGATTGGCAAGACTAATTCTTCGTTTGATTTCTGACGAGATGTTGTTGTCAGAGTTAATAGCGGAGCCGAGGTAGACAAAGTCCCGTACTACCTCAAAGGTATATCTGTCAATGGTGACGTTCTGTCCAATTCGTCGATGTTGTGAGTCTTTTCGTGATGACAGCATATACTTATTCTTACCCTCATTTACTGCTAAACCCATTTTCGCCGCTTCCTTCTCTATACTAGCAAACGTGGCTATGACATCACGTTGAATCCTACCAATGATGTCAATATCGTCAGCGTATGCTAGTAGTTGCACCGACTTTTGGAAAATTGTGCCTCTGGTGTTGGCTCGGTAGTTTTGCACAATCCTCTCAAGAATCAAATTGAAAAAGTCACATGACAGCGCATCGCCTTGCCTAAATCCTTTTTTGGTATCAAATGTGTCGGTGAGGTCGTTTCCGACCCTGATGGTGCATCGAGAATTCTCCATCGTCATCCTACACAAACGGACGAGTTTGGGCGGTATACCAAAACTAGACATGGCTCTGTATAGTTCGCCTCTATAAATGCTGTCGTATGCGGCTTTGAAATCGATAAATAGGTGGTGGGTATCGATTTGGACTTCTTGGGTTTTTTCCAGGATCTGCCGAAGTGTGAAAATTTGATCCATTGTGGACTTTCCTGGCCTAAAACCATAATGTTAAGGGCCGATCAGGTTGTTGGTAAACGGTTTCAAGCGTTCACATATTACGGCAGATAGGATCTTGTAAGCGATGTTGAGTAGACTTATTCCTCTGTAGTTGGCGCAGTTCAGAGGGTCTCCTTTTTTGTGGATCGGACAAACGATGCTGAGGTTCCATTCTTCAGGCATGCTTTCATCCGACCCGATTTGGCTTATGAGTTGGTGGATGTGACCATCTGTCGGCATCTGTCCTCATAAAACCAGGGGTTTCTTGCTGGTGGTTTCGAGAAACCTAGCACATTAGTTGCGGCTGATCTAATGGCTTGTTGGCATAGTTGCCATTGTTCTTCGACATTAGATGCTGGTGGTATGTTGTGATTCGAGAGGTTAAGGGATACGCGTTGCGCGAAGGTCTTGGCGGTCTCTGGCGATTGCAGACTCCCGACATTAAATTTTTTCACAGTATTTCTTTTTTTTTTTGAGGCGTGGTGGATAGCCGCATCCTTATCTTGGCCACAACAAGGTAGTGGTCCGAGTCGATGTTAGCCCCTCGGAATGTTCGGACATCCAAAATACTGGATGCGTGCCTCTTGTCTATCGCGATGTAATCAATTTGGTTGACTGTTCGTTGATCTGGAGACCGCCATGTCCCCTTGTGGATATCGAGGTGAGGAAACCGTGTGCTGGCTATAGTGGCATTTCGTTCCGTAGCGAAGTCAATTAGCCTAAGTCCGTTACCAGACGTGTTGTCGTGTAAGCACAACTTTCCGACAGTACTGCTAAAGATGTCTTCTCTTCCTACCTTTGCGTTAAAATCTCCCAGCATGATTTTAACATCGTAATTTGGTAGTCGCTCAAAGGTTTGGTCGAGGAGCTCGTAGAAGCAATCCTTAGTTATATCATCCTTTTCCTCCGTCGGAGCATGAGCGCATATGAGGCTTATGTTGGCGAATTTTGCCTTGATGCGGATTGTTACGATGCGTTCGCTAGTTATTCGCCTGCATCTCTCCTGTTTCATGTTCTCACATTCCAGGTGCGGATACGAACATCGTTGTCCTTTTTTCGTTTAGCATGGTCGTCAACAATAATATCAGTCCTATCGGAGGCTATTGGTTGCTCCGTAACACAAGCTTTTTTCCGTGGATGGGTAGTTAACTCAAAGCACAACCCCCAACCTGGAGGGCCAGGCCCTCTACGAAGCCACTACGAAGAGCAAAATATTGATAGTGGATATTGAAATAAACGCGATACAAAAAAAATTTACTTTATTGAACCAAAAGACTTTCATTTACTAAAAATAGACAGTTAGGATGATGAACGGCAATTTGAGTTGTGCATGCTGAAGTTGGTAATTTCCGTCAAACAGAGTTTCGGCTCACCTTTCCTGACACGCCTTCGAGCAAATGGACTTTTATGAGGCTGATAAACTTTTTCTGTCGAGCATGGGACAGTTCCTAGAATGCCTAACCACTAATATTTATAAAATGCTCCCCGTTCGAAACAACTGCTGCTGCCATACAGCTCACCCTAGACCTTTCTACAAGAACGTTATCTTCTCAAATGGGTATCTTGAAAATCAGCGACAATTCTGCACAAAGATTAAATTTGTTAGCCTTAAGGATCAAATTACAAACAAACTAAGCCCCGCAGATTTCCCAATCCGCTTGTGATTTTTCCAAAACCACTTTCGAATGCTGGACGACAAGAAACAATGCTCAACCCCATTTTTATGTTAGATGGCCCATTTCGACCATAACGGCAACCCAACCCAACTCAATCTCACAAGAGCCAGCATAAGACGACATGTTCACGAGAACATGCACCGTATGAATTTTAAAAAATTGGAATGTGGCACCTTGAGTAAGGTATTCTAGATACCTTATAGTCTACTCTCCCTCTCCTTGTTCTAGTAAATTTGTGGCTGCATATTTTATTTTCCTATCTTCAGCCGTATCATCCTTTATTTCAATAGTTTTGCAAGTACGTTGTCTTTCCATAACAACTATTATGTGAACTTCATTCAAAGATTTGTTTGAATAAAAATAAACCTCAAATAATTGTAATCTACAAATATTTATTTTTTATTCTCTTCTTCTACTTTCAGTTCCACACCTGAATCTGCTTCGAGCTCCATCTCGAGCCAGGTAGATGCTGCAGCACGTCTTACGTCAGGCTACACATGGTCTGGTAAAAAGTCCTCACCACTGACGAAACCATCAAATGTTGCCACCACATACATTGGTGATGATGTCAACTCCTCTGTGTTCTGCTCTTCGCGAACTCCCGATGCCGATTTTTTCGACAGTACGTACCCCGATTTACTAGACATGTCGAAATATAGTACGAACATATCATCAACTCTCCCCACTTCGTCTTTAGTGAGTACAACGAGTGTGATCGGCGGTGGACTCTGTACGCTGCCGCGTAAGTTGAAAAACTCTGGTAAATACTTTAAAAACTCCTCCGACAGTCAGTCGCCATTATTGGCTGACAATTCCAGCAAGTATGGCAGTAGTACCCTAGGCGATGCCACCTACCTAGCTGACTTCGGCATGGGACGACGATTCTCAGCCGAATCATGTTCCAACTACACAGGTGTTCGAACCACAAGTCAACGATCGAATAGCTATCTTAATCTTGTACAAAGTTCCAAAGGAGGTGGTGGAATCCCAGCCAGTGCTCACCGTCGTAATCCCAGCCTACCGTCATCGCCTGTACGCGAAACAACAAGCGTCTCCCACCATCAGCGTTCTTTAAGCTCAGCGGCAACACCGCTCTTAGATTTTAGCACCCTCACGAGCCGATCTGGTGGTATTGCTCCGGCACCACCACCACCACCTGCAACTTCCACCGTAACTGCCTACGACTACCATGCTGCACAGCTGGAACGATTTCTCGAGGAATACCGTAATCTGCAGGATCAACTCTGTAAAATGAAAGAAACTTGTGACACAATTCGCAAAAAGGAAGCCCCCCTACGTGGTTCAATGGGTCATTCGGCACAATTTGCCGATCCGGTAATGTACAACGCGGCCCTGGCCAATAGTCAACTCGGTACAGATTGTCATACCCCGCCCAATCCCAAGACTACAATGCTGAAAAACAAAGCGATACTACCGGGACAACCACCTGATCCACCGCCATATTGGCTGCACCGCAACGCAATGCTGAAACGTCTAAACGACTCACAAACTGACATCTTCAAAAGCTAACTTTCGGATGGTTAAATCTAGTTTGTAGGTGTGAGTCTACGATGTTCTCTTTTTCTCGGTTTACAAAAAAAAAAACGTCATAACTTTTTTTGAAGCAAAAAAAAAATCAGAACAGATTTATATTTATATATATAGAGAGAAAAATAAACTGAATTTAGCATAATGAATTATTTTGAGAGAATGTATAAAGAATGTATCTGTATCTTAGCCTACTTATCCTTACTCCTCCTCCGATTATGACGGGTGATGACGACGACAGAAATTTTAAGTCTTTTTTCGTATGTTTATTCTAGTTAAGATAAATTAGTAAAAATTATAAAAAAAAAAGATTTATACCTACTGAATGCGAATCTGACACAATGGCGTCTAGATGAATAGATACAACAAGCTACTACGAGTAAATCAAAGATCATAGTGTAACTATTTTAATATTAGGGAAACTCCAATTAAGCGTATTTAATAAAAAAAAATACATAAAACAAAATTAAATTTAACAATAAAAACAAATTTAGTGAGAGAAAAATAACCTTTTTGTACGTTTTGGATTAACAAGAGGTAAAAATTGTGAACTAATGACTGAAGGATTATTATGAGCGAACGCATTTTATTTTTTCAATTATCCTTGTTATTATTTTTATTTTTTTTTATAGCGGTAATCATTTTAATTTATTTAATGGATTTCAACACCTCGTTGGATAAGTTGCGTATAAGTTTGATGATATATTTTACAGATTTTTGTATCCTTGTCAGCGTGGGTATATAATTAATACTGCTGTTCCTGTACTTTTGCAGTTAAAATTAGTAAATTCTCAAATTTGTTGGAGTGGGGGTAAATTATCTCAAAAAGGGAAAAAAATTACCAAAAGGTACGGGAACGCGTTTAAGTAAAAAAACTGTAAAATTATGTATTTTGTATGTCTTTCAAAGAACAAATGACACAAAACACCTGTCAAAACAAGCGAGTTGTCACTTTTAGATACCAACTGACAGTTTACTATTTTTTACCAACAGAAATTTCTGCAGTCAATTTTTTCACAGATTTTTATGGAGGGGTAGTTTTTTGCTCTCTTGTGAGCTCTCTCTTTTACTTATTTTTGCGTACGGGAACGGCAATAAGTGAAAATCAGTAAAAATCAGTAAAAATCAGTAAGAATCAGTAAATATTATTTTGTACGGGAACAGACCTACTAATGGGGCACTCCTCCTCCACTTTGTTTATATTTTACTAGGTCTACTACCAAAATGTGTACCTTCATAAACCATTTTCGAAATAGCTGAACATAAAAAAGGCTTCAACATTGAATACTGTCTCTCCGGTTAATCAAAATCAAAACGGATATCAATTGAAGATTCTGTAGCAACAAATTACGGTATTAACTGCGCTTTTTAAATTGTTCTAGATTATTCGTTAATGGTATACGTAATGATCCCATCTCATTTTTGCTGAAAAACAGGAGAAATTCACAAAATCGTAGCGTTTCACAGGTTTTTTATTTTGAAAAAAAAGGTGTAAAACAGGAGTTCAATGTGAGTACTAATTTAATGTTTAATGTAACAAAAATACGTAATAATATGTGTTAAAGAATATTTAAAAAAATGCTTAGTCAATAATCATCATCATCTTCAAGGTCAATATCGAAGTCGTCATCTGTTTCTACGTTGGCATCAGCGGAGCGCAAATTGTATTTTTCTTTTGCTGAGATTTGGAGGAGCATGTCCGGTTTTGATTTGATGATTTCGATGAATTCCATGCACGACATTTTCAAATTGACTTTGACGGTTAGAATGGCCGTCAATGTATCCACTTTTAGTTGCGATTTTTCCTTCGTCCACGTCTTGTTCATTGCAGCAAAAACCCTTTCGACGGAAGCAGTCGAACCGGGCATGCAAAGAATGTACATACTCAACGATTTTTGCGATTTCCTTGTACTCGCAACTTTCAGAATCTAAGTGTTTGAATAGTTCGACCCAGCGGTTTGTGGTCGTGACCTTATCGTCTTTCCATTGCTTGAGCTTACTATCTGAACAATAGTTCTTCACATAAATAAGTTGGTTGTGCAATTTCCTCGCATTTTCATTCGCGTCGTACAATTTTTGCGTATCTATAGTTTTTGCTGACCGCTTCGACGTCTTTCCACGATGGAACGCTGCGCGATAATTGGAGCTGCCCACTTTTCGAGATATTCGACAGCATCATCTGCAAAATTATTTCAAATTGCTGTCAGCATAATGTTGAGTCGTACAAAAACAGAACAAATTACCAAAGAATTCTGAGCAATTGGCAGTCAAGATCTCGGCATTGTACCCATCATTGGTAAGCGCTATCTTTTCTGCCGCTGTCTTTGGCGATAAGAAAACATCTTCCCGCCGCAGTTGCAAAGACGTTTGCAGTTCATCCAAATATTGAGTGATATCAATTGCGGTGACATCATCGCCTTCAATTCTAAGCACATATTCTGCGAACAACTCAGTCTAGTCAATAAAAGGATGAATCGAAAAAAAACGGAAAAGAAATAATTAATTGATTGATTCTAATTTTCGAAAATAATTCATATTGTTTACCTGCTCTTGAGCGAAATGTAGCCAAAATTTTGACATTGGATCGCTGAAGAAAATTTTCAGCATTTTTTCTCCTTTCGGCAAGCTAACGAATAGTAATTTCAAGGCATCATAGAGCTGCAACACGCGCTTAATGGCTGGACCAAGAGCGAGAAAACGTATGTTTGCGTAACCCAGTAATTTAATATATTCGACGCCAGCCGTTTCACAAAATTGGACCAGTTCTGTAACGTGTGTGGTGTGAATGTAGAAATACGCGTATATTTTCACAATGACTCATTCAACATCGAATGGCAACACATCGCAAGCATATTTCAGCGCATTGTGTGCGATGTGAGCTACGCATCCAATGCCGATTAGATGCGGAAGCCACGATTTCCTCGCGTAATGCCACCGAAATTCGCTTTGGCGTTGTCTGCGCAGAACGCGACGATTTTATTCTTCAGGTCGTATTTAGCGGCTGCAGCTGAAATAAGCTCGTGGATAATTTCTGATGTTTCGCCACGCTCCGAAGTTATATCCAAGACTTTTACTTGCACGCCAACTGTTGGAATGAAATATCGAACGAGCACGGGGAACAGCTTCACGTTTCCGTGGTTCGATGCGTCTGTATAAACTGACACATAGCTGCACTGCTTCAATTCTTCTTCAAGCATTTGTTTGACTTAAGGAGCGAATACATTGTCGACGATGGATTGGCATTTCGTTTGCGAGCACGAAAATTTTTGCAATTTGAAGCACGTTCGGAATATTTTTGTCGCACAGTCTGAGGATTGAAAGCTGTGATTTGAGTTTATGATGTGATATGCCCAAGTTCCTTCCATTGCTGCCATTGTGTCGTCGAATGTCGATGAAAAGAAAGCATTGATTGCTTGGCTGCCAGACGCTGCGTTCAAGGCTTGGCGGTTTACGTTTGTTTTTATATGTCGAACGATATCTGAATTGCCACCTGAAGCGATGGAAAATTCTTTGTTACACTTTTACAGCGAACATCACTTTCACTCTTGATTTTTTCAAGATACGGATATTGTTCCTTAAGTTTAGCAGAAAAAACACATTTATATTTGTTCGGCATTTCCTTTCTTTTTTAATCAAACAAATACACAAAGAGACAAAGAAGTAATGGCGTACATAAAAATAATGACGTTCTATTCGCGTACACTGACTGAAAAAGTGAGAGAGGGAGTATGTCCGTATGTAATTTTTGCTCCGTTAGCTTTTTCGCGCAGTTGCCAGTTCACTGCGATGTTCTGTTCGACGTGAAGCGACGTTGAGACGTTTGAAATTTTAAAGTTTAGTGCGTTAAAAACATCTTTGGTAAAAAACAGGTTTTTCGAGGGCAAAAACAGGTCACAAGTTTTAGGTCCAAAACAGGAGTCTCCTGCGCGAAACAGGAGAGATGGGATCATTAGGTATACGTATAGTAAGTAGTAGGCGACAACTTGTTTCAGAAAAAAAGAGCTAGAGCGTAAGAATGAGAGAGCTCTCTTTAGTGAATGTACGGAAAGTGAATTTACTGTCAAAGTGCAAGTGCAAAGCGTGCTGGATTCTGTGGTCAGAGAATATCTGTTTACAGTGAATAAGGACACTTAATAATTTGAAGTACCGCCTATGCCTCACATACACGAGAAATAGACAGTAGTACGGAAGACTTGCAGTGAAAGAAAGATAGAAAAGGAGTAGAACTTTTTCGAATTGTGACACAGGGTGTGGTATTAATAAAATAGCAATACAATATATATTTTTAATATATTTATTTATTGCTAGTTTTTTGTTTCCCTATCAAACTGTGTAATTATATGATAAACTTTTACTCGAACATACAATTTTATGAGAAAATCCTTATATAATTTTTACAGCAAAATAATCATTTTTTCAAAAAGTTTTTAAGGAAATAAATACATATTTGGAAAACAGGATTTAAATTTTTGTTCAAGATTCTCTAACTGGTTGAATAATTGTTGGGAAGGTCGTGTAAATCTCGCATCCTCATATTCTTTAAAATCTGTAAAATAAAAGGAAACATTTGTAACTCACACTCCAAGCTTAAGCTTTATTTTATTTTTTTTTCATGCATTTCATGCATCAACATTTCATACTGAGGTCGACAGTTTTATTGTTCGATTTTGAAAGTGAAATTCGTGATATCAGCCGAAAACCGAAGCATTCCGCGATATAATTTCCATTCTCAAATTCGAAATTCCGCTAAAATTCTATTTCAAATGACGTCCAACCGAGTTATGTCAAATCAAACATTACTTGTTTCTCCTACAAAAACCCTTTTTTTGTCCTAGAAACTTCAAATTGCTCTGTAATTTGTTTTAGAAAAATCGTTCAGATAACAAATAAATTTAAGAAAAAATAGCATAAACTTTAATAATTAATGAACAATCGTATGATGGTCTATTGCTTTTTCTTCATAGTTTTTCATTGATAGGAAGTGCATTTTGCATAGTGAATGACATATGATCGACAGGAGTAGGAAACTTAAAGCATGTTCTCAGAATGTATGTTTGTGTGCACATTGCAGTGTTTATGTGTTTCTAGTATAACAGTTTGTCACCGACATCAAACATCAGTAGTGCATCATTTAATCGTATTTGTAGGGAAAAACTATATGGCAACCCTACAATCAATTCGCTGCAAGGAAATACAAATAAAATTTATTAAAATATTTTCTACTATTCTCCTCCTATTCGATTTCAATACGTTCGCTGGTTTCGAACGCCTTCCACATGACCGTCGCCAATATTTGTGACAGATGAATCATTCCATGCCATGATAGTGCCTCCTTTGCTGTCATCCATATGGAATCCTGAATTTTTGATTACGAACCAATAAAACGAAATCAATCGGTAAATCAGATAAATTTGTTATTCAAAAATACAAATTCATATACCTAGTCGTGTACTTTGTCCTTCGATGACGACTAGAAATGCCGATACACTTGATATACGCCAGCATGTACACACGCACACACATAACCACGGAAGCAATAGAGGAAGTCATCGAGAGGATTTCAAAATTTCGGAATTTGTATTTTGTGAGCAAAAATATGACAAATAGCCCTTATGATGATCCTACTCCTACTAGCCGTCATATAAATTGCACCACACGGCCGGCACACCATCAGCCAACAAGCAGGACGAACCATAGGCAGATGCACAGTGAGCAGATTTATTAATGGTCCTCGACCGATTTTCTTGGCTATTTCATAGTGTTTTAAGCCAGATTCAACATAGCCTTTTATTTGACCTTTTTCGAAATCGGTTAGAGGTTTCCCATTTTACAAAAAGTGTCAAACCTATTCAGATGAGCCAAAAATAGAGGACACATTTAGCGAATTCCACGATGAAATCAAAATTTTTTGCATTTGTTCCGTTACTTTTTTTTAACAAATATAATGAGTAAACAAATGAAGGTTCAAAATAAAAAGAAAAGGTAGAAAAAAAAATTCAATTGGAACAAAGAAAGAGGGAAAACTCTAAGAAAGATTTTTCAAACCTAGTCAGTTGAGCGGCACTGTACACCTAGGCTTCAGTTTACCGGTCATAAGAAATTCTGAAGGCTGAACGTTACGTTAAGTTTCCTTCAGTACTGTCAATTACTCAAATTGACCATAATAGACTTTTGTGAACGCACTTAGCTTACAAACAATAAAAACAAAATTTCGCTATGAGCTATGAAATTACAAATTTAAATGTACACAGCAGTTGAAGTGAAATTTCAAATTTTTGTATGAAAGAACAAAAGAAAGTGAAACACATGTCATCTGGTCCTAAACTAAACGAATCGAAGCGAAAATCTATTATGGTCGTACAATACAAATTGCATGTGTTCGCACAGTTACGGAAGTGGTCATCCGCAACCACTAAAAGAAGTCATCCGATGTTGTTTGGCTCTCATTTTTTCTAAATGGCTCGCGCAGTGTGTGCCGTTGCTCCGTCCTGTTGGAACCACTTGTCCTACAGTCCTAATTCGCCCTATTGCGGCAGAAAAAATCGGTTAACATGGCCCTATAGCGCGCACCGTCCACTGTTGTCGTTTGGCCAGCGGCGTTCTCGAAAAAATGGCCCGATGACTCCTCCAGCGTTAACAGCGCACCATTCAGTAACTTTGAGCGTGGGTCTATGGCTCCTCGTGGATTTTCGGTGCCTCAGAAGTGATAGTTTTACTTGTTCACGTACCCGCTGAGGTGGAAATGAGCCTCATCGCTCATTATGATTTCAGTCCACTTCGTTCTCGAGATTGATGTTGGTCGACAGGCAGCAGCTGATGCATGGACTGGACTTTGTACGGGAACATGCGCAAGACTTTGACCAAAATTTGCCTTAGGGATGACCGGCTGATGGCTTATTGCGGGGCACGGCGTCTGGTCGATGTTTCCGGCGACAGCTCGACATCCTCGGCAACAGCGGCGATATTCTCGGCACAACATGAGCTCCGGGGCCGGCCACTCTTGGCAACGTTTGGTGTGGTCCCATACTCTTCAAGGTTGGTGGCCAAACGGCGCAGTGTTTGCGCAGTCGGTGACGGACGGTGTCGGATGGCGGGAGAATCGGCGACAGACGAATTGTTACGCAATTGGGTAGTGTATCGCTCCATGGCTTGTTCACTTGTATTCTAAGGGCGCGGTTACGGCCAACGCTAGTAAGAGAGTGCGCTAGTTCATGCTAGTCCACGCTAGTCCAAGCTATTCCCCGCTAGTGCGCTTGTAAAAAGATCGTGGACGATTGTTCACGCTAATTCAAGCTAGTAACCTTGAAAATCAAATGAAATTACAACTTTGGGCTAGCACGGACTAGCTCGGACTAGCGCGAACGCAAAAAGAATGATCCGCGACCACGTTATTGATTATACATACAATAGATTTACTTAACAGCGGCTTTAATCTGTCTAGTCCACAAATGTCAAAACAGATTTGACATTGGCGGCCATTTGCAAAATTAAGAGCATCTTCCAATAGGATGATCTCTTTTGGCCCACCTTGTAGTTCAGCCTTTATTTAGAATGCATTGCATGTATAGATTCCTTTGTTAAGCGAAAAAGTCAGTCAACAGTTATTTTGATAAGGAAGGACTTCTGTTATTTAAGAAACGTCGATGCATGAAGTTTCACTTCAAACTCGTAGCAATCACTTTTTTGAAACACTTTTCCTAAAAATACCTTCATTTCAAGAAATCGGTAGGCGTCGAATCAGAAAAGAAGAATTTCGTATCCAGAACGAATTTCGTATTCAAAAGAAACTTGGATACGAAATTCGGACCGACGGACGGAATTCCAAAAACCACTTTTTTGGGTTCCGCTATCATCGTAATGTTAGAATCAATCAAAATCTCGAGGTCGAAAATTTTCACGAAAACAATATCTTTCTCTTTTTAAGAGAAAGTTTAAAATAAAATTCACCAACTTTTGTTACAAAGTGGCTTTGTTTCCTAAGCAAACCAGATACTTCTTTAGTAAAGAAGTTGATGATCTATTCCAAGATCTCGGGATGTAGCAATAGCTATTTTTTAATTTTATTTTATATATATTATTGTGACGCAAAAACCATTCCCTATTTGATCTCTGTATATTTAAAGAAAACACATATCACCAATTAATTTTTCTAATTTGACTCAAAGGATAATAATATTTAAACCCTTTATTATTCTTTTCTTAAATGATTAAAAGTTTACTAAAGAAATAAATACTTGTAACAAATGTGATATAACATGAAACATAAGAGCAATTCCTTACAGTAAGAAAATTGTCAACCAATTAAGAATCAGTCATTAGCTTCAACCGTCTTTTCCGACAAAAATACACAAAAAAAAAAACAACCATATTAAACAAAAAATTAAAGGTTTGGTAAAAGAAAAAAAATATAAAATCATATTGCAAATAACTTGTTGGTTGTGTAAAAAAAAAATTATAAAATTAAAAAAAAATATTTATCTCTCATATTGTAAAAAAAACTTACTATTGTATAAAATCCCATTTAAAATTTTCACTATTTATTAATAATAGAACACTAAATAAAAAAAAAGATCATGTAATTATAATGACCGAAAAAAAAATTGTTTTGTTAATAATAAAAATGAAATAAGGATATTGGAAGAAACAAATGTGTTTTTCATTTTTACTTCATTTTGGTTATAGAGTTTCCAGATATCCTGAGGTGAGTAAACATTTTTTTTATGGAGTTGTTACACTTTCGAACCTCTGTAAACTACCTGGGTGGACTAGTACTTGGCATGCTTTATATCCCATAGCTAAGTAAAGTCGGATGGAGTGGGTTGTTAGTCCCAAGGCAGACAGACGCAACAAAAGAATCTTTGTAAATGCCAAGATTCACACACAAAAATAATCGGACGGACCTTACTTACATAGCCTTCGAAAATTCGCGGGCAACAGGTGTAAGTTGCCTCGGGTACTTATATTCCCACCCTATGCACGAGATACGCGAACGCCATGAAAACTTCTGTACCCCTAAATGTTCTCTAAAGCTGTCCCTATATTGGACTCTTCTAAAGCGACTAATCTATCGCATTAAAGCAAAGAAAAACCGAAACGAGAACACGACCACACATAACCCCATAAAAAAAACATATGAGAGGCTACAATCCGCTATGCGGATCGTTGAATACCCTATCCCATCCCATCCTTTAAATTAATATCCTCAAAATATAGGCCTTATGGCGATGAAATACAGAAAATGACATTGTCACAATATATTGCTCAGACAGTTTATCAAAATCTTTTGTGGTTCGACAAAAACCAACGTATTTCTATTGGTAATGCCTTGTTATGGGGTATACAAATGGTTTTTGTAAGAAAACGCCCCCAAAATGTGGGCGCAGGTGAAAATGATCTATGGACAAAATGTTTATATTACCATTGCGAAAGTATTTGCATCAAAATTTTTTTCGAAAGTTTTAAAATTTGGACAAAAAGCGTTTTTTACTAAAAACGCCCCCAAAAAGTGGGCGTGGCAAAAAACTTTGTATGAACGAAATATAGATATTAGGATTGTCTAAATATGCTGCTCAGACACTTTTTTGAAATTCCTTACGGTTTGGCTTTAAACTACGTTTTTCAAAAAGGGGGCGTGGCAGTGGGCGGATTTCAAAAAAATTTACACTTGTTCTGCTTCGTCGGCCAGAGAGTCTATATACCAAATTTCAACACTCTAGCTCAAAATTTAAGGCCCAAAAATCGGTGACACACAGACGGACGGACGGACGGACGGACGGACGGACGGACGGACGGACGGACAGACAGACATGGCTTAATCGACTCAGCTAGCGATTCTGAATCGATCCATATACTTTGAGGTATATGTATCGAAATTATTTCTCTATGTTACAAACTTAATGTCAAAACTAATATACCCCCCTATGGGATAGGGTATAAAAATGTTTAAACTCACCACTTATTCGAAGATTGTGCACAATATCCGATGGGTCGGCTTTCCTTGGTTGTTGTTGTTTCTCAGGTTTTAATATTAATTATCTTAATACACCAAACTATCTCTAGTTTATTTTACAATTGATAAAATAGGATATTTTCTTAAATGACAGAAGGTCCAAAATTCACTTGCTGTGTATTTCATTTACAAAAAACAATTTTTGTATATATCTCTGGCTCTTGGATTCTAATTACCAGTAGATAATAAATATTACGAATTTGTTTCCCTCTTTTTTTGACAATTTTCTTTTAGTTTTCTTATTTCTTATTATTTTCACTATTTTCTTTTTGTTTGCACAATATTAGGGAGTTATTTATATGTTTCCTAGTATTATTATTAATCAATAAGTTTATGAAATTTACACTTAACACAGAGGACAGAACAATCACAAATAAACACCGATTAAATTCAGCCGACGAAATCCACGCTTTAAACCGTCGCTCCTCGTTATCACTCTTGCTAGCACCGTCTCCGACCGTTCAGGAGACGGTGCTAGCAAGAGTGATAACGAGGAGCGACGGTTTAAAGCGTTACCACTAGCCACACCAACTTAACTTTAGCTTTAGAAAAGATCGGTTTCAAGCGTGATTTTTATGAAGGCTCAGCGTTAGCGGGACTCCCTTTTTTTTATTGGAGTTTCAACTGGAAGTCGATAGAGAGAAAACTTCTACTTGCTGTTGAATGGTGGGAGCACTCAAGGTGGGGTAATTCGAAGGCGATGCTACGTATTTAACTTTCTCTTACAAAGAGAAAGATATTGTTTTCGTGAAAATTTTCGACCTCGAGATTTTGATTGATTCTAACATTACGATGATAGCGGAGCCTAAAAAAGTGGTTTTTGGAATTCCGTCCGTCGGTCCGTCGGTCCGTCGGTCCGTCGGTCTGTCGGTCCGTCGGTCCGTCTGTCCGTGATGGTCTCCTCAGCCTAAACGGCTAGACCGATTTTCTTCAAACTTCGTATACAAGCTAGTTTTAGTCATAATTCTAGGCCATTTGTTTGCTTTTAGCCATGTGAATAATGGTACCTGCCATATAAAAATTACACATAACCTCAATTTTCTCGAAAACGGCTCAAACGATTTTGATTAGACTTTATATATACTATAACCATATTAGCTTCAACAAAACTGCATACCCAGTTTTTTCGAGAAAATCCATATAACGGATTTTGTCATTTAGGCCATATAAGGAAAATTGATAATTTCTCGCAAACTATTATGTCAAATTGAATGAAATTCAATATATATACTACTATTACAGCTTGAAGCAATTCCACATAATTAGTTTTAGCCCAAATATCACTAAACGGAATTTTCAGTTTTGGCCAATAACGGAAAATCATTATTATTCACATTGACATCGATTTCTTCAAATATCGGAGTAAACGTTCGTATAAACTCATTTCGACATTATTTATATCATTAATCAAAATGCGTACTATTTGATCTAACGCCTAACTCGCTGTGAAAGAGAAAGTTGCGTACGACCCAGTCGTGCACCCACCACTCGTTTTCTTTGGAGCTGTTTCAAAGAGAGTTTTGGATGCGGGTATAGGTTTTATTTTAGGGTGGCGGAGGGGTCCTCAACGCACACTTCTATGCGATTGAATCGCTGGTATTGTCCCTTGGGGGGGGGGCTTGCACTGTAACTTCTTTCAAATGATTTACTGGTAATAATCTAAGAAAGTTACATGTAAGATTAAATTCTATTTTCAAGTTTTAATTAGATTTACCTTTTAGAAGTAAGTTTTAGCGAATGTGAAGAAGATAGGTTCTAAAATATTATTCACAATTTTGTTCCTTAGTTGTCGAAATTTATATTCTTTTTCTAGGCACTAATAAAACATCAACTGAATATTAAAATTGAATACAAAAACAAAAAACTATTTTCATACCTTTGATGGTATTTGTATGCGATTGTTAACAGAAACTTCCTTTCGGTTTGAATGCCAGTAGAGAAAAGAATGTGTAGCCCTGAAATCTAACGAAATAGACTTGAGCTCGCTGAACACAATGCGGAACTTCGTAAGCATACGATATTTCGTTAAGCGAATTCGCATTTTTCATAGGCGTAGAACGTTAGTACTAAAAAGGGGTTTTACATCCGTAACAGAGTACAACATCGGTAGGCATTTGCGTTTACTTAAATTTGTGTTATCTGAGGAGGTAAGTTCTTGAAGTATGTTTTTGTTGAAATAATCGTGTAATTCACGATGAAAATGCAACAAAAAATCAAGGGATAAATAACGTCTAACGGCTTTCTTTGAAGGAGTAAAAATGTGAAATTTTGCAGGGACCTAAGCGACAATTTAAAAAAAATGGGTAATAATTGTTTACCTATACCTCTCTTGATAAAAACAATAAAAATGATTAACAGATTTTTTGAAGTAAATAAAACTGAAGAGTTTTATAATGCCCTCTCACTAAGGCACTCACTCTCAGGCGGCAGCGGAGGAATTCCTTAGATGGAGTCAACGGTAGAGCCTACAGCTCCAGTTTGATCGAACTGGTGATGTAATCCCTATATGAGCTGCTTCGACATATTTGAACACCAGGTCTATAGGGATTTCCAATACTGAGGCAGGGTGTTGGAAAAGAGTTGGTGGCGGAGGAGCCCTCAATGGGTCAACGGCTGCGCTCATATCCCAAAATAGGCTACTGACATCGGTATTTTTTCCGGCCCGCTGACCTAGGGTCAAAACAAGGGCCCTGCCCTCCAGTTTGGAGTTTGGGCTTTGGGTTAACTACCCATCCACGGAAAAAGCTTGTGTTACGAAGCAACCAATAGCCTCCGATAGGACTGATATTATTGTTGACGACCATGCTAAACGAAAAAAGGACAGCGACGTTCGTATCTGCACCTGGAATGTGAGAACATGAAACAGGAGAGATGCATGCGAACAACTAGCGGAAGCCCCAAACTGATACAAAGCAGACATTACTGCCATCCAGGAAATACGATGGGATGGGCCGGGCAAAAAGAGGATGTAAAACTGTGACATCTACTATGGACCGTGTTATAGTGAGCAAAAACAGCGACTATTTGGATGCGGATTTGTTATAGGTGCCAGACTTAGGCAAGAAGTCTTATGTTTTCAAGACATTAGCGAACGCATTGTAACAATCCGCATCAAGGCCAAATTCGCCAACATAAGCCTTATATACGCTCATGCTCCGACGGAGGAAAAAGATGATTTAACTAAGGATTGCTTCTATGAGCTCCTCGACAAAACCTATGAGCGACTACCAAAGTACGATGTTAAAATCGTGCTGGGAGATTTTAACGCAAAGGTAGGAAGAGAAGACATCTTTAGCAGTACTGTTGGAAAATATAGCCTACAAGACAACACGTCTGGTAACGGACTTAGGCTAATTGACTTCGCTACGGAATGAAATGCCACTATAGCCAGCACACGGTTTCCTCACCTCCATATCCATAAGGGGACATGGTGGTCTCCAGATCAACGAACAGTCAACCAAATTGATCACGTTGCGATAGACAAGAGGCACGCATCCAGTATATTGGATGTCCGAACATTCCGAGGGGCCAACATCGACTCGGACCACTACCTTGTTGTAGCCAAGGTAAGGATGCGGATATACACCACGCCACAAAAAAACGGAAATACTGTGAAAAAATTTAATGTTGAAAGACTACAATCGCCAGAGACCGCCAAGACCTTCGCGCAACGCGTATACCTTAACATCTCGACTCAGAACACACCACACACAAGGGAAGAACATCGGCTTTTCAGAAAGAAGAAAAAAGAGCAAGAAAAGCCCGCGATCGAGGATATAGAGAGGTGCCACTCCAAGAAGGATGTTCGCAAGTTTTACCAAAGTGTAAAACGTCAAAGCCAAGGATACAAGGCTCGAACAGAATCCTGTCGAGATGAACAAAGAAATATTGAAGTTGAGACACAGTCGATGCTGAGGATATGGAAGATCCACTTCTGCAGACTGTTAAACGGCGATGATGAACAACATTCCGCTGTCAAGCAGAACAAACCATTTAATATTGGCATCGACAGCGAAAGCTGCCAACCACCCGACCTAAGTGAAGTGAGGAAAGCAATATCTAAAGTCAAGCTTACTAAGGCCGCCGGAAATGACTGCCTTCCCGCTCAGCTTTATTACGAAAATGTACGTTCTGTTAATAATAATAAACGGCGAACTTATGGTGCTACTATTTGCCATACCATCAAGAAATTGGAGACCCAATATTCATTTGATGACACTCGACCGAATAGACCTCGTCCACTGCGAAGTGTTGAAAATATAGCGGCTGTAGCTGATAGTGTACATGAAAATCGCGATCAATTGATTCCTCGTCGATCTGAACAACATAGCCTGTCATATGGAACAACATGTCATATGGAACGCAAAGATCTTGGTTTGAAGGCATACAAAATTTAGCTAACGCAAGAATTAATTCCGCTGCGTCGTCGTTTCAGTGAATGGGCTCTCGAGAGACTTGCATATACTCTTTCCGACCAACATGAGTATATATAAGCGATGAGGACCAATTCTGGCTCATTGGATACGTCAATAAGCAAAATTGCCGTATAAGGGCAGAAGAACAACCGAAAGAGGTTGAAGATCTGCAGTAACATCCACTTAAGAAAGCCATGTGATGTGGTTTATGGGCCGGTGAAATCTTCAAAAATTAGGCTGACGCCAACGTAACTGTAAATGGAGCTCGTTATCGTTATCGCCTAAAATTGAAGCCCGAAATCTCGACAACATTTGGTTCCAACCAGACGGAGCTACTTGCCACATAGTTCGTGAAACAATGGACATATTAAGAGACCGCTTCGGTGAATAATTAATTTCACGCTTTGGGCCAGTGAACTTGGCCAACAAGTGCGATAGCGCACCGTTAGACTTTTTCCTTTGGGGTTATGTAAAGTCTAAGGTGTTTGTGGATAAGCGAGCTAAGATTGAAGCATTGGAGGCCAACATTACCCGTGTTATAAGCTACCGACGAGAATGCTCGAACGCGTCATTGAAAGCGATTATCTTAAAACAGTGAATGCCAAGAATGGTTCTTTAGATTAGGGAAAAGCTACATTTGAATTAGATTTGTATCGGTATTTAGTTTGCGAGATAATAGACGGTAACATTCAGGGTCTTTAACGCAGACATTCAATGGAACGGGTGATTTTTTAAGAGTTAAGTTTTTCAGGTTGGCAGCACTGGTTAGTAATGGCGTTAAACGACGTCTGTCAAAGTGAAAAGTTTTCAGTATACTGCCATTTAATCACGGAAAGACTTACAAACAAGCAACGATTGCAAATTATTGAAATTTTTTATCAAAATTCGTGCTCTGTGAAAAATGTGCACCTTTTGTTACGACCATATTATGGTCGTGATAATCGAGGCTAATTTCTGGATCAACGGATACGTAAATAAGCAAAACTGTCGCATCTGGAGTGATGAACAGCCACATGCCATACAAGAATTACCAATGCATCCCGAAAAAACGACAGTTTGGTGTAGTTTACGGGCTGGAGGCACCATTGGTCCATTTTTCATCAAAGACGACCGTGGAAGAAACGTTACCGTCAACGGCGAACGATATCGAGCCATGATACGCGACTTTTTTTGCCCCAGTTGGCTGAGTTGAACTTGGTTGATATGTTGTTTCATCGAGATGGTGCAACATGCCACATAGCTCGTGAAACAATGGAATTGTTGAAGGATGAATTTGGTGAGCAACTTATCTCTCGAAATGGCATTGTGAGTTGACCGCCAAGATCATGCCTTCTTGATTATTTCTTGTGGGGCTTTGTAAAGTTGTTAGTCTATGTGGACAAGCCGAACACGATTAAAGCCTTACAGGATAACATGCGTAATTCGTGAAATACAGGCCGAAATGCTCGAAAAAGTGACACAAAATTGGACCTTCCTATTTGAAACGGAGCCGCGGACAACATTTACATGAAGTTGTCTTTAAAACGTAAATGGCAAAGGACTATTTATCGATTACAATAAAAATGTTGAATATTTGATGAAAATTTGAGTATTTAATTCGATTTTAAAAAAAAATACGACTAAAAAATCACCCGTTATTTACTTGGTACATACATAAAGTTACTTGGTATCCTGATTATGGTCACGATTTTATCAAGGTATGCAACTCGTTATAGTTGTCAATAAATTTGTAATAAATCACGATTCTCTTTATTCTGATTTATTACTCAGGTGAGGATACAGCTTTCCTATTTATACCGATCTTTTCTTTAGAATCCATTCGGTTTCGCAGCTGAATTCTTCTTCATCCGTATGGTATTCGGACAGTTTGCACTCAGTTTTGGTTCATTCCTTCAATTTAGTTGAGGTCGGTTTTTACTTATGCGCGCCACTTTAAGCGAGGTTCTTCCTCCACTATGTCCGTCTTCTGGCTGGGAATCGAAGAATCTGCGAGCCAGTATATTGGTGTCAATTCGTTCTACATGTCCTAGTGACATCTGTAGCTGTACAGATCGTATAGTTCATGGTTGAATCTTCGTCTCCATAGACCGGCAACAAAACGGAACCGATGATTTTTCGAAGTATTTTTTTCTAACATCTACCAAGGATTTCTTTATCCACTTTTGACACGGACCATGCTTCAGCGCCGTAAAGCAGGACTGGGATGTTCAGGGTCAAGTATAGGATCTTCTTAGTAGTCGAGTGGTGGTGACTATTTTGCCAAGAAACAGCAGAGTAATTATTCGATTAATTTCTGACGATATGTTGTTGTCAGAGTTGATAGCGAAGCCGAGGTGGACAAAGTCCTGCACGACCTCAAAGTTATAACTGTCAGTTGTGACGTTCTGTCCAATTCGTCGACGTTGTGTTTTCTTACGAGTTGACTGCAAATATTTAGTCTTCTCCTTCTATATAAACACTAGCAAACGTGGCTGTGACATCACGTTGAGTCCGACCAATGATGTCAATATCTTCGGCTGATATATGGAAGATTGTGACTCTGGTGTTGGTTCGAAAGTTTTGCACAATCCTGATGGGCAAGTTTGGCCGGTATGCCAAAACTATAAATGGCCCTATAGGTTGTGGATATCGATTTGGGCTTTTTGGGTTTTTTTTTTTTCAAGGATCTGTCATAGTATGAAGATTTGATCAGTTATGGACTTTTGTGACCTTAAATCACACATAAGAACCGAACTTGTTGGTAATAAACGCTTTCTGGCATTTAAGTATTACGGCATTTAGTTTGTAGGCCATTTTGAGAAGACTTATGCCTTTGTAGTTGTCGCAGTTCAGAGGGTCTTCTTTTAAATTCGCAGAGCTTTCAGGCTATGGTAGGTTAGTTGGTAGTTTTCGCTGTTGTCGCCAACGGTTTGCTCCATCTGTCCGTCTGTCCGTCTGTCAAATTTGTCAAATTTGACATTTGGTTTAAATGTATGCAATCCTTGTCCTCCCACTGGCATATTCACTTTTTTAGAATAATGTTTTTCTTTGGTCAAACTGGATTTTGAAAAAGTGTCTGAACAAGATATTTAGACAAATGTAATATCTATATTTGGGCCATATTAAGCCACGCCCACTTTTTAATTGCATTTTCCGTAAAAAAAACTATTTTCGATACGAAAAAAAATCGAAAAAACTTTTGATGAAAATATTTTGACAATGATACACATGAACATTTCGTTTTTATATCATTTTAACCCACGCCAAATTTTTGGGGGCGTTTTCCTTAAAAGAACATTTGTCAAACATATCCCAAAGAAGAACGTGTTTATTTTTTTCGACAATAAGAGATTAAGATAAACTTTATGAAATAAGTTATGGTGACAATATCATTTTCAATATTCCATACTCATTCACGTACGCCCACTTTTTGGGGATGTTTAATTTAAGAATGGAATGGGATGGGGTATTCAACGATTTGCACAGCCTATTGTAGCCTTCTCGTATGTTTTATTCTTAATTTAATGTTTGACCTTTTTTTCTCTTCGAAATAATTGTAAACGGAGGGGTTCGGAACGTTGCGACGTTTTTTGAGGAAGGGTTAATTTTTAAATATACATGTATATGTTTTTAAACATTTTGTTAAAGGAATAAATTACTAAATGAAATATAACGACGAAGCAAATATATTCAACGTTAAAAAAGTTTTATTAGTAGATATCTTAAAATTATCCAGTAAGCGAATCCTTATGAACGGTTGCGATTCCGACCTAAAAGTTTCTGGATCTGAGCTAAATCGCGTGGCTCCCTTTTACCACCTCACTCCCATGACCATTTTTACTGAGTCGACTGGACCTCTATCCTGAATCGCCAAGTGGAACGTTTGGAACACAAAATAACAGAATTTTTGTTCCAACAGTCGAATTTCTCGCCGGTTCTATTTTTCCCAAAACCCGAAGGGGTATACACCTCATGGACAACAAACTTCAGACACTGTTTGTAATGTTTGTTAGTGACCCGCCCTTGATTAAAATTCTTACATGTGTAACCGAGCTTGGGTGTTGGGTGTTGTAGAACGAGGGTAGACTCTGATTGGCGTTAACTTGGCAATGCCCAGTGTTGCAACTCTGACTACACATCAAATGTACTTATCTTTACCTCCAAGTGGTAACCATCGGGTACTGATCTCATCCAACCGGAATTGACTTGCTAAACGATAAGTGCGAGTGTTGATAACACGACGAAAAACAGCAACACTATAAACACCCTGGTGAGAATGGCACGGATGAATACCCGGCCTGCTGTCCCAGGCGAACCTAGATGAGCTGCTCTGACATATTCGGACAACAGGTTTCGGACAACAGGTTGTCTAGGAATTTCAAGGGTTAGTCAGGCCCGTTGAACAGAGATGGTGGCCGTAGTGGATACTGATGGCCCCGTGTCCTAGGGGTATCTAATAAATTGGAACTGGCCCTCCAGGTTGGGGGTTGTGCTTTGGGTTAACTACCCACCCACAGAAAAAAACATGGTTACTAAGCAACCAATAGCCTCGGAAAGGACTGATTTGATTGTTGACGACCCTGCTAAACGAAAAAAGGACAACGACGTTCGTATCTGCACCTGGAATGTGAGAACATTAAACAGGAGAGGTGCAGGCGAACAACTAACGGAAGCCCTAAACTGCTACAAAGCAGACATTACTGCCATCCAGGAAATACGAAGGGATGGGCCGGGCAAAAAGAGGATGAAAAACTGTGACATATACTACGGACCGTGTTATAGTGAGCAGAAACAGCGACTATTCGGATGCGGATTTGTTATAAGTGCCAGACTTAGGCAAGAAGTCTTATGTTTCCAAGACATTAGCGAACGCATAGTAACAATCCGCATCAAGGCCAAATTCGCCAACATAAGCCTTATATGCGCTCACGCTCCGACGGAAGAAAAAGATGATATAGCTAAGGATTGCTTCTACGAGCTCCTCGACAAAACCTATGAGCGACTACCGAAGTACGATGTTAAAATCGTGCTGGGAGATTTTAACGCAAAGGTAGGAAGAGAAGACATCTTTAGAAGTATTGTCGGAAAACATAGCCTACACGACAACACGTCTGGTAACGGACTTAGGCTAATTGATTTCGCTACGGAACGAAATGCCACTAAAGCCAGCACACGGTTTCATCACCTGGATATCCATAAGGGGACATGGCGGTCTCCAGATCAACGAACGGTCAACCAAATTGATCACATTGCGATAGATAGAAGGCACGCATCCAGTATTTTGGATGTCCGAACATTCCGAGGAGCTAACATCGACTCGGATCACTACCTTGTAGCAGCCAAGGTAAGAATGCGGATATCCACCACGCCACAACAATCCAGAAATACTGTGAAAAAAATTAATGTCGGAAGACTGCAATCACAAGAGACCGCCAAGACCTTCGCACAACGCTTATCCCTTAACCTCTCGATTAACACCATACCACCAGCATCGAATGTCGAAGAGCAATGGCAACGATGCCAACAGGCCATTAGATCAGCTGCAACTGATGTGCTAGGTTTCTCGCGGCCACCAGCAAGAAACCCCTGGTTTGATGAGGAATGCCGACAGATGCTCGCAGCCAAGAACGAGGCCTACAAGGCTAAGCTGCAGGTGAAGACGAGAGCTGCCATTGAGCTCTCTAGGCAAAGAAGAAGGGAAGAACATCGGCTTTTCAGCAAGAAGAAAAAAGAGCAAGAAAAGCGCGCGATCGAGGATATAGAGAGAGAGAGAAATATTGTAGTTGAGACACAGTCGATGCTGAGGATATGGAAGAACCCCTTCTGCAGACTGTTAAACGGCGATGACGAACAACATTCCGCTGTCAGGCAGAACGAACCATTCAATATTGGCAACGACAGCGAAAACTGCCAACCACCCGACCTGAGTGAAGTGAGGATAGCAATATCTAAACTCAAGCTTAATAAGGCTGCCGGAAATGACGGCCTTCCCGCTGAGCTCTATAAGGCCGGCGGAGATGACTTGGTAAGTAACATCCACCAACTCATAAGCCAAATCTGGTCGGATGAAAATATGCCTGAAGAATGGAACCTCAGCATCGTTTGCCCGATCCACAAAAAAGGAGACCCTCTGAACTGCGCCAACTACAGAGGCATAAGTCTCCTCAACATCGCCTACAAGATCCTATCTGCCGTAATATGTGAACGCCTGAAACCGTTTACCAACAACCTGATTGGCCCTTATCAGTGTGGTTTTAGGCCAGGTAAGTCCACAACCGATCAAATTTTCACACTTCGGCAGATCCTGGAAAAAACTCAAGAAGTCCAAATCGATACCCACCACCTATTCATCGATTTCAAAGTCGCATATGACAGCATTTATAGAGACGAACTGTACAGAGCCATGTCTAGTTTTGGTATACCGCCCAAACTCGTCCGTTTGTGTAGGATGACGATAGAGAATTCTCGCTGCTCCATCAGGGTCGGAAACGACCTCACTGACACATTCGATACCAAAAAAGGATTTAGGCAAGGCGATGCGCTGTCATGTGACTTCTTTAATCTGATTCTTGAGAGAATTGTGCAAAACTCCAAAGCCAACACCAGAGGCACAATTTTCCAAAAGTCGGTGCAACTACTAGCATACGCTGACGATATTGACATCATTGGTAGGACTCAACGTGATGTCATAGTCACGTTTGCTAGTATAGAGAAGGAAGCGGCGAAAATGGGTTTAGCAGTAAATGAGGGTAAGACTAAGTATATGCTGTCAACACGAAAGGACACACAACATCGATGAATTGGACAAAACGTCACCATTGACAGATATAACTTTGAGGTAGTACGGGACTTTGTCTACCTCTGCTCCGCTATTAACTCTGACAACAACATCTCGTCAGAAATTAAACGAAGAATTACTCTTGCCAACCGCTGTTTCTTCGGGCTAAGAAGGAAATTTAGTAGTAAAGCCCTCACTCGAACTACTAAGGAGATCCTATATAAGACCCTGATCAAGACCGTATCAAAAGCGGATGAAGAAATCCTTGGTAGATTCAAGAGGAAAATTCTTCGAAAAATCTTCGGTCCCGTTTGCGTTGACGGGCTATGGAGACGAAGATTCAACCAAGAACTATACGAGCTATACAGCGACATGCCCCTGGTCAAAAAACTCCGCATTGGACGTTTAAGATGGCTAGGACATGTAGAACGAATGGACACCAATACTCCGGCTCGCAGAGTCTTCGATTCCCAGCCAGACGTCGGACGCAGTAGAGGAAGACCTCGCCTTAAGTGGCGCGCACAAGTGGAAACCGACCTCAACCAATTTGGAGTGCGCAACTGGAGGCAGTTAGCTAAGGACAGGGCTAATTGGAGAGGCATGTTGGTTGAGGCCCAGGTTCATTCCGGACTGTAGCGCCACTTAAGTAAGTAAGTAAGTATGTTGTTGTCAGAGTTGATAGCGAAGCCGAGGTGGACAAAGTCCTGCACGACCTCAAAGTTATAACTGTCAGTTGTGACGTTCTGTCCAATTCGTCGACGTTGTGTTTTCTAACGAGTTGACTGCATATATTTGGTCTTCTCCTTCTATATAAATACAAGCAAACTTTGCTTTGACATCACGTTGAGTCCGACCAATGATGTCAATATCTTCGGCCGATTTATGGAAGATTGTGACTCTGGTGTTGGTTCGGAAGTTTTGCACAATCCTGATAGAGGAGCGAGAATTGTATACAATCATCCTGCACAGACGAGCAAGTTTGGCCGGTATACCAAAACTATACATGGCTCTATAGGTAGTGGGTATCGATTTGGGCTTCTTGGGTTTTTTCAAGGATCTGCCATAGTGTGAAGATTTGATCAGTTATGGACCGTTGTGACCTAAAATCACACGTAAGAGCCGAACAGGTTGGTAATAAACGCTTTCTGGCATTTAAGTATTACGGCATTTAGTTTGTAGGCCATGTTGAGAAGACTTATGCCTTTGTAGTTGTCGCAGTTCAGAGGGTCTTCTTTTAAATTCGCAGAGCTTTCAGGCTATGGTAGGTTAGTTGGTAGTTTTCGCTGTTGTCGCCAACGGTTTGCTCCATCTGTCCGTCTGTCCGTCTGTCAAATTTGTCAAATTTGACATTTGGTTTAAATGTATGCAATCCTTGTCCTCCCACTGGCATATTCACTTTTTTAGAATAATGTTTTTCTTTGGTCAAACTGGATTTTGAAAAAGTGTCTGAACAAGATATTTAGACAAATGTAATATCTATATTTGGGCCATATTAAGCCACGCCCACTTTTTAATTGCATTTTCCGTAAAAAAAACTATTTTCGATACGAAAAAAATCGAAAAAACTTTTGATGAAAATATTTTGACAATGATACACATGAACATTTCGTTTTTATATCATTTTAAACCCACGCCAAATTTTTGGGGGCGTTTTCCTTAAAAGAACATTTGTCAAACATATCCCAAAGAAGAACGTGTTTATTTTTTTCGACAATAAGAGATTAAGATAAACTTTATGAAATAAGTTATGGTTACAATATCATTTTCAATATTCCATACCCATTCACGTACGCCCACTTTTGGGGATGTTTATTTTAAGAATGTAATGGGATGGGGTATTCAACGATTTGCACAGCTGATTGTAGCCTTCTCGTATGTTTTTTTTTAATCTATTGCTTGACCTTGTTTTTCTCTTCGAAACAATTGTAAACGGAGGGGTTTGGAACGTTGCGACGTTTTTTGAGGAAGGGTTAATTTTTAAATTGTTATATTGTTAAAGGAATAAATTACTAAATGAAATATATCGACGAAGCAAATATATTCAACGATAAAAAAAGTTTTATTAGTAGATATCTTAAAATTATCAAGTAAGCGAATCCTTATGAACGGTTGCGATTCCGACCTAAAAGTTTCTGGATCTGAGCTAAATCGCGTGGCTCCCTTTTACCACCTCACTCCCATGACCATTTTTACTGAGTCGACTGGACCTCTATCCTGAATCACCAAGTGGAACGTTTGGAACACAAAATAACAGAATTGTTTGTTCCAACAGTCGAATTTCTCGCCGCTTCCATTTTTCCCAAAACCCGAAAGGGTATACACCTCATGGACAACAAACTTCAGACACTGTTTGTAATGTTTGTTAGTGACCCGCCCTTGAT